>CM022702.1:66369470-67709470 GCA_012295165.1 Asparagus setaceus
CCAGATTAATGGTGGATTTCTCTTCCTTTTGGCTAGGTTTGATCCAATGGTTCACATCAACTCCGTTGGGCTATAAATAGGGGTGAAGGTGAGTGTTTTGAGTGTGAAATATTTTGTAAAACTCCATTTGGAGAGGAGGGTCACTCTTCATTGAGAAGACCTTCCAAAATTATAACTTTGTTACACAATAAATGAAATGTTTCACCCTTCAATTTCCTTTCTCTTCTTCTAATCCAAGGACCAAAAGGATGATTAGATTAAGATCGAAGTTGTTGGTTTCTATTTTATTTCTTTTCATTTTCTTCTTTATTTTCTTGTTTGTAGAATAGATTTACTTTCATGCAATTTACTTTCTTGCAATTTACTTTCATGCAATTTAATTCCATGCAATTTACTTTCATGCAATGTATTTAATTCTTGTATTTACTTTCTAGAATAGATTTTTCTTTTCTTTAATTCACCTTGAGGCTAGAACCCTCTAGGGAATTACCCTTTTCTAAGTGTGGAGCTAATATTCGTGGGATCCCTAGAGATTGTTTGAAACTAGCTAATAAATCCAACTCATTTTCATGAGATTGAGATAAGCTAAGTGGATCTACTCTAGATTCCTCATATCTTTAATTAATCCTCCATACTTTACCTTCTTTATTTTCCTCTTATCCTTGATTTCCATTTGTTTGTTATTTTCCTTTATTTTTGATTTCATTGATTTTACTTCTCTCTCAATCTCATATTCCCTTCATGTGCATATAATCTCAAACCTAGTTTTGTTATTATGTGCATATAACCACACACACAATTTCTTCTTCATTTTCTCCTCTTTTGCACATAATCCACAATCCATTCTCTTTTATCTCTCCACATCCACTTTCACATTTTCCTTACTTTCATTTTATTTTAATAAACTCCTAATTGTCGCGTGCATAATTTGAGAACCAAAACTTGAGCAAAACTCTTCCTACTTCCCGTTCCTCGTGGGATCGATAATCTTAAATACTATAACTTGATCAAGGTTGTATACTTGCAACTTAGGAGGTAATCATTTATTTCCCATCACGTATCCAAGCTCTGGTACGACTCAATCGATCTCATCATCGATCGGCTCCAGCACAAAGAACTACATTGGAGGGTGTGCAGATACTATGAATGCCGACGGACTCTGGAGGCTATGTTCGACAAATCGAAGCAGCGAGCATTATGTTGGAATGAAGGCGAAGGTGGATGAGATGCTGAGCGTCCTTGATTTCGACCCCGACACCGAGCCGCGTGTGAATCGTTTGCCCTTGCTTGGCTGTTATGTAACCTGAGTTGATTCGCGACTTGGCTTACGATGCTGAGAAGCTGTTGGGCGAAACGGAGCATTTGATCGATGTTGCCGACGCGTTTGAAGTCAAGTGCAAAAAGTTCGGTTTAAAGGAATATTCTCCTAAGATTTCAAGACTCCTTAATAAGATTTGAGGTACATCAGATATTTCAATTCAACACTCCTTAATAGAAATTGAAGACTCCTCAATAAGATTTGAGGTATCTATAAGATACTTCAAAGATTTGAAGGATTAATATCATATTATGAAAGAATTGAGGGACCAATATCTAGAAAACCCTATTTTTAAACATTTTCTTGAACTCCGTGTCTCAATCTCCATTTCCTCCTTCTCTGTAAGACTCTAAAACTTTATGAATAAATTTGCCCTACACTTTATAGGAAGGTGTTTGAGTTCATCTTCCTAGTAAATCTATAGAGAACCCTGTTCATGTACAAGGGTGTTTGTTTACATGAAAGTGGGAATAAAAGTGTGAAAGTGAAACATTTTCATGTACTTCATGTGTTTGTTTAGAAGGAAACTAGCATTTTGAACTATGACTGTGAGATTTCATGACATAGAAGACAATGCAATAATTCACTTCCTATAAAACCTCTGAACTTAGAGTGAAAGTGAAAAGTGAGAATAGGTGTCATAAAAATACTCATTACTCCTTTTTTTCTCTTTACTTTGGCAAAAGATTATAATCAATTCTGTGAAAACATACAGTACTGTTCATGCTATAAGAATATCATACAAGTC
This sequence comes from Asparagus setaceus, assembly GCA_012295165.1. Classification (NCBI taxonomy): domain Eukaryota; kingdom Viridiplantae; phylum Streptophyta; class Magnoliopsida; order Asparagales; family Asparagaceae; genus Asparagus; species Asparagus setaceus. The sequence goes on from CM022702.1 coordinate 66,371,537, forward strand.
TTGTATAATGCAAACAATTTATAAAACTATGTATGTATATAAACAATTATATTTATAATTATTTTGTAAAATTTGCCATAAATACTAATATTAAAATATCACAATTGGAGTCCGATAAAGAGTGATATTTCTTAATCAAATGAAGGAAAACTTTATCATTATATTTATATGTTAATTTTATTAATTCTTTTGTAACTACAAAAACTAAAAGTGGAATATGATAATAATAATAATAACAGTATTTCCATGATAACTTCTCTTTTACTTCCCACAATAATTTGCTTGCAAACAAACACTCAATTTCACTTGTATGCTGATGTGAATGTATTTTCACACTGGAAATAAAAATGACAAAAATCCCAAGGTTGGATGTTGCAAATATGGTAGATCCAGAGGCATACACGAAAATAACCAAATTAATTAATCATGTGGGGATTTGCGCATTGAAAATTGGAGAAGAGTTTAGTGCTTTGGTGTTAATACCATTGAGGGAGAACAAAATTACATCCCAATGGAGATTGTGAGGAGATACTTCGACCAGCTTCCACTCAAATTTCTTAGCAGATTCATATGCCCATCCAAGCTCTGTTACGACTCGATCAAGCACATCCTCTACGCACATGTACTCGAAGAATTGAATAGGAGGTTTCTCAAAATTGCGGAGGCCCTACGAAGCATCATGAATTTCTACTATGAATCAAATGCATTGTTTGGTGTCGATGAGCTTGTCAAGGATCGGGTTCGAATGAAGGCCAAGATGGATGAGATGATGAGCGCTATGGATTTCGATGATGACATGGATCGGTATTGTAATTTGTTCCCTTCGCTTTGTTCTGGTTTTTATTCGGTACATGATGATGATGTAGATGATGTGGATCGTGGCTTCAATGATATTCTGCGTCATATGGATACCTTGATTAATGTTGCCATTGTGTTGCAAGAAACTGTTGATGCCTTGAATTAGCCTCATTGACTTGATCACACTAGTTGAAGCTCCCGGACACCCTTAATTTCTAAGAAAAATTTCCCCCCACTTTGATACCCCAAAGTCCACCTTGATTCACTTTGATACCCTGAAGTTTATAGTGGACTATTTGATTCCTCAACGTCTTAAGTTAATGTTAGCCCTGCTAAATTAGGGGAAGGGCACTAGAAAAATGCAACACCTGCCTTGTTTTCTCCCCCCCATTCATTTATTGGCTCTTGGTAACAGCTCCAACTAGTTCAATTATTCAATATAGAAGGCCTAATACTAGGGAAACATACACTAAAAAGGAAGAAGATGCGACACATTCACGAATTAAAAAGGGCTTCCATCACTTCAAAGCCTCTTGTACGGTGCTATTGATGTCAACCTCGGAAGAAGGCTGAACGAATACACTATATGCTATGAGTGTGAAAAACCCTTTTTCAGTGTCCCCCTCTCCCTTTCCCTCTCTTTCTCTCTCTCTCTCTCTCTCTCTCTCTCTCTCTCTGGTGTTTTTTTTCTTCTGATTTTTGTTATTGCATTGTAAATGATGTTAGAATGTTCATGCGACTAAATCTTGTTCGTGTACGAAAACGAAAGAGGAAAAAATATAATGGATTTTTGAGGGGGCTCCGGTAATGGAATATGGGGTTTCTTTTTCTGTGTTGTATCTTCTCAAGTGAAGACTGCACTTTATATAGAGGCTACCGATCATCTCCACCCCCTCAGTTACTGCCTCTGAGAGAGATTCTCTCAACAACCCACTTCCCCACAATTCTCTCAACTGAGAATAGTTGGTTTGGTCACATAAGACCAAGTCAAAATAACATCTCCCACTTGATCAAATTAACCAAGTAATATGACTACCACTATTCGTAGAGAGTAACTCTTATTTCATTATTCATGAAAGTTTACTTAGACTTATTTATTCCTAAGTCCCATCAAACTTACATGCTTGATAAAAGATTCCGCTAGTATTCCTTTTGTCAAAGGATCAGAAATCATATCTGTAGGAGGGATATAAGTCACTTTGACTTCACCCTTTTCTACAATATCTCGGATATAGTGATACTGGATCTCAATGTGTTTTCCTTTGGAGCTATTCGCGCCACTATTGATCAAGCTAATCGCTGCTTGATTATCACAATAAAAATCAATAGGTCCTTCTAACAAATTGAGAACTAGATCAATCAAAAAATGTCTTATCCAGACAGCATGTGTAGTTGCCATGCTGCAAGCTACATATTCAGCTTCTTGTGTATATCTAACAACACACCCTTGTTTCTTGCTACTCCAAAAAATCGCTCATCCTCCAAAAATGAACAAGTGTCCTGAAGTGGACTTTCTATCATTTTTATCACCTCCGAAATCAGCATCGGAGTAACCGAGGAGATCAAGCGAATTGGCTTGATAAACTAATCTGTAAGTTAATGTACCTCTGATATACTTCATAATCATTTTAACAGCTTCCCAATATGTTGGTCCTGGATTACTTTGATATCGACTAACCATACTTACAGCATAAGCTAAATCAAGTCTGGTGCGCAACATTGCATACATCAAGCTTCCAATTGCTTGAGCATAAGGAACATCTAATGGCTTTTGCCCATCTCCAGGACTTTGCTCTTTACATAATCTCTTTCCCATGACCAACGGAGTTGGTGCTGAATTGAAATTCTCTATTCCAAACCTTTTAAGAACTGATCTTAAATACTTTTCTTGGTTTAAATTTAGCATTCTAGACTTTCTATCTTAAATTATTTGAATTTCAAGAATATATGATGCATCACCCATGTCTTTCATCTCAAACTTTTCGCTGAGATCTGCCTTGATTTTATTCAACATTTCTATGTCATTTCCAGCGAGCAATATATCATTCACATATAAGGATAATATAGTAAAGTTGCTCCCACTTTTCAAGATATATACACAATTATCTAATTTATTTTGAATAAAACCAAGTTTGGTGACTGCATCATGAAATTTGAGATACCACTGTCTAGAAGACTGTTTTAAACCATATAGAGATTTTATTAATTTGTAAACATTATGTTCCTGTCCTTTCACCTGAAAACCTTCAAGTTGTTGCATATATATAGCTTTCTTCAACTCTCCGTTAAGGAATGCAGTTTTAACATCCATTTAGAATAACTCCAAATCAAGATATGTAAATATAGCCAAAATAATTCTAATGGATGTAAATCTAGCTACAGAAGAGTACGTCTCCTGAAAATCTATTCCTGTCGTCTGGTTGTAACCCTTGGCAACTAACCGTGCTTTGAATTTATCAATAGATCCATCAACACGGTATTTCTTTTTAAGCACCCATTTACATCCTATGGCTTTTCTACGTTCTAGTAGATCACATAACTCCCATACCTTATTCTTTTTTATAGAATCAAGTTCTTCTCTCATGGATTCTAGCCATAAAGTTGATTCATGCGATTTCATCGCATCTGAGAAGATTAAGGTATCTTGTTCTTCTATATTTGTATCTACCGAGAAACAAGATAGCTCACATGAATACAAATAGTAATCATTCATCCATGAAGGTTGTTGTAGGCGCTAAAATTGCTTATCAAGACCAACAAGACTCAGAACGGTGGGTTGACAACCGACGATCCATCCGACGGCGGACCTGTAACGCCGCCGACGCGGATTACGCCGCGAAAAACGATAAAGCGAAGTCGACGAACCCATGAAGTGAGTCGGCGAGGCGCATTTGCCGCCGGGAAACGACACGCCGCGGGAGAAAACCCGACGACGAAGCTCAACGAGGCGAGTTGGCTAAACTCAAACGTCGACGAGACGGAATCAACCGTACTTAGTCCGTCGATGCAAACGAGCCGTTTGAGCTCTGAAAGTTGATCGGACACGGACTCAAACCTAACGGCGACATCACCGGAGCAAAACTAAGCCCGGAAGACCGAAAGAGTCGACGGAAATCGACGAAGAATCGACGGAGAAACGGCGAAACGACGGAAAAAAGCGACGCGAGGCGACACCTCGGCCAAATGGCCAAGGTGGCTCGGCCACTTTGTCGAGCCACCCTACCAACTTGGTCGAGGTTCTACCATGGCCGAGCCACTTGGTCGCTGTTGCAGGCACTCCCCTTTTGTATAAATAGGGGGTCTTGCTCTTGGGGGTCTTGACTGGGACTTGGTGATTTCGGACTTTTGAAGAGCCCTCGCGAGATCTACGACGACGGTTCCGGAGCACCGGCGAGCTCAAGTCCAAATGACGCCGATCTATAGGCGGAGGGTAAGAAAACTCGGTCGAACTACGATACCCTCTAGGTTAAGCTTCGCCTTAACCTCGTGGATAGCCAGGATTTCTCCTTGTAGATCTCACCCGCCCGGCGATCCTCTCCTTCGCGGAGTGTGATCCCCGCAGCGATCCTCTCCTTCGTGAGTGTGATCCTCAGCGCTTCGCTTCCTTCGTGAAACGAGCCCCTTTACGCCTCAGAAGTTCCGAACCCGGTTTACACCAGATCGAATTGCGCTGTGGTCAACGGACGAACAAAAGTCCCCAAGACAGCAAAGAACTCCACGCAAGTTGGTGATCCCGTAAAATAGAGATCCTCGTGTTTGTTCACAAAAGGAAGAGAGTTGTAATTTTCGCTTTCATTGTACGCCTAAAATAAAGGCATTTCTTTTGTTTGAAATTTTGTTGTAGGCCAAAGAAGCCGTAGCAAGTTCAAACGAGCAATGAATAACAAACCAACTTTCTTCCCGAACGCCGGGCGCATCATTAGAGCCAACGGCTTCAAAGAAAGAAGCCGCCGGTCGAACCGCGATCCCGATCCCGGCCATCGAGGAGGTCGAAGTTCGAAGTTCACCGTAAGAAGTATGAGGAATACCTCTCCTCCTCGCCCGCATCCACCCCCGCAAGTCCAAGATGGTCTCCGCCGCAAGGAAGACCCGATCGCCTCGTGATGCGAAGCGAAGATCCACCAACACCGCCAAGATTGCGACAACGGTGGTTCCCGCCCTAACAACGCCAAATGTTTAGAGCCTCTATCTTCGCTAGGGTCGATTTCGCCAATGGCGCCGCGGACTCTCCAAGAGAGCCCGCCGAGGCGACGCCGCCGGCGAAACAATTAGCCCAGCGAAAGAATCAATGGATGGGGTCCGCTATGAGGCGGATCTAAGATCCAAGTTGACTCGTGAGGTCGAATCGAGATTGTAGCCGATTCCTACAGCCGGGCGACGGACGAATGGGTCCGAAGTCAAACGGAATCGATCCACGCCAGAATGTATCCGAAGCGCCGCCTCGCCAGCAAACACGGCTTTGGTGCAACAAGCCCGCGAAGTTGAAGAGGGAGGCGCCAAGAAGTCGCCGACAACTCGCCTAGCTTGGAAGCCCAAGTCCGCCGAGGCTTCAACTTCGACGAAACCAACATCCAAGCCTAGCTCGCCAGAAGCCAACTCGCCCCGTGCTCAAATCGTAAATTGTGAGCACCTCAACAAAGTGGCGCTGACACCGGTCACCTCCCCTCTGCACCAACTTCCTGCCGGTTAACTTCGCCGACCGCCAGAAGCTTACCGCCAAGGATCGCTTAGGTCCGTTAAAGGAATCGCTGGTCACTCCTAATACTGTGGGGTCGCACTCCACAAAGATAAGAAGAAACCCGCAGTTTACCGCGACCGCTTCAAATCGAAGTCCGAGCCCGCCGAAGATTCACACTCGCTGGGCGTGGTCGCGGCGGTGACTTATGAAAGGCCTATTTGTTCTCGAAGGAGACGCCTCATCCGACGATGACAACGTTATACCCGAAGTCGCCAACACACGATAGGTTGCTCCGTATTCATGCCGACGAAGTTGTACTATCGCGGCCGGGGTACGAAAATCCCGAAGAGGAACGCCTGTAATCAAACATGCCTTGCTTGTGCTCAAACCGATCAAGGCAAGTTATCGGAGTGCAATTGCGCCAAACGACCGAAAAGGCGCCGGTTTTGATAGGCTCTGCGACGAGAGTCGACGAACCCAAGTCAAGACGCCGCAAAAGAGATGGGCCTCAAGGTGATGAATTGCCGAAAGTGTTACCATCAATATGACCAGCAGAGGGACGCCGTCACATGCCGCTCCCGGCATCGCGAACGAATGACTCGATTGCGTCCCGACCGTTAGACGCACCCAATTATCGCAAGATGCGTATGGGATTACCTCGATGATGAAGTGTCGGATGTCGGCCCGCAATGGCTTCCGATAATACAATCTCCAAAGATAGGACAACCTTGGCGAGGCGCTCATGATCGCCGGATCAAGTGTCCCGTGATGCTTGAAGAGGCCCTAACCAAGCAAAAGGACAGCCTTTAAGCTTGAATGGAACCGCCATGCGCCAGATGAGAGCAATGCATGACCAACAGATCCAGCGATAATGAACCGCCAAGGTGAGCCAAGTCGCCGCAATAATGTCAATTTAACGTGATAGCTTAATACGCATGAGAAGGAGGTCGAACGTAGATGGTCATGCCGCCAAAGAAAACGCTAGCGATAACACCGCCGCTCCTCCCCAAGTTTACCCGAACGGAGATGTAGGGGAGAACGAAAATTAAAGACCTTGAGAGCAAAATCAATACTTTGATTTCCGCCAAGAGGTAAAGAAGACGGTATACCATGTCCTTACCCAAGGGAGTGGGAATCAATCCTGCACCGACAAAGTTCAAATTTCATCAACTTTACGCCATTTGACGGAAAGGGATCACCCACTCAAAGACTTGATCTACTTCAAGTCTCATCTAGGCGTTATCTCCCAACGAGCCCTTGATGGTTCGGTCATTCGCTGGCACCCTTCGTGGAGCCGCTTCGATTGGTACCGCCTCAAACCGTGGAGCCGCTAATAGCCGATGATATGGAGGCCATGTTTTCACCAATTTTTTCGACGATGACACCGGTATCCATCGGTTCTTTGTTGGACGAGAAACGTAAGGACGGGAAACAGTGGATAACTTCGCCAAGAGGTTCGTAAATAAGGCAATGAATTGCCGAGACCGATAACGAGAAGTTCATCCTCCAAACTTGTCATAGCAACCCGCCATTGGACGGTTGGAAGCAATGGGAACCGCCGCCCGAGACCGGAAAGATTTAAGGATACGCGGAGAGCAAGCCGAAGCGATTCTCGAAGGAAGAAAGCGGAGAGAAGTCACCTATGGTGGATGCCTACAAGCGTAACTTTGTCCCCGTGGCAAAGGTAAAGCACCAAAGAAAGTCTCAGACGCTAATCAAACGCTCGAATCGCAACCACAACAGCCAGCCGCAACAACGCACCGCAAAGAATCGCAGCCTCAATGGCGCCAACAAACTCGAATCGAAACCATCCGCTCGAGGTTTCCCAAAACTTACTCGCTCAAGGACGAGGAAGTTCCGCATCTTCAAATACCTTCGAAAACAACAAAATCCAGCTTGCCCCCAATTGTAGACCAAGAGGAGGCAAACAAGGTTACGGATCCTGGCATCGGCTTACCACGTATGTACACCATCCTACAAAGTTCTCGCTACCATCTCAAGGACAAGATTCGTGCCTTGATCGATGTTGGAGTCATTATTCAAACCCTCTAAAGAGAAGAAGGTGGGAGCAAATGCGCCTCTATAAGCTTCGGATCGCCTTCGATTGGTTCCAACCGACCAGCCAGAAGGTAGGAATAAAGATGGTGAATGAAGATCCTCACGGCAACGAAGAAGGGGCTCGCATCAGCATTACCACTGGCAAACGGAGAAATCCTTTGGGTCCACCCCGACTTGCCGGAAGACGATCAAGGACTACATCCTCGGCCAAAAGGAAGACCAAGGAAAAGGCAAGCTATGCCATGCCGCTCAAAGAATTCCAGAAGGATGATGAAAAAGTAGCCACCTTCCAATTTCCTCAAGAGGAGCCTCAAGTTCGCTACTAGGAGCGGATACTAATATAGTTACAAATATCCCGAGGCTCCAAACCCAAATGCTAAGACACCGCCGAACCGGGTGACCACGACTCCTCTCACTGCAAGCAGAAGGGACACAACAGATACCGCTAAAGAAAAAGCAACAAGCAAAGGAGAAACACCAGTCCAGAAGCTCAACTCCCGGCAAATTCCGATTCAATCGCCCGACAGAGGGATAGACCGGAACATCGGCTCTCCATACCGCTTCGACGCCATGGCCCACCGGCTAACATCCCGCCGTAATAACTTCTACGAAGTTGCTCCAATTGTCAAAGGAAACCCGAAGCTCTACAAGAAGCTCGCCGATTCTCGAGGTGTTTCTCACTGCATCAAGCCGATTCTAAGAATCTACACAACAATGCAACTTGGCAACCAAACACTTCCCCGCATCACTTTTACAAAGGAGGATATGCACGAGAGATTCCAAGCACGATAGGCCGCTATACTTCACCGTATATTGGCTCTAGTGAAGTTAACCGGATCCAAGTCGATCCGGTTCCGCCAGGAGCATCATGCCCCCGCTACCATGTATCACCTTGAATCCCCGCCAAGAAGTCAAGGCCAACGGCACAATGATCTATGGTTTAACACCGGTCTCTACCGCTGGTAAAATCCGATAAAGTGCCAAATGGGGATTTAAAGTCCAAGTCACCGCTATGTGATTGACGCAGACTTCCTATAACTTATTGTTGGGTCGACCTTGGATCCACGGTAACGCTATAGTCCCATCTACTTCATCGTCTCAAATATGTAGACACTAATAATGAGGTCAAGACGGTGGTCGCGACAAACACCGCTTAAGGGGTAGAGAATTATTTTATCGATTCTCTCCTCTACGGTAATGAGTCCTAAATCAATCATCGCCCAAGGCACGACAGCGTGAAGAAGCCGATACCGCCGGCTTGATTATAGTGGTGGTTTTGTTTTGAATGACATTGTACCCCTTGTAATCAATCTTGACGATGAAGAATCGCCGATGAACATTGTAATTGGCAAATTGCCGATGAATCAATAAATGACGATTTAGAGTACCCTTTGTCTTTGAATGATGTAATGACAGTTTATACAACGACTCGAATTGCACTTACCAACTCTGGCCATCTTGCTTTACACAAAAGCAGCTCAGATTCCTTGGGGACAACGCCATCCCACTAAGATCAAGTAGTGAAAAGACTTGGTTTACTAAAAGGAGATGCGTTCCAACGTAATCATTTCTTAGAAGAAGATGAAGATGACAACGGCCTATCCTCCACACATTCAGATATAGTACGTAAACACCGGGTATCATGAAGAAGTGGGGCACGACTTGACACAAGGAGAAGGTCTATGTTTCTGCAGGTCCTCGAGTCCCTCCTAAAGCTGCATATGTCCCAAAAGGGAAGCCGGATAACTACTATGCATTCGACGGGATTGGGATACTAATCATCCTCGAAGATGAATGCTCATGGTCGATTGATAATAATCCACCCGATGAGGGAGACTGACATTCGCCCGATTCTTCGCTTGGGATTCTCGACACCACCTCTGAGAAGCTTTCAAGGCCTTGATGTCAATATGAATAATGACGATCCCGCTACTATTGAGGGTGATGAAGATATGCCAACATGGGAAGACCCATGGATCCATCAACTCGAGAGCATTGGGGATAGATTCAACAAAGAGACCCCCTACTAAGGACGAGGTAACCTGTGCTAATATGGGTGATGAAGAGCATCCCAAACTCATAAACATCAGCAATACTCTCCCTTGGAAGAAAAGGAAGAGTTGATTGCCCTAATCGTGGAGTATATCGATGTATTCGCCGAGTTACGAGGACATGCCAGACTCGACCCTAATGTGGCAACACATCGCCAACATCAAGGCGGATGTCAAACCCGCCAAGCAACAAAGAAGACGGTTTCGGCCCACAAATATTGGAGGCAATTGTTGACGGCGAAGAAACTCATAGAATCGATTCATCGAGGAAATTCAACATCCGGATTGGGTGGCTAATATAGTCCCGGCCATGAAGAAGAATGGTTCGATTAGGATCCGGTTTACGAGACCTAAACGCCGCTGCCCAAAGGATGATTTCCTCCGCCAATCACCGACGCCATAGTTGACAATACATGTGGATTCGAGGATGTCCTTTATGGATGGCTTTTCGGTATAATCAAATCAAGATGCACCCCGATGACGCCAAACACACAGCCGCTCGTAACGCCATCTAGATATATTGCTACACGGTCATGCCGCTCGCCTCAAAAATGCCGCAAGAACATACCGAGAGCAATGACTAAAATTTTCCAGATCATCTCCGAAAACGGTCAATGCTACGCCGACGACTTGGTCGGAAAAGCCGTGACAAAGGAGATCACATCAAAGATCTTAGAACGGTATTCAACTCATGCGAACTCATCGCCTAAAGATGAATCCCCGCCAAGTCCTTCCTGGGATGTCCGGGTGTTCCTGGCTTCGCTGCCACCAACAAAGGAATCCACGCCGATCCCGACAAAGTGAAGGCGATTCAAGAGTTGCAACCTCCGAAATCGAGAGAACTCGGGGTTACAAGGACGACATGACATCCGACGGTTCATATCGAACCTATCCGGGAAGTGCCAACCATTCTCTAAATTGAACAAGAAGGGCGGTCGCTTATTTGGGACGACGATGTCGAAAGCCGCTTGAAGAGATCAAATCAGATCTCGCTAAACCTCCCGCTCGCAACCGCACGGAAAACCGCTCGATCTATGTCAAGGCAACGGATCATTCGTTGTTTATTACGCAGACGACCAACGGTCACGCAACAAAGTGCTGTATTACCCGAGCCGAACATTAGTCGGTGCCGAAGTCTCGATATCCAATGGTCGAGAAGCGGCCTTGCATTAGTGTTCGCGATTCGTAAAATGCGCACTATTTAGCCTGACGCACGATTTATGTTATTCTAATGTAACCGTCCGAATATTTATGACCCACCGCCTCAATGAGTCAAGGCTCGCGAATGGCCTTACTCTTGTCCCAATATGACTTGCACTTCAAACAACGTAAGTCACCAAAGGACAAAGCGATTTAGATCTCTTGGTCGCCAACCCGACAACGGATGCTGAGCTATATGATGATCTTCCTGATGAAGTCCAGAAGTCAACACTACGCCGCACCAACAAATATGGCGATTGTACTTTGACGGAGCTTCGGCCACTAATGTAGCAAGTACCCCGACGTTTCTAAAATCTCACTGAGTCGGAGTTGTCTTGATTTCCGGAATCATGTCATGCCCCGTGCTTATTCACTCACCAACCCTCGCTCCAATAACGAGTCGAATACAACGCTACTTATCGGACTTAGCTTCGCCAAAGAGCCGGGGTCAATATCTCGCTGCATGGAGATTCACAACCGATAGTTAAGCAGTCCGCGGTGACTACGGCGAGGAACTCGACCGTCCCCTATCATCGTAGCCGCTGAAATGGTCGACTCATTCAAGAATTCTTCATCGAATATATCCCACGCCCAAAACGCCACGCAGATGCACCGGGCGGCGCAATGTGTCGTTAGCACAACCTTCCGAGACCGAGCAATTAGTTACGGCCGACTCACCACTCTTCGCATCAATATATGATGGGGTACAAGAAGACAAAGGGTAGTTACCAAAGAGGTACATGCAACCCAAACCAAGTTAGAGCCCCGAGATTGGCGCTTTCCTATCGCCGACACGCTTTACACCGTGATTCTCACGAAGACGGAAGGAAAGAGAGTCAATCCGCTAAGAGCTCCGTGATTCTTTTACGACACGAAACCCGTGATGCTATATCGCCGGGTACGATGGTCTTTACTCCGATGCCTTTCAAACAAGGAGGCGTAAGAGGTTCTTCGAAGCACACGAAGGTGAATGTGGTGCGCACTACCGTCCCAAACTCTACGATCGAATTAGGAGAATGGGCTACTTTTGGCCCACAATGGTTAATGACGCAATGAGCACGCCGGAATGCCATGCGGTCAAATTCACGCTAATTATATGCATCACCGCCAGAGCACCAGATCCTTCGCCACATCCCGCCATTCGAGACATGGGGAATGGACGTTGTAGGTCCCATTTTTCCTCCGGCTGCTAAAGGAGATCGGTTTATTCTAGCGATCACCGACTACTTCTCCAAGTGGGTCAAGCAATCCCACTAAAAGAGGTCAAGGCGAAGTACCGCCGCCGATTCATCAAACACCATGTCATTTATCGACATGGTGTCCCAAGACGGATCGCATGACAACGGTCCCCAATTTATCGAATTCCTTCATCAAGTTTTGCTAAAAATTCAAGATACAAGATGTCTCGCCGATGTTCTATAATCCAAAGAAATAATGGGTTAGCCGAGGCGCTCAACAAGACGATCATCAAGATTTTGTCGGCTTGTGAAGAATAACAAGCGAGACCGGACGATAAACTCGAGAAGCACTCGGGCATATCGCACAACGGCACGCATTTACGTGAGCTACCCCATCTCCGGGTCTACGCGTGAAGCAATTCTCCGCTGGAAATCCAGATTCGCCACTTCGCCGCCTTGCAAATGTAGATGACGATCAAGAACAACATCAAAAACGCCTCAAGAACTTGAGATGTTAGATGAGAAGCTCGGAGGCTCAACAATGCATTGAGTTCTATCAAGCTAGAATGTCGAGGGCTTTCAACAAGAAAGTTCGACAGAGAACCTTTAAGGAGGGAGATCTCGCCCTCGCCGCTAGATCTAATCGATAATCCTCACCTCTAAAAAGAAAGGTAAATTCAACCCAATGGAAGGACCGCTTATAATAGACACGCCTATTCAAACGTGCATATCGCCTTTATCAATAATGTATAACCGCAATTAATGCCGATAAATGGGAAGTTTCAAAAATACTATCCTTAGTATATTCGTGATAACCCATTTTGATGGGAAATTCTCGAGAATATCTCACTCATTTTCATGAGGATAACCCTGTTATTGTGTTTTCTCCAAAATTCTCTCACCGATCAAATTCATTGACGGTGGGCCCACTAAAATCTTCTGGTCCAACCACCAAGAAAATCCCTCTCGATTCCTTCCACCTAACGAGAGGTCCACTTTCAAATTCTCGTTAGCAATCCTACAAAAGCTAAAGCTATCCGCACTCTTCCAAGATTCTGAGTGGAGATCCCACTCTTAGTTTCTCATTGGGAAATAGAGTACATTCTTTCTTTCCCACATTTTACCCGAGATAGAATACATTCTTCCTCTCCGTAAGCAAGAGATAGAATACATTCTTCCTCTCTTGTCTTAGATTCTCTGAGTGGAGATCCCACTCTTAGTCTCATCTTTCAAGATTCTCAAAATGGAGATCCCATTTTAGTTCTCCCACCGGAAACAGACAAAAATCCTTCCTTTCCAATATCCTGAGATAGGAGACAAGATCCTCCTTCCTTCCACCCTCGAAATAGAATACATTCTTCCTTTCCCACCTCAATCAACCTTAGTCCTGCTCAACTTTCTCCCACAAAGAAGGCCAAGATTCATCTTGGGGTATTTCATCCCAAGCCTAAGAAGGATGAAGTCGACGCCACACGCCGGGTTTAGTCTTTCTCCGATTGAAGAAGACACCGAGTTCGATTCGGGTATTTCATCCCTAAGCCTAAGAAGGATGAAGTCGACACCTAACACGCTGCCGCCGGTTTAGTCTTTCTCCGATTGAAGAAGACACCAGAGTTCGATTCGGGTATTTCATCCCAAACCTAAGAAGGATGAAGTCGACGCCACACGCTGCCGCCGTTTAGTCTTTATCCGATTGAAGAAGACACCGAGTTCGATTCGGGTATTTTATCCCAAGCCTAAGAAGGATTAAGCCAACGCCACACGCTGTCGTAGTCTATTCCCGCGATAAAAGACGGCTTCACGATTCAACATCGTAGCATTAAGTCTAAGAGAGTTTCATTCTTTAGCACAACGCTGTGTGTAGAACGGATTCGATAATCTACATGCTAGCCCAACTCAAACGGTAGTTGGTAAAGGCTAATCAAACTGCTGAAGGTCGGGGTCGGCTAATAACTCCTAAAGTCGACGCCAACACGCTGCCGCCGTTTAGTCTTTCTCCCATTGAAGAAGACACCGTGAGTTCGATTCGGGTATTTCATCCCAAGCCTAAGAAGGATTAAGCCAACGCCACACGCTGTCGCATCTCTTGCCCGTAAAGAGTACCAAGCCTATGTATTCAATATCATAGCAACAAGTCTAGAAGAGTTTCATTCTTCCAAAGACAACGCCACGCATGAACGGATTTGGACAATCCGCACGCTAGCCCAATTCAAACGGTAGTTGGTAAAGGCTAATCAAACTGCTGACGGCCGAGGGTTTGCCAAAAATCCTATAAGTATTATGGTTAATTATTTCGCTAAATAAAAGAATCACAATAGAGCACAAAAGAGGACGTAAATATGTTTTGCTTTAACTCGATACTTTATTGAGGAAAGCTTGTTGAAGTTCCTCCCAACCTCGCCCCGAAAGTCTCCTCGCCGCCATTAAGGGCCTCCGCAGCCTCCTTCTTGATGTCAACCACCGCTTCGAGAGTTCAAATTTCGCACGATCACAGAGTCTTTTCTTTGTTGGCCTTTGTCGCTTCAAGACGATCGCTCTCCTCGCCGCTTGGGGTTCCTGCTCGAGCTCTACTATCCTCGCTTCTCCAAAGAAATACACAAGACCAAAGTGTCCCACTGAAGACGGCTTCAGCAACAACGGTCTCCAATGATGCACCCGCCTCACAGATGTGAACTTCGAGTCCAAGAATAACGCAGCGCCCCGCCAAGCCAGCGAGCCGCTCGTCTCTATATATGAGGAGAACCCGCTACTTCAAAATCTTGTGGACTTTGGGGCTTAACCTCCAAATGGTCGAATCATCAACAAATGGCTCTGCACTCAATCTTCCGTGATATTCTCCCATGTCGCCAGCCCTACTCCAAATAGGATTACGAGTATAAACTAATTCCTCGGTTCTTAACGAAGTTCCCGGAGAATATTACCATATTCTTAAGGATAACTCGATAACCCTCAATTTCTCCACGGACCTCAAGGAGGGATAAAATTCGACGAGGCTTATATCGACGACAACGCTTCTACCGAAGGACTCTCCCATCAGACGCGTCGATTCATGCATCACCGAGGGCCTACCAATCAACAATTGAGAAGAATACCTCCCACCGTGGATGAACACACCGCAACGAAGTATGCAAGAGCGACGCCAACCAACGCGTTGCCGACAAAGGATTCACCGATCAACGGTTCGACCCACCGATCAACGGAGGAATCTCGAGGGTCAATTGGACGACAATCCACCGACACGAAGTCATCAACAAAGAAATGAACTCAATTAGCTACAGCTTGAAATTCGACAACGGTCAAGCAATAAATGCAAGATCAAGAACACCCCGTGTATCCTACAAAGCACCGGAGAACCCGAGAGGATTGGAGGAATCAAACATCGAGCCAACCTCAAAAGAAATTCATCTATCGACTTCGCCGAGATTTCACAACGGTCAAACAAAAATGCAAGATCGTAATACCTTCAAAGAATCCTACAAAGCACCGGAAAGATCAAGGGAATGGAGAAATCAAACGCCGTGGTCATTCACAAGTCCTATCACGCCAATTAAGGAGTGAAGGGTTTATCATGTCCAAAGCATCCTGCACTCATCAAGAATCGAGACCGAGACGCTTTGGAGGGGTATCTCAGAGGCGCTAAAAATTGCTTATCGCACTCAACAAGACTCAGAACGGTGGGTTGACAACCGACGATCCATCCGACGGCCACCTTAACGCCGACGCGGATTACGCCGCGAAAACGATAAAGCGAAGTCGACGAACCCATGAAGTGAGTCGGCGAGGCGACGAGCTAGCGGAACGACACGCCGTGGAGAAAACCCGACGACGGCTCAACGAGGCGAAGTTGGCTAAACTCAAACGCCGACAGACTAATCAACCGCATTTAGTCCGCCGATGCAAACGAGCCGCTTGAGCTCAAAGTTGATCGGACACGACTCAAACCTAACGGCGACATCACCGAGCAAAACTAAGCCCTAAGACCGAAGAGTCGACGGAAATCGACGAAGAATCGACGGAGAAACGGCTAAACGACGAAAAGCGACGCGAGGCTTACACTCTTGGGGTCGGTTAGGTGGTTCTACCACTTTGTCGAGCCACCTCGCCAACTTGGTCGAGGTGCCTCGCCAAGTGGCCGAGCCACTTGGTCTACAGAAGACCCCCTTTTGTATAAATAGGGGGTCTGCTCTGGTCTTGACTGGGGACTTGGTGACTGGCGAAGAGCCCTCGCGAGATCTACGACGCGACGTTCTCATACCAGCTCAAGTCCACCGACGCCGATCTATAGGCGGAAGGTAAGCAAACTCGGTCGAACTACGATACCCTCTAGGTTAAGCTTCGCCTTAATCTCGTGGATAGCGCCAGGATTTCTCCTTGTAGATTCACCCGCCCGGCCGATCCTCTCCTTCGTGAGTGTGATCCCCGCAGCGCATCCTCTCCTTCGTGAGTGTGATCCTCAGCGCTTCGCTTCGCGGAACGAGCCCCTTTACGCCTCAGAAGTTCCGTAACCCGCTTACACCAGATCGGAATTGCGCGGTGGTCAACGGACGAACAAAAGTCCCCTGACAGCAAAGAACTCGACGCAGCCGGTGATCCCTAAAATAGAGATCCTCGTGTTTGTTCACAAAAGGAAGAGAGTTGTAATTTTCGCTTTCATTGTACCTAAAATAAAGGCATTTCTTTTGTTTGAAATTTTGTTGTAGGCCAAAGAAGCCGTAAGCAAGTTCAAACGAAAGCAATGAATAACAAACCAACTTTCCCCGCCAACGCTTGTGTTCTTGGCCTTTTGTTGCCTACAACCCGCTTGATGAGGTACATCATTTTTCATAGGTATTTTATCATTTTCAATGTTAGGTTCATTCACAATATCCGGGTCATTAGTGGGAATAATACCGCATAATCATTATCTATTACGTAGAAGTTCTGCTTTCCTCTCGAACTTATTCCTCGCCCTCTAGATTCTCTAGAAATGTAGCATCTCTCGCTTAAATGACCCCTTTTTCTTTATTGTAGAACTTATAATCTTTTGACTTTTCTCAATATCCTATGAATCTACGCTACTATTTTAAAATCCAACTTATTCTAAGTTGGGATGGAATGAGAACATGGGCTATAGCTCCCCACTTCCGAG
The DNA here is from genome assembly GCA_012295165.1 of Asparagus setaceus. Classification (NCBI taxonomy): domain Eukaryota; kingdom Viridiplantae; phylum Streptophyta; class Magnoliopsida; order Asparagales; family Asparagaceae; genus Asparagus; species Asparagus setaceus. Next base: position 66,388,628 of record CM022702.1, read on the forward strand.
ATGACTCGATTAGGTTTCCTCCCATTCCATAATTCATAAGGTGTAGATACAACCGACTTGGTGGGAATTCTATTTAAAATGTAGTTTGCGCTAACAATGCTTCTCCCTAAAAATTTTAGAGAGGCCGAATGAGACAACATGCATCTAACTACATTCAACAATGTTCTATTCTTTTTTTCAAAGAACACCATTCTCATAGGTGTATAATGCATTGTTGTATGCATTCTAACAAGACTCGTGAAACGGTGGGTTGACAACCGACGATCCATCCGACGGCCACCTGTAACGCCGACGCGATTACGCCGCAAAAACGATAAAGCGAAGTCGACGAACCCATGAAGTGAGTCGGCGAGGCGCACGAGCCGCCGAAACGACACGCCGTGGAGAAAACCCGACGACGGCTCAACGAGGCGAAGTTGGCTAAACTCAAACGCCGACGAGACTAATCAACCGTATTTAGTCCGTCGATGCAAACGAGCCGCTTGAGCTCAAAGTTGATCGGACACGACTCAAACCTAACGGCGACATCACCGAGCAAAACTAAGCCCTAAGACCAAAGAGTCGACGGAAATCGACGAAGAATCGACGGAGAAACGGCTAAACGACGAAAAGCGACGCCAGGCTTAACACTCGCCAAGAAAGGTGGTTTCTACCACTTTGTCGAGCCACCTCGCCAATCCTGGTCGAATCTCGCCAAGTGGCCGAGCCACTTGGTCTACAGGCACCCCCTTTTGTATAAATAGGGGGTCTTCTCTGGGGGTCTTGGGTGGGGACTTGGTGATTTGGCGGACTTTTGAAGAGCCCTCGCGAGATCTACGACGCGACGGTTCCGGAGCACCGCGAAGCTCAAGTCCGGGCCGACGCCGATCTATAGGCGGAGGGTAAGAAAACTCGGTCGAACTACGATACCCTCTAGGTTAAGCTTCGCCTTTAATCTCGTGGATAGCGCCAGGATTTCTCCTTGTAGATCTCACCGCTCGTGATCCTCTCCTTCGTGAGTGTGATCCCATGGCGATCCTCTCCTTCGTGGAGTGTGATCCTCAGCGCTTCGCTTCCTTCGCGGAACGAGCCCCTTTACGCCTCAGAAGTTCCGAACCCGGTTTACACCAGATCGAATTGCGCTGTGGTCAACGGACGAACAAAAGTCCCCGACAGCAAAGAACTCGACGCAGCCGGTGATCCCGTAAAATAGAGATCCTCGTGTTTGTTCACAAAAGGAAGAGAGTTGTAATTTTCGTTTTCATTGTACGCCTGAAAAATAAAGGCATTTCTTTTGTTTGAAATTTTGTTGTAGGCCAAAGAAGCTGTAAGCAAGTTCAAACGAGCAATGAATAACAAACCAACTTTCCCCGCGAACAGTTGTGTTCTTGGCCTTTTGTTGCCTACAACCGGTTGATGAGGTACATCATTTTTCATAGGTATTTTATCATTTTCAATGTTAGGTTCATTCACAATATCTGGGTCATTAGTGGGAATAATACCGTAATAATCATTATCTATTACAGTTAGAAGTTCTGTTTCCTCTCGAACTTATTCCTCGTCCTCTAGATTCTCTAGAAATGTAGCATCTCTGCTTTAAATGACCCCTTTTTCTTTATTGTAGAACTTATAATCTTTTGACTTTTCTGAATATCCTATGAATCTACGCTTTACTATTTTAAAATCCAACTTATCTCTAAGTTGGGATGGAATGAGAACATGGGCTATAGCTCCCCACTTCCTGAGATGACTCAGATTAGGTTTCCTCCCATTCCATAATTCATAAGGTGTAGATACAACTGACTTGGTGGGAATTCTATTTAAAATGTAGTTTGCAGTTAACAATGCTTCTCCCTAAAAATTTTTAGAGAGGCCAGAATGAGACAACATGCATCTAACTACATTCAACAATGTTCTATTCTTTCTTTCAGCAACACCATTCTGTTGTGGTGTATACGGCATTGTTGTATGCCTTTTAATTCCATGCTGAATACAATAACTCTCAAATTCTTTAGCGTTATATTCCCCACCTCTATCAGTTCTCAAAATTTTAATTTTCATTCCAAGTTGATTTTCAACTTCTGTCTTATATCTTTTAAAGCAATCAAAAGCTTCCAATTTTCTAGATATAAGATAGACGTGTACAAACTTAGAATAATTATCTATAAAAGTAATAAAAGATTCTTTATTACTATGAGTTTTGATACTTAGGGGATCACAAATATCAGAGTGTATCTATCCTAAAAGTTCATTGGCTCGTTGTCCACCAATAAAAAGTTTCCTGGTCATTTTACCAGTTAAACAATGTTCACATGGTGGCAATTGAACATTAGATAGTGCAGGCAATAAGTTCATTCTGATAATTTCTTTTATTTTTAAAATACTAGCATGTCCTAGTCTCGAATGCCACAATTCAGACTCAGAAATATAACATGACGAGTAGTTTAAATTGGAAATTTTATTATCAGAATTATTATAAACTAATGGAAGAATGCATAATTCATGTTCGGGCACATATTTTTCCATAGCATACACTTTATTATTTTTGCCTATAGAAACTCGGTTATTGTAGAACCTAACTTCCAAATTTCTTCATCAGTCGGAACAGATCGATTATACCAATTCGCGATAGAACACATCTTTGAGGACAAGAACACTATCACCAAGATCCAATCTATACGAACCAATACCTTCTACATCGAGATAGGTATTGTTTCCCATATAGATCCTCTGTTCTCCTTGCTTCAGCTCAGTGAATTCTGTGACTCAATTCTTGTCCTTTGCGATATGTCTGGTCACACCGGAATCGATCCACCAACCGCCGATATCCGTCATCACAGCATTGCATTCCGTCACACCGACGAATTCTTTTTTGCTAGTACCCCCTTGTTCCGTGTGCTTATAGCTTCCCTTATTCTCCTGCTTTCACCTTGTGGGCAAGTGGGCCTAAAATGCCCGAACTTCCCACGATTGTAGCAGGCTCTACGGGGTACTTTCTTTCTCTTGAACTGCTGCGATTTCGGTCCTCGCGGTTGTGGTTTGATTTTTATAGCTTCCAACATTTTGCCTCTGGTGGACATAATTCATCTCCTGTTGCACCATGTTCAGTTCTGGTTCTTTCCTACTGGCTATTAAGTCATGTTCTATCGCTAGGTGCATAGGAAGATCAGTGACAGATTTAATGACAGGGTTCATTATTAATGTGGTGGCAGCCACAGCAAGGGAAGGGAGCAGACTATTCAATATAGTTGCCGCTTGCATTCTTTACGGGATTTCGGTCCCAGCAGTGGACAAGTCCTTAGCCATGACAATCATCTTATTAATATACTCTACGACATTGTCTCCCTCTTGCATACGAGAAGAATTATACTTATGCAAGAGGAGTTGAATGTTAACTTCAGAGGCAGTGTCGTATTTTTCTTTTATAGCATTCCACATGTCCATGGAAGTCTTGTAAGTTTCAAAAACTTTAATCAAGTTATCTTCCATGAACATGAGCATTAGGCTTTTTGCCTTTTTATCTTTCGACTTCCACTGTTCAAACCCTTTCTTTTCTTCAGGTGTAGATTTATCAGTAAGTGTTGGAGCAGTGGTTTCAATTATTTCATCGATATTGTCATGAATAAGAGCATATCCTATTTTCTTGTGCCACATGTCATAATTACTACCATTAAATTTATTAATTTTTCCTAGTTCTGATAGAACAAGTTTACTAGCCATCTGGTGGAGAACTAAAACTGATTCTTGTGAGTTAAGAAAAGAAGCTCCACTTAGAGCGAGATCGTCACTTAGTGGTGTTGACCGGAGAATCACTTGTCGAAGTTTTGACGTCGTCTCTGATCGGTGGTCGCAATGAGGTTGGAGTTGATAACAATGAGCTTTCTTCAGATTTGTGGAATAGCAGCAAATCAGGTTGAGATCAGCAGTTGAAAGTGCAAATGCCTAAAACTTGTAGCCAAGCCGGGTAACAAATCGGGTCTTATTTGAAAAGGCTTTTATGAAGAGGGACTTTCACAAAAAGAAATAAAAAATGACTATAGAGCAAGTCACATGCTACGGGTCCAAAAACTGAAAACAAAAATAAAAAAAATTAATATAAGGAGCAGATCACGTGGGTAGTAATTGGGTCAAAATGCAAATGGCAGTTGGCTTTACTTGGTTGGAGTGAGCTTTTTGAAATGACAGTCTATTACCCAAAGGACTTACAGACTTAAAAGGTAGGTAAAAAAAACAACTGGTAAAAAAAATAAAAATAAAAACAAGATCCTTCACGGGTGGCTAGGTTGGGAAAGCAAATCAAACTTTCTTTCTCTCGGGTAATAGACCATTGGACAGAAGCTTTTGTGGGGAAAAAATAAGGCTAGAAGATATAAACCATTGGACAAACTCTGCTCTGATATCAATGTACGAAAACGAAAGAGGAAAAAATATGATGGGTTTTTGAGGGGGCTCCCATAATGGAATGTGTGTTTTTTTTTCTGTGTTGTATCTTTTCGAGAGAAGAGTGTAATTTATATAGAGGCTACCCTTCATCTCCACCCCCTCAATTACTATCTCTGAGAGAGATTCTCTCAACAACTCACTTCCCCACAATTCTCTCAACTGAGAATAGTTGATTTGGTCACACAAGACCAAGTCAAAATAACAGTTCGATTGTTTTGCACTAATGATTTAGGGTAACTGAGACGTGTTGGTATGTGAATCTTTTGGGAATGATGGCGGAAACTAAACCATGTGTATCGGTACTTACCATGTGTTTTTTTATTAAACACCATGGGCGAAAATGACACATATCACATTGTCATTTGAACACCGTTCGATTCATGTACCAACGTTAGAATTCATACATATATTATATTGGAAGGTGTAAACAAACCATATCGATTCAAATTGATTCATTACTTCCTCTTAAGTAACAGGATACCATGGTAAGAAAAGAGAGGGAGGGGTGGGAGGATGCAATAATTCAATTATGACTGAGTTGAAATGAGATGCAAAGACATATCGAACATATCAAGAAATGGGGCCGTAGGGGTGGAAGTGAACCGAATAATTAATAAACAGTTCGGTTATTATTCGTCCAGATATTCGGTCAAGTTCGATTCGATCGTTCGTTTAATACTAAATAAATAATTTTTAGTATTTGGCTTATAAATGAATAGAATTTAACCAAAGGTACGTTCGATTGGGTTGATTATTAACTATTCGATAACTTTTTACTTTTTAGTTCTACTAATTAAACTTATTGCAAACATTATCTATCTAAATTTTTATTTACAACTATTATCCTATATAAATACTTAAGTTGATGGAATCTAGGCCTTGGCCTTCATTTCTTTTTCCGCCTCCAGATCTCACGCTTCTCTCTCTCTCTCTCAAACTCTGGCGGCAGATCGTGTGCTCTCTCTCAAGCTCCGTCGTCTTCCCCCTCGCCAGCGGATCGAGTGCTCTCTCTCAAGCTCCGCCCTCTTCCCCCTCACTGCGATCTTTTCTCTACAGAATGCCGACAATTTCTCAAAGGTGAGATTTTTCCGCTTTCTTTTGTCCCTTTAGTCTTTAGTTAGGGTTTCTTGTATCCTTGAATAATTATTGAACGCGAATAAATGTTGTCGAATCGAATTCGAATGGTCATTTAGTATTCGACTCGAATATGATCATATATGAAAATGGACCGAATCCGAATTCGAATAGGTAGATGTTCGCTTCGATTCGGTCGTTTACCAGCCCGGGGGAGTATATTTCACATTTTAAGAGAGCCCCTTTCTGCTGCTAGTATATGCTCCATTTGGCATATTCAAGGAAGTCTCTGATGTTTGGGGGGTTAAAACTGATTCAGCCCAAACAGTTTCATAAATGAAAGATAATACTAGAAATCAACAATGGTCTGATAGATGTTGCGTTCAGCCAAACTTCTTTCGAACAAGCTGCATGATGGTGATGTGAAGATAGCAAATCTTATGCTTGGGCATGGTTTCATCACGAACTAGGGCTTTTTGTGCCACACAAGTAACAAGGCAATATGCTACTGGATGAATTGTTAGATACCTGAAATTTTTTGTCATATGTTTTGGTAGTATTTTCCTTTTCATGTACTAGTTTTAATAATCTGTTTAGGTTTGGTTTAGTTTCACTCATTGATGTGTTTTTTGATATGAGCATGTTCTTAGAATTTTCACCCGAATGTTTCTCTACAATATTTACATGCTAATTTTAGAGTTTTTTTAATTATTAATATCTGTTAATTTTGCTATCAAATCAAGAGTAGGGATCCTATCAGAACCACCCCTATAAGAGTGTAGTAATCTACACCATCGAAAGAGGAGCCACAATTTCCAAACTAACTTTCTACCCATCCGTGAATGGTGTGGATCACCTCATCTACATTATAGGCCTTTTTAGGGGGATTTCATAGCTGCTCTATATGAGTTTGTAGAGAAAATAAAAAAGATAATTTTTTACATTATTCTATTTCTAATTGACTAACACTATACAATTTTATCCCAATTCTAGTTCTAATTGACTAACATTATAAAAATTTATCTCAAAAATTATCCTAGTTCCAATTTATAGTTTGCCTTGAGTAACCCCCAAGGGAATGCAACATAACCTAATGTTTAGATAGACGCTAAAAATCATGTGGACATAATAATCCCCTCACAAAAGGTCCTGCACATGAAAAATATGAAATAAAGGCTCCCAAAAGGAGAAGGAAGATGTATCCCTCTCATCTTCCCTGAAACCTTTCAGTCGATTGCTATGGGATTGTCCTATATACTGCACCCTCAACCCCCCCTATTCTCTACAGATCATTACCCGTTTGCAAAATCGCATATGTTCTTCCTCACATCTCTTAATCTGCAGCTTGATTCTATAATCTTCCGCTTCTTCTCCCATAGCACATATGTACTTGAGGCTTAGCCGCAATATTTTCCGACCATAGAGAAAAAGAAAAAGAAAGAAAGAAAAAAGAAAATTAAAAACAAACGTCGATAGCCTGCCATCAGATTCCACAGTCACCTATGTGACTAAACTCAATGATCTCAGAGCTATCCATGTCAATACGTAGACCCCAGAATCACTAGTATTGCCAAATTGTAATTAGTCAAATAATTTTAGGACAATGTTGCTGATCCCATGAAGGGCCCTTTTATATGATATCATGTAGGGAGGAAAAGGGTAATTTACATGCCCATCAAGTGGACGTTGCATAATGGGTGGATTTTTGAGTCCAAAATTAGAAGTCTAACCGTGTTCAATAGCTAGATAGGGAGACACATATTACCCCCACCTTTTGCGTCCAAAATTACTCTCTCCAATTACTATAGCAAATTTGTCATAAAGCCCAAAATGTGCCAAGAACATTCATTTCGGAGGATGTTTGAGATTAGAGGGCAAATTTGCAAACACCTGAATTTGGCAGGTGAAGTTGAAAATATGGTAGATTTTAGGGTATGTAGCCGAAAAACCCCAATACTTAATCTGTCTCCGGAGCATTATTAAAATTTGGGGAGTTGGTAAAACCTTGTCGGTTTAGTATACGGGGCTATTCGTATGCGGGATTAATAGTCCTGTGTATATAAACGATAGCCCTCTCCCTCATCCTCCTAACCCTCGCCGCTCCTAACCCTAGCCGCGGAATTGTATTTCTGAGGTACGGAATCTCTTTACCCAAATCAATGCCTTAATCGAGATTGTGCTCTTGTTTTCTTGTAATTTATGAAGCGAATCGATATGGTTTTTTGTAGTTTTTCTCTAGGCTTTCGTTGGATTCTTGAACAGCGGTTTGGGTTTTTTGTTAATGGGTTTTATAAATCTTGGGCAAAGCAGGTTTGTACTAGTGTGATGTTCTTTTTTTCTTCTGTTCTTTCTTTTCTTCTTCGTCATTGTTATGATGTTATTCTTTTTTTCTTTGTGAGTCGTGTTTTCTTTTTCTTTTCTTTTCTTTTTTTTGTCAATGTGAGTTCCCAAGTATCATGCTCTCGCCTTCATTATTACCATGTTCTTCGTTCTTCTTTTTTTTCTTTCTATTTTTCTTTAGTATTGTTGCACACGGGCAGAGTTAGAGAATAGGAAAAGACTTGCTAATTGAAATACTTCTGACTGCAGAATATTCTTGATTGAAGATGTCTTCGGGGCACCATGGACGTTCACTTCGTCGAGGTATAATTAGACATTTTTTTAATAATTTCCAAATATTGATTAAAATGGCTTTGTAAACACAGTTGTTTGAATATCATCAGGTCGTGGAAATTTCAAGTTACCTGGAAACTTGACATCCACTTCGCGGCAGCCACCACCTGTACTAGTGGAGGGATTTTTCTTGGTCTTAACGGTAAGTGGTGTTCTCATTTCTTCTCCCTATCAAAGGGTAGATTTCTTCACTATAGCTCAGATGAATCCAATTGTGCGAAAATTACAGCCAAAGTGTTGCCAATTAATACAATGAAACCTTCAGTGTGATTATAAACTGCAATTCTTGCGATTGTCATCAAAGAACCTAGTTTAACCTTCTGTGTTCACCGGATAAAAAGACTTCTGCAACCTCCTGCCAAGGCGAGGCTGACATTAAACTACACATAAAGTAGCTTAATTTCTAAGAGAAGAAATACTGAAAGTTCATAGCAATATTAACAGAATCACTGTAAAATCCAAGTTTAGTTTAAGCAAGAGGTTTTTTTTTTTTTAAAATCTCCCGTGATGGAAGTCATTTTTTTCCTGTCATAAACAATGCCATGACTCGTAGTTCCATCAATTGGTAGAAATCGGAAGTTACAATTCATGACAAACTGAACAAACCCTATAATTTCAAGGGTCAGACATCAAAAATCAAAGACCACCTTAATTATGAGAAAGAAAAATGGTCAGAGAGAGGGTTAGACAAAGAGGTAGGAGAGGGGAATTTGTAATTATAGTTTAATGGGTTAATCTGCAAATTTAAACTCATGTTCACAACTTCAAGAACCATGTTGAGTTGGTTAAGATGCATTAGAGATATATAATTCAGGCTAAGTGGAGCTGGTTCACAACTAATCTAGATTGTTTTCAAATTGCCAAACACACCCCATTGTTTGGTCGTGCTAACCCTCATTCTTTTCTCTTTACTTTCCTTTTGTTAACAAAGATAAGTGAATCTCTTTGAGCATCCCCTAATGTCATGGACATGGTATCTGTTATACTAATTTACGATTTTAAAATTTTTAATAAATTTCTTTTCTTTTTTTCTTTCTATTTTTCTTTAGTATTGTTGCACGGGAGTTAGAGAATAGGAAAAGACTTGCTAATTGAAATACTTCATTGCAGAATATTCTTGATTGAAGATGTCTTGGGGCACCATGGACGTTCACTTGTGAGGTATAATTAGACATTTTTAATAATTTCCAAATATTGATTAAAATGGCTTTGTAAACACAGTTGTTTGAATATCATCAGGTCGGTGGAAATTTCAAGTTACCTGGAAACTTGACATCCACCAGCGGCAGCCACCACCTGTACTAGTGGAGGGATTTTTCTTGGTCTTAACGGTAAGTGGTGTTCTCATTTCTTCTCCCTATCAAAGGGTAGATTTCTTCACTATAGCTCAGATGAATCCAATTGTGCGAAAATTACAGCCAAAGTGTTGCCAATTAATACAATGAAACCTTCAGTGTGATTATAAACTGCAATTCTTGCGATTGTCATCAAAGAACCTAGTTTAACCTTCTGTGTTCACGGATAAAAGACTTCTGCAACCTCCTGCCAAGGCGAGGCTGACATTAAACTACACATAAAGTAGCTTAATTTCTAAGAGAAGAAATACTGAAAGTTCATAGCAATATTAACAGAATCACTGTAAAATCCAAGTTTAGTTTAAGCAAGAGGTTTTTTTTTTTTTTAAAATCTCCCGTGATGGAAGTCATTTTTTTCCTGTCATAAACAATGCCATGACTCGTAGTTCCATCAATTGGTAGAAATCGGAAGTTACAATTCATGACAAACTGAACAAACCCTATAATTTCAAGGGTCAGACATCAAAAATCAAAGACCACCTTAATTATGAGAAAGAAAAATGGTCGAGAGAGGGTTAGACAAAGAGGTAGGAGAGGGAATTTGTAATTATAGTTTAATGGGTTAATCTGCAAATTTAAACTCATGTTCACAACTTCAAGAACCATGTTGAGTTGGTTAAGATGCATTAGAGATATATAATTCGGGCTAAGTGGAGCTGGTTCACAACTAATCTAGATTATTTTTGAGAACACGTTATTATCAAGGTTGTGGCGGGCCAAACCCTCCAGATTCGCTTTCGATGAGATCTTGATATCGTTGGCGGTAATAACACATTGCAAGATGCTTCATCGAGACAGATTCTAAGCGGTTGCTGCTCACACAAAAAGAGATTTGTAGGAGAATATCATGGTCAGTGCAATGACCTAATCGATATATACATCCATTGTGTCAAAGATGTCCTCAGTATGGTTACATAAAGTGGCACTTAGCTTGTGAAGTATGTTGTCTAAGCTCTCAGACAACATACTTCACAAGCTAAGTGCTACTTTATGTAACCATACTGAGGACATCTTTGACACAATGGATGTATATATCGGTTAGGTCATTACACTGGCCATGATATTCTTCTACAAATCTCCTTTTGTGAGCAGCAACTGCTTGGAATCTGTCTCGATGAAGCATCTTGCAATGTGTTATTACTGTCAATATATATCATTATCTCATCGAGCAGAACTGTTGGAGGGTTTGGCCCGGCCACAACCTTGATAATAACAGTTTTCTAAAAAACTCTACATAGATCCCCAAAGAGCCGCAGCCTTAATTGTAGAGCCCTTGTGTTTAGCTACTGCTCGATTGAGGCTTGATCCATACCGCGCATACAATTGTCCTATTAAAGTATGGGAATAATGGATAGTTGAAGTAGTCTATGCAGCACACACCGTGCTTAAGCCATTCATGTAGCCAGTGAGCAAATAAATTTTTTTCAGAAATCAAGTTAGGAAATTGCTCTTCTAATCGCTCAAGAAAGCTGCCCACCAGCTGGATAATGACATAGTCATTAGCAATGAAACAACATGTGTATATTTTAGGCTCATTTTCAGTTTGATACCCTAGAGTACATGTTTTATCAGTTCGATAAACTAAAATTTATTTTCAACTCTAGAGTATAAAATTGATAAAAAAAATATAAATTATAGGGTACAAAGTGAAAGTAAGCTTATCTTTTTAATGATTTGTAAATATATATATACTACAATGGATTCCTCATAGCGAAAATATGGTATAACGGGAGATGAATCCGATTGCATGACCATGTTATTTGCCACGGCCCATAGCCCATGGAGGTAAAGTTTATCAATCACAATGGTCTCATTTGGTACATGGTTCGCGATACGTAGCGGGTCATCCTACGAATTCAGGTACGTAATTCGAGACTTTGAAATTTTTGATTCGACAGGGGGTAGGTTGCTTCAATATGCAAGTTCGATATAGAATATGATGTAATATTTTGTGGGTGCGCTTATCATTTTTCAAAGTGTATAGTAGAAAATTAGAAACTAGAAAACTGATGATGCATTTCAATACTTTTTCATACAAAATACTTCATTTTTATAGTTTTTGAATACATAAAACTTAAAATATTAAATATTAGACGGCCTCTTAATAAATTTTTTTCTATTTTGCAACTTTCTTCCCCTTAACATCAAGTGCATCTTCTGCTAATTCCATCTAAGCTCCTCCAACTTACTTGAGTCCTCCAAGTTATCATTATTGGGATCCATATCCCATCCTTTATATGGACCAACTTTGTAATTCTCACAAAATTATGACAGGAGGCGAGTGTTTGAATGTATGAATACTAACTTATCCGTCTTTCCATTGTTTAGTCTATTCCTTTTCACATTATGTATGTAGGAATAAGTACTCCAATTTCTTTCAGCTGAAGAGCTACTAATAGGCCGAGACAAAATCTTCTTAGCAACATCGGTTAAAGAAGTAGTGATCTAGAATTAGTTATTAAATTTGGATAACTTTCACTTACTGAAAGAATACTTTCAATAATATTATTGAAACATATCAAAAAAATCTAAGCACGTTTGCATGAAAACAGACTTGTAAATCAACTTTGGTCCTCTCATACTTGGTAAGCGGTACGCTAATTTTGGGGAACCAATTCGTGTGTCGGAGGGAATCGGGTTCATAAATGTACCGGGAATCGGTTTGCATGAACTGTTCGACAGTTTGAGGGGGGTCCAAGGAATATCACAACTATGACTGTAGCACTAAACCTTTTGTTGACGCTACCCACGGAAAAAAGAAAAGAAACTTATTGAAAATTTTAAAATCGAAAATTAATATAACAGATACCATGTCCATGACATTAGGGGATGCTCAAAGAGATCCACTTATCTTTGTTAACAAAAAGGAGGGGGGTGAAGAGAAAAGAATGAGGGTTAGCGCGACCAAACAATAGGGTGTGTTTGGCAATTTGAAAACAATCTAGATTAGTTGTGAACCAGCTCATCTGTTTTGCATCCAAGTAAGATACTTGTTGTCATTTTTTCTAGGTCGTTGGTTGTAGGTTTATGCAAAATAGTGACTGTCAGTCCGACATCTAATTTTTCCATACAACAAGAATTTTGGTTTCTGATCAGTCATCTAGTTTATGCCTACATAACTTTTATATAGGAGTATTATAAACTAGCTAATCATGCCAACCCAGCCATATAACCGAGTATATTTTGTGTATATATTCGTTAAGGTTCTGGTTTAGGAGATCATTGGCAAAGAAGTATCAATTCTGTACTAATGTGATTGATCACGTTTAATGATATTGTCAGGTATTAGCCATGATACTTATTTCTTCACATTAATGCCTTTTATGAAGATTTCCAATACTCCAAGGTGTAGTTTTGTATAATTTTGAAAGTCCAGAGGGTCTTCTCTAGCTTAACTATAAAATTTAGAGGTTTTTATTTTTTTAAAAAAATTTCTTAAAGTTATGTGGGTTTTGTGAAATGACCTAACCGACATATACATCCCTTGTGTCAAAGATGTCCTCAGTATGGTTACATAAAATGGCACTTAGCTTGTGAAGTATATTGTCTGAGCTGGTGTTCCTGTGTGTTTGTGCTGTGGTTCTATTTTACGTTTCTATGACATGTTTATTGGTGTTGACAGGATATTTGACAAAAAAAACTTCGGGGGAAAGAAGGAATGTGTCTAAACTGCACCACAATGTATTAAACTCCCAGCTCCTAAAAAGAGCCCAAAGATTGCTATGACATGTTAAGTGATTCTTCTCTAGAAGCATAACTAGTAGGTGTTGTTTATCCAGAATTTTTACATGACATGTTCCCTTATTTATGAGATTGAAATACATGAAACAACTCAAAATGCACCAACCGTGCAAACTAGTCAAGAGAAGACTGGTTTGATATATCAAAAAAAATGCTTACTCTGTAATTCTAATTATTTAAAATCATGTACAAATTAAGATCTTGAAGATATCTGGATTCATCGTTCGTTCATGATAATGTAACAAATTACGATAGTGTACAAATTACAATCGTATACATATATCTAGGGGGCTTCCAAGACGAGTCGGTACTGGTACAGTAAGTGTCAGGTATGGGTACGGCTTCATGATAGTAGTACCAAGGTAATATAGATGCTACATCATTAACCATCTTGGAAGCACAGGAGATTGCGCCAAATTTAGTATTCTAAGAGCACAAATCTTGATTGTATAGCTAGCCTCGGGTACAGATACTTCCTGCAAGAACGTATCATGGCTAATACCTGACAATATCATTAAACATGATCAATCACATTGGTACGGAATTGGTACTTCTTTGTCAATGATCTCCTAAATCTGAACTTTAACAAATATATACAAGAAACATACTCGGTTATATGGCTGGGTTAGCATGATTAGCTGGTTTATAATACTCCCATATAAAAGCTATGTAGGCATAAATTAGATGACTGATCAGAAGCCAGAATTCTTGTTGTATGAAAAAAATTGGATGTCGGACTGACAGCCAATATTTTGCATAAACCTACTACCAACGATCTAGGAAAAATGACAACAAGTATCTTATTTGGATGCAAAAGATTTGCTTAAATGATGCAGTGCATTTTAGATATCCTCATAATTGTGCTATTTGTGATCAGCTTCAAACATAAATAGGATAACCCATCTACAAAGCTAAAAGAAACTAAATATAAGCAGATAATGCACACAGAACCAAAAGTAGTGGTTAGTAAATAGGACTATGAACTTAATGGCCCATAAGGCTATGCATTAATATAAGAACATTACCTTATATCTGATAGCCTCATAAGTCCCATAAACAGCACCCTGTCAAGAATTACATCATCAGAAACCACACCTTCAGTTCACATGTAAGTGCACATTTGTACATACGTCTAGACAAAAGAATTAATAAAGTTATTCAGAACTGTGTAGCATAGACACAACTATAAGTGCTGCTAATATGCATTTGTTGGGTCTATATAAGCAAAGATCCAACAATGTACGCAAGTTACTGTAAATTCAGCCAATGAGTGCCATTTCTTGGCTTAACATTGAAATATATCCATTTTAATTGAATCAAGTCCTTCAAATTAGGAGTTATCCTAATGCAGATCATGTTCCTAGATGTCTGGATGCACAAACGCTTAGTGAGGAACTAAAACAATTTGGTTGATGATGATATTGTGAACATTAGGAGTCAACCTGATCAAAACAGGTGGTGCAAATCTAGAAAATGAAACTGAATTTGTCAGTTAAACTTGAGGTCTAACAGGATTGCTTTTAAAATCTAATACTATGAGGATAAGAATAACTTACTGTTATGTAAGGATAACTTACAATGGCATGTCCTTGATAATGGACTGTAAACAACATTGAAGCCTGAAAGGTCTTCTCATATTGCCATCTTAAAAGAAAACAGATAACAAGTTGTAAATTAGATCTAGTTAGTTAGAGAAACGTAATTGATTTAAAATAAGAAATTTTGGGAGAATAAGCTGGAATTGCAGAAAATTAAAGTCACAATCAACAAGATAAAACCAACAAGTTCTTAGTTATCGTTTTCATATATGACGATGTTTAGAGGGGATGATCATAGAAAAGTAAGGACTTATTAATAGTTGCTATATTCATAAAGGGTCAATCTGCTGAACTTCATGACTATACTATCTGATCATCAAAGATTATATAAGCACATAAGTCAAACAAATTTGCATGAAACTATTTATTAGTTCTTTGATAGGTGTTGACATACTTTTGAGGCATTAAACCATTATCGACTAATGTTGTTACTTATTTTCTTTCCCCGTCTTTTAGAATAAGCAATTTTGCTTTGTGGTGCTCAACGAGATACACAGAGAGAATAAGTACTTTAGTCGTAAGAACTAATGAGGTATTGACGGATGAGGAAGAGTCTCCAACTCTGCAACTGCATTATGTGTCTAGGAAGAGTAAAGATGCATTTTCTTCAAGTGACTTCATATACTCATAATCACTGGTCTTCTAGGTAGCACGGACACGGTTACGGACACAAGACACGGCAGATTTGTAAAATGTAGGATACGATGGACCTTAGTATTTATTGAGAACCATACTTCTCCTATTTGAAGCAGCAGCAGCATTCTGTGACCTGATTCTCTGAGAAATCCAGCATATTTTTTGTAACATTCTCATTGGCAAATGGGACATTTTCTATATCAAGAATAGGGGAGCATGCCATAGGATAGGATTTTCTGGAAAATATATAAACATGATAAGGGAAGAACCTACGAAGCAACAGAGTGATTCATCAAGTATATCTTTACATGATTTCCATTTCAAATATAGTTTCCTTGATAATATTTTCCAAACTCATCAGTATTGCCCTATGGCTTCATCATTACTTGATAGTATTCACTACTTGACCAATTTTGTTTGTTATCTGCTTAAATGAATCATAAATCATTAATTGCCAGTACATGGAGATGGTGAGGTAATTGATGGTGAAGATGAGGAAAATGACACAATTAGAGATGAGGAAAATGACACAATTTTGTTTGTTATCTGCTTAAATGAATCATAAATCATTAATTGCCAGTACATGGAGATGAGGAAAATGACACAATTGGAGACTTCGTTAAACAAAACAATGATACACTGTCGGAAGAAAGTGGTGTTTCAAGTGTTGTTAATAAAAGCGAGGTAGATGACTTGGAGGTTCAATCACCGATAACTTCTCATTAAGGTAACTGACAGCTCTCTAGTTAATAGCTTAAATGATGCCATATTTTGTTCCGAGACCTTGTTAAACTGCTTCAGGTGCCTCCAAGTCCAAGTTGAAAGGAAGCAAAGGACTTAAGCTACAAGATGACGTAACTGTCAGAACTGTAAAGCACACAACTCGCTCGATCAAAAGGTATGAATTCTCCTGTTACCCGTGTTCTCTTTTAGTACTAAGGCAATATTAATGTTCAAGAGAAGAAAAGGGAAAAGAAAAAAAAAAGAATAGGGAATAATGATAGAAAGTGCTAATTTTCAAGAAATTAACATGTACTTTCATAACTCAATGCAGGAGATAGCCTTAAACAGATTTGAATGAAAGAGGAGATAGCCCAAAATATAATTAAATGAGAGGTGAAAGAGGAGATATCCCTAAGTATAATTGAATGAAAGAATAAAATTTATGTAGCCACCTCAAAATTAGGTACAAAATCTTTTTGTTGTTGTTGTTCCCATTTTTTTGGGATAAAGAAAAGTCTTTGTTGTTGTTGTAACATGAATTTTCAGAAAACTATCATGAATACATTTATTTTAAATTTTTTTATTTACACTAACATTGTCATCCAGTATCTCTGTTATTTTAAGTAGTCACGTGACTTGCAGGTGACAAATTTTGGACAAAGTCTTCCCTAAGTATTGTATTTTCTTTCATTTCAATGTAGGTACATACTACATAAAGGAGCAAATTACTCTTCATTAGTGCTAACTTAATGGCTGTAGCAAATAAAACGAAAATCTTTCATGATAGGTTTCCAAATGACCAATAAAACTGCACGGTAGTTTCTTGAAATTATATTATAAAAAACTGAAAATACCAGCCATTCGCTGATGTTTTTCCACTCTTTATCACTGAAATGACCATTACAAATTGGGAAACGGCAACAACCTTTTTATCAAACCTTGGTGTTTTCTCCCCATCTTTAAATTGGCATGTCTTTACCATTTCAATCAGAGTATCAGTGTAGTTGTCAAGTAAATGCATAATTACCAACTTATATAACTGATCGTATCTTGCAACAATACTTCTGCATCAAGATGTAACCATGGCTTAACATGAAGAGACATTTGTAGATAGTGGAAGAAAGAAGCCCTTACCAAGCAGATTTTTTTTTTGTTTGCCTGTGGTCTGCAGCATTCATGTATTATTGTTGTTTCTTCGCCATTCGAACTCAGGCGCATGGAACGTGTTGCTTCTTTTTGTACAATAACATTTTGCACAGTTGAATGTCACTTGTATTCATGATGACGAGGACGTTATCAATTGAGTGTTGTAAAAGATTGAAGTGACTGTGTAAAAAACCATGCTCTTGTATGACATCGTATTGGAAGTCTATAAATCGTTTACTCAGAGCAATTGACCAAAATGAAAAATATATTATTTCTACTTCTCTATTTTGATTTTGTGAATATAACTGAACAACTAAAATCTTGGGTACAATTTAGCTGAAAAGTATTGGATTCTTGAATTAGATAGTTCTCCACATATTATGTTTCATAAAGACAATGAAAAAGGATTCTGGATGATTTTTTTAAAATTGGATGTTTTGATAAGACGAAAGACCCTTGTTAAGTTCTGAAGCTAAGTAGGGAAACAATTTATCGCAAGAGTTATCTGATATATTACATCAAGAGGTGGTAATGTGGAAACAAAACATCAAGAGGAGGTAAAGGGGAAACAAAGGTGTAAGTGCGCTGGTTGAAAGAAGGAAATCATAATATTTCCATAAGATTTCAAATGTGAGACAAAGGTAATAGGATTAACATCACTTGAAGTAAATGGTGTTGAGGTAATCTCAGATAAAGGGGATTGATGAAGCTTTTTACCAACATTATAATAAAATCTTTGGTGGTAAAAATCGACGTCAAGTTAATTGGGAACTTTTATTTCCAGCTAAGGAGTGGGGTGCGGCTGATTTAGAGGTTCCTTTCTCTTCAGATAAAATAAAGAAGGCATATTTTGATATAGATGGGGGTAAATCTCCAGGTCCATATGGATTTTCTCCAATATTTTTTCACGAGTTTTGGAATATAATTTGTCATGATATTTTAGATTATTTGAGGAGTTTTTTCGAGGGAAATTGGAGATTAACAAATTAAACTATGTTTACATTGTTCTCATCGTAAAAAAAAGGCTGCAACTTTGGATATTGGTGATGGTAGACTATTAGCCTTCTTAATGTGATCTATAAAATAATTAGCAAGGTCCTAACAAATAGATTGAATGACAAATTTGTTAGGACACTGTCGTGCAATATTTCTTATTTGAGTAATAACAAACATTCATTTGATACTAATAGTGGTTTGAGATGATTTAGTACAAATAAATACAGGTATATAACATGTATAAGGCGAAACGATGAGAAAATCATCTCAAAAGCTTATTTCTACACCTTTACTATTGATGGTGCCCTTTGACGATTGATGTTGCTCGGAGACCATTGATGGTTCTAAAGGTTCATCGATGGTGCACATGTTCAAAGACGTTCAAATCATCGATGTTGCCCCTCAACCATCGATGGTCGCTTGAAACCATCAACGGTCGAGAGCCACCATCGATGGTAAGTTCGATTGATTGAGATTTTGGTGATTTAATGTTAGCCGTTCGTTGCTCATATGATCTCCATTCTCTCCCACGTTTTTTTAGTAACTCCTTCCGACCTAATTGTGATATATATATATATATATATATATATATATATATATATATATATATATATATATATATATATATATAAATATCCTATAAACTTAAGTTTATAGGAATAGTCATACACCAATTTTTCTATCCATTGATGTTGCATTGGGATCCATGAAAGATATGAAGCCCATTTTGAGATTTGTGCATCTCTTGATGGCACAAATCTAAAGGAAACATCAATCTAATCTAATACTATTATAAAAGTGAGTTGACATGTTAAAACATTTCTACCCAAAATATCCTCCAAAACACATACATGCATCCATTAAACACATACATGCATACATAAAACACATATATGCATACATCAATCACATCCCATATATGCATAACCTCCATTAAATACAGTAATTATAACCCCAAATAATTTCACCATGAATTAAATTGATTATATTTTTATAACCTCCTATTAACAAATGGAATTGGTGCTATAAAAAAATTATGTAATCAATTGATTAAAGAATAAAGCACTGTATTATTAACTACATGGTAACGGTCAAGAACTTCATGATCTCCTCTCCACACGCAACCGTTATTATATGCAAGAGTCTTTATTGATGGGTCATTATTTTCTTCACAACCTAAAGGGCAGTGAACTATCAATTGACAACCCACGTCCAGTAGTCCTCTATTTTTCAGTCAACCCTCCATCTTCATCATAATGAAGCATTTATTTATTCTCTCCCATTACAAGAATAGAAGACTAAAAGCACTTTTGTTTTGTTTTGCTTTTAGGTTGGCCCTTCAATTTGGAACGGAATCTGGAGTTGTCCGTTTTTCTTCATCAAATAATTTAAGGTGATATATTTTTCTTTTTTTCATTTTATGGCAATTTCAATGATCTCTTAAGCATTTTGCCTACAATTATTTTATTAGTTTCAACAAATGAATCACATTATTGTTTTATCAGAATTTTTGATTCGTCGATTGGTTCATCTAATTCAATGGCTTGGATCATGACTGCATCCTTGACAACCTTATGTCATTCGCCCCCTCATGTGACCTACTTCTTTGGATCGAGTTGCCATGAGGTCGGCGCTCTATCATGATTGCCAATGTCCTCACCACTATGACTAAGGGTTGTTTTATATATACCCTCCACTTTGTCCATATTTTTAATTTTACCCTGCAAATCATTATCTTTCAAGTTTTGCCCTCAAAATTTTTGATTCTCAAATTGTCCTCCATCTTAACTGTTGAAGAATCTTGATGGAATATTCTGTTGAATTTTTTTTTGATGGCGCGGAATATTCTGTTGAATTGATCAACACCTTTTGAAACATATCTAATTAAACCTTTAATAGATTAGTTAACTTTACGAATATGTAATTTATCCTTCCTATTCTAGATCGTTGTATCAAAAGCAAAATGGAGAACTATTCTCCTCTTGCGACCTACGAGAGCTAATGGCAAACGTTTCTCCTTCCATATCGTCTCATAGACTTCTTCCCTCTTAACATTCAAACCTTTTTGGACTTACTTAGGGAAAGACTACAAGATGTACAAGCTAGAAACCTAGAAGACTTATGGTGGAGATCAGAGAAAGATGATTAGCCATCTTCATTTGGCAGAGAAAAAATATTAAAAAATGTGTACTTGGTCTTGGATTAATTTGTAAATAAGATTTATATCGTTAATATGTAATTAAGTTGTATAGAACAATGTGAATGCTTAATTTGTGGATCACAATTTAGGGTTGGGCGGTGTAAGGTCAACTTCATGAAGATTCACTGGAGAAAGTGTTGTTGTTTGTGGACGATGATAATGTTCCATCGAGAAATAAAGATACTGATGAGGGAGAAGATTGAGATTTTATGCTCGAATTTCTTTCTATCATTTTAAATGGGGTTAAAGATAATTTTACCCACATTCTGTTAATATTTTAAGAGTCCTTAGATTGAGGGGTAAAAGTGAAGATAATTAACAATTTTGAGGGCAATTTTGAAAATATGATGATTTGAAAGGTAAAATTAAAGGGATATATATCAGAAAACCTCTTATTTAAATGGCAAGTTAGTTTTATCATGTTTACCAAGAGAAGCTATATCATTAGAAACTAAACTAAGGGTTATGAGTACTCATAAATTAGTTGAGAAATGATAACTGCACTAAATAGATAAATGAGGGGTAATCTGCATGTTATCTAATAACATATGGCTTTTATATTTTTTAGTTTTCAATAGATTGGTACAATTTTTCTCAATAAATATGACATAGGATTACTTTCCTCGAGAGATCTAGCTTAATATGCACCACGACGAAATATCGCTACTCATATTAAGCCACTTATAAACAAGAAAGATTAGATTTACTCCAAAACAGTTTACATCTTTAAAATTCAATACAAATTTATTTGAAGTCCAAATATTTTAGAAATAAATTTTTCATAAGGTTTAGTTTCAAGAAAATTTAGGTTCCCCTAAGTCCCATAAAAGTTATTTGAAGTCCAAAAATAAAATAAAAGTTAATTATCCAGAAAATTTATCAATTACCCCTATTTTTCAAAAAATAGAAAGAAAAGAAATCTATCCCAAAAAATAAAGAATATTTAGAATAAAAAATTTGCCCATTTATTAATGTTCTCCATAATTTTTATTTTAAGTCTATAATATTATAAATTCAAGAAATTTTACCTTGAAGATCAAACTCTTAAAAAAGAGATTGCAATGGAGGTTTAAATTAAAGGGATATATATCAGAAAACCTCTTATTTAAATGGCAAGTTAGTTTTATCATGTTTACCAAGAGAAGCTATATCATTAGAAACTAAACTAAGGGTTATGAGTACTCATAAATTAGTTGAGAAATGATAACTGCACTAAATAGATAAATGAGGGGTAATCTGCATGTTATCTAATAACATATGGCTTTTATATTTTTTAGTTTTCAATAGATTGGTACAATTTTTCTCAATAAATATGACATAGGATTACTTTCCTCGAGAGATCTAGCTTAATATGCACCACGACGAAATATCGCTACTCATATTAAGCCACTTATAAACAAGAAAGATTAGATTTACTCCAAAACAGTTTACATCTTTAAAATTCAATACAAATTTATTTGAAGTCCAAAAATAAAATAAAAGTTAATTATCCAGAAAATTTATCAATTACCCCTATTTTTCAAAAAATAGAAAGAAAAGAAATCTATCCCAAAAAATAAAGAATATTTAGAATAAAAAATTTGCCCATTTATTAATGTTCTCCATAATTTTTATTTTAAGTCTATAATATTATAAATTCAAGAAATTTTACCTTGAAGATCAAACTCTTAAAAAAGAGATTGCAATGGAGGTTTAAATTTAAGAGAATTTAGTTTACCCCTTAAATTCCACAAAATTTATTTAGAAGTCCAAAATATAGAGGTTTACAAAATAACAGTTTTCAAGTTTATTTATCATATATATTTTTTCTAGAAAATTTAATATTTAGCCCAATTACTTGTAGATAAAGAAAAATTAGTAATTACAAAACCTTACAATTATGAAAAACTTTTATAAACTCTGACCTCATAACTAATAAGCAAATTATTCATGAAAATGAGCATAATGCAACACGCTGCATTATACTAGTGAATAAAAAAGTTGGTGTATACTATTCCCTATAAACTTAAGTTTATAAGAGATTTGATATATATATATATATATATATATATATATATATATATATATATATATATATATATATATATATATATAGAGAGAGAGAGAGAGAGAGAGAGAGAGAGAGACTCTTGTAAACTGGACTGAGTGCTCAGTCCACCAAAGCTTTTAACTGTTGAATTTAGAATCTCATCAAGATCTTGATCAGAAATAAAGATTCTTATTTATTGAAGGAGGGTAGATTTGGAATAAACAAAAGAAGCAAACAAAGAAGCAATTAATGCTCCTCATCCTCCTCATGTTTTCTTAGGGCAACGGAGAGAGCAAACAACTCGGCATTCTGGCGTCACAGTTCACTTTTCTTTTTCTTACGGCAACATGAAGATAAAAAATTTACACATACAATCGTTTCAATTTGCTTCGCCGTCGCGAGTGCTTCAATCTAATATCGTACCCAACTTCATGTAATCTCCTCTTATCGTCACCACGTGTATCTCCTCTCCCATTCGTCGTGACCCATTTGATGCCCAACTTCAACGACAACCACCCTTCCGACAGTCGTGAGCCACATCCTCAACTTGACAACATGTGAATTCAATACAGCTGAATGTGAAACAAGTATTGTAATTTTGTATAAATTAATTAGTAAATAAAAGTTTTATCCTCAATTCTGCGTTTCAGTTTATTTTCCCATCTGGAGCGCTTCAATCTGAAGTACTGCCATCACATATCCAATCCTACACTTCAGAGTCACTGCATTTTCCTCGTTCGGGTGAATTTCCCAGCATAAGGATGACATCGACTATGCTCATGTGGCTTCAATACTAATCCAGTCAACTAATTTGAGGTGCAATCTATTTGTATTTTTTTAGGTCAACGTGCAATGTATTTGTGGCTTATGAATTTCATATATATTCATTGTAAATGAGTTTCACATTCACAGTAATTGCTTGTCTATAGAATGGAATGGAAGAAATGACTGATCTAAGCTCTGTTGTTGTTGCATTGTACTTGTTTTAGCTATAAAATCTGATCATATATAGACTTCATTGCTGAATGATTGATGTTCCTTTTTTTCCTCTCTAGATGTGTTTATACAATCCTTTTCTATTAATTGTTTCAGAACTTGTAATTTTGTTCAAAGATGGACTAAGACGAACTTATACACCACTTTTTCCATAGTGAGTCTTGAGTCTTGTACATAGTATTCTGAGATTTTGTTACATGTTTTCACTTTTGATTTGAATTTTGTCACGATTTGCTATTCTTATTTGTTTAAAAGATAAACATTGGAGTCAAGTAAGGTACTAATTTTCTACTTAAGAACAACATGATTGAAAATAGAATTAACTAGATATTAAATTCGAAATTGGCATCGTGGTGGTATGTAGCCATGAAAATACTTTGTTAATTGTTTGCTTCAGCGGGCCATTATATTACAACTCCTCTTCCTAGTTCCAAATACATATGAAATGTATATCACTAATAAATGCACTAATTTAAGTCTCTATAAATTCTTAGCAAATGTGTTGAGGGGATGTCTATGTAACCATTCAGTAATTTCTTATAAATTCAGAGCATTCAAGACACTTTTGACACCTCGAGTGATCGTTGCATCATTCCTTATAGGACTGAATTGAGGGATGATTAATCTGTTGAATTGAGGAAAGAAAAACAGTAAAACTTAAATATACTCCATTGAAGTCGAAGCTCAGGTCGAAGAGCAACAGGTGATTCATCATAAATCCAACTCTCATCAATTCATGCCTAAGTTGAACAAAATCTTTTACCAAACTTGAACTTGAGTTGGTAACATAGATGATCTATGCCCAAGTCCTATTACCATTTTCACCGAATATCTTCTTTAGTTCAAAACACAATGTTTTTTCCCAATATCAGCAGGCAACCAAATTATCTAGAACTTAACATCATATCATACTTATACTCCTTATAAAAGAGCGAGTTTGAGAAAAACTTTCTATGATCAATTTTACCCTTAACTCTTTCGGATATTACATTCTAATTTTATCCTAATATATTCAAATAATTTAATAGTAAAAATTTAACCAAAATTTGATATTAAAAGAGAAGAAATAGTGGAACTAATTTTCTATCCAATTAAAAGATGACATGTGTTTAACTAATTCTATCTTCCTAAGAATTCTCATTAAATTAAAACTATTCATATCCATTACTAGAAATTCCTATTTATAAAAAGTAGAAAATTCT
This sequence comes from Asparagus setaceus, assembly GCA_012295165.1. NCBI lineage: Eukaryota > Viridiplantae > Streptophyta > Magnoliopsida > Asparagales > Asparagaceae > Asparagus > Asparagus setaceus. The sequence continues at coordinate 66,413,419 of CM022702.1, forward strand.
AATGATCATATTTTTGTTAATTCTAAACAAGTTCTAACCATCCACAATTAAAAAAATCTAAAAATTGTCATTGTCCCTCCTTAATTATTTTAAAAGTGAATTTCAATAAACCTCTCATAACTTTAAATTGAGCACTAAACTCCCAAGATATCTACAATTCTCACTAAATCCTTAGTAAGTTTGATAATTTCAGAAAACACCAAAAATATTTTGAATTTTTGCACTTAACCTCCAAAAATTGAAATTGTAAAAACCCTTGAAAATCTTAAAATTGAAAAAATACTCTTAAAGTTCTAAGATTATGAATGACATACAAAAATTCATAAATTACACAGAACTTTAAAATCCAAAAATGCAAACAAACCCCTTTAAAAATTAAAATTTATAAACAATCCTAAAAATTCAAAAATCAAAAACATACGACAAAGATGAAAATTACAAAAATCCCATAAAAGTAAAATGTGACAAATGGCATCCTAAAAATTTTAAATTGCAAACAGCCCCCTAAACATCTTAAAAATCATAAATAGACCATTTAAGTTAGAAAACTACAAAGAAACCCTGAAAAGATTGCAAAAACCTTAAAAATATAAAAAAGTATAAACAACCCTCCGAAAAATAAAAAATTAGACACAAACCCCTCTAAAATCTAAAAACTACAATCAACCTCTTGAAAATTCTAATAAATACAAACAAACCTCTGAAAAGATCCGAAAATTATAAATAACCATTATTTTGGGTTTTTTGCTAAAAATTGTTGGGGCTTAAGTGAAAAACGTAAAACGTATTGGGTTATTAGGGTGTACTTTGGTCATTCGACTACACATGAATTAATGATATTAATTTTGAGGGTTTTCTGCCAAAATTATTGGCCGCTCAGTGAGAGTTTTAAAGATATTTGAGATTTAGTACCAAACAGTAAAATTATTATGGTTTTGTGAGATTTACCTTTATGTTTATTTGAGGGTTTCATGATATTGCAAAAAACCCTTAGAAAATCTAAAAATTTTGAAAAAGACTCTTATCATTCTAAAATTATAAATGGTCCATAAAAATTAATAAGTTATAAACAACCTGTGCAAAATCTAAAAAGTATAAACAACCTCCTTTAAATTTTGAAAATTAAATACAACCCCTAAAATTCAAATTTTCAAACAAACACATGAAAAATATGAAAATTACAAAAATCCAATGAAAATTAAATATGGCAAATAGCTTCCTGAAAAATTTTAAATTGTAAACAACCTCCTAAAAATCTAAAAATCATAAACAAACTCTTTAAATTAGAAAATTGTAAAGAAACATCAAGTAAATTACTAAAAGGCCCAAAAATAAAAGTACAAACAACCCCAAAAATCTATATTTAGAAGCAAATCTCCTAAAATTTTGAAAATTATAATCAACCTCTTGAAAATTCCAATAATTATGAAAACCTCTGGAAAAATCTTAAAATTATAACCATCCAATGTTTGGTTTTTGCCAAAAAATATTTCTGGTTAAGTGAAAAAAATATAAACTTATAGGGTTATTAGGGTAACAATGTCAGCTTTCAGGGCGTAGAGTGAGAAGAGTTCACGTGGATTTCTTAAAATTTCAAACTTGAGGGGGATTATCTATAATAAGCTCAAATCTGAGGGGGTTTCTCAAATTAAAATAACTGAGGGGGTTTTCTTAGACAGTCCTTATATTTGAGGGGGGTTAAGTGAGGAAAATTTAAGGGATTATCTCCAAGTTTCATAGTTGAGGGGGGTTACCTACAATATGCTTAAACTTGAGGAGGTTTCCTCATATTAAAATAGTTGAGGGGGTTTTTCTAAAATTAATCCATTAGTTTTTAGATATAATATTAGAAAATCCCATTGAGTAGTGATTATAAGAAACCCCCTTTAAATTTTAGATTTTATCAGAAAACCCCCTCAACTTTGAGATTTTATCAGAAAATTCCCCTAAAATTACCGCTTTTAGAGTGGTTTCCTGATAAAATCTCAAAGTTAAAGAGGTTTTCTGATAACCCCTAAAATTTAGTGGATTTTATGAGATTTTCAAAGTTATGGGATTATTTGATTATCATCCAAAGTTAATGGGGTTTTTTTGGTTGACATTTAGCCTTTAAAATATTACACTTTATTCACATAGTTATCTCACTAAACATGAGATATATCGTTTGCTTAATAATTTACTATATCAAATAGGCAAGATGCAGCATTTTACTATAAGCAACCAACTCAGTGGAAAAGGGTTTTTAATTTTTTATGACTTAAAAGGTAGTTTGAAAAATAAAAACTTGGATATTTAGGCTTTTGAAATGTTCAATATGTATGTTAAGTAAAAGGAAGTATGTATATAAAATTATTCAAATAAGGGCTCTTAATTTACAACTAAATTCTAATTTAATGCATTTCATTTTAAACATTTTATATTTCCAATATTATACTTTATAAACACACGCTTAAAAGACGTATAAATTAGTTTTAGCCACATTTAAGTTCTTATGATGTTTTTATTATGAAATGCTCAATATATATCATTTTAAAATATTTAGGGCCTTCACCAATTATGAGCCTTTGAGATATTTAATAGGTATTTAATTAAAAATAATTATGTGAGTAAAACTACTCAAATATGTGTTGTTTAAGTTTTTAAATATTTTATTATGAGATATTCAATATATATCATTTCAAAAGATTTAGGGTCTTTACCACTTGCAATTATTTTGACAGACTTGAATTAGAATAACTATATCCCATCAGAATGACACTAGCCACTAGGCACTAAGAAATAGAGATGAGTCCCGATAGAAGGTGTAACTGAGACAGCTTGAGCTAAAAACGCTCAATTGCAAGAGTAATTGAAGGAGATGGAGAAGGTTCTTTAAATAAATAGGAATCTCATACTCATTAAAAAGATAAACATAATTTAAAGACATGAGCAAATCTCCAATTACGTGAAATAGTCAAAGTTAGCTATAAAGCAATTTTATGTCTCAAAAACAACAAGTTACTCTACTAAGAAAAACATACATGCTAGCATGAAATATATTAATTAGTCATTTCAGTAGCTTGCTTTGACAATCCGAACATAAACATGTAGAATATAATAATATTACCTTAAAAATTCTCATAATTAAGATCCATAGTTATTTGTCTATGATCTTTCCTTAAGAGTCTATTAGCCTCATGAGATATCATATTAAAGTGGACATTAATTATTAAAATTGTAAAGGGTATAAAATACCGTGAATTGCAAATTATAAGATGAAAACATAGGATTGCAATGAGAATGGAATTATTTGCATAAAAATTATTTTTTCATAAAAGGATCTTGACCTTCATGTACTATTTATTGTAAATTGTACTTAATGCTAACTGACCGTGTAATTTTGACTTTGGTTAGGTAATTTTAATACTTTTCATTAACTATATAGGTGTATAGATAATAAATTATTTTACTTTTTCACGTGAAATTAAAAGAAATATTTCACAACCGAAGTTAAGTAAGAAAATAGAATAAAAAATGATAATGATATTTAACCACGTGCAATGCACATGCATCCAATCTAGTATATATATATATATATAAGAGAGACTCATATATATATATATATATATATATATATATATATATATATATATATATATATATATATATATATATATATATATATATATATATATATATATATATATATATATATATATATATATATATATATATATATATATATATATATTCTCAAAGTTAAAGGGGTTTTCTGATAACCCCTAAACTAACTGGATTTTCTGATATTTTCAAAGTTATGATCGGTTATCTAATTATCATCCAAAGTTAAGGGAGTTTTCTGATATTTAGCCTTTAAAATATAATACTTTGCCCACATAGTTATCTGCACTAAACATGAGATATATTATTTGCTTAATAATTTACTATATCAAATAGGAAAGATGCAGCACTTTGTTATAAGTAACCAACGCCGTGGAAATGATTTTTTATTTTTGTAATGGATAGAAAGTGTAGTTAAAAAGTGAAAATGTGGATATTTGGGCTTTTGAAATATTCAATAGGTATGTTAATTAAAAGATTTATGTGTGTAAAATTACTCAAATAAAAACTCTTAATTTACAAATAAATTCTAATTTAATGCATTCCATTTTAAACATTTTTGTCTTTTCCAATATTATACTTTGTATACACACTAAAAGAGGTTAGTTTTAGCCACATATTTAAGTTTTTGATGTTTTGATTATGAGATGTTCAATACATGTCATTTTAAAGCATTTAGAGTTTTCACCAATTATGAGCCTTTGAGATGTTAAATAAGTTTGTTAATTAGAAATAATTATGTGAGTAAAATTACTCAAATATGTATCGCTTAAGTTTTTCTAATATTTTGATTATGAGATGTCCAATACATATCATTTCAAAAGATCTAGGATTTTGACCACTTGCAATTATTTTGACAGACTTGTATTAGAATAACTATATCCCATCGAATGATACTAGCCACCGTGTACTAAGAAATAGAGATGAGCCCTAATAGATAGTGTAACTGGCAATTAAGCTAAAAAGTTCTCAATTACAAGAGTAGTCAAATGGGATAGAGAAGGACACTTAAATAAAGAGGAATCGATACTCATTAAAAATAAAAATAAAAATAATTTAGAGACATGAGCATATCTCCAATTACATGAAACAATCAAAGTTAGCTATAAAATAATTTTATGCCTCAAAAATAACAAGTCACTCTACTAAGAAAAGGATACATAATAGCATGAAATATATCAATTAGTCATTTCATAGCCCGCTAACTTTGACAATCCGTAACATAAATAGATAGGTTATAAATATATTATTTTGGAAAAATTCTCATAAATAAAATTCATAGTTATTGGTATATGATTTTCCTTAAGAGTCTATTAGCCTCATGGGACATCACATTAAAGAGGAAGTTATTAGATTATTAAATTGTGTATGGTACAAAACTTAGAATATTATACTATGAATTTGTGCAAATTATAAGATGACAACATAGGATTGCTGTGGGAATAAAATTATTTGCATAAAAGTTTTATTTTTTCATAAAAGATTTTGATCTTCATGTACTATTTATTGTAAATTGTACTTAATGAGAATTGACCATGTAATTTTGACTTTGGTCATGGTAACTTGAATACTTTTGATTAACTATATAGGTATATAGACAATAAATTATTTTACTTTTATACATGAAAATAAAAGAAATATTTCACAACCGAATTAACCACGTGCAATGCACGTGCATCTAATCTAGTAGCAATTAAAAACATAGGCATTCACTCTAATCATAACTTCACATGACAATTACAAATTAGGCGTTGAGTCTAAAAATCTTAAAATCCAATAGCTAGAGAATTTAAAATTCTGAAAATGTAAAAAAAGATTCTAATAGTCATCTTCTGCAACCGGAGATAGTATGCGGCAACGAGAAGAGGAGATACACGCAGCGACAAGAATAAGATATTGCACGGAGTTGGTCATGACATCGGATTGAAGCAATCGTGCTGATGAAACAAATTGAAACAATTGCATGTGTTGATTTTTTTTCTTCATTATGTTACCTAAGAAAAAGTAAACTGAATCGCTCGCCATGACTCAGGAATGTCAAGTTTTTCTCTTTGTCTGTTACCCTAAAAAACATGGAGGAGAAGTTCGAGCTTTAGAGGGTGTTTGGGAAGAGTTTTTTTTTAAAAGCTTTTAAGTTATGCTAGGTTTTAGTGGCTTTTGGTTTTTTTATAAAAATGCTATAAAAATTGTTTGATTAGAATAGTAATTTGTTTAGTCAAACCTAGCTTTTTTAAATGAGCCTATAAGTTAGTTTCTTAAAAGCTGGGGTATACCAGCTTTTTAAAATGAGACTTATAAGCTAACTTATTAGGCATTTTACCAAACAGATAGAAATGAAAAAACTAGCTTAAAAGCTAGTTTGACTAAAAAAATAAGCCTCCCCAAACACTCTCTTAATCGCTTATCTACTTGCTTCATTTGTTTATTTCCAGTCTACCCTCCTTCAATAAATAAGGATCTTTATTTTTGATAAAGATCTTGATAAGATCCTTAATTCTACGGTTAAAAACTTTGGTGGACTGAGCACTCAATCCACTGAAGTTTACAAGAGTCAAAAACATAGAGCGAAGTTGGAGCTTTAATCACTTATCTGCTTGCTTCAATTGTTTATTTTCAGTCTACACTCCTTTAATAAATAAGGATCTTTATTTTTGATAAAGATCTTGATAAGATCCTTAATTCTACGGTTAAAAACTTTACTAGTTCATGTATAGTAGATCACTACTGGTTTGGATTTTTATGTTTGGGTTCGATTTTTAATTTTGGTTGATAGTATCCGCATGTTAGATACTATTAATAGTAACCTAGCTTTTAGATTTTATTTTTGTGTTGTGTTTTAGTCGACATGCTATTATAATTTCTTTTGTGTTTTAGTAATCATACAATTTTTTAATAGAATTATCATTTTATAGTTACATAATCTTTTACTGATTTTGTTCAAAATCTAAATGTAATATTCACAGAATCTCTTAGTGTTTTCTTAGAGAATATGTATGTTATATATATATATATATATATATATATATATATATATATATATATATATATATATATATATATATATATATATATATATATATATATATATATATATATATATATATATATATATATATATATATATATTTAGGGGCCGGTTCCAATGAGAAACCAAATAAATGTGAGAACTAAGAACCAAATATCAACCATCCATGATACAAAAACAAAGGCTCAGATTCTGCCAAAATCAAGGTGGCAATAGTGTAATTAAATAGACATTAGAAACTAAAATAAGGATAAACAATTAAAAAGCCCAGAGGTATAAAAGGAAATAACTGTCAAATCTTTAAAAACTGCAACCACCTTTTTTTGAAAAAAAACTTTACATATTCTCCTAGTTTACAGAACTGAGGGGTCATACAGTATTTTTTTAAGAAATTTTTTAGTCGAGATTCATGATCTAGGGTTTCACTCAAAACGTGTTCGAGTCGCCTGGGGATTACGCGCTTGTGAAATCTCAGCCCAAAAAAATACAATCGTCACCGAATCACCAGCAAAGGCAAGAGAATCCCGCAGATTCTCAGCCAAAACAAATACAATCCTAATTCTGTAAAAAATGCTGAGTAGTAAGAATACTAAAAATATTACTGAAAGATGCTGTCAATAGAACATTCAGATTCTCAGAAAAATCATCATGAGATTCTCGTCCATAACACATCCCCGATTCTCAGAAAAATAATCGAGATTACGTCAATAAAATAATCGATTCGTAAAATATCACTTAGAGATTCGTAAATATAGAATGATGATTACGTAAATAAAGCATTCGATTACGTCAATAAAATAATCAGATTCTGTAAAATATCACTTAGAGATTCTGTAAATATAGAATGATGATTCTGTAAATAAAGCATTTGATTACGTCAATAAAATAATCGATTCGTAAAATATCACTTAGAGATTCCGTAAATAAAGAATGATGATTCGTAAATAAAGCATTCGATTCGTAAAATATCACCGAGAAATTCTTTACACCGAGATTCTCAGAAAATATCACCGAGATTCTTGAACTATAGAATGATGATTCGTTAAATGGATAGTATAAATACTTAAACATTACGATATATTCTATAAATAAAATATTCGATTCGTAAAATATCACCGAGACTCGTAACAATAAAAGGATGATTCTATTAAATAAATTGTAAAAATATAAAAATATTACTGAGAGATTTGTCAATTAACCATTTAGATTCTATAACTATAACCGAGAGATTCAGAACTATAAAATGATGATTCATTAAATGAGTTGTAAGAATACTAAAACATAAATGAGAAATTCTATCAATAAAACCTACGATTCTCTAAAAACACTAAGAGATTCGTGAATATAACATTTAGATTCTGAACAAAATCAAGAAAAGATTCTATAACTATAAAATGATAATTCTACTAAAAAATTGTATGATTACTAAAATACAAAAGAAATTGTAATAACGCAATCGACTAAAACACAACACAAAAAAAATAAAATCTAAAAACAAAAAGGATCAACAAAATTGATTTGTTGAATCTGAAAATTGATGATATGCAAAGAAATCGCTGAACGAACTAGAGAAAAATGATCTAAAAAGGGTTGAAGAATGGACGAGATTGATACGTGGTAATCGCTATAACAGCACTTTCATGTTTTAAATAAAAACCGACGAAGGAAAATAATAAAGAAGAAATAAATTGAAACGTAATCAAGAAGGTTGCGGTTAATTAGGCAAGAAAAATTACCTATAATGTAACTGATTTTGTAACTAAAATGACAAACGTGCCCTTTAGTTAACTTTTTAAATTAAATGGAGTTTAATCACAACCATTGATTGGTTAAAGATCTAAGGGTAGAGATTGGGTTCTTAGTTCTCATATTTATAATGGGTTCTCATTTGATCCGCCCATATATATATATATATATATATATATATATATATATATATGGGTTTTTATCTTTGGGTCCAATGCTTGACCTTGATTTATTTATAAACCCAACTAGTTTCAAATGTACTTATAAACCTATAGAGCTATGTGTATTTGCCTCTAAACCCAAAAGCATTAATACATCCAATATGTATACAATGTACACAAAAATAAATTATAAACCCTAAATTACCCCTTGCCTTACTCCTCTCTCTAACTTACTCTTTTCATCTTCTCCTCTTCTCCTTGCTTCCTTTTTCTCTCCTCCTCCTCTTCCTCCATCTCTAAGCACCCAATCTCTCTTCCTCTCTCAAGACCCTCCTCCTTCAAGATCCGCTCTCTGCCCTCTTCAAACTTCTCTTCCATCGCAGACTCTTCACCCATGAGCTTCCCCTCTCTCGACTCGGAGCCTGACAAGTGGGACCCATCTTAGTACCAGCACTGCTCAAGGGGGGAAGGGGGAGAGCATGTCACCTTAGTTTTCTAGGACATGATCACTCTGGTAACAAACTAATGGCTTTATAGCCTGATTTAGTTTCATGCCCATTATGTGTTTGATGAAATGCTCATTTGGGATTATTTATTGGCTTACTTAATAGTTGACTAGCTTTGTTTCGTTTCATGCCCGCTATGTGTTTGATGAAATGCTCAAACCGGTTTTTGTTTGTTTGCTTCTTTATTGATTAGCTTGATTTAGTTTCATGCTTGTTACTTGTTTGGTGAAATGCCTATTTGGGGTTTTTAGTTTGTTTGTTTTCTTGAGTAGCTTGATTTAGTTTCATGCTTAGAATCGTTTGATGAAATTCCTATTTTAATATTCTATTTATAGTTGGGGTGGCGACAATGAAGCTCGTAGTGCAAGGGGTTATCGAGAAGGCGGTTGATGAGATGGAACTGATTTCATGATGGCGATGAATTGTATGTTATTCATTTTGGATGTTTGATAGACACAAATTCAAATAGTTTGAGAGAAAGTCAAAGTTAATAAGGTTCAATTTAGCATTTCACATTTAAATTATGCATTGTTAGGGATGAAAAATGATATTATTAATCTTAGCTTGTTTTACATTCTTTGATATGCTATTAATGTTGGATTATGTTTTATTGTGTTTGCAGTGAAGATATGGAAGTTAGACTTTCATCAAATTTGGTATACTTTTGAAGCGTAATTCACGACTGTATTTATTCACTGCATTGCAAGTTCTGTGCATGTTGCTTATGGACATGATGTGCATGTATTGTGTATGCAATGTTATTTATTGAGGTGAATAAAAGTGTAACATGTTATTTTGAAAGTGTTGCGGACATTTTGAAAGTATAGCGATTATTTTGTTGATAATATTCTCAGAGCGCCTTGGTTGTATTTTGTGGATACAATAAAGTTGGATATGACGTGAATGTTAATTTTATGCATGTTGCTCATGGATATGAAGAGTATGTATTGCATATGTGATGAAATTTATGGAGGTGAATGCAAAGTAATGTTATGCAAAGTAATGTAATGGATATTCGAATATCACATTATACTTTCATATTATCCGCTATACTTTTATATTATCCGCTATACTTTCATATTATCCGCTATACTTTTATATTATCCGCTATACTTTCATATTATCCGCTATACTTTTATATTATCCGCTATACTTTTATATTATCCGCTATACTTTTATATTATCCGCTATACTTTCATATTATCCGCTATACTTTTATATTATCCGCTATACTTTCATATTATCCGCTATACTTTTATATTATCCGCTATACTTTTATATTATCCGCTATACTTTTATATTATCCGCTATACTTTCATATTAACATGCTATACTTTCAGATTATCTCATTGTACTTTTATATTATCCGCTATACTTTTATATTATCCGCTATACTTTCATATTATCCGCTATACTTTCATATTAACATGCTATACTTTCAGATTATCCCATTGTTGATGTATATAATCACAGTCACTAACCTCGAGTGAGTTTAGCTTGAGGTTGAAGATGACAGGATCCGCCACTCCGAATACCTAGCTCGAGTTGAAACGTTCTTCCCCACTGGTAGAAGCTCGTGGAGGGCGGGCTGCTCCCCATTGTATCTCGACGATCAAGTCGTTTTGAGCTTGAGTGGAGAAGAAAATGAACAGTAAGCTTTCTTAATTGAAGAGCGCAGGAGAGAAAAAATGGCGCACCTTAGTATTGAGAATAGCTCCTTTCTTTGTAGGAATGAGAGAGGGCGGTTTGGTCATTTCGCATTAGTTTTACATGTCGCCGGGATTACGCCGCTTAGAAATCTCACCAAAAAATACAATCGTCACCGAATCACCAGCAAAGGCAAGAGAATCCCGCAGATTCTCAGCCAAAACAAATACAATCCTAATTCTGTAAAAAATGCTGAGTAGTAAGAATACTAAAAATATTACTGAAAGATGCTGTCAATAGAACATTCAGATTCTCAGAAAAATCATCATGAGATTCTCGTCCATAACACATCCCGATTCTCAGAAAAATACCGAGATTCTCACAATAAAATAATCGATTCTCAGAAAATATCACTTAGAGATTCTCAAATATAGAATGATGATTCTCGTAAATAAAGCATTCGATTACGTCAACAAAACAATCGATTCGTAAAATATCACTTAGAGATTCAGAAATATAGAATGATGATTCGTAAATAAAGCATTCGATTACGTCAATAAAATAATCGATTCGTAAAATATCACTTAGAGATTCAGAAATATAGAATGATGATTCTCGTAAATAAAGCATTCGATTACGTAAAATATCACCGAGAAATTCTTTACACCGAGATTCTCAGAAAATATCACCGAGATTCTTGAACTATAGAATGATGATTCGTTAAATGGATAGTATAAATACTTAAACATTACGCATATATTCTATAAATAAAATATTCGATTCGTAAAATATCACCGAGACTCGTAACAATAAAAGGATGATTCTATTAAATAAATTGTAAAAATATAAAAATATTAGAGATTTGTCAATTAACCATTTAGATTCTATAACTATAACCGAGAGATTCAGAACTATAAAATGATGATTCATTAAATGAGTTGTAAGAATACTAAAACATAAATGAGAAATTCTATCAATAAAACCTACAGATTCTCTAAAAACACTAAGAGATTCTGTGAATATAACATTTAGATTCTGAACAAAATCAAGAAAAGATTCTATAACTATAAAATGATAATTCTACTAAAAAATTGTATGATTACTAAAATACAAAAGAAATTGTAATAACGCAATCGACTAAAACACAACACAAAAAAAATAAAATCTAAAAACCAAAAGGATCAAAAAAATTGATTTGTTGAATCTGAAAATTGATGATATGCAAAGAAATCGCTGAACGAACTAGAGAAAAATGATCTAAAAGGGTTGAAGAATGGACGAGATTGATACGTGGTAATCGCTATAACAAAGACTTTCATGTTTTAAATAAAACCGACGAAGGAAAATAATAAAGAAGAAATAAATTGAAACGTAATCAAGAAGGTTGCGGTTAATTAGGCAAGAAAAATTACCTATAATGTAATCGATTTTGTAACTAAAATGACAAGCGTGCCCTTTAGTTAACTTTTAAATTAAATGGAGTTTAATCACAACCATTGATTGGTTAAAGATCTAAGGGTAGAGATTGGGTTCTTAGTTCTCATATTTATAATGGGTTCTCATTTGATCCATATATATATATATATATATATATATATATATATATGGGTTTTTATCTTTGGGTCCAATGCTTGACCTTGATTTATTTATAAACCCAACTAGTTTCAAATGTACTTATAAACCTATAGAGCTATGTGTATTTGCCTCTAAACCCAAAAAGCATTAATACATCCAATATGTATACAATGTACACAAAAATAAATTATAAACCCTAAATTACCCCTTGCCTTACTCCTCTCTGTTAACTTACTCTTTTTCATCTTCTCCCTCTTCTCCTTGCTTCCTTTTTCTCTCCTCCTCCTCTTCCTCCATCTCTAAGCACCCAATCTCTCTTCCTCTCTCAAGACCCTCCTCCTTCAAGATCCGCTCTCTGCCCTCTTCAAACTTCTCTTCCATCGCAGACTCTTCACCCATGAGCTTCCCCTCTCTCGACTCGGAGCCTGACAAGTGGGACCCATCTTAGTACCAGCGCTGCTCAAGGGGGGAAGGGGGAGAGCATGTCACCTTAGTTTTCTAGGACATGATCACTCTGGTAACAAACTAATGGCTTTATAGCCTGATTTAGTTTCATGCCCATTATGTGTTTGATGAAATGCTCATTTGGGATTATTTATTGGCTTACTTAATAGTTGACTAGCTTTGTTTCGTTTCATGCCCGCTATGTGTTTGATGAAATGCTCAAACTGGGTTTTTTGTTTGTTTGCTTCTTTATTGATTAGCTTGATTTAGTTTCATGCTTGTTACTTGTTTGGTGAAATGCCTATTTGGGGTTTTTTTAGTTTGTTTGTTTTCTTGAGTAGCTTGATTTAGTTTCATGCTTAGAATCTGTTTGATGAAATTCCTATTTTAATATTCTATTTATAGTTGGGGGTGGCGACAATGAAGCTCGTAGTGCAAGGGGTTATCGAGAAGGCGGTTGATGAGATGGAACTGATTTCATGATGGCGATGAATTGTATGTTATTCATTTTGGATGTTTGATAGACACAAATTCAAATAGTTTGAGAGAAAGTCAAAGTTAATAAGGTTCAATTTAGCATTTCACATTTAAATTATGCATTGTTAGGGATGAAAAATGATATTATTAATCTTAGCTTGTTTTACATTCTTTGATATGCTATTAATGTTGGATTATGTTTTATTGTGTTTGCGGTGAAGATATGGAAGTTAGACTTTCATCAAATTTGGTATACTTTTGAAGCGTAATTCACGGTATTTATTCAACTGCATTGCAAGTTACGTGCATGTTGCTTATGGACATGATGTGCATGTATTGTGTATGCAATGTTATTTATTGAGGTGAATAAAAGTGTAACATGTTATTTTGAAAGTGTTGCGGACATTTTGAAAGTATAGCATTATTTTGTTGATAATATTACATGCGATCTTGGTTGTATTTTGTGGATACAATAAAGTTGGATATGGCGTGAATGTTAATTTTATGCATGTTGCTCATGGATATGAAGAGTATGTATTGCATATGTGATGAAATTTATGGAGGTGAATGCAAAGTAATGTTATGCAAAGTAATGTAATGGATATTGAGAATATCACATTATACTTTCATATTATCCCGCTATACTTTCATGTTATCCCGCTATACTTTGGATTATCCCTTTATATTGTTATATTATACGCTATACTTTCATATATCCCGCTATATTTTAAGAATATCCCACTATACTTTCAGAATATCCCGCTATATTTTCATGTTATCCCACTATACTTTCATATTATCCCGCTATACTTTCAGAATATCCTGCTATACTTTCATATTAACATGCTATACTTTCAGATTATCTCATTGTACTTTTATATTATCCCGCTATACTTTTATATTATCCGCTATACTTTCATATTAACATGCTATACTTTCAGATTATCTCTTGTACTTTTATATTATCCCGCTATACTTTTATATTATCTGCTATACTTTCATATTAACATGCTATACTTTCAGATTATCTCTTGTACTTTTATATTATCCCGCTATACTTTTATATTATCCCGCTATACTTTCATATTAACATGCTATACTTTCAGATTATCTCGCTGTACTTTTATATTATCCCGCTATACTTTTATATTATCCTGCTATACTTTCATATTATCCCGCTATACTTTCATATTAACATGCTATACTTTCAGATTATCCATTTGTTGATGTATATAATCACAGTCACTAACCTCGGTGAGTTTAGCTTGAGGTTGAAGATGTGAGGATCGCTCACTCCCGAATACCTAGCTCACGAGTTGGTGTTCTTCCCCCACTTACGGTGAAGCTCGTGAGGGCGGGGCTTGGCTCCCCGTTGTACTCCGATCAAGTCGGTGTTTTGAGCTTGAGTGGAGAAGAAAATGAACGATAGCTTTAATTGAAGAAGCGGGGGAGAAAAAATGGCATACCTTAGTATTGAGAATAGCTCCTTTTCTTTGTAGGAATGAGAGAGGAGCGTTTGGTCATTTCGCATTAGTTTTACACATGATTATATGTGGAAAGAGTCACCATTGATTTGATGTGAGGTATGGGGAATGGCTACAAAGCCATGTGGTCGACCTGCCATTAATTAATGATGTTGACTGTTTTGTTGTTGGTGCCAAGGCCAACAATTCACAATCGAATCTGTGAAGGCATTCTGTAGCAAGTCATCAAATACTATAGCGGTGATCGGCCCTCTTGTAGCGGGGCGATCGAGGAACCCGGCGTCGGCCAAATGCTAGCATCCCGCTTTAGCGTCCGTCTGTGACGATTCGACCTCTCTGTAGCAGACTGACGAGGGCATGCTTCGTCGGTCGAATACTATAGCATCCCTTGTAGCGGTCGATCGTAGCGACCGGTCGGCCTATTATGCAGGGGCGACCGAGGGGCTTGCGCCGTCCGGATCGTAGCATCCCGCCTTGTAAGATCGTCAATCTTGTGACGGTTATTGTGCAAGCGACCGATAAGAGAGGCGAACAAGTAGGCGTGAGGGGCTGCGTTTGGTCGATTCTTGTAGCGGTCGGTCCTGTAGCAACCGAGAGATTGACGTAGCGTGACAGCGTGGGTAGCCGAGCACTTGTGAGCGGAGATCCCCTTCGACCTTGAGTTCGCTTACTTTGGCGTGAGATTTGGTGCGTGTCGATTTTCATACAAGGAGGATTGTCGACCGGGGACTTCGACGATTGACAACCGTAGGTTGGGCGCCTAGAACTACGTGGTGCCTAGGTCTCTTCGGCATGACCGATCTCTATTTTGAGGCAAAAGCAAGCAGCGAGTCGGCTCACGTGGGAGCGGCGACTCAGAGAGACGGCCGTGGGTGGGGTGCCTAGGACTACGTGGCGCCTAGGTCTTATGGGGTCGGGTCACATGGGCGATGACTTGGCGGTACGGCTCCTTGACTTCGACTTAACGTGGTTGGGCAACCCGTTTTGACTTGCAGTAGGGGTGTGGTTACTTAATTGGCGAGTGGGATCACCCGTGCGGTGAGAAGAGGTTCCTTGACTCGTCCCTACCGAGGGAATGCCTCAACTTCGACTTAGTGAGAGTGGTAGGTTCGTTTGACTAAGTAAGTTGGGTGCTTTGTCTCAACTAGGTGAGAATGGTTCCTTGACTTCGGCGTGGCGAAGGGTTCCTTGACTCGACCTAGGGAAGGGTCGCTGAACTACACCTAGTAAGGAAGTTACCTCGACTCAAGCTAAGAGAGTGGGATGTCCCGACTTCGTGTAGGAAGAAGATGACTCAGCCGATGGGAAGGGTCCCCTAAACTCGGCTCAAAGCTACCCGACTCGACAAGTGCAAGTGAAATTGGGTTGTTACAACTCATTTAAGTCGAGTCAAGGAGCGTATCCGCCGCCAAGTCGCCCATGTGACCCATCCCATAAGACCTAGGCGCCGCGTAAGTCTAGGCTTGACCACCTTGATGCCGTCCTCACAGTCGCCGCTCCACGTGAGCCGACTCGGGCTTGCTCTTTGCCTCAAAATAGAGATCGGTCATGCCGAAGAGACCTAGGCGCGGCGTAAGTTCTAGGGACTACCAGTTGTCAATTGTCGCCGAGTCCTCCCCGTGCGACAATCCTCCTATGAAAATCGACTGCACTAAATCTCCAAAGTAAGCGAACTCAAGGCCGAGGATCTCTCGCCTCTCACAAGTGCACCACCGGCTACCCGCGATTCGTGCGCTCGTTTCGGTTGCTTCTGATGAACCGGCTCTGATAACCCGGACCGAACGCAGTCCCCGCCCGCCTGACGCTACGGTGTTCGGCCTCTTTTCTTCGCTTTGCTACAATAACCGCGATACGCTGATTCGGACGATGCTACAGTCGCGGGATGCTACGATTGATGACCCGGCCAGGCGTCCTCGGTCGTCACCTACTGATAGGTCGGTATGCCCTACAGTACTTCGGACGGTACTACGGATTCTATAGTATTGACGCGAAAGGCGTCCCTGGTAAATCTGCTAGCGAGGCCGATGCGCTCTGATACTCGGACGGCCGCTGCGGTCTTGAGCTTCGGTGGCTGACGCGAAAGGGTTCTCTGGTCGTCACGCTACTGATGGCCGACCGCCCCACGCTACAAGATTTGGACGACTTGCTGATGCATCTACAAGCTTCCTGGCGTAATTGTTGGCTGAGCCGCGCCAACAACAAGTCAACATCACAATTAATGGCGCTGTCGCGACCACATGGCTTTTGTAGCCATTCCCCATACCTCACATCAAATCAATGGTGACTCTTTCCACATATAATCGACATTGTAAAACTAATGCGAAATGACCAAACGCCCTCTCATTCCTACAAAGAAAAGGAGCTATTCTCAATACTAAGGTACGCCATTTTTTCTCTCCCCTCAAGCTTCAATTAAGAAAGCTACTTGTTCATTTTCTTCTCCACTCAAGCTCAAAACCGACGATCGATCGAGGTACAACAGCGGGAGCCAAGCCCGTCTCACGAGCTTCTACGTGCGGGGGGAAAACATTCCTTCGAGCTAGGTATTGGAGTGGCGGATCCTCGTCATCTTCAACCTCAAGCTAAACTCACTGAGGTTAGTGTGTGATTATATACATATCAGCTTGGCCCATGGGGCCTCTCTTCTCGAGCAATCATACACGGATCCGAGCATGCGGTGGTGATCTTTTAGTGCTTGGAAACCTACCTTAGGCTACACAACTCAAGCCCGCTCATACTCCATAAAGATCACCCAATCTTTCAAATACAGTAAATAGCAATTTGGGAGCAGCGATCTCGGATGGCCCAAAATGGTGGATGTCATGGGGATCATTTCGCTACAATAGCCGACCTTCTCAACCTCTTTAGGACATTCTCACTAAGCTTCTATGATCGATTAGCTATCATATAACCGATAAACTTTCCGACTCATACCTTCTACGATCCGCCGGCCTTCTATGTCATAAGCCTACAGAGGAAGTTTTCAATGAATTTGCATTGTAAATCTTGCTCAAGAACTTTCTATATAAATAGAATTTTGCCGACAATTATTCTCTATCTTAAATTGTACAAGGAGCGTCTTAGCCGTCAACTTCGTCACAACAGATCAAATCGACCTTCGCTAAAATGAGTTGTAACAACCAATTTCACTTGTTGAGTCGGGGTAGCTTCTTTGTTGAGCCGAGTTTAGGGACCCTTCCCATCGGCCGAGTCAATTAAGCGCCTCTCCTAACACGAAGTGGGACATCCCACTCTCTTAGCTTGAGTCGAGGTAACTTCCTTACTAGGTGTGTAGTTGGCGACCCTTCCTGGGTCGGTCGAGGAACCCTTCTTCGCCACGCCGAGTCAAGGAACCCTTCACCTAGTTGAGAGCAGCGACCCACTTACTTAGTCAGTTTAACCTACCACTCTCACTAAGTCGAAGTTGAGGCATTCCCTCTACGGTTGGGACGAGTCAAGGAACCCTTCTCACCTAGTCGCGACAGTGATCCCACTCGCCACTAAGTAACCACACCCTACTCGCCAAGTCAAAACGGGTTGCCCAACCACGTTAGGTCGAGTCAAGGAGCTGATCGCCGCCAAGTTGTCGCCCATGTGACCCGACCCCATAAGAACTAGGGCGCCACGTAAGTCCTAGTGCCCGACCCATACTTTCATATTAACATGCTATACTTTCAGATTATCTACATTGTACTTTTATATTATCAGCTATACTTTTATATTATCTGCTATACTTTCATATTATCCGCTATACTTTCATATTAACATGCTATACTTTGGATTATCCATTTGTTGATGTATATAATCCGATCCTAACCTCGAGTGAGTTTAGCTTGAGGTTGAAGATAGCGAGGATCCGCTCACTCCCAGAATAGCTCACGAGTTGAACATTCTTCCCCCAGGGTAGAAGCTTCGTGAGAGGGCGGGGCTTAGCTCCCCAGTTGTATCTCAGGCGATCAAGTCGGTGTTTTGAGCTTGAGTGGAGAAGAAAATGAACGATAAGCTTTCTTAATTGAAGGCCTTGAGGGAGAAAAAATGGTAGTATTGAGAATAGCTCCTTTTCAGGAATGAGAGAGCGGTTTGGTCATTTCGCATTAGTTTTACACATCCAGTTATATGTGGAAAGAGTCACCATTGATTTGATGTGGAGGTATGGGGAATGGCTACAAAGCCAATGGTCTGACCTGGCGCCATTAGTGTGATGTTGACTTGTTGTTGGCGGGGCTCAAGGCCAACAATTCTGACGGAAATCGCGTGTAGTATTCTTGTAGCAAGTCATCATCTTATGTGAGCGGTCGGACCTCTTTATGCGAGACGATCGAGGAACCCTTCGGCGTCACCAGCTTCGCGTATCATATGTGATCGTCAGATCTTGTATGGAAACGATCAGCCCTACGCTTGAGGGCCGGCCAGAGGCCTGCTTCAGCGTCGGGAATACTATAGCATCCCTTTAGCCGTCAAGTCTTGGCGATTGACTATGGAGGGCCAGCCAGGGCGCTGCTGGCGTCGGCGAATCTTGTAGCATCCGCTTGCATATGGTCGTCCGTCTTTATGTGACGGTTATTGTAAAGCGACGATAGAGGCGAACAAGTGGCGTGGCCCGCGGGGCTGCGTTCGGTCGGAGTTCTATGGCGGTCGGTCTGTAACAGCAGAAATTGACCTTTATAGCGAGGCGATGCGTGTCGTGTAGAAACACTGAGGCGAAGAAGATCCCCCGACCTTGAGTTAAGCTTACTTTGGCGTGAGATTTAGTGCGTGTCGATTTTCATCTGAGGAGGATTGTCGACCGGGGAGGACTTCGGCGACAATTGACAACACGTGGGTTGAAGCTAGAACTACGTGGTGCCTAAGTCTCTTCGGCATGGCCGATCTCTATTTTGAGGCAAAGAGCAAGCTGAGTCGGCTCCGCGTGGGGCTGGCGACTCCGTGAAAGGGCGACCGGCGTGGGTGGGTGCCTAGGACTTACGTGGCGCCTAGGTCTTATGGGTCGGTCACATGGTAGTGACTGGCGGCCGGATCACGCTCCTTGATTCGACTTGCGTGGTTGGGCAACCCGTTTTGACTTGCGAGTAGGGTGTGGTTTCTTAATTGGCGAGTGGGATCACTGTGGCGACTAGGTGAAAGGGTTCCTTGACTTCGTCCTAGCTTAGAGGAATGCCTCGGCTTCGACTTAGTGAGAGTGGTAGGTTCGTTTGACTAAGTAAGTTGGGTGCTTTGTCTCAACTAGGTGAGAATGGTTCCTTGACTTCGGCGTGGCGAGAAGGGTTCCTTGACTTCGACCTAGCGGGAAGAGTCGCTGAACTACACCTAGTAAGGAAGTTACCTCGACTCAAGAAACTAAGAGTGGGATGTCGGACTTCGTGTTAGGAGAGAAGGGCGTGCACCGACTCGACCCGTGGGAAGGGTCCCCTAAACTCGGCTCAAACAAAGAAGCTACCCCGACTCAACAAGTGAAATTGGGTTGTTACAACTCATTTAAGTCGAGTCAAGGAGCGTATCCGCCTGCCAAGTCGTCGCGCCCATGTGACCCGATCCCATAAGACCTAGGCGCCACGTAAGTCCTAGGCACCACCACGCTGCCGTCTCTTCACGGAGTCGCCGCCCCACGTGAGCCGACTCAGGCTTGCTCTTTGCCTCAAAATAGAGATCGGTCATGCCGAAAGAGACCTAGGCGCCACGTAAGTTCTAGGCGCCCAACCTACGGGTTGTCAATTGTCAGGCCGAGTCCTCCCTGGTCGACAATCCTCCCTGTATGAAAATCGACACGTACCAAATCTCACGCCAAAGTAAGCGAACTCAAGGCCGAAGGGGATCTCTCTGCCCTCACAAGTGCTCGGCTACCCACGCCGTCACATGCGTCGACTCTGGTTGCTAAAGAGACCGATCAGCATAGACTCCGACCAACGCAGCCCCTCACGCCTACTTGTTCGGCCTTCATCGTCGCTTTTGCTACAATAACCGTCACATAAGATTCTGACGATCAAGCATAAGGGATGCTACAAGATTCGCCGACGCCGAGGCGCCCCCTCTGCCCCGCTACATAATAGGTCGACCGTCTCACATGCGATTCTGACGCATAAGCATAAAGGATTCTATAGTATTCGCCGACGCGAAGCGCCCCTGGCCGTCTCCGCTACATAGGGTCGATCGCCCTCACAAGACTCTGGACGATCACAAGCGGGATGCTACAAGATTTGGCCGACGCGAAGGGTTCCTCTGTCGTCCCGCTACAAGAGGGCCGACCGCTACAAGATTTGGACGACTTGCTACAAGAATCAGCCTACAAGACTTCCTCACAGAATTGTTGGCCTTGAGCCCCGCGCCAACAACAAGTCAACATCACAATTAATGGCGCTGTGCTGACCACATGGCTTTTGTAGCCATTCCCCATACCTCACATCAAATCAATGGTGACTCTTTCCACATATAACTGACATGTAAAACTAATGCGAAATGACCAAACCGCCTCTCTCATTCCTACAAAGAAAAGGAGCTATTCTCAATACTAAGGTACGCCATTTTTTCTCTCCCCTGGCTCTTCAATTAAGAAAGCTTATCGTTCATTTTCTTCTCCACTCAAGCTCAAAACACCGACTTGATCGTCTGAGGTACAACGGGGAGCTAAGCCCCGCCCTCTCACGAAGCTTCTACTCGTGGGGAAGAACGTACCAACTCGAGCTAGGTATTCGGGAGTGAGCTGATCCTCACATCTTCAACCTCAAGCTAAACTCACTGAGGTTAGTGATCATGGATTATATACATTAACAGCTGGCCCTATAATCGGGCCTCTCCTTCTCGAAAGCAATCATACTCGATCCTCGATATCCGTGATCTTTTTCATGCTTGGAAACCTACCCTTAGGCTACACAACTCAAGCCCAGCCCAGGACTTCCACCAAAAAGATCACCCAATCGCCTAAGTACATTAAATATTATTTGGGAGCCACAAACGATCTCGGATGGCCCAAAATGGTGGATGTCATGGCAGATCATTTCGCTACAATACCGACCTTCTCAACCTCTTTCCTGACATTCTCACTAAGCTACAGTTGATCGAAATAACGCCATAAAGAATCGAAGTCGCTCAAGCATAAAGCTTTACTTTCAAGCATAAAGTATCGCCGGCCATAAAGTTTTAATTTCAACAGAAGTTTTTTCAATGAATTTGCATTGTAAATCTTGCTCAAGAACTTTCTATATAAATAGAATTTTTGCTTCGACAATTATTCTCTATCTTAAATTGTATTAAGGAGCGTTTTAGCGATCAACTCGCCACAACAGATCAAATCGACCTTCTTCGCTAAAATGAGTTGTAACAACCCAATTTCACTTGTTGAGTCGGGTAGCTTTGTTGAGCCGAAGCTAGGGGACCCTTCCACTGGCCGAAATAAGGTACTTCTTCTCCTAACATCTAGCGGACATCCCACTCTCTTAGCTTGAGTCGAGGTAACTTCCTTACAGGGTGTATGTTCAGCGACCTTCCTGCATAGGGTCGAAGCATGAACCCTTCTTCGCCATCGCCGAGTCAAGGAACCCTTCTCACCTAGTGAGACAGCGACCCAACTTACTTAGTCGTTTAACCTACCACTTCACTAAGTCGAAGCCAGGCATTCCTCTCTAAGTAGGACGAAGTCAAGGAACCCTTTCACCTAGTCGCTGCATGTGTGATCCCACTCGCCAATTCAAGTAACCACACCCTACCGCCAAGTCAAAACGGGTTGCCCAACCACGCGGTCGAAGTCAAGGAGCGTATCCGCCGCCAAGTCGCCGCTACCATGTGACCCGATCCCATAAGACCTAGGCGCCACGTGAAGTCCTAGGCACCACCACGCTGCCGTCTCTTCACGGAGTCGCCGCCCCACGCGAGCCGACTCAGCTTGCTCTTTGCCTCAAAATAGAGATCGGTCATGCCGAAGAGACCTAGGCGCCACGTAGTTCTAGGCTTCAACCTACGGGTTGTCAATTGTCGCCGAAGTCCTCCCAGTCAGCCTCCTCCCCTCGGTCGACCTTCCTTTCAGGTCGACCTTCCCCGTGGCGACTCTTCCTTCCTCGTCGACCTTCTTCCTGTGTCGAGTCGAACCTTTCCTCCTCGCCGAACCTCCCGTGTCGAAGCCTTCCTCCTGACCTTTCCTCCTCGGGCGCACCTTCCTCCCAGTCGCACCTTCCCGCCAAGTGACCTGCCTTCCCCGTGTCGCCCCCGGGTCGACCTTCCTCCCGGTCGAGCTTTCCTCCACAGTCAAGTCGGTCTTTCCTCCCGAGTCGAGCTTTCCTCCACAGTCAAGTCGGTCTTTTCCTTCTCAGTCGAGCCGACCTCTTCCAGCTCTAGACCAGCAGGCCTTTCCGAACGCTTAACCAAAAATCTTGGCCTCCTTCTAAGCCCATGGAACCGATCCTCACAAATCAACAAGTCATAGTTGATTTCACTCAACTGCGCTTTGCCGTAAGATCCAAGTGAAAGGGGCCTCTGTTGGTACCAAAAAGATTTTTATTAATCCACGTATGAAAATCGACACGCACTCAAATCTCACGCCAAAGTAAGCGAACTCAAGGTCAAGGGGATCTTCGCTCTCATTAGTGTTTCTACACTCCACGCTGGCTGTCACATAAGTAGACCTTCTATTGCTACAAGAGGACCGATCAGCTACAAGAATCCGGACCAAACGCTAGCCCTCACGGGCCACAGTTCGCCCTCTTCATCGTCAAGCGAGTTACAATAACCGCCTCATAAAGATTATGGACGATCAATAAGCATGATGCTATAAAGATTCTACGACGCCGAAGAAGCGCCCTGGTCGTCTCACATAATAGGGCCGACTGTTCAAGCATAAAGACTTCTGACGGTTGCTATTACATGGATGCTATAGTATTCGGCCGACGCCGAAAGGCCCCCTACCGTCTCGCTACATAAGGGTCGAATTGTTCATACAAGACTGACGATCAAGCATAAGGGATGCTACAAGATTTGGCCGACGCTAAAGGGTTCCTTGTCGTCTCCAATATTAAAATATAGGTCGATTATCACATAAAGATTTGATATAATTTGCTACAAGCATCACTTACATGATTCTCACAGAATTGTTGGCCTTGAGCCCGCCAACAACAAGTCAACATCACAATTAATGGCGCTGTATCATTCACATGGCTTTTGTAGCCATTCCCCATACCTCACATCAAATCAATGGTGACTCTTTCCACATATAATCGACATGTAAAACTAATGCGAAATGACCAAACCGCCTCTCATTCCTACAAAGAAAAGGAGCTATTCTCAATACTAAGGTACGCCATTTTTTCTCTCCCCTGGCTCTTCAATTAAGAAAGCTTATCGTTCATTTTCTCCACTCAAGCTCAAAACACCGACTTGATCGTCTGAGGTACAACGGGGAGCTAAGCCCCGCCCTCTCACGAAGCTTCTACCAGTAATGTAGAAGAATGTACCAACTCGAGCTAGGTATTGAGTGGCGGATCCTGTCATCTTCAACCTCAAGCTAAACTCACTGAGGTTAGTGACTGTGATTATATACATCAACACCGCTATCCTTTTATATTATCCCGCTTATACTTTCGAATATCGGCTATACTTTCATATTATCTCGCTATATTTTGAGAATATCTGTTATAGTTTCATATTATCCCATACTTTTATATTATCCCGCTTATACTTTCATATTATCCCGCTTATACTTTCATATTAACACGCTTATACTTTCAAATTATCCGCTATACTTTCATATTAACACGCTATACTTTCATATTATCCTTTATACTTTCATTTTATCTGCTATACTTTCAGAATATCATGCTATACTTTCAGATTATCCCGATATACTTTCATATTATCTCGCTATACTTTTAGAATATCCTACTATACTTTCATATTATCCTTATACTTTCATATTATCCCGCTTATACTTTCGGAATATCCCACTATACTTTCGAGCTTGGAAACCTACCCTTAGGCTACACAACTCAAGCCCAGCCCGTGACTCCACCTAAAAGATCACCCAATCAGCCTAAGTACAAGAAATAGCAATTTGGGAGCCAAACGATCTCGTGATGGCCCAAAATGGTGGATGTCACAGATCACGGCACAGCTTCTAATCTTCTCAACCTCTTTCGGGACATTCTCACTAAGCGCCATAAAGGATCGGTCGAACGCTATAGAACTGAAGTCGGCCGCTACAAGGCCGACACTCTTCACATAAAGATCACTTCAACAAGCATAAGTGTCAATCGCCAACAGAAGTTTTTCAATGAATTTGCATTGTAAATCTTGCTCAAGAACTTTCTATATAAATAGAATTTTGCTCCGACAATTATTCTCTATCTTAAATTGTACAAGGAGCGTCTTAGCGATCAACTGCCACAACAGATCAAATCCTTCTTCGCTAAAATGAGTTGTAACAACCCAATTTCACTTGTTGAGTCGGGGTAGCTTCTTTGTTGGAGCCGAAGTTTAGGACCCTTCCCACCGGCTGAGTCAAGGCACGCCTTTCCTAACACTAGTCCGGGACATCCCACTCTCTTAGCTTGAGTCGATAACTTCCTTACTAGGTGTAGTTCAGTGACCTCTTCCTCAAGCAATCGATCAAGGAACCCTTTCGCCACGCCGAAGTCAAGGAACCCTTCTCACCTAGTTGAGACAGCGACCCAACTTACTTAGTCGTTTAACCTACCACTCACTAAGTCGAAGAGGCATTCCTCTTGCTAGGGACGAGTCAAGGAACCCTTCACCTAGTCGCTGACAGGTGATCCCACTCGCCCGCCACTAAGTAACCACACCTACCGCTAAGTCAAAACGGGTTGCCCAACCACGCGGTCGAAGTCAAGGAGCCGTGATCCGCCGCTGTTGTCGCGCCATGTGACCCGGTTCCCAAGACCTAGGGCGCCACGTGAAGTCCTAGGCACCACCCACGCGGCTGTCTCTCTCACGGAGTCGCCGCCCCAATGAGCCGACTCGCTTGCTCTTTGCCTCAAAATAGAGATCGGTCATGCCGAAGAGACCTAGGCGCTTAATGTAGTTCTAGGCTTCAACTCCATGTGTCAATTGTCGCCGAAGTCCTCCTGTGTCGAAGCCTTTCCTCCCCTCGGTTCGACCTTCCTCTCAGCTCTTCCACGCTTTACCTTTTTTGTTACCTTCTGAGCTGGACTTTGTTCTTCTTTGTTGCCTTTTGACTTCTCCTTTGGCGATTTTCCGGATGCCGACAAAGATTTCGTTTCTTCGTTGTTTTCCTTGTCGATTTTGTCGAAGTTCCTTTGGTCGTCGGTTTTCCTTTGTTTTTCCTTGCTGGTTTTCTCTTGAAGCCGATTTGACTTAGCCGCTATTTTTCCATCGCGACCATCGGTTTTCTTTGCGGAACCGATTCACAAATCAATGGCCGCTAGTTGATTACCAATCCGGCCGCATCCAAGTGAAAGGGCCTCTGTTGGTACCCAAAAGATTTTTATTAATCCCCGTATGAAAATCGACATGTACCAAATCTCACGCCAAAGTAAGCGAACTCAAGGCGGATCTCGCCTCAGTGCGTTTCGGCTACCCACACGGCCGTTCAACATAAAGGTCAATTCTGCTACAGACCGACCGCTATGAACTCCGACCAACGCAGCCCGCCCGCCTACTTGTTCGCCCTCTTATCGGGTCGCTTTGCTACAATAACCGTCACATCTGACGATCACCTGGCGGATACAGATTCTACCGACGCGCGAAGAAGGCCCCTCGGTCGTCTCCGCTATAATAGGGGCCGACCGTTCAGCATAAGATTCTGACCGGTAAGCATAAAGTGGATGCTATAGTATTCGCCGACGCTGAAGGCGCCCCTACTGCCCCTCTAAAGAGGGCCGACCGCTCTACATGATTTGACGATCAAGCATAGCGGATGCTACAAGATTTGGCCGACGCGCGAAAGGGTTCCTGGTCGTCCGCTAAGAGGCCGACCGCCTGCATGATTTGGACGACTTGCTACAGAATACTTACAACATTTCCTGCCAGAATTGTTGGCCTTGAGCCCCGCGCCAACAACAAGTCAACATCACACTAATTGGCTGGCCACGACCACATGGCTTTTGTAGCCATTCCCCATACCTCACATCAAATCAATGGTGACTCTTTCCACATATAATCTGACATGTGTAAAACTAATGCCGAAATGACCAAACTGCCCTCTCTCATTCCTACAAAGAAAAGGAGCTATTCTCAATACTAAGGTACGCCATTTTTTCTCTCCCCCTGCGCTCTTCAATTAAGAAAGCTTACTGTTCATTTTCTTCTCCACTCAAGCTCAAAACACTGACTTGATCGTCGGAGGTACAACGGGGAGCTAAGCCCCGCCCTCTCACGAGCTTCTACCCGGTGGGGAAGAACAGCCCAACTCAGAGCTAGGTATTGAGTGGCGGATCCTGTCATCTTCAACCTCAAGCTAAACTCACTGAGGTTAGTGATCGTGATTATATACATCAACACCCGCTATCCTTTTATATTATCCGCTATACTTTAATATTTGGCTATACTTTCATATTATCTCGCTATATTTTCGAATATCCTGTTATAGTTTCATATTATCCCATACTTTTATATTATCCGCTATACTTTCATATTATCCGCTATACTTTCATATTAACACGCTATACTTTCAAATTATCCCGCTATACTTTCATATTAACACGCTATACTTTCATAGTATCCCGCTTATACTTTCATTTTATCCTCGCTATACTTTCGAATATCATGCTATACTTTCAGATTATCCCGATATACTTTCATATTATCTCGCTATACTTTTAGAATATCCTACTATACTTTCATATTATATCGCTATACTTTCATATTATCCGCTATACTTTCATAATATCCCACTATACTTTCGTAGTATCCCGCTGTACTTTCATTTTATCCTGCTATACTTTCAGAATATCATGTTATACTTTCAGATTATCCCGATATACTTTCATATTATCCCGCTATACTTTCATATTAACACGCTTATACTTTCAGATTATCACGCTATAATTTCATATTATCATGCTATACTTTCAGATTGTCCTGTACTTTCTTCATATTATTTTCACTTAATTTCTATACTAATTATGAGAGGATTAAAAGAGTCTCAAGTTAATTTTCATAAATTCAACCGGATCTCAAGAAAGAAAACCAAAATTAAAACATAAAATTACCTAGATACATCAAATAACCATTAACCATACATGAACAATATGCATAGATACAACACAACTTTCAATATATACATTCATCTAATAATCATTAACGATACATGAACAATGTGCACAAAAGCATAGCTCGGTCATGATAAAAGAACACAAAGGCATAGTTCCACTTCTAATAAAAGCATCCAATAGAGGTGAACCATCATACATCAAGCACAGTTCAAGACTCAATAAATCAATAATAAAGGGTCATACATGAAACCGAGCATGTACAAATGATAATATCATAAGCGTATTCCCTTCTTTTGAATCTTTGATAAGCAAAAACTTGGCTCAATTGATCCACCTCGATCGGTCGATAAGAATACCAATGTGGTCCATTCTCTTTGCACCAAATCGGGTATTCTACGATGAATAGAGTTATCATCAAAACATTATAGCGAAAACGTTTGAATATAATGTGATGACATTTTAAGTATTATAATGCAAAACCAATTGTGTTTCCTCATATGAAAGTGGTAGCAAACAATATCAACAAATTTCTATTTACCTTAACACAAACTAAAAACTATAAATTATTAACACATTCATCGTTGGTGTATTGTCCAACATAATAACTGAATTTAGAAGTTATTTAATAGTCTCATTAGATGTAAAATTTGTTCATTATCCAATTAGCGATTTCAATTTTTCCAAAATCATTTATAATTCATGTTTAGAAACTTGGCACGATCGCCTCGATTGCAATTTGTCCATTATGTTCCCAATCATCCACCTTCACTATGTCATTTCGGTATAGTTAGCAATGTTTACACAACCCTTACTCTTCAATGAGATCTGTCAACTAGCTTTCCTTTCGAAGGGTCCAGTATTGGCCTGATTATCCCCATTAACGATTTAGCCACGTGGGGCCTCTCTCTCCTTCGAGCAATCATGCATAGGATGGGCATGCGGTGATCTTTTTGGGGCTTGAAACCTACCTTAGGCTACACAACAAGGCTCGGGGACTCGAAAAGATCACTTCATCGGTTCAGAAATGGGTAAATAGCAATTTGGGAGCCACAAAGCGATCTCAGATGGCCCTAAAAATGGTGGATGTCATGGCGGGATCATTTACGCTACAATAATGACCTTCTCAACCTCTTTCGGGACATTCTCACTAAAGCGCTACGGTGGTCGAGTCGAGCGCTACGGTAACCGAGTCGGTAAACTCGGTCGAACTCAACCGCTTCTGATACGCCCTCGGCTCACGGTGTGATCCGCCTCAACCGGGAAGTTTTCAATGAATTTGCATTGTAAATCGCTCAAGAACTTTCTATATAAATAGAATTTTGCCCGACAATTATTCTCTATCTTAAATTGTACAAGGGCGTCTTAGCGATCAACTTCGTCTAGCAGATCAAATCGACCTTCGCTAAAATGAGTTGTAACAACCCAATTTCACTTGTTGAGTCGGGGTAGCTTCTTTGTTGGAGCCGAGTTTAGGGGACCCTTCCCCAGCGAGGGGCAGTCAAGGTAGCGCTTCTCTCCCTAACACAGTGGGGACATCCCACTCTTAGCTTGAGTCAGGGGTAACTTCCTTACTAGGTGTGATTCCGGTGACCCTTCTGCTGGGTCGAGTCGAGGCCTTCTGCTAGCGCAAGTCAAGGCCCTTCTCACCTGGTTGAGGCAGGCGACCCAACACTTAGTCAGCGAACCTACCACTCTCACTAAGTGAGGTTGAGGCATTCCCTCTCGGTTAGGGCGAGTCAAGGAACCCTTCTCACCTAGTGTCAGCGACGGGTGATCCCACTTCGCTCAATTAGTAACCACACCCTACTGCGCCAAGTCAAAGCGGGTTGCCCAGCCGCGTTAAGAAGTCGAGTCGGGCCTATCGCACCGCCAAGTTGTGCGGCGCCCATGTGACCCGACCCCATAAGACCTGAAGCAGCGGTCCTAGGCACGAGCCATGATGCGTCCTCTGGTCGCTCCCGTGAGGCGACTCGGGCTTGCTCTTTGCCTCAAAATAGAGATCGGTCATCTTGAGAGACTGGCCCAGCGTAAGTTCTGAAGCCCAACCTGGAGTTGTCAATTGTCGGCCGAGTCCTCCCGGTGGAGCCTTCCTCCACAGTGGAGCCTTCTTCGAATCGACCCAGCCCTGAGGCGACCTTCCTCCACGGCCGACCTTCTTCAGTCAGTCAGACCTTCCTCACTGGCTAGGAGTCCTCCGGGGTCGAGCCTTCCTCCTTGGGGGACCTTCCTCCACTGGCGACCTTCCTCCCGGTCGACCTTCCCGTCGGAGTTGACTGCCTTCCCCGAGTCGAGTCTTCCTCCACAGTGCGACCTTCCTCCCGAGTCGAGCTTTCCTCCTGGTCAAGTCGGTCTTTCCTCCCGAGTCGAGCTTTCCTCTCACGGTCAAGTCGGTCTTTCCTCTGGTGAGCCGACCCTTCGGCTAGACAGGCGGCTGCAGCCTTCCGGCAGCTAACCAAAATCTTGGCCTCCTTCTAAGCATGGAACCGATCCTCACAAATCAACAGCGGCGGTTGGATTTCCTCCGAATCGGCTTAGCGCATCAAGTGAAAGGGGCCTCTGTTGGTACCAAAAGATTTTTATTAATCCTGTATGAAAATCGACATGTACCAAATCTCACGCCAAAATGGCGAACTCAAGGCGAAGGGATCTCTCGCCCTCACAAGGTGCTCTACACCCGCGATCGTGCCTTTCACGGTGCCGACCTCTCGGTTGCTCTGATGAAGGCCATTTGCTACAATTCCGACGAAGCTTGATCCCGTAGGCCCGGCTTCACGATGTTCGGCCCTCTTCTTTGTGCGTTTGCTACAATAATGCTCAGTACTTTCGGACGGCCCTTTCTGATCGCGGGATGCTACGATATTCGGCGAAGCCTTGGCGTCCTCGGTCGTCTGCTACAATGGCGGTACATGCCTTTCTGATACTTTCGGGCCGGTACGCTACGGCGGGATGCTATAGTATTCGGTAGCCGAGCGAAAGCGTCCCGGATCGTCTCGCTACGATAGGCCGTATGCCTTCGATACTCGGGCGGCTGCTGATGCGGGATGCTACTGATCTTGGCCGCGAAAGAGTTCCTCGATGTCGCCTCTGATAAGCGATTGCACTGCTTCTGATATTTGGGCGACTTGCTACGATAGCAGATCTGATGCTTCCTTTGTAATTGTTGGCCTTGAGCCCGGCGAAACAAGTCAACATCACATTATTAAGCGTATGCATGGCTTTTGTAGCCATTCCCCATACCTCACATCAAATCAATGGTGACTCTTTCCACATATAATCGACGTAAAACTAATGCGGAAATGACCAAGCGCCCTCTCTCATTCCTACAAAGAAAGGCTATTCTCAATACTAAGGTGCATTTTTTCTCTCCCCTGCGCTCTTCAATTAAAGCTTCTGTTCATTTTCTTCTCCACTCAAGCTCAAAACGACTTGATCGACGAGGTACAGCGGGGGAAGCCGAGTCTCTCCGAGCTTCTACTGTCGGGGAAAAACGGCCCCTTCGAGCTAGGTATTGAGTGGCGGATCCTGTCATCTTCAACCTCAAGCTAAACTCACTTTCGAGGTTAGTGACGTGATTATATACATCAACACCCGCTATCCTTTTATATTATCCGCTATACTTTCATATTATCGCTATACTTTCATATTATCTCGCTATACTTTCAGATTATCCCGATATACTTTCATATTATCCCTTATACTTTCATATTATCCGCTATACTTTCATATTATCCCGCTATACTTTCATATTAACCGCTATACTTTCATATTATCGCTATACTTTCATATTAACAGCTATACTTTCATAGTATCCGCTATACTTTCATTTTATCTGCTATACTTTGAATATCATGCTATACTTTCAGATTATCCCGATATACTTTCATATTATCTCGCTATACTTTTAGAATATCCTACTATACTTTCATATTATCTTGCTATACTTTCATATTATCCGCTATACTTCGAATATCCCACTATACTTTCGTAGTATCATTTGTACTTTCATTTTATCTGCTATACTTTGAATATCATGTTATACTTTCAGATTATCGATATACTTTCATATTATCCCTTATACTTTCATATTAACAGCTATACTTTCAGTTATCCCGCTATACTTTCATATTAACATGCTATACTTTCAGATTGTCGGTGTACTTTCTTCATATTATTTTCACTTAATTTCTATACTAATTATGAGAGGATTAAAAGAGTCTCAAGTTAATTTTCATAAATTCAAGCTGGATCTGTAAAAGAAAACCAAAATTAAAACATAAAATTACCTAGATACATCAAATAACCATTAACCATACATGAACAATATGCATAGATACAACACAACTTTCAATATATACATTCATCTAATAATCATTAGCGATACATGAACAATGTGCACAAAAGCATAGCTCTGGTCATGATAAAAGAACACAAAGGCATAGTTCCACTTCTAATAAAAGCATCCAATAGAGGTGAACCATCATACATCAAGCACAGTTCAAGACTCAATAAATCAATAATAAAGGGTCATACATGGCCGAGCATGTACAAATGATAATATCATAATCGTATTCCCTTCTTTTGAATCTTTGATAAGCAAAAACTTGGCTCAATTGATCCACCACGGTCGATAAGAATACCAATGTGGTCCATTCTCTCTTTGCGGTCCAAATGCGGGTATTCTCTGGATGAATAGAGTTATCATCAAAACATTATAGCGAAAACGTTTGAATATAATGTGATGACATTTTAAGTATTATAATGCAAAACCAATTGTGTTTCCTCATATGAAAGTGGTAGCAAACAATATCAACAAATTTCTATTTACCTTAACACAAACTAAAAACTATAAATTATTAACACATTCATCGTTGGTGTATTGTCCAACATAATAACTGAATTTAGAAGTTATTTAATAGTCTCATTAGATGTAAAATTTGTTCATTATCCAATTAGCAGATTTCAATTTTTCCAAAATCATTTATAATTCATGTTTAGAAACTTGGCACGTATCGCCTCGATTGCAATTTGTCCATTATGTTCCCAATCATCCACCTTCAGCTATGTCATTTCTGGTATAGTTAGCAATGTTTACACAACCCTTACTCTTAAAAATTCAGAGAATGCTGGCTACAAAATGAAGTTCTTTATGTCTTTGTGTGTGCACATTTGTTTACCAGTTGTACGCGATTGCTATAGTAAGAAATAATCAACAAAGAAGCAAACAAACAAAAAAACCCATTTTGAGCATTTCATCAAACACATAGCGGGCATGAAGCCAAACAAAGCTAGTCAACTATTAAGCAAGCCAACAAATAATCTCAAATGGGCATTTTATCAAACACATAACGGGCATGAAACTAAATCAGGCTATAAAGCCATTAGTTTGTCACCAGAGTGATCGTGTCTTGGAAAACTAAGGTGACCCGCTCTCCCTCCTTGAGCAGCGCTGGTACTAAGATGGGTCCCACTTGTTAGGCTCCGAGTCGAGAGAGGGGAAGCTCATGGGTGAAGAGTCTGCGATGGAAGAGAAGTTTGAAGAGGCCAGAGACCGGATCTTGAAGGAGGAGGGTCTTGAGAGAGGAAGAGATTGGGTGCTTAGAAATGGAGGAGGAGGAGGAGGAGGAGAGAGAAAGGAAGCAAGGAGCAGAGGGAGAAGATGAAAAGGAGTAAGTTAACATAGAGGAGCAAGAAGGCAAGGGGTAATTTAGGGTTTATAATTTATTTTTGTACCTTGTATACGCAGGAGTCCTCCGGTTCGAGCCTTCCTCCTTGGGGACCTTCCTCACGGGCTTCCTCAGTGGACCTTCCACGAGTCGAGGTTGACACGCCTTCCCCGGTCAGTCTTCCTCCACAGTGCGACCTTCCTCCCGAGTCGAGCTTTCCTCCTGGTCAAGTCGGTCTTTCCTCAGTTGAGCTTTCCTCTGGTCAAGTCGGTCTTTCCTCGGTGGTGAGCCCTTCGACTAGACAGTAGGCTGCATGCCTTCCGAGCAGCCAACCAAAATCTTGGCCTCACCGCCCGTGGAACCGATCCTCACAAATCAACAAGCGCGGTTGGATTTCCTTTCGAATCCGGCTTAAAGCGCATCAAGTGAAAGGGCCTCTGTTGGTACCCAAAAGATTTTTATTAATCCTGTATGAAAATCGACATGTACCAAATCTCACGCCAAAATGTAAAGCGCTCAAGGCGAAGGGATCTCTACGCCTCACAAGTGCTTTCGGCTACCCGCAGCGATACGCTTTCGATGCCGACCTCGGTTTTGCTTCTGATGGGCCAGCTGCTTCTGATAACTTTCCGGCCGAAGCGCGGTCCCGTAGGCCGGCTACGATTGTTACCCCTCGCGGTCGTTTTGCTGCAATAGCGATGCCTCTGGATTTTCGGACGGCGCTTTCTGATCGCGGGATGCTCGATGTCGGCCCGGCCGAAAGCGTCCTCGATTAGATCTGCTACAATAGGCCCGTACATGCGCTCGATGATACTTTCGGGCACTCTGGCCCGGGGATGCTATAGTATTGGTAGAAGCGGCGTCCTCGGTCGTCTCTGCACTTCTGATGCGTACATGCCTTCACGATACTCGGACGGCTGCTCTGATCGCGGGATGCTTTCGTGCTTGGCAGGCCTTGAGGAGTTCCTCGATCGTCACCTTTCTGATGGCGTACTGCTTCTGATATTTGGGCGACTTGCTACGATAGCGGTCTGATGCTTCTAGCGTAATTGTTGGCCTTGAGCCCCGCGCCAACAACAAGTCAACATCACAATTAATGGCGCTGTGCTGACCACATGGCTTTTGTAGCCATTCCCCATACCTCACATCAAATCAATGGTGACTCTTTCCACATATAATCTGACATGTGTAAAACTAATGCGGAAATGACCAAACTGCCCTCTCTCATTCCTACAAAGAAAAGGAGCTATTCTCAATACTAAGGTACGCCATTTTTTTCTCTCCCCCTGCGCTCTTCAATTAAGAAAGCTTACTGTTCATTTTCTTCTCCACTCAAGCTCAAAACGACGATCGTCAGTGCTTGAGGGAGCGAGCCGATCCTCTCGAGCTTCTACTGTCTT
Organism: Asparagus setaceus; assembly: GCA_012295165.1. Classification (NCBI taxonomy): domain Eukaryota; kingdom Viridiplantae; phylum Streptophyta; class Magnoliopsida; order Asparagales; family Asparagaceae; genus Asparagus; species Asparagus setaceus. The sequence continues at coordinate 66,448,319 of CM022702.1, forward strand.
GAGGGGAAGCGACCTTCGAGCTAGGTAGGAGTGGCGGATCCTGTCATCTTCAACCTCAAGCTAAACTCACTCGAGGTTAGTGACTGTGATTATATACATCAACACCCGCTATCCTTTTATATTATCCCGCTATACTTTCAGAATATCTGGCTATACTTTCATATTATCTCGCTATACTTTCATATTATCTCGCTATACTTTCATATTATCCCATACTTTTATATTATCCGCTATACTTTCATATTATCCCGCTATACTTTCATATTATCCCGCTATACTTTCAGATTATCACGCTATAATTTCATATTATCATGCTATACTTTCATATTATCCCGCTATACTTTCATATTATCTCGCTATACTTTCGAATATCATGTTATACTTTCAGATTATCCCGATATACTTTCATATTATCTCGCTATACTTTTAGAATATCCTACTATACTTTCATATTATCCCGCTATACTTTCATATTATCTCGCTATACTTTTAGAATATCCTACTATACTTTCATATTATCCCGCTATACTTTCAGATTATCACGCTATAATTTCATATTATCATGCTATACTTTCATATTATCCCGCTATACTTTCAGATTATCACGCTATAATTTCATATTATCATGCTATACTTTCAGATTATCACGCTATAATTTCATATTATCATGCTATACTTTCAGATTGTCCCTGTACTTTCTTCATATTATTTTCACTTAATTTCTATACTAATTATGAGAGGATTAAAAGAGTCTCAAGTTAATTTTCATAAATTCAACCGGATCTCAAGAAAGAAAACCAAAATTAAAACATAAAATTACCTAGATACATCAAATAACCATTAACCATACATGAACAATATGCATAGATACAACACAACTTTCAATATATACATTCATCTAATAATCATTAACGATACATGAACAATGTGCACAAAAGCATAGCTCTGGTCATGATAAAAGAACACAAAGGCATAGTTCCACTTCTAATAAAAGCATCCAATAGAGGTGAACCATCATACATCAAGCACAGTTCAAGACTCAATAAATCAATAATAAAGGGTCATACATGAAACTGAGCATGTACAAATGATAATATCATAACTGTATTCCCTTCTTTTTGAATCTTTGATAAGCAAAAACTTGGCTCAATTGATCCACCCTGACTGGTCGATAAGAATACCAATGTGGTCCATTCTCTCTTTGCAGTCCAAATCTGGGTATTCTACAGATGAATAGAGTTATCATCAAAACATTATAGCGAGAAAACGTTTGAATATAATGTGATGACATTTTAAGTATTATAATGCAAAAAACCAATTGTGTTTCCTCATATGAAAGTGGTAGCAAACAATATCAACAAATTTCTATTTACCTTAACACAAACTAAAAACTATAAATTATTAACACATTCATCGTTGGTGTATTGTCCAACATAATAACTGAATTTAGAAGTTATTTAATAGTCTCATTAGATGTAAAATTTGTTCATTATCCAATTAGCAGATTTCAATTTTTCCAAAATCATTTATAATTCATGTTTAGAAACTTGGCACGTATCGCCTCGATTGCAATTTGTCCATTATGTTCCCAATCATCCACCTTCAGCTATGTCATTTCTGGTATAGTTAGCAATGTTTACACAACCCTTACTCTTAAAAATTCAGAGAATGCTGGCTACAAAATGAAGTTCTTTATGTCTTTGTGTGTGCACATTTGTTTACCAGTTGTGCGCGATTGCTATAGTAAGAAATAATCAACAAAGAAGCAAACAAACAAAAAAACCCATTTTGAGCATTTCATCAAACACATAGCGGGCATGAAGCCAAACAAAGCTAGTCAACTATTAAGCAAGCCAACAAATAATCTCAAATGGGCATTTTATCAAACACATAACGGGCATGAAACTAAATCAGGCTATAAAGCCATTAGTTTGTCACCAGAGTGATCGTGTCTTGGAAAACTAAGGTGACCCGCTCTCCCTCCTTGAGCAGCGCTGGTACTAAGATGGGTCCCACTTGTTAGGCTCCGAGTCGAGAGAGGGGAAGCTCATGGGTGAAGAGTCTGCGATGGAAGAGAAGTTTGAAGAGGGCAGAGACCGGATCTTGAAGGAGGAGGGTCTTGAGAGAGGAAGAGAGATTGGGTGCTTAGAAATGGAGGAGGAGGAGGAGGAGGAGGAGAGAGAAAGGAAGCAAGGAGCAGAGGGAGAAGATGAAAAGGAGTAAGTTAACATAGAGGAGCAGTAAGGCAAGGGGTAATTTAGGGTTTATAATTTATTTTTGTGTACACTGTATACATATTGGATGTATTAGTGTTTTTTGGGTTTAGAGGCAAATACACATAGTTTTATGGGTTTATAAGTACATTTAAAACTAGTTGGGTTTATAAATAAATCAAGGTAAAACATTGGGCCCAAAGACAAAACCTATATATATATATATATATATATATATATATATATATATATATATATATATATATATATATATATATATATATATATATATATATATATATATATATATATATATATATATATATATATATATATATATATATATATATATATATATATATATATATATATATATATATATATATATATATATATATATATATATATATATATATATATATATATATATATATATATATATATATATATATATATATATATATATATATATATATATATATATATATATATATATATATATATATATATATATATATATATATATATATATATATATATACACACACACACACACACACACACACACACACACACACACACACTAGCAGGAATATAGGGTGGGACATGTTTATAGTATTCCAGTTCCTGTTGTTTTTCTATAATACATTCCCTTTTATTTTATTTATAGTAGGCCCCTTCTCATTACAATCTCTGTTTTCGTCACACACACACTAGCAGGAATATAGGGTGGGACATGTTTATAGTATTCCAGTTCCTGTTGTTTTTCTATAATACATTCCCTTTTATTTTATTTATAGTAGACCCCTTCTCATTACAATCTCTCTATTTTCGTCCAATTTTCACAATATTTAAAATTTTATTTTCATTGCAACATGATTTTGCAATAGATTCTTTGCACTACCACAGAAAACATTTTTTAATCCATGACTCGCTTAAGAATTCTTGGACCTTTACCTTCCATAATATCAAGAAAATACCTACCTGACTCAATCCATGATATTTAGTTTATTATGCATGTGCATTTAAGGAAAATATGATAAATCAGTAAGCAGTACAAATTATCTAAGATATTGTTATGAAAAAAAACAGGTAAAACAAACAGAATTCAAATCAATGACGTAATTATGATATTATTATATAATTTTTTAAAACAACCCTTATTCAAATCTCAGATATGAAAATCAGGAAATGGACTTACTTTAACCTGCATTTTTAAGAAAATCAATTTATTATAGATAAATATAATAGATCCGCAAAAGACCAAAAAATGAAGATTTTAGAAACATACATATGAGACTTTGGAAATGAAGGGAAGACAATCGTGAGGATACCAAGATTATCGAAGAAATGTAGAAGAGATGAAAATACCATACTCTAGAATGATTAACACTATCCCTAAAATCTCGTAGATTGTTTTAAAAATATTAATAAAAACCTAAAATATACCAAAGTTATCTTTTCCCTATGTTTTCAAAATTCAAAAATTTAGAAATATCAAACTTTAGGTAACTGTAAATAAGACACATAAGTATTCAATATGATTTGTTATTGTATATTTCATATTTAAACAAATTTACATAAATTCTATTTAGAAAAGATTCTTGTCTACAATTTAGGATTTAGATTTAGATGAACGGTCAAGATGTGTTGTCCATGTGGCATCGAAAATTGCAAGTGAGAATGCTGACATGTAATCATGTAGAGAAGTTTTATTTTAATATATACATTTAGTTAATGATGATTTCATAGTTGTTTAAACTATTGTGACAAATATAAATTTTCTATTATCAAATCATTTTAAACTAAACTTTAATTGGAACATTCACGATAAATACATTCAGGAGATGCTGGGGAGTACTTAAGGAGTAATTCATATCATTAATGATGAACATAATTTTTAGTATAGAGTAATTAAATCATCTTTAGAAAATCTCTCTCATATCAGAATTAACCAACATGTCAGTCGCATCAAAATCATCAAGTCCAGATCCATTGATTAAATTGAAGGTAAGCTTAACCATCTATGACGTCGATACCTTATACCTAAATATTTGTATTATTATCTAATCCTTTTATCCATTTGGATATTCGTATCCAACCAAAAATCACAATAATAATCATTCTATCCGTTTGTATATTTGTATCCGATCAAAAATCACAAAGATTCTTACATTCGTTTGCATATCTGTTCATATACGGATATAGACATGTACATGTTTCACATCATAATTGTAACATGAACTGAGATCATGTGCTCAACTTCCATGAGCTTAGAGCTTAGAGCATGTTTGTTTGTATAGAAGTAGCTATAAAGTAGATGAAGTAAAAAAAAATAATAGATATTTCTACTACTTTCAGATAAAAAATTATCTATTTTTTCAGAAACAGTACTTCATCTATTTCCTTAATTGATGATACGGTGAATGCTTGTCAATGCACATTTGTTTCTTAAAAAAAATTTCAGCGCTTCGAACTCGGAAGTGCTTCAGGAAAGCAAAAAGATAGGGGTCCACATGTGAAAGAGACAGCATAAAATCAGAATCGGTTAGAATTCGCGCTACCTCTTCTTATATGGTGGTTTTTGTTACAAGTTTTGTAACTCCTATTAAATAAAAAGAATGGTATTCAGGTCAAGGCTTTTTATTACAACCTCATAGCAATGTAATGCAGTCTAAAATTAAACCTATCTGATGAGAATGTATAATGAAACCATCTGATGGTTTATTTTATTACAATTTAAATTTTTATAGAATGTAATTAAATGGATGAGTTTGATACCCTATTCATAACACTATAATAAGCTCGTTTGTTTTATCATCTACCTTTTGAACCATGCGCTTCTAAAATTCTTCATATATTGAAAATATTAATGCTAAAATTTTAAAATAAAAATAACTTTAATGCATTGTAAAATATTATAAATTATCATAATTCAATCTAAAATGATATAGTATTTGTAGAGTGTTGTAGTATTGTTTAAAGTGTAATAAAGAGAGGCATTCTCACTATGATTGATGCCATGTAGTAGTTATTTACTAACAATATTTCAATTGCTATCCAAACGAAAGAAGTGAATGAAGTGTAAGAAGTGCTAATTCATTACTTAAATATATGAAATAAATAAAAAATATTATACGCTATTTCCTACTTCGTAATTGTTGAAGTTAATTGCTTAATCTACATCTCTCTTCTAATACTTCTTATCATCCAAACGCCCCCTTATTCATTGCATTAAGGTCAAAAAGTCTAAGTATAGCAAGGTAATGTATGCTCACTAGCTCTAGGCTCCATTCTGAGTGTCTCAGCAGAGAAAATCTTTTTCCATGGTCCACTATGAAAAACTAACTATATGTATAAATTTCATTTCTTTTTGAAGGAAAGATTCAATTTATGGGTTTCAATATATATCTATGTGTCTCAATAGTTTCTTTAGCTTTTTTGTGAGAGAGAGGATGATAGTGCATGCAATAGGAATCATACTAAAACTTCACGCATGCGAGCAGATAGTTCACAATCACTTAAGGGGGCGTAAATTTCTCAAAAGGATATACAAATCTTATTAGGAGTTGGTTGAGGGTAGAAAAAACATAGGTTGTCCATAGGAAACCTCCCACGATTGTAATACGTCAATTTCAATCCATGTTAGAATTCAATAATAAATAATAATTCTATCAGAAAAAGAAAATAATCCAAAATGTCTAATCTACTTCATACCCTTGTATCGATTCCTGTTTGTTGTTCCTGTTAGATTTAAATCTAATTAAATCTATTTATGGGCACATATGTTACATTAATGTGTAATGCTATACTTAAGGCTAACCCACTAAAGTGATCAATCAATTGGGTTAATGGGTATTTAATTAAATCATGGTCTAAACGTGTAGATACCAGGTTGTAATTACAATTTGATGAGGGGCCAAATTGTAAAAGTACAACACCTATATATATGGGGTTATGGTCCCTAATCTAGGGTTACGTTCTCTAATTCTCTTCACCCCCATCTAGAGAGAAATTTAGCCATAGAGAGACCCTCAAGATTAGAAGATCATCAAAACCCAATTCAGATCCAACTATGGATTCAGGTATTGCTTCCGCTCTCTTATTAAGTTAATCTCTTTGGATTAATCATGCTTATAAAGTAACAACAAGTGGTATCAGAGCCAAATTCGTGATTAATTCTTAGGGATTTAAAGATTAAAGTTGGGTTTTTTTTTTGATCTAATCTATGTTGATTTGAGAACTGTTCACGGATGAACAGTAAAGATTAGGTTTTTTGATCTTTTCCTTTTCCTCTTTCGGTTTGGTTTTGCCCTGGTCTCCGCCTCCTCGGCCTCGCCGGCCGATGCACGCTAGCGCACGGCTGTCAATGGAGACAATGGAGGCCGCATAGGAAACCCTAGGGTTTCAAACCCTAGGGTGCGTGAATCAAAGCGGCGGCTCGGCTTCGAAACCCTAAGGGTGAAAACAAAACTTCGGTCGAACCTCGTGTTCGAACCTCAAGTCGAACCTCGTGTTCGAACCTCAAGTCGAACCTCGCTCGTTCATCAAGTCGAACCTCGCTCAACCTCAAGTCGAACCTCGTTCAACCTCAAGTCGAACCTCGTTCAACCTCAAGTCGAACCTCGGTTCGAACCTCAAGTCGAACCTCGCTCAACCTCAAGTCGAACCTCGTTCAACCTCAAGTCGAACCTCGGTTCGAACCTCAAGTCGAACCTCGCTCAACCTCAAGTCGAACCTCGCTCAACCTCAAGTCGAACCTCGCTCGTTCATCAAGTCGAACCTCGCTCGTTCATCAAGTCGAACCTCGGTTCGAACCTCAAGTCGAACCTCGTTCAACCTCAAGTCGAACCTCGCTCGTTCATCAAGTCGAACCTCGGTTCGAACCTCAAGTCGAACCTCGCTCAACCTCAAGTCGAACCTCGTTCAACCTCAAGTCGAACCTCGTTCAACCTCAAGTCGAACCTCGGTTCGAACCTCAAGTCGAACCTCGCTCGTTCATCAAGTCGAACCTCGGTTCGAACCTCAAGTCGAACCTCGGTTCGAACCTCAAGTCGAACCTCGGTTCGAACCTCAAGTCGAACCTCGTTCAACCTCAAGTCGAACCTCGTTCAACCTCAAGTCGAACCTCGGTTCGAACCTCAAGTCGAACCTCGGTTCGAACCTCAAGTCGAACCTCGCTCGTTCATCAAGTCGAACCTCGCTCAACCTCAAGTCGAACCTCGCTCGTTCATCAAGTCGAACCTCGCTCAACCTCAAGTCGAACCTCGCTCGTTCATCAAGTCGAACCTCGTTCAACCTCAAGTCGAACCTCGCTCAACCTCAAGTCGAACCTCGGTTCGAACCTCAAGTCGAACCTCGCTCGTTCATCAAGTCGAACCTCGGTTCGAACCTCAAGTCGAACCTCGCTCGTTCATCAAGTCGAACCTCGCTCAACCTCAAGTCGAACCTCGGTTCGAACCTCAAGTCGAACCTCGCTCGTTCATCAAGTCGAACCTCGGTTCGAACCTCAAGTCGAACCTCGGTTCGAACCTCAAGTCGAACCTCGCTCAACCTCAAGTCGAACCTCGGTTCGAACCTCAAGTCGAACCTCGCTCAACCTCAAGTCGAACCTCGGTTCGAACCTCAAGTCGAACCTCGGTTCGAACCTCAAGTCGAACCTCGTTCAACCTCAAGTCGAACCTCGGTTCGAACCTCAAGTCGAACCTCGGTTCGAACCTCAAGTCGAACCTCGGTTCGAACCTCAAGTCGAACCTCGCTCGTTCATCAAGTCGAACCTCGCTCGTTCATCAAGTCGAACCTCGCTCAACCTCAAGTCGAACCTCGCTCGTTCATCAAGTCGAACCTCGGTTCGAACCTCAAGTCGAACCTCGCTCGTTCATCAAGTCGAACCTCGGTTCGAACCTCAAGTCGAACCTCGGTTCGAACCTCAAGTCGAACCTCGCTCAACCTCAAGTCGAACCTCGGTTCGAACCTCAAGTCGAACCTCGGTTCGAACCTCAAGTCGAACCTCGCTCAACCTCAAGTCGAACCTCGGTTCGAACCTCAAGTCGAACCTCGTTCAACCTCAAGTCGAACCTCGTTCAACCTCAAGTCGAACCTCGCTCGTTCATCAAGTCGAACCTCGCTCAACCTCAAGTCGAACCTCGCTCAACCTCAAGTCGAACCTCGCTCGTTCATCAAGTCGAACCTCGCTCGTTCATCAAGTCGAACCTCGCTCGTTCATCAAGTCGAACCTCGGTTCAACATCAAGTCGAACCTCGCTCAACCTCAAGTCGAACCTCGTTCAACCTCGTCGAACCTCGGGTTCGAACCTCAAGTTGAACCCCGCGTTCATTCCTTCGGTCGAACCTCGTGTTCGAACCTCAAGTCGAACCTCGCATTCGCTCATCAAGTCGAACCTCGGTTCGAACATCAAGTCGAACCTCGCGTTCAAACCTCAAGTCGAACCTCGCTCAACCTCAAGTCGAACCTCGTTCAACCTCAAGTTGAACCCGCGTTCATTCCTTCGGTCGAACCTCGTTCGAACCTCAAGTCGAACCTCGCTCGTTCATCAAGTCGAACCTCGCTCGTTCATCAAGTCGAACCTCGGTTCGAACCTCGTCGAACCTCGGTTCAACATCGTCGAACCTCGCTCAACCTCAAGTCGAACCTCGCGTTCGAACCTCAAGTCGAACCTCGGGTTCGAACCTCAAGTTGAACCCCGCGTTCATTCCTTCGGTCGAACCTCGTGTTCGAACCTCAAGTCGAACCTCGCGTTCGTTCATCAAGTCGAACCTCGCTCAACCTCAAGTCGAACCTCGCTCAACCTCAAGTCGAACCTCGGTTCGAACCTCAAGTCGAACCTCGGTTCGAACCTCGTCGAACCTCGTGTTCAACCTCAAGTTGAACCCGCGTTCATTCCTTCGGTCGAACCTCGTGTTCAACCTCAAGTCGAACCTCGCTCGTTCATCAAGTCGAACCTCGCTCAACCTCAAGTCGAACCTCGCTCAACCTCAAGTCGAACCTCGGTTCGAACCTCAAGTTGAACCCGCGTTCATTCCTTCGGTCGAACCTCGTTCAACCTCAAGTCGAACCTCGCTCGTTCATCAAGTCGAACCTCGCTCTAACCTCAAGTTAGTAGTGAATCAATTATTTAATTCAAATAACATGACACTAAGGCATTAAGGTTGTCTTTTATTCTAAATGATTAATTGAAACAAGATGTTGCCAAAGTAACCTCTCTTGTGTAGATTATTCATGAGGGATATTAGATGGTTGTGTGGATGTTTTCAAGTAAATATTTAATCGCCCAAAGGAAGGTTAATATTTATGTAGATCGCATACACATCTGCGATGATAAATGTGTGACAATTATAAGGTTTACATGTGAATAATGAATCAATCCAAAGATAGTTTTATTATTTGACATGCTATTGTCGATGTTTGATCATTGCAACAAGGTATCACTTGCAATTAATATTACTTGTCCAAAGACTTAATATTAATGTTGTGCGATATCTTGAGATGGGATTTTATAATTATTTGAATTTTATTGATTACTAACTACGTTATTAATGTGAAATCTTTTGTTTATTTCAGCTAATGCATCTATCGCATCAATTTCGCTAACATCAACTCAATTCCCATGCTAAATGGGACTAATTTCAAGGTTTGGAAAGAGAACATTTTAATTGTTCTTGGCTGCATGGATCTAGACCTTGCATTAAGAACTGAACAACCTCAACTTCTCATCATGAAAGCACTCGATGCAAAGAAGGAGTATGAGAGGTGGGAGCGTTCAAATCGCATGAGTCTAATGATCATCAAGCGCGGCATTCCGGAAGCCTTTAGAGGCACAGAATCCGAAGGGATTACTAAAGCCAAAGATTTTCTTGCCGAAATTGAGAAACGTTTTGCTAAAAACGATAAGGTAGAAACAAGCACGCTTTTAGCTCGCTTGATTTCAATGAAGTATAAGGGCAAAGGAAATATCAGGGAGTACATTATGGAAATGTCTCACATTGCTTCAAAACTTAAGGCACTAAAACTCGATCTATGTGATAAGTTACTAGTGCATTTGGTTCTGTTGTCTCTTCCTGCACAATTTAATCAATTTAAGGTCAGTTATAACTGTCAAAAGGAGAAATGGACTCTGAATGAGCTCATTTCATATTGTGTGCAAGAGGAAGACAGGTTGAAGCAAGATAAGACTGAAAGTGCTCATTTGGCTTATGCCTCTAAGGATAAGGTCAAGAAAAGAAAGAATGATAATGAAGCTGCTAAGGGTCCAGTTCAGAAGAAATAACATAAGGATGATCAGGGTTGTTTCTTCTGCAATAAATCTGACACGAAAGAAGGATTGTACCAAATATCACGCCGGCGGTCAAGAAGGGTATGTTCCTTACTTTGGTCTGTTCGAGGTTAATTTAGTCTCGCATCGAGAAACACTTGGTGGTTAGATTCGGCTTCTACTACTCATATAAGTGTTTCTATGCAGGGTTGCCTGAGCTACCGAAAGCCAAGTGATGGTGAAAGACACATCTTTGTGGGCGATGGACAATCGGTAGATGTGGAAGCAATAGGGCACTTTAGGTTATTATTAGAACCGGTTCCTATTTGGACTTGAAAGATACTTTTGTAGTACCGCCTTTAGACGAATTTGGTCTCTATTCCCTTATTGGACAAATCAGTTATTATTGTTCATTTGGAAATAATCGCTAGTTTATCTTTAAATTCAAATATTGTGGGAACCGGTTTCTTAAGTACTTACGATAACCTATATCCGCTTGATACAATTGCTTCCTATAATGAAATCCGCATGTGGAATCACGTGGTACTAAACGTAAATTAAATAAGAAAAATTCAGAACATTATGGCATAAGCTTGGGTCATATCTCAAAAGGTAGAGTTGAGCGCCTTGTGTCCGATGGCATTTTGAAGCCCTTGATTTTACAGACTTTGATGTATGCATTGATCAGATCAAGGAAAAACAGACCAAAGGTAAGAGATTAGGTGCCAACAGATCTTCGATGTCTTAGAATTGATACATACAGATATTTGTGGGTCATTCCTTCTAAGATCTTGGAATGGTCAACAATATTTTATATCATTCATAGACGATTACTCACGTTATGGGTACCTATATCTCATTCATGAGAAATCGAGTCTCGGACGGTTCAAATCATTTAAAGTCGGGTTGAAAACCAACTAAATAAAAGATTAAAACCGTTAGATCTGATCGTGGTGGTGAGTACTACGGTAGATATGATGGTTCAGGTGAACAACGTCCATGACCATTTGCTAGATACCTAGAGGAATGCGGTATTGTCCCACAGTACACCATGCCAGGGTCACCTAGCATGAATGGTGTAGCTGAAAGACGAAACAGGACTCTTAAGGATATGGTAAGAAATATGATTGCTCATTCTTCTTTACCGAGTCACTGGGAGAAGCACTAAAGACAAGACTTACATTCTAAACAGAGTACCAAGTAAAGCGGTTGCTAAAACACCTTATGAGCTTTGGACCGGTCGAAGCCCAGTTTAAAGCACTTACATATTTGGGGATGTCCAACAGGCAAGGCCTTATAGGCCAAATAAAAGAAATTGGACTCCAAAACAGTTAGCGCCTACTTTATTGGGTATTCTCAACGCCTAGGGGCTACAAATTTTATGATCCCACACTCAGGACTATTTTTGAGACGGGAATAGCAACATTCTTTGAGGATGTTGAGTTTGGAGGGAGAAATAAGGTTAGAGACATTGCTTTTGAGGAGGAATTGGCTCCAAATCCAATCCATACCGCCATTTCGACAATATTCAAGTACCTATACCTGTATTGATCAAGAAATGAATCCGAACCTCAAGAAGACAATGTTGAACAACTCCTGTTCGTAAGAACAAACTCAACAACCTCAAGAACCAAGCTATTAAGGAGATCCACGAGAAAAGAGAAATGCTATTCCGGATGATTATATTGTATTTCTCCAAGAACATGAGGAAAATAATGGAATGATGGAAGATGATCCAATCAACCTTCATCAGGCCATGAAAAGTTCTAACTCTCAAAAGTGGATTGATGCCATGAATGAGGAGTACAAGTCTATGCAAGACAATAAAGTTTGGGAACTTGTTCCATTGCCAGAAGGTGCAAAACCAATTGGTTGTAAATGGATATTTAAAACCAAGCGGGATGCAAATGGAAATGTGGACAGGTATAAGGCACGTCTTGTAGCAAAAGGCTATACTCAAAAGGAAGGCATTGATTACACAGAGACTTTCTCTCCAGTTTCATCGAAAGACTCTTTTAGAACAATCATGGCACTTGTTGCTCATTTAAATCTTGAGTTACATCAAATGGATGTTAAGACTGCATTTCTCAATGGGGACATTGATGAGATGGTTTATATGGTGCAACCAGAAAACTTTGTGTCGGGAGACCTAAAGAATATGGTTTGTAAATTAAGTAAATCCATTTATGGACTCAAGCAAGCTCCTCGTCAATGGTATCACAAGTTTCATCAAATAATTATCTCGTTTGGCTTTGAGATGAATGTTGTTGATGACTGTGTATATCAAAAGTTTAGTGGGAGTAAGTCTATTTTTCTGGTTCTGTATGTCGATGACATATTGCTTGTCACTAATGATATAGGCATGTTGCACGAAACCAAGAGATTTCTATCAAAGAATTTTGAGATGAAAGATCTTGGCGACGTCTCTTTTATATTAGGAATCCAGATACATCGAGATCGTTCTCGAGGTATACTTGGATTATCACAAAAGAGCTATATCGATAAAGTACTCAAAAGGTTTGGCATGCAAGATTGCAGACCAGGTGACACCCCTATTGCTAAAGGAGATAAATTCAGTCTAAATCAATGCCCTAAAAGTAACCTTGAAATTCAGGAAATGCAAAAGATTCCCTATGCTTCAGCTGTAGGGAGTCTAATGTATGCTCAGGTGTGTACGCGTCCGGATATTGCGTACATTGTTGGTATGTTAGGCAGATATTTAAGCAACCCTGGTATGGATCATTGGATAGCAGTCAAAAGGGTTATGAGGTATCTTCAAAAAATAAAAGATTATATGTTCACATACAGGAAATCAGAACAGTTGGAGGTCATTGGGTACTCTGATTCTGATTTTGCTGGATGCCAAGATAGCAGAAAGTCTACATCAGGCTACATTTATATGTTAGCTGGAGGAGCTATATCCTGAAAAAGTGTCAAACAGACACTTGTAGCTTCTTCCACTATGGCAGCAGAATTTGTAGCTTGCTATGAGGCATCCAATCATGGAATATGGTTGCGAAATTTTGTCACCGGATCATGCGATTCGAAAATATTGAAAGACCACTAAAGTTATTTTGTGACAATAAATCAGCAGTAATGTATTTCAATAACAACAGGAGCTCAACTAAGTCAAAACATATTGACATTAAGTTCCTAGTTGTGAAAGAAAGAGTACAGAGTGCTCAGATATCCATAAAGCATATTGGGACAAACTCCATGATAGCTGATCCTCTTACTAAAGGATTACCACCCAAGGTCTTTCATGAGCACACTGCTCATATGGGTGTTGTAATATTGGAGGATATCATGTTTTAGTGGGAGTTTTTTAATTTTATTGCTTTATGTGTATTTTGGACATATTTATGTTTGGTTATTCTCTGATCAGAATAAAGTATTCGGATTAAACACTCTGCTACATTATGTTTGAGGATGACCTCACTAAAGTTTAAGGTAGGACCAGTTGAAAATAGACATGCACAGATCACATTGCATGTAATTTTCATGCTGCACATCCATGATTGATCTATGTCATTTGATTGTATTGGTATATGTGACCATTGATGGGTTTAGTCACGATAAATGTGACAACGACCGCTTTGATACTATATTGATATAGTCGATGGACGAGATTGTTTGGAGATACCCTTATCAGTGATAGCAATTTTGAGCTCATAAGGTTATACACATTTTAAGGAAACATATGGTGCCCAAGTGGGAGATTGTTAGATTTAAATCTAATTAAATCTATTTATGGACACATATGTTACATTAATGTGTAATGCTATACTTCAGGCTAACCCACTAAAGTGATCAATCAATTGGGTTAATGGGTATTTAATTAAATCATGGTCTAAACGTGTAGATACCAGGTTGTAATTACAATTTGATGAGGGGCCAAATTGTAAAAGTACAACACCTATATATATGGGGTTATGGTCCCTAATCTAGGGTTACGTTCTCTAATTCTCTTCACCCCCATCTAGAGAGAAATTTAGCCATAGAGAGACCCTCAAGATTAGAAGATCATCAAAACCCAATTCAGATCCAACTATGGATTCAGGTATTGCTTCCGCTCTCTTATTAAGTTAATCTCTTTGGATTAATCATGCTTATAAAGTAACAACAGTTCCATGTGTAGAAACAACCATTAGTTTTGAGATGAGAGAGTTGGCAATCTTCTATGAATTTGCTGAAGTCTTCTGTATCTGTTTCAGTGAGTAAAGAACCTCCCAATTTTTCTTCATTGCCGATCATGGCATTGAAATCCCCACAAAGAAGCCAAGGAATCCTCCCAATGGAGTGATGGATTTGAGTGAGATCTATCCATAGTTCTTTTCTAGCATCCAAATGATTGAAACCATATATAGATGAGGATTGTGTGCAAGGGAAAAAGCCATTCAAATTTTTTAAAATGTGGACCAAGCATGCTAGCTATATCCCTACTGTAACATCAATCTGGCAAAGCTCAATTACAGGCTATATCATGTACACTGTCTTTGCTAAACTCAAGCTATTGAAGGGGACTCTTAAGGATTTGAACAAAAGACACTACAACAACATTAGTGAACAGGTGCAAAGAGCAAAAAGAGAATTAAAGGACACACAAAGCAAGCTACAAGTTGATCCTTTTAGCTCTATGCTAATTAACAAAGAAAAAGAGTGTATCTCAAATTACAACAAGCTTTTGGATTGTGAGTTATCTTTCTATCAACAAAAAGCTAGAATTGCTTGGAGTATGCAAAGGGATAGATGTACTAATTTCTTTCATTCAGCCATTAAATTCAATAGACATCATAGCAGAGTGATGATTCTCTACAACAGTATGGGTGATAAACTCACTGAAGGAGAGGAAATTACAAAAGAACTGATATCCTTCCACAAGAACCTCGATGGGAACCGCTATAGCCATCGTACTCCGTGATACAAAAATCATTCAGAATGGTCCTTGTCTCAGTGAAATTCAAGCCAGAAAAGCTATCTGCACCTGTTACCAGAGAGGAGATCAAAGCTACTGTATTTTCTACGTCAGATGATAAGGCTCCAGGTCCAGATGGCTTCAGTGCTTCTGTTGTGCCATAGAAATAAGCAAGTGTTAATCACATTCAACTGGTTGACACGCGTCTCAAGAAGGACTCAGACAGGCCAAGAAAGGAGACATACTTTTCTTCCACCAAAGTGAGGTCAAGTCCCTTCTCCCCAGCGGAGGTCGAGTCCCTTCTCCCCAGCGGAGGTCGAGTCCCTTCTCCCCAGCGGAGGTCGAGTCCCTTCGCCAGCGACCTTTTCCCAGTCGGTCGACAACCTTCGCCATACGACCTTCGCCAGCGACCTTCTCCCTAGGCCGAGGTCGAGTCCCTTCGCCAGCGACCTTCTCCCCAGCGGAGGTCGAGTCCCTTCTCCCCAGCGGAGGTCGAGTCCCTTCTCCCCAGCGGAGGTCGAGTCCCTTCTCCCCAGCGACCTTTTCCCAGTCGGTCGACAACCTTCGCCAGCGACCTTCTCCCAGTGCCGAGGTCGAGTCCCTTCGCCAGCGACCTTCTCCCCAGCGGAGGTCGAGTCCCTTCTCCCCAGCGGAGGTCGAGTCCCTTCGCCAGTGACCTTTTCCCAGTCGGTCGACAACCTTTCCCAGTCGGTCGACAACCTTCGCCAGCGACCTTCTCCCCAGCGGAGGTCGAGTCCCTTCTCCCCAGCGGAGGTCGAGTCCCTTCTCCCCAGCGGAGGTCGAGTCCCTTCTCCCCAGCGGAGGTCGAGTCCCTTCTCCCCAGCCGAGGTCGAGTCCCTTCGCCAGCGACCTTCTCCCTAGGCCGAGGTCGAGTCTCTCCAGCCGAGGAACTAGTCACCATAATATTAAAGGCATTGTCGAGTCATCATTACTCTAGCCCCAAAAGTCCTCATGACCCTCACCATCATGTCTTATCAATCACCATCATATTAAATTATTGGTGACTATCCATAGTTCTTTTCTAGCATCCAAATGATTGAAACCATATATAGATGAGGATTGTGTGCAAGGGAAAAAGCCATTCAAATTTTTTAAAATGTGGACCAAGCATGCTAGCTATATCCCTACCGTAACATCAATCCGCAAAGCTCAATTACAAAGCTATATCATGTACAATTTTGCTAAACTCAAGCTATTGAAGGGGACTCTTAAGGATTTGAACAAAAGACACTACAACAACATTAGTGAACAGGTGCAAAGAGCAAAAAGAGAATTAAAGGACACACAAAGCAAGCTACAAGTTGATCCTTTTAGCTCTATGCTAATTAACAAAGAAAAAGAGTGTATCTCAAATTACAACAAGCTTTTGGATTGTGAGTTATCTTTCTATCAACAAAAAGCTAGAATTGCTTGGAGTATGCAAAGGGATAGATGTACTAATTTCTTTCATTCAGCCATTAAATTCAATAGACATCATAGCAGAGTGATGATTCTCTACAACAGTATGGGTGATAAACTCACTGAAGGAGAGGAAATTACAAAAGAACTGATATCCTTCCACAAGAACCTGATGGGAACTGCTATAGCCACTGTACCTCCAGATACAAAAATCATTCAGAATGGTCCTTGTCTCAGTGAAATTCAAGCCAAAAGCTATCTGCACCTGTTACCAGAGAGGAGATCAAAGCTATCAGATTTTCTACGCCGATGATAAGGCTCCAGTCCATGGCTTCGCTTCAAGCCATAGAAATAAGCAAGTGTTAATCACATTCAACCGGTTGACACGCTGCCTCAAGAAGGACTCAACATTCAGCAGGTTCGCCAATCACGGACTCAACATTCAGCAGGTTCGCCAATCACGGACTCAACATTCAGCGAGGTTCGCCAATCACGGACTCAACATTCAGCAGGTTCGCCAATCACGGACTCAACATTCAGCGAGGTTCGCCATAGCAAAGGAACCTCGACATCCAACCGAGGTTCGCCATAGCAAAGGAACCTCGACATCCAACCGAGGTTCGCCAATCACGGACTCAACATTCAGCGCAGGTTCGCCAATCACGGACTCAACATTCAGCGAGGTTCGCCAATCACGGACTCAACATTCAGCAGGTTCGCCAATCACGGACTCAACATTCAGCGAGGTTCGCCAATCACGGACTCAACATTCAGCGAGGTTCGCCAATCACGGACTCAACATTCAGCGCAGGTTCGCCAATCACGGACTCAACATTCAGCAGGTTCGCCAATCACGGACTCAACATTCAGCAGGTTCGCCAATCACGGACTCAACATTCAGCAGGTTCGCCAATCACGGACTCAACATTCAGCAGGTTCGCCAATCACGGACTCAACATTCAGCGAGGTTCGCCATAGCAAAGGAACCTCGACATCCAACCGAGGTTCGCCATAGCAAAGGAACCTCGACATCCAACCGAGGTTCGCCATAGCAAAGGAACCTCGACATCCAACCGAGGTTCGCCATAGCAAAGGAACCTCGACATCCAACCGAGGTTCGCCAATCACGGACTCAACATTCAGCAGGTTCGCCAATCACGGACTCAACATTCAGCGCAGGTTCGCCAATCACGGACTCAACATTCAGCGAGGTTCGCCAATCACGGACTCAACATTCAGCAGGTTCGCCAATCACGGACTCAACATTCAGCGCAGGTTCGCCAATCACGGACTCAACATTCAGCAGGTTCGCCAATCACGGACTCAACATTCAGCAGGTTCGCCAATCACGGACTCAACATTCAGCGAGGTTCGCCAATCACGGACTCAACATTCAGCAGGTTCGCCAATCACGGACTCAACATTCAGCGCAGGTTCGCCAATCACGGACTCAACATTCAGCGAGGTTCGCCAATCACGGACTCAACATTCAGCGCAGGTTCGCCAATCACGGACTCAACATTCAGCAGGTTCGCCAATCACGGACTCAACATTCAGCGAGGTTCGCCAATCACGGACTCAACATTCAGCGAGGTTCGCCAATCACGGACTCAACATTCAGCGCAGGTTCGCCAATCACGGACTCAACATTCAGCAGGTTCGCCAATCACGGACTCAACATTCAGCAGGTTCGCCAATCACGGACTCAACATTCAGCAGGTTCGCCAATCACGGACTCAACATTCAGCGCAGGTTCGCCAATCACGGACTCAACATTCAGCAGGTTCGCCAATCACGGACTCAACATTCAGCAGGTTCGCCAATCACGGACTCAACATTCAGCAGGTTCGCCAATCACGGACTCAACATTCAGCGAGGTTCGCCAATCACGGACTCAACATTCAGCGAGGTTCGCCAATCACGGACTCAACATTCAGCAGGTTCGCCAATCACGGACTCAACATTCAGCAGGTTCGCCAATCACGGACTCAACATTCAGCGAGGTTCGCCAATCACGGACTCAACATTCAGCAGGTTCGCCAATCACGGACTCAACATTCAGCAGGTTCGCCAATCACGGACTCAACATTCAGCAGGTTCGCCAATCACGGACTCAACATTCAGCGCAGGTTCGCCAATCACGGACTCAACATTCAGCGCAGGTTCGCCAATCACGGACTCAACATTCAGCAGGTTCGCCAATCACGGACTCAACATTCAGCGAGGTTCGCCAATCACGGACTCAACATTCAGCAGGTTCGCCAATCACGGACTCAACATTCAGCAGGTTCGCCAATCACGGACTCAACATTCAGCGCAGGTTCGCCAATCACGGACTCAACATTCAGCAGGTTCGCCAATCACGGACTCAACATTCAGCGAGGTTCGCCAATCACGGACTCAACATTCAGCAGGTTCGCCAATCACGGACTCAACATTCAGCAGGTTCGCCAATCACGGACTCAACATTCAGCGCAGGTTCGCCAATCACGGACTCAACATTCAGCGCAGGTTCGCCAATCACGGACTCAACATTCAGCAGGTTCGCCAATCACGGACTCAACATTCAGCGAGGTTCGCCAATCACGGACTCAACATTCAGCAGGTTCGCCAATCACGGACTCAACATTCAGCAGGTTCGCCAATCACGGACTCAACATTCAGCGAGGTTCGCCAATCACGGACTCAACATTCAGCGAGGTTCGCCAATCACGGACTCAACATTCAGCGAGGTTCGCCATAGCAAAGGAACCTCGACATCCAACCGAGGTTCGCCATAGCAAAGGAACCTCGACATCCAACCGAGGTTCGCCAATCACGGACTCAACATTCAGCGCAGGTTCGCCAATCACGGACTCAACATTCAGCAGGTTCGCCAATCACGGACTCAACATTCAGCGCAGGTTCGCCAATCACGGACTCAACATTCAGCGCAGGTTCGCCAATCACGGACTCAACATTCAGCGCAGGTTCGCCAATCACGGACTCAACATTCAGCGAGGTTCGCCAATCACGGACTCAACATTCAGCGCAGGTTCGCCAATCACGGACTCAACATTCAGCGCAGGTTCGCCAATCACGGACTCAACATTCAGCAGGTTCGCCAATCACGGACTCAACATTCAGCGCAGGTTCGCCAATCACGGACTCAACATTCAGCAGGTTCGCCAATCACGGACTCAACATTCAGCAGGTTCGCCAATCACGGACTCAACATTCAGCAGGTTCGCCAATCACGGACTCAACATTCAGCGAGGTTCGCCAATCACGGACTCAACATTCAGCGCAGGTTCGCCAATCACGGACTCAACATTCAGCGAGGTTCGCCAATCACGGACTCAACATTCAGCAGGTTCGCCAATCACGGACTCAACATTCAGCGCAGGTTCGCCAATCACGGACTCAACATTCAGCGCAGGTTCGCCAATCACGGACTCAACATTCAGCGCAGGTTCGCCAATCACGGACTCAACATTCAGCGCAGGTTCGCCATAGCCTCGAGCCTCGACATCCAACCGAGGTTCGCCATAGCAAAGGAACTCGACATCCAACCGAGGTTCGCCATAGCCTCGAGCCTCGACATCCAACCAGGTTCGCCATAGCCTCGAGCCTCGACATCCAACCAGGTTCGCCATAGCAAAGGAACTCGACATCCAACCGAGGTTCGCCATAGCAAAGGAACTCGACATCCAACCAGGTTCGCCATAGCCTCGAGCCTCGACATCCAACCAGGTTCGCCATAGCAAAGGAACTCGACATCCAACCAGGTTCGCCATAGCCTCGAGCCTCGACATCCAACCAGGTTCGCCATAGCAAAGGAACTCGACATCCAACCAGGTTCGCCATAGCAAAGGAACTCGACATCCAACCGAGGTTCGCCAATCACGGACTCAACATTCAGCAGGTTCGCCAATCACGGACTCAACATTCAGCGCAGGTTCGCCAATCACGGACTCAACATTCAGCGCAGGTTCGCCAATCACGGACTCAACATTCAGCGCAGGTTCGCCATAGCAAAGGAACCTCGACATCCAACCGAGGTTCGCCTATAGCGCTGAACCTCGACATCCAACCGAGGTTCGCCAATCACGGACTCAACATTCAGCAGGTTCGCCAATCAGCGAGACTCAACATTCAGCGCAGGTTCGCCAATCACGGACTCAACATTCAGCGAGGTTCGCCATAGCCTCGAGCCTCGACATCCAACCAGGTTCGCCATAGCCTCGAGCCTCGACATCCAACCGAGGTTCGCCATAGCCTCGAGCCTCGACATCCAACCAGGTTCGCCATAGCAAAGGAACTCGACATCCAACCAGGTTCGCCATAGCAAAGGAACCTCGACATCCAACCGAGGTTCGCCATAGCCTCGAGCCTCGACATCCAACCAGGTTCGCCATAGCCTCGAGCCTCGACATCCAACCAGGTTCGCCATAGCCTCGAGCCTCGACATCCAACCAGGTTCGCCATAGCAAAGGAACCTCGACATTCAACCGAGGCTCGCCAATCAGCGAGACTCAACATTCAGCGCAGGTTCGCCATAGCAAAGGAACTCGACATCCAACCGAGGTTCGCCATAGCCTCGAGCCTCGACATCCAACCGAGGTTCGCCATAGCCTCGAGCCTCGACATCCAACCAGGTTCGCCATAGCAAAGGAACTCGACATCCAACCGAGGTTCGCCATAGCAAAGGAACTCGACATCCAACCAGGTTCGCCATAGCCTCGAGCCTCGACATCCAACCAGGTTCGCCATAGCAAAGGAACTCGACATCCAACCGAGGTTCGCCAATCACGGACTCAACATTCAGCGCAGGTTCGCCATAGCCTCGAGCCTCGACATCCAACCAGGTTCGCCATAGCAAAGGAACTCGACATCCAACCGAGGTTCGCCAATCACGGACTCAACATTCAGCGAGGTTCGCCATAGCAAAGGAACTCGACATCCAACCGAGGTTCGCCAATCACGGACTCAACATTCAGCGCAGGTTCGCCAATCACGGACTCAACATTCAGCGAGGTTCGCCATAGCAAAGGAACCTCGACATCCAACCGAGGTTCGCCAATCACGGACTCAACATTCAGCGCAGGTTCGCCAATCACGGACTCAACATTCAGCGAGGTTCGCCATAGCAAAGGAACCTCGACATCCAACCGAGGTTCGCCAATCACGGACTCAACATTCAGCGCAGGTTCGCCAATCACGGACTCAACATTCAGCGCAGGTTCGCCATAGCAAAGGAACCTCGACATCCAACCGAGGTTCGCCATAGCGCTGAACCTCGACATCCAACCGAGGTTCGCCAATCACGGACTCAACATTCAGCGCAGGTTCGCCAATCACGGACTCAACATTCAGCGAGGTTCGCCAATCACGGACTCAACATTCAGCGAGGTTCGCCATAGCCTCGAGCCTCGACATCCAACCGAGGTTCGCCTATAGCGCTGAACCTCGACATCCAACCGAGGTTCGCCTATAGCGCTGAACCTCGACATCCAACCGAGGTTCGCCATAGCAAAGGAACCTCGACATCCAACCGAGGTTCGCCTATAGCAGTGAACCTCGACATTCAACCGAGGCTCGCCAAGCAGCGAGACTCGACATTCAACCGAGGCTCGCCAAGCAGCGAGGCTCGACACTCAGACGAGGCTCGCCAAGCAGCGAGGTTCGACATTTAGACAAGACTTGCTCAAGAGGCGGGGCTCAACCTCAACACGAGGTTCGCATGTGAAACGGCTCGCCAGCAGAGACGAGGCTCGCCTACCGCCAGCCATAAGACGAGGCTCGCCCGACATCGCCGGTCCGACGAGGTTCGCCGCTACGCAGCCGCCATGACATTAGCAACCGACAATCACCGCAGCGGCGCCGCTCACTGTAGCAAGCACGAGGCCATTGTCAGAACTCAGACCTGACATTTGACTGGCCCTGACACGATGGGAGGGGTCATTAACCCTCAGATGAGAGTGACAACAGGGGTCAATCACACCCCTCAAGCCCACATAAATAATTGAAAAGCCCAACAAAGGGCGAGGGGTGACTGGCGGGCGCTGGCCGAAGAAAAGAAGAGAGAGAATTTTGGAGATCAACACTTGTGCACACAAGAGAGATCGAGCTCATCTTCAACCTTGGTCTGATCGTCAACGGGAAGCGAACCTCGACTCGAGCATCGAGTGAAGCATCCTATCGCCACCAAGAGCCCATACAAAGAGGAGTCAAATCAACCTCCTCTTCCTCTCAGAATCGAGAGAATTTGATTGTAATACACACATTCGATCAATAAACATTTTTTCAATTCTACGTAAGATGGCTAACCACAGGGGAGCAACCATTCATTCCGATGAATCGGTGGTGGCTAATCGACAAGATTGCGCTTGGAACCGAGGTTCGCACCTTGGTCATCGAAGTTCGATCAGGTAGGCACGAGGAGTTCCTCTCCTCCGGGCATCTAGCCCAGCAGCACGCTAGTGTCGCCGAAGTCTCAGATGAGACTTCAGCCCCCGTGGCTTTTGTTGAATCCTCTCGAGTGAACCTCGACGAGCAGCCTCTGTCTCTCAAGGACGAGGCTCCAAAAGCTAGCCAGCAGGCTAAGAAGTGGGTTGTTAAACAACCCAAGTCAACTTCGGATGTTATTAGCCAAGTTTTGGCTTCTGGCGAGCCTTGCTCTGCCTATGGGGAGACCGAGCCTACTAACGGTTCCCTATCCAGACGCGCCAGACAACGTCAGCGGCAGAACCAAGCTCGCCGATGTGCTCGAGCTTTGGTCTCGTTGGACGGATTTCACTATCGTCCGAAGAAAGCCAGCGAACCTCGTCATCATCAAGAGGTTCATTCAAACGTAACTAACGCCGCCTCGCCGCGAAGCCTGGCCCAAGTGGCTTAACCTCGCCTACAACGTGGGTCCTCAAGAAATGGCTAACCTCGCCACAACGCGAGGTTCCTTTGAAAAGAGGTGAACTCGCTCGCTTAGCTTAATCTCGCCAAAGAACAAGATGAACGCCGCCCATGCCGCGAGCCTGCCAGTGGCTTAACCTCGCCACAACGCGAGGTCCCTTGAAAAGAGACGAGCCTCGCTCGCTTAGCTTAATCTCGCCAGCCGCGGATGAACGCCACTCGCCGACGAACCTCGCCATCATCAAGAGGTTCATTCAAACGTAACTAACGCCGCCTCGCCGCGAAGCCTGGCCCAAGTGGCTAACCTCGCCACAACGTGGGTCCTCAAGAAATGGCTAACCTCGCCACAACGCGAGGTCCCTTGAAAAGAGGTGAACTCGCTCGCTTAGCTTAATCTCGCCAAAGAACAAGATGAACGCCGCCCATGCCGCGAGCCTCGCCAGTGGCTTAACCTCGCCTACAACGCGAGGTCCCTTGAAAAGAGACGAGCCTCGCTCGCTTAGCTTAATCTCGCCAGCCAGCCGCGGATGAACGCCACTCGCCGACGAACCTCGCCATGGCAAGCGCCGAATGACGAACCTCGCCAACAGAGGGCCATTCGAGCCGATGAACTTCGCCGGATGGCTTAACCTCGCCATAAGCTTCGCCGCCAGAGCCAAGGGAAGTGGCAACCTCGCCAGTTCGCCAAACCCGACTCGAAGCCCTCTCACGCGAGGCTCATTTTTCGAATCAACCGGGGTACACCCACTTCCGATCTCCGTGATTATCTCACACGCAAGCGCCGATGCCAATCAAATGCGTCTCACCGCCGCCGGAGAAGCTCATCTCCGCAATGCGCCCAATGTTCATCCACGATCAACCTTCGGTTTTGAGCGATCATCCGACCCGCCAACTAGACGGCGGTTCCACCGTAAAGGCAAGCGCCCGCGAGGGTCATGGAGTAACCATTAACATGGTTGGAAGGAGCGAGCGAGACCCGATGAGCGCCCCGAATCGCTCGACTCGAGTACTTCTGTGTCTACGAGGCGCATTAATCAATAGTCAAGGCGCCATCGGCACCCGCCTTCGCACTGTATGCAATCCCGCTTGATTATAGCCAGCTATCGGGGTCCTTCAAGAATTGAGAACTCGCCATCGCTACATCTCAACCTTCAAATATCGATTTCAGTTGATCGTGCCGTCCTCATGGCCAACGAGAAGAAGAGATGACACGAAGAATCGAAGAGCAACAGCTACTATTCTTGGCGCAACAAGAATCTATCGACGCTTAGAGATGATGATGGAGAAAGTTGTGGGCAAGAAGAAGATGGACGGCGAGGATCCGGATCGAAGCAAGAAGGCTACGACGGGATCATGATGTTCACTCAATGTCATCGAAGCGAATCAATCCGCTGCACGAAAGAGCAGGATCATATGTTATGGATTTCCAAAGTACCGGACGCTCAAACTCCAAGGGCAATCTAAGGAGTCAGTGGCAAGGCCATACCCTATAGAATGGGATGATGTCCCATATCCTCCAAATTCAAGCCACTTAATTTAGTGCGCCGACGAAAAAGCTCTCCGTCACAACACATCTATTACTTCCAAGCGAAACCGGCATATAACGGTAACGATCCTATCATGACCCGTTATTCATTAGCACTCTTAGGAGTCGCCAATGGTTTCAAGGTTAGAGCCCGGTTCTATCGCCTCTTGGAAAGATGTGCGAGGCTTTTATGGCCCGATTCTTCGATGATGACACCGAGGTGTCTATGGCCACTTTGTCGGGTCGAAAACAAAAGAAGACGGAGTCCGCCAAGACTTTTGTCAAGTTTATTCGGACTGCCTTTGCATTCCTGACCAGCCTCTAAACGACATTCATCGGATGTGCGAGCCAACCTCTCGATCAACATACTTTCAAAGATGGGTGCAAATAAGCACACTCTTGGAGAGAATTGGTGAGGCAGGCTAACAAGTTGAGAACATGCTTGTGAGGATCGGCCGAGGAACCCCGTGATTCTCGGCCCTAAGAAGGGGGTAATCGTAACAATTTTATTCCTCAAAAGCAATCAAGGGGAAGGAGACCTTGGTCGTGGAGACCCAACCTACTTCGAGACCCTTCAAGCGTAAATCGATGTTTCGGCTAACTGCCTTCCGAGGAAGTATGATTTTAAGGATGACCAGGTCATACCAATCCTTAAAACTTTACTCAAGATGAACAAGATCACACTTCCGTAAATAAGGAAGCCTGAGGAAGCTTCAAGGACGGACGATCCGAATATCGCATGTACCATCGAATGGTTCACCATCCGACGGGTCATGCTACATCCCGAAGACAAGATCCAAGTCTTGTTAGAGGCAGCGCTATGACTCGCGGGAGGATCGAAGAAGGTGTCCGCAAACCTGGTCGCCTCCAATTTGGCGACTTTGCGGAATTCCAAGTGCAAGATGGTGTGAAACCGATCCATAAAGCGTAAGCCGAGTTGTGAACTTTGATCTTCAAAGATCGGAGGCACAAGGCATGATCCTTACACTACCGAAGGCGAATTATGTGGGTTCACCCCGACTTGTTATCGATGAACAATGGACTTCTTCAAAGTCTAAAGGAAGACTTGTAACGCCGCCTGTCGCGCCGTAAAAGGAGCAAATCGATGATTCCCCGAAGCAACAAATCGCCTCGCCGCACAATTTGTACCTGGCTACCCGAGGTGGGAAAGAGTTCTCAAAGGAGTATCCCGAGGCAATACTTGACGCACCATCGGCGCCATCATTGAGCCCAAGGCAAGGGAAATACGCTACAACAGAGCTTTAGGAAGGACACACCGAGACTTCAAGGCCCTTTCCAGCTCGATGTTTTAGCCCAACTTCTAACATCCCTACAGAATCACCTTATTTGAACTCTTACGCTTTCAATCTACCGTAGAAGCTCATGAGAAGCATCAAGGACAACGGCCTTTCGCCATTTCCTAAAGCTCAATGTAAGTTTGCCTCGTCATCGTCTTCAAAGGGCCGATGCCTTGCATTACTTTTTCATCAGAGGACATGCAAGTGAAGAACCCAAAGCATGATAGGCCGTTGTACTTCACCGGCTATATTGGATCTGTCCGAATCAACCGAGCTCAAGTTGACCCGGGATCCGCATTGAGTATCATCCCATTGAGAATTATACAACATCTTGGGATACCGCATCTAAGAAGGACGACCGACTACCATCTATGGTTTCAATGCTACCAATTCTCGTCCCTTGGGCAAGATCAAACTCAGATGCCAGATAGGAGATTTGAAGACAGACGTCACCTGCTACGTCATTGATGCTGATACATCCTACAATTTGCTATTGGGTCGACCCTGGATCCATGAAAACTTGATCGTCCCGTCTACGCTGCATCAATGCATGAAGTATATAGATGAAGAGGGGATGGTTAAAACATTGGTCGCGGAAAGGCAACCATTCAAAGGGGTGGAGAATTATTTTACTGATTCTGTCCACTACCTTGAGGAAGGCCAAACCGATGAACCACAGATCGAGGACTATGACAGCGGAAATGAAGCTGACATAGAGTCCGAACAAGGAGTTGTTTTCAATGATGAAAAACCTTTTGTAATCGATCTGAATGATCCTGATGACGATGTCGTCACTTTCAATGAAAATTACGATTTAGCTTACGCACCGGGTGTTGAAAGTCATACTGACTTAATGTCAGAAATTCTGCCACGGTTGTATGCTGAACCTACATTGCACATGCCAATTCACCGCCGCTTATGACGCACCCGCAGGCATTCTAACCCTTCACAAGCAGTCTTTGTGGTACCGGCCAGGAATAATGATCAGAAAGACATTATCTTTGGGCAGGTCAGGAAACCATTGCAAGCTGAGGAGGAACAACCCCAAGCAAAAGAAAGAGAACCCCAATTTTCATATTTCACGACGGCGACATTTGATGAAGAAAATGGGGTATGACTTCTTCCGCAAAGAAGGACTAAACTGAAAGGCATCGGCACCGATCCGATCCGCCTATGTCCCTAAGGCCACCGATGATTACTATCATAAAACTCGTGAAGGGTTGGGGTATGAGTCACCATCGCATTCATGGCATGCCGAGACCGAGTGATTCGAGCACTCATCGCCCGAACAGCTCGATTCCGCCGCGACAGACATGAATTTCGGTCCCCGATGGCCAACATGACCGCAAACATCAACCGAGATTCAAGAGGATGATCATTGTCATTATTCAAGATCCGCTAAGTCAACAGCTCGATGCAAGGGGAACATCGCTTTGAACAACGAACCGCCCACCGATGACAAAATAGTCCGAATTGACATGGGGACGGCTAGTCCAAAACCCATATTTATAAGTTTATAGTTTGACGACCGAGGAAAAGGACGGCCTTATCGCTTTGGTACGGAATACATCGATGTCTTCGCTGGAGCTATGAAGATATGCCCGCTTAGACCCTCAAGTGGCTATGCACCACCTTAATATCAAACCAGCAGTTCTAAGCAAAGAACGACGCATTTTCCCTCAAGTCATGAAGGCCATCGAAAGAAATCGAGAAGCCGATTGAAGCTGTGGTTCATTCGAGGTTCAACACCCCGACTGGGTGGCCAACATAGTACCCGTTTTGAAGAAAAACGGACAGATCCGACCGCAAGGCCGACATCGAGACTTAAATTTAGCATGTCCGAAAGATGATTTTCCTCTCCCCATCACGGATCTCATTATCGACAACACATGCGGATTCGAAAGGATGTCTTTTATGGATGGCTTTTCGGGATACAATCAGATCAAAATGCACCCCGATGATGAAAAGCACATCGCTTCCAACACCGCCGAATATACCGTTATACGCTTATGCCTTTCGCTTGAAAACGCAGGGCTACATACCGCCAGTTATGACCACTATCTTCCAAAATATTTGCGAAGACAAGAGAATGCTACGTAGATGATTTGGTGGTCAAGAGTCGCCACAAAAGTGATCATTTACACGACTTGAGGATGACATTTGAGATAATGCGGGCTCATCAGCTGAAGATGAACCCAACTAAGTCTTTTCTGGGGATGTCTAGTGGCAAATTTCTAGGGTTCGTGGTCACACTGATGGTATACCGACCCTGACAAAGTCAAGGCTATCCAAGAACTTCCACCTCCTAGAAGCCTCGAGAGCTTCGTGGTCTCCAAGGGCGCTGGCTTACATTCGCAGATTCATCTCCAATTTATCGGGAAATGTCAACCATTCTCAAAGCTCATGAAGAAAGGCGATCGCTCGCTTGGGATGAAGATTGCCTAAGGCATTCAAGAGATCAAGACGATCTTTCTAATCCCCTGTTGGTTGCACCTAAATCGAAAGCCATTTCGATTTACATCCGCTACGAGCATGCTAGCGTGTCTCTTAGCACAGACGATGACAACGCCACGCAACAGCAGCCTATTACCTCGAGGACGCTGTCGTGGGTCAATATCGATATCCTCCCATTCGTAAGGAATGTTTGGCTTTGGTCTTCACCATCCAAAAGATGCGCACTATCTAGTGGGACGCACCATACACGCCATCTCCAAAATTGACCCTATCCCGTATTCGCGGACCCACCGCACGCTGAATGGTCGAATGGCTAGATGGGCATTGTTGTTGTCTCAAGACGACATTCACTTCAAACCTCGGCTATGAAGGGTCAAGCCGCGGTGTGATCTTATGGCTAACCACCCTTTGAAAGGGAAAGTCGAATTGTATCAAGACATGCCCGATGAACCTTATGAAGCTAATCCGCCTCTAAGGAACGTGTATGGCAGCTTGTTCTTGACGAGCTCGAGAGCGACCGACGCCCCGCTGTAGCCGGAGTGGGGTAGTATTGATATCTCCACACAACCACGCGATACCACGAAGCCGTGGTCGTTGTCGAACCATGCACCAATAACGGGCGAGTACAATGCGCTATTGATTGGTCTCGACATAGCCAAACAGCCTAGGCGGAAACACCTTGAAGCATTTGGGGATTCGCAGCCTAGTCGTGAAACAACCGAGAGGAGAATACGGTCGCACGAGGACCTTATCCTCATCATGCCAGCCCATGACTTTAGTCGACTTTGAAAGCTTTTACATTGATCATGTACCCCGCCGTAACACTTGTGCGTATACGCGTCTTGTTTACGCTTAGCCCCGCCGAGAATGCTACTCACAGGTTATCGGTCTAGTCGGCAACTATTTCGCCAAAATATGCATTACAGATCCAAACAAATAAGACGAGCCTAAGTCACCGGAAGCACGCTGACCGGGCGGTTCCCGATCATCGACTATGTCTTGTATGGGATATTGCCCGAAGACATAAAAGAAAGGGAGTCAATTCGTCGGCGAACGCCAAGATTCTACTATGATTCCCAATTACAGACTTTGTATAGAAGGTCCTATGATGGGTTACTGCTTCGATGTTTGTCAACTAAGGAAGCAGAGCAAGTCTTGAAAGAAGCTCATGACTGTTTGTGGAGCACACCACCGACCCAAGTTATGGGACCGGCTATGACTTGGGTATTATTGGCCGACAATGGTAAGGATGCCGTGGCTTACGCTTAAACGGTGCCATGCATGCCAAGTACATGCTAATTACCTTCATCAACCGCCGAACACTTGCATCCTACCGCAACGCCCCGCCATTTGAAACATGGGGAATGGATATCGCTGGTCCAATTTCTCCACCTTCTTCAAAAGGACATCGCTTCATATTGGCGATAATCGAGTATTTCTCAAAGTGGGTCAAGCCGCTCCGCTGAGATTGGTCAAGACAAGCGATGTGATCAAATTTGTTAAACATCATGTCATATACCGCACGGTGTGCCGAGGCGATCGCCCACGATAATGGTCCGCAATTTGTCGGCCATGCCTTCACGCTGATTTCGCGATAAATTCGATCCGAATTTAGCATCAACAGCCTTACTACCCCGCCGCGAATGGACAGCTGAAACTTTTAATAAGACGATCATCAAGATCCTTACCAAGATGGTCTCTTCAACAAGAAGGATTGAATGACAAGTCAAGTAAAGCCTATGGGCTTACCGCGACAACGGTTCGCGACACCGACAGTACCACCCCATATTCTCGGGTTTATGGTTGTGAAGCCATTTTACCGTTGAGATTCAAATCCCATCGCCGCTAATAGCGCTATCCACCGAATGACAACCGAGGAAAATCATCGCAGACGCTTTGAGGAACTTGAAATGCCGGACTAAAAGCGACATGTGCTCAAGAAGATATCGAAGCTTTACTGCACTCGATTTCTAAAGCATTTGACAAGAAAGTCCGATGTCGATTTTCAAGGAAGGCGACTCGCTCGCCGTCCGACGCCCAATGATTTTGAACTCCAAAAGAAGGGGAAGTTCGAACCAAAATGGGAAGGGCCATTCAGAGGGAATCGCTTTACTCGAATGGAGCATACCGCCTAGCCAATCAAGAAGGCTTACGTAATCATGATGCCTATTAATGGTAAGTTTCTGAAAAAGTACTACCCGTAGTCTTCTTTCAAACTCCCACTAGGTTATCATGTTAACAATCACATCTGATAACCAATTCCTCCAAATTCTCTCGCCAATCCTCATCAATAGGATGGCGGGTCCCCAAAACTATCATGTTAGCAGTCACCTCTGATAGTTCCCTCCAAATTTTCTTCGTCGATCCTTTCCAATAGGATGACGGAACCACTCCCACTGTCACGTTAACATCATACCTCTGACAAATCAACTTGCCAATCCTCGCCAATAGGATGGTGGGTCCTCAAAGTTGCCCCAATCGCAAAGAAATTCGCCATGTTAACAATCACCTCGATAGTCCGCATCATTATTCCCACAAATGACGTTGTCCGATCAAGTCGTTATACTTTTATGTCACTGAACGATTCGATCATTTCCAAATAGTGGCCTACCATGCGATGTGCCTCTATTTCAATCACTGTTGTTATACTCTCACGTCACTAAACAACTTGATTGCCTTTCGATCACGATCGTTATACTTTTATGTCACTGAACGATCCGATCATTTCCGAATAGCGGCCTACCATGCGATGTGCCTCTATTTCAGCCATAGTCGTTATACTCCCATGTCATCAACGATTCTGGCTACCCCCACAATCATTTCCTAAATGATTTTGTTCGAATCCCGCTGTTATACTCTCACGCCATCAACAACTTGATTGCCTTTTGATCACGATCGTTATACTTTTATGTCATCAACGATTCGATCATTTTCTAATAATGGCCTACCATGATGTGCCTCTATTTCACCATAGTCGCTATACTCCCATGTCATCAACGACTCTGGCTACCCCCACAATCATTTCCTAAATGATTTTGTTCGAATCCCTTGTTATACTCTCACGCCACTAAACAACTTGATTGCCTTTTGATCACGATCGCTATACTTTTATGTCATCAACGATTCGACATTTTCTAATCACGGACTCAACATTCAGCGAGGTTCGCCAATCACGGACTCAACATTCAGCAGGTTCGCCAATCACGGACTCAACATTCAGCGAGGTTCGCCTATAGCCTCGAGCCTCGACATCCAACCGAGGTTCGCCTATAGCCTCGAGCCTCGACATCCAACCGAGGTTCGCCAATCACGGACTCAACATTCAGCAGGTTCGCCAATCACGGACTCAACATTCAGCGAGGTTCGCCAATCACGGACTCAACATTCAGCAGGTTCGCCAATCACGGACTCAACATTCAGCAGGTTCGCCAATCACGGACTCAACATTCAGCGCAGGTTCGCCAATCACGGACTCAACATTCAGCGAGGTTCGCCAATCACGGACTCAACATTCAGCAGGTTCGCCAATCACGGACTCAACATTCAGCAGGTTCGCCAATCACGGACTCAACATTCAGCAGGTTCGCCAATCACGGACTCAACATTCAGCGCAGGTTCGCCAATCACGGACTCAACATTCAGCAGGTTCGCCAATCACGGACTCAACATTCAGCGAGGTTCGCCAATCACGGACTCAACATTCAGCAGGTTCGCCAATCACGGACTCAACATTCAGCGAGGTTCGCCAATCACGGACTCAACATTCAGCGCAGGTTCGCCAATCACGGACTCAACATTCAGCAGGTTCGCCAATCAGCGAGACTCAACATTCAGCGCAGGTTCGCCAATCACGGACTCAACATTCAGCGAGGTTCGCCAATCACGGACTCAACATTCAGCAGGTTCGCCAATCACGGACTCAACATTCAGCAGGTTCGCCAATCACGGACTCAACATTCAGCAGGTTCGCCAATCACGGACTCAACATTCAGCGAGGTTCGCCTATAGCCTCGAGCCTCGACATCCAACCGAGGTTCGCCTATAGCCTCGAGCCTCGACATCCAACCGAGGTTCGCCAATCACGGACTCAACATTCAGCAGGTTCGCCAATCACGGACTCAACATTCAGCGAGGTTCGCCAATCACGGACTCAACATTCAGCGAGGTTCGCCTATAGCCTCGAGCCTCGACATCCAACCGAGGTTCGCCTATAGCCTCGAGCCTCGACATCCAACCGAGGTTCGCCTATAGCCTCGAGCCTCGACATCCAACCGAGGTTCGCCTATAGCCTCGAGCCTCGACATCCAACCGAGGTTCGCCTATAGCCTCGAGCCTCGACATCCAACCGAGGTTCGCCTATAGCCTCGAGCCTCGACATCCAACCGAGGTTCGCCAATCACGGACTCAACATTCAGCGAGGTTCGCCAATCACGGACTCAACATTCAGCGAGGTTCGCCAATCACGGACTCAACATTCAGCGCAGGTTCGCCAATCACGGACTCAACATTCAGCAGGTTCGCCAATCACGGACTCAACATTCAGCGCAGGTTCGCCAATCAGCGAGACTCAACATTCAGCAGGTTCGCCAATCACGGACTCAACATTCAGCAGGTTCGCCAATCACGGACTCAACATTCAGCAGGTTCGCCAATCACGGACTCAACATTCAGCAGGTTCGCC
The DNA here is from genome assembly GCA_012295165.1 of Asparagus setaceus. Classification (NCBI taxonomy): domain Eukaryota; kingdom Viridiplantae; phylum Streptophyta; class Magnoliopsida; order Asparagales; family Asparagaceae; genus Asparagus; species Asparagus setaceus. Next base: position 66,481,984 of record CM022702.1, read on the forward strand.
AATCAGCGAGACTCAACATTCAGCAGGTTCGCCAATCACGGACTCAACATTCAGCGAGGTTCGCCAATCACGGACTCAACATTCAGCGAGGTTCGCCAATCACGGACTCAACATTCAGCAGGTTCGCCAATCACGGACTCAACATTCAGCGAGGTTCGCCATAGCAAAGGAACCTCGACATCCAACCGAGGTTCGCCAATCAGCGAGACTCAACATTCAGCAGGTTCGCCATAGCAAAGGAACCTCGACATCCAACCGAGGTTCGCCAATCACGGACTCAACATTCAGCGCAGGTTCGCCAATCACGGACTCAACATTCAGCGAGGTTCGCCTATAGCCTCGAGCCTCGACATCCAACCGAGGTTCGCCTATAGCCTCGAGCCTCGACATCCAACCGAGGTTCGCCATAGCAAAGGAACCTCGACATCCAACCGAGGTTCGCCTATAGCCTCGAGCCTCGACATCCAACCGAGGTTCGCCTATAGCCTCGAGCCTCGACATCCAACCGAGGTTCGCCATAGCAAAGGAACCTCGACATTCAACCGAGGTTCGCCATAGCAAAGGAACCTCGACATTCAACCGAGGCTCGCCAATCAGCGAGACTCAACATTCAAAGCAGGTTCGCCAATCACGGACTCAACATTCAGCGAGGTTCGCCAATCACGGACTCAACATTCAGCGAGGTTCGCCAATCACGGACTCAACATTCAGCAGGTTCGCCAATCACGGACTCAACATTCAGCGAGGTTCGCCATAGCAAAGGAACCTCGACATCCAACCGAGGTTCGCCTATAGCCTCGAGCCTCGACATCCAACCGAGGTTCGCCATAGCAAAGGAACCTCGACATCCAACCGAGGTTCGCCAATCACGGACTCAACATTCAGCGCAGGTTCGCCAATCACGGACTCAACATTCAGCGAGGTTCGCCTATAGCCTCGAGCCTCGACATCCAACCGAGGTTCGCCTATAGCCTCGAGCCTCGACATCCAACCGAGGTTCGCCATAGCAAAGGAACCTCGACATCCAACCGAGGTTCGCCTATAGCCTCGAGCCTCGACATCCAACCGAGGTTCGCCTATAGCCTCGAGCCTCGACATCCAACCGAGGTTCGCCATAGCAAAGGAACCTCGACATCCAACCGAGGTTCGCCATAGCAAAGGAACCTCGACATCCAACCGAGGTTCGCCTATAGCCTCGAGCCTCGACATCCAACCGAGGTTCGCCATAGCAAAGGAACCTCGACATCCAACCGAGGTTCGCCAATCACGGACTCAACATTCAGCGCAGGTTCGCCAATCACGGACTCAACATTCAGCGAGGTTCGCCAATCACGGACTCAACATTCAGCAGGTTCGCCAATCACGGACTCAACATTCAGCAGGTTCGCCAATCACGGACTCAACATTCAGCAGGTTCGCCATAGCAAAGGAACCTCGACATCCAACCGAGGTTCGCCAATCACGGACTCAACATTCAGCGCAGGTTCGCCAATCACGGACTCAACATTCAGCGCAGGTTCGCCATAGCAAAGGAACCTCGACATCCAACCGAGGTTCGCCATAGCAAAGGAACCTCGACATTCAACCGAGGCTCGCCAATCAGCGAGACTCAACATTCAGCGCAGGTTCGCCAATCAGCGAGACTCAACATTCAGCGCAGGTTCGCCAATCACGGACTCAACATTCAGCGAGGTTCGCCTATAGCCTCGAGCCTCGACATCCAACCGAGGTTCGCCTATAGCCTCGAGCCTCGACATCCAACCGAGGTTCGCCTATAGCCTCGAGCCTCGACATCCAACCGAGGTTCGCCATAGCAAAGGAACCTCGACATCCAACCGAGGTTCGCCATAGCAAAGGAACCTCGACATTCAACCGAGGTTCGCCATAGCAAAGGAACCTCGACATCCAACCGAGGTTCGCCATAGCAAAGGAACCTCGACATCCAACCGAGGTTCGCCATAGCAAAGGAACCTCGACATTCAACCGAGGCTCGCCAAGCCAGGTTCGACATTTAGACAAGACTTGCTCAAGAGGCGGGCTCAACCTCAACACGAGGTTCGCATGTGAAACGGCTCGCCAGTGAGACGAGGCTCGCCTACCGCCAGCCATAAGACGCAGGCTCGCCCGCGACATCGCCGGTCCGACGAGGTTCGCCGCTACGCAGCCGCCATGACATTAGCACCGACAATCACGCAGCCGGGCGCCGCCATCGTAGCAAGCACGCAGGCCATTGTCGTAACTCGACTGACATTTGACCGCCCCGACACGATGGGAGGGTCATTAACCCTCGATGAGAGTGACAACAGGGGTCAATCACACCCCTCAAGCCCACATAAATAATTGAAAAGCCCAACAAAGGGCGTAGGGGTGATCATGGGCCGGTCAAGAAAAGAAGAGAGAGAATTTTGGAGATCAACACTTGTGCACACAAGAGAGATCGAGCTCATCTTCAACCTTGGTCCGATCGCCAACGGAAGCTTAACCTCACTCGAGCATCGAGTGAAGCATCCTATCGCCACCAAGAGCCCATACAAAAGAGGAGTCAAATCAACCTCCTCTTCCTCTGTAATCGAGAGAATTTGATTGTAATACACACATTCGATCAATAAACATTTTTTCGACCCTACAATGACCCCTCACCATCATGTCTTATCAATCACCATCATATTAAATTATTGGTGACTCTCTCCACATAGTAGCTGATATGTGTAAAATAACTGTTGACTAACTCATTACTTCAACTCGGCCAAAATTATAAAATTGCCCCTCAGAATCTACTATAAATAGAGGGACTATTCTCACCACCAAGGTAAGCAAACTCTGTACACTTAGGACTTAGAACTCTTCAGTTTATTTGGTTACTTCTCCTCTCAAGCTCAAAGTACTGACTTGATCGTCGGAGGAAAAAACCGGGGAACCCAACCCCGGTCCTCTAACGGTATAGCTTTGCAGCCCAACGGGCGTTCAACTGGGATCACCATCAAGGGAGGTCAAAGGACCCTAATCACCTCAAATTCCATATTAATTGACTGTGTGATCTAGAGCATCAACAGCTTCCTTCTACAAATCAGCATGGAGCATTGTTGGTGATGACATCATTCTAGCAATTCAGGAATTTTTCAAAACTGGCAAGCTATTAGGTATGATCAATTCCACCTCCCTAACTTTAATTCCTAAAGTCCAATGCCCTAAAACTCCATCAGATTTCAGACCTATTGCAAGTTGTAACTGCCTCTACAAATTTATTTTAAAAACTCTTGCAAATAGAGTGCAGTCAGTTATGGGATACCTTGTTAATGAAGCTCAGAGTGCTTTTGTGAAAGGTAGACAAATTTCCAACAACATCCTGCTAGCACATGAACTGGTTAAGTGCTATGGTAGAAAACATTTGTCACCTAGGATCCTGGTTAATATTGATATCAGGAAGGCATTTGATACTATCAGTTGGAAATTTTTGCAAGGCATGCTTTCTGGCCTGGGCTTCCCTAGCAAGATGACAGAGTGGATTATGACATGTATATCTACCCCAAAATACTCAATTTCTTTAAATGGTTCCCTCCATGGATATTTTAAGGGCGAGAGAGGTTTACGGCAAGGTGACCCCCTCTCCCCTTATCTATTTATTCTGGGTATGGATTATTTCTCGAGGGGGTTGGAGATGCTGAAATATGACAAGAAATTTAAATTTCATCCCAAATGTGGCAAACTCAAGATTAACCACTTAATCTTTGCTGATGACCTACTTCTATTTGGGAGAGGAGACCTCTACACTGTGAGAAAACTATATCAGTGTGTACAAGAGCTTAATGCAGTCACTGGACTAGAAGCAAATCCCAGTAAATGTGCCATTTTCCATGGAGGTGTGGATGAGTCAGTCAAAGCTTCCATCTATGATTATTTGAGATTTCCTAAAGGTGTCTTGCCAATCAAATACCTTGGAGTTCCCCTTATAAGCAAGAGACTATCATATATAGACTGTAGCCCTCTCATTAGCAAAATAACAACTAGGTTTCAGAACTGGACTAAGCATAGAAACTGGTCTTATGCTGGCAGACTATAGTTAATTAGGAGTGTTATTCTGGGAGTTCAAATCTATTGGACTTCTAGCTACATTCTTCCAATAAAAGTTCTGCAGAAAATTAATGGATTATGTAGGAGTTTCCTATGGTGGAAATCGATCATACTTGCAAAGCTCCTCTTGTATCATGGGACAAAGTATGTGTGAATAAAAAATAAGGAGGCCTTGGAATATACTCCGCACTAATATGGAATACTGCATCTGCCCTTAGATTGCTCTGGCATATTCACTCAAACAAAGAGCTATTATGGATAAAATGGATTCATGGCACTTATCTGAAAAACAGAGATGTATGGCATGCACAAGCAAGAACTGGGGATTCTTGGATGTGGAAGCAGTTATTGAAGCTAAGAGACAAAGTCATTGTTAAGTGTGGAGGAGTTGAAAATCTGAAACACACTATTCTTTCTGGCCACAGGGATTTTAAAGTTCATATTTCTGCTCTGTACTCTACTTTCGCCCCTATATGCAATATTGTGGCGTGGCATGACACAGTTTGGGAGGGGATGAATTATCCTAAACACTCATTCATCTTATGGCTAGCAGTTCAGGACCGCTTACTCACCCAGGACAAATTGCTTAGGAGAGGGATGATCCAAAACAACTGCTGCATATTATGCTCTGGTAAAGGTATGGAAAGCAGGAATCATTTGTTTTTCGAATGTAATTTCTCTATGGGAGTCTAGAATAGTATCATGGATTGGTTTTAATTCAATTGGAGAGTTTGTGATTGGCATCATCTTCTGGAATGGTATAGCAACATGCTGAAGGGGAAGAGATTTAAACGAAAAGCTAAGAGAATGGCTCTATCTACCGCAATATATGCTATTTGGTGTGAACGAAATGCTAGAATTTTCAAGCATCCAGCTCGAAGCCCTGAACATATTGTTAAAGTCATTAAGGTCAATATTATGACCATAATGCTTAACAGTTCTCTTCCGAAGGAATGTAAAGATTGGTTAATTTCTCTGTAATTTTCCTTTGTGTCTCGGGTTGCATCCCAATTGAATTTTGATTTTTCCAGTCTTCTCAGTTTAGACTGAGCAACTTGATGTACAGAAACGTTACATATTGGTGAATGATAAAATTTTCATTAACCAAAAAAAAAAACTGGTGCATGCAAACCCGGTCGTTGTCAATAGTCGTCAGAATTGCCATCGCAACTCAAAAGACTGCAGCAATTATACTCCTCAACCGTGCTAAATGTACAGTGAGAAGCTTCACTTTCAAATTCAAGTCATTATTTTTCCCGAAAAAGAACTTAAATTTTGAGAAAATTAAAAAAAAACTTTCCATAAATTTATTTTATAATATTAAAGAAACATAATTTAGCATTTTTAATAATCCCAAACTTTAAAGAAATAATTTAAAATATTTTGCAATTTTTAAGAAAAATACTAAACAATTATTTTAAATACATAAAATGACCCCAAACCTAATATTAAAACTAGTATTCTTTTTCGATTTATTAAAAGTGAAAATAAATTGCATATGAATTGTTACGAGAAGAATCAAACGCTACTTACAATTACAACCGCAAGTTGTAAAATATTAAAACCGAACGAAGTCTCAAGGTAATTAACGCTGCATGTAATAACAATTATAATATCTCAATTGCATACAAGTGACAATTACATTGTAACTGCAATTGCAAGTGACCAAACACCGTCATAGTTGAAGTTATTGTATTCTCATTGAGATCATTGTTTTACATGTGTATTTGATGCAGCTTGATTGCAAAATGCATAACATCAAAACTTTTGCTCAGAGCTCGAGAGTTAATTACATGAAATTTTAGATTAAAAGCTGACATCAATTAACACCAATTAGGAAAGTATGGATTTATGAGATATATTTATTTATTCCTATTTGTTGTACTTTTTCAGAGCACAAAGTACCTTTTAACAGATATAAGTCATTTGTGTCATTGAAACGTATACAAACAGTGGCGGAGCCTCGTGGAGGGTGGGGGTGGGGGGGGAATATATATAAACATCAGAAAATAAAGTATAATATCAAATACAAGAACAATAAATTAGCATTGTCGGTTCGTAACTACCCGACACTTTCAAAATATTATAAGTTTCTAACAAAGTTCAAAAGTGACGAAATCAATCTAATTAACTAATTATTTTTTCACACTTTTTACATTTTGCTTTGATCATGAATGAGACTACGTGTCCCCTTATTCCCATGAAATCAAAATTTAGTGACCAAATCTTTGACGTTAGGAAAAAAACAAGGTAAACATTTACACGTCACAATGTTTCTAAATTTATCTAAGTAGATAATATACATCTTTCATCTGTTACCATCTAAATTTGTAAAATTCCAATTGTTTCCAATTAAATAATCCAGTCCAAAACCAATCATAATACACGTTAACTCAAACTGACTCAAAATTGTCAAGCGAGTTCGTTAGAATAATGGATCCCTCATATCATGTCATTAATTAAGTGCTTAACTTCATCATTAACAACCATTAACTAATTCTTAACTACTATTTTGTGACACGTGGTCCCATCTTTTGGTGGGCCCCATCTCTTTGGAAGTTGACAGCGCCCTCAGCTCTAACGCTTCTCCATTAGCCAGCGCACGTGCTGGACTGACGTTGCGCACGAGTAGAAAGGCGCAAGGAGCTATAAATTCCGTTGGTTTACGCGTGATTTTTTGATATTTTCAACTCTCATCTCGTCCCCAGTATTTAACAAAGAGACCTCTTGGTTATCAAAATTTACGAAAATGCCACTAGCTGTTAAATATGACTCTTGCTGGTGATTCTGCAGGGAGATGTAACTCGTCAAGCGTGTAATTTACTACGAAAGGGATTTATTTTTATCCATATAGTCTCGTTCTAGAAGGAAAACTCCCAAATTAGATATTCATTAAGGTCATGTTTGGATTAGGGACTTGTTTTATCCTGGGACTAATTTAACTCACTATATTCTTGGGATATATTAGTCTAGGAGACTATAATGAGTTAAATTTTTAATAATTTGTTTGGCTCAATTGGTTATTAACACATTTAATACCAATGACATGTTTGGAACTTGTCATTGTAAAGGTGTATAGGATTATGAAATAACAGTAAATATCAAAAATATCATTCTTCCTACCAAGAGTAAATTAAAGTTTCTTAATGGTGTAACAAGTAAAATAAAATTGAGTTTTGGCCGTCTAACTTTCTTCTCAATTATGTTAGACATAATTTTTTTTATTAATATTATAGTGAACCGATAGTTTTTTATTATTTGAGATAGATTTCTTCCCATTTGTTTTAGATGCAAATAGTTTTATGCTTCAATCATATGTTCTTACGTATATTTGGGAGAGATGACGAGAGAGGATTCAGAAAGATGCATGAGAGGATTAAAAAATGTATTGAGAGAGAGGGAGAGAGGATGCTTCAATCATATGTTCTCACGTTCATTTAGAAGAGATGACGAGAGAGGATTCAAAGAGATGCATGAGAAGATGAGCGAGGGAGGGAGGGAGAAATAAAATGTTACAAAAAGAGTGTGGGCGAACGAAATAATGAAACACCTAGGTTTTTTTTGGGAAAAGTTAAGGAGTAATATGTTCATTTTAGGTATAATCCCAATAGGATAATAATACCAAGGCTATGTTTGGATTAGGGGCCTTTTTTAATCCTGGGACTAATTTAACGCATAATAGTCCTGAGATATAATAGTCCAAGGGACTATAGTGAGTTAAATTTTTAATAATATGTTTGGTTCAAATTATTATTAACACCTCTAATACCTATGTCATGTTTGGAAACTTGTCATTATAAGGGGTATAATATTAGAATATAACAAGAATGTCCACAATGCCCTTTACATATCAACAAAGTATTTCAAGAGTTTGTTTGTAATTTTAGATTTTCGGGATTGTTTGTAATTTATATTTCTAAAGGGAATATTTGTATTTTTCATATTTTTCAGTTTTTATAATTTTTCAAACCTTAAAGAGGCTGTTTGTAATTTTTGAAGTTCTTAGGATTTGTTTGTAACTTTTGAAATTCGGGGTTGTTTGTAATTTTCAGATTTGAGGGGGTTAATTATATTTAAATTTTTTTGGAGGGTTGTGAGTTATTTTTAAATTTTCAAGTGTTGTTTGAAACTTGTAGATTTTTTCAAGGGTTGTTGCAATTTATTTTTTCATGGGGTTATTTGTTATTTTTTATTTTTACTTCTTTGTTTGTAGTTTTGGAATTTTCAAGGGGTTGCTTGTAATATTCAGATTATGGGGCTCTTTGTAAATTTTTATTTCTTTATGGGATGTTTTATAATTTTTATATATTTCCATTTTGGCAAAAGATCTTTCTAAATATTGGGGAATTAACAAATATCTAGATTTGGGAGATTAATATATAAATGAGGATGAGTATTGAGTATAAGCAATCGAAGTGGGGATACATAAAATGGGATGATTAGTATGCAATCAAAGTGGACGAGGGAAACAATTGAGAATGAAAAATCTTACTAACTTTTAGAAAGTTAAAGGGTAATGATGTCATTTTAGATCTAATACCGAATGAGAAATAGTCTCAGGACTATAATAATACCCCCTCTCCCCCCATTATTTAGTCTTAGATATTTGGACTATTTCATTTTAATGGACTAAGTAGTCCCACCTAATATCATCTAAAAATTTGAACCAAACATGTTACTATTTTATTTTAAAAGATAAAGAGTTATTAACTCAAAATAATACCCAATCCAAACGTAGCCCAAGACTATAATAACACCCCTTTACCCTCTTTTATTTAGTCCAAAATTTCGGACTATTTCAATTTAAAGGACTAATTAGTCCAACCTAATCCCTCCTAAAATATTGAACCAAACACCTTACTATTTCATTTTAAAGGATAAAGGGCTATTACCTTAAAATAATACCCAATCCAAACACGCCTAAGTGTATATAAACGTGTTGGTCAACCTAAAAGTAAATATATAAGGTAGAAAGTAAAGAGAACGTACTTTCTTGATAATATGCTTTCTCATTATTTTCTATTTAGAAATTTTGTTTGACAACTGGAAAGTGAAAATATAGAAAGTTGAGATAGCGGATGATGTGGCATCCAATTTTTTCATTTTCCATAAAACTTTTTTTTTAATTAGTCCTTAAGAGTTAGAGACATGAGAGGAAGCAATGACAGTTCCTCATTATCATTTTGAACCATCCCTAAACTTTCTCCATTTTAATTCATCTTCATTCATTTGCTCTGAAAAGGTGACAGTTAGTAATTGAAGGGTGATGCAAACATATTGTAATTTTCAGGCAAAATTACATATAAGGAGCAACTGAAATGCTCTCCTTTCCATTAGTAGTGGGTGATATTGCTATAACCTTGGTTCCCTCTAGCAAATAGAGTACAAAATCCAGCAAATGAGATAGTTATAGACATTACTCTTTGTAGGCAATAAAAATTGCCTTAATCCCTACACAGCAACTCGGAATGAGCAAAAGAGCTTAAGGGTCCATCTGAGTGAAGTCAGGCCCGCCTAAAGGTTAAGTTCACCTGAATGCTTGACTTTACAAAATAGACAAAAGTGTCGATATCTCCCAAACCGAAGGAATTTGGCAAAATGACCGAGCAAACCGAACCCTTCGGTGGGTTTGGTTGGCTCCGTCTCGTCGAGATAGTCGATTTTCATATATAATTCGTCTAATTCCGACATACGGTTTGAAAGTTACGACCCGTTCTTCGTAGCATGTTCTGAAGCTCGCCCGTAGAGCAAGCTCGCCTGCAAAGGAGCTTAGCTCGCCTCAAGCACAAGCTCGCATGAAGACTTGGAGCTCGCCTGCGTGCTTGAAGCTCGTCTGCATAGGCCAAAATCGCCCACAACCTCAAAGTTTGACGAGGCTCGCCTACAACATCATTGCAAATGAGGCTCGACATTCAACCGAGGTTCGCCAAGCAGCGAAGCCCTTCATTCAGACGAGGTTCGCCAAGCAGCGAAGCTCTTCATTCAGACGAGGTTCGCCAAGCAGTGAATCTCGACATTAAACCGAGGCTAGACCAGTGCAAGCTTCAAAGCGAGACTTGCTCAAGAGGCGAGACTCGACCTCAATACTGTAGGCGTCGAAAATTGCCTAAGTCCCCGAACATAGCTCGTGACAGTGAGTTGATGACCGATGAGCCATCCGACAATATAACGGTGAACCGGTGATATCGTAACAACAAGCGAGTGAACAAAGCGCAATAAGCACATCGTCGAAGTATACGAGTCAATGGGAACGCAAAACAACGAAGAAACGACTCAACCATGAGTCAGAGGATACCCATAAAAGACTTAGCACCACGTGTGTCTTGTTCCTACCATGGGCATTGCACCTATGGGAGGTTGTAGATCTCCTTTCTAGCTTTCTAACGCATCTTGGATCAACTCATTCCGAGAATGGACGAGAGAGTTAGAGCCGAAACAACCGAGAGAGTCCAGGCTGTTTCACATCTGCAGGATTCCAATGATGTATCACACATTTAGACCATGATAAGGTTCGAATATGAGGAAGATCAAAATATAGAAGTTGTAGCTCTCTTCACCATCTTTCCAAAACATCTTTAATCGCATCAATCGGAGGTCGGATGAGAGAATTAGAGCTAAAATAGCCGGGGCATATCAGACTGTCTCGGCCAGGCCGAGACAGACTCGGCTCAGAACGCCCAAAACGCGTTTTTTAACGGTTTTCTCGGGATTTGAGCCTTCCAACCACCTTGATATTATCTCTAAACATGGTTAAGAGGTTATGGGCTGAAGATATGATCAAATCATCCATTCTTATCCGAAAACAAGGCTTCTAAAACCTATAAATACCGAGGGCCTTCATTGAAAGGGCCGATCGTAAAAGCTTTGCCAAGCCTTGTCGGTTGGGAGAGTAAGAGGAGCACGAATTTCAAGGAGAAGGAACAGATCTTGGCGAACTCTTAAGGGCTATTATCATCCTTTGTGAGATAATCCCCAGGGCTATTATCCTCCTTCGTGAGATAATCCCCTCAAAAAGGTTCGATCGACGCCAGATCTACAAGCGCAAGGTAACTGAATTCGGGTCGAACTACAGATACCCTCTAGATTAAGCTTCGTCTTAATCTCGTGGATAGCGCGGATTTCTCCTAGTAGATCTCACCCGCCCGCGATCCTCTCCTTCGTGAGTGTGATCCCTCAGCGCTTCGCTTCTTCGGAAACGAGCCCTCTACGCCTCAGAGTTCCGTAACCCGGTCTCTACCGATCGAATTGCGCTGTGGTCCACGGACACAAAAGTCCCCGCACAGCAAAGAACCCACGCAGCGGTGACCTCGATATAACAGATCCTCGTGTTTGTTCATAAAGGAAAAAGTTGTAATCTTTTTGATTTTCATTGTAAGCCTTAAAATAAAAGGCTTATATTTTTCTTTGAATTTGTTTCAGCGCATTGAAGTTTGTAACAGTTCAAATCAATGACAATCAAACCGACTTTTACCGCTGAACAAGCCGGGCGACCATTGGGGAGCCAACGATCTCGTGATCCGAGATCGCCGTGGTCGCAACCGCGGATCGAGATCTTGCCTCCAAAGAAGGCCTTTTCATGGAGGAGGGCGAAGAAGACAACCTCATACAACCGCTGCCGAGATCTCCCTCACAACTTTATTCCGCAATCCAAAGAAGCCGTGGGTTCAGATCACAACGGTTGACTTCGACGAAGAGGGCACGTCAAAGGCGACGCCAACGCCAAGCTCGTCAACTTGCAAAGATGTTGGAACAGGTTGATGGAATCCGCTACTATGCAGACTTGGAGTACAGGAAGCGTCGGCCACCTCAAATCGCTTGCAATTCCTCCAATCCATCGACCGACGAATGGGTTCTCGTCAAGAGAACTCGTTCGACCCTGAAGGAGCGTATTCAGAAACGCCGTGCACGTGCCGCTCAAGCTCGCGCTCTTGCAAGAAAGACACAAGACTTGAACAAGAGGGAAGTGGTCAAAAAACCACAAAAATCCCGTCAAGTTTGGGTGCCAAAGCCCAAGACGACACAAAAATCAGAGTGCAACACAGCCGAATCCTCCTTTCAACGCCGACGCAGTCCATGCCGCCTCGGCCCCGAGATTGGGGGTCGCGTATGCACTCCTGTCAAACCGATCACTACCCAAAGGTGTCCTGTCGCATCCAAACAAACCAGGACACCTCAATGTACGTGTTCATGTGCCGTGCATAAGAGAATTCCAGTCGCGTCTAGACTGGGGGTTCATGTCGAGGCCCAGGAGCCCGTTAAGACTCCACGCTCGCAAGGAGGTTGTCTTAAACGAGCGACTCCTGATGTGACCTTGGATCTTTCAAAGGCGATAACAAATAAGCCTGAGAATGTCAACAAGGTTCTTCATCCCCAAAAGAAGACGTGTCCGTCAAAAGACAACGTTATACTTGAGGTACCACACCAACAAGCGATGGATTGCTCCAATGAGTCAGCGCCATCGCCGGGTGTGAAGAAATCCCAAAAGGAGAGTGTTCAAGAAACCAACTCTCACTCTCCATATAGGAGACCTATCGTATGATCGCCAAAATGTAGCGCCTGTGACCGCTTTCACAAAAGGTCTCGATGTTCGAGAAACTTATCACGTGAAGCCCAAGCCAAAACACTTCCACCAGAGAAAATCCTCCCTCCAGGATGATGAATTCCTTGAAGTCACCATCAACATGGTTGGCAAAGAAAAGTCGGTAATTACTTCAAAAGTCTCTAATCCCGACTTTTCTCCTGGAAGAAAAATTGATTCAGGGATAGCTCAACGGATGTCTCAGCCCAACTAGAAGCCGCCGACATAGGGATTACCCGAGATCCATGAAGGACTATCCTCGAGTGATGAACTTTCGGATTCTTGCTCCGCAATCGCCTCTGACGATACGATGTCCAGCACGGGACAAGCTCGGGAAGCGTTCATGGTCGCTCCTGACCAGGTGACCCAAATAATTCAGGACGCTCTAGCCAGGCAGAAAGAGAACTTCAAGTTTGAAATGGAGATGGCTATGCAGCAGATGAGAGAGATGCATGACCAACAAACCGAAGCTCGACGAATCATCGTGGTGAAACAAGTCGCCGCAATAACGCCACCAAGAGGAAAGCAACTCGCATGTGGACGAAGATCGCAACGCAAATAGCCAAAACTCGGGTGGTCCCATTGTTATTCCTCAAAATCGCCTCAAGGAAAATGCAGCGAGGATGAAATGATGAAAGAGTTGGAGGATAAGGTCAACGCTTTGATTTCCGCCAAGAGGTAAAGAAGATCGATGCCACGCCCAGACTAAGAGAGTGGGAGTCGATCCCGTATCCGTCGAAGTTTAATTTGATTAACTTCATACCGCTCGACGGAAAGGGATCCCCACTCAGATTTGGTCTATTTCAAATCCCACTTGGCGCTATTTCGTAACGAGCCCTTGATGGTTCGGTCATTCGTTGGCACTCTTCGAGGAGCCGCTTCGATTGGTACCGCCGCCTCGCCGTGGAGCATCAATAGTTGGGACGACATGGAAAGCTCGTTCCTCAATAATTTCTTTGGCAGCGACACTGAAGTATCGATCGGAACCCTTTGGACGAAGCGAAGGATGGGGAGTCTGCTGACGCTTTGTTAAACGCCCGCAACAAGGCTATGAACCGCAGGATCCCGCCACGAGGAATTCATTCTCATGGACGTGCCACAATAATCTTTCAATCAATGTCTTGGAAGTCCCGGGGTTATGCCATCCAAAATATGGAAAGAGCCGAAGATGGGAGCAAGTCAACGCCTCAAAAGGAAAAAGGCCGAAGAGGCCAACCGATGGCTAAAGCGCCGCGAATCGCCGATGACATTCATCAACAAAGAACCTTGGGGCAACAAAGGACTCCTAAGTTGAGATTCCGTGAGGAGTATTCTTTCGATGATGATGAAGTTCCACCATCTTCAAATATCTCCTCGCTAACAACAAAATCAAGCCGCCACCTATCATGAATCGAGGAAGCTAGCAATACTGATCCAAAGTACCGTATGCACTACGAGGGTCCATCACCCACCAAGGCTTGTATTACTCAAGAATAACATCCAAGCCTTGGTTGACGCCGGCCATAACGCCAAATAGGCCAAACAAGAATGGCAAACACTCAGATAGGTACATGAGTATAAACCGCCCTTTCCTCCAATGAGTATAAGAGGTTAAAGCTGCTCCTCCGTTACTCCAAAAAGGTATATGAGTATAAACTACTTTCTATTTTGTTGAGAAGTTCCTGGAGAATATCTTCTATAAAATATTCTTAAGGATAACTTGACAAACCCCAATTTACTCCCACTGGGTTCAGTCTTACGACGCCGAACAACGCGTCACAATGAAAAATTGCCGATTGGATTTCAAGAAAAAATTCCTGATGCCGGTCAACGCGTCGTAAAAGAGAGTTTACCAATCTAAAGATACATCTCAAAAAAATTTCTCCCGCTATGGTCACTCCTACAACGAGTATCACAGTAGAGAGTTCACCGATTAAAGGACGAACCCTCAATCTCTTCCCGCTATGGTCACCCTACAACGAGTATCACAGTAGAGAGTTCACCGATTAAAGGACGAACCCTCAATCTCTTCCCGCTATGGTCAGTTCTACGCCAAGCGACGCAATGGAGAATTCGCCGATCCAAGGTTAAGCCTCACGAAATTGGATGGTCAGTTCGACTACAACTCACCAACGCAAGCTAAAATAAGAAAATTCATTCATCGGTATTTGATTCAAGACTTCAATAGCGGTCGACAATAAATGCAAAGATCACGACACTTTCACCATCCTACAAAGCACTGGATAGTCCGAAAGAATTACAGAAGTCAAGATTCGAAGCCATTTTCAGGTCTCGTTATACCGACTGAAGGTTGGGGCCTATCATATCCAAAGTATTTCGGCTCCTTCTATAAAAGAGCGAGACCGAAACACTTTGGAGGGGGTATCTGTAGGCGTCGAAAATTGCCTAAGTCCCCGAACATAGCTCGTGACAGTGAGTTGATGACCGATGAGCCATCCGACAATATAACGGTGAACCGGTGATATCGTAACAACAAGCGAGTGAACAAAGCGCAATAAGCACATCGGCGAAGTATACGAGTCAATGGGAACGGCAAAACAACGAAGAAACGACTCAACCATGAGCTGCAGGATACCCATAAAAGACTTAGCACCACGTGTGTCTTGTTCCTACCATGGGCATTGCACCTATGGGAGGTTGTAGATCTCCTTTCTAGCTTTCTAACGCATCTTGGATCAACTCATTCCGAGAATGGACGAGAGAGTTAGAGCCGAAACAACCGAGAGAGTCCAGGCTGTTTCACATCTGCAGGATTCCAATGATGTCTCACACATTTAGACCATGATAAGGTTCGAATATGAGGAAGATCAAAATATAGAAGTTGTAGCTCTCTTCACCAGCTTTCCAAAACATCTTTAATCGCATCAATCGGAGGTCGGATGAGAGAATTAGAGCTAAAATAGCCGGGGCATATCAGACTGTCTCGGCCAGGCCGAGACAGACTCGGCTCAGAACGCCCAAAACGCGTTTTTGACGGTTTTCTCGGGATTTGAGCCTTCCAACCACCTTGATATTATCTCTAAACATGGTTAAGAGGTTATGGGCTGAAGATATGATCAAATCATCCATTCTTATCCGAAAACAAGGCTTCTAAAACCTATAAATACCGAGGGCCTTCATTGAAAGGGGTCGAGAAAAAGCTTTGCCGAAGCCTTGTCAGTTGGGAGAGTAAGAGGAGCACGAATTTCAAGGAGAAGGAACAGATCTTGGCGAACTCTTAAGGGCTATTATCATCCTTTGTGAGATAATCCCCAGGGCTATTATCCTCCTTCGTGAGATAATCCCCTCAAAAGGTTCGTCGGCCTTGGATCTAGCGCAAAGATGGCGAATTGGTCGAACTACAGATACCCTCTAGATTAAGCTTCGTCTTAATCTCAGGGATAGCGCTGTGATTTCTCCTAGTAGATCTCACCCGCTCCGGCGATCCTCTCCTTCGTGAGTGTGATCCCCTCAGGCGCTTCGTTTCCTTCGTGAAACGAGCCCCTTTACGTCTGTAGTTCCAGAACCCGGGTCTCTACCTGGATCGGAATTGCGCGGTGGTCCACGGACACAAAAGTCCCGACACGGGCAAAGAACCCATGGCGAGGACCTCGATATAACAGAGATCCTCGTGTTTGTTCATAAAGGAAAAAGTTGTAATCTTTTTTGATTTTCATTGTAAGCCTTAAAATAAAAGGCGATATTTTTCTTTGAATTTGTTTCAGGCGACTGAAGTTTGTAACAGTTCAAATCAATGACAATCAAACCGACTTTTACCGCGAACAAATACGAGGTTCGCACGCGGAGCCGAGTTCGATCTTAACACGAGGTTCGCGACGAAACGAAGCTCAACAATGGTCCGACGAGGTTCGCCTACAACGGTGGTGCCGAGGCTCGCCTCAACGCCAAAGTTTGACGAGGCTCGCCCACAACGCCGGTTTGACGAGGCTCGCCCACAACGCCGGTTTGACGAGGCTCGCCTACAGCGGTGAACCTCGACATTCAACCGAGGTTCGCCACGCCAGCGAACCTCGACATTCAACCTCAAGATTCAACCGAGGTTCGCCACGCCAGCGAACCTCGACACTCAACCGAGGTTCGCCTACGGCGGTGAACCTCGACATTCAACCGAGGTTCGCCTACAGCAGTGAACCTCGACATTCAACCGAGGTTCGCCTACAGCAGTGAACCTCGACATTCAACCGAGGTTCGCCTACAGCAGTGAACCTCGACATTCAACCGAGGTTCACCTACAGCAGTGAATCTCGACATTCCACCTCAACACTCAACCGAGGTTCGCCTACAGCAGTGAACCTCGACATTCAACCTCAGCATTCAACCGAGGTTCGCCTACAGCAGCGAGCCTCGACATTCAACCGAGGTTCGCCTACAGCAGTGAACCCCGACACTCAACCGAGGTTCGCCTACAGCAGTGAACCTCGACATTCAAACGAAACTTGCCCGCACAACCGAGTCGGCGAGGTTAAGCGCACGCGTTTCTGCGGCGGCAGCTTTGTATGCGATTCAGCTAAGCCAATAGCCGCGTTCTTGCCCAGACGACTGGCGGCGACTCCATTAAATAGCTAAAAGCCCAACGAGGCTGGGGGGCTGGCTAGCTGGAAAAAGCCTGAGAGCTTTTGGAGATCAACACTTGTGCGCAGAGGAGAGATCAGGAACCTCTCCAACAACCTTTTGATCATCCGCAACCTTGTTCTGATCGTCAACGGGAAGCAATCTCGACGTGAGCATCGAGAGAAGCATCCTATCGCTGCCAAGAACCCACCTTAAAAGAGGAGTCAAATCAATCTCCTCTTCCTCTGTAATCGAGAGAATTTGATTGTAACCCGTCCATTCAATCAATACATTTTTTCGACCCTACACTCTTTAATATGAGAGGCTTTAAATCTTATTACTATCAATTGATATAGATACACCTGAAAGATATAGGGGAGAACAACATGGGGAAGAGAGAAGAATACTTGGGTTGTAGCTTAGATATATGATAGATTTTTTAATCAAATATTTTTTTTCTCTTATCAAAATCTACTTTCCATCCACTTTCTCCAAAAATATTGAGAAAGTGAAAGAGGTAAAATGCTTATAGCATGTCTTGCATAAAAATAAACTTTTATATATATATATATATATATATATATATATGGGAAAATGGATACATAAACTAGACATAAAAAGCTTTTACCAATACGTTTTTTATAACGAGAAACCTTTGTTGGTGTGACCTCCTCAAATTTGGCCTAAGTTCTAAACCTCACCCCTAACCAAATAAATCCCAAAGAATCTGTTGGAACTGAGATGCAAGCCTAGAGGGTGGGTGAATAGGTTTGCTATAGATTTTCGCTAAAACACAGAATTTATAGCGGAAATAATATCAAAATAAAAATAAAAAACTAAACCAAAAATAAACTCGAGAACACTCAAGATTTTATAGTGGTTCGGATAGAAATCCTATGTCCACTCTTCCTTCTCACGAAGAGCCTTCCTCACTATGACTAGAGTTCATCTGAATCACAACGCAATTTAGTAGGCTTATAAAGACCGCACACTGAAATCTACAAATCGGTCGCTCAACCTGAGGCCGTTGCTTTCGTGGGAGGCCCCCAAAGTTTTGGTTAACTATTAGGAAAGTATAGAGTTATAAGTGAGATAGCCTAAGTCTACTATCCAATTAACAAAAAGATGAATTCCCAACACATAGTTTTAAAAAAACCTTTGCAAGTGATTGACTTTGTTGACAAAGAAATCACGTGAGTTGTGAGATGCCCTTTAGGTGGAATTGGATCCTAGGAAAAAGTTTTTGCTAAATAGACCCCTAAGTTTTAACCCTGTTCAGTTAAAAAACCCACATAGGTTTGTATGTTCTCATAGACCCAAAATGCAAAGTTTACGTACTTTTAAACCCAAGGTGTATAGCTACATAGAAGAAAGTAATATAATTATACATCCTAAAGTATGTAGCTCTATAGTATATAGCTCTACATTCTGTTGTATGTAGTTATACACTTTCCATTCTATATTTTGAGTTAGATTGTTTTACATTTTTTGGTGTGTATGAGTACATTTAGAACATCAGTTTTAAAGTAAATGGGGATTAAACTTTGGGCGTGCAAGAAAAACCTCAAATAACCCACAAAGCTCCGATTTTAGCGATTCAAGTGGAATCTTTGTCAGGACGATAATTCGATTAAGTATATGGTACGGGATTCTTTATAGGTGTTAAATATTTTCATTAGACGAATCTAGGTTTTTCAGCGCTGAGTTAACTATGTAGTTTGGCCCCCTCAAGATAACATTCCTGGCTCCGCCACTGGTCTAACCTAACTCCTCATAGATGAGCAAAATACCTAGCCCTAGCTAGACCCAACCCTCAATTATCATCGGCTTGAGTACACTGTAAAAATAAGACAAAGAATAAACCAACCAAACTGTTTAAGCACAAATTAAAAAGATCTTACAGCCCTTTTAAGCAAACCGTTCTTCAAAAGATATAAGCAAAGATCAATGAAGAAGCGGTGATGATGTTGAACACAAAGGGTAACTCTCTTCGCTGAGACGATCTTTAGATGTTGAGCGCGACGAGAAAGAGTTTGACGAGGCTCCGGGGATTGAAATCACAAATCAACTTCTCTCTTAAAAATCCTAGAATCAATCTCTCTGTTTCTCAAAGGAAGAACCTCTCCAAAATATGATCACTTTCTATCTTATATAACATTTGATAATAAAGGAAAGAGATTTAAGAATCATAGTAGAAGTTGAACATGAAATGGGTCGATGAACGATTGAGATTAAATCACTAAATCTGCCAATCAGCGTCATCACCATCGATGATAAATTGTGACCAATCAGTGTCATCACCATCGATGATAAATTGTGACCATCGATGGTCCCATGCTCATCAACGATGGTTACCTTATAGTCCATCAATGATTCGAATTCTCGTTTATGGAATTTATCGAATGTTCACTGTAATTCATCGATGATGTAGCTGACCATCGATGGGTTACTGTAGTCTATCGATGGTGCTGAATCCAGTTTTTATTTTTCTCTGATTGTGCACTGTCAACCATCGATTGACTGTTGATCATCAATGGTTACCTCGTAATCATTGATGGTGTGAAGGCTGAAATCAACATTCATGTTGATTTTTTGCATCGTTTCGCCTCGTATCTCTCGTATACCATTTATACCTAAAATATATTATCTCAAACAATCATCAGTAACAAATGAGAGTTTGTTATTACTCTAAGAAGAGATATTGTACGAACAATGTTCAAACAGAATCTGACTCCACCTCAGATTAGTAGAAGAGTACTCGAACCAAGTCAGTCAAACAGGATGACAATGCCTAAATATTCGTATCCAATGATTAGATATGTAAATCTAGCACTAGCAATCGACTTCAATATTTAATCCACACACTTTTTTGGTGGGGTTGTTAACTCTAGTCTTACCTATTGCTATTGCCTTATGATTCACTCATCTAAAATCAAGATAATTTTAGCCTTCCTATGAAGCAGATATCCAAGTATTCATAATCACTACCAAATTTGCATCCATATTTATGCTTGTGTCATATAATTTTTTCCATCAAAAGGAACTAGTATTGATTTACATATTTGATATGGATATGTCAATATTTGCGTCATAGTTCTAACATGACCTTCAATGTGCTCACCTCGCATGATCTCAATCATTGCATTGAAGTAAAAAAGTCCGATTATAGCATGGTAATGTCTGTTCACTTGCTCTAGACTCCATTCTGAGTGTCTCAACACAAAATCTTTTTCCACAGTCCACTACGAAAAAGTAACTATACATATAGAATTCATTTCTTTTTTTTGAAGGAAATATCCAATTAATGGGCCCCAATATGATGTCTGTGTCTCAATAGTTTCTTTAGCTTTTTTGTGAGATAGAGACTGATAAGGGCATCCACTACAACAGTTCCACATGAAGCTGGTTTTTTTGTTGAGCAAAGAGAGGGCATTGTTCTAGTTAGACACACAAAGCAACCTTTTTTTAAGCTAAATTGGTCCATGGTGGTTTTATGTTGAAGGGGCCTAATGTATTGTTATTATGGTAAGGCATCATAAGATTGGACCTCATGCATGTGTGGACCCTATGTTTGGTTGTCCATGGTACTAGATAACTTCTAAACCAATTTTGGCTAATAGGAATGAGTTGAAATTTGAAATTGGACTTCATATTGGAAACAATATGATGTTCATTTATGCATGTTTGTATGCATGAAGAAGACAGAGGTTTATGCGTTGCTCGCGTAATTGTACGGAGACCCCCTTGAAGTATTCTGCTTTCTAGCTTATTACCTAAGTAGTTTGATTTTGGCATATAGACCCCTGAGTGAAAATTTATTGACTCTAAAAAAAATCTATGGGGTTTGTCTGACAAAATCAACTACAAGAGCAACAAATTCTAATGCGCAATAGATATACTTTGCAGATTGCATGGGGATGTTTATTCGGTGAATTCACATTAATTAACCTAAACAGTTAGAAAACCTTATTATATTTTTTATAATTATATTTATAATCAATGAATATAAATTTATTCCAGTTCCTCTGCGACAGCTTATGAACTGGTAGAAACTCAGATTACATTGAAAAGCGGAAAAAGAATGGAGGTCCTTTTAAGTTTCTAGTTTGGCGGGTGGGAATTAGAAAACTTAAGTTTTCCTAATTCATGGGTTAGTATGCATAAAATTCTAAAGTGATTATTATGTTGGTAATGTTACATCTATATATGTTTATGTCAGAAAGTTAATTATTTGAGTAAGTGAATATTTAGAGAACTTTAGGGTCCCTTAATCTTCCTTGATAACTCACCCATCAGAAAGAAGTAGAGTCCTGCACAGGTAACACCCGTTAGAAGGCCAGAGTTGGTTGCTCCGGCGTGCCCTCCAATGTTCAAGTCATAGATTAAGTAAGTTTGCATAATTTAGTTTTAGGATGTCATGCAACAATTTTTGCGTACCTTAGAATAGTGGAGATTGCCCACTATTTTTAGAGGGTTGGCAAGGGCATATTAGTAATTTGTCCGGCTCAGTGAAGTCGATTGATCAGACCGCACTTTACACATATCGCGGTCAGTTGAATGAGTGACCTTTGTGTTTAATGCGACAGTGACAGTAGAACGGCTAAGGAGTAGGCATCATCTGATGAGTCATAACTTCAGCCCAAAGAGTCATAATGACTCTGACCCAGTATTAAATGCAATGGTGATTGGGCGGCGAAGTAGAGCTGTTGAAGCTGATAGGTCATCTCATTCGAGACATTCCTTAGCGAGGGCCCGAGTAGAAGACGCCTTTCATCTCGAATTTGGGTTCTTCTAGCGGATCCTGGCTTGAAGATGCCTTTCATCACGGACTTGGGCTGCTAGAGAGGTCGACGATGCTCAAACCTAGGTTGGGTCTTCAGATTTATAGGACTCGGCCAGTTAATCATGACATGTGGCCGACTCTTAAGAGTTCATTAGACTTAGTAATTCTCAAGATATAACAATGTATATACAAACCCTCTTATACTTTTTAGCATGTATACTGTTCCCCTTACTTAACTCTTACCATAAAACGAAAATAGCTTTTTTTAAAATTTCAATACGCACATGCGTTCGTGTATTTATTTCGTTCATGGACAAGGGCAGATTTAAAAATTTTAGTTATTGGAGGCAAGACGACAAGTCTACAAATATAACTAGTATATGTATTTTTACTAAATACTAATGACACCAAAACTAAATAAACAATATCTATACAAGCAAATATAGTCAAGAGAAGTATTTTAATAAAAATCTCTACAATTGTTTCCTCTGTGTTTTCATATTGTGATAATGTTGAATGATTTCTCATTGTCTATGCCATCAAAGATATCTCTTTCAATATAAGTGACCAAGCAATTATTCAACCAGTCATCTTCCATGCAATTCCGCATTCAATTCTATACTACGTTTACTGCAGAATAAAATTATTTGCACAGCCGCATAGTCGATGGTAAGATCAAAGCTAACTTCACAAGAAGATACACCAGAAGGTGTGCAATATGCTTCCGGTAGGAGGCGACACTCCGACGTGAGTTGGTTGTCTGGCAAGCAACAGGTCCTAGGAGGCAACTCGTGATTTGCAATTTAAAAGAGACAGAGCAGACTACCGTAAGAATTTCGGAATTTAGGGTTGATTTTCAAATAATAGAGGGTCACATTGGATAATACCTATTATATTTATTAGGGTCAGTAAGGACAATTTAGATTTGAGGATAGTGTTGCAAATAACCACGATCTAATGGGTACATATACAAATACTTTGAATCCTCATTCACCGCAGGTGACAATAACACAAGCATCTAACAAATCAGTGAGGACCGTACCGTACTGAGAGCAAAGTAAACGGAAGGGGCCAATCTGCAAATAAATTGCCAACTGAAGGACCAAACCGTAATTCTCCGCATCCAGACTGCACTGTTAAGCGAGCTGTTTGTTTTTCTCCTCGCTAATTATTTTTGGATCAAATCAGCTAAAAAAGCAGCTGCAAAAAAAAAAGAAACAAGAGAGAATCTCTCTCTCTCAAAGCTCTGACCTTTACTAACAACTATCCTCCATCATCAGCTTCGATTCTCCGAGAAATCTGGAGGTTTGTTAGCACCGGCATTTGGATCTGAGCTCTAGGGCTCAGCGGACTCGATTGGATTCCGATGGGGTTCTTGATTGGGTTAGGGCGCAGGAGAAGGCGGGAGATCGTCGGAGGTCGCGATTCTTGAAGCGGCGGCTGCGGCGATGGCGGCGGCGGATCAAGGAAGAGGCGGTCCTGTTGAGAGGGACATCGAGCAGGTAATCGGTTTTTTTTACTTTACTCTTTTGATTGGAGAGATTTGATGTCGATTTCTTTTTTGAGCTGTTTTTGATTTGATTGGATTGGATAATCTAGATTAGGCGTAGAAATGCAAGTGATGTTCGAAATAGGGTTCTAATTTGATTAAAAAGTTGGGTTTCGGGGATCATTTTTCTTTCTGGATTTAGGGTTTTAGAAAGTGGAAGTAAGAAGGATTGAGTATTTGAACGGATAGAACGTAGAAGAAGTGGAGAGTGTAACTTTGTTTTATTAAGAATTAGGAATCTGAGTGCTAATTGGGACAGCTTTTGGGTACTAGAGACTTCGGGATTGGAGCTCAAAATAGCTATCAGGGTTAGAACTTCGAAATAATGATCTTTTGTCCATGAGCTCATTCTCTTGTTGAGTAATGTGCTTGCCACTCTTAAATGTACGATGGGTATCAAGTTTGTCATTATTTTACCACTTTTATTCAATCATCTGGCCGTTTGTTGTCACTTCAACATGCACAAATGAAGTGGATGAGCTTTCAAGGAGTCCTCATTGGGTACTGAATCTGCCGACCTTTCATCCATTTGTGCTTTGATCAATCTCTATTCTGGTCTTTGGTAGGTAAGTGAATTTTTAGGAGTGCATTGCTATCCTATTCACACTCGTTGCCAATAGGTTTCTTTGCTTGCTTGGATCTATTATGCAAATGATTAGAGACGCGGACGAGGATATCTCTAGTTGGTTAGAAGAATTGGTAGTAAATTGATAGTGCATGTCCAGATTGTAGTTGCTCTTACTATTTTGACTATAGTGGAAGTTTTAGAAAATGGCTACTACCAAGTTTGTACAACTTGAATTTAGACTTAAATTAAGCCTTAATGGCATCAGCATTCTACAACCACAGAGGAAGATTTAAGGGGTTGTATGGTGTTTATAACTAGACGTGTGTAGATGGGAAACATTTATTAGTGACCTTGAGTCCTTGATAATCAAGGAAAAAAGAGAATAGAGGACAAGCTCATTATCGTAGGTTTGCAAGTGAACCTTAGGGTATAAATGATCTGGTCATAAATTCATCGATACAACAGAATTTTTGGAAAATTGAGAGGAGACCTAAATGTCATGATGATACTACTGATAAATGATTTGGTAAATAGCCATTACAGATCCCATACCTTTGATTAGTGACCTTTGGCACCTTTCTAGAATATAGATTATTAAATCATGTTATGTCCCAGAGCATTGTTGTGCACTTCCTTTTCTTTGCATTTGAAAAGATTGACTGCTTAATCATTCTTCCAATATGTTCATAGGTATTAAAAAAAGTAAGGTGCCCTTATAGCCCATACAATCGAGTGTCCATTTATCACCTGATTATTTACCTGAGTTCGTAGAATCAGAAGAACTATATGATTTTGAAGAAGCACTTCAACCTACAGGAATAAGAAGAAAAGAGAAGATTACAAGAAAGGCACGCTTAACAAACAAACAAACAGAAAAACAGTGGTTACAGTCAGCAACTCTCAGCCTCAATTGGCAGCAGTTGGCAGATTTTCAGACTTTATGGCCAATTCTGCTTTGTCAGAAGAACAGTGGTAATGCACTGCAATCAACCACCTGGCTGTCACATTAAGATAGTACAAGTGGGTTCTAGTTATTTGAGAGAGGCTTCGAGCTGTTTGGAAAGTAAAGAGATCAGTGGTGGGCGGTGAATCCTGCTCTGTGTTTTTCCGGAAGTTGGTTTTTATTTATTTATTTATTATTATTATTTTTGGAGGGGGTGTGGGGTCTGGAATACAAGGAAGAGAAGCTCATTAAGAGTAGGACTTTGTTTCGACTGTAAACATGTGGATGCTACTCCTAGCTTCACCATGCCTCAAGTGTATAAACATTTTATGGGCTAAACAAATGTAAGCAGCGCCTAGCTCATTGCTCTAGTTAACTAGAAGTCATTATTTATTAAATCTGCAAATTCTGTAGATTAGAAAGAAATCCTTTAGACTTGTCTGGACATATGGAAGCTGTTTCATCATGCCTCAAATGTATGAACATTTTATGGGCTAAACAAAAGCAAGCAGCTCCTAGCTCATTGATCAATTTTTGATACCCCACCAAATAATTTTTCATTTATGTTTATTGTTTTCATATGCAGTTTATCTAGCATGCCAGGTTCTAAACTATTCGCCAGTGGTGTTGTAAGATTTTGCAATTTGTGTTCATTTGGATGTCTGTCTTGCATCCTGCATCAAACATTGTGGTAATTGTACATTTATCATCTGGACCGTTCTTCTAGAACTTCCTCTGTCCAGGAGACCTCCAGTCTTTCAGGTGCTGTCACTTGTGTTAGTTAAGCTTCATGACCAATTTCCTAGATTTTCCTACTTGCCAACTTCCTAATTGGTTTTATACCCTCTGATTTCCTAATTACTTTTATTGTAAGCCCCTTGTGTTGATACCTCCCTTAGCTAGCAACATTTTGGAGGGTTGATGTCAGGTCGAGAACGAGTGAATATGTCATTAAAACTTTCATGGGTGCTTCTGGACATGGAATTATGCTCTGTTAACTGACCTCATTTTCAATGAAAAGAATAATATAATGATGATGGGAGGTGATGCCTTGGGATACCTGATGCACTTCACTTTTCTTTTATCTTTCTCCCATATTGTTTTCCATATCATATTCTATTTCTTGTTTGTGTGGTTTCTTTCTTGAGGAAACTCCTCTGAGACTGCAAGTATATCCATATATTAAACAACATATTATACACCTGGATATCATTATCTTTTGTCATGAATTTCATTGATGTTTTATTATTGTGTGGATGCAAACTGATATGGCATGGATCTAATTTTGATGATAGAAAAGATTATTTGAACTGTTGATTAAAGTATTATTCTATCTTACAGGCTATAACTGCTCTTAAGAAAGGAGCCTATCTCCTCAAGTATGGCCGCAGAGGAAAGCCCAAGTTTTGTCCATTCAGGCTGTCCAATGTAAGCTTAACTGCATGCACGTGTTTTGTCACAGATGATGTATGTATCTTATAACATTATATTCACCAGACCTTGCTTTTCTTAATCAAATCTGCCATCTCTGCTCTTTCAGTTGCTTCTATGTCCAAAAGTATTTCATACTGCCATATGGCAGATCGTTTTTTATTTTGTCGATTAGTTTATGACTCAATTTTACATTTGGTTTCTCTTTTCGCTTTGGATGCTCCAATGTATATGTTATTAATTGTTGTTCTTGTGAGATAAAGGTAATTATTATATATGCAGCTGTAAATATTTGACATCTTCAGAGATATCAATGCTAACTTGTTTGTTGAAGTTCTTTTTTTAATTACATATTAAGTAATTTCTTACAATCTGCTGCTCTTTTTTGCAATTCAGGATGAATCCGTTCTAATTTGGTTTTCAGGCAAAGAGGAAAAACATCTCAAATTGAGTCATGTGTCCAGGATCATGCCTGGACAGCGCACTGTAAGTTTCCAAGTTTATACATGTCAGCCTTTTATATAATCGTCCACTTTTAGATATAAAACATAAAGTAAAAGAAAGGAAAAAAGAAAAGAATTGTGTCAACCACATGGGCATGGAGTTAATAGCTGGCAACCAAAATTTATGTCAACCACAGGAGAATTACTACAATGCTACCACTAAGGTGTTCAATCATCAACGTCCTTCTGTAGCAAAAAAATTCTCGTCCTGTCTAATAGTACACTTTTTGCCTTTTTTCAGTTTATGTTCAATTGTGAAATAAAATTTTCTTGTTGATCTCATTTTTCTATTTTCTCATTGTCACAAGTGTATGCAGTTATAACTACAAATGTATATTTGCTAGAAAAAAAGTCATGTTTTTACATATTTACCCTCCAGATCTACCCTATTTGTAGATTTACCCGCCAAAATCTAACTATTTGCTACTTACCCTAAAATCTACCACATTGGATTAAAATATCCCTCAAAAAGTTATGTTAAGAATATACCCAGTTCCTCATGTTCTGTTAAAATGTTAATTAGTTTTAAAATAGGATTAACATGCCCCTAATTAAAACTTTTAATTATGTTTAGTGAGAAAGATAGGGGAGCAGACCGTTGGTAGCCGGGGATTGTCAGCAAACCTCTTTTTTTCTTAAAGAAATGAGGGTAATTTTTCCATTTCAGCCCGCATTCATTTGAAAACTAACAGTGTGAAATCCGGGGGTATTTTAACTCAATGTAGGAGAATATATGGTAAATTAGCAAATATGCAGTTGTTTTTTCGGGTGGGTGGGGAGATATAGGTAGAAAACCCAAAAGTTATTGATATTCATCTCATTCTAGGGTTTATTACTGAACAGATCTGAAGCGACTGTGTATAACCTTTAACTGCCTCTTCCCGCATTCATACTGTATTCCCATGCTGACCCTTGCATCATGCTTTATGCTAGTAGGCATCTGGTCAGCCACTATGCATTAATTTTCCTTTTCTTCCGAAATTGTGTTCTAGAGTATAAAGGTGATATTGAGCTTATGAATGCATACTCTTCAATTGTGGATTGTCTTGTTCTCATAGATTAATTTTCCTCGTGTATCAATATAAATGAACTTCTTTTTATGTGATGGTTTTTGTGATAAAATAGATGACTGATCAGAAATTGTTTTCATTTTTAGGCAATTTTTCAGAGGTACCCACGGCCTGAGAAGGAGTGCCAGTCATTTTCTCTTATATATAGCGATAGATCACTTGACCTTGTAAGCAGCACTTAGATTGTGCATTTTCCATTCTTATTTTATTTACGCTTTTGGAAGTTTAGTGACTATTAAGCCTGCTGATCGATCTTCAGTCCTTTCATCTTAACTCTTTCTATGCAAATTTTGAGTGCTGACATTTCTTATCTTTTGGATTCTTACTCTCATCTATACCAGATATGTAAGGATAAAGATGAGGCTGAAGTCTGGTTTGCTGGTTTAAAAACATTGATATCTCGCAATCATCACCGAAGATGGAGAACAGAATCAAGAAGTGATGGAATGTCATCTGGAACAAGTAGTCCAAGAACATACACCAGAAGAAGTTCACCAATAAGCTCCCCGTTTGGCAGCAATGAGATGCAGAAGGTGCCTCATAATATCTTATAGCTTCCTTTTTCTCCCACTAATCATATTTCCTTTTAGTTATTGCTTGCATATTCTTAGTCTTTCATTCAACTCAGGATGGAAGAGATCTTCGGTTTCGAAGTCCATATGGAAGCCCCCCAAAGAATGGTTTGGATAAGTCATTTTCTGATGTACCGTATGCAGTACCTCCTAAGGGTTTCTTTCCTTCAGATTCTGCTAGTGGTTCGGTCCATTCATTATCATCTGGATGTTCTGACAGTATGAATGTGAATGTGAGGAGCGCCGCAACAGATGGATTTAGGGTAAGTTTATCGAGTGCTGTGAGTTCATCAAGTCAAGGTTCTGGACATGATGATGGTGATGCCTTGGGGGATGTTTTTATATGGGGTGAAGGGACTGGAGATGGTATTCTAGGTGGTGGAAGTAACAAAGGTGGAAGCTGTTCTTCTACAAAAATGGATTCTCTCATGCCAAAAGCTTTAGAGTCTGCCGTTATACTTGATGTCCAGAATATTTCTTGTGGTGGAAAACATGCTGCCTTAGTTACTAAACAGGGTGAGATCTATTCCTGGGGGGAGGAATCAGGGGGTAGGCTTGGGCATGGTGTAGACTCAGATGTCTCACAACCGAAACTCATTGATTCTTTAGCGAATATGAACATCGAACTTGTAGCATGTGGGGAGTACCATAGTTGCGCTGTTACGCTTTCTGGAGACATGTATACATGGGGCCAAGGTACGTTTGGGCTCCTTGGGCATGGAAATGAAGTGAATCACTGGGTGCCAAAAACAGTGAATGGACCTTTGGAGGGTATTCATGTTTCATCAATTTCCTGTGGACCTTGGCATACAGCTGTTGTGACCTCTTCTGGTCAGTTGTTTACTTTTGGAGATGGAACCTTTGGTGTTCTTGGTCATGGAGATCGTAAAAGTATCTCAATACCCAGAGAAATCGAATCACTGAAGGGGCTAAGAACAGTGCGAGCAGCATGTGGTGTCTGGCATACAGCTGCGGTTGTAGAAGTTATGGCTGGAAATTCCAGTTCCAGTAACTGTTCTTCAGGGAAGCTTTTTACATGGGGCGATGGAGATAAGGGTCGCCTAGGACATGGTGACAAGGAACCAAAACTTGTGCCTACTTGTGTTGCTGCCTTGGTTGAGCCTAACTTTTGCCAGGTTGCATGTGGGCATAGCATGACAGTGGCTCTCACTACGTCAGGCCATGTTTACACTATGGGCAGTACCGTGTATGGCCAACTTGGAAATCCACAGGCAGATGGAAAGCTACCTGTCCGCGTCGAAGGAAAGCTCCTTAAAAATTTCGTTGAAGAGATATCTTGTGGTGCTTATCATGTGGCAGTTTTGACTTCAAGAACTGAAGTGTATACTTGGGGTAAAGGAGCAAATGGACGTTTAGGTCATGGGGATACCAATGACAGAAGTTCCCCATCTTTGGTTGATGCTTTGAAAGACAAACAAGTCAGAAGCGTTGTTTGTGGTACTAATTTTACCGCAGCAATTTGTATTCATAAATGGGTGTCTGGGGTGGACCAATCTGTCTGCTCAGGCTGCCGCCAGCCATTTAATTTTAAGAGAAAACGCCATAATTGCTACAATTGTGCGCTTGTTTATTGTCATTCTTGCAGCAGTAAGAAGTCTCTTAAGGCTTCCATGGCACCAAATCCTAACAAACCATATCGTGTCTGTGATGGCTGCTTTAACAAGCTGGGGAAGGCGTTGGAAAATGATTCTTCATCTCATTCTTCACTTAATAGGAAAGGAAGCATCATTCAGGGTTTTAATGAGATGATTGAGAAGGAGGACAAATTGGACTCTAGATCCCATGTACAGATATCTAGGTTGTCATCAATGGAGTCATTTAAGCATATGGACGGACGATCAAAGAAGAGTAAGAAATTTGAATTCAATAGCAGTCGTGTATCTCCAATTCCAAATGGAACCTCAAATTGGGGTGGTTTAAACATTTCAAAATCCTTAAATCCAGTATTTGGGTCATCAAAAAAATTCTTCTCTGCTTCTGTTCCTGGATCAAGAATTGCTTCCCGTGCAACATCTCCTGTATCAAGAAGAACCAGTCCCCCGCGCTCAACAACCCCAACACCCACTCTTGGAGGACTTACTTCTCCAAAATTTGCTGTAGGTGATGCAAAAAAGACAAATGATGGCCTGAGCCAAGAGGTTGTCCGGTTAAAGGCACAGGTATATGTTAAATCTGCATCCCCTTGCATTTCATGGTTTAAGCTTACTTTGTTTGATCTATATATTGCTATCGTTTTCTATTGAAAAAGCATGTGCCGAATGATAATCATGAAAATTTCTGCATCCTTATTGCTTATGGAGAGTAGGCAGTGCTAATAGTATGCATCTTGTTAAAGAGTAGATATGTAATTGTTATAATATCAGGGTGTTTGATGGAAAATTACACCCTCAGGTCTTCTATAAATAAAGGTCAAGAGAGAGTCTCCATTGAGCTCTCTAGAAATCCAAATACCATTGTTTACATGGTATCAGAGCAAAAATGTTTGAAATGCAGAAGAACTTCTGATCTTTCTTTCATTAAATAAATCCATGTAGCACGTGAGTAGTCATCAATAAACAAAACATAGTATCGAAAACCAAACAGAGAATCTGTGGAACAAGGTCCCCATACATCAGAATGCACAAGTTCAAACAAATGACTGGACCGATTTTTGACTCTAGATGGATAAGGCATTCTGTGATGCTTTCCCATCTGACATGACTCACACTCCAAACTACTCAGACTCAAATTAGGAACTAACTTTCGTAAAGACTCTAATGATGGATGGCCTAGCTTACAGTGCATGTCAAAAGCAGTACTTCTACCGCTGACACATGCCGTAGGTCCATGTTGGCCATCCAAGTAGTACATACCACCTGCCTCACTCCCTGTGCCAATCGTCCGCTGGGTTCCAAGTTTCTGAAATACACATCGATCAGGAAAGAATGTTACTGAGCAATGTAAAGCTTTAATAATTCTACTAATAAACAGCAGATTACATGGAAATTTTGGAATATGTAAGACAGAAGATAATGATAAGAGTGATGAAGCTTGTGCAGTGCCGACACCACAATCTTTGGATTTTGATCCATCAACTATAGTGATATCTGGAAATGAGCTAATGAGTTTCATAGATGTCAAGATACCTGAATTCCCAGTCATGTGGTCAGTAGCACCTGAATTGATAATCCAAGTAGTAGGAGATGATGTTAAAGAAAGACAAGCGAAGGAATTACCTGAATTGGCGATTGTGACAGTCGGAGTGGTCGATATCAAGGATGAGTTCTACAACTGAAGAAACATTGGTACCGTGCATACTCATCGTCGGATATAGTAACTCCAAAGCTACTCGCAGTAGCTGGAGTCGAAGGAGGCTGAGCTGGTGTACTCTCGGAAGTGGTCGCAACATGAGCTGAAGGCTTGAAGCGACCCTGCAGCAACGGACAGTTGTACTTGGTGTGACCCTCCTTGCAGTACCGGTAATAGATGGGTCCACCACTCTGCTCAGTGTAAGACCCTCCAGTGTAGCCTCCACTGCGTCCTCCTCTCCCAGCTCCTCGACTTAGAAAGCCTCCACGCCCTCGTCCACTTGAGGGCGGAGTGTAAGCTGCTAAGGCGGATCGGTCTGAGGAGTCACTGGGATGCTGAGAGCCATCTGAAAAGGACCGCTGCAGCAAACTGGAGGTCTCAGCCAGAGAGTTAGCAGTAGATTTCTCAAGTATCTGTGGCCGAGCTGAAGAGAACTCCTGTGGGACTCCACCCAAGAAGTGCATGACCGCTATCTGCTCTCTGTAAATGCATTTGCTGAACATCATTGGTAATAGGGAATAATGTATTCCACTCATGCAACCGTCGAAACTCGGAATAGAAATCTTTCCAAGTGCGGTCCCCCTTTCTGGACCCGGGTCATCTCTTGGTGGACGTCATAAGCTCGGAAGAGATTACCCTTTCCAGAGTAGAGGACCGCAAGGTAGTCCCAGAGCTCCTTTGCAGTCTTTGTGTGAAGCACCATATCTTGAATACTGGTCTCCATGATGTTGAGAAGCTAGGTGTAGATAATGGTATCATCTCCTTCCCAGTCCTCTGTGAGTGGTGTGGGCGGCTCCTTAAAAGATGTGGTGCTTCTTCCTCCAACCTTTCAAACTCATCTCGACAATGGTCTTCCATTGTATGTAGTTGTTTCCATCCAACTTACGATTTGTAAGTTTAGATGTAACAACTTCGCAGCTGTGATACATGAGTTTGACAAGTGGATACTATAATTCAGTTGAAAGTTTGGCAAGTGGATACAGGAGTTTGGCAACTGTCTATAAAGGGGGCCTAGACTGCACTAAGATACCCTGAAGTTTCACTAACTCCATATCCATTTATTTGCTATGATTATGTACTTGTTAAGTATTTTTTGTCCTTTTATTTTATCCTATATAAATAAGATGATCAACCCTAAGGGTCCCTCACCTGTTTCCTAAATCATCCTTCTGAAACTAAGAAGCATGGACGACTACACGAGACATCGACATGACTTAACATGCATAAAGAAATAAGGATACAGACACGTCACATGACACAGTACAACCACCAGGACATGGCAAATTGATAACACCACAATGTTTTTCTAGATATTGGTGCATTTACAGGGGAGACTACATTAATGTTTATACATTCCTTAAAAAAAATACACGCATGCATGCACCTCATGGAAATTCAATGCTGCACACATTTACTAATAGTACAAGCTCTTCATTCACTTATGATTTTGAATTGGAAATAGGTCTCGACTCATCATCTTAATAGAAATAACCAAATGCATATGATGCATCTCACCTCTTATATTGAAATATATGCTAAACTTATTGTTATTTAATACAAGTCAAGTCACTATTTTTATGTTTTTCATAACGTAGGGTTTTTAAATACAGATGGATATTAAACATACATCTCAATGTGCAATTAGTACGAATAAAATTTAGTGATCATAAACTGTGTCTTAGTGTCTTCGAGAAGTATCCAAAAAGTATCGAAAAACTAAAAATATATTATAAAACCAAAGAAACGTTTGAAAACCATCAGACGCTTGAGGGAAGTGTTCAGGGTTTTTTTTTCTTTCTTAATTTTTTTCCTTCTTAATTTTTCTTTTTATTTCCTGCTACACGAGTAAGATACTTGACGCTAAGGAAGACTTAATTTCCAAATTCATTTATTTGAACGAATAATATTTTTGATTATATTTGTTCACTTTGCACCGTCACGGTGGCAGCAACAATCTGAGATGGACCAAAGACACCACTATGAACATTATCTTTGATTTTATTTGTTCACTTTGCACTGTCATGGTAGCAGCAACAACTTACACAACTATACCATGATACACCAAGCTAGTAGCTCAATTTCAAGTCAGCTTTTTCAGTGATAGTGCTTTATCCTTAGCTTGGTGTTCACCTCCCAACTTTTAGATAGTGAAGTACAAGTAGTCAGTGGTAGTGCTAGACCACTTGATTTAGCAGGCCGTTGCTGCTATTGTATCTCTGGCATAAGCATAGATCTGGTATGTGGTGGAGGCTATAGTCAGGAAGAGTTTATCCTTCATGTGAATATGGCTTTTCTAGCACTGACATCAAACTGGCTAATAACCTTACATTAATAATATTTTAATATTGATCTAGTCAATTTTGCTTAGTATAGTAAGTAACTTTAGTCAGTCTATTCCAGATGCCATGGATTGTCTATATACCAAAGATAAGGAATAAATATTTGTTTCAAGTTTAATTCTTTTCCACATGCTCCTATTTTTATGACATTCAACTAAACTTTGTGTCATTTATCTATGCTATCTGTTTGTTATGCATATCCACATTACATGCCAAAGATTGTTACATTTTTTACTATAATGTCGCACAAACCGTGTCATGTACACAAATAGATGAAAATGTTATCTCATTGATCGACGAAGTAAGAGACCAAACACATGCATACACATGCACCCATAGCAGCTTCTAAGTCCTATGCCACTCATGATTAAGCATCCAACCACATGATCTTCGCTGAGAACAATTTAGTAACAATTTTGGTTATGCAGTTGAAAAGTCATGTAACCAACAACATTCCATGTAACTGAATTATAGTATCCGCTTTCTTGGACAGTAATTTGGAACCAACATTAAAAAACTGACAAGAAAAGGAAGGGCTAGGGGTGGGTGGGTTTATTTTATCAAATATTTTGTTGAGCCTTCTTTTCATAGAGTTGTGCCCTATAGCTAACCGCAGTTTGATGGAAATAAATGAATAAAAAAGAATAATGACTTTTATATAGGAGTAATGGCCTTAAACAGTTTTCTCGTGCATGGTTTGGCAAGTTCGCAGCTGTGATACAGGAGTTTGGCCTCCAGCGCAGCTCAGGCGATTACTCTGTGTTCTTTCGCAATCAATCAGGAAAAAGGATTCTGCTGGTGGTTTATGTTGATGACATTATTATCACAAGTGATGATGCATCAAGGATCCGTGCTTTGAAGAAATTTATACAACAGCGTTTTCAAACGAAATACTTGGGGGATCTTCACTATTTCTTGGGCATTGAGATAGCCAGGTCTACTAAGGGGATCTTCATGTCCCAGAGGAAATATACATTGGATGTGCTATCTGAAGTAGGGCTTCTTGGATGCAAACCAGCGGATACTCCCATGGACCCTAATCACAAACTAATGCCAAGACAGAGGGAGCTGCTGCACGATCCGGGCAAATACAGGAGACTGGTGGAAAAGTTGAATTACCTTACGTGTCAGGCCAGACATTGCATATTCGGTGAGTGTGGTGAGCCAGTTCATAGCAGAACCACGGACTACACATCTGGATGCAGTAATGAGAATTTTTAGATATCTGAAGGGTTCTCCCGAAAAAGGAATGTTATACTCCGACTGTGGACATCTAAGGGTGGCTGGATTCTCAGATGCTGATTGGGCCGGATCCCCTGCTGATAGAAGATCAACCACAAGATATTGTGTGTTTATAGGAGGGAACCTGGTCTCATGGAAAAGTAAGAAACAGACAGTTGTGTCTAGATCAAGTGCAGAGTCAGAGTATCATGCTATGGCTGACATCACTTGTGAGATGATTTGGATACAACGGCTATTAAAGGAGCTAGGATGTGACCCTACCTCTCCCATGCGGCTATATTGTGACAACCAGACAGCACTCCATATTGCAAACAATCCAGTCTTTCATGAGAGGACGAAACACATCGAGATAGATTGCCATATTGTGCGTAATCAGGTGGTGGAGCAAAAAAATATTGAAACTCGGCATGTCGCCTTAGAAGATCAACTAGCAGACATCCTCACCAAGTCTTTAGGCAAGCCACGTGTTCAATTCATTTGTAACAAACTAGGCATGTATGATATATATGTTCCAGTTTGAGGGGAAGTGTTAAAGAGTAGACATGTAATTGTAATAATATCAGGGTGTTTGATGGAAATGTACAACCTCGGGTCTTCTATAAATAAAGGTCAAGAGAGAGTCTCCATTGAGCTCTCTAGAAATTCAAATACCATTGTTTACACATCTTTCATTAGATCTTATATATGCTGTTATAAGTTTAGGTTTTTTTATATAAAAGTCATTATTCTTTTTTATTCCTTTATTTCCATCAAACTGCGGTTAGCTATAGGGCACAACTCTATGAAAAGAAGGCCCAACAAAATATTTGATAAAATAAACCCACCCACCCCTAGCCCCTCCTTTTCTTGTCAGCCTTTTAATGTTGGTTCCAAATTACTGTCCAAGAAAGCGGATACTATAATTCAGTTACATGGAATGTTGTTGGTTGCATGGCTTTTTAACTGCATAACCAAAATTGTTACTAAATTGTTCTCAGCGCAGATCATGTGGTTGGATGCTTAATGATGAGTGGCATAGGACTTAGAAGCTGCTATGGGTGCATTGATTTGTACCATGGTACACCAAGCTAGTAGCTCAATTTCAAGTCAGCTTTTTCAGTGATAGTGCTTTATCCTTAGCCTGGTGTTCACCTCCCAACTTTTAGATAGTGAAGTATAAGTAGTCAGTGGTAGTGCTAAACCACTTGATTTAGCAGGCCGTTGCTGCTATTGTATCTCTGGCATAAGCATAGATCTGGTATGTGGTGGAGGCTATAGTTAGGAAGAGTTTATCCTTCATGTGAATATGGCTTTTCTAGCACTGACATCAAACTGGCTAATAACCTTACATTACTAATATTTTAATATTGATCTAGTCAATTTTGCTTAGTATAGTAAGTAACTTTAGTCAGTCTATTCCAGATGTCATGGATTGTCTATATACCATAGATAAGGAACAAACATTTGTTTCAAGTTTAATTCTTTTCCACATGCTCCTATTTTTATGACATTCAACTGAACTTTGTGTCATTTATCTATGCTATCTGTTTGTTATGCATATCCACATTACATGCTTGTTACATTTTTTACGATGATGTCGCACAAACCGTGTCATGTACACAAATAGATGAAAATGTTATCTCATTGATCGACGAAGTAAGAGACCAAACACATGCATACACAAGTATATGTGTATTTTCAGGTCTGTGTATCATATTTAGAGAATCATAGTATTGGTCATTTTAGAGCACTTAAAGAGGCCATAGTTGTGTAAGTTGTTGCTGCCACCATGACAGTGCAAAGTGAACAAATAAAATCAAAGATAATGTTCATAGTGGTGTCTTTGGTCCATCTCAGATTGTTGCTGCCACCGTGACGGTGCAAAGTGGACAAATATAATCAAAAATATTGTTCGTTCAAAGAAATGAATTTGGGAATTAAGTCTTCAGACCTTAGCGTCAAGTATCTTACTCGTGTAGCAGGAAATAAAAAGAAAAATTAAGAAGGAAAAAAATTAAGAAAGAAAAAAAAAACCCTGAACACTTCCCTCAAGCGTCTGATGGTTTTCAAACGTTTCTTTGGTTTTATAATATATTTTTAGTTTTTCGATACTTTTTGGATACTTCTCGAAGACACCAAGACACAGTTTATGATCACTAAATTTTGTTCGTACTAATTGCACATTGAGATGTATGTTTAATATCCATCTCAGATTTAAAACCCTACGTTATGGAAAACATAAAAATAGTGACTTGACTTGTATTAAATAACAATAAGTTTAGCATATATTTCAATATAAGAGGTGAGATGCATCATATGCATTTGGTTACTTCTATTAAGATGATGAGTCGAGACCTATTTCCAATTCAAAATCATAAGTGAATGAGGAGCTTGTACTATTAGTAAATGTGTGCGATTGATTTCCATGAGGTGCATGCATGCATGTATTTTTTTTAAGGAATGTACAAACATTAATGTAGTCTCCCCTGTAAATGCACCCATGTCTAGAAAAACATTGTGGTGTTGTCAATTTGTCATGTCCTGGTGGTTGTACTGTGGTCATGTGACGGTTCAGATCCTTATTTCTTTATGCATGTTAAGTCATGTCGATGTCTCGTAGTCGCCCATGCTTCTTAGTTTCGTAGGATGATTTAGGAAACAGGTGAGGGACCCTTAGGGTTGAGCATCTTATTTATATAGGATAAAATAAAAGGACAAAAAAATACCTAACAGGTACATAATCATAGCAAATAAATGGATATGGAATTAGTGAAACTTCAGGGTATCTTAGTGCAGTCTAGGCCCCCTTTATATACATTAAGTGCTCTAACTAGTTTTTCATCTTCTCATTGTTGGTAAGCCTTGAGGTCCTACAAATCTTGGTACACTACTTACGGTTGCATCTTCCCAAACTGTTTACTTGTCTCATCCAAGAGAGACTAGCAGGATCTTATTGCTTCTATGTCTCTTCCACTCACAAGGATCTGGTGGCGTTGCTTCCTCCAACCTTTCAAACTCATCTCGACAATGGTCTTCCATTGTATGTAGTTGTTTCCATCCAACTTACGATTTGTAAGTTTAGATGTAACAACCATGGTATGATACATGAGTTTGACAAGTGGATACTATAATTCAGTTGAAAGTTTGGCAAGTGGATACTGGGAGTTTGGCAACTGCCTATAAAGGGGCCTAGAGCGCACTAAGATACCACAAGTTTCACTAACTCCATATCCATTTATTTGCTATGATTATGTACTTGTTAAGTATTTTTGTCCTTTTATTTTATCCTATATAAATAAGATGATCAACCCTAAGGGTCCCTCACTGTTCCTAAATCATCCTTCGAAACTAAGAAGCATGGGCGACTACACGAGACATCGACATGACTTAACATGCATAAAGAAATAAGGATCTGACACGTCACATGACCGCAGTACAACCACCGGGACATGGCAAATTGATAACACCACAATGTTTTTCTAGATATTGGTGCATTTGAGGGAGACTACATTAATGTTATACATTCCTTAAAAAATACAGCATGCATGCACCTCATGGAAATTCAATCGCACACATTTACTAATAGTACAAGCTCTTCATTCACTTATGATTTTGAATTGGAAATAGGTCTCGACTTATCCTCTTCAACACTGACACTACCGCTTTTCTCATATCAAACTACATAGTTGAGTTCTCTGACTATTGTTTATTGTTGTTCGTAGGTTGAAAATCTTACTCGAAAGGCCCAAGTTCAAGAAATTGAGTTGGAAAGAACAACTAAACAGCTGAAGGAGGCAATTGCAGTTGCAGGAGAAGAAACTGCAAAGTGTAAAGCAGCTAAAGAAGTGATTAAATCACTTACAAGCCAAGTAAGATGTTTTCTCCTAAACTATGACAGTAATTGTACCCGTTCAATTTTTATAAACGACGATAGCTCTGGACCTGGATAACCTTTATCCGTTATCTTAGTTTCTTATCTTTAGCATTTGACATCAGATGAGCTGTCAAACAATATCTCGGGAGAAAAGGTACAGGGGAAGTTGCACAAATAGCCCAGTTTAAGTTATATTTCTTCACAGTATATACTGTTTGACATGGACTCAAGGCACCAATGAAAATCACAACTCATTCTTTGATTCATTGCCCATGATCTCATCATGATTCCAGTCTTTAAAAGTGCTAATCCACTTTCAACTTCGAACACCCTAGTTTACCCTTCTTGTTTGAGGATAAGTCCTTCACAGTGGGAAGTATCAAATATTTAGAAATTTTTCTTTATAAATGCATGTCTTTGGGAGGCTCTGCTTGGCTAGCTGGCAAGCTTTTTCTATAAATTTCGCTGATTGACCCTATGAATCCTGATGGTTTGGAATGGCCAAAATGTTTGATATCTTATTCCTAGACTTTGCTTGGATAGCAATGGAAAGAATTACTTAGAAAAACAAAAGTTCACATTTTAATTAAACTATTAAAGCCATCACCTAGTAGTTGTTTAATTAAATAGCAGTAGAAGTTTGATAAAAGGGATGAAAGAGAAAGAAATAAGAGAAATGGATCTTAAAAATCTACAGAAAAGGAGTACGAAGTTGGAGTTCATTATTTTCCTTACTGTTGAGTTCAACCTATTCATTAGGCTTTTCTGCCTAGTACTTGACTAAAAGTGTATCCACGTCACTTTTTTTGTGAATTGTCCCTTTGCAATGCATTAACTTGAGTCATTTATATCGAGATCTAAAGAACATAAGAAAAGTTTGTTCGTCTATTTATCATCTTAATACCACCCAAAAATCTTACTCGTGTATGCTTAGAGTTACATACTTACTATTCTTTGCATTTGTCTAGATAATGCCAAGTTGTTTGTTTACCCCTTCTCCCTAACCACCTCTGCTTATGTAATCATCTTATTATGGTCCTATTCTCTGTTTGTGTGCTTGTACTATATAGTTGGATTTTTATGTAATATTTTATATTAATATTCATTACTTTACATACTTCATTCACTTTAGACGATTATGTCAACAGAGATATCAAGTCATATACTTCAATGGTTAAATATTTTAGATATTGTGTCATAGGTTAGATTGTTATGATTTAAAGCTTGTTAAGACTGGGAGCACACTCTCATGTGTATAATGTGATGCCCCACTAATAGTCCCACGCCAGGAAATTAATGCAGTTTCAAAGGGCTAAATGATGGGTCTTGAGAGTCAAGTGCGACATTGACTAGTCAATTTTGCTTAGTATAGTAAGTAACTTTAGTCAGTCTATTCGGATGCCATGGATTGTCTATATACCAAAGATAAGGAATAAATATTTGTTTCAAGTTTAATTCTTTTCCACATGCTCCTATTTTTATGACATTCAACTAAACTTTGTGTCATTTATCTATGCTATCGTTTGTTATGCATATCCACATTACATGCCAAAGATTGTTACATTTTTACTATAATGTCGCACAAACCGTGTCATGTACACAAATAGATGAAAATGTTATCTCATTGATCGATAGTAAGAGACCAAACATACACATGCATAGCGACTTCTAAGTCCTATGCCACTCATGATTAAGCATCCAACCACATGATCTTCGAAGAACAATTTAGTAACAATTTTGGTTATGCGGTTGAAAAGTCATGTAACCAACAACATTCCATGCTGAATTATAGTATCCGCTTTCTTGGGCGGTAATTTGGAACCAACATTAAAAAGCCGACAAGAAAAGGAAGGGCTAAAGTGGGTGGGTTTATTTTATCAAATATTTTGTTGGCCTTCTTTTCATAGAGTTGTGCCCATAGCTAACCGAGTTTGATGGAAATAAATGAATAAAAAGAATAATGACTTTTATATAGGAGTAATGGCCTTAAGCAGTTTTCTCGTGCATGGTTTGGCAAGTTCGCGGTATATCGAGGAGTTTGGCCTCAGTAGACTCGAGCGATTACTCTGTGTTCTTTCGCAATCAATCAGGAAAAAGAATTCTGCTGGTGGTTTATGTTGATGACATTATTATCACAAGTGATGATGCATCAAGGATCCGTGCTTTGAAGAAATTTATACAACAGCGTTTTCAAACGAAATACTTGGGGGATCTTCACTATTTCTTGGGCATTGAGATAGCCGAGTCTACTAAGGGGATGTCCCGTAGGAAATATACATTGGATGTGCTATCTGAAGTAGGGCTTCTTGGATGCAAACCAGCGGATACTCCCATGGACCCTAATCACAAACTAATGCCAAGACAGAGGGAGCTCGACGCGATCAGGGCAAATCTGAGGCTGGTGGAAAAGTTGAATTACCTTCATGTCGTGGACATTGCATATTCGGTGAGTGTGGTGAGCAGGTTCATAGCGAACCACGGACTACACACAGGATGCGATGAAGAATTTTAGATATCGAAGGGTTCTCCGAAAAAGGAATGTTATACTCCATTGTGGACATCTAAGGGTGGCGGATTCTCGATCTTGATTGGTAGGATCCCTAGCGATAGAAGATCAACCACAAGATATTGTGTGTTTATAGGGAGAACACGGTCTCATGGAAAAGTAAAGCGAGCGATTGTGTCTAGATCAAGTCGCGAGTCGAGTATCATGCTATGGTGACATCACTTGTGAGATGATTTGGATACAAGCTATTAAAGGAGCTAGGATGTGACCCTACCTCTCCCATGCGGCTATATTGTGACAACGAGCGGCACTCCATATTGCAAACAATCCAGGTCTTTCATGAGAGGATGAAAACACATCGAGATAGATTGCCATATTGTGTGTCGGTGGTGGAGCAAAAATATTGAAACTTCGGCATGTCGCCTTAGAAGATCAACTAGCGGTCCTCACCAAGTCTTTAGGCAAGCCACGTGTTCAATTCATTTGTAACAAACTAGGCATGTATGATATATATGTTCGGTTTGAGGGAAGTGTTAAAGTAGACATGTAATTGTAATAATATCGGGGTGTTTGATGGAAATGTACAACCTCGGGTCTTCTATAAATAAAGGTCAAGAGAGAGTCCATTGAGCTCTCTAGAAATTCAAATACCATTGTTTACACATCTTTCATTAGATCTTATATATCTTTGTTATAAGTTTAGGTTTTTTATATAAAGTCATTATTCTTTTTATTCCTTTATTTCCATCAAACTGCGGTTAGCTATAGGGCACAACTCTATGAAAAGAAGGCCCAACAAAATATTTGATAAAATAAACCCACACCCTAGCCCCTCCTTTTCTTGTCGACCTTTTAATGTTGGTTCCAAATTCTTGTCCAAGCGGATACTATAATTGATTACATGGAATGTTGTTGGTTGCATGGCTTTTAACTGCATAACCAAAATTGTTACTAAATTGTTCTCGGTTGAGATCATGTGGTTGGATGCTTAATGATGAGTGGCATAGGACTTAGAAGGCGCTATGGGTGCATTGATTTGTACCATGGTACACCAAGCTAGTAGCTCAATTTCAAGTCGACTTTTTGATTGATAGTGCTTTATCCTTAGCACGGTGTTCACCTCCCAACTTTTAGATAGTGAAGTACAAGTAGTCGTGGTAGTGCTAAACCACTTGATTTAGCGAGCCGTTCTGCTATTGTATCTCTGGCATAAGCATAGATCTGGTATGTGGTGGAGGCTATAGTTAGGAAGAGTTTATCCTTCATGTGAATATGGCTTTTCTAGCACGACATCAAACTGGCTAATAACCTTACATTACTAATATTTTAATATTGATCTAGTCAATTTTGCTTAGTATAGTAAGTAACTTTAGTCGTCTATTCCAGATGTCATGGATTGTCTATATACCATAGATAAGGAACAAACATTTGTTTCAAGTTTAATTCTTTTCCACATGCTCCTATTTTTATGACATTCAACTGAACTTTGTGTCATTTATCTATGCTATCTGTTTGTTATGCATATCCACATTACATGCTTGTTACATTTTTACGATGATGTCGCACAAACCGTGTCATGTACACAAATAGATGAAAATGTTATCTCATTGATCGGAAGTAAGAGACCAAACACATGCATACACAAGTATATGTGTATTTTCAGTCTGTGTATCATATTTAGAGAATCATAGTATTGGTCATTTTAGAGCACTTAAAGAGGCCATAGTTGTGTAAGTTGTTCTTGCCATGGCCGATGCAAAGTGAACAAATAAAATCAAAGATAATGTTCATAGTGGTGTCTTTGGTCCATCTCAGATTGTTGCTGCCACCGTGACGGTGCAAAGTGGACAAATATAATCAAAAATATTGTTCGTTCAAAGAAATGAATTTGGGAATTAAGTCTTCAGACCTTAGCGTCAAGTATCTTACTCGTGTAGCAGGAAATAAAAAGAAAAATTAAGAAGGAAAAAAATTAAGAAAGAAAAAAAAAACCCTGAACACTTCCCCTGCCGCCCGATGGTTTTCAAACGTTTCTTTGGTTTTATAATATATTTTTAGTTTTTCGATACTTTTTGGATACTTCTCGAAGACACCAAGACACAGTTTATGATCACTAAATTTTGTTCGTACTAATTGCACATTGAGATGTATGTTTAATATCCATCTGTATTTAAAAACCCTACGTTATGGAAAACATAAAAATAGTGACTTGACTTGTATTAAATAACAATAAGTTTAGCATATATTTCAATATAAGAGGTGAGATGCATCATATGCATTTGGTTACTTCTATTAAGATGATGAGTCGAGACCTATTTCCAATTCAAAATCATAAGTGAATGAGGAGCTTGTACTATTAGTAAATGTGTGCAGCATTGGATTTCCATGAGGTGCATGCATGCATGTATTTTTTTTAAGGAATGTACAAACATTAATGTAGTCTCCCCTGTAAATGCACCCATGTCTAGAAAAACATTGTGGTGTTGTCAATTTGCCATGTCCTGGTGGTTGTACTGTGTCATGTGACGTGTCTGTATCCTTATTTCTTTATGCATGTTAAGTCATGTCGATGTCTCGTGTAGTCGTCCATGCTTCTTAGTTTCAGAAGGATGATTTAGGAAACAGGTGAGGGACCCTTAGGGTTGAGCATCTTATTTATATAGGATAAAATAAAAGGACAAAAAAATACCTAACAGGTACATAATCATAGCAAATAAATGGATATGGAATTAGTGAAACTTCAGGGTATCTTAGTGCAGTCTAGGCCCCCTTTATATACATTAAGTGCTCTAACTAGTTTTTTCATCTTCTACTGCTGTTGGTAAGCCTTGAGGTCCTACAAATCTTGGTACACTACTTACGGTTGCATCTTCCCAAACTGTTTACTTGTCTCATCCAAGAGAGACTAGCAGGATCTTATTGCTTCTATGTCTCTTCCACTCACAAGGATCTGGTGGCGTTGCATCCTCCAGTCATTGGGATTTCATCATTCATATCATGTCACCTTTTGTAGTTTTTAAATCAATCTGCTTAACAATCTTG
The DNA here is from genome assembly GCA_012295165.1 of Asparagus setaceus. Lineage (NCBI taxonomy): Eukaryota > Viridiplantae > Streptophyta > Magnoliopsida > Asparagales > Asparagaceae > Asparagus > Asparagus setaceus. Next base: position 66,526,894 of record CM022702.1, read on the forward strand.
TTTTATTGGCCAACATCCTAAAATTCAGCTAGTATATTTTAGTTACTGTTGAAAGGCACCTGAACCAGCATATTTCTAATGCCATTGACGTCTATTCAGATTTGCTTTTGCTACTTGCTCATATTTTAAAGAATTTTGGCTAAACTTTGATTCTTTCTTATCTTTGGAGTCTATATGGCCTTAGGCTTTCAATATGCACTATTATCCAGTTTCCTGCGTTATTGGGTAATTCTGTCAATAAGAATTTGATCTTTGAGCTACAAGAGAGTGATGCATTGTTTCTTGGACACCATTTTGATTTTAGATTAATATGTTACTTTATGGTGTGCCAGATTCATGATACTTATAGAACTTCTTTTACACTGTGCTCGACACATGATACTCAAAGAACTTGCTACATGTGTGTTTCTTGCATGTGCTACATGTCAAACATATTTGTAGCTACAGAAAAAATGGATTTTGTTCTCGGTTAAATTGTAAAAAGGTGCTGAAATTTTTATCCTCTTCAACACTGACACTACCGCTTTTCTCATATCAAACTACATAGTTGAGTTCTCTGACTATTGTTTATTGTTGTTCGTAGGTTGAAAATCTTACTCGGAAGGCCCAAGTTCAAGAAATTGAGTTGGAAAGAACAACTAAACAGCTGAAGGAGGCAATTGCAGTTGCAGGAGAAGAAACTGCAAAGTGTAAAGCAGCTAAAGAAGTGATTAAATCACTTACAAGCCAAGTAAGATGTTTTCTCCTAAACTATGACAGTAATTGTACCCGTTCAATTTTTATAAACGACGATAGCTCTGGACCTGGATAACCTTTATCCGTTATCTTAGTTTCTTATCTTTAGCATTTGACATCAGATGAGCTGTCAAACAATATCTCGGGAGAAAAGGTACAGGGGAAGTTGCACAAATAGCCCAGTTTAAGTTATATTTCTTCACAGTATATACTGTTTGACATGGACTTAAGGCACCAATGAAAATCACAACTCATTCTTTGATTCATTGCCCATGATCTCATCATGATTCCAGTCTTTAAAAGTGCTAATCCACTTTCAACTTCGAACACCCTAGTTTACCCTTCTTGTTTGAGGATAAGTCCTTCACAGTGGGAAGTATCAAATATTTAGAAATTTTTCTTTATAAATGCATGTCTTTGGGAGGCTCTGCTTGGCTAGCTGGCAAGCTTTTTCTATAAATTTCTGATTGACCCTATGAATCCTGATGGTTTGGAATGGCCAAAATGTTTGATATCTTATTCCTAGACTTTGCTTGGATAGCAATGGAAAGAATTACTTAGAAAAACAAAAGTTCACATTTTAATTAAACTATTAAAGCCATCACCTAGTAGTTGTTTAATTAAATAGCAGTAGAAGTTTGATAAAAGGGATGAAAGAGAAAGAAATAAGAGAAATGGACCATAAAAATCTACAGAAAAGGAGTACGAAGTTGGAGTTCATTATTTTCCGTTCATTATTTTCCTTACTGTTGAGTTCAACCTATTCATTAGGCTTTTCTGCCTAGTACTTGACTAAAAGTGTATCCACGTCACTTTTTGTGAATTGTCCCTTTGCAATGCATTAACTTGAGTCATTTATATCGAGATCTAAAGAACATAAGAAAAGTTTGTTCGTCTATTTATCATCTTAATACCACCCAAAAATCTTACTCGTGTATGCTTAGAGTTACATACTTACTATTCTTTGCATTTGTCTAGATAATGCGCCAAGTTGTTTGTTTACCCCTTCTCCCTAACCACCTCTGCTTATGTAATCATCTTATTATGGTCCTATTCTCTGTTTGTGTGCTTGTACTATATAGTTGGATTTTTATGTAATATTTTATATTAATATTCATTACTTTACATACTTCATTCACTTTAGACGATTATGTCAACAGAGATATCAAGTCATATACTTCAATGGTTAAATATTTTAGATATTGTGTCATAGGTTAGATTGTTATGATTTAAAGCTTGTTAAGACTGGGGAGCACACTCTCATGTGTATAATGTGATGCCCCACTAATAGTCCCACGTCAGGAAATTAATGCAGTTTCAAAGGGCTAAATGATGGGTCTTGAGAGTCAAGTGCGACATTGACTAGTCAATTTTTGCAGTGGATTGAGCTAAATCACATGTTGAACTCAATGGGTCTCAGGACTTACATCGCGTCAACAGTATCACGGGCCCGGGGGGCATGACATAGAACTTAACTCTAACCAAGGACTATGTAAGTTGTGATAGATGTGGACCACTTCTGTGAGTGAGTTTTTCTTCATATGTAGTGTGAATGCCATTGCCATAAAATGGATAAACAGTAGAAATTTCCACTTGAACCAAATTCATTCTCTCAGTTATTGATAGCTTACCTTTAATGTAAACCCATTAGAGAGATGGAGCTGAAACTAGCAATTCTCATCTTTTACTGTTTGATTAGTATTAAAGAGAGAACAAATAGGTAGATATTAAGCTAGAAAATTGATGGGAACTGTTGATTGTTTAGGTATATTTGGGTACTATTATGTTTTTCTTGTTTTGTTTTTCCCAAAAAGAAAAAAAACACCATGATGTTGTGGTTTTCTCCAGGAGGAGTTCTGGCGACACTCGCGCAAGGCGAGCGTCGCTGTCACTTGCTACCCCCGGTCACCATGTGTCCCATTAATCAAATCTAACCCCAATTTAACCCTAACCCAAAATTAAACCAAACCCCCATCACTATGCTTTTGAGTGAGTGTCCAAGGACAGTCGCGAAAGGCGGCTGTCCTTGAGACTTTTTCTTTCTCCAAAATAGTTTTGAAAACACCGTTTCGAGTTTTGGTCAACACTAGTTTGATCCTATGCACAAGGCATACACTATCAACGCGCCACCACACTTCCATCCAAACCACCACCTGCCACCACCCCCACCACGTCACCCGCCTGCCTGCCGCCAGCACATATTATTTTTTTCTATATAATTTTCAATCTCATATTGCTGCTTAGGTTATATAAATATTGTACTTTTTAATCATGAAAAATGTAGAAGAGAAATTTCCCATTATCACATATGCATAGTCTTCTAGTATAGGGTCCCAAGGCCATGTCTAGACAGAGCAAGAGCATGATGCATCTGCAGAAGAGGAGATGCATGTTAAGGAAAAATAAAAAGCTGAGAATGAACTGCATAAAATGAAATTGGAGAAAATAAGAAAATTAGGGCAAAATGAAATTGACACAAATTAGGGGGAAAATCAAATCCAACTGGACACATAAATTAGGGGAATTTTGACGATAAATTCGTGTGGAGGAGGTGAAGGGAAGAGAAAAACATGAGAGGATTGAGTGTGTATCCATAAAGAGTTTGCGTTAGAAGATATTTCTATCAGAAAAATATTCATGTATGAGTCTTATCTCTAAAGTTTCTTATAGTAACTAATTTAACTTTTCATTTTGGATAAAGTGATAGGAAGAATTATTTTAGCATAGTTTACTTGTTGCTTTTATATATGATATAACCCCATGCATAAATTTCATGTTTCTGAACTCTGAAGTTTTTAATAGTAACTAGTTTAAATTTTCATTTTGGATATAAATAAGACTCTTTTAGCATATTCAAACAGTTTCTTTTAGACATAGATTAAGCTAAAATGCAAATAACCTTCTTGGTGAATTTGTATCTTTTTTATCTGTCATTATAGCACATGAAATTATCGATTACCTGATAACTTATGAAGCCTGTTAATCCACTCCAGAACTTTATTAGTCTTTAATTTTCTATGCATCTAATTTCTTTGGTGATCTTTGCTTAGCATGTTTGTTTCCAATCCTTAAATCAACATTACCAAAAACTTCAAAAATTTAAAATTATAATTTGTTTATTGTATTTTCCTTCATTATCCTTTATTCTTTAATGAGTTCTTCAAGTGTCTGAAATCCCTTATTTTGTGTCAAAATAGTTGAAGGACATGGCAGAAAGGTTACCTGGAGGAGGACTGAGAAATGGTGGCAAACTCCCTTCTTTAGCATCCTTAAGTAGTAGTCCTGCTTCAAGTGACTTTTCTGTGGCAGCTATTGACCAAATGAGCAGCTTGATCACTTCCCATGAACCAGATTCAAATGGTTCTGCAAATGGAGCTTTAGCGAGCGTACCTGGTTCCAATAGCCACCACCGGAACAGAGCCGGTGGTCATTCAGAAGTAAGGAACGGTAGCAAACCACCAGATGCAGACCCGAATCACGAGTCTGAATGGGTCGAGCAGGATGAACCAGGCGTTTATATTACACTAGTCTCTTTGCCTGGTGGAATGAAAGACCTCAAGCGAGTTAGGTTCAGGTATGTTTAAAGCATCTTCATGTCTATCCTTTATTTTTCTACATGAGAGAAGCCATGGCATCATAGAAGCAATCATTTAGGAAAATGTAGGATATGTTCAAATCTTATTTCTTGTTATTTCCAATAATTTATAACAAATATGGATATTGTGGAATAAGAATGAATTTTCACTGTCCCACGACCTTAAAGCTTCTAGTTTTTAGAATGTGTCCAGTTGCACAGTTGACATGCTTGGCACTCTTTGTCACTTGAAAGAGATGGATTTCTTGTTTGCATCAACCTAAAGCCTCAACTACAGTATACTAGAGGCACTTTTAAGAGCAGTCTAATGCTAGAGATGGCATTGTGTCAATAGCCTATTAACTAAGACTTAATTTTTACACTCTTAATTTTTACACTCTCTTTGTATATGATATGCAGCAAGACACTATTAATAAAAGTGTCATTTGATTAGTCAGTCTCATCTATTGCCTGTTGCATTTAAACTAATATTCTTTTTAATACTTTCTTTTTATATGAAAAGTTCCTCCATTATTTTTCTTGAGATTATTAAGCTTTAAACAGTTTTAACACACTGATAAATGTTTAGGCATACTTGAATAGATGGATTTCTTGTTTGAAAGAGATGGATTTCTTGTTTGCATCAACCTAAAGCCTCAACTACAGTATACTAGAGGCACTTTTAAGAGCAGTCTAATGCTAGAGATGGCATTGTGTCAATAGCCTATTAACTAAGACTTAATTTTTACACTCTTAATTTTTACACTCTCTTTGTATATGATATGCAGCAAGACACTATTAATAAAAGTGTCATTTGATTAGTCAGTCTCATCTATTGCCTGTTGCATTTAAACTAATATTCTTTTTAATACTTTCTTTTTATATGAAAAGTTCCTCCATTATTTTTCTTGAGATTATTAAGCTTTAAACAGTTTTAACACACTGATAAATGTTTAGGCATACTTGAATAGGATTTAGTCAGAGTTTTCCAAGGCTGTTACTTAATGACTTGATAGTCCTCTGCTATAAGATACAAAATTATATGTAACTTAGCTGTATGTTAAAATCTATGGTACCTTGATCTTGCAATGTATCGTCTTGGTCACAACCTATGTTGGTCAGGTACTTCTATTATGAGGCCATACCCGTACCCGACACATACATCTAGTGAAACTTCATGGACACTTCTCGGATGTATGCATACCTCTATTCAAATATGTACTCAATTATAATATATGTTTTAATTTATGACACTTGCCATACACTTCTTGGATGTATATCCTACACTTCACATCTATTTCTTGAAACTCATTAGACATGGGTCAAATTCATTTCTGCCGATATCCAAATTCAAAACTATAAATTAAAAGGTCGTTTGGGTGTCTAGTTCAGAAACTAGCAGTTTCCAATTTATAATCAACATAATAAAAGAAACCTAAAAATGTTAGGAATTTTTAATCTAATAACACATGAAATGAAAAACAATAATGATCTCATGTAAATTATTATTTGATATATTTATAATATATGTAGCCATGTCCCCGTACCTTACATTTTTAAATTTTCCGGGTCCTATACCGATACCCATACCCATTTCCATGCAACTTAGGTCACAACACATATATGACATTATAATGGCCTATTACAGGGTTGTTTTCAGATATCTATTGGTTATAAAGAGTTATTGGCTTCTTCTAACAAAAACCCAATTTCCCCTCTAGAGAAAATTTACAATCCCTGAATCCCAGAACATTTTATGATCCTAGTCTTCTAACGCACAACAGACTTTAAGATGGGGGCCCGCTATAGCCTAGTTATGCTTAATTTCATGAACCAGTGTGTTCTGAAATTTGTGCCTTTTAACTATTAAGTCCTCTGGGTTTATTAATCCATTCAGAAGGTTATATGTAAGCCAGTCCAGGTGTTGTTTTCTGTTTTTCCTAAAAAAAAGAACACTACCATAAAAGTTCTGCTAAATTTATGAACTTTCATATGTACAATCAAATGTGTGTTCGAACGAATATATATGCACACATATTGACTTGATTAGTGTGGTATAAGTTCTTTCATGGCCTCATAGTTCATGCACACGGACATCAATGAATCAGAACAGCTTCTATTTCCTTTTTTCTGAATATGAACATTTACCGTATTTCATCAAGTTTGTCTGCGGGCTTAAGAATATTTGTGAACTTGTAGTTGTATTATCTTGATTTATTATGTCGACAATATTGAGAAATAAAATGCTAGGCCACATGTTTAATTATCAGCTTTAGGTCTAAGTATCTATCTTTATGTAGTTGTACTTGAAGAATGCTGTTCTTTTCTAGCTTGTCTAAAGCAAGGTTCCTTTATCTGACTGCAGGGTGCTGACTGTCTTGAGCTCGCTGCTGCTTCAAAGCTTGAAGATGCTGTAGATTTTTATCAAACTGCCAATCCTGATGTAGCAAAGCTTTTCCATATTGATGCAAAATCTAAGCGTCCTTCTTTGGTGTTATTGAAGAAGGAAGCTGAGAAGTTGTCGCACTTTGGTATGCTTATTCACAAATTGCACCTTTGATGCGCTTGTTATGGATAAACTTGCAAGAAAACTACGTTGACATTTATAATCACATTCTGTGCAGATGGTCTCACTAAATCAGGTATACTTGAGTTTGTATCTGCAAACAGGCTTCCTCTAGTGAATATCTTTACTAGGAAAACACTTCGAGCATTTTGAAAATCCAATTAAAAACAGGTAAAGCATTTCGTAATTCCTTGCATTTTCCTTTCTTTTTTTTTTCATTCGTCACTTATCTTTTGCTTTCATCAGCTTTTGCTCTTTGCGACTTCAAAGATTCTGAGAAAGTTTTGCCAATCTTCCAGGAAGCTGCAAAATTGTTAAAGGGAAAGGTAACTGTTGGACTTACCTTATTTACCCAGTACTTTTACATGAATGATTTACTTGGTAACATATGTAGCCATGTCCTCATACCTTACATTTTTAAATTTTCCGGTCCTATACCGATACCCATACCCATTTCCATGCAACTTAGGTCACAACACATACCTGACATTATAATGGCCTATTACAAGGTTGTTTTCAGCTATCTGTTAGTTATACAGAGTTTTTGGCTTCTTCTAAGAAAACCCAATTTCCCTCTAGAAAATTTACAATCCCTGAATCCCAGAACATTTTATGATCCTAGTCTTCTAACGCACAATCTTCTAACATGCAACAGACTTTAAGATGAGGGCCCACTGTAGCCTAGTTATGCTTAATTTCATGAACCAGTGTGTTCTGAAATTTGTGCCTTTTAACTAGTAAGTCCTGTGGGTTTATTAATCCATTCAGAAGGTTATATGTAAGCTCGTCCAGGTGTTGTTTTCTGTTTTTCCTAAAAATGGAATACTACTATAAAAGTTCTGCTAAATTTATGAACTTTCATATGTACAATCAATCAAATGTGTGTTCACACGAATATGTATGCACACATATTGATAATGCTTAAGTAGTGGTGTTTCTAATAAAGGCTTTGCATATGAGAGTTAGAATGTCAGATTATTTTTCTATTGTTGATTGATTGTTGTATTCTAATATTTCCATATTGTTGTGTTATGTAAATCAAATGTAATGTATGTTCATTCATATGGCATCTGCCAATTTTAGATTTTCTTTAGCCTTGGGGCTGATTACAACCATTTTCCTGTCTTAATCTGTACAGTCGAAAGCGGTTCAGTGAAAGGCAAGCAGAGCAATGGTGGGCTGAGAACAGAGCCAGGGTTTATGAACACTACAATGTCCGCATGGTTGACAATAGATCCGCTGTCAATGTTGGTAATGAATAACGGATCTTCATCCATAAAGGTTGAAATATTCTTTTAACCTTTTTTTTCCCCTCTTGGTACTGGGGTTTTTCCATCTTTTTCCCCCTCCTATTGGAGCCAAAGCCGCAATCGCAAGTTGTAAATGTGGGTTTATTTTATTTTAGCCCTTGAAAAGAATCGGTGGGGCTTGGTATAAAAGGAATATGAGTTGGGGGTCTTGGTGATTTTTCTCTCTATGGGGAATAGATTGGGTGTGGGTGTGAGAAATGTATATTGATAGTAGCCAGCTGGTTATATTTTGCCTTGTAAATTCTTGAACTACTTGCAGTGTTCTCTCTTCTCTCTTGCATCTTTTTGCTCCTTTCTCAATGTTTCCCTTTGGTTTCTCTATGAAGTATCACCTAAGCAATGTGTAACAAAAGTTTAGAAACTAAAGCTTGTTCGACTCCCAATTCTTCGCAAGATACGGGAAATATCTACGGTCCCAGGAGCGTTGTATTGAGCTAGACCCAAGTGGTTAAGGCGTCTGATTTGTGCTACTGTTGTTGCTGTTGGTTTTCAAGCCCCAAAAGTTTTTTTTTTTATTTTTCGTCTTCTTATTCAAGTTTCCGCTTACCAAGTGCAGCCGCCGATAACTAGATGGCTGAAACAATGATTTTTATATCATGGGCTAATTGCTGATAAACCCACTGTAGTTCTACCTGCGTTGATAGGCCTCTGAGTGAACTTTTTTTGGCTCTTTTACCCCTAGAGGGAAGAACGTGAAGATTTTTTAGACTAGACCTCCGGAGGGTAAAAGAGTCAAACATTCAGTTGGCAATAGCGTTGGGCTCTACTCACGCCGATACAGCAACAGGGAGACCTTCTGCAATTGGACAATAATTCCATCCGCAGTTAGCCTTTATATTATTTGGGGTAGATTGGTTTCCCCCTTATTGTGCAAAAAAAAAGCCTGCTAATAAGCAAAACTACCAACAACATGAAACTCACACCGCAAGGAGCGATGAGCAATTATCCTTTTAAATCATAATCACCGCTGACCGGTTAATGTCTGTACAAGAATAATGGGGCTAGTGCTACAATAAATATCCCCAGCAAAATGAGATTGGCTTTTTTGCTTGTAGACTTGTTTCTTCTCAAACCCCTTAAGCCAGCAAAATGTAAACCAGGGCAAAGGAATTTCAAGTGTGCAAACTAGCAAGAGCACATAAGAGGATGACGACAGCAATCCCAACAGTAACTAATAACTGATAACCCAGCCTGAACTGTACGCTTTGGATGAGAGCTTTCCTGCAATAAGCAATGTAATAAATATTGTCATCCACCCCAAAAAAATAAGTACATCAGAAATGATAAACAGAATTAAAAAAATCAATTATTAAAAAGGTAATGTGGCATTGACCCAGTATTTATCAGCCCAAAAAACCTTCCATTACTTGACTGCTATTATAGGCATTAGTTATTGTGCATCGGTGTGGTGAACAACTTTTAGAAGGCTATAGAAGGCCCTGTCATGCCAACTTACAGCTAAATCAATAATTTTCAAGCCAAAGACAATGTGGATAATTCGTAATTGTCAATACTGATTAGTTAATTTTCTACGATATTTGAGATAGGTGTGGTGACAGTTAATTTTAATGATATGTTGTATGTGTGCATTGTCTATTGCATGCTGGTACTATTAGGTAGGAGCGATGACAGTTAATTTTAATGATATGTTGTATGTGTGCATTGTCTATTGCATGCTGGTACTATTAGGTATGAGTTCTAGAGTACATTATCCTAGTATCTCAAAATCTAGATTTCCTCTATACTTGTCATGTTTGCAAAAAGTCTTAGACTCTTGTTATATCCGATATTCTGAACTAGGGCATTTTGCAAGTATTATATTCACCGTGCATAATTTTTCCTTTAGTCGGTCATGGAATCCGCTGTGCACCGCAGAAAAACCGTCTCACTTTAACCAACAAATTCTCAGCCTACAAGGTGTCCTTACATCATGAATAATTGATGTCTAGCAGGGGGAAGCAAACAACAAAATTGCATTGCTGAAAATAGTTTAGAGTAGCTGCGATGACAGGTTTCATTTCACTGACACGTCCGCTGGAGTTACGACCACTGAAGTTGCTCATTGTATTCTATAGTTAACCAAATTTGTACTCTTATCTCCAAAACCTTTCTACTCCTAATTTAGTAACCAAACTTAGTTCTAACCAATCAGATAGCAATATATGAAATTATCAATTACAGTTACATGGGTAGTGATTTCTGGTAGAAAATTGGCTGGAAATACAACCATGACATATGGTATAGTATTTGAATGGACTTGGTAACGACCCTAACTAGAACCCATAACCGCAAATTCAACAAGGCCTGCATGTTTTCCTGCTGCTCAGATGCCTATTAATAAGGCTTTGCTCCATGAAATTGGTCTGTTACAGATTGTGGTGCAAAAGGAACTAGTTATAACAACGAGTTGCAGCTGAAATAGCCTCATTTCGTAGACAAATTTTTTACTGCAAAGAAAACATAGTAGTCATGAAGAGGGGGAAGAGAATATATCGATGACTGTCACATTATTCTCTAGTGTTAAAAAACACGCTCTATCCAGCAGATTACTCGCCCGAGTACTCGTACCCGACACCAAAACATGTTGGGTAGCTGAAACATGCTCGATTATGCAGTCAAACTGCATAATCGAGCGGTTAAAGAGTATGCACCCGCATAATAATGCAGGCACATATTATACCTCACCGGACCCGCAATTAATTATCCTAAAGTCTCCCAATCGCAGCTTCAAAAGATCTCAAAAATAAGGTGCTTCAAAACCCTAGGCGTAGTCACCCCCATGCAGCCTCCTCTCCACCGCCACTAGTTGCTGTCAATCAACGCCTTCGACTATCGATGTGTAGATGCTGACCACCATTGGCTACGAGGATGATAAGGAAGACTAGATGAGGAGTTCTATTAGTATTATAAAATGTTATGACTTATGTGAGTGTATAACAACTTTGATTTGAATAGCGTGAGGTATTATTGTCAGTCTTTTGTCTGGAATGTTTTATATTTTTCATGAATTATTATGTTTTTAAATATGATAAATAACATATATATTAAAATTTTCAAAAATGTATAGTTCCGCATAATCCAATAATCGCCGCATAATCCAATTAATTGCTACCCGATACCAAACCATGCGCATAATGAAACCGTGGTTTAGAATCTCGATTATTCTCCACTGTCATATTAAGGGGGTTTCCAACAGGTAAGAAATGAAAATTTAAAATCTGCAAATTAAGATTATTCCTAGCTGTTTATCTGGAATCCAGTAGGCACCTAGTGCCTTAACCCCAGCTATAAGTAACAACTTGAATCGAGAAACAAATAGCAAACTACTGAAAGAGAGTGTTTGCAATAAACCAAATACCTTTCATGCCTCAGTATTAGTATGGACAAAAGTAAGTTGGGAGAGATAGTTGTTCTCAGCAAAATCATGTAGTGTACGGGGTGCTTTTGATCCTTCAATGTTAGTCTTCTCAGCCTCTTGTTTTAGGGCTCTCTTTCTCAAAGTGGAATCCTGCAAGGGCAAGTGCAATTAGAATACAAGGTCTATAAAAATAGAACATATAATGGTCACAAATAGTAGTGTAACAGAAATAGTTGCAGTTTTATAACTAATACAATAGCACGCATTAGGATTTTGAATGTCCTGATTAATCATAAAGTGATAAATTACTTGGAGATGTTTGATTTGTTTCTACCCCCGACTTTTACAGAAATTCTTTTTCGGGTGTGTGGGTGTGTTGTGTCAGATCCCCACATATTCCCTCACCCCCCCCCCCACCCTCCCCCCAAAAAAAAAAAAAGGAAAAAAGAGCATGCACATATGAAAACAAAAAAAATGTTCAACAGTGATATAAAAGGAAAGAAGAGGAAGAGAGAAAAATAGGTTAAGCACCTGTAAAAATTCCAGCATTTGCTCTTCGATGGTACCCCTCATTGCCAAGGTTTCCACGTACACAGGACGAGTAGCACCCATGCGATGAGCACGACTAATCACCTGCTCCTCCATGCTGATTAAATATAAGAAACTTAATGATTCAGTCCACATTAGGTATAAATCAAGAAATAAAAGTAAGAAAGTGAATTTGCCAAGTCAAGGAAAATGGCCATGTATAGAACTAAAAGTCTAACATAACTCTGAATGCCGAGCAAACTTTAAAAATGATATATGCCTTACAAATTTTAACAAGTAGAGAAACATATTAACTAAAATGATATGTAAGTATCAGTAATTCTGAAATATTTTCTTTTTTCAGCCGCAATAAGTAATGGCTGGCAGTCTACAAACCACACGAGAGTGTAAGTATTACCTTCTATCCCATATGGGTTCCATCAAAAACACATATGAAACAAAACTCAAATCAAGGCCCAGCGCTGCACTTCCATCCATCAAAAGAACCATACAACTCGGATCATGTTGAAATATCAGTAATGACTTCGTCTGTTGCAAAAGCAGAAGAACAGATGTTATGTCCACAGAAGATCCAATTGCTCAAACAATCTGTTGATGGAAGCATACCTTCTTACTAGAAGGCATCGGACTGTACATTCCCACATATCTGATGCCAGCAATTGTTAACTGAAGAAAAAAGAGTAAAATTCATAACTTCAAATCAACATTTTAAAGAACCTGAAATGTAGCCATCTAACCAAGATATAGCTACCTGCTGTTCAATGACATGTATATGCTCCAGAAACTGAGAAAAAATTATCACTTTCTCAGGCAATATCTTACAAGGCGGACCATTATGACTGCTCTCACTCTCCTGGCACCCAAACATGCTATAATTGCTCTTTTGCATGTGCAGAATAATTTCTCTACTGTGGATGCTCTCTAAATAGTGAACTTTCCTGCTGGATTCTTGCAAATCCTTCAATCTCTCTATCAAGTATGCAACTTTGCTGCTTTTTGTTGATTGCCAGTCAGGATCCCAGTCATCCTGTAGAATGCTAGGCAAACTCATTTTGGAGAAAAAGAGAGGTGGAGAGAATGAGAACATTATGGGAGATAAAAGGAAAATGGCTCTGTTGTTACATACCTGTTCATATGAAGGTTGCAGCTCGATAAGATCTTTGGGAACAGGCCACTTTGGATTTGGATTTTCTGGCCGTGCTAATGCTTCAGGAGACTGCATGACATAATGGTTGCCACAACCAGGGAAAGTGCATTTCTCACTATCTAAAGCAACACAGTCTAGGCACAAGAGATGCCTACATGGGGTAATAACAGGTAAACGGCACCAAACTTCGCACCTAAAAAACGTGAAAAGAAGGATCATAAATCTTGAAGAATGATTAACGAACATGTTCTTATGTACTGATTACCTGAAACAGCTGCACCCATGGAGAAGTGAATACTCTATGAAAACATATTCTTCTGAGTGAGGGTCTAGGCCTTGTTGTACCAATAAATCCATTGTTTCCTGAATATCGTGACCAGCATCTTTTACATTGATATGTCCAGCCACACAACAAGACAATCTAACATTCCTGATTGTGTTACCACGGAATTTCCACTGCTTAGGATTGAGAAGTGATTCAACATGAGATGGATCATTCCAGTCAGCCATCAAAATATTGCGACGAACAGTAACAGCTAGTTCATTGTAACTCCTTGCATGCTCCTCATTAAAATGTAGATAAATTGCTTTCTTTATGCAAGGAGGAATATTTCTCAAATCTTCTTTCCTCGCGCTAATCATGATTCTCTGAAGTAGGAACAGTAAACGAGACCGTCCCTCCTCCATCAGAGATTCAAAAGGTCTAAGGATGCCAACCTCCCATGATTCCTGACTTTGGCCATAAGCTTCTTCATGAAGAAACTTAAGCATAGGTTGAAGATGACCCACATGGCTGGTTGGTGTATCTGGAGTTGGTGTACCAGTTAAAATCCACCTATTCGTTGCAGCAAGTGCAATAGCCATTTGCAATTTGTTTGTCAAGTTAACACTAGAGCCAAGTGTGTGACCTTCATCTAAGACTATTCTAAGCCAGTGTACTTGCATTAGTATGCTCCTCTTATGCAATGACCATTCTGCACTTAATCGGCTGAATGTAGTTATAACAACATCATAATCCCATGCCAGATTATGTGCAGAAGGCTTTTTGTTATCAGTCCAGACATAAACACGCAGCTGACCAGGGCTGACATGCATCTGAATTTGGGTTTTCCAGTGATCAATCAAATTTGCAGGGACAATGATGAGGGTTGCACCAGATAAATAAAGCCTGACTAAGTCCACCGGTTTTGTAAGAGCAATTTTAAGGGCAGTTAAATCAAATGCCAAATTATCAAGGGTGGATGGATAAAACCACCTAGTTGTACCTCTTTCAACCTTTCTTACAAGACCAAATGCATGAAATATCTTATGATATCCAGGGGCATTTTTGCCCGAGAGCATCTGAGCGTCTTGAAATGCAGGACGTCTTAAGCCAACAGCTTCCATCTCTAGAAGTTTGTTGTGTGAAAGGTTTGCCAGCCAAGTTAACGCCTTCATTGTTTGAGAATTTAACAACATAGAATGCTCCTTAAGCACACTAGTAAAGAATGACACGTTTTGTTCCTCTCCTTGGGGTGTCCCTTTGGTATAAAATCCTGGAAAATGTGTTATTTTCCGTTTGTAGTTCCAGGTCTCCTCTGGATCTGCACAACTCCGATGTAAAGGATCAGTGTTCATACTACAAAACCATGCTGCACTAGCATCAGGCATACTCCTCTCATTCAGTTTACGCCACTTGCTACAAGCATCACATTGTACCCAAGTCTCAGTAGACTGAGAAGAACCAGCATCATCCTTCCTGTTCCTCTTGTGAATGTTGATAGATACGGGCGGGACGGCACTACTTTCCTCTGACTCAATCTTCGAATCATTCAGAGCTGCAGCTTTCCTTTTCCCTTCCCAACCTCCATCTTTTTCATATGTCTCCAAAAGGTTTCTCTTAATTCGACTCAAGCTTCGGGTGCATCTAAGAATACGTGTTGCTTGCATGAGAGGTGCACTTCCACAGGTTGAATCACCTGAGTTCACGACAGAATAAGCTACAGAGTATGTGGATTTAGGAGACATTGATTTGCTATGTCTTCCTGAACTGGATTCTGGAGCTTCAATCGAACTGCATTCCAGAGGTGAGTTACTAGAACAGACTTTCCCTCTCCGCCCATTCTGACCAATAAATCTTTTCCAAGTTGACATAAAGTTCATCGCAGTAAAATTATCAGCACTAAGTTCATAGTAACCACATCTCCTTTCAGAATCGTGCATGCACCATACCACGTCTACTCCTTGAGGAGGATCAGCCAAAGTTCCATGTGTTTTTAAAATAAGAGAGAGTGTTGTTACTGTCTTCCCTAGACCAGGCTCATCACAGAACATTCCACCACGAAAATCATTTACAGTAGGAGCCACACCGGTAGATATTTCACCTGAAACAGCATTTATGTATAAGGAAAATCCGTCTTCTGTTGAAAAACTCATATATAAAGGATGTGACAGCATCTCAGCACTGTGCTCGCGTCTCAACATCCAGTCAACTGCAGCCTCCTGGTGGGGGAAAAGTTTAAGGTTCATACATGGCATTACAGACGAAGTTAAGCCTCTCAGATGACAACAAGAGGATGCAACCCTAATGAGATCCTTTGGACGAAGTGTACCCAAAATCTTTGTCAGTACATCATCAGCAATGTCCCAGAGGCCAGTACCTGCAGGTGCAACTTCAGGTTTTATTCGAGTAGAACAGGACATTTCCTCCTTTTCTACACTGGGCAACATCTTAAATATTTCATGGAGATCAAATGAGCTTCTATTAACAGCACCAGAAGTAATATTATGCATCATGCACCCAAGAACATGACAATCAGAACAGCTCCAGATGCTCTCATCGTGCATTTGAAGATAAGTGTCAGTATTCTCGTCTAGCACAAGCAGTGAACTTCGAGTTTCCCAGTCACACCTGTAAGCAGATCATCCTGATTTGGTTTAGCATGGTAGCAAATTATCTGTCTCAACTTGAATGGCTTCACAAAAGAAAGAAATATCAGGTACTAACAAACAAAAGTTCCCGTGTGATCAATGGCATGGGAATACGAGCTCCCATGGTAGGGCCTCCCCGGCTAGCATAATCTACTATCAGCAATTGCCATCAGCCACACCTAACATCACACAACCATGCTCCCATTAATGCATAAACCCACGCTCATACTCTCTCAGGATATGACAATTCTATCCACCTTCTTTTTTTTTTTTGGCATCAGAGTCTATCCAACAGTATTAGTGTGTTTCATGATGTTGATTGAATCAAGTGTGTTTCATGATGTTGATTGAATCAATACCTGTGATAATTTTTATCCCTAGACCCACAAACAAACATGAAACCAGATAATTTTTCAGAACATCTGTTTATGAAAGACTCACTCAGCTTATCAAGGCAACTATCTTCCAGAGAACATAAGATTCATCTGGACTAGCATTATCCCGAAATATAGAGGTAAACATGTGAAAATCTCTGAAGATTAGCAAGTATATCTGATTTCAAAGGTTAAATCTAATTATAACCACAACCCGTGAACGTGTATTGATACATACTCTTGCCCCTTCATATTACAAACATGTACATAATACCAATTTTTTTTAAAAAGAACACTGACTAACTGATTAATCCTTTAATATTTCAAAGTTTCCTCTTTACTTGACTTGTTAGGCTTCGGAAACATGATTCCCGTGTATAAATATACAGGCAAAGTTAGAGTTTTCAGCAAGGAGCATGGACAGCTGGCATAATCTATTCACCCTAATTTTGAGTTTAGACAAGTACAAATTTTATCAGAACACCCGCACACAAATAAGTGTTTCGAGCCATTAACGGGCAGGATAAGGGCAAAGTTTAGGAATTTTAGCTGCTCTTTTCATGATTTAAACAACCCCAATAGTGTAGCAAGTGCTCCGATAGGATTTGCATTCAATTGAGACTATGTTTAGTAGCATTGTTAATAGAAGGAACTATTTCGTTGATTACAACTAATTTGCCTCCAGATTTGAAATTTCCAATCAAATACCTGACATGCTTGAACAAGGAAGCAGCAAGAGCCCCCCGCTTTGGGAACTGCCACCCCGACCAAACCTCGATCGGCAAATAAACATCAACCAACACCACCGCCCTCGCCTCCTCCCTCAACGAAACCCCCAAGACCCTAGCTGTGACCTTCAAACACCCAGCAGACACCAACGCATGGATCTGATGGACAATGCTGACGCTCCCATTGACGGGCACAAGCCCTGCCCTCCTCTTCCTCTTTGACAACGATGGAGAATTCGCTGCCGATGCATCCTCGGGCGCTGATTTAGGGTTTTGGGGTTGAATTGGGAGGAGTAGGGTTCCGGATTCGGATCGGAACCCGAAGACATTGGGGCCGTCGCTGAAGAGATCACAGGATGTTAACGGAGCTAGGGTTTGTGAATGAGAGACGGAGAGGATCGCGCCGAGGTAGCCGCAGAGCTTGTAGCCGGAGAGAGGGTCGTCGTCGGCATTGTTATCCGCGTTCGATGGGGACGCCATAGGAGGTTAAAATTAGGGTTAGGGTTTTGGGGGAAATTTTAGGGTTTGAACTTCGAAGACATTGGGGATTGGGGGTTGGGGATTTTGGAGGGAGAAAGGATGGTTTTTGGAGAGAGAGAGAGAGAGAGAGATTTCGGGTAATTAATAGTAGGTTTGAGAATAGCAGTGCAAACGGTTCGGATAGGTCTGGGATATATCATATTAATATTCGTATTTGCTTACTGATACGGTTATTCCTTACGTAAAAATCAGGGTTTTTATATCAAAACTATATTTACTTTTATCCAAATTGATACTTATTATATTTTAAAAAAAAATTAATATAAATTACATTTACTTGCTAACATGTTTGCAATGTCACACCTAATCCAGTTTTCAGCCCAAAAAAACGTGAAATGACCATTTTACCCTCACTATTTTCTTGTTTTTTCATCTCCTTCCTTACAAACCATAATCCTAACCCTAGCCTCCTCATCCTCCCCTTCTCCCCGTCTTCCCTCTCCCTCCTCCCCCAACTCCCGTGCCCCTCTCTCGTCCTCCCTCTTCCTCCCCGACCTCCCACTCTTCCATTCTTTCTCAAGTGAGAACTAGGATTAGGGTTAGGGTTTGGAGGAGGTGGTGGCCATGGATTAGGGTTAGAATTTTAGGGGAGGTGGCGGCCATGGGTTGGAGTTTTGAGAGGTGGCGGTCATGGGCTAAGGTTAGGGTTAGGGCTTGTAGAAGAGGGGGATGGATGAGGTTAGGGTTAGAGGTTGGAAGGAAGAAGATGGGGATAAAATGGGAATATCTGATTTTTCATGGGTGAACAGTAAAAAAGGTGTGACATTATAAACATGTTAGCAAGTAAATGTGGCTTACATCAAACAAAAATTAATGTGGTAAGTATCAATTTGGGTAAAAGTAAATATGGTTTTGATGTAAAAACCCTAAAAATCATATCCATATCCATTAAAATTGGATATTGAAACGAATATATACGTGGATATATATGTGAGTATACATCTTGTCTGAATGAATTTAGTTTTTTTATGTGGGGAATACTTATACATTTGTAAAATATGAATTAATAGGATAATACAAATTCCATTAGTAGAAAAACTTATTTATACAATTATTATAAATTTTCAATGCATAATACTTTTTATTATCATTTTCATCACAAAACCAACAAAAATCAGTGAATATTTTTTATTTTCTTTTTGTCGTAAGGGCTGCTTGGTTCCGAAAAATCTAGAAACCCAATTTCCAGGGAATACTAACATTGCCACGTAGATTTTTGGTGTTTACACCTTTCTTTTTTCTGTGTTTATTTCGCTCGTCTTTTTTTAGGAAACCCCACATTATTGTTTCAAGAAACCCTGTTTCCAAGCTTATGGGCTGGAAATGTAATACTTAGGGTGTGTTTGGCAACAAGTTAAAATTGGGCCAGGACTAAACCTGACCCAATTTTAACTTGAATTTTGTTTGGCAAATTTTAAGGCCGGCTCTGGCCTCATTTTTTGTATGCAAATAGTGGCACTAAACTGGTTTTCTTTTGGACCAGGGGGGGCCTGGTCCAAACCAAAACCAGTTTAGTGCAAAACTGGGTCAGGACTGGTCCTGGCCCAGTTTTGCTTCATTTGCCAAACTGACCCTTAGGATCGCACCCACTAGAAAATGAAGGAGTACATTTCCAACTCTCTAGCTTTTTAATTTTTGATTATTATCAAGCAAAACAGGGAAAAGGTGATGGGGTGGATTTCTTAACCATATTTTAATGCAAAAGAAAAAAAAATTCAAGAAACCCACCTAAAAGCACAAACAGGTCTTTTGCATAGTTTTCCTTTTTTGAGTTTTTTAAGAAATTAACCAAACAGCCCCTTAATTGACTTCTACTTTACTCAAAACTTCAAACTTTCCACATAATCTGATGTTTTCCCCTCTTTATTCTGTATGCTATGTGAGATGCACGTGCGTTGCACGTGGTTAAAAATCTTGATTATTTCTTTTGAGTTTTTTATTTACTATAATTAGGTTAGGAAATAGTTTAAAATATATTAAAACTTTTTGGATATCTTTGGGTATAACCTTGGTGGTTTCAACCTCTTGCCTTTTCGGAAATAATAAAGTTTAGAGTCTTAAAGTATAACATTATAAATAATAAACAATCCCTCTGGAAAACTTGTACATTCACTTGTTTATGTTCTGAATTTATTTTGTGAAAAGAATATGAGAAAAAGTGACTTAAGGAAAATAATAAAGAGTTAGAATTAAGCATTTGGAAGAGGTTTGAGTGTTTATGATGTTAGTACGCACATTAAAAGTGAAATTAGTGGAAACTGTTAAGTGAATCCATGTGAATTAGAATGGATGATCGTTTGATCGATCCGTTGTTATTGAATTCTAAGGCCGAGAATGCATAGAATTTACAGTTAGATGAATGGATATTCTATTGTCATCAATCTAACTGATTGAATATTTTTTAGCATTACATATAATTGATGTACTTATATTAAATATTTATAATAAGTAACAAGATGAAATTTACTCACTTTAATAATATCTCTCAATTGTTTAGAGAAATGTCCTCCCAAGAACTTAATCATCAACCAATCCTATAATTATACAACATACATAAAATTTTTAATTCAATAAAATGAGTAATTATTCCTAGTAACTTCCTAATCATTTGAAAAAATATTAGTTTACACCATTTTAAGGATTTTCTAACTGTAAAAGAATATTGACAGAAATAGGGTTAAATACTAAATCTAAAAATGTGTGTTTTATTAAACCCTACATTTTGGCTTCAAAAAATTTTTGTGGAATTTATAATACTACCTAAATTTTGTAAACAATGTGATTTATATTGTCGACTTAAAATAACATTTCTAGATTTTTTGCCTATTCTAAAATTTTTCAGAAAATTACCCTTTCTTATAATTTCATTATTAAAATCTTAGATTTAAACTTACAATTAATTTTTACCAAAACCATAATTCTTTATAAAAATATTTTTGGACACACTTATAGTAGAATTTCTTTTTCATTTATCTTAATTGTTAGTTTTAGTTTTCATAGAACAAACTAACTTTATAGAGCTATTCTACATGTAAATTTTACATTGCTCTTTGTATATAACACAACTAAAACTACCTTCATGAATGAATTTCTTTGTGGTGTAAATGCCTATGTGCCAAGATATGTTTCTTAGTATTCATGCTTTTATAAAGGGTGAGATCAACACTTGTAAACAACCCCGAGAGTATTTTGAACATCCCTTCATGCAAATGCAGATCTAAATACCATGTTCTTTCAATAATTAAAAACATAAATGAAAATCATAACAGTTTATAATTACCCATATGCACTCAAAATCTACATGAATGAAAAATGTAAAAGAACCATAAAGATAAAGTAATAAAAATAAAAATAAAATTATTGAAAAAATAAATAATTACAAATGATGAAACTAAAAATAAGTAAGTTTTATTTATAATGAGGGTCAGACTTTAAGAAAATAAATGAAATCATAATATAATCAGATATTCTACCTTTGTCGGTTGATTGACCAAAGAGAAGTTAAGCATTGCCCACTAATCGAGAACGGAGGAAATTTTAGTAGTTGAAAAAATAGTTAAAATAGAGTGATCTCATTAAGATTCTAAAATTTTCTTATGTTGTTTTCTTATGCAAACATACAAAACCTGTTAGGTGTGTCCATTCACTTAGACTCATAAACTATAAATCATATATTATTGAAATTTCTAGTGCTAAAATGAGCTTATTCTAAGACTACTTTTATTAAATTGCCACTTAACAGCAAACAAGTAAATTTAGAATATTGAGACTACTTTTTCATGCACTTAAATCAAAATTTTATCATTGATTTAATACTAAATTGTGGTACTACATTCTCAAGTAAACTATATACAACACTATAAAAACTTGCATATAATCAAAAATACTATTCTTTCATAAAAAGTAAAACAATA
Organism: Asparagus setaceus; assembly: GCA_012295165.1. NCBI lineage: Eukaryota > Viridiplantae > Streptophyta > Magnoliopsida > Asparagales > Asparagaceae > Asparagus > Asparagus setaceus. Next base: position 66,548,599 of record CM022702.1, read on the forward strand.
AGCAAATGCATGCGCTAAATATAGTCCATTAAATTAACTGATAGGATACATATTCAAAAATACTTCTTTTAGAAAAAAAAAGGGCCTAAAAGACCCCAGTCGACAATCGTACTACCATTCCCAACTCGTTGGATACAAAGTAGCTTTCATCCCTAGCAAAAAGATGAAATCACTATAAGTATTTTTACATATTTAGCCATGATTACATAAAACCCACACACAAAAGAAAGATAGAGATAAAACATATTCAAATATACCTACCAAATATATAGTCTCAACTCGAGTTATGCCTATACTAGTCACCATCTCGGCACCATCCAAACTACTCAACATGTCCACAAGGACGGCCTAGACTGAATCCTCACAAGCTGCATCCTCTTTCACAGTTTGGGCCTCAATCCTGTAACAACAAAATTGTAAATAGTAAATTCAAATTTGAAAAAGTTCCAAAAAAAAAGATTAAGAATTTATAAAAAAGTTTAAGAATTTCTAAAAAAATCAATTATGTAGAAGGATTCCTAAAATGATAGGACATGTAAATTCATTGTCCATATACATATAAAGTCAGAATAATATTTAATATAGTGTGAAAAATTAAATAACTATATATGACATGTACATATTAATTAATAAATTATATATAAATTATATCTAGTATGATTGTTTGCAAATTATACTATCCCATACTGAAATGGGAAACCAAGAGACCATAAAATCTCAGTTGTCTTCCATCTCCCAAAAAAAATTAAGAAAATTTGAAACTTACTATTAAACCGGTGCTGAAGAAGAAAATGGGTGGGGGCAACGCAGAGGAGGAATTAGGCGAAGGATTGGGCTTGATACAGATCGATGTACTATTAAAGAAATCATTGAGGAGGGATTTGTGAGTAGGAGCTCTTTAGAGTCAATTTCGGGTAGAGATGGAGATGGGAGACATATTTAAATTTTTTTAGATGAATATGTAAGGAGATTGAGCGTTGAAAGAGAAGAGAAAGAGATTTTGGATTTTTGGCAAAGATATGCTATTACTATAACGAAAGAGGAGATGTGGAGGTGAACCGGAGAAGACTACAAAATAATAAGTCCTTAATTCAATTAATAATTTTATTTAATTAGGTTTAGAACATATAATATAAATAAGGTTTATGGGCAAAATTGTCCATAGAAAGTTTTACCCATACTCCCTACTTTAAAGGGAGTATGATATGATTTAAGGCTTCTATTTCTATTTACTCTCCAAAGTATTGGGCTTGTCATTTTGTCCCTCCTGAACTATTTTTGATTTCATCTTACCTAAACTATTAGTTTCATCCACACTTACTTCTTGAGCTATTTACAGTTTCATTTAAATCTATATATAATTTCATTCCTATCGATTTGAGCTATCACTCTCCTCTTATAATTTTATCCCCATCTATTTGAGCTATCAGTTTCCTCTTATAAATCTATTTAAAACACTCATAAAATAATAGAATGAAAAGTAATAACTAGGGAGGTAATAGTTTAAGAAGTATGGCGGAATCAAAATACTTCAGAGAGTAAACATGAACAACTTTCGTAGTCCTGAGGTAAGTTTGGACTAATGATAGTTTAAGAGATATGAAGGGACAAATTTAATAGTTTAGGGACACGTAGGATCTGAAGCCTGAAAACTTTTTTTTTCCTTCGAATTTTTTGTCAAGAGTCATTTTTCAACTATCATCCTCCTAGAAAACTATTCACTTATGATATTTTTGAAATATTATGTCGATATAATAATGCATACCTCTTATATCATGTATCGATGTAATATGTTATGTATATAATTTGATATCGTTGTGTCATATTTTGTTTTACTCATATTGTTAGTTTACATTAAAAAACTTGCATTCAATTAAGACTAGAGTTTAGGTACCACCAAGGGGTTAGCTCAAGTGGCTGAAGGCGATCAAAGTGTCCCACAAGTATCTGGGTTCGATTTCTGGAGTTAACGATGCCTAGCAATACTCACTTAAACTCAGGACTTTTCCCCTGATGCTTGAGAGACCTAGCTAAGGTTCCTCGTCACAAAATAAAAGGTAAAGTTTAAGTGAGACTCTATTATCACTCTCATCCTAGCTGTCTTTTGTATGTGCGCTCCAGTAAATGTACTTAGTATTTACCTTTCAAATACACTAGCGCGCACCCGTGCAAAGTACGACCTCATTTTTTTTGATTTACTGTTTATGTTACTGTAGCATGGCGACCCTCCTATTAGTATAGAGGAATAGCTGAGAAACGTAAATGAATTCATACCCGGCCCATTATTATACTCTGCAAGCACATTGAAGTGGGAGTTCTTTTTTTTATCGGACCAGTAATTTCTATTGGGCTGAGCTAAAAGCCACAGCCTGGCAAAAAGAAAAAAGAAAAATTTTGTTTGAGCTCCAAGGCAAATCTTTTTCTGTTGAGAACAGAAACAAAAAAGTCTCTCCTTTTTTATATTTTTTCATTAAAAACGGATCGGAGAAATATTTGAGGGAGGCCATGGCGAGAGACAGCTGCTTGGCTCGCATCACAGCAGGTGCTGCTATTGGCGGTGCCGTCGGCGGAGCAGTTGGTACTATCTCCTCCTCTCTATTTCAAAACCCTAAACCCTAATTTAGCCTCAATTTCATGAGTTGGGTTTTCTAGATCTTCTGTAGTTACCATGATTGGATGAAAGTTTGGATTTTTGGAAGGGACGCTTCTTCAATGGTGAATGAAGTGATTAGGGTTTAGGAAGTTTGTGCCTCTATCTGTAGAGATAGAGGCTAGGTACATGTTTTTTTTTTTTTTAATTGTGGGTCAAGAATCTTTGATATATGTTCAACAAGATGGCATTTTTTTTTGTTTCTTATATTTAGAACTAGTAAAACATGAAGAAAAGAAATCATCAACTGCACCAGGTAGATATATATCTTTATTAGAATCCATGAAAACTGTCCAGCTAAATATCAGTTGTTCTAATAGTTATAATCTTTTTCTCTTCAAAATCAAGTCATGATTTTGTTCAATATATAGAAGAGTTCCCTTTACTATCACTTATGAGCACTATTGATTTCGGTGCACGACTTTGGTACTTTATGTAAGACCAGTGAGTATGAGCATATGAAGTCTCTTGAAGAAAATGCTGCTTTACTCTTCCTATACCTCACATAATGCACTTGCAGAGTTGCAGTAGTCTTTCTCATCCATCTACACCTCATTAGTTTATACAAGCTTCAACTAAGTACACATTCCCTTTATATATCTCATTAAGTAACCACAAAGCGGAATTTCTTATTCTAAAAGAAGGGGGGGGGGACTAAGTAATAGCATAAGTCGATAATAGTTTAATGCCTCAAAATAATGTCAACACCTACGAGAGAACTGACAAACATCTTCATGCACCTTTGTTTAACTTATTTGCGTATATAATTGTTGCAGATAAGAGATTATAGTCTTGAAGTTCAGCCAATTGACCCTTTATGAACATAGCAATTATTAAGTCCTTAGTACTTTTCTATGATCATCCCCTCTAAACATTTTCATATATGAAAACGATAACTACAAACTTGTTAGTTCTACCTCGTTGATTGTAACTCTAACTTTCTGCAATTCCTGCTTATTCTCCCAAAATTTCTTACTTTCAATCAATTATTTTCTCTTACTAAATATAAAGATCTAATTTACAACTTGTTATCTGTTTTTAAGATGGCAATATGAGAAGACCTTTCAGACTTCAATGTTGTTTATAGTCCATTATCCAGGACATGCCATTGTAAGTTATCCTTACATAACATTAAGATATTTGTATCCTCATAGGCTTAGGTTTTAAAAACAATCCTATTAATTTCAGTTTCATTTTTTTTATTTACACCACCTGTTTTGATCAGGTTGACTCCTAATGTTCACAATATCATCATCAAGCAAATTGTTTTAGGTCCTCGCTACGCGCTTGAGCATCCAGATAATTTGGAACATGATCTGCATTAGGATAAATCCTAATTTGAAGAACTTGATTCAATTAAACTGGATATACTTCGATATTAAGCCAAGAAATAGCACTCATTACTTGAATTTACAGCAACTTGCGTGTGCTGGTGGATCTTGTTTATTTAGACCCAACATACACATATTAGCAGCACTTATAGTTGTTTCTACTTTAAACAGTTCTGAATAACTTCCTTAATTTCTTTTGTCTAAATGTATGTAAGAATGTGCACTTACGTGTGAACTGATGGTGTGGTTTCTGATGATGTAAATCTTGACAGGTGCTGTTTATGGGACCTATGAGGCTATCAGATATAAGGTAATGTTCTTATATTTAAGCCTTATGAGCCATTAAATTTGTAGTCTTATGAACCAACCGCTATTTTTGGTTCTGTGTGCATTTTCTGCTTATATTTAGTTTCTTCTAGCTCTGTAGATTGATTCATCCTATATGAGTTTGAAGCTGGTACTGGTACTATATTACAATTATGTGGATATCTAAAATGCAGTGCATCATTCGAGCAAACGTTTTGCATCCAAATAAGATACTTGTCATTTTTCTGAGGTATCTAATCTCGTTGGTAGTAGGTTTATGCAAAATTTGGCTGTCAGTCCGATATCCAATTTTCCCATACAACTAGGATTCTGGCTTCTGATCAGTTATCTAGTTTATGCCTACATGACTTGTATATGGGAGCATTATAAACCAACTAATCATTCCAGCCAAACCATATATGAGCATTATAAACCAGCTAATCATGCCAGCCAAACCATATATCCGAGTATGTTTCTCATATATATTTTGTAAAGGTTCTAGTTTAGGAGATCATTGGCAAAGAAGTGTCAATTGTGTACCAATGTAATTGATCATGTTTAATGACATTGTCAGGTATTAGCCATGATACTTTCATGCAGGAAGTAATTGTACCAGAGGTTAGCTATACATTCAAGATTTGTATGCTTAGAATGTTGAATTGGGTACAATCTCCTGTGCTACCGATATGGTTAATGATGTAGCATCTATATTACGGTACCTGAATACTTTTATCATGAGTCATACTTGTACATGACACTTCCCGTACCCAACTCTTCTTGGATGCTCCTTAGATATATGCATACATGATACATCTATTCAGACGTGTACTCAATTATACAATACATGTTTTAATTCAAAACGCTTGTAATACACTCTTGGGCATATATCCTATACTTTACATCTATTTTTGAGATTTATTGGACAATGGTCAAGTTCATTTCAGCCTTAAAAACTATGATTTCAAAGGGTCGTTTGCTTATCTAGCTTAGAACTATGATTACAACTTCTGTGTTTTAGCCGTGTCCCCATGCCCTACTTTTTACAAATTAGCCGTGTCCCAAACCCGTACCCAAACCCGTATCCATGCAACTTAGTTAGCATCGACCAAGCAAGATTATGTGGAAGAACCATTCTAGGATATTAAGCATATGCACTCTTAATTTGTTGCACGTGTGCCAACTGTTTCCCCCTCCTTTTAAAGGATCTTCAACTTGAAGGTTGGGGATAGGATAAATTTAAAGTTATTGTTATAGAACCACATCGTAATTTGTTGCATTGTCATGAAGGAACAATGAATCTAGATATCCTCAAGATCTTAAATAGTACTTGATTTTAAATAATAGAATTCCAGAGTAAACATTTTTTTCTGATATATCGAACCAGTCCTCTCTTGACTAGTTTGCACAGTTGGTGCATTTTGAGCTGTTTAATGTATTTCAACCTCGTAAATAAGGGAACATATCATAAAAGTTCTGGATAAACAGCACATATTAGTTATGCTTGTGGAGAATAAAGAATCAATGAAATTTGTTATGTATTGCCTTTATCTCTCAAGAGGCACCACGAAAGCCCGCGTGTGAAATTGACCATGATCTTATCTTTTCCTAATGGAATATGATGCAGTCGTCATAGTTGTCATTTTTCTGGAAACCGAATCTTTTTTTGAAGTTGTGGAAAATTTTGTGGTATAGGCATTTATATTCCTCCAATATTGATATCTAATCCTGTAATTTAATCTATAGAATGCAGTCATTATAATTGTCACTTTTCATGAAACCAAATGTTTTTGCGAAGTTGTGGAAAATTTTGTGGTATAGTCATTTTATGTTCCTCCAAGATTGATATCTGATCCTGTAATTTAATCTAGAATGCAGTATGTGGGGAACTGATTCTAATATGAAGCGTTCTCTCTCTTAAGTTTATATCTCTAATGACAAATTATACTCTCTTATTTAATTTCAGGAGTTCCATGCATCAGCTCTTTTTCATATGCCTCTTCATGAGAATGCATTTCCTGAATGGTTGTTCTAAATGTGTAGTGAATAAGAATGTGGAGTACACAAGGACTTATCACCCCTTCATAAATGAGAGATGCCTAATATCTACATGACTACAATAGCTTATCTTAAGTTTTTCGCTTATGGTCTAGGTTATCTGGGTGCTTCTAATATGGAGCGATACCTGTCCCCGTACCCGACACGTGTCGTACTTTGACCACTTGCCAAACATGTCTAAATATATACATATATTTATTCAGAATGTACTTACTACTTACTTATACAATGCATGTTTAATTTAAAACACTCTTCATATACTTCTTAGATATATATATCCTACACTTCATATACATTTTTATAACTTCTTGGATAAGAGTCGCGTTCATTTCAGCCTTAAGAACTACAATTTAAAAGGGTCATTTACATATATAGCTGAGAACTATGATTATAAACCAGGAGTTTCAGCCGTGTCCCCGTACCCTACCTTCTACAAATTTGCCGTGTCCCGTACCCATGCAACTTAGCTTATGGTTCTGCTTGAGCAAGGCCATATTATGTCCATTGAATCCTTCTCTTTCAGGAAGATCTCCAAACCCAATCTTGGATATCGATCAAACGCTTCAATATATAAGTATTCAGTTTTATCTTTACTCCATTGCCAGTCATCACTTGTGTCTTTTCTTTCTGGACTATCAATTCTTGATATTGTATTTTCACCTGTTGAGGTTATTATGTCCCTATATACATTAGTGATTTGAACTTTTTCGTGTTTGTAATTATACTTTATGATTATTTATATTTAGGTCCCTGGATTATTGAAGATTAGACACATTGGTCAAACAACTCTGGGAAGTGCAGCAGTCTTTGGGCTCTTTTTAGGAGCTGGGAGTTTGATACATTGTGGCAAGTCTTACTGAACCAAGTTGCAGCTTTTGGGATCCCTTGTTTCTGGATGAGATCATGGGAGTTCAATTATAAACCAGTAAATCTTATCAGGCTCCTTGTATGTGTGGTTTCTTGTAAAACATGAATAATCAAAGTGTTCGTATTGAATTTTTGTTCATGTTTGTTTCCCTACATCCAATCTAGACCGTGAGACGGAAATGCTCTATATTTTTCTTGAATGTGTTGTTACCATTTGACAAATGATTCAAGATACCTCTGTTTTTGTGTTTGTCAATTTGTTGTGTAAAAGGAAGCCAGATGGGAATTTTCTGCTCATAATGTTGCCTGCGTCCAATATTTTTGTAATCTAAAGCAGGCTCAACTCATAATGTACCTTCTTCCAATATTTTCATAACCTATCAATCTGCGCTGCAATCTACAAAAATGAATTATTTCATTGTATACATTTGACATTTGTAGAAAGGGTAATATAGCAAGAGATCCCTCGCCGTTCTAGCGTAAAGATCAGTTTTGCAATAATTATAAACATGATTTTATGAGTTCAAGAAGGCAATGGTTTGAGAGCATGGCTTGACCTACTTGTTAATCGATCATGATTTCCTTTTACTAAAATTGTACTTGTAGCATAAGTTGTATTGTTTACATTATAGCATGTTGTAAGAAATAAAGGAACTATTAAGTGATATTGCCATTTAGTTCATGTTTAATATCAGTGTTTACGAAACATACATACAGGGAGAACCACCTAATTCAATAATCCAATATGTTTCAGCTAAATTGTATTCAAGATGTTAGTTGTTCAGTTATATTCTCAGAATCAAAACAGAGAATTAGAAAAAATATATCTTTCATTTTGGTCAATTGCTCTGAGTAACAATCTACAGATTTAGCATGTACACACAATATATCAATACTTTCAATACAATGTTATACAAAAGCATGGTTTTTTACGCTGTTGCTTCGATCTTTTACAACACTCAATTGATAGCTTCCTCATCATCATGAATACAAGTGACATCTAACTGTGCAAAATGTTATTGTACAAAAAGAAGCAACCCTTTTGAAGCGCCTGAATTAGAGCGCCGAAGAAGACCGCAGGCAAACAAAAAAAAAAACTGCTCCTGGGGACTTCTCTCTTCCACTATCTGCATATTCCTCTTCATGTTAGCCATGATTACATGTTAATGCAAAAATATTGTAGAGCGACATATAATCAGTTATGGAAATTCATGATTCTGCATTTACATGAACTATATTATCACTTGTTTGAAAATAGCAAAGACATGCCAGTTTAAAGATTGATAGAGAAAGAAAATGCCAAGGTTTGATAAAAAAGTTGTTGCCATTTCCCAATTCGTGATGGTCATTCAGTAAGATAAGTGGAAAAACATCAGTAAATGATTGGTTGGTATTTTCAGTTTTTTATAGTATAATTTCAAGAAAGTACCTTGAGTTTGTTGGTTATTTGGGAAACCTATCATGAAAGATTTTTGTTTTATTTTTACATCCATTAAGTTAGCAACTAATAAAAATCTCCTTACAACATTAACAACTGTCCTAAAAAGAGTAATTTGCTTCTTCCTATGTAGTATGTACCTACGAAATGAAAGAACACACAGGAGAATACAATACTTAGGGGTCACTTTGTCCAAAATTTGTCATATGCAAGTCACGCGACTACTTAACCTAACAGAGATGATAATATAGTTCATGTATTCATGACAGTTTCCATGAAGATTCATGTTATGACAACAACAAAGCCTTTGTGCCAAATTTTGAGGTGGCTACATAATTTTATTCTTCCGTTCAATCTATCTAGGGCTATCTTCTCTTTCATTCGAACCTGTTTAAGGCTATCTCCTCCGTTGAGTTATGAAAGTTCATGTTGATTTCTAGAAATTTACCCCTTTCTATCATCCCTCCCTTTGATCTTTTTTTTTCCCTTCCTCTTCTTCCTTATTTCCTTGTTTCTTTCTCTTGAACATTTATATTGCCTTGCTATTAAAAGAGAACATGAAAGTAACAGGAGAATTCAGACCTTTTGGTCGAGCGAGTTGTGCGCTTAACAGTTCGGACAGTCTTTTCATCTTGTAGCATAAGTCCTTTGCTTCCCTTCAACTTGGACTTGGAGGCACCTGCAGTTTAATAAGGTCTAAGAACAAAACATGCATCATTTAAACTATTACCTAGAGAGCTGTTAGTTACCTCGACGAGAAGTTTTTGGTGATTGAACCTCCAAGTCATCTACCTCGCTTTTATTAACAACACTTGAAACACCACTTTCTTCTGATAGTGTATCATTGTCTTGCAAAACAAATTCTTCAATTGTGACATTTCCCTCGCCTTCACCATCGATTACCTCACCATCTCCATGTACTGATAAATAATGATTTATGATTCATGTAAGCAGATAACAAACAACAATGGTCGAGTAGTGAGGAAAATATTATACTGATGAATTTGGAAAATACTATCAATTAGTGATCAAGCAATACTGATGAATTTGGAAAATATTATCAAGGAAACTATATTTGCAATGGAAGTCAGGCAAAGATAAACTTGATGAATAACTCTGGTGTCTTTTGGGCTCTTCCCTTGTCATGTTTATATATTTTCCAAAAAATTCTATACAGTGGCATGCTGCTCTAATTCTCGATATAGAAAATGTTCCACTTGCCAACGAGAATGTTACATACAATATGCTAGATTTCTCTAAGAACCAGGTCATAGAATGTCCATACCGCTTCAAATAGGAGAGCTATGGTTCTCAATAGATACATATCATAAACTAATATTCTACATGCAGGTGAAGCCATAAGCAAGATGTTTGTTCCAGAAGGGAACCAATGGAGAGCAAAAAGAAAATAAAGCTGGCATTTCTTTCATTATAATTCTAAAAAACATAATCATATAAAGATTTTTTTGCAAGGAAAAGGTCAAACTTATAGAGTTTAGACTTTTAATTAAGTACCTTCAGTACTATTTTCATCCGTCTCCCTTTCTGCAGTGCTCTTCTTGGTGGTTACGATGCCCTTCAGAGTACCGAGTCTCTGTTGGTGAACCTGGGCATTTCTAGCAGTCACTTCTTGCTCTTTTTTCTCCATGTGGATCTTGTTAAGCTTCTCCTCAAATTCTTCAATACAAGATTTGAGTTCTGGTTTGGCAAACTTCTTGCACTGATTTAAGAAGATACAGTAGGTGAGAAGAAGAGGTATTAGTTTTGGGGATTTATGTACTAAAAAGTGCCATAGGATGATTTAGCGTAGGGATTAAGCAGCTAGTAACAAATTTGACCTTCCAGCTCTCAGCATTACAGGGTCTAAATGCAAAATCAAATATGAAAAAATATGTGTAACTTTGTTAATTGCTACCTTGCTGATAATGACTCTAAAGTAATCCATCACAGAATCTTCACACAGAGCATGTTCATATGTTTTGAAAGAGTCAATGAGTTTTTTCAGCCCCTTCTCACTAAAGGTTAGCTGGGATAGGCAATAAGCAATATATTCCCACTGCCTAATATCTGCAACAAAAGAACAAATACGTAATAAAAAGAGAGCTATTCTGCAGGAAAAAATAACGCTGTAGAAAAACTCAGGACAGACAAAATCAAGTTCGGAACTTCGAAAACCACTCTCAGCTTTTTAAACAGAAATACTGAGAACGGAAATTATTGCAAGTATTTACAAATTGTGTGATCCGTATTACAAAATCTATTTTCTGGAGTATCGAAGCTGTTGGCTTGTATAAATTAGTTAGCTCAGTATATACACAACTAGGGAAAATGTGGCATGTTTGGCTGTAGATGGATTTGGAGAGATTATTGCGGTTGCCTCTTCTCTTCGTCTTTCTTTTGTATAAAACCTAGGTTCCACTTTTTAGGTTTCAAATTTTGGTTTCGGTAGTGAGGAATTTGTACGTGAGACTCTTAAAGTCTCCTGCTTATAGGTTAGCAAATTCTCTGTCTTGTTTGCAGTCTCCATCTGAAGATATAGGCAAATCTTGACCAAGCCATGTAAAGTGCATTGTCCGTGATCGTGCTTATTTGCATTTGATGTCTGCTTCATTCCGTAAGATATGCCCACCCCAAAAAAAAAACAAAAACAAAGGAAAAAAATTTAAAAAATTTCTCTTGAGTTTGATATCCTTTTGTTGCAGCACATCCTATGTCATGTTGGTGCTTTATACCTCTTCATGGATGAGTAACACAAGAAATTGTTAATTCCTTGTATATCAAAAATAGGACATTTAAAAGTACAATTTTTTCCCACAACTTTCACTACAGTTAGGAGTTCTCTTCCAGTTTGCAGCAGTGGCAAATATTGAAGCTACACAATTTAATAAGCATGTAAAGATCAGGAATGGAAATTATATCAATAGGAAACAATACCAGTCACTCCGTTGAACCGATTGCAAAGCTTTTCTACAAGTGCTTCCATTTGTTTGTCCTATCAAAGATCGAGCAAAAAAAATATCTGAATGACTAGTGAGAGAAATTTTTGATCTATTAGTGTAAGCCTCATTACCTTCTTGATAGAATTTATTAGGAATTGCATAATGTTGCAGAAAGCTTCCTCTTTAAGATTTTGGCTTGACAATCTTCCCAGGATATCAGGAAGTAAATTATAAATCGGGTTGCTGCCTGCAGCATCATAAAATGGGTCCAAGATCAAAGACAAGGATCAAAGTGTTATACGCCCAAACTTTAACCGGCATTATCGTTCTACCTTTTTTAGACAGCTCATGGAAGAAAAGTTTGGCAAGACTTGATATTCTTGCATCCTTATCTTCTATACAAATGGCCATCTCATTTATGTATCCTTTCACCTGATTGAATAACAACTATGATTACACTATCAAAAGCCAAGAAACTAAAATGAGTTTAGTCAGCAAATCATACCTTCATCATGTCATTTAATATGAGATGAGAAAGAACCAGAACAGCATTTTTCCTAACAGATATGGAAGGATCTCGCAGGCGAGCATACATATTTTCAGTCCAGGGTTCTAAGAGGTTTGGAAAACGAGCAGCCAAGTCGCCAAGAGCCACTGTGCAGTTGGATCGAACAGTTTCTGATGGCGCGTTCTCCAGAACAGTGAACAAAAGTTGAAGATTTGCTTCGCTGAAATATTTGTTCACGTAACTTTTATATACTTTCATCGGTTTCATAAACCAGAAGGGATGGTACAATTTGCCTATGACTTACCAAAAGTCTGCATCAATGATCATTAGTTTACAGAGAGCAAGCATTGCAGAAGCCTGAAGTTGTGGAAACTGGCATATAGAGTTACAGTATGAGTTTAGAAAATGGACTGGAAATGAGGTAGATGGCAAGATAGCAGGCAACCAAGTAAAAATATGTACTGCTACAAAACAAAAGAAAATCTCAAGTATGCATGCAATTGATCACCTTTTGCATCAAATTAAAGTTCCTACATAGCTTTGAGAGAAATGGAGCACAATGACCAATGATATTCTTGTCTGTCATATGACCACATACAATCTCTTTCTCGGCCCTTTCAGAAAGTGTATCAATTATCACATCCTCAGATATACTAACGCCCAACTCAGCATTTATACCTTGACCCTGTCAAACTCAAAAGTATTAATTTATACTTTTTTTTCTTGAAGCTTAATGCAGTTCTGTCCATGTGATCAATAACATGAAATTTATAAACTCAAATAGATTGCTATTTGAAAAGTAGGAATCTGCCTAGTTAATCTCACCTCAGTTGCTTCATTTGTATCATCACTACTAGGAAGAGATTCAAGCCTTGACCTTTCGTTTTTGGATTTCTGTTTCCGGATTTTCTTAATGCAAGACTCAATATAAACCAACTGATTCAGTGCAACATGGCTTATAACGAAGAGAAATCTGCTGAGCTTTGCTGCTGGCACTACAGAAACATAGTCGGTTTCCTCACCTAGTCCAGTGGGGACTTCATCACTTCCAGCACAACCAAATACAGAACTTAAAGATTTTTTCACTGTATCAGCTGCAAATACTTCAGGGGTCGGATGTATGGAGTAAATGGTGCTGATGGCTTTGTCAACAGCAGCATACCAAATGTTCTCTGGAAGCCAAAAGCCAGTAATTAAATTCTGAAGACACCCAAAAACTCTGCTTCCGCTGCATCTCACTTTTTGCTTATCCTCCTCCGACAATCTTTCTAGAGCAATGCATGCTGTTCTTGCAAGCAATGGTTCCTCCTTAGCCCTCCGCCCGAAACCAATATCAATAATATCTTGCAAGTGAGAACTCAAAATGCCAGGATATGATTTTGCTGCCATACAGAGAACTAACAAGGCTCCTCGACTTTGGGCAGCAACAACCCCACTAATGTTAAAGCTAAAGAAATCCCATAAGGCTGAAATCTGCAGGGACAAGAAATAATTTGCAAGTAGTAAGAAACAATTTCATCATGGCATGGGAGAAATCCATTTTTGTATATTATATACATGACATGCATTTTTTATGTGTAGAAACAAACATGATAGAAGTGTGGGTTTGTGTGTGTGAGTATATCAACAACATCTCACATCAACAACCATCAGCCTAGGCTCGTAAGTCATGTCAGATATATCAGACAAACATACTACACAATCGAATGGACATTGATGGATAAATACGATGTTCGACTTTTTAGTTTTTAGCCTTCAAATTTGCCTTGTCTTGAATAAAGTTACTTAGTAGTTAGTCACTCTAATTGCTACCACCATAATAGAATGATCTGGCTTCAACCTTTCTATTTAATTTTCAATAAGTGATCCAAAGAAACAATTCCCCTTTTTTTGGGATATCCAAGGAAGCAATTCTATTTCTATTCTTTCTTCTTCTAGTAGTTAGCTCTTTACTCTTTGAATAAATTGTCACTTTGTCATATGTTTAACCTTGCTGATTTTTTCTTTACCTATCTTTCTGCTACTTTGCCAGGATTTTCATTGTTCTTATATTTTTTTTCCAAATCTTCAACGCAGTGTTTAGTTCCACTGGGACAAGAACTAGGACTTCAATATCTCCAGACTTCAATCAAGTCCCATGTTTGGTTCTCCCAGGAGTGGGACATGCGTGGGATTAGGACTTCCCTCTAATCCCCAAAATTGGTAGTAGGAAGTTCCACCATCCTCCAGTATTAGGAACATCCGAACATGAAACCCCGTGACCGACCTTATGCCTTCCCCACACCACGAATATATTATAATATTATTATATAATATGTTAAAGTCGGGTTTCAAAACTTCCAAGGGGTTGTTTGTTTAGTTTTTAAGGGGGAGGGCTGTTTATAAAATTTAGAAGGGGCTATTTGTAATTTTCAAAAGTTTTAAGGGGATGCTTGTCAAATTTTCAGGGGGCTATTTTTAATTTCCAAGACATATGTTCCTTTACTCTCATTTTTCTGCTTTTCTAAGTGGCTCATGTTGATGCTTGAACAACTCAAGGGCCCAATTTTTTGTTCAGCTGAGAAGCTAGATAGAATGATAAGGGTTGCAGTTAGGATTAACCTATTAGGGTTATCTATCAAGCAATGTTTTAAAAAGTGCTAGGTGTTTCCAGGCGCCAGATCTAGAGCCTAGCGCGCAGGCACCTAGGAGGACGCTTAAGCAACACAGATATTTTTAACATCGAGAGAGGAAGATTGTTTTTGAAGATTCAAATCATATCCTCACTATTTTACTTGAGATAGATCTGGACATAGAGTTTTGATCAGTTACATTTTAACCTGGCGTACTCTCTTCAACCATTACTATACTTAAGTGAGCAATATACCTCTTGCGACAACGGTACAGTCCACGTAAGCAGCCCGTTCTCCCCTAGGCGCTCCCAAGACATAGATGGGCGGCCTAGGTACCGCTTAGATTTAAGCGGCTACCTAGACGGGCGTTCAGACTGCTTTTTAAAACAAAACCTCGTTCACGTGGTGTGTGTGTGAGCGCGCGCGCCCCAAATTTATTTTAGGGCTGCAAATGCCCATGAATACAGATGGATTAGACTGATACGTTTAGAACCATATTTAAAAACTTCATGTTGGAGTTATGAGTGCAAATATTCTAACTTGTCTCTATCTAACTCTTTTTTCAATATTGGACTAAATTCCTACTTATTTTGTTTGCTAGAGCAAACTCACACTTAAAACTGAATGCACATGAGACCCTCCTAAAACGAATATATGTTGTTGGCTTGTTTCATTTCTTTATCAATGTGGATTTGAATAATCTCAGACTCGTGTTTTTGTTAGACCAAACTCACACTTGAAACTGAATGGATGTGACACATACCTAAGACCAAATGCTGGTATAAGGTTTTCTCTTAAACATCTTACAAGTCCATTATGCTTTGCTTCATCTTGACAAGGGATAACATCAAGTACATTTGGTGTTGAGAAGTATTTTGATAAAAATGAAAAATTACCACTTTGTTAATTTATCCATGTGAACCTGCTCAACTTAGAGCGACAGTAAGAGTGTAACACCACCTAGAACAAACTAATGAACTTATTATAGATTGCAGGGCTCCTTTTCTTATCACAGGATGTACACATACAACTTTACATGATAATGTTTTAATAATCTAAAATCTGACAATGGCTGATGGAACCTCACCACCTTTGGGATGATGGGAAACTCCACCTACCACTGAAGACTCCATTCTAGTCCAACACTATTCTTAGAATGACTTCATGAAGCGATGCCGGAAGATGCAATCAACGGAAAGATGTGAACAACTGAGGCAACATTAGGAGGATGGACTAGACATATCAAAAAGAGAACTTAAATTAAAAAAAGTGCATGAATCAAGACTTTCTTCTACAGCTTTTGATTTCCCTTAACTAGTTAACCACCTAAATATTTTAATGGATTTTCAAGTAAAGCACCGAAAATAGACCAATACAATCCCTACTTTAATCAACGATGAAATTGCATCTTCTTGTAAACCATCTTTCAAGAATGAGGAATCACTGCTGATATATGACAATGGGGAAAAAGGCTTTATTCACTTTCTCCATTTAAGTACTTATCAGTTATCTTATTTAGAGTCTACACTAGGCGAGCTGCATAAAACATGAATTATTAAAAGTATGAGTATATTACCAGATGGTCAATAGAAAAGTGATCTCTTATAACCATGTTAGTTCATGATCCTTCTTCAAGATTTGCGAGAAATAGCGAGGAAGTTTCAAAGAAGGAAGAGAGAAGAGGGGTACCATGTTAGTTGAAATTTCCCCTTTGGACACCAAATTACCAATTAGACTTTCCAAAGCTGCAAGATCACCAATGCTAGAATCAATGACAAGGCTCAACAAATTTCTGGCAGTTTCTGCTGGATTTTTTCTGATATAAATATTCATGAATGCACTCTCCACGGCTTCATAAATAGATTTGTCCTGAGAAAATACCTGTAATCTCCAAGAAATGCAAATCAGTTTCATACTGTGTAATGCATATATCTAATATTACTAGAAACTGCTTGCTTCATATTGTACAGTTGTTCAATAGAGTTTACCAGGGGAAGCATTTTTCGAAGGCATTCTTCTGAACCATCAATCTGAAACTGTCTGCTTCTCATCAGCAAAAGAATCGTGTTCTCCACATCAGTAGCCGAAGAGGACGCTAATAGTTGAACCAGAGTTGTCATTGTAGAAGTTATGCATTTTGAAAACTGTAATCCAGATTCAAGGGATGCGACCAGAGCCCTGACCTGTTCCAAATTGCCAATATCTGGAACAGTAGAATCCTGATCTTGGCTTGAAGGCAAACAACTATCACTGACACTTTCATTCTGCAGTTCTGCAGCTTGCTCATGAACCTCACTGCCCTCAGAATCATCCCCCTGTGGCGTTCCACGAGGCTCCATTCCTTTCAATTTCTGTTTGTACTTTTCCAATGTTGCCTCAAAAGCAGCAACACGGAGTTGCGGTCCAAATGGATTGTGTTGTAACATTGTGATGAGAAGATTCAATGCTGATTTCCTCACCATTGCACTCTTATCCTCCAGTCGCCCTGAAGCTACTGTTGCCACCTCATTCCACAGCCCAATCGAAATAGCATGTTCCTCACACAACTCTGCCCACACCTGGAGTACCCGACTCCTTGTGTATGCTGACACATCCCTGCACCTCTCAATCAAGATTTCAAGCATAGCCTGCTTTCCACGTAACCTCAGAGACTTCGAGCTCACATCTCCTTCCACATCCTTAAAAGCCTTTGCAACCAACTTTCCCAAGACCCCAACAAGCGCGTTTCTGATCTTATATGATTCTCCACCAAAATGTGGGACTAAGACACCAACATTCGTGGAGACTAACTTAGGGGAACGATCAGCAAGCTCCACGAGAAATCTCCCGACGTTCTCTGCTCCAACTCCGTCCCTTACATAGTCTTTGGGATCAGTCCTACCAATATCACGGATAAGAGCAATCGCCAAGCTCCCTTCACCGTACTTCTTCTCTGCTTCGCTGACTGCTTCAGCAATGTGAGGGACAGTGAAGTCAAACTTATATATCAAGTGAAGGATGGATGCACAAGTTTGGTCAGTTTGATGGTACTTTGTTGCTATCGTTCCTATGATTCGACCAAGGCTATCTCTTGTGTTAGCATCCCTTAGTAAGGTTTGGTTCTCATACAAAGTGAAAGTGCACCTGCAGGGAAATTTGGTCAGTAGGGAAGTCAAGATGTTTGATGTTGGTTCATAGTTGGTAGGAATTTACTTGGAGATGAAGGACAGATAGCTCTGATCGATATTGCTAGAGCCAAAGAGAAGCGAGAGATTGATCTCGAGAGAATTTGCAATTAGGTTGACTATCCGGCTCCTATGTGACTCCCAATTCCATGAATTCGCAGAATTCTTCTTGCGAGCTTGAGAAGCTGCCTAAAACCAGGAATAAAACCTTGATAATTCTAACAAAAATATTGAAGCACAACATTTTGTAACCAAGCATGACCAAAACTTGTCTGAAAATTAGAGGTTTGCAGAGTTAAGCATGATTTGAAATATACTGCCCCCAAATTATGCCACTTTGAGCTAGAATACCCCAAACTTGATACAGCAGAATTGGAGGGTAAATTAGCAACTATCTAGATTTGGGTGTATATTTGCAGCTATGCTTAACTTGGGGACATACGGGCAAAAGCAACCGTTCCTAAATCAAGCGGACAAAAGAATATTCCTTCTAAACACTAGTTTTTTTGTTTTTGTTTTTTTAAATAAGAAAAGCTCTTACCTTTGAGCTCACAGCAGCCCCTTGGCTTGCCGCCTCCTCAGCAAGCACAATAGTAAGAAGAAAATATGTATAAATCTTAAGCGCATTCCGATGTGAGGCAATCCTCGCCGCAATCTCAGCCCCACTGGACCCCACTGCTTCCTCCTCCTCCTCCTCCTGAGGCGGGGCCCGTGAAAGAGAATCCACATTCGGCAGCAAGACACAAAGATTGGATCTTAGGGTTTCAACAAAATTGAATTTTGACGAAGGGCTTAAGAAAGAGAAGCCCTTGACGAGTGAATACACTCGATCGAAAATATCCTGCTCCTCCACACAGAAGAGCTCCTTATCGGAGAGATCGAAGGCGAGGCCTGGAAATTTTAGGGTTAGGGTTAGAATTTGTGGAAGGGAATTGGGGGCTTTGAAGTGGAAAAGGCTTTACCTTTGACGAGCTCTTCGACGTCGGAGGGGCGGAGAGAGGAGGCGTCGATGGGGGAGGCGGCGTAGAGGCGGTGGTCATCGGGGAATTCTTCGAGGGATTTGAGCTCCGATGGGAAAAGAAATGGAGGAGCCATTGGATTCTAGAGAGAGAGAGAGAGAGAGAGTGGGGGGAAATTATTTTTTGGGAGGAGAATTGGGAAAGGGATTTCAAAATGAAGAGGAGAGAGAGGAGCGGGAAGATGAAATTGTTTTGGGCTGTGGGCAGTGTTTTGGTTCCAGGCCTGTAGTAGGCCAAACTGACCCACAGAACACATTTACTGGGTCGAGTATGAGGCCCAACATGGACACAACAAGGGGCTTGTTTTTTTGTTTTTCTCAATAAAATTAATTTTATTACTACATAAAATCTTCTATGGAAACACTTCAAACATTTTTTTTCCAACATGGAACTAGATATTTTGCAGGGTTAAGTTTGACAAGACCAATGAACTTTGGGGGTTGTTTGCGCAGCACTGTTGTGAAATTTGAAAAATGGGAGAAAACTCCCTCTAACTTTGGGGATTTTCACAAAACACTTCTCAACTTTCAAAAAATTTCACCTCAACTTTGTGCCAGATTTCATTCTAGGATTTGTCGCGACAGAGAGGTTAGAGGAAAACAAGAAAGAATAAGAGTAGTGATAACTATACACGAGCTATATCATTCTTGTACTCCTACACACACAAAAAAGGGACCTATTTCATAAATTGCAAAAATAAATTATGAGTTGCAATGAATCTCACTTCTTTGTGTGTAGGAGTACAGGAGTAGCGTAACTCTTATAATACACTTATCATTTTCCAAAGAATAAGTTAGAGGCAGATGTTGTATGGTTATCCTGACCGGGAGCTATTTTTTTAAAAATTGATATTTTGAGTATGGAACTTTTGAAAAGTCAATGAGGACTTTGTGAGACTGGCCAATGGGAAAACAAGAAGAAGATGTGAAAAGGGTAATTATCAACCATGACTGCAAATTATGAAAGCTGAAGGTGTGAAAAGAGTAAAACAATGCTTTGCATAAATTTATAAAATTG
The DNA here is from genome assembly GCA_012295165.1 of Asparagus setaceus. Taxonomy (NCBI): domain Eukaryota; kingdom Viridiplantae; phylum Streptophyta; class Magnoliopsida; order Asparagales; family Asparagaceae; genus Asparagus; species Asparagus setaceus. The sequence goes on from CM022702.1 coordinate 66,568,505, forward strand.
CCTCTTGCCCCCAATTTATCCAGCAAAGATTGCAAAACAAGAATATCTGTGAAATTCTCTGGATACAACGAGATATACTACGTACAGAGTGATCATCAGACTGTAAGCACACACTAATTCTAAAACTCAAAAGAACAAGAAGACAACCTTTTAGCTCTCTTGTATATCTTCCTGATGCTGGATGAGCTGATCTCTGAACCACAATGGGGGAAATGAGGCACTGTAATCTCAAGAGCTATTGCCAGCTCATCTCAAGTGGTTTATGTTCATCGACAAAAATCTCAGGTGTACTGGAGTCCTCCCATGGACCAACCTCTGACCAGGCGTCGGTTTAATTGCAACTCTTCTCTTTCAATCTACACCTTAACTTCTACGAGTTCGGTGGAAGATATATCTTTCAAGTGAAGGCACAATGTTCTTTTCAAGTTCACATGGTTTTTGCATAGACGGTAAATTTATCTCTCAAGGAATTGTCGAATTTGGTGATGTTTTTCCTTATTTCTTCTCCCTAATAGACTAGAATATTGAATGTTGATGAACAACAACTTGGCAGGGTGATTTGTATACGCAATTAACCATTTTTAGCCTACTCTACACCTTCTATGAATATGATCTGGTGCTTGAACAGTGATGAGGATAATTTTTTTCGCGAGGAATACATTTCTTTTAGTGAAAGACTCACCAACGTTCGTCGTTGATCTACAAAGGTATCAACACCACTGATTGGAAGTAAAATTATCTTGAAGTCAGACATATACTGTTATTGATTGTTTCAAGCACGGAATTAGCGTTCAGAAAAGGAAGATAAACCGCAGAAACAAGAGACTTTGTACAAACCCCTTTATTAGCAGCAATTTCCAATAGTTCATGGTTCTTTCATCATTAGTCTCGTTCACATGTTGTTGTTCTACATGAGGGGAGGGTGTTTACCTGCAACTCATCCTTATCAATGTTGGAAATATGGTAAAATAAACGCTGCAAAAGAGATGTGAGCTGGGGCATGACATGACACTATTCTTAAGAGTAGTTTCGCCCCCTCTAAGATAGTGTCTCGGCGTAATAGGGAGTTTATAGCACTCTACCCTCCAGGATTCAACAGCACAAGAAAAAACTCAGCAATCGAAAAGTCTCTTTGCTTAGTAAATGTAAATTTAGGAGCTCAAGAAGAATATTTAGAAGCTCAAGAACAAATAATCTATTTTAAAGACCTCAATTTTTTTATCTCCTATCCAATGTGGGACCAAACTTTGTAGTCGTTTTTGAAATACTCTAGAAAACTCCAACAATCAAAATGTGAATTGAGCGGTGTTAAATGCTAATAATAATGAAAAAATGGCTGAAGGGTGATATGTGTCAATGGAGGTATAGGCCATGGGGTTATGTTCAATTTACCCTCTACTTTAACAAGGTAAACAAGTAAGCATATAGTGAACATTTACAACCCAAGCAACAAAATACAAGCAGGTAATGCATCTAACTCTATATACTACTCTTCATACCAGAGCTAGCTTCCTCCCCTTCCAAGTGATTTCTTGCCCATTCTCATCTTTCAACGCCGACGTCGAATCTTCATTATCTTGCCCATTCAATTCTTTTGTCTTGAGATTCAAGCACTGCCAGTTTTCACAAGTAACGACGCTACCATCTCCGTCAGTCTTGCAGGCTTTGTGCCTCTTCAGCTTCAGAATCAACCTGGGCCGAGAATTACGGCCCGGCCCGGTATCAGGAGGAGGAGAGACGCTAGGGTTTTGTAAGATTTTGGGATTAGGGTTTAGTGGGGTTTTAGGGTCAGGGTCTAGGGGGAGAGTAAATCGATTGGGGAGGGGGGATTTGCAAATTTCGCCGGCGAGGAGGAGCTTGTGGAGGTAGTAGGGGAGGAGGCGGGAGTGGGCCCAGGGGAGGGACTCGTAGTGGGCCCTGATGTAGGCCGAGATTGAGGATTCTGTGGACCCTTGGTCCTCGCCTAAAGCCCTAATTGCACATTGCACCATCTGCAATAAAAAAAAGGGAATAAAATGAGGGGAAAAACAAGAAAATGGGGTTGGAATTTGAAAAAGAAGAAAATGGCGGAGCACCTCGGAGTAAGGTGGGTGATCTGGGGTGGGTCTTCTTCTTCGGTGGGATGAGAGCTCCATTGGAGCTTGAAAACAGCTTGTTTTTGGGCTAGTTTAGGGGATTTTTTAAGCTTCCATGTTACTTGCTACCCAAGTTTCATCTTATTAGTCCCTCAAATCTTCATTGATTGCATATTAGTCCGACAAAGGTTCAGAATTGCTCATATGTTCCTCAAATCTTGGACGATCTTGCAAATTGGTCCCTCCATGGTGACAGTGCCCATCGGCTTATGTTTCGTGAACAGAAAAAATCAATGCATTATCTTGCTTTTTCCCCTTTTTGGAAAAAGCAAGGTCTCTACAAGTTATCAACAATCAAAAGATGAAAAAGCTTTTTCAGGAAGCTCCTTGAGCCAAAATCTATCGCCCTCCAACCTTCTCCCAAATAATGCAAGATGATGCGTGATCGTATTTGCATCTCGAGGAGTATATGAAATCTATGGAGATGAACACGTCATCAAGAGCTCAAACAAATCCTCAAAGTGTCCCTAACACATGAAACGCGAAATCTTTATTCTTAAACTTGTGAACAATTATCAAGCAACCCGATTCAATCACATGAAAAATGAATTTCAGCCTCCTTTGCAAATTTGAAACCCTTAATAATAGTTAAACTTCAGTGTGCTCCGTCGACACGCCTTTAACTGCTCGAATTGCAAATGCCCACAAAACCTCCCTTAACTATTGGAATTGAAAATGAAAATCAACTTGTGTTTCGTGGACAAAAAATAATAAAAAATCAATGCGTTATTTTGCCGGTTTCCTTTACAAAATAATTGGAATAGAAGTACTATCTACTTTTAACCTTTTTTGAAAAAAAAAAGTTAGGATTGAAATTAACATCCCATTTGAATGAGGGAGAATGAAGGAGAGAGAAAGGGAAACAAAAAGGTTGTACTTCATTTGAAGCATTTTTAAGAAAACAGAGGGGAAGAGAGGTGGCATCATTCACATCACTTGGCCTCCAACCTATATGATTTGATTCCCCCTCCAGATTGAGATGCAAATAAAGGTGAAATTTTTTGCACCATCATGATATGAATCAGACAGCTAATACTTTGTTTATCTTTATTTCTTTTATTAAACTCCGAAACCTTTTATTATATTATATTTTCAGTTGCCCGCTCCTAATTTCGCTTCTCTTCTTTTCCCATGGTTTGGAGGACAAATTCAAAAATACCTACTAGGGTATATACAGGAGGAAAACCATGACAAATTTAAATATTTAATTGCTTTAAGGGCCATATCCAAAGGGTCCAAAATAAAGCAGAGTGGGCTCTAGTTGGGCCTGTCTTAATCGTAGTCGGCCCCGTCCAGCCCTTACTGTCCAATGACACCTCTGAATGAAATCTCAGTTTCCCGTTAACCGCAGGAAGCTTCTTGTTTTGCATCACTTCACCTCACCCACCGTTTTTCTTTTCCCAAGCGCTCTCTCTCTCTCTCTCTCTCGTTAGTTTCTTGCCTCCTAAGTCTATTCATTATAATAAAAAAAGCCCTAACCCTTGAATCCCTCGAAATCAATCGATCGATAATCATCACAAATCGATCATGGACGCGGCCATCGGAAAGTTCTTCGACTCCGTCGGCTCCTTCTTCACCGGCGGCGACAACATCCCATGGTGCGATCGCGACATCATCGCTGTGAGTAATCAAACCCTAGATCTATCCTTTTTGGATTCAGTTTGAGTAGAATAATGTTAACAGTATGAATTGCTTCTTATCTGATTGCTGAAAGGAGAGATTTTTTTTGTTAATATTATACCCGAATCATAAAGTATTGGGGGAATATTCTATAATTTTGGTGGAAAACACTGTAATCTTTAATTAGTGTTTGCGTTTAACCCATTGCGGGCGATTCCGGGCTGGTTTATTAAAAAAAAGAAAAGAAAAGAATTAGTGTTGCATTTTGCCTAATTATGGTAAGTCCTAAAAGCATCGTTGGGAAGAAGTCTTGTGTATTTTGAGGAAAGGGGAATTATGGTGTATAGATCTCCTGAGGGCAAAAGGGTTCAAAAAAGTTCGAAGAATCATAGGTTCATGCGCTGATAAAAAAATAGCTCAGCTGTAATAAGTGGCAAACCTGCATAATAGGAGGGGTGTATCTGCAATATAAAAATACCACATGAATTTTAGATATCTAGCCCACTAATCAATTTGTCACTTTGTTTTATTGTTGAAAAGCCATTCTTTTGTTGATCATTTGAGAAGTGGGCTAGAAGTTAGAACTAATTAAATTTGTGATATTTGGTGCAACAGCATTATAGATAAGATAAACAATTTGGGTGCCTTAAATATGATCCATTGTTAGTTATAGCTGCTTCCTATGGCAGTTAAGTGAGATGACATCTTAGGTCCTTGTTCCTCCATATATTTTAGCTCCTTGGACTTCTTGAAAGGTGAACAAATGATGTTTTAAAAAACTTTTAGGCTATATTTTTGGATTCCAACAGATCCTAGAAATAATTCATTTGAATGAAATCACTTGCTTGAGAGTTGAGATTCAGATGTTATCAGTAAGCCTTCTGTTCATTGAGATCTTCAGCAATAAGATCAGTTTGTATTTGATTATGATGTTATACTTGTTATACTCGGCTGCAAATGATATTGGTTTGATAAGAATTGCATACATGGGGTTCGTTTATTTTCAAGAGATAAGCCGAGAAACATTCATATAAATATTGTCAGAACATGAAGAACCGAAAGGTTGGTAAACAATATGTTGCAGCTGCTGTTTTTGTCATAACATGCTGACATTTATTTCTTCTCATTCATTCATTATGATAATTCTGGCGGCATTTGCACATCTTAGAATTAGAAAGTTAGCATGCGCGTTTGAGATCAGGAGACCAAGTGACATTAAATGGTAAAACATAGTATTGATGCAGGGCAAAGATCGGATAACTCTAATGGTTAGATAAAGATCGGATAACCCTAATAGTCAGGTAAAGATCGGATAATCCTAACATTCAGTACAGACTCACATCAGCTTACATAAGAATCTTCCTCATGGCAAGATAACCTAAGTACTTCTCCGACGAAACAGTTGATTTGCTACTTGTGCTGCCAACTTTGTTGTTGAATTTATTGTGAACGCCCCCTTTGAAGCTTGGTCAAGACAAATTTTCCCCTGAACCACTGTTAGCGTTAAACAATAAGAATCTCTATAGTTTTTTTATCAGGGTTTTAGGAATTGAGCAGAAAATTCCTCCCGATTGCTTTCATGATGTCAAAAGATAGCCCGCGGCTGTAAATTGTAAACTTGTTATAAATTCTTTTTGCAAGTTATTGGTGTTTTTGTTTCTCCTTATTTTATTTCCGTCTCTTATATTAATGGGTGGAGAGAAGCATTACATTCTCCATTAGGCTGCTATTTGTTTGCCCATTTATTGTGCACGTATTTATGCAGACAACTGCTTTTCCAATGTGTGCAGGGCTGCGAGAGAGAGGTTGCTGAAAGCGGAAGCACAGAGAGTAAGAACGACAGCCTCATGAGGTTGTCGTGGGCTCTTGTTCATTCCAGGCAACCAGAAGATGTGAATCGTGGAATAGCCATGCTTGAAGGTGAAACATTTTAATCCCGCACTATAGTTCAGTTTTTTCTTAGCATTGCTATGTTATATCATCGTATTATGCTTATCCTCATTTTTGGAAATTTCTACTGTTTCAGCCTCATTGGATAGTTCCAACAGCCCCCTGCAAATGAGAGAGAAGCTTTATCTTTTGGCTGTTGGACATTATAGAAATGGGGACTATCCGAGAAGTAGACAGCTTCTGGAAAGGTGTTTGGAGGTATAATCAAACTATATGTTATCAGTAGTTAATTTGGATCGTTTCTACTTGGTTACTTAAATCACATGTGTGCATGTCTTATGAATGATTGATGGATGAGGTACACCATCAGGAGTATATTAATTGATAATGCAGTGGGCTTTTGTGCTAACTTTATTCTACAAATGTGCAGTACTCTGAAATGTTGTTACTGTCATATTCCAAAGCAACAGAAGTTTTCAATTCATTGAAATAGTCTTGGGTAGCTTCCCAAAAAAAAAAAAAAAAAGGTTCTTGGGCAATTTGTTGAACATTTTACTGAAGTATCTAAATTGTATCTTTAGCTTTAGAACGCGTAAATTAAAATTTCTGAAACGCATTGCAATTTGAAGATTCTTTCTGATAGCAGGATTATTTTGAACCATTTCCTGTTCCCCACATTTTGTGTAATTCTGTCTAAGTTTATACATAGGCTATGCACTCCAATGACTCCATTCTGTTTCTTTCCTTAGCTCATACTTATGACTTAGATTTCTACTATATTTTTTTAGAGTGTCCTATAGCAAACACTTGCTAATGAGAAGACACGAATGCTTCCTGACTCCCACTTCATCTTAAATAAATCCTTTCTATTATATCACGGTTCAAGTGTTGGACGATGTCTCACGTTGTATAGGGTTTTAAGCATGCCAATCCAATCTAGCTGAAACTTGCTTATTCCACTGTCATTGCCTAATAATGACTAATATGGTTAATATTTTTTCCTCAAAAAAAAAAAAATTTGTTGATTAACAATGACTTATATGAGAGGGCATCTGTGATTGAAGTGCCAAAAAGTTGATTTGAAAGCCTAATGTTGGGGGCAATTTAAACAACAAATAGAAAGTAGTGACTCATTGACTTATTTTACAAGCTTATAATTCAGATTAGCAACTGCAGAAATCACCGAATCTCCCGATGGCTGGTACTGATACCCACAAAGAGGATCTGGAACCATGATTGATACCAAAATTTCAAAACTTGCCATTTTGCATCTTAATGATTTTGGCTGATTTTAAATCCTAACATAATAAAATTTATTCTCTATAAGTATTCTTGTACTAGAACCTTATCGAAGTTTTCTCCATGATCCTTGTATGTTTAATTTTTTTACTTACCTGGCTCCGCTGTATCTTTTGATGATTTATTTGATATTATTATATTGTTGCATTGGAATCGTCAACATAAACTGAAAGATTATCATGGTCTCTTAGCTTGATTGAGCTGTTATGAGCATCAGACATGATCAAAACATGTTCATAAGTTCAGAGGTTACATTTAAGTTTCAGCTGAAATTTTAGCTTCACCTGAATATGTTAGTCTATTTCTGTGATTTTTGCTCCATGCCATCTCTAGAACATCTCATTTTTCGGATTTCTTTTTAAAGAATAGTTAATATAAACCAGAAAATAAATGTTTTAATTCATTCAATGTGTATCATAGTGCTTTCTTAAACATGTATCTAAATATAATATCTACTTTCTCATGTAGATTGCGCCTGATTGGAGGCAGGCCTCATCTCTTAAGAAGGTGGTAGAAGATAAAATTACAAAAGGTGAGATTGATCTCTCATGATTCTCTCTGAGTTTTCATCGATGTGCAACTTACTAATACACAACACGTCTTTGTCTCAGATGGTGCGATTGGCATTGGCATTGCTGCGACAGCCGTGGGACTTTTGGTTGGTGGAATTGCTGCTGCAGTTGCTCGGAAGAGGTGAAAGAATCCTTCAGGGACAACGCATACCCATAAAGGACCTTCGACCTTGTTGCTGACGCCTTCCCTTAATATCATGCCTTCAATCTTTGCATTTCCGGTTGCCAAACATGTTATAATAATAGTTTGAGGATTTAACTTACAATATGTTATCTCGATCTGTTGTGTAGAAGATACCTGTACATGTTTATATCCTGTTTTTTCACAGTTATAAATGTGAGTTTTTGTCAATTGAAGCTAATTTAGTGTTGAAGATAAGGGTTGATTGCGGATAGACCCCCTGTACTATAGCCCAAGTGTGGGGTCCCACAGCTGAATCTGTGCGGATGGACCTCACTGGGTGAACCTTTTTGATGCTTTTTAAGAGTAAAAAAGTCTATCCGCACTTGGCCAAATGGTAAGCGGGCTTATCCACCGATAGAAATACAAGGGTGCAATCCGCAATTGGAGATAGGACAGGAGTTTATCTGCAATTAACCCTTGAAGATATTCTACTCACGCGGACAAAGGTAATATGTTGCACTTGGTTCTTCTGGGGTGTTAACTTTAGCCTAGACCGATCATAGAAGGAAGAATTCTCAATGCAGTGAAATAAAGCACCCCTGAAGTTCTTTCTGTGCTGATTTTTTTTCAACCTGGCATTGAGATTTTTGCGATATTCCGAAAGGAGAGTCATCAACACGGAAGTTAGAACAATATTTAGAAGTTGTCTGAGAATCTGCAATTCCCTTTTCTAAGTTCATTCAGCTGTATACAATGAAAATTTATCTTATGAAACAAAATCAATCAAATCTTTCAACTGATGAATAATGCTTTTATTGTCTACACACAAATCCAAACTACCAATACTAACAACAACATAAACATAATTTCAATCCAGTTGCATTTCCTATTTATTTCACACTACTCAATCATAGACAAAGCAGCCGTTATAGCTTCCATTCACGGGATTGCCCACCCCACCAAAGTAAGCAAGAAATTCTTATAATCACCAGAAGTATCACCGCTGATATCATCATTGATGCTGATTCCATATTTCTTGTATTCTTCTTTAATCTTCTTCATATCAACTTCAGCTCGAGTCACAATAGCTCTCGTAAGCGAGTCTTCGTCTGTTCCAAATCCCACAATTGAAGACCTCACCACCTGATTATAGACCACAGATTTCATCAGAATCAAACGACAAAGAACATGTTATCTTAAGATAAGACTCTTTTTTTTTCGCATCGGAATTACCTCTGCAAAATGTTTCTCGGGAGAGTCCAAGCAAAGCACGGCAACTTTCAGCAGTGACATGATTAGTTCATCATTGTTCTTATTCCCCTCAATGTCCTGTTGATTTGGAACAAAACAATGTAAACAAACGATGACCCACATTTTGTAATGTCACAATAAATTTAGGATTTTTTGCACATAGAACCCCCGTAGTACTGCTGTTTTGAACTTACTCCCCTATAGTTTAATTGCTGCATATAGACCCTCTTGGTTAAATTATTTTGACTCTTTTACCTTTTGTGAAATTTTGACAGATATGGCCCCTGGGTGAAATTAATGAATTTATCGAGCGTAGAAGAGGCGGAAGAATTTAAGCCAGGGGGTCTTTTGCAACAATAAAACTACATGGTTAGTAAGTATTCAAAACAGTGACACTACAGGAATCTAGGTGCCATTAACCCATAACTTGAACAACAGATTTTTGATCCGATAGGATTTTGTTGTGGGGCCCACTTTTAGGCAAAATCCATTAGAATCCTTGTGAAATCAAAGTAACCAAGCAGGCCTTTAGTTTGAGCATTTCTCTGATAACAGTTTGTAGTTGTTTTAAGGGTAAATTTCACAAAAAATCCTTTAGTTTGAACATTTCTCTGATAACCCCCTCGATGTTTAAAATGTCACAAAACCCCCCCTTAAGTTTTGGGGTTCTCAGTAAACCCCCTTCAAGTTTCAACATTTTAAAAAAAAGGCTAAAAGTATGAACCACAATTTCTCCGGCAAAAATACCCCCTCTGACCTATGTGAAAATTGCGGTTAATGCTATTAGAGGGTTTTTCTGAAAAATGTTGAAAGTTGAAGGGTGTTTTCTGAGAGCCCCAAAATTTATTATTAAATTTTTTGGTGGGATTGGGGGGGGGGTGCGGGGTTGGAGGTTGGGGTTGTGTCATTTTGAAAGGTAAAGGTGGTTATCCGAGGAAAGCCCAAACTTAAGGGTGGGTTCTTTTTTTAAAAAAAATTTACCCTCGTTTAAAGGAGTACCTCATCTATGGTTTTCCCATAGTCTTGCTTGTAATGCTCGAAGGTAGCTTTCAGATGGGATTTGCTCCTCGTGCCAAGTATACGAATAACTTCATCATCATGAAGCTGATTGTTTCTGATGGCATCGTGGAGCTTAGCTGCCTCACATTTGGCTAATGCATCATCTACATCCTCGCCATTATATCTGTACGAGCTCACCAGACGCACCAATAGCTACACAAACCAAACTACTTCGACATTAGTTTACGCAAGGGTGAACTTCACAAAACTACCATGAACGTTGGAGGTTTTGCACAACTGCCATGAACTTTTCTCACTAAACTACAATGTCTAGTAAGTTGTCATGTGTGAAGCACGTGACGTGTTTTGGAGAATTTTTCCTTTTGTGCTATCTACTATTGAGAATTCTTTGGGTTCTGGTAGATAGTAATAAGAGTAGTTTAGGCATTTTATCAATGACATTAAAGCCATTAGCAATAGTTTATAGTTTATGGTATTTTTCTGCACTTTGAAACGTTAATTGAAGTTTTTTCTAAAAAAACAGTTTATGGTAGTCTTATACAAAACCTCTCGAAGTTTTTGTTAGTTTTCTGAAATCTACCCTTTCCTCAACTTTAGAAACAAATGGTTGTCATTGTGTTACACAAGCATATGATTAACGAATAATACCTGTCTCAAGGAATTGTGTTGGGCTAAGTGAAGGTCGATATCTTCTTCGAGGGAGTACTTGTATAGAGAACAATAAGCTTTTCTGACATTTATAAGATGGTCTGGGGATGAAGCACATGTGATTTCTATGATCGGCCATAAATGTTTATCACCCTTCACTGATTTCAGAGCCTCATTAGCTAGCTTTGCATCTCTTTCAGCAGGGTCCAGTGTCCACAATATAACAGCTTTCTGCATCAATTTGAAAAGGTTAGAAAAATCACTACGTGATGATTCAAAAGAAACTACATAAACATATGATCTCTTTCTCGTCGAAGATCATACAATTATGCATACTAAAATTTGAAAATTCAGTGACAACTAATAAGATAAGCCTTTGTTTGGATCAGGTAAAACACCGGGAACTGAATATAAAGATCCCTATAACATGCATAAGGATAGATGAGGGAATATTGATCTAAAATACATAACCTTGGCTGGATTTTGATACTTAATGGGAAAACTGTGTCTTGAATACTTAAGGATAATACCCAATTATTTCATTTCGTTAAAGACAACATTGATATCCAAAGTCTGACAAATTATGTTCCGTGGAATGTCCTGATCTTTTGATTCCATTAACTTTGCATCGAAGAAGCAAACATTATATGCAAATATCCACATGCTACTACTCATTAACATGGAGTTCTTCTTCAAAATAAAGGCCAGCTATATACAAATTCATTCATTATCTCTGAACAACAAGATATTAAAGAGAATATCACATACAGACGTGCACTGAACAGCAGAATTGTATACACACAATAAACAACATAATTCTATAGTACTAACAAATTATAGATACTTTGCTACTTGGTTAATAAAATTAATAGACTCATTGGGGGGAAAACGAGGTAAGGATAGAAATTGATGCCCCATGCAAATTGAGATTTTCAATCTCCTTTTAATTATTTCCACAGACATCATTTGTCATATGTATGTTTTATGTCGCTATGAAAAAACCAAAAAAAAAGACAGAAAAAAAACAGAGTTAAATGCAAAATGAATCAAATTTTCTTGCACAATCTCAAGATTTACAGAATTTTCCTTGAATCAAATCATGGGTATCTTCAGAACAAATCAAAAACTAAAATTACGTATTCTTCGAATGTTCGGCAAGTCGGCAACCCCATAAATCAAATCAATTACAAATGCACACCACCCTTCATCAATTAAAAAAGGAAAGAAAAAGAAAAGAGAGAACGTCAAAATTAATACCTCAAAATCACCAGAGAGCTCAGATTGCAATCGAGCAATGAGAGATTCATCATAGAGACGCTTGTACGCATCGGCGATCTCAATCCGTTGCTTTGCATTTCGGTGACCCAAAATCTCTATGACGGCGTTCTCATCAGTTCCCCAACCTTTAAAAAGAAAAAAAAAAACCCAAAAATAATACACAAAAATTAGAAAATTGGAGATTGGCCCATTAATTATGAATGGTTTTTTGATTGAGTACCGTCGAAGGCCTTCTTTAGTTTCTCGCTGTCTTCTTCAGGAGATGAGAGGTTCTTTGGAATGGTGATGGTGCTCATCTCTCTCTCTCTCTCTCTCTCTATATGATCTCTCAAATAAATTGTGGTGTTTTTTTGTCATGCGAATTTGTTTTTGTCTCCTCTCTCTCTCTCTCTGATCTGTCTTTTTCTGCTGAGTAACCCCCTTCAATTTATTATAATTTTTTATTTTCCACATTTTTAGTGAGGAATAGACAGACGGGGGGCTAAGATATTGTTGTGATCAATTCAATGGCTTTATCATGTATTTATATGTTTAACATAATTGGAGAGGATATGAATTCTATTTGAAAAGAATTAACAACAAAAAATTATTGTAACCTGCATTTGTAACAAAAATGGCAAAGTATCTCATGTATTTTTATTAGTGGATATTTCATATACTTATGTATAAAAAGATGAGCTCAAATTAGGGTACAGATACCCACGGCGAGTGATTCGAACTGTGAGGAGGTTCCAACATGGCTCCGATGGTCTTGGATTCGATTCCGAGCTAAGGTTATCAAAATTTAAAAATTTAAAAATTCAGGGTATAGATGAGCCTAAAAATTGATGAATCATGAGTCCTAGTCTACTATTTCAATATAAATGAGTTATCGGCTGCTTCGAGCACAGCATGATTTTTGAATTTCCCATGCAATATTCATTCAAAAGTCAAAACTATAGAATCAATTATTTTATTCAGAGAGAACAACTATTCTGAATACGTATAAAAAAAACTTTTAGTAAAACTGTGATTAATATAAATACATAGGGGTTTTTTTTTATTACAAAATTTAGCTAGTCAGAGTCAATGGTTGCCTTTTAGTTTGAGGTCAATGGCTAATATTGGGCATAAAAGAGTAGAGTTATATCTTCGGGCTTTAATGGGCCAGTTGGGCTGGGCCAGTTTTTTTCTCTTGCTACTGTATCTATTTTGAACATCCCAATACCTAACATGCAGAGATTAACTATGATAATACAGACATCTTAGCCCAAAATGTCACTAAAAGGTGCTTCGTTTCTGAAGGGTTGTAGACCTTAAGCCAAATATTGTAAACATAAGAAATTTTGTTTGTTTTACATTCATTAATTCTTGTAAGCTTCTCATCCATGTGAATTTCTTAAATTAAACACTCAAGTCTATCATGTATGTTTTTTCCCTTAGTCATGATCTATTGGCGTCTGAATATGTTCTTACGAGAATTTGGATCATCTTGCATTTATAAAATAAGATGAAACTATTTTCATATTGTAACCAATTATTAATTTTAATATAGTTATAATTCTAATTGGACGTAAGTAATATCCATTAGCTAGATCCTTATTTTTAGAATTCTACTTGGTATTATTATAATTTTTATTTTCCACATTTTTAGTGAGGAATAGACAGACGGGGGCTAAGATATTGTTGTGATCAATTCAATGGCTTTATCATGTATTTATATGTTTAACATAATTGGAGAGGATATGAATTCTATTTGAAAAGAATTAACAACAAAAATTATTGTAACCTGCATTTGTAACAAAAATGGCAAAGTATCTCATGTATTTTTATTAGTGGATATTTCATATACTTATGTATAAAAGATGAGCTCAAATTAGGGTACGATACCCACTCATGAAAGTGATCCGAACTGTGAGGAGGTTCCAACATGGCTCCGATGATCTTGGATTCGATTCCGAGCTAAGGTTATCAAAATTTAAAAAAATTTAAAAATTCAGGGTATAGATGAGCCTAAAAATTGATGAATCATGAGTCCTAGTCTACTATTTCAATATAAATGAGTTATCGGCTGCTTCGAGCACAGCATGATTTTTGAATTTCCCATGCAATATTCATTCAAAAGTCAAAACTATAGAATCAATTATTTTATTCAGAGAACAACTATTCTGAATACGTATAAAAACATTTAGTAAAACTGTGATTAATATAAATACATAGGGGTTTTTTTTATTACAAAATTTAGCTAGTCAGAGTCAATGGTTGCCTTTTAGTTTGAGGTCATTGGCTAATATTGGGCATAAAAGAGTAGAGTTATATCTTCGGGCTTTAATGGACCAGTTGGGCTGGGCCAGTTTTTTTCTCTTGCTACTGTATCTATTTTGAACATCCCAATACCTAACATGCAGAGATTAACTATGATAATACAGACATCTTAGCCCAAAATGTCACTAAAAGGTGCTTCGTTTCTGAAGGGTTGTAGACCTTAAGCCAAATATTGTAAACATAAGAAATTTTGTTTGTTTTACATTCATTAATTCTTGTAAGCTTCTCATCCATGTGAATTTCTTAAATTAAACACTCAAGTCTATCATGTATGTTTTTCCTTAGTCATGATCTATTGGCGTCTGAATATGTTCTTACGAGAATTTGGATCATCTTGCATTTATAAAATAAGATGAAACTATTTTCATATTGTAACCAATTATTAATTTTAATATAGTTATAATTCTAATTGGACGTAAGTAATATCCATTAGCTAGATCCTTATTTTTAGAATTCTACTTGGTATTATTATAATTGAAAAGAGTTATAATCATTATATATATATATATATATATATATATATATATATATATATATATATATATATATATATATATATATATATATATATATATATATATATATATATATATATACTAAATGGACCTGTACAGCTGATAAGACAGGCAACAACCGCTATTAAAATGTTGTTATGTCTCATTTATAGCTCTGCCTCTATCTAACAAATGCACAAATTTGGTTGGATTAGCTCTCAACATACCAAAAATATCTTGGACGGAATTATATGAGATGTTGAAGCATTTAAAGTTTTAGCTGCTTCAACTACATGTAGGCCATTTAACAGTTCATGCCTACTCATATCCAACGTGTTTCACATGCCCACGCATTCATTTTGTAGCAATTTGATTGAACTTGACAGGCTTTTTCTTTCAGAGTATAACGGCGTGTTTGGCAATCCTCTCAAAAGTGTCAAGATTGCTCCTGCCCCAGTTTTAAGAAGAACTAGTTTTTTTTTAATCCATGAGAGACCATGGTCTATGGATAAAAAAAACTAGTTTAGTGAGGATTTTTTTTATCGTAGGTCCTAGTTTTACCCGAAAACAATTTCTCAAAAAATGGGATCTCGCCTCATTTTAGAGGTTGCTAAGCAAGCCCTAAATTTTATCAGAACATCCTGCATATGAACAAAAAATAAGAAAGCAATGCCGAAATATTAATTGCCTATTATATAGTTGAGATCGTCTCATATCTAATATGATATGTATTCTTCTCGTCAAGTTAATCATTCAGTTAACTAATTCAGAATTAGTCAATTCATTGTTTAATCCCAGAAGCATGGCATACTCAAGGACAGTTAAGTCAAGTAGCAATGGTATCTAAAGGATGAAGATGACAAGATGATTTTATTATGTATATAAAGATAATAGATAAACCTCGCGAGTTATTTAATAATAGGGTTAATTGAAGAAACGTACAAGTATATAATTCCTTAATCTAACTTCTGTATTAAATTATGTAGGAAGGTGGAGCTTATATTAGAGTAGTCAAAGTCATTAACAAGGAAAACAATCACTAAAATCATCATTTACATTGATAATGGTTAGCTATGCATTGTTTATGCGACACATTAGCTTAAACATTGATTAGTGTCTCAACATCACTTAACTGATGAATATAATATATAAAGTCCGATGGAATTATCGATTATGAGTGATAAAATATTATAGAAAGTGAACGAGTGTTGGGGGTGGCAAAAGAGGACTCAAATTAAATACTTGCTTTTGCTTTGTTTTGTTTTATGTTGTTCTTTTGGATTCGGATCCTCTCTGGTGAAAGTAGATAGCAAACAGTTATATCATTTCTTCAATCATAATCTTTTGTGAGTTGTAAATAATTATGTTCTATTTTGCGTAGAAAGGAGAACGAATATAAATAATAGAGAGTGAGATGATAAATATGTATAATGAATTTTATGGTTCTAAGTATCAAGATAAGATTTTAAGAAACAAACAAAAGAGATGATCAGATTATTTATTTCTCTGTAGAAAATAAATCAATATAGATGAGACAATCGTAATACAAATATAAAATATTGAAAGGGATAAGTCCAAGGGGACCAATCCATTTAGAGAGCCAATTTTCTTTATATCCATAATCCATGCGTGTACTATTCCATAAATACATAATCCATGCGTGTACACTATTATAATGTTAAGCCATTGATACAAGATGTTCAAATAATTGAACCATCTCTAGGAGTTAAATAAGTTCTAAGCATAGAATGACAACCTTTTAACACAAAATTAACTTATACGAGTATGTGCTAATTCTCTATTTAAGCCCAAAACTTTTCTAATTTTGTTCTATGTGAGACTATACTTGCACATGAAGTTTTTAACATTTCATAACAATGATATGCAACTGAGTCATAAAAAATATTTGGAGTATGATAAAATTTGAAGGACATAATAGAACAACCGCTAATTTTTTTATTTAATTAATATAAGAAGGAACATTATATGATTCTCATTTTATGAAAATTAATGAGAACAATAAATTCATAATAACCATATGATTTAGGAGGTTAATTTATAAATACGGAAACTCCTGGGCATAAAAATTTTGAGGGGTGTGTTATATCTTAAAGACCATAAATTAAAAAAGCGTTTCTATGAAAATCCATAGATCTCAGTTCTGAGCTCTCAATGTCCTTATAAATAATGACTTTTATTAAATTCTATATATATTACTATATAGGGATTTTTAGATACTAGTTCCTTAAATCTTTGATATTTTGAAATTAGTCCCTCAAATCATTGAGATTGCTATTATGTCCCTCAAATCTTAAGTTATGTTGAAATTAGTTACTCAAATCATTGAAATTACTATTAAGTCCCTTAATTCTTAACTTATTTGAAATTGGTCCCTCCAATCAATAGTAGAAGTATCAATTAGAGGGATTACTTTTGTTGATGTCAGATATCAAACATAGAAATTTAGTGTGGATTATGGAGAGTTTTAGGGTCCCCTGATCTCCTTTGATGGTTGATCCCCTAATAGGAAGAGAGTCATGCACACATGCAACACGTTAGAGGATCGGAGTTGAGTTCTCCGGTGGTTCCTCCGACGATCAAGTTAGTTATGATCTGAAGGAGAGAAATGAACTGATATAATTCTCTAAGTGTTCAGAAATTGTGTACCTTTGGTCAGTAGGCGATGTGCCTATTTATACTGAGTTGACGATGATATTTATGTAACTTCAGCTGAATCCAAATGGTCAGCTTATTTGGCTGATACTTTACAGGTGTCGATTGTGGGTCGTATAAGTCACCATTGTGATTAATGCGACGGTGACAGAGGGAGTAAGGTGCTGACAAGGTCCGATGAGTCATTAAGACTTTCGGCGGGGGTGTCATGATTCCGACCATGCATTAAATGTGATAGTGACTGGCCATCGTTACTAAGTTCGGGAAACACCTCCTTTTGTCTCGGCCTTCGAGGGGGGGGAGAAGTGACGTCTTTCGTCTCGACCCTTGAGGGAGACGGGAAGAGACGCCTTTTGTCTCGGCCCTCGAGGGAGACGAGAAGGAACGCCTTTCATCTCAGCCTTCAAGGGGGACGAGAAGTCGATGTGTCTGGGTCGAGTTGGTGTGTAGCTTGCTTGAGACACGTATTAGCCAGTTGAATGTGATTAACACTTGCTCATTTCTATGGCATAACAACCTTGAACTAACTTGTGAGAATTTAGGAACCTAATAACAATATTAATGATTTTAATTTCCCTCTAACTGCTACCTTCATGATTGGTTTGAGGGTCTAATTTCAAAATAACTTAAGAATCAAGGGATCTAATAGCAATTTCAATGATTTGAGAGACTAACGATAAATTAACCTAAGAACTGAGGGATGTGATAACAATTTCAATGATTTGTTGATGAATTTAAAAATATGCATGTAAGGGCTAATAACGAATAAACCCTACTATATATTTTTTTGATAAATAACCCTACTATATATTAATACAACAATAAAAGGGAAAAAAACAGCCATAATCCACATTCATTCCCACATAACAAACCATTAAAAAACCCCCAAAACCCCAAGCACAATCAGTACCCACAAATTATAAAACCCCCCTCCTCAATCTCCCATAAACTCCCCAATTCAAATTCTTGAAACATGGCTCATCTCATTGCAGAGGAGTGTGAGAAACTCACCAGGGCTTTCTCAGGTATAAATTTTTTATTTTTAGACATAATGCAGACTTTGATAAAAATGTGATGTGGGTAATTGTTATATGAGCTAATGTATTGAAAATTTGGGTTAAATTGATTGATTGAAAAAGGGTTTGGAGGATTGGGGGTTGAGGAGAAGGAATTGGTGTCTGTTATTGGGAACTGGAGGCATGAGCCTGAGAAGAGAAGCCATTTTAGGAGGGGATGTGCTGCTCCTCTCTTTAATGCCGAGGTTGAGAATTTTGAGAGGTGGGAGGATGATTTTGTGAAGCATCTCAAAGCCGAATTTGCGAGGTTTAAGGTAAAAATACAGCAAACTTTTTTGCTCTTTTTTTTTCTGGGTAGAACTTTTTGGTAAATAGACTTGGAATTATAATAGGGTAAGTTCTGTTTTTGATATATTGATTTATTGCTTCAGTTTGATTCTGAAATAAGGAATGTGAAAGTTCATGTTTTTGTAGGGTTTTTAAAGGGTATTTGAAGGGGTAATAAAATTAAATGCCTATACTCTAAGAAGTAACATCAGTTATGAAATGCATTGCATTTGTAGGATTCTCTGAAATAATGGAACCTATTTTTATAAGGTAGTGCATGCGATTAAATTGGATATAGGAATTTCTACATTGGAAATATTTTAATTGTTCATGCATTACCCTTCTACTTTTCAGTGTAAAACTTGCGATATTTCTTTTGTTTTCCTTGTTATGTAATCTTGAAACTTAGGGTAATACTTATAACGATTAGTTTTCTATTTTGAGATTATTACTAATTTCTTCACCTTGGTCCTGAATAAGAAATGATAAAATGGTTATATGAAGAAAACATTTATTATATCTACACTTCTAAGAGAAATTTTAAATTTGAGGAATAGTACATTTATAGGATTCTCCTAGATGATCCATAACATTTTTATAGGGTAATGCATAGATTCATATTCAATAAAAGGAATTACAACATTGGAAAATTTCATTCTTTAAGAACATAAAAAGTAAAAATTCATCCCGCAGCAATCTGTTCTTCAAGTTTTGAATCTTATGGTTATGCAAAAAAAAGTTGTGAATCTGATAATGTAGTCTACTTCCGTCCTGAATTACTCAGAATGGTTCTTTGCAACCTCCACTAATCATCCATATCAACTCTAATGCTAAAAATTGTTTGATAGAAGTGATTGCTTCTCAATGCCTACTCATGTAAACATATGAAGAGAAGTTTATAAGTTGTATCCATGGAAGCATAAATAGATTCACCAAACACAATTTCTTAAATTGGCAAACAATCCGTTAAGGTCCTTTTCCCTAGAACAAATTTATTGCTTAAGATACAAGGTCACAATTCACTGAAGAATGACGATCAACTTGATCCTTATCTGTACAGAATGTAGTGTTATTATGGGCAATGCATCCATGGGAAAGGGATGCTCGTTGGGCTAACCATGTACTCCACAAGGCCCACCCGTTTGCAATCCTAGTGGAAATTGCTTGCACTCGTTCTGCAGAGGAGCTGCTTGGGGCAAGGAAAGCTTATCATGCCCTCTTCCGCCATTCCCTAGAGGAAGATGTTGCTTATCATATCAAGGAATCTAATGCCCAAGTGAGTATTGCTTTCGTTCCTCTATCCAAAATATACACAGCATGGTTTAATTCTTTTCATTTAGATGTCTCAAAGTGGAAGTATTAATTTTAAGAGTAAATTTATATAACATTCTCATCTATAACTTTAGTAGCACTTATCATTATTAAACTCATTTATAAGCACTTATCACTCTCTCAATTCAGGGGGGACAGGGAGTTATCTGCAATTTATCTTTCTCAAAGTACTAACCTCAGGAATGGTAAGTGCTAGTAAATGAGTTGAGGGATGATAAGTACTGGTGAATGTATATACGAGGTGGGGGCTGCAATTTGGCCTACTTTTGAATGTTAAAGGATGTAATTTGTATAGTTTTAGCAGTTGTAAGACTACCGATAATGAGTTTAATCTTTATCTTTTATTATGCCGCCGTGGAGATTGAACTTGATTACCTACAGACGAGCTAGGATGCATTCCATCTTCATTTAGATGCTTTTATAGTACAGAAATTATGAGAAAAAAGATTGAAGGTTTTTTCTTAAATTTCTAGGTTGATACATGATTATTTTTGTTTATCTTAGTCTGCTGAGGGTCAGTTTCACTATAAATTAGAAGCTACCATATCCCATTTAATACTCTAGCATAGACTTATTGGTACTCTGAAAGTTGTTTACATTAGAGTGACATGAGGCCGTAAGAATTCGGTCAACTTTTGCAGGCATTGTTACTTACAGTAGTGATCCAAAAGGCGTTGCTTAATCATAGATAATATTAGACATTTAGTGAGCCTACTGTTGTAACTCATATGGCAATCTAAATATAGTTTATAAGCGTCTTCTCAATCTGGCTCTTAAACTCGTACAACAATCTCTAAGTACTTGAACCTTCATGTGTTTCTAACTTGGGTCTTATGCTTGAACAGCTGTTGGTTGGACTCGTGAGCTCGTATAGGTACGAGGGTTCTCACGTGGACGAGGAAAGGGCAAAGTCGGAGGCCAAGGCACTTAATGATGCCATAAAGAAGGCAGGAGCTAAGAAACCTATAGAAAATGAAGATGTTATCAGGATACTTACAACTAGGAGCAAGCCACATCTAAAAGTGACCTTTAAATTCTACAAGGAAATGTATGGGAAATCCATTGAAGAGGTGAGACTTCAAGTATTAGGTTGCAAAATATTTGTTCTACTTGCAATTAGCTATATGAATTGTTGACATTTATTGATGGTATGTTAGGATACTGCTGGTGATGAGTGCTTGCAAGAAACAGTTCAATGTCTGAGATCACCTCCTATATATTTCTGCAAGGTAGATGTCTTAGGTTCATATGAGAATGAATTTATTTTGTTGTACGGTAATCATTTTTCTAATAAGCAAATCCTTTTGGGTTTCAGATAATAAATAGGGCTTTTAAAGATGGAGCAGAGAAGAACACCAAAGAAGCTCTAACTCGAGTAATAGTATCCCGATCAGAGATTGATATGGCAGAAATCAAAGAAGTGTATCATAAACAATATGGAGTTAAACTTGAAGATGTCATAGCAAAGAGCACGCATGGAAACTATAGGGATGCATTGCTTTCCCTCATTACTGGGAAAGAGTAAAAAATGTGACCCCAGGTTACATTTAAAACCCTTATAAGGGCCTTAAGCCAAATCAATACCGTTGTCTGCTTTATACCTGTTTATTTTGTTGTCATGTACTTTTTCATAATTCATTCTTGTTCTTGTTTGTTGGATCAAGTGGTTTGTATGAGACTAAATGACGGGCTTGTATCTTTTCAGACTAGAGAAATAAAAAAATTGTGAGTTGTGTAATAAGCATGTCTTGTGCTTGTTTCATTATTTCTCCTTTAATTTTTTGTTGTACCTGAACAAATGCATAGAAACCGCGTGTAAAACATACCAATGTGTCCTATTTGCTACAAAATAGGAAATATTTTGTGAATTTGAACTTTTAAATACATTAAAAGGAGTCTAGAACCCAGAAAATTCACAACCTCTAATGAGTGATGACCTTCCTTCCAAATATGAAACATTATGTCAGTTCACCTTTAATATCAACTGTGACTATGCAATTTTAGCTCATTAAATAGTGAGAATTTTATCGCAGGTAATATCCTCCCTAAAGATGAAATCCTTGATTCATATGTTGCAGCCTTTTGTCATATGATGTTCATGAATCTTGAAATAGCAAATCCACTCTGCCAACATTCAAGTTACTCCC
Source organism: Asparagus setaceus (assembly GCA_012295165.1). Taxonomy (NCBI): domain Eukaryota; kingdom Viridiplantae; phylum Streptophyta; class Magnoliopsida; order Asparagales; family Asparagaceae; genus Asparagus; species Asparagus setaceus. The sequence continues at coordinate 66,590,635 of CM022702.1, forward strand.
GGTATCATTCAACAACCTCAATAACTAATTGCTAAACAACATATGGCAGCCTTATGTACAGCTAGACAATATTGTTCATGAACCGTATTTACTTAAGGCGTGAATATGAAAGAGGGATATGTAGCTGTTAAACATAAGGCTGCGATAAGTTGTTTAGCAATTAGTTATACAGGTCATTGGACAATATCAGGAGGAACTTGCATGCATGTAGGTGGAGTGCATTTGCTATTTCAAGATTCATGACCATCATATGGTGAAAATCTGCAATATAAATGAAGGATTTCATATGCTTAGATGCTGAAAAGTCTTGTGTGTACTGTACCAGATCTTGCACTGGTATTTTGCCTTTATGGTTGAATAGCTATAGCTTTTCACATCCTTATGCATTCAATAGATAAGGTGACAAAGTTAGTAGATTGATTACTTACCTTAATGAATATATCACTATACCACATTTTGGAGATGAATGCAGATGTAATCTCTCTTCTATTAACAAATGCAAAAGCCTCAGCAGACATCTGCAGGATGCTTTCCCTTAACTGCTCGAGAACTAGGATAACGTCTTTTGTTGTGCATGTATGATAATGAAATATTTATAATCTTTAGAGAGGATATTACCTGCCACAAAATTCTCTATATATGAGCAATGTTTCATAACTGGAAGATCATCAACCATTAGATTGTGAATTGATGGTTCTAAGAATTACCTATTAATTCTCATGCCCAATTGCGGTGAACCTTGACAAGTTCCAAGCAGGAGGTTGATTCATTGCGAGCATCCTGTTCTTTAAAACAAATTATTTGTAAATAAGATAAATAGAAACTTAGAAATAATATCCACAAAATAAGAGTTTGTAAATAAGATTTATATAAATATTTTCTACAAAATAGGCAGATTGCACATACATGTACTGCTTCTATTAATAAAATTTAGGGAGGGGACTTCCGTTTTGCCCCCTTTCCAGTCTTCATGCCTTCTTCTCCCTTTTTGCACTGCTTATATTATTGCCTACAACAAAGTGTGCTTCAGTTGGTTGGTAAGGATTGTAGAAAATTTGGATTCTTCAACTATTTAGTATTTAGGATATCTTTCTGTAATACGCAAGTGGTCAATGATGAATTGGTCATTTTTGGGATGAACTGTGTCATCTGTCTCCTTTATTTGTTGCATTTTGAATAATGAAGCTAGAGTTACTTCTCAAAATGATCTTTTCAGGATATGATCTCACTACATCCTTTTGGAAGGAGAACAATGTGAGACATGAAAGATAAGTGAAAGGAGATTTTTTTTCCACTTAATATTGCTATGTAGGTTCATATATAGTGATGTTTGTTGCTTGCAGATTGCTTAAGCAATCCAGTATTGTATGTCCCGTAACAAAACTGCCCATTTTATTGGCTGTACATGATAAGATTCTAGCATCTGTTTAACTTGTCAAAGAGAGATCGAAAGTGATGCGAGTATTGCATTAGAGTGGTAGGTAACAGCTCGCTCTATTGTTCGCAAGAATGTATCTTAATGTATCTATATCATAAGTCATGGATTTCTTTATACAGATGGGTAAGAAGCTGATTCAAGGCATTATAGAGAGCTGTTTGTTTAAAGATTAAGATATGGTGGATTTTGCCGATGGGAGGGAATTTTCTCATAGGAAGCTGGAAGCTTAAAGAAAAACTATAGGGCACATTTGAGGTCAGCTTACTTGTTATCTGCTCTTCATTTATTAGTGTTTTCTTGGAAATTTTGGTTTATTTTTCCTCTTTTCTTCCTTGTGGCTCCATTGGGGTAGCATTTCTCACTATGCAGTCATTTATATTTACAGTTACTTTCAGTGAATACTTCACCTTTACTGTTGCCAATTAATTAATGTCAATGATAAACCTTCATAGCTTCGCATACTCACTGATAACGCAATATGATTGGCAAAGAACTTCTCCTTGATTAGTACTCTACAATAACCAATCCAATCTTATTTCTGAGCAATGAAAATTTGACCAAGACCAAATTCACAAAGTCACTGAAAAATAAACTTAGAATAGAAGAAAGTTTAAAGGAGAAAGAATGAAAGAACTTTAGATGCATCTACTTGTCCTAAAACCAACAATTTATCGCAAAAGGAAAAAAGACCAATCTATCACTTCAAACTACTGCATCTACTGGATCTTTAGGAAACAAGAAAAATCTGCTAAATGAATAGAGATTAAGAGCTCTATTCCTCAACTAAAGCAAGAAGAAAGTTTTTATAGTCCCCTGAAATCTCCTCATGCACTGCATTTTCAAGTGTAACATTTGTTCTCTTCTGATACAACTCTTTAATGTCCTCTAAGTCTTTCTCAGCACGTGTCACAATCACACGGGTCAGCGCATCTTCATCTGTTCCTGCCTTCTTCATTGCATGGCGCAGAACCTAAAGTTTCATACATTCAAATACATAAGTACAAAATAAGAAATAAAAAATAAAATCTGAATGGATGTAAGAGAAAATCGGTAGTTGGTTACTTCACCTTCTCATAGTACTTTTGAGGAGAGATAATGCACCTGGTTGCTATTCGGAGAGCCGATATATATTCATTTGATAAAGAAGTAGAGAGATCCTAATACATAATATATTTAGAAAAGTTAAGAAAATACGAGAAAAAAGCGAGAATAAGCTCAAGTTGATTTAGGGCTGTGTCCACCAACTTTTTTATCCCTTGATTTTGATTTGAGATTCGTGCTAATGTATGATACACATCAAGACTATATATCAAAGAGCCTTGATGTGCATCACACATCACACAAATCTCAAAGCAAATCCAAGGAATAAAAAAGTTGGTGGACAAAGCACTCAATCCACATAAGTTTATTCTAGTTTTACTCCAAAAAATATATATTCAGAAAGATGTTTTGAAGCAAATTCGACTTACCTTAGAGATGGAGGTTCCATACTCATCTTTGTAACGATTAAAAGTTGCATTAAGTTGTGCCCTGCTCCTTGTACTCAAGATTCTGACAATTTCATCATGATGAAAACTCTTTTGCTCAATAGATTCACGAAGCATTTCTGCTGTTATCTGATCTATACTCCCATTTATCTCTTTGCCATCGTATGCAGAAATGTTCCCCAGTGCAACTATAGAATTATGAAGTGTCTTTGCTTCTAGTTCTGCTAAGGTTTCATTTACCTCTACACCGTCATATCTGTATGTGCTTACCAGTGCCACCAAAAGCTGTGACATAATCCAAGAGTTCAATGTAGCTTAAGGCATTTAATATATTTTGTAGTGTTAATTGTGGATAGACACCCTGTACTATTGCCCAATCGCGCATAGATCCCTATAGTTCTATTGTTGCAGATAGACCCTATGAGCGATTTTTAATTACTCTTTTACCCTCAAGAGGTCTATTTGTCAAAAAATAATTATCGCTTTCTCTAAGTGCAAAAGAGTCAAAAGAAAATTCACTCAGGGAGTCTATCTGCAACAATAGAACTACAGGGGTTCTATATGCAATTAACCCTATTTTTAAAAGATAAAAATGAGCAAATGTTAGGTCCATCTAAGGCATACCTTGCGAAAATCTCCAGTAGTATGTGAGGCAACATCTTCTTCCAAGGATTGCTTATAGCGAGCATGGTACACTTTCTTGATTGCTAATAGCTCGTCGGGAGAATTGACACATGCTATTTCTACGATCACGCGGTAGTCAATACTCTTCCTCGCGGCAATATTGGCCATGATGGCGCTTCTCTCAATTGGATCAAACATCCAAAAATAAATTGCTCCCTATAAGCATATGAAATGACAATAGCATAATTAAAAGAAGCAAATGAAATGAGGAAGACACATTAACTAGTCCCAGAAAAAAGCATATGAAATGACAATAGCATAATTAAAAGATAAACATATGAATGCAACGACTGAAGGATAATAACTAAGAGAAAGGGAAACAATTAGAGAGTGGATATTTATAGCAGCATGCCTCCATGATGCATGAACATGGAGACACAGTAAATCCTTAGAAGTCAGGGACACAGGGACACAGAAACATACTACATCCATAGGAAAGCAAGGGCATGCTCATGTTTTCATATATGATATGCGCTAAAACATAGACTTCGACATAGAGTATCAGAAGGAAGGAAACAAAAAAGAATCCTAACAATTTAAACTCATAACTTGTAGTAAAGCAACCTAGGTAGTATGTAAATTTTCAAAAGAAAAATGTTTAGATAATAAGATATATCAGGTAGTGTGACATGATTGTCAGCATATATGCGTGCATGAACCTGTCCTTTTCTACACACACGCACACATGCACGCACATCTCAAAAACCCATAATGATTAGGACATATTACATTGAAAATAAAAAAGAAACTAAAGCAGCCCCCGACAATTTAAGTCCCCAACTTTAATTATGGAACAATTAAACAAAATAAAAATAAAAATGAAGGACTAATCCAATGCCTTGCCCAATCCAAATTTATAGTGACTCTCACAATTTTTCAATGTGTTTTTATTCTTTTATTGTATTATCTCATTTATGTCAAAATGCTCCCCTTTATCTGACGTGGAGTGTTATTTTCTGATACATGCGAGATTCTGACACCATATATTTTGAATCTGCGAAGCATGCTATTTCATCAATAAGATGTTCTCTCAAAGCTATCATGTCAATTTATTTAGTATTCACCAAGAACTTGCTTAAGGGAAATGAAAGCAGAATATACTACCAAAACACATAATAATTTAGCGTTTATTGCAAGCCTGGTTTACTGACCTACACAAGTTATGTACATGCTGAAACAATCACTTCCATTAATTGTTTCCCTGTGCATTAAAGTGCTTAAAGGACTGTGACCATTTTCCTATATAAGAACCATTTCTGTTGATGCATGGGAGAGAAATCTCTGAATCATATGTTTTAGCGCACAGTTTACTTTAAATATGCTTTCTCTGATTTAAGATGAGGAAAATTAGATATCTTTCCGTTGTGTTCACCAGTAGCAGATAATCATATCATTTACCCTTATTATAATTGTGCTCAGTGTAAAAGTAACCTTAGAGAAGATATAAGTTAAGCATAAACTATCAAACCACGGCCCTGCAAAGAAATACATGTGATTGTAGCCATAAAATGAATGAGTTCAGAGGGAGGTACCTGAAGATCACCAGAGAGTTCTTTCTCAAGCCGACTAATCAAGTTTTCATTGTAAAGTTCTTCATAAGCTGACATTATTTTCTTCCTCTGCCCTTCATCCCTATGCGATAGTATTCCAATCACTGTCTTCTCATCAGTACCCCATCCTGTAAAAATACACCATAAATTAGCATTCTGATCTTAATTCTGAAGAACTGTGAGTTTTATGTAGGGACAAATCATCAAACTAATAAAAATCTTGAAAAATTACCGAGTATAAAGACTACTCCAAGGAAATCATAGTATCGGCACAAAACGTCAGTAGGTGGAAAAAGTAAGTTTTTATATCAAAAATCCTACTACCGAATATGTGTTCTTTTTGTGAGCCAGCTCCATTGATTGGTGTCAGATATCTGGATGTGTTTATAGAACTTGAATAAGAGACTTTTGATGAATGAGGAAGTAGGGTTGGGGGCATGATATATCTTGTACGCATGCAATTTAATGAATCGTTTGCTATAGAATAATTGATTTATTCACTCATCCCCTCAAACTTAAATTTTGCAATTGTGTATGACTGTTATTAAAATTTCGTTTCCATAGAGAAACAAAGCCATAAGCACCTCCACGCTTCACTATGAAGAACTTAAGAAATATTCTCCAAATTAAGAGGTGTATGATGGTAAAATTTGTGTTTTTTCCTCTCTGTATTCCACAGCACTACCGTGAACAATTAGATATATTGCACAAAATACCATAGTCACTTTTATTAGAAAAAATACTAAAAACTTTTAAAAAGCACCAAGAAATATCATATCCTATCAAATCCATGAATTAAATAACATGAGTTTTTTATTATAAAATTACCATTAAAACTTTTAGATAAAGCCATTTAAACTAGCATGAACCTTAGCTTATTACCATATGATTATCATGAAGTTTTACATATTACCATAACGCTAGGATATAGTTTTCTGAAGGTATGTGGTATTTTTTTCCTTCTTATTTTAAATGTCTGTGCTATTTTTCTTTAATAAATAGTTTACTGTAGTTTTACGTAAAACTTTCATCAACAAAAACAAAGTTTTATGCAAAACTTCTTGATGATTATTTTGTGCAATTTACCTTTTTCTCCTTTTATGAAAATGAACTATTGGGCATAAAGCCTTTCATCATTTCATTCATGAGGACAAATTTAAACAAATTTTTCTTGAAGATATGTAAGTACGTGTATCTGTGTGTAAAAGAGAGGCAGAGACAAAACCTTCAAAGGCATTTTTAGATCAAGAGCATCTTCAAAAGGGAAGGAGGCATCTCAGGAACTCTTATTGTAGCCATTCTGAATTCTCTAAAAAATAGGCAAAAAGAGAGTGCATAATGTGGGATATATATATAAAGACATTGAGTGCATGACATCTTTGAATGAAACATTTTCTCTATGTAACGTTTATTATGTATCATGGGTTTAAGAGATTTTTGTTTTTGGTAATTAATACTCTTGTTGTTTCTTTAGTTTTTAATGCTTCTCATAAACAGCGAGGTTAAATAATCTTTATGGAAGCTAAGTATTTCTTTTCTTATGATTTTAGGTCCTTTATTTATTACGTTTAACTTTATTTTAGTCCCTCAAGTAAGGGTATTCTTTTCTAAAATAAATAAATAAATAAGGGTATTCTTTGTCTCATATGACATGAATGCCATATTATTAATGAATATGGATCATCATCTTCTCCTTAAGAGTTGCTCTGGTAATTCAGATTTTGATTATTTTGTAGTACAACGTTATATTCTACGAGGTATTTATTCTTGTTTTATTATTTCTGATTTCTTTTAAAAGAAAGATCATTTATGAAATTATGAGCATTGTTCGTAAATTAAAGCTAGGTTATCAATTACGAAACTCTTTTATTCCCTGTCCTGCTTGCAATTAACTTCTGAAAGGGAGTAAAAATTAGCTAGGATTGTTTGATCAGATTGTTGCTTTCATTGAATTATAGAAACGTTGAGGTTAAATGCACATAGAACCCCAGCACTATTGCTGTTTTGAACTTACTACCCTTGCGTTTCATTGTTTCGGATAGATCCCTTAATTTTTTTGACACTTTTACCCTTGGTGAATTTTTTTGTTGCAGACATCGTCCGTGGGTGAAACTAGTGAGGGGAATAGGAGGAGGGGATGCCCATCTGCAATGATGAAACTACAAGGATAGTAAGTTCAAAACAGTGATGCAACATGAGGTCTATGCGCATAACCCTATTTTTAACTACTGCATCAAAAAAGGATGTTATAAAAAATAGTAAAAAATCCAAGAAAAGTAATGTCATTTATTTTCAAGAAACATTAGAAGTCAAAACTTTCCAAGTCCGACTATAATGTATTTTTTTTATTAAGAAAGATGAGTATCTATCTATGCTACATATTAAAACAACAATCATAATTGCTACTTGGCAACTTCTTGGCACGTTACGACTATTATCCATGGTTCACTTGACAATGACCATGGTTGCCATTTAGAATTAACTATATCAATAGTTACATAAATTAATTTTGCATGTTCTGATGTTCATATTATGACTCTTTCTTGACAATACTTAATTTTTATTCTGTCGGGTTAGCCATATTTTTATTATGATTTTTATTTTCTCTTACTTTTCAGGGCATAAAAAATATTGTAACATTGATTTTAACTTACAGGTAGTCTTTTGAAGGAAAACTTATAAGTAATTGACATAACCATGTATGTATATATTTATGCATATATGTACAGGTTTTTGATGATTATGACGTTGCGACTTATTTAGTAAAATGAGCAAACTAAGAGATAGAAGCGTGATTTCCATACATTTTGATGTGATTTTTAGGGATTGTTTGTTTCACAAAAAAGAAAATTATGGATAAAGTTTGGATTCCATGATCATTTCCACAAACTCATGTAGCATTGTACTATTTTCCATCTATTTTCACAAAAATTTCTTGTTTTAGTTTGTTTACACTTTGAAATCACAAAGGAAAAGTGAGGTGACTCCCTCCCATTGGTTGATGTGATTAAAAGTTAGATTGAAGGAATTTTGATACAATAGGGGTATTAAAAGGTTTTTTGATAAAATAGGGGGTTGGGGGGGTGGGGGGCCCTAAATCTAGAGGTAGAAGAAGAGGGAGAGGGGAGAACAAGAGGGGGAGGGAGGGAGGGGGGAAGAGAGAAAGAGAGAGAGAGGACCCAACAGTAAAATAGGGGTATTAAATGAATTTTGATAAAAAAAAGTCAACAAATGAGCTTTGGCGGTTGATTGAAACGAAATATACTTTTAAGATGGTTTCTGTATAAATTAAACAATAGAGATGGTTCCTGTATTACACCCCTATTTTAAAGGTGGTTTCCATATAAAAACCCTTTCATTTTCTCAAGTATAAATTATAAAAAATGTTCTGAAAGTAAAATGTTTACATGATTGACAAAAACTATTAGAAGTTTTAGAAGGGAGACTCCATACAAACACATGTACCTATTACATTAAAAATTAAGGATTACTTCAAAAATTTATAATTATTTGTCTCGAATTTTAAAAATAAGAACGACAAAATGTGCCTTCTATAAGTCTTGTAGGAAATTCCTTTGACGCCCTAAACAGGAATACGGCCTTATCCATTTGAGCAGGGCCGCAAGGCCGAACTTTTAGTTAAGGCTATCAAATGTGTACCGGTTGGGTGGGTGGACAAACGGCTGAAAAAAAATGTCTTAAAAAATATTTTAAAATAATTATTATTGGTACCACGTCATCAGTGTGGCTAGAGACAAAGTTCTTGGTTTTTATTTTGTAAAAACCCTCAACCCACCACCGAAAGCGGATCCATTTTCAAAAGACAAAACCCGAAAGCCGATATGCTCTCCTCGAACCAGGAGCCAACCCAGCCAATAAGGTCTCAGTATTCGATCGTGGGCCCACCCCACCCATCCCAGCCACGACTCTAGATACCGCTTCCACGCGTCACTTTATTTCTGACCCACGTGCCCCCGATGGCCCCCGCACTCGCCCTTCTTCCTCTGATCTCTCAATCTCTCTCTCTGGAAACCTCCGAAAAAAAAAAATTTAAGATAGAAGAAGAAGGGAAAAAAAAAGGCTTTGTTCTTTTTTTGTTGCTTCTCTCTCTGCAAATGTTTGAATCTAATTGGATCGGATCGATTGGGACGAGCGCTGGATTCGATTCCTTCTATCGATTCTTCGGCGATGTTTAATTGGAACGGGCGAGATCAGGTTCTGAGCTATCTTTTCTCTCTTGTTTCATCTTGTTTTTTGTGGTTTGATTTGATTTGAATGAGTTTTTAGTTGGATTAGGAAAATAGAGATGTATTATTGTGGAAATGGTACTGGATTTGTTGCTAAAGTTAGGTTTTCGTTGGTCTTGATCTCATAAAGTTGTGTTTTAGTGGAAAATTGCACCGATCGCTTGAGGAGTTCTGATTTAGTGATAGCCTTGAGCCTAATTTGGTAAAGAGCGAGGATTTTGAAGGGTTTATTTTGTGTGCTCTTTTAGGGCTGCTCGGATTTATTGGCAATAGAAGGGTTAATAGACAGTGCATAGAGAAGTAAGATCGACAATATTCTTTTGGTTTCAACTAGTACATAACAATTAGCATTTGTGTGAATTGACAGGAAGACAGTGGCAAGAAGGTAACCCTTGAAAAGAGCTACTCAAAAACCCATAAGCAGTGGCAGATCCCACAAAAAAATTCTTTGGGGGTGGACGACAAGTATCTACTTACCCAAAAATAAGAAATGTAATATTATAAAAGAACATTCGTGATAAATGGGTTAAATTTACAGCTTAAATAGGCTAAAGCTCAAATGGGGTGCAAACATTTATTAATTATGGGGGGCAAATTGTAAGTTTACTATAACTTAGAATGTAATTTGCATTATCTTAGGGTATATATACATCTGCCCATGCCCATAAGATTTCTTCTTTTTTATTTCAGTTGCTTCCTCCTTCCCCTGTAATATAGCCAACACCCTGTGTTTGAGGACAAAATTATAACCCTCATCCTCCATTACAACTATGCAGTTTTGGTGTAGTCCATGTTTTGGCCGATGAAAAATGCACTTGCATTGTGGGGGTATGCTAGAGTATAAAATTATACCCCTGAACCCTTATCACAACTTTGGAGTTTTGGTTTAGGAGAAGGGATCATTAAGACCATGAGAACCCTAAAACATTTCCTTTCGGTAAGGCCTTTTGAGTTTGGAGTTATTATCATACTCTATCAGTAATCTGTATTTAATTGAGATAATGGTACGTTTTTGGCCTATTAAAACCTCAGTGGACATAGAAACAAAGCTCATAATTAGTTCTCCCTAAAAGCTCCTTTTGTTAGTGTAATAACAAGCTCAACTTCTTGAAAATTCTAGAGTCAATTCAGCAGTGGCATAGCCATGAATCAAACCTTTTTTTTTTGGGGCATGTTAATTACACTGATAAAAGATAGATACTATAAAAAATACCTATAAAAATACATACATAGAGTTCTCATTGACTAAAATATAAATTTAAGTAAAAACTTAATCCTAAAATTGCGCATGGCGCTCTCTAATGGAAACAAAATCATCAAGTAATGAATCTAAAATAAATGTCTTTGTAATCTCTCTCACAATAACTCAATAAGAAATTCATCCTCCGTCATATTACGCAATCTAGTCTTCATCATAGTAAAAAATGCACGTTCAGTAGTTGCAGTAGAAACCAGAAGAGTCAAAATTAGGTGACCTAATCTATCAACAAGAGGATAAGTCTTAGACTTCTCTGTCTCTGCTGAACCCTGACATAGCTCTGTAATTGCTGAACCCTGACATAACTCTGTAATAGATAACAATAATATATATTGGTCATAATAAAAAAGTAAGAGAATGAAAATGGGAAAATATTGTACGTTTAGGATTTAGAGAATACATCACTAGTTGTCTCTAGAATTAAGAAAAAACTCTAAAACTCCATCTCAATGGATATGTAAAATTTTGGATTTGGGGGTCATATTGAGAGAGAGCTTGGTTGAATTTGAGTTGATTTGAAATTTACATTTAATGAGAAAAAGAGCCCAAAAGAGAGCTCATGATGACAAAGAAGTCGAGCTGAGTGGAGGTCTGTGATTTCTAATAGGTGAGTGATCTTACTGGGCTTGGGTTGGGTTGAATCCAAACCCATGAGATTTGACCCAAATTCGTTTACTCAAAAGTAAGTCTTTGGGCTTTGGCTTATGGTACTGGGCTTTGTCTTGTGGGCTTTGGCATCTTATAGGCTTTTGCTTTGCTCAAGACTTGGGGGGCCAAGGCTAAAGTTAATTAGGTTTGAGTTATAAGCTTATACCAAATTCAATATAATTTGCATGTGGGTTGGGCGTGGGGGGTGGGAGACATGTCCTCCCCCATCCCTGCAATTTAGCCTGAATCCACCTTTTAATCCTCAGGTTGTCTACTAGTCAGACAATTTCTCTTTCTCTGGAGGTAAAAAGAGTGAAAGAGTTTTACCTTGTTCATGCCAAAGCACTTTGGAGTAATAGTAATTAACAATGAGTAGGAAATAGTTTACCAGATTTGCAAGGAAACAAACAAAACCTTAATAGACTAATGAGCTTTTTAAAGAAAGAAAAATATTTGTAAATTCAATCCAATAATTGATCCAACATAGTCTGTAGAGACCTTCTAGGTTGCGTTTAAATATTATCTCATATTTCGAAACCTGCATTAAAAGGTCCTCTGTATAATCTAGAAATACCTTTGCTTGTTTGAAACACAATATAGAATTTCGTAAAGGTAACACCACTTTGATAAGCAACTTTTGGTTAGTTTAAGATTGACAAGGCTTCTGTGTCTCTAATAATATGCGGGGTAAACATCATGCAATGATGAAGTGTTAGTATTTCACACATGTTGGATGTAAATTCATGTACGCGTTGGATGTAAATACATGACTAACTTTGAGCTGCACATACTTTATAACCTAATATTAGCGGTACGGGATATTGCTTCTCGACCACATGAACATAGATGTTCATCCATTTGAAACTTCATTTTGTGAATGCATTTTGAATTGTTGGTATATATTGGCATATTTTTCACCCACTTCGACAAACTGTGATGCTCTTGCTATTTCCAATATAGCTCTTGCTATGTCCAATATAACTCTTGCCAAACAATCACAGAATCAGGAATCCAAAGCACCAAAAAATGTGAGACTCCAATGCGCCTTAGATGCATACCATATTCCACCAAGAATGTTATTACTCCATGAGTGTCTTGCCTTTCTTTTTTTCTTTTCTTTTCCTTTTTTTCCCCGTTGCAAGCCATCATTCAACTAATCAATGACGTCCAGAAATATCTAACTAGGGTTTTAGTATAGATCTGGTGTGAGTATCTTGTAATGCAAAAGCCCACACGTATTGTGAAGTAGTTGCTCTCGGGCTATTCGATGTGAACTCATGGGTGATGTGTATGCACTTTTGTATTATTTTTTCTAACAAATATGGATGCCTGGTATTTGTTGGTCAAAATGCAATAAGAACAAGGGGGTGCAACATATCTTAGGCATCTGAATACATATACAAGGGGGTACTCAATGTGCATCTTGTGTCTGACTTCTGCCATTATTTCAATTCATTTAGTATTTTAAATTTAATTTCAACACATATTTCAATCATATGTGCTTCTTAATGAATTAGTTATGATTTTTTCCTCAAAAAACTAAATGATATCAAGTTGAGATTATAATTAATCTATACCTTTCATTTCTGCTGTTCATCTATTACGTCTAATTTGCGAAGTACTTAAATATGAACGACGTATATTCTAATTTTCAGGTAGGAAGCACGGTGTGGCCTAATCTCACTGAGACTAAGGATCATATTGTGCCTCATTCCATGGCAACTGAAGAGGACTCTTTGATTCCCGGCGGAGAATATGAAAAGTTTAAGAGAGATGAAGGTCTTACCTCTGATGTGCGGTGTACTGAGCAGTCAGCTCAGGCTAAACATAGTCATATCAGTTACAGATCAGATGGAAGCTCTAGTTTTCAAACAAATGAAGAACTTTCTTCTTCACAAGCTGAGATAGATTCTTGGCTTGATTTTCCTAACTTATGCATTGAACTTAAGGATGACTACAGTGACGGAAATAATCATAATCCAGTGATGGAATTGATGAATGATCTCACTGATGGAACTAACCTGGACTCAGTTAGAGGTAACATCAGATCCTTTTGTAACTCTAGTTGAATGCTTCTTGAAAGTGTATCATCTGAGCAATTCTTGGTGTGTTCACAGGTGACCCAGTGCAGCTACATCACGAGTCTGGCTTGTTTGGTCATGAAGATAATAAAGAAAATGATGATTTTCTTGAATGTGATTGGGCTACTTTTGGAGATTTTGACGATATTGAGAAACTATTTAGGTATTGCCTGTAATATTGGACTATAGATGTTGATGATTATGTCTTACGCCTTCCATTAGTCACTTTAAGACCTTTTATTTACCTCATGAGCATCCAATTTGAGAACTTTTTTATCTTTCCAAATTTTATGATATTATCTTGTCAATATCCTCATATGTCACTATTCTGCAGAAAAGATGACTCCATATTTGGGCATGATATGATTGGAGATGCAGATGGGCTTCTTTCTCCATCTAAAGATGTCATTGATACTGCCGCCCAGTCAATTCCGATGCCTGTAAGTGTGCAAGTTCTAATTCCTGTAAGAATTAATGCCGATTATCTGATAATGGCCTTTTCATGAACTAATCCTGATTCATCTTGTCTGCAGGACCTACCATTATGCGAAAACCAGACTTCTGATGAAGGTTGCTCATCTTTTCAGTCAGATTATCATACTGACAAACAAAGAAGCCCCTTATATAAAGAGAAGGTAAGTAGTCTATTAATGCATATAATTTCAGGTACTTGAATGGCGCTACCTTTGAGAGCGTAAAGAAAACTGTAATTATAATTAAACCAACAATCTAACATTTTGCCTCGATTCTTCACTATGAATGAGGTAGTTGTGTCAAATACTAATGGATGGTGATCATAGACCAAGCCTTCTAAGATTTTTCTAGATTTTTCTAAGTGAAGAATCTTAAACTACAGGGAAGAACACTAGGATCTTATAAGTTGCAATTATCACGCCCTTCAGGCTTCATTGTCCATCCTTCAAAATCAATTTGTATAGTATCAGGATTCATGTATACTTGAGCATGAGCATGATTAAAAGAAAACAGGCGCAATAAACAATATTTTTTTCTTCTAATTCTCGTTTATCAACAGTGAGGGAAATTATCTTATATTTGATTGACCTTCGCTAGAAAAAGAAAACAAAGGGAAAAAACTAAAAACTAAAGGATATAAATAAAGTAGCTTGACTTGTCAAACTCCAGTTGCATTTGATCATGTAGATTCATATCAGTGTTCATGTATGTTTAGAGGTGTCAATAGCAGTATTTTATATGTCAGTCATTCTTATATTTTGGGTTAGAAGAATCCTACACTCTGGACTAGTTCATCAACTGATACCCAACCTGGATCCAACTGACAGAACATTCAATGTGACATAACTTGCAAGTTATATATAACATTTTGGCACATCCGGCCCCTTTGCTAATGTATATGTAATCTGCGTATTCTTTTTCAACTTAAAGGTAGTAGTTCTTTTCTTCAATAGTTCACGGATAGTTTCACCATCACAATGTATATAAATGACGGGAAGAAGTTTTTTTTTCCCCGTCAGGACTCAGGTATAAACTTGTTTAGAAAATCTGTTAGTTTCTTGGAGATTTGTGTCCTTCAGATTGTTTTTATTTCCATCTGCAGGTAGATGGGCAGAAACTAATACCCAGGTCTCAGAACAAAGCAGAAGAAAAGAGGAAGAACAAACTATCAAGGAACATAAAGGAAAGTTATAACCAAAACCAAAATAATGCAAGTATAAGCATTCAAAGTTCTGTTACAACTCCTCTGCAAGCCTTTCAGTCAAAACCCATGAGTCAAGAGATGCAATTTGGTGATGCTAAGCGTATGGGAGACCGAGGATATCCTACAAATTGCTTACCTGGAGTGCAGTTTTCTTCAAATTTCATAGACAGAAACCAAAAGAGACCTGTTCCTTCTACATACGAGGTTCGTCCTGGTGACACAAAGCATCCAAAAATTTCAAATAGACTACAAGATGGCACACCAGGGATTATGACAGCTCAAGAGAAGATGGAGAAACTAAGGCAATTACAGAAAATGCAGGCCCAGCTTGCTATTGAAAAGCAACAGCTGCAATATAATCAACAACTATCTGATGCTGACGTTTCTGCCCCTCAGTCCTCTACATTGACATATGAATCTCCTTCAGAGGAAGTCATATACTGTCAACTTCGAGATGTCGTTGAAAAGGTCTGGTTATATTGCCTATGAAGAGTCCTTCTAGAGTTAGGAATTTGTGCTGCTTTTTAGGATCATAATTGTTGCCATTTATGCAGTTGGATATTAGGACTAGACTTTGTATTCGAGATAGCTTGTTTCGGCTTGCCAGAAGTGCAATGGAACGACAAAGTGCTAGTGACAGACGCCGTACCAACAAAAGTAACAGAGAGGAGGATGAAGTTTCTGCAGATGAAGAGTTGAGAAATTATGATCGGTAAGCTAACATACTGTTCTTCTGGCTCACTTTTTTTTTAGATTACTTTTTCTTTGTTTCTTGTGTGTACGGAAGTATAGAGAACTTGGATTCTAGCCAGTAGTCTTATAACCATTTTCTCATCAAAATGTATTATTAGTTGGTTAGTATTTGCCTGAAAATCATTGTAGATTAATGTGAGCAGCCATTTACTAGGGATGGTATGTGTTGGTCTATCAGATTCTGGGCATGATAGTGTATTACACTCTACAATTATAGTAATCGAGATCTAAGATTCACTTTGATACTATTCATTTGTACTAATCCTGCAAAAAGATTCAACATCATTCTTTCTTTATGAACCCACTAGCTTCTCATTCAAAGTATATTTGGCATAGGTTCATTGAGCAGATAAGTCACAAATCTGTGTTCATGATCTTTCCAGATGGGTTATCTGGAATGGGAAGTTGAATATGTTGGGAAGTCTACTATTAGATTTGTCCATCTCGGTTGAACAAGACTTTCTAGATTTATCATGTAAATGAGATTACTCTCACATAGAACATAAACCAATTTTTGATTGGATGCAATCATATAATTACACAAAAATAACTAATCCCTAATTCCCCTAATAAGTGCAAATGGTCTTATACCAACAGGATCAAGCCACCCTTGAAATTCTTATTCATTTGGTTGACCTCTCTCCTTCGCATAATCAACTCGTCCATGACCATGGAGTAGACTAAGCAATCAACAATTACTCTATTCACCCCTGTAAGTCTAGTAGCATGTGACCTAGATCGGTGGAGAAAATGGAGAAGTAACTTGCTTTGAGAATCTCCTGAAAGAGATTCATACCTACTCTACAAAGTATCCAGGATTGTATCCTTCAAATCTCTCTTGATTGTCTATATTTCTTCTCTCTTCCAAGATTAGATAATCTCCCGCACAAACCCAAATCCTTCCTGCATCCTAACTGTTGGCGGGTTAGGAGTCTGATTCATCATTCATGTCCAAATACCAGCTGAAAATATGAAATTGATTTAAGCACCATCTTCAAATAGCATTAGTAGTCAGATGATGACATAGTTTGGTTCTTTTTGTGTTTGCAGACGTGCAATGTTGGCAGATCCAGAAACAGATACAAATCCTATTGATCGCATCGTGGCCAATTTGCTCTTCCAGAGACCAACAGAAGCTTGTTCCAGAATTGGCTCATATCTGCTCAGCTCAACTTAGTAATCTCTCTTTTCATAACCCATAAGCACTTGAATCCTTTACTTTTGTATTAAAAAAAACCCTACTAATAAAATATCTCTTGTAATAAGGATTGATGTGGATGCTTGTCATTTGATCGATGAGAAGAGAAGGATCTGCAACCTTTTATGTGAAGTAAGATGTATCATGACAAGATCTTGTTACTGTCTAGTCTTTCTTCTTTTTGTTTGTAATATATACAACCTCTACATTTTTCCTTATTGAGGGAAGTTCTCTGTTTCTATGAGTTTTTCCTTCTCAGAGCAAGCTGATAACTCCTCGTCCCAGCGCTGCAGCTTCGTCTCGAAGAATTTGATGTCTTCATACATTTACAAATATTTTCGATCTTGTAATCGTTATGTAATATCTTAATGCTGAGTTGGAGCTGACAAGTACCCGAGGCAAGCGTGGAAAGAGCTCTGGATGCCAAATTTAGGTGCAAGTTGCAGGTATTTTATTAAGTTGAATGATGGTTTCCTATGGGAGACAGTGCCAAGGTTAGAACTCAGAATCACAGTGAAGATGATAATTATTGAACTAGTGTTGTTTCTGTATTCTATTTATTCGTCTAGTAATGTTTCAATACTCAATTGCCTCAGTGTTTCCATTTGCAATCAGTCCAATAGATGAAAATTGTAAAGCTTAAGGCACTTGACGCCAAGAGGTAATAAGTGGGTTTGAGGCTTATACCTTTAAAGTTGGTTTGAATCCCCTCAATTACAGTGGACGATAGAAATTTCGGATTGATATGTAAGAGCACTTTAGCTTTGATTGATTTATCGGCGATTTTGTGATTTTTGTAGGGATTCATCTTCATATACTTGTAAATGAAGAGTCATTTTTGTGTTCAAAAGCTTTCTTTCATGAAGTAGGAGACTTTGTTCTCCCTTCAGCGTACGATTACAGGAAGAGAGAGAAAAGTTGGGGCTTATGAAAAATCTGTGTTCAGTCTTTCTCGGTTGACTAATGATAATTACTCTGCTCTTTCCCATACTACTTCACTACAATACAAGAGAGAGGAAGTGCGGACTTCCTTGATGAGTCATAAATTTTGAAAAGTTGATAAAAAATGGACTCTACAATTTTTCTATTGTAGTGTAGGAGTAGCGTAGAAGTAGTAATGTAATTATTACAATTCTTATCGGCTTAGTTCTAAATGCAATGAAGCGGGGCTTTGGACCTCATTGACGGCTTGTATCACGTTATTGATGTGCAGTTAATCCCCTTTGCGATCTTGTTAAGTTGAACCAATAAAATGTGGCCATCTTCCAAAAAGAGAAATTAGAGAAGATATAGATATTTTGTATTTATATTTGTATTCTGTGACATACAGCTGCCCTACGGATGTATATATCTTTGTTGATTGCAATGACAATAACACGGACCAAAGTCGTCTAAAATAATATGAACAAAAACCGACTAATTTCGGTGAGAGTCTGTTATCCATGCAATGCACCTAATCAGAGAGATACAACTTTCAAAGAGGGGAGACGAGAAATGGAGGAGCGTATGTGAAAGTGACACGAGAGTTTTTAAATTTTGATAAGATTAAGGCTAAATGTCAGAATACCCCTCTTAACCCCAAAAAAAAAAAAACTTCCAGAATGCTAGAAAAGTCCCCTTACTATTAGGGGTTATCAGAAAACCCCTTTTAACCGTAAGATTTTATTAGAAACTCCAACCCCCACCCCCGGAGAAAAAAGTGAAGCGTGATTTTCACTGAAATATCCACTTGCATAATTTTCCCGTCAATGTGAAGTTTTGAGATCAACGATAGTAGAGGGTTGTTTTGATAAAATCTTAAAGTTAAAGGAGTTTTCTGATAACACCTAAATTTCAGAATTTATTTATTTATTTATATTTTGGAGGTTAAGAGGGTTTATCTGATAATTAATCGAAATTAAGGGTTTTTCGCCCTTGATATTTAGCCTACTAAGATCAATGTTTAGATAAAGATGCATAATAAAATATAAAACTTGACAACCCAGTTTAAAAGACGAATACTCGAGTAGTACAAACAGATAGGCAGATGGGTCGGAGCATGGGTATCTATCCGACCCGTTAAGGAAATATCCAACCGACGACCCTGTCAAATATCCGAGTCGGTTTGTGGCTGCTTAAAAACAACGCACTGAAGACGGAAACACAGCGAGGGTAGCTAAATTTTCGATGTGAGGAAAAATAAAGGGGGGCGGAAGAAAAAAGGGGAAAAAAATGGAGGTAGAGAGCAAGAAATGGAAGGGGATGATGATCTCTCCGATACAGAGCCTCGATGATGGATGCCTCATGCACATCTTCGGCTTCCTCCGCCCAATCCCAGGTCTTTCTCACTCAAACCCTAGAAATGGACCAGTTTCATTTTGCTTTTCAATTGGTTTTGGGCTTT
This sequence comes from Asparagus setaceus, assembly GCA_012295165.1. Classification (NCBI taxonomy): domain Eukaryota; kingdom Viridiplantae; phylum Streptophyta; class Magnoliopsida; order Asparagales; family Asparagaceae; genus Asparagus; species Asparagus setaceus. Next base: position 66,610,040 of record CM022702.1, read on the forward strand.
GCGATTTTGTTTCAATTTCCTGTTTTAAACTTTTTTATCGTTTAATTTTTTTTTTTTGGTTTTGTTGACGAGTTCGTATTCCCTTGCTACGGATTTTGTTTCCCAATTGAAAGGAGCTTGATTAATTTACAATGTATAACGAAAGGTGCCGCTTTGAACCCTAGATATGAGATTAATCGCTTATTTGAGATTTTGTTTGATGTTTTGAAGTAAATTTCAGTTTTTTCGCTTTTTCCCTCTAATCTCTCTCTCTTTTTAAAAAATTGAGGATTCGGCGCTTTGATTGCTATTGAACCAAAAGGAACTTTCTTTAGCTACCCTTAGCCTAAAAGGCGCAGCCTTTAAAATTAGTACTCTGGTCAGCATTAATTTAACCAAGAGCTCATATAATGTAAATTATGAAGTGATGAACTAGTCATTGTTTCCTAAAACATCGGTTCCCTTGTAAAATAAGATTGAAGTGAGGTACGTCCATCCGGGCTCAGAAAACGTTCTTGAGTTCATGATGCATAATTTGAAGATCGAAATTTCATAACCTACGATACAACTCTTACTCGCTAATGTTGATCACTCTAAGAGTGTCAACTAGAAATGGTTTGCTTTGCACAGATATGCATCTGAAAAAAAATGCTATGTTGCAAAGCACTTGCTTGTTCCTTCCTGATAATCTGAATGTGCGTTGTTCTGATTTTCCAGTCGGAATGAGGCCTTAAGTATCTGAACAAAAGCATAATTCTAAAACAGGTCATGTAGATGACCCATGTTTTGGAAAACGCTAGGTGCTTCTAGGCGTCATACCAAGCGCCTAGACGCTTGGGCGGGCGCTTAAGCGGAATCTAGGCGTTTTTAAGCATCAAGGAAGAAAGGATTCTTTTGGATGATTCGAAATCATATTCTTGTCATTTACTTGAGATGGACTTAGATATACTCTTCTGAATCGATCCATTTTGACTTGGTATATTTTTTTGATCCGTTACTATGCCTAAGCGAACAATATATCCCTCTTTAATGTGCTGTAGTCTGCGTAAGTGTCTCATGCTCTCCTAGGCGCTTGTAAGGTGTAGGCGTCCGGCCTAAGCACCGCTTAGATCTAGGCGGGTGCCTAGGCGAGCTCCCAGACCACTTTTTAGAATAGTTTAGATGACTCTAGGAAAGACTTAATGAATTAACAATAAATTAAGTGAAGTTCGCTCTATTTGATATCAGAACCATGGTTACTTTTGTTTCTCTTCTGGCCTTAATCCCTTCTTGGTTAAGGAGCATCATGAAATGGGACTTTTGCATTATGAAATTAGCCTTTATAACTTAAAACTGCTTTGACAGATGATGCTGTCCCATATTTTGACCCTCTATTGCTATGTATGTGGAATGACGTTGTCACTTGCAGTTCATGTGACTATGTGAGGAAACCTTAGGAGAATTGGCACATCATTAGATACTTTTTTAGTCAAACTTCCTGAATGTGTTCCTGTTAGATCATATGGAAGGTAGGCACTGACAAGTTGCTAGCTATCTATTGTGTAGACTGATATACAGTTTTCATTTGGGTGACAAAAAGGAGAAGTCTTTTATTAAAATTTGTGACTTCTTTACATGTTAAATACTCTTAAAGCTTGTTAGCTATTAGATATGATGTACCTCAGGAGTTTGCTTATGAAGTTGCACCATCACCTACTACCTCTTTTCGACATGGAACAGTTTTCTATTTTTTTGTCTGCCTGAAACTATTGTATTAACATGTGCCCATAGTGGCCCCATTTATCAACATGTTACTGCTTCTTCTTTGAAGGAGATGCATCTTTCCTGATTCAAGGTTTGCAAGGGACAGATAGATGCTCATGGATCACACCTCTTTTAGTTTCATTTTTTTTCTTGTGTCCAATGTAGACATAACTCTTCCTTCTGGTTGTTAAAGGGTGTGTTTCATAATATGGTTGTGACATGTCATTGTCGTTTAGTCCCACATTGGGTGATTGTGAAGAGTTTGGTGGGTTTATAATGTAATCCAAGGGACTCAAGTGCAACTAATGCTAGCATTTTTTGCGGTGGATTGAGCCAAACAACGTTTGCTCTCCGTGGATTCCACAACGAACATTGTGTGGATGGGCTTGCAAGCCCAAGGTGTGACAAATGGATTGGAATAGTTAGGCAATCAAATGAGTGAAACTAAGTGCTACAAGGGTCTAAATGCTACATCGTGTTAGCGCACTGGGAGCCACTTCTAGAACCTATAGGAACCCCCATAATTCACATTGCTTGGTGGTGATATTGGGACCGACTAATTGCAGTGTCGTGACAAGGATGTCACCTATGTAAGGTAGGGTGATTGTGACGCCCCATTGTGGTTTAGTCCCATATCGGCTGATTATGAAGAGTTTGGTGGGATATAATGTAACCCAAGGGACTCAAGTGCAAATGCTAGCATTTTTCGCTGAAAGAACATTTTTCTCTCCGTGGGTCCCATGGTATACATTGTGCCTACAAGCCGCTCGAAGCGTGACAAATGATATTAGTCGGAAGGGTGGAACTAAGTGCTACAAGGGTCTAAATGCTACATCGTGTTAGCACTGGGAGCCACTTCTAGAACCTATAGGAACCCCATAATTCACATTGCTTGGTGGTGATATTGGGACCGACTAATTGCAGTGTCGTGACAAGGATGTCACCTATGTAAGGTAGGGTGATTGTGGCCCCATTGTGGTTTAGTCCCATATCGGCTGATTATGAAGAGTTTGGTGGGTTTATAATGTAATCCAAGGGACTCAAGTGCAAATGCTAGCATTTTTGCGGTGGATTGAGCCAAACAACGTTTGCTCTCCGTGGATTCCACAACTAACATTGTGTGGATGGGCTTGCAGGCCCAAGGCGTGACAAATGGATCGGAACGGTTAGGCAATCAAATGAGTGAAACTAAGTGCTACAAGGGTCTAAATGCTACATCGTGTTAGCGCACTGGGAGCCACTTCTAGAACCTATAGGAACCCCCATAATTCACATTGCTTGGTGGTGATATTGGGACCGACTAATTGCAGTGTCGTGACAAGGATGTCACCTATGTAAGGTAGGGTGATTGTGACGCCCCATTGTGGTTTAGTCCCATATCGGCTGATTATGAAGAGTTTGGTGGGATATAATGTAACCCAAGGGACTCAAGTGCAAATGCTAGCATTTTTTACCGAAAGAACATTTTTCTCTCCGTGGATCCCATGGTATACATTGCGCCTACAAGCCGCTCGAAGCAGGACAAATGAAATCAGTCGGAAGTGTGGAACTAAGTGCTACGTCGTGTGACCATGGTGGGAGCCACGTTTAGAATCCAAATTGCCCGGAGGTGATATTGGGACGCAGTGGTGATACTGGGACAGACCAATTGTTATGCCATGACGAGGACGTCGTCTATGTAAGGTGGGGTGATTGTGAAGAGTTTGGTGGAATTATAATGTAAACCAGGGGACTCATGTGCAACTAATGCTAGCATTTTTGTAGTGGATTGAGCCAAACAACGTGTTTCCCTCCATGGGTCCTAGGAATTTCAACAGGCTTGTGGTCCCGAGGCGTGACAAAGGTGCTATGGAATAAATCTTGATTTATTATGTTGTACTTTATGTATAAAACAGAAACCGTTGGATGAAGAACTGCATATATGTTGCTAACATCCATTTTGCTGCCATTAATTCAATCGACTCTAAGCATAGAATTTTCTATACATTACTGTTTGCTATAAATTTCAAATTGTAATGCATGTTAATGATCATGAATTGATTATTTGGTGTGGCTATGTGAGAGCTGTAAACTCCATCAAATTTGATGCATTTTTAAAATTTTATTGCAAATGTGATTTTACACGAGCTCTTTTAGCACCCTGTTGTTGAATTGCAGATCGATATAACACGGCCCTCGTTTGCCACAGATGGCGGTTCTTGGCTTGCCATCCTCGGCTATGGTTGCGTGTGGAGAGACCCATCAATAACTTGAAAGAGCCAGGTGTATACCCCAGCCTTGAGGCTGCAATTTCTGCTGCAAGGTTAGTTGATAATTTTTTATTTCATGTAAAGAATAGATGTGGTGGATAACAGTGTAACGTTTTTGATCGAAGGCCTGGTGACACCATTTTGATTGCTGCTGGTGGAAATCATGTTGCCTCTAATATTCAAATAAAGAAGCCGCTATGCCTTGTAAGTCAAAATATTCATAGTAAATGTTCCTTCCTACCGGCCGATGTCATGAAATGAATTCATGAGTAAACATCTCTGTCATAGATTGATTATATATGTTGTTATTTCATTAGGGAATTTTTAAAAAATCCATATTTTTGTCATTTGCAAGTTGTTCATGTTGTAGGTCCTTGAACTGGTTTCCTTGGCCTTTACTAAAAACTAGCCGCTTTGCACATGCAAATGCACGTGCCGGATATTAAGACTTATTTTTCAAAATTTTGTATTAAAAAGAAAATGTAGATTTTAAAATATTTTAAAGTTTATAATTGTAAATGTTAATGTTATATTCTTTAATTTTATATTTCATCATCATTTTATGTTTTTGAAAGTTCTAATTTTCAAATATTTATTTAGTAATTAAAAGATACTTCAATATTTGTTGTCCACTATTGTATTCCATTCTAAAAATAATTGGGAAAAAATGTTTAGTTTGAATTGAATATACAAAATTCCCTTGAAAGTTTGAGATTCCTAGGTTTAATAATTGCAATTGCATTATTTTAGTTTATTTAATTTTTATTTGAAAGATTTGTATCTTCTTGTAGAATGTTTATTTATTTATTTATTTATTATTATTATTTTTTTTTTTTTGGTCAGTTGTAGAATGTTTATTTTCAAAGTTTTGTTTTTGTGTTGTTTGCTAGGAGGGAATGTGTTAAAAATTTTAAATTAATTGTGTTTTAGAGAGATGGTACATAGAGAATTGTGAAAGATTTAATATTCATGTGAAATGACATAATTGTAGTATTTGTTGCCCACCATTGTATTCCATTCTAAAATGATTACTTAAAAATATCTAGTTTGAATTTGATATACAAAATTCCCTTAAAAATTTGAGATTCCTAGGTTTAATAATTGCAATTGCATTATTTTAGTTTATTTAATTTTTATTTGAAAATTTTGTATCTTCTTGTAGAGTGTTTATTTTCAAAGTGTTTTTATTGTGTTTTTGCTAAGGAAGGAATGTGTTAAAAATTTTAAATTAATTGTGTATAAGAGAGATGGTATATAGGGAATTGTGAAAGATTTAATATTCATGTGAAATCACATAATTGCCCTCTTGTCTTTAGTGGATTTGAAGGACATTCCTCCTCTCCTTTAAAATTTTGCTACCCCCACAAAGTTTTTAATAAAGTAATATAGATACTAGAGGCAGTAAGTATGATTGTGGAAATTTTAATTTGTCTAGATCCAAGAAAGGAAGGGACCTTACTTTAATATAAGAACATTAGGTTTCTCTTGAGCAGACAAACACAGATTTTATAAAGTAAATTTCAGAAACTTACCATGAACTATTAGATTTTGCTTGAAAATAAGAGACAACTACCATAAAGTTTTTAATCAGCAGAAACCCATCTAACCCATCTAATGGCATCAACAGCATTGGTAAAAAGGCAAAACTGCCCCTATTTATAAACTTCCAGAAAAAAATAAACTACATGGGCAAACATACCTAAAGTTAGTAATTTACTTGTACAATATAACTTACTCTAACAATGGTCAGTGTGGTAGGTCCGTGAAAAGAGTCTCTGGTAGTTTTCTTGTTAGGTCATTTTCCTGCAAACTCCCTAATAATTCGTGTTGGTTTTCTTAAGCTTACTTTTTTGTATAAGGATGTGCAAATTACTTTCTTTATTCAAAGAAGAAAATAGAATTGTTTTATTATTTGAAAACTATAACAACATACTTATTGGAGGTTTATATGTTAAAACCTTTTTTGTTTGGAGGGATGAGAACGGAAAATTTAGGACATTTTAGGTTGTTTGTCTTACATAATGAAGATATCTGCCTCCCAGATTAGTATATGCTATTGTGTGGTGGTGTTTTGGGCAAATATAGTCATTTGTTGGCTTCTAGAGAAAGCATCTTTGACCCTGCAATCTGCCATCTACATTAATTGTCTAGCTATGTCAACCCTAAACGTTTGATGCTCACCATTCTTGCACATTTCACCTCGGGCAAGAAATAATTTGCAGGTCCTTATACAAGAAAGGTGATTTTCAGAAGACTACCACTAATTATTAGGGATTATGCAGGAGAATGACCTAGCAAGGTAACAAGGTAAACATGTTGTCACCTTGTTGTTGCTCTTCACGTTCAGAACTCCAACTCCACCCATTCTTCTAGGCTAGTAGAGTTGCATTACTGTAAATAACCTTATCTACGTTCTCAACGCTTATTTACACCAGCATTCCTCTTTCTATTTTTTCACCTCCCTTCAGCCCCACCTTACCTCACATCCTTAACTCCATCATCCTTTTCTACTCGGGTCCAATCATCAAGTAATATGCGGCATCATTACTCACACCCTCCTTTAGCCACCAGAACCCCAATGAGATTGTCCTCCCCTATCCAAGTTCGTTCGTAGTTCGGATCAGGTAGAGAATTTGATGATGGTGATGTCTGGATTATATCAATCTGCTGCTTTGGACAATGCTTGTGGCTTCACAACAATACATATGGAAACTTATGTTGGATATGGTCTTGTCAGGTGTAGATACTTGCTTTATAATCATTGGTCTGCTTGAGGATTTGCCCCGGTGTTAAACGCCAAAATATTCTATTTAGTGAAATATGCTATTGCTTAGAGAGCGTATTTAATAAATGATAGTATTGCCCGAACAACTCCTTCGCCTGGACGCAAATCTAGTAGTGAGGGTTGACTCCTACTTGTTGCGAGGTCAATCTATGGAAGATCAGAGAACAATTTGCCAATTTGGATTTGTAAATTATTCTAGATAACTCATTGGTAGAATGGAAGGAATTAGGAGACGAAGAGCCTGTTGGAAACGAATGGGAAGATAGAAAAATTCAAAGAAGAAAGGGTATAAAGTACATTTACGAAATGTATCGTGCTTGAAAGAGGTTATTTTTTCAGGCATTAGGTTTTGCCTTGGATGCAGCAGGTGTTTGGTGAAGATACTGACCTCATGGGTTGGATACTTTAACCTACATTTTATCCTTGTTTTCTTTGTGTATTTTACTGTTTTTTATCTATAAAATATAGATGAACTTGAAAAAGCCCATTTTGCAAATATGATTTGGTGTACATATTCCTTACTGGGAATTAAAATAATTTAGTGCTGCCATGCTCTTATTTTCTCGTTTTGATCAGATTGGTGCAGGTGATCTTCCTGATGACACAGTCTTGACCTGTGCACGTGGTTCTGATAGGTATGTTGCTAGTTCCATTTTATTTATGACTTTCGTGCTAAGTAAAAACTATAGGCCAATGTCAAGGTTCTAAGTCTTGTCTTGGGTTGGTCATGGGTGTGACCCAAAACTACTAAATGCCCAATTTACTGCAGAAAATTAGTGGTGTGAGATGCATCCAAAACTAACTGAAACCCAATCCTGAGCCTGCCCAAGCTGCCCTGTTATGATTCATATACACTTCTATAGCACATCTTTACATATCACTTCAGTTTACACACATACAGAAGATCTAGATCTTAAAAGCTTTTTACTTGTGCATCACCCTCTTAAATGTTTTTTTCCTCGGTTGGAATACCATGTGTGCTACCATTGTAAAAAGGTGAAGTTTTGAAATTATTTGATCTCATTCTTGGTCTCATTTGAATATGTGGAATAAAATGAACAGTGCATGTCATCAACAGAAACCACATAATGGGCATATGGGTGTGGTCATCTTGTTCCACATGTTATATCATTTGTTATCATGACCCTGCTTGCCATGAGGAATTTTTGACTCATGGCCTTGGATCAAGGGACATATTATCTGGATATGTAAATTATTCTAAGAATGAGAAATCAAACGGTTTCAAAATTTTCTTTTATCTTCATACTTTTGGTTACAGAAAACATGTTTCAACAGTAGGAAAAAAGATACTGGTTAATGCATGGGTAGAAAATCTTGGAAACATCATCATTCTTTGTACTTAGATTATTTTGGATGTGGATCAGGATGAATTGATGAATGATGAGGATCTTCTGAAGAATGCCCCTCATTGAGCTCTGACAGAGCATAATGCTCATTACTTGTCACCCCCAAAATTTGCCTGCCCCATTTATAACTCAAAACCAATCAGAATACTAACCTCTCAAAAGTGCACCCGAAAATTCTGGTGTGGGTCCTGATATGTCTAAAAAAACCCACCCAATTCGACCTATTAACACCCCAAGTCCTACTCTTGCCTGTCACTCTACAAAAACTCAATCCAAACACTTCAATATGCATTTGTTTTCTTTCAAGCAGTGCACTGGAGTTTCTATCAACATGCAAGGTAGCCAACCTAACCATAAGAGCAGAGCTCGGTTACTGCCTTCTCCACCGAAGCGGAAGGCTGACAATTGAAGGGTGCATCCTTCAATGTGAAGAGAATCCATTGGATTACCTCTCCTTCCCTATAGTGAGTACAGCCAGCAGCAAAGTTGATACATTTTCACCATTACCGAAGAGCCAACAGCAGGAAAAGATTGCAGATAGCGTCACTGTTTCAGAGACGAGGATTGAAGGAGGTGCGAAGGCGGTGTGGACCAGTGGGAACTTGGTGTTGCGGCATGTAAGGGCAATTTATGCACGAACTGCAATCTTTTTCTGGTTCACTGTTGGAGTTTAGGGGAAGAAAATCTTATATGAGTGCCCTCTAAAGAAAATTATATGGGGAGAAAGGAGATAATGACATGCCTCAGTTAGAAAATCAGGAAAATCAGGAAACACGCAATGAGGAGATAGGAGATAATGAGCATGCGTCATAGTTAGAAAATCAGGAAGTGACGTGTGTTTCGGCGCTTGGATGGTTATTAAACAAGGTTTAAGATTTGCACTGGGGATCACATTTCAGATCTCCATTCTCCCTATGAAATTTTCTATAGAGGGGCCTTCAATAGGAGTTTTTTTTTTCCTTATTCTTTCAAGACATTAGCACCTGGGAGCCTAGTGTGAGCCTGTGTATGTCATTGTATTTGTTGTAGACTATAACTTTATGGGTTAAATTATGTTTATCTTGTATCATTTGAATTTCCCTGTGAAACCACCAAGTTCATTTGTTATGTAGGTCTGTGACAAACAGAGCTTAGCGTGAACTTTTTCAGTGCTTTATAAAGGTTCGGTTTCTTTCTTAGTTTGTCAGCGTCATTTATTGGTATTTATGTTATCCTTCTATTATACTTTTTCTTGATTCAATATTGACCTTGTAGGTTTTGATTCCAGTTGATGTTTTGAGTATTTTACTCCATGAGTTGGACTATCTTAAATACATGAATATTATAGTAATTTTACTTTTCATCTGGAAGAATACCTGCATGTGGAAACACATTGGATGATATTTTCATAGACAAATTAGGGGTTTGCCTGATATTTCATGGAAGCCTATGGTCTTATATTGACAGCGTTCATCCACTTGTCTTGGTATTAGGTGGCACATTTTGATATTTCATGTAAGCTTATGGTCTTTAACTATTACTTATGTGCTATCTAACCAGTAAGCTATTATCTACATCTTAACTAATAAGTTATTATTATATATATATATATATATATATATATATATATATATATATATATATATATATATATATATAGAAAATTGGTACCAAGTTCCTTAAAGGAACTTGGTAGTGATGTGACAAATTTGGCCCATGTTTCAAATTTTAAAAAATCTCTCTCTCTCCTCTTTCTCTCTCCTCTCTATTTCTCCCTCGAGTATGACCTGATTTGTCCACCTCACTACCAAGTTTCTTTTAGGAATTTGTACCAAGTTTCTCCATATTCCTTTTATATATATATATATATATATATATATATATATATATATATAGTGATTTAAGTATCCAAATAGGTTTTTAATTGGGATCAGATTATTTGGACCTTTTAGTGCATCCTAATTGGAAATCTAAACTTCTAGTGCATCCTAAGCTGTACGCGCTAAAATTCTGGCATGTCTTTAAAGCACAATCAAAACTGGATTAGGTACGTGATTATCATATTTATTACAAAGCTATAACTAACAATTAAAACTTGTCTTGTAAGGGAAGGAATAAACCGCATAATAATATAAACTCTATGATTTAGGAGGAAAGATTCTATTAGAACCGCATAAAATTAGAAAATGGGGTGATTTGTATAATTCACATGTAGCTAGAGGGTTGGTTTGAAAATTTTATTTATTTTATCTATGTTGTAAACTATCCCACTTTTATAGAGATGGTTTTGATAAGATTGTTATTGTGCCTAAGATCAATTTGTAGACAATAATAAAAGGCTAACACTTAACTAGCTTATAGTTCCACTTATTTTGCACTTATATACCCTTGTTTTTCACAACATTTATATACCCAAGTTGTTCAAAATTGACATTTTGCTACCCACTATTTGTGTAGACGTGAAAATTTTTAGCCCGATGTTGACACTTTTGTCTCGTTTGGTATGCGGGAATGGATGGGGAATTGAATGCTCATTCCACTTCCAATTCATGCTTACCGAACATAACGTCTTTTTAAAAAATAGAATGTCTATTCTCACTTTTCTTTCATTCACACTTTTTGTGGAAATGGACATTCGCATTAATTACATATACCAAAAACTAAAATCCATATCAAATATGTTATGATTACTTATTAGTTACATATATATATATATATATATATATATATATATATATATATATATATATATATATATATATATATATATATATATATATAAAGATTATTCTTCCCACTTCATTCTCTAATCAAGATCCAAACGTGAGAATGAAAATGAGCTTCTATGCAAATTCCATTGCATTCTTTGCTTCATTCTATTCTCACTTGATCTGATTCCCGTGTACCAAACGAAGCGTTAGAATCAAATAGCACGTGAATGTAATATTGGAATATTCGAGTGAAAATTTTCACAATTGCACTATCGAGTGTGGCAAAGTATCAATTTTAAATAACTTGGGTATATAAATACTATGAAAAACATGTTAAAGTGTACAATTGAAAATTGAGTGTGATTGTAAGGTATTTAAGCGCTATTTAGCCATAATAAAATAACAAATTCGTTATTTATGTACAGAAAGTTAATGAGGTAGATTAAATGATTAACAGTTCTTGGGTATTATCCAAAACTTTAGTTGCCTAGGCCAGTTGGCACGGCTTTAGTCAGTTGTGTGCAGTTGCTCCTCAGTAACAAGATACGTTAGCGAGAGCTCCATTTGAATTGTCCCTTTCTCGGTCTCTTTGACTGCGACTACAGCTGATTTCGAGTTATGAAGGGGACAACGTAGCAGATGATACGAGTTTATTGACCGTTGACCAATTTGAAATTTTGAGAAGGTAAGGGTTGTTTGTGAATAAGACGACAGGTCCCGCTTTAAAAGGGATGTTTCAATATTTGCACGCGCTACTGACTCTTGTCCTTTACGTCAATAGTTCCACTTGATTTATTACGGAAAAGCACATGCGCATAACTGAAAAAGAGTTACAAACATCAAACATTGCGTATCAAGTTTTTGAAATTTTCAGAGAGGGAATATATGTGCAAGCCGTAACTTCTAATTTTAATTAAGCAGTAATTTCTAATTTAGAATTGTTAGTAAGGTAAAGATACTGGATATGAGTCTTCATTCCATGAAGTAGAATAAGTTTTCAAAAGATTTACGGATATGAGTAAAAATTAGAAATTACGACTAGTTTATCATTTAATAGCTCATTTAGTAAAACGAAACTTCACTTTATCTACATATTTTCAAATTGTATTTTAAAATATGATAGCTACATCTAACTTCAAATTTTTAAAAAATTAAATCAAATTGACCTCATCTAACTCTGAGTAAATTTTAATTAAGAATTTATATGTGAATGAATCAAATTCATATTCCAAAATTTTCCGTGTAAGATATTAAGGGACGAAATTTTTTCATCTTTAATTTTTATTGGTTATTTATATTTAAATACTGCAAAGTTCACATCATTTATAATTTTGATATCCTAAGGTTTTGCGCAAAAATATGACAAATATTTTTAGAAAAAAACTTTGCATTCTGATATGACTTGATAGGGATATCAAAGTCACAATTTTGAACATTGAGGTACCTTTTGGAAAAACTAAAAACTGTATAGCAAAGTTAAAAATGATTTAAACTTTTGAGTGCTACTCAACTAACTTCATTTATTTGTTATACTTACATCAATTATAAGTGATATGTTTAAATATGAAATAATTATTCCATGAAAATATTTCAAATAAAAATCCCATTTAAAGTCCGATCCAACATTATATTCAGATCAGGAGGACGAGAATTATATCCGGAATCAGACCCCATTTGCAGCAACCCACTTGACTGCAGCCCATGTAACCTTCAAACCGGGCCCACATAATTTCAGGCACACTTTACACAGCAACGGACTTCATTTTAAATTCGAGCCGCCCGAATCTGGACACGTGGCAGTCAAAGAACAAAGCCGTTGCCGCCATTCTCCTTCAAACTTTCACCGTTAATTTCGGACAGTGAATCGGCGTTAACATCTTAACAGGTTCCGAGGGGACATCACACCGCTGTCTCCGCTCCCCAAGAAAACAACAAATAAATAAACAACGAATAAATAAATAAATTCAATTTTGCAATAACAACTGAGAACTGAACGAAAAGAGGAGAGAGAAAGAGAGATTTCGAAGTATCTCTCTCGCTCGTTCTCGTTATAAAGCCCTCTATTTGGAGTTCGATTAGGGTTTTGACTTCGTCTCCTCGGTCTTCTTCTTAGTTTAAGGTAACAATGATTTTATCTTTTAAGTTTTTACTTTGACTTGATTTTGTTTGTTACAATGCTGCAATTTGTTAGAGTTGAGATCTTGATTATCTTTGATTTTAGGGTTTAGTTTTTGCCAAATTCGGGTAGATCGGATGTATTTCTTGCTGGTTTTTGTTTGGAATGAGGTTGAATTGGTGTGGAAGTTTACGGAATGTTTTCAAGAATTGATTTTTAGCATATGATCACCGAATAATGTCCGAAATTTTCTTGTTTGTGAGCTATTTGAGTGGAGGTATAAAAGTTGTGCGATTTCACTTGATTTTGTTTCGTAATTAATTTCTTGTAAACTTTTTGAGATGGAATTGCATAATGCACGATTTAGTTCTAGGCACAGGTACTTGTTCTTAAGGCTGGAGGCTGGACGATCACGTAAGCATCCAGAAGGAGGTCTGTTTTTTTTAGAAAGGTGCGAAAGGAGATTTGAAATGCTTGTTCAGACCATAGATGTTAATAATGCTTGCATTACTTCTGTTTATTTTGCAAGTTAGATGGGATAAGTGAACTTGCTCATCAATATCTGCATTTTTAAAGGCTAGATTCTTTTTAGCAAGTCTCAGTTCTGAACTTCTTGCTTCAAGGTAGTCATGGAATGGGAATTTTAATGGTCAACTGATTCAAAAATGTGATTTGCCTTATGACTCTACGTACCAGATGGAAAATTGAAGAAATGAATTTAGACCTTAGTGGTTGTTAGATATCATCATACGTTATCTAATTTTTGAAGGCTCGATGTATCTGTCTTGACTATTGCACAATTCACAAAGGGTATCGTTGTTATAAGCCTACCACTCAAAGGCTCTATATTGCCTGGCATGTCAATTTCTTTGAGAACGTTCCCTACTATGCTACTTCAGACTCAGATCTCTCCTTTCTTCAACCTCCTTCATCACCTTTCACTACTATTCCTGTACCCTTGGCACTTGTATATTCTTCTGCTCAGCTTGCTCCCTCTGTTACTCCGCTAGCATCTAGCAATAATTCTCTTGCATCATCCACACATTCTACACATCCATTCGCTACCACACTTCCGTTGCAAGACCCTTCTGTAGATATCCCCTCTATGCTTGTGCCAGCTTATCCGGATGTGACTTCTCGTCACAATCCCCCATGAGATCGTCACTCCTGTGCTCGGTATATGCTTAGTGTGCCACTAGACATATTCTTCAGAGTTTCTCTTTTCTTGTTGCTATTCAATCTATACATAATTCGGATTCATATTCTGAAGCTGTTAAGTATCCGAATGGCAACAGGTAATGAATAAAAATTGGGCGCTTTCCATAGAACTCATACTTGGAACCTTGTTCCTTTGCCCTTCGGTGTTAAATCGGTAAATTGCAAATGGATTTATAAGGTCAAGATTCGCTTAGATGGTTCTATTGAGCAGCAAAAAGCTCGTCTTCTCGCTCAGGTGTTTTCTCAAAAGTATGATATTGACTATGAAGAGACTTTTGCTCCTGTTACAAAGATGACATCCATTTGCACTTTCATTGTTATTGTTACTGTCAAACATTGGTCACTATACTAAATGGATGTTAAGAATGCCTTTCTTAATGGTGATCTCGAGATGATTTACATGCAACCACTCCCCGACGTTTCGCTCCTTGAGGACATGTTTGTCATCTTCATTGTGCTATATATGATCTCAAATAGACTCCTCGCGCTTGGTTTGAGCGCTTTTGACGGTCTCTTCTCTCTATTGGGTTCATTGAGTGTCTAGCGGACTATGCTCTATTCTACCTATCATCAGCTTTGGGCACAATCATTCTCTTATTTTATGTTGATGATATGATAATTACTGGTAATAATTCTTCTGCCATTGCTTCCTTGAAGCAGCACCTTTAGAGTTAGTTTGAGATGAAAGATCTTGGAGGACGTTGCCTCCTCTTATGGCTATCTCCTCTCGTTGCAGAAGTACATTATAAACATTTTTGAACGTGCTACTCTTAGTGATCCTTCCATTACTACTACTACTCTCTCCACTCCAATGGAGATGAATTTGAAGCTTCGACATGATTATGGTGCTCCTTTATCATAACCCACTCGATATAGGAAATTTGTAGGAGCTTGGTTTATCTTTCTCTACACATCCATTCGCTACCACACTTCCGTTGCAAGACCCTTCAGATATCCCCTCTATGCTTGTGCCAGCTTATCCGGATGTGACTTCTCGTCACAATCCCCCATGAGATCGTCACTCCTGTGCTCGGTATATGCTTAGTGTGCCACTAGACATATTCTTCAGAGTTTCTCTTTTCTTGTTGCTATTCAATCTATACATAATTCGGATTCATATTCTGAAGCTGTTAAGTATCCGAATGGCAACAGGTAATGAATAAAAATTGGGCGCTTTCCATAGAACTCATACTTGGAACCTTGTTCCTTTGCCCTTCGGTGTTAAATCGGTAAATTGCAAATGGATTTATAAGGTCAAGATTCGCTTAGATGGTTCTATTGAGCAGCAAAAAGCTCGTCTTCTCGCTCAGGTGTTTTCTCAAAAGTATGATATTGACTATGAAGAGACTTTTGCTCCTGTTACAAAGATGACATCCATTTGCACTTTCATTGTTATTGTTACTGTCAAACATTGGTCACTATACTAAATGGATGTTAAGAATGCCTTTCTTAATGGTGATCTCGAGATGATTTACATGCAACCACTCCCCGACGTTTCGCTCCTTGAGGACATGTTTGTCATCTTCATTGTGCTATATATGATCTCAAATAGACTCCTCGCGCTTGGTTTGAGCGCTTTTGACGGTCTCTTCTCTCTATTGGGTTCATTGAGTGTCTAGCGGACTATGCTCTATTCTACCTATCATCAGCTTTGGGCACAATCATTCTCTTATTTTATGTTGATGATATGATAATTACTGGTAATAATTCTTCTGCCATTGCTTCCTTGAAGCAAAGACCTTTAGAGTTAGTTTGAGATGAAAGATCTTGGAGGACGTTGCCTCCTCTTATGGCTATCTCCTCTCAAGGTGTATACATTATAAACATTTTGAACGTGCTACTCTTAGTGATCCTTCCATTACTACTACTACTCTCTCCACTCCAATGGAGATGAATTTGAAGCTTCGACATGATTATGGTGCTCCTTTATCATAACCCACTCGATATAGGAAATTTGTAGGAGCTTGGTTTATCTTTCTCTACACATCCATTCGCTACCACACTTCCGTTGCAAGACCCTTCAGATATCCCTCTATGCTTGTGCCGGCTTATCCGGATGTGACTTCTCGTCACAATCCCCCATGAGATCGTCACTCCTGTGCTCGGTATATGCTTAGTGTGCCACTAGACATATTCTTCAGAGTTTCTCTTTTCTTGTTGCTATTCAATCTATACATAATTCGGATTCATATTCAAGTTAAGTATCCGAATGGCAACAGGTAATGAATAAAAATAGGGCGCTTTCCATAGAACTCATACTTGGAACCTTGTTCCTTTGCCCTTCGGTGTTAAATCGGTAAATTGCAAATGGATTTATAAGGTCAAGATTCGCTTAGATGGTTCTATTGAGCAGCAAAAAGCTCGTCTTCTCGCTCAGGTGTTTTCTCAAAAGTATGATATTGACTATGAAGAGACTTTTGCTCCTGTTACAAAGATGACATCCATTTGCACTTTCATTGTTATTGTTACTGTCAAACATTGGTCACTATACTAAATGGATGTTAAGAATGCCTTTCTTAATGGTGATCTCTCAGAGATGATTTACATGCAACCACTCCCCGACGTTTCTGCTCCTTGAGGACATGTTTGTCATCTTCATTGTGCTATATATGATCTCAAATAGACTCCTCGCGCTTGGTTTGAGCGCTTTTGACGGTCTCTTCTCTCTATTGGGTTCATTGAGTGTCTAGCGGACTATGCTCTATTCTACCTATCATCAGCTTTGGGCACAATCATTCTCTTATTTTATGTTGATGATATGATAATTACTGGTAATAATTCTTCTGCCATTGCTTCCTTGAAGCAGCACCTTTAGAGTTAGTTTGAGATGAAAGATCTTGGAGGACGTTGCCTCCTCTTATGGCTATCTCCTCTCGTTGCAGAAGTACATTATAAACATTTTTGAACGTGCTACTCTTAGTGATCCTTCCATTACTACTACTACTCTCTCCACTCCAATGGAGATGAATTTGAAGCTTCGACATGATTATGGTGCTCCTTTATCATAACCCACTCGATATAGGAAATTTGTAGGAGCTTCGGTTTATCTTTCTGCTACACATCCATATATTGCTTATGCGGTGCACATGCAGTTTGTCTCGAGGATTGAGGTTGAGATCGAGGTTGAGATTGATCAAGACTGAGATCGAGGCTAAGCTTAGAGGTTATCAGAGGTTATTCAGAGGGATTGAATCGAGAGCTCTGATATCATGATAATTTGGAATGAAACAGAGCTTATTCTCATTATGTAGTTTATGAAGAGAACTTATATATATATATATATATATATATATATATATATATATATATTTATAACCCAAACTACATAATATGAACGAGCTCTCTTTCATACCAAATTATTAGTAGAAATGAAGAATTTTTCTTTGGGTAAAATTCTTTTGTAACCCGAAAATATATAGCCTACTAGGCACAACCTTACTTATCAATGCACAACAACTTACCATAATATTGCATATGGAAAGAACATTCTGTGAGAAATTCATCTTTTTGCCTCTTGTCTGTTTTTTACTTTCCAAATCACCTTTCGGCATGAGTCGTATAAGTTATCTCAATAGACATTTCTGATGAAGTATATCAACTCACAAATATATAGTTTGGATGATGTATCTCAATTATCTCAAACAGATACCTTGGATCGATTATAATTTATTTGAATATATACTTTGGATGTATACTTTGAATAAAGCATCTCAAGTATCTCAATTCAAGAATGACTAATATTTTAGTGAATTTTCACTCAACAAAGACATAAACCATGCTAGAAATGTTTTCACTTATTGTTTTATTGACCTCATTTATATGTTGAGTCATCTTTTCATGTAGGCCTCTTATACATGTTTATTTATTTTAAAAAAAGTATATTTTTCTCATATATGGGATGAAAATTGTTTTTCATAAGTATATTTTTCTCATATATGGGATGAAAATTGTTTTTCTTACCCTCTCTGTATGCAGGTCTGAGTCTATCTTTGCTCCTAATTTATGGCATCGGGTAGCACATATTTGGATGATGTAAGAATGAGTCCTGAGGTTGTTGATCCTCCGAGAATTGAAGATAACACAGAAGTTATTGACCTTATAGGAGACCATATTCAACATTCACCCAAATCTAATGTGGTTGTTGCCAGCAATGTTCGTGAACTACTGGAATGTCCTGTTTGCTTAAATGCGATGTACCCGCCCATCCATCAGGTAATTGACTGCACGTTACTAGCATTCTCTCTTGTATTTTTTGTATAACTTGGGTGTGTTCTTGTTATACTTTGTTTTATCCTTTACTTTCTTTGTTTATATTGCCATTGTACTATCATATGAGAACAACTTTTGCTTTGGAACTCAGAGGTATCTGGAAAGTTTGTTGCGTTTTAAAATTCATTCTGATTGTATGTTGAGATTATGATGGCTATGCAAATTGCACCTTGTCAATTATTTTTTCTTCCCTGCATCTTTTTGTTTCTATTTGTAATTATTCCATTGCTTGCAGTTGCCTCTGAAGTGAATTTATTGCTCTATGTTTGAAATGATGTAGTTTACTGGCAAAATTCAGTTTGGCTGTCTTGAATGTACCTGTGTTGCTTTACATTGCTCACAATTTTATTGTTGTTCATAAACCTTTTATCTCTTTTTGTATTCATATCCTGGTTATGTGGTGGCTTTTATAGTTACTTGAATTATTCCTATATGTATTATTTCCTAATTACTTTTGCAGTGTTCAAATGGCCACACACTGTGTTCTGGTTGCAAGCCAAGGGTACACAACCGTTGTCCCACGTGCAGGCACGAATTGGGCAACATTAGATGTCTTGCTCTGGAAAAGGTCGCTGCTTCTTTGGAATTGCCTTGCAAATACCAGAACTTTGGTTGTATCGGTATTTATCCGTATTACTCCAAGTTGAAGCATGAAGCACAATGCATATATCGGCCATATAATTGTCCCTATGCTGGATCTGAGTGCACTGTTGTAGGCGATGTTCCTTATTTGGTGACTCACCTGAAAGACGATCACAAGGTCGACATGCACAGTGGGAGCACCTTCAACCATAGATATGTCAAGTCAAATCCACATGAAGTAGAGAATGCAACATGGATGCTGACGGTATTGTTTTTAAACTTACATGGTGTCCTTGTTAGTATGATATTTTTCATGTGAGATAATTTCTTCCTTTCTTGAGCATGCCATTTGTGAGATAATTTCTTCCGTTATTGAACATGTCATTGGTCACATTTTGTTGCCAATCTATTTTCACATACGCTAACATGAAATCCATGTGATTCATGAAGGTCAGTTTATCCACATCTTAATTTCTCTGTGAACTTTACAAGTCTCTTTTAGCTTAAAAGAGGAAAACTCCTACTTGCATTTCTGTCACACTATTAAGACATTTACCACCATATGCTAATATTCCTATCTGATTTCCTAGGGTTTAACTCAAAGAAAAGGCACAAAATCACCCAGCAGCAACGGGAGTAATACTCCACAAAGTTCTCGACTATTAGGACTGGTTAGGTGGATAGGTTGGTTAAATGTTATTGCTGTATGTATTAGAGTTTGACTAGGTGACAGCTGACTGATAAAAGGGTTCGATAACTTTAACCCAGACATCAAGATGTGGGTTTTGATTCTTATTAAATTTAAGCTGATTAGATATATGTTGCTATCAGTTAGAGTTTATCATGTACAACACCCTAACTGAGCAGGCCATTACCATCCTTGTCTACCTGATACTCAATCTTTGGCTTTCACGGTGTAACAACCCAAGTACCTGTAAGAAAACATTAGATTTGACATAGTGGGTTGAAGAACACTCATTCCATTTTCCTTGGGTGAATTCTCAACTACCATAATCTTTTGGGTGTTCTGCACAGAACTACGATAACCTTTTTATTAGAGAAAACTACAATAGACTATTTTCACTGAACTACCATGCATGACGGCAGTTAGGGTATAAGTTGTCAGTTATCACGTTCTTCGCACTTAACATGTTCTAGACAATTTTCCCCTGTACTTTATAGCTATATATCTTCTATGTTACCCTCGTTCTTAGGGTTTATAGGTACAAATAAAGGGTAAAAGATGTTAATGCCATTAAGTCACAGTTTCCAATAGTTCATGGTATTTTCTGCACACTTTTGAAAGTTCACGGCTGTTTTTTCTCTAAAAAAAGTGTTTATGATAGTTTTGTGCAGGATCTCCCAAAGCTGACAGTAGTTTTGTGAAATTTACCCTCAGTCCTTAGTTTACGAGCTTTACGCTTACTTAGATCAAGAATTCTATTGCACTCACAGATCATAACATTTGGGCCATATGTAATCTTTCCAGGTTTTCAGTTGCTTTGGACAGTATTTTTGCTTACACTTCGAGGCATTTCAGCTTGGCATGGCTCCTGTCTACATAGCATTTTTGAGATTCATGGGAGATGATAGCGAGGCTAAAAACTACAGCTACAGTTTAGAGGTCGGAGCCAATGGGCGCAAATTGATATGGCAAGGGGTTCCTAGAAGCATAAGAGATAGCCACAGGAAAGTTCGTGATAGTTACGATGGTCTCGTTATTCAACGGAACATTGGGCTTTTCTTTTCTGGCGGAGATCGGAAGGAGCTTAAGCTTAGGGTCACTGGTAGAATTTGGAAGGAACAATGAGAAAGCAACTAGAACTTTGCTAATTTTATTGAGTATATGTTTGGTTGTGTACCCTTTTTCATGTCGATGTTGGGGTTTAGGGATAATGTAGTGAGTTGTGTGTTTAGGGGCAAATTTCTCTTTGCTTGTAGTGTTGAATGGAAAGGAAGAATCTTGCTATATATTGTATCATCCCGTCTTGTATTTTTTCTTATCTACTGTTTTTCATTTTGCTGTTAGGGGTTCCACTGACAACGTAATTGAGTTTGGGTTTTCAGAGGCAAATTTCTCTTTGCTTTGTAGTGCAGCGTATAAATGAAAGATGCATTGCTATGTATTTGTGTCCTCTTTTGTGTTTTTCCTTTTTCAGTCCCTAAAAGTATATGTGAGCGTTTGTTAGAGTAATGATCTCGGAAGTGCTCAGAATCAGTTCAGGGTAGTATTAGATTCATGGACTTGTGATGTTGCTCCTTTTATTGAGTACATAATTTGTCCGAACACCTGCGATGCAATAGGTGACCTTGTTATTCGGCGAAAAACGGGCTTTTTCCGGGTGGATATCACAAGGAGCTTAAGCTTAGGGTCACTGGTAGAATTTGGAAGGAACAATGAGAAAGCAACTAGAACTTTGCTAATTTTATTGAGTATATGTTTGGTTGTGTACCCTTTTTCATGTCGATGTTGGGGTTTAGGGATAATGTAGTGAGTTGTGTGTTTAGGGGCAAATTTCTCTTTGCTTGTAGTGTTGAATGGAAAGGAAGAATCTTGCTATATATTGTATCATCCCGTCTTGTATTTTTTCTTATCTACTGTTTTTCATTTTGCTGTTAGGGGTTCCACTGACAACGTAATTGAGTTTGGGTTTTCAGAGGCAAATTTCTCTTTGCTTTGTAGTGCAGCGTATAAATGAAAGATGCATTGCTATGTATTTGTGTCCTCTTTTGTGTTTTTCCTTTTTCAGTCCCTAAAAGTATATGTGAGCGTTTGTTAGAGTAATGATCTCGGAAGTGCTCAGAATCAGTTCAGGGTAGTATTAGATTCATGGACTTGTGATGTTGCTCCTTTTATTGAGTACATAATTTGTCCGAACACCTGCGATGCAATAGGTGACCTTGTTATTCGGCGAAAAACGGGCTTTTTCCGGGTGGATATCACAAGGAGCTTAAGCTTAGGGTCACTGGTAGAATTTGGAAGGAACAATGAGAAAGCAACTAGAACTTTGCTAATTTTATTGAGTATATGTTTGGTTGTGTACCCTTTTTCATGTCGATGTTGGGGTTTAGGGATAATGTAGTGAGTTGTGTGTTTAGGGGCAAATTTCTCTTTGCTTGTAGTGTTGAATGGAAAGGAAGAATCTTGCTATATATTGTATCATCCCGTCTTGTATTTTTCTTATCTACTGTTTTTCATTTTGCTGTTAGGGGTTCCACTGACAACGTAATTGAGTTTGGGTTTTCAGAGGCAAATTTCTCTTTTGCTTTGTAGTGCAGCGTATAAATGAAAGATGCATTGCTATGTATTTGTGTCCTCTTTTGTGTTTTTCCTTTTTTCAGTCCCTAAAAGTATATGTGAGCGTTTGTTAGAGTAATGATCTCGGAAGTGCTCAGAATCAGTTCAGGGTAGTATTAGATTCATGGACTTGTGATGTTGCTCCTTTTTATTGAGTACATAATTTGTCCGAACACCTGCGATGCAATAGGTGACCTTGTTATTCGGCGAAAAAACGGGCTTTTTCCGGGTGGATATCACAAGGAGCTTAAGCTTAGGGTCAAGGGTAGAATTTAGAAGAAACATTAAGAAAGAAACCTAGGACTTGCTACTCTATATATTACTTACATAAGAGGAGTGTTAAAACTTTTGATTGCCTCTTTTGCCTTCTCAAATTTTTATATAAATTCTCAATTATGCACTTCATCACTTTCTCATAAAATAAGTTATAATTTATTACGAATCATTATTAATTATCATGAAATAGTTATTTAATAAATATTATGCATAATTATAATTATATACTTAGATAACTATACATATTTATTAAATAATAATACTATTAAAAGATTTAATAATTATTTATAAATCATAATAAAATAACTAACATAATAGAATAAATAAAATAATATAGTATTAAATGTTATTAAGAATTATACTCTTTAATAGTAAAATAAAATATTATAAGTATTTAATAGTATAATAGTATACTTTTAATAATATAATTTAAATTAATAATTACACTATTATTTAATTATTGTACTATTAAATAAATTATTTAATAATAGTAAAATTACTAATATTATTAATAGTATTAATTGTTTACTAATAATATAAATAACATAATATACTATAAAATACTATTAAGAATTATATATTTATTTAACATGTTAAAATTACTAAAATAAATTACAATTAAATTATAATAATTTTCTAAATAATAATTATTCATACAGTTCTTTGTACACAAATTTATTGGATAATTTCATTTATACCATAAAACTTTATTTGTTCAACCCCAAAAAAAAAAAAAAGAATCAGAACATAAACAAGTATGTGCATGCGCAAAGTACGTGCAGTTTACTAGTTTTATGAAATATATATTTGGTAGTCTACCCTTCTACATTTTGATGTTTGGTTTACTGTATTGTATTTTGGGGTGTTTAGAGGCAAATTTCTCTTTGCTTTGTAGTGCAGCGTATAAATGAAAGATGCATTGCTATGTATTTGTGTCCTCTTTTGTGTTTTTCCTTTTTCAGTCCCTAAAAGTATATGTGAGCGTTTGTTAGAGTAATGATCTCGGAAGTGCTCAGAATCAGTTCAGGGTAGTATTAGATTCATGGACTTGTGATGTTGCTCCTTTTATTGAGTACATAATTTGTCCGAACACCTGCGATGCAATAGGTGACCTTGTTATTCGGCGAAAAACGGGCTTTTTCCGGGTGGATATCACAAGGAGCTTAAGCTTAGGGTCAATGGTAGAATTTAGAAGAAACATTAAGAAAGAAACCTAGGACTTGCTACTCTATATATTACTTACATAAGAGGAGTGTTAAAACTTTTGATTGCCTCTTTTGCCTTCTCAAATTTTTATATAAATTCTCAATTATGCACTTCATCACTTTCTCATAAAATAAGTTATAATTTATTACGAATCATTATTAATTATCATGAAATAGTTATTTAATAAATATTATGCATAATTATAATTATATACTTAGATAACTATACATATTTATTAAATAATAATACTATTAAAAGATTTAATAATTATTTATAAATCATAATAAAATAACTAACATAATAGAATAAATAAAATAATATAGTATTAAATGTTATTAAGAATTATACTCTTTAATAGTAAAATAAAATATTATAAGTATTTAATAGTATAATAGTATACTTTTAATAATATAATTTAAATTAATAATTACACTATTATTTAATTATTGTACTATTAAATAAATTATTTAATAATAGTAAAATTACTAATATTATTAATAGTATTAATTGTTTACTAATAATATAAATAACATAATATACTATAAAATACTATTAAGAATTATATATTTATTTAACATGTTAAAATTACTAAAATAAATTACAATTAAATTATAATAATTTTCTAAATAATAATTATTCATACAGTTCTTTGTACACAAATTTATTGGATAATTTCATTTATACCATAAAACTTTATTTGTTCAACCCCAAAAAAAAAAAAAGAATCAGAACATAAACAAGTATGTGCATGCGCAAAGTACGTGCAGTTTACTAGTTTTATGAAATATATATTTGGTAGTCTACCCTTCTACATTTTGATGTTTGGTTTACTGTATTGTATTTTGGGGTGTTTAGAGGCAAATTTCTCTTTGCTTGTAGTGCAGCATGGAAATGAACGTGCGTATGGTTGGCTTACTGTTTTGACTTTGGTGTTAGGGTTTAGTTTCACTGATAATGTAATGTGTAGCAGTATAGGATATTTAAGGGCAAATTTCTTGTTGCTTGTAGTGCTACATGGGAATGAAGAATGTTGCTATATTGTATCCTCCTCTGTTTTTCTTTTCTTCTTCTTCTTCTTCTTCTTCTTTTTTCTTTTTCTCTTCTTTTGGTCCTCAAAGGTTAAAACTATCAGAATACAATGGTACTGATCTCTGAAGTGCTATTATGTGATATAAGGGACTTCACTATCTCTCTCTAGTGGCAAATTTGAAAATAATAATAATAAATGAGGTACTGATCTCAGAAGTGCTATTATCTGATAAGGGACACTTCATTTTTCTCAGAAGTGTTCATTTTGCAGCAAATTTTGAAAAAATACAAAATAAGCACGCCCACCGTGGGGCTCGAACCCACGACCACAAGGTTAAGAGCCTTGCGCTCTACCAACTGAGCTAGACGGGCTTGTTGATATCTAGTCGAATAGCCTTTAATTATAGAATAAAAACTCAGAAATTCAGGCTTCGCGCCCAATGGAAAATAAGGTGAGTTGTGAAAGCATGATAGTTTATTGAGGTAAATAAAATATCACGAGTTAACTCCCTCGTAGGAAACTTGTGCGTTGGAATATCTTCATCAACATAGACCATGGTGCTCAATGGTGGCCCTGGCTCACTGAACACGTCCAATATATTAGCTCAGTTTAGGCCCATTTAAAAAATTGAGGACAATCACAAATCTAAGTAACAGCCAAACCTATAGAGTAGGATCCTGCAGTGGCAACTACTCTTTCCTTTTAACATTTGTGATATAAGGGTAAAAAGAGTAAATTATGCTTTATTAAGCAATAAACTTGAACAGGTTATCAATAACACTTGAGAGATATGCGAAACGCTAGACATGCTTAAAAGATGAAAAACAAAATAATTATTAGCAAACAAAACTTTTTCTGCACTAACAGCACCACATCATCAAAATATATAATTTCGCCTTGCAAACAAGTAGGAGCTAACACTATCAAGCTCCACATCAGTCACAGACATGAAAAATTCACTTAAAACAAGAACACATATTTTGGCTTGCTAGCTAACAATGCAACTCACTTATATCTGCTAACTATTTTGACGGGCAGCCTTAAGCAAGGCGTCCTAAGAGCAACTTGCCTTGTAGGCCTCCCATCCCTGGACTCTATAATCTCTGGCAGCATCAGCAGGATTGGCTGCTTTTATAATTCCATGCCCACTATGATGATATCACTGCCTCTGTCATGAATAACCTGCAAAAGAGCAGAATGTGTCACTAAAAGCTAAAAGCCACAAATAAGCGGTAGTTGATCATCTTAATTTGGCATATCAAGAGATCTTGAGATGTATGAAGCGACTGAGTATTTTAAGGCTAGATTCGATCCTCTCCAATTAGGTGGCAATTGGAGAGGGCTCCATTACCACAATCTTTACAGTCTTCCAATTTCAGATCCTCTCCACGTAGAATCACAATAGCAGTTTTAAGACATTAGTGGTTTTAAGTACAAGAAATTGACAGTAGTCTATAGTAAGCAAAACTTGATCTTGCATAGGCTTGTGTTTTAAGGAATTCCACGTTCCAAGTCACAGGAAGTACAGACATTTGCTAATTGCGTGTGCACTAAGCAGTTTATTACAATTGAAAAGAAAACATAAATAGAATAAATAAACCAATAAGTTCCAAACCTATTTGCAGGGTCAACATCTAAAAGTTTATTGTTGACTTGGAAACAAAATTGAACATACAAGACTATTTATAGAATCAACATTTCAGATCTTCCACAAAAAGTAGAAAGGGCCCTTCTACATTGCTAACTTATCAGCAACCTAAAACAACCATATACTTATATTTGAAACCATCACGTATGAGACCTTATAGACAACATAAGCCAGTTGAAAATTTGCATCACAACGAAGTGAAAAATATGGTATTTCTCCTAAAAAGTGATATATTATATATTGTCAGCAGGGTAGAAAAGAAATAAAGAAACAAAAGATAATAACATACTAGAGGACCATTCAGTTTCTAGACCCAACATGGCCACCAAACACAAGCACTCTTAAACTAGCGTTTGTGTTATAATAATACAATCCATGTCAAAATAAACTGAATCAGCTTCAAGATCAAAGACATAACCATGATACCGTCCTCTGACTCCTCTCAATGCTCACAACAACATTTCAACAGATTACGTGAAACCTCTTTAATTGGAGGAATGAAGGTTCGCTTTCTACTAGACTAAGTGTATGTTGCGCTGTCCGTAAGTAGCATTAAACCACCATTGAAATTTCTCCCTGCTATGTCCAACCCCTAACCCACCCCCAAAAAAATGTCACAACAAAAAGTTGCAAATTTGACCTTTCATGAACCGTCATTATGCTGGCCGTAAAAAACCACTAACTTCAATTTCTCTAATTATGAAACATATAAGCACTAGAATTTTTAGCATTCTCAATTCTTGAAGTTCATTTCTATAGCCAGATGGTAGTGTTTAACGATTTCAAATATAAAAAACGCTCTGAAAGAACATGTTCGGAGAGAATTGCTTTGCATTTGATGTGTCTTTGAATATATTTACAATGCAAATACAAAAATTAAAATTTTAAAATGAAAAAGGTGCAACTAAAACAAACTTACAGAGTAAGGAGTGTTGTATTGCTGGCCTAAGGAGTCCCTCCTTTAACCATTTGAACACCTGGTGTTGCATGAATAAATCCTGGGTTCCCAGGTCCACCTTGCCATGATGCAGGGTTAACTGATATAAACCCAATGACAAAATCTGAATGCTGCTCAGCAATTTTTACTGCACTTGATGAATAATCTCCAGTGGCGAGATTACCAGCAGAGCTCATTTCTGCAAGTAGTAACAGTCCCCTCCCTCTAGGCAAGCCCTAAAATATTTAATTTAAACAAATAAATACTAGGTCCAAGTTGTTTTAAGGAATCAATTAATGATCAGTCAAGAGGTTTTAGAAACCTTCAACTTGAGGCCATCCACAATTCCAGGTCCAGAGATTATGTGTGCATTAACAATATCCGCCCATTCCAAAATGCGGAAGATACCTCTGAGACAATACAATGTGACATCATTAATGTATAAAAAGAGTTGTTGTGATTAATCATAAAAAAGAAAGGACAGAAGCTACGAAATATTAAGGCAGCCAATTCTCACCCTTCATACTGCATAGTCACTGTATTTCCAATGTCCGCAAACTTACGGTCTTCAAAGATTAAAAAGTTGTGCTTATCTGCAATCTTCAATACAAATACATCCAATGACTAACCTGCCAGATGTCTCATGC
Source organism: Asparagus setaceus (assembly GCA_012295165.1). NCBI lineage: Eukaryota > Viridiplantae > Streptophyta > Magnoliopsida > Asparagales > Asparagaceae > Asparagus > Asparagus setaceus. The sequence goes on from CM022702.1 coordinate 66,638,080, forward strand.
ATAAATAGGATATAGTCAGAGAAGATAGACGTGATTAGATATCATTAGAATGCTATTAGAAGATGAAATTTGTATGCCAGAATTTCATATGCTTCAAGCTTCACTTCTGATGATTTTAGAAATATTTATTCATATCTGATACATATTTAATTAAAGATTGCATATAAGCAGCAGTGAAATACAAAGATCAAAATGCAATCGCAAAAGAAACAACCATACAGGTACTACGAAACCTTAACATATCCTAATGAGCAACAATTTGGCCGAAATGAACCAAGTCTACATGAATGCAAATTAACTAACCTATGATGCGACTTAAGATGATCAAGGAATCCTGCCACTCTAACTCAAGAATTCAACTCAAATGAGAATGACAGGATTAAACAAGTTTTAAGCAAATCATCAGAAACTAATATCCACAAAGTCGGCTTCACACCATCTTGGCACCATGATAGCAACCAAGCTAACAAAGGGCAAATCAATTTTATCAGATAATCTTCTGTTCGTGATAGTTACGATGGTCTCGTTATTCAACGGAACATTGGGCTTTTCTTTTCTGGCGGAGATCGGAAGGAGCTTAAGCTTAGGGTCACTGGTAGAATTTGGAAGGAACAATGAGAAAGCAACTAGAACTTTGCTAATTTTATTGAGTATATGTTTGGTTGTGTACCCTTTTCATGTCGATGTTGGGGTTTAGGGATAATGTAGTGAGTTGTGTGTTTAGGGGCAAATTTCTCTTTGCTTGTAGTGTTGAATGGAAAGGAAGAATCTTGCTATATATTGTATCATCCCGTCTTGTATTTTTTCTTATCTACTGTTTTTCATTTTGCTGTTAGGGGTTCCACTGACAACGTAATTGAGTTTGGGTTTTCAGAGGCAAATTTCTCTTTTGCTTTGTAGTGCAGCGTATAAATGAAAGATGCATTGCTATGTATTTGTGTCCTCTTTTGTGTTTTTCCTTTTTTCAGTCCCTAAAAGTATATGTGAGCGTTTGTTAGAGTAATGATCTCGGAAGTGCTCAGAATCAGTTCAGGGTAGTATTAGATTCATGGACTTGTGATGTTGCTCCTTTTTATTGAGTACATAATTTGTCCGAACACCTGCGATGCAATAGGTGACCTTGTTATTCGGCGAAAAACGGGCTTTTCCGGTGGATATCACAAGGAGCTTAAGCTTAGGGTCAATGGTAGAATTTAGAAGAAACATTAAGAAAGAAACCTAGGACTTGCTACTCTATATATTACTTACATAAGAGGAGTGTTAAAACTTTTGATTGCCTCTTTTGCCTTCTCAAATTTTTATATAAATTCTCAATTATGCACTTCATCACTTTCTCATAAAATAAGTTATAATTTATTACGAATCATTATTAATTATCATGAAATAGTTATTTAATAAATATTATGCATAATTATAATTATATACTTAGATAACTATACATATTTATTAAATAATAATACTATTAAAAGATTTAATAATTATTTATAAATCATAATAAAATAACTAACATAATAGAATAAATAAAATAATATAGTATTAAATGTTATTAAGAATTATACTCTTTAATAGTAAAATAAAATATTATAAGTATTTAATAGTATAATAGTATACTTTTAATAATATAATTTAAATTAATAATTACACTATTATTTAATTATTGTACTATTAAATAAATTATTTAATAATAGTAAAATTACTAATATTATTAATAGTATTAATTGTTTACTAATAATATAAATAACATAATATACTATAAAATACTATTAAGAATTATATATTTATTTAACATGTTAAAATTACTAAAATAAATTACAATTAAATTATAATAATTTTCTAAATAATAATTATTCATACAGTTCTTTGTACACAAATTTATTGGATAATTTCATTTATACCATAAAACTTTATTTGTTCAACCCCAAAAAAAAAAAAAAGAATCAGAACATAAACAAGTATGTGCATGCGCAAAGTACGTGCAGTTTACTAGTTTTATGAAATATATATTTGGTAGTCTACCCTTCTACATTTTGATGTTTGGTTTACTGTATTGTATTTTGGGGGTGTTTAGAGGCAAATTTCTCTTTGCTTGTAGTGCAGCATGGAAATGAACGTGCGTATGGTTGGCTTACTGTTTTGACTTTGGTGTTAGGGTTTAGTTTCACTGATAATGTAATGTGTAGCAGTATAGGATATTTAAGGGCAAATTTCTTGTTGCTTGTAGTGCTACATGGGAATGAAGAATGTTGCTATATTGTATCCTCCTCTGTTTTTCTTTTCTTCTTCTTCTTCTTCTTTTTTCTTTTTTCTCTTCTTTTGGTCCTCAAAGGTTAAAACTATCAGAATACAATGGTACTGATCTCTGAAGTGCTATTATGTGATATAAGGGACTTCACTATCTCTCTCTAGTGGCAAATTTGAAAATAATAATAATAAATGAGGTACTGATCTCAGAAGTGCTATTATCTGATAAGGGACACTTCATTTTTTCTCAGAAGTGTTCATTTTGCAGCAAATTTTGAAAAAAATACAAAAATAAGCACGCCCACCGTGGGGCTCGAACCCACGACCACAAGGTTAAGAGCCTTGCGCTCTACCAACTGAGCTAGACGGGCTTGTTGATATCTAGTCGAATAGCCTTTAATTATAGAATAAAAACTCAGAAATTCAGGCTTCGCGCCCAATGGAAAATAAGGTGAGTTGTGAAAGCATGATAGTTTATTGAGGTAAATAAAATATCACGAGTTAACTCCCTCGTAGGAAACTTGTGCGTTGGAATATCTTCATCAACATAGACCATGGTGCTCAATGGTGGCCCTGGCTCACTGAACACGTCCAATATATTAGCTCAGTTTAGGCCCATTTAAAAAATTGAGGACAATCACAAATCTAAGTAACAGCCAAACCTATAGAGTAGGATCCTGCAGTGGCAACTACTCTTTCCTTTTTAACATTTGTGATATAAGGGTAAAAAAGAGTAAATTATGCTTTATTAAGCAATAAACTTGAACAGGTTATCAATAACACTTGAGAGATATGCGAAACGCTAGACATGCTTAAAAGATGAAAAACAAAATAATTATTAGCAAACAAAACTTTTTCTGCACTAACAGCACCACATCATCAAAATATATAATTTCGCCTTGCAAACAAGTAGGAGCTAACACTATCAAGCTCCACATCAGCCACAGACATGAAAAATTCACTTAAAACAAGAACACATATTTTGGCTTGCTAGCTAACAATGCAACTCACTTATATCTGCTAACTATTTTGACGGGCAGCCTTAAGCAAGGCGTCCTAAGAGCAACTTGCCTTGTAGGCCTCCCATCCCTGGACTCTATAATCTCTGGCAGCATCAGCAGGATTGGCTGCTTTTATAATTCGCGGCCCACTATGATGATATCACTGCCTCTGTCATGAATAACCTGCAAAAGAGCAGAATGTGTCACTAAAAGCTAAAAGCCACAAATAAGCGGTAGTTGATCATCTTAATTTGGCATATCAAGAGATCTTGAGATGTATGAAGCGACTGAGTATTTTTAAGGCTAGATTCGGATCCTCTCCAATTAGGTGGCAATTGGAGAGGGCTCCATTACCACAATCTTTACAGTCTTCCAATTTCAGATCCTCTCCACGTAGAATCACAATAGCAGTTTTTAAGACATTAGTGGTTTTAAGTACAAGAAATTGACAGTAGTCTATAGTAAGCAAAACTTGATCTTGCATAGGCTTGTGTTTTAAGGAATTCCACGTTCCAAGTCACAGGAAGTACAGACATTTGCTAATTGCGTGTGCACTAAGCAGTTTATTACAATTGAAAAGAAAACATAAATAGAATAAATAAACCAATAAGTTCCAAACCTATTTGCAGGGTCAACATCTAAAAGTTTATTGTTGACTTGGAAACAAAAATTGAACATACAAGACTATTTATAGAATCAACATTTCAGATCTTCCACAAAAAGTAGAAAGGGCCCTTCTACATTGCTAACTTATCAGCAACCTAAAACAACCATATACTTATATTTGAAACCATCACGTATGAGACCTTATAGACAACATAAGCCAGTTGAAAATTTGCATCACAACGAAGTGAAAAATATGGTATTTCTCCTAAAAGTGATATATTATATATTGTCAGCAGGGTAGAAAAGAAATAAAGAAACAAAAGATAATAACATACTAGAGGACCATTCAGTTTCTAGACCCAACATGGCCACCAAACACAAGCACTCTTAAACTAGCGTTTGTGTTATAATAATACAATCCATGTCAAAATAAACTGAATCAGCTTCAAGATCAAAGACATAACCATGATACCGTCCTCTGACTCCTCTCAATGCTCACAACAACATTTCAACAGATTACGTGAAACCTCTTTAATTGGAGGAATGAAGGTTCGCTCTACTAGACTAAGTGTATGTTGCGCTGTCCGTAAGTAGCATTAAACCACCATTGAAATTTCTCCCTGCTATGTCCAACCCCTAACCCACCCCCAAAAATGTCACAACAAAAGTTGCAAATTTGACCTTTCATGAACCGTCATTATGCTGGCCGAAAACCACTAACTTCAATTTCTCTAATTATGAAACATATAAGCACTAGAATTTTTAGCATTCTCAATTCTTGAAGTTCATTTCTATAGCCAGATGGTAGTGTTTAACGATTTCAAATATAAAAAACGCTCTGAAAGAACATGTTCGGAGAGAATTGCTTTGCATTTGATGTGTCTTTGAATATATTTACAATGCAAATACAAAAATTAAAATTTTAAAATGAAAAAAGGTGCAACTAAAACAAACTTACAGAGTAAGGAGTGTTGTATTGCTGGCCTAAGGAGTCCCCTCCTTTAACCATTTGAACACCTGGTGTTGCATGAATAAATCCTGGGTTCCCAGGTCCACCTTGCCATGATGCAGGGTTAACTGATATAAACCCAATGACAAAATCTGAATGCTGCTCAGCAATTTTTACTGCACTTGATGAATAATCTCCAGTGGCGAGATTACCAGCAGAGCTCATTTCTGCAAGTAGTAACAGTCCCCTCCCTCTAGGCAAGCCCTAAAATATTTAATTTAAACAAATAAATACTAGGTCCAAGTTGTTTTAAGGAATCAATTAATGATCAGTCAAGAGGTTTTAGAAACCTTCAACTTGAGGCCATCCACAATTCCAGGTCCAGAGATTATGTGTGCATTAACAATATCCCCATTCCAAAATGCGGAAGATACCTCTGAGACAATACAATGTGACATCATTAATGTATAAAAAGAGTTGTTGTGATTAATCATAAAAAGAAAGGACAGAAGCTACGAAATATTAAGGCAGCCAATTCTCACCCTTCATACTGCATAGTCACTGTATTTCCAATGTCCGCAAACTTACGGTCTTCAAAGATTAAAAGTTGTGCTTATCTGCAATCTTCAATACAAATACATCCAATGACTAACCGTACTTCGTATGTCTCATGCATAAATAGGATATAGTCAGAGAAGATAGACGTGATTAGATATCATTAGAATGCTATTAGAAGATGAAATTTGTATGCCAGAATTTCATATGCTTCAAGCTTCACTTCTGATGATTTTAGAAATATTTATTCATATCTGATACATATTTAATTAAAGATTGCATATAAGCAGCAGTGAAATACAAAGATCAAAATGCAATCGCAAAAGAAACAACCATACAGGTACTACGAAACCTTAACATATCCTAATGAGCAACAATTTGGCGAAATGAACCAAGTCTACATGAATGCAAATTAACTAACCTATGATGCACTTAAGATGATCAAGGAATCCCGCGCTCACTCTAACTCAAGAATTCAACTCAAATGAGAATGACAGGATTAAACAAGTTTTAAGCAAATCATCAGAAACTAATATCCACAAAGTCGTGGCTTCACACCATCTTGGCACCATGATAGCAACCAAGCTAACAAAGGGCAAATCAATTTTATCAGATAATCTTCTGTTCTTGCATTTGATGGTGTTGCACATAAAATTAAGAATCAATTCTGGACCAACTGTCTGAGCCATGTGCCATGAATCTCAGCCAACATGGAGAACGACTGACACATGGCCTATGTAGTATGTCCGACTCAAAAAATGAGACACTCATCTTAGGATTAAGGGCTCGGAAGGACGATTGTCGGAACTCCTCCGGGATCCTCTTCGCAAACACTGGCCCACGTGCCCACCTGTCCCCTAGGGCCGCTAGGCTATGGCTAAGGCACTCTGACTCATGCCTCACAAGTCGGCCGCTAGAGTGCCTTAATTTTATTAAATGCCTCAATTTTTATTAAGGTACGAGGAAGCTTCCTCGACCTATGAGAGCCCGACATGTGGGTCCATCTCAATCGGCCGAGATGATGACACCCCTCCTCCACATCCATCCACACAGTTATCTATATAAAGGAAGTGCCGATGGAAATTACCTCTCTAAACTAATTTTATTCCACTTCCACATTTACTTTTCCTCTCCTGCATTCAATACACTTTAAGGAAGATCCTAACTTGACAGTCTGAGGGCCCACCGAGCTTGTTTTCTGGCTTCTAGCTGTCGTAGCTTTGTGCAGCTAGGCTACTAAGGATATCGCATTTCCACGTCAATGATTCGCTTGGCCCCCTCCCAGATAAAATCCTCCACATAAGCAAGGTGACTCATCACTTTTACTGTGCTTAAACATATGGCAATCTTAAATAACATATATTGTCAGAATTCTAAAATCAGAGAATCGCCCAACTGCAAAGGGGAAAACACACTATGCAACTCACAAACACAGAAAACCCTTAAGCTCTGTTTGGCAACCCAACAATATACAACCAGGCCAGCCTGGCTTTAACCAGATCAGGGCTGGTCCAGGGTGAGAGGTGGACCAGTTGTGGCCTGGTTTTAGAGCCAAAAATTAGCTAGGAAAAACTGAGCCAGACTTGGTAATGTTTTTCCCAAACACAAAATATTCAACAATTGGGCCAGGTTTGAACCTGGCCCAGTTTTATTGGGTAGACAAACAGGTCCTTAAATTCAACTAAAAGTAGTTCGAGACATGATGTTATAAATCATAATAAAATAACTAACATAATAGAATAAATAAAATAATATAGTATTAAATGTTATTAAGAATTATACTCTTTAATAGTAAAATAAAATATTATAAGTATTTAATAGTATAATAGTATACTTTTAATAATATAATTTAAATTAATAATTACACTATTATTTAATTATTGTACTATTAAATAAATTATTTAATAATAGTAAAATTACTAATATTATTAATAGTATTAATTGTTTACTAATAATATAAATAACATAATATACTATAAAATACTATTAAGAATTATATATTTATTTAACATGTTAAAATTACTAAAATAAATTACAATTAAATTATAATAATTTTCTAAATAATAATTATTCATACAGTTCTTTGTACACAAATTTATTGGATAATTTCATTTATACCATAAAACTTTATTTGTTCAACCCCAAAAAAAAAAAAAAGAATCAGAACATAAACAAGTATGTGCATGCGCAAAGTACGTGCAGTTTACTAGTTTTATGAAATATATATTTGGTAGTCTACCCTTCTACATTTTGATGTTTGGTTTACTGTATTGTATTTTGGGGTGTTTAGAGGCAAATTTCTCTTTGCTTGTAGTGCAGCATGGAAATGAACGTGCGTATGGTTGGCTTACTGTTTTGACTTTGGTGTTAGGGTTTAGTTTCACTGATAATGTAATGTGTAGCAGTATAGGATATTTAAGGGCAAATTTCTTGTTGCTTGTAGTGCTACATGGGAATGAAGAATGTTGCTATATTGTATCCTCCTCTGTTTTTCTTTTCTTCTTCTTCTTCTTCTTTTTTCTTTTTTCTCTTCTTTTGGTCCTCAAAGGTTAAAACTATCAGAATACAATGGTACTGATCTCTGAAGTGCTATTATGTGATATAAGGGACTTCACTATCTCTCTCTAGTGGCAAATTTGAAAATAATAATAATAAATGAGGTACTGATCTCAGAAGTGCTATTATCTGATAAGGGACACTTCATTTTTTCTCAGAAGTGTTCATTTTGCAGCAAATTTTGAAAAAAATACAAAAATAAGCACGCCCACCGTGGGGCTCGAACCCACGACCACAAGGTTAAGAGCCTTGCGCTCTACCAACTGAGCTAGACGGGCTTGTTGATATCTAGTCGAATAGCCTTTAATTATAGAATAAAAACTCAGAAATTCAGGCTTCGCGCCCAATGGAAAATAAGGTGAGTTGTGAAAGCATGATAGTTTATTGAGGTAAATAAAATATCACGAGTTAACTCCCTCGTAGGAAACTTGTGCGTTGGAATATCTTCATCAACATAGACCATGGTGCTCAATGGTGGCCCTGGCTCACTGAACACGTCCAATATATTAGCTCAGTTTAGGCCCATTTAAAAAATTGAGGACAATCACAAATCTAAGTAACAGCCAAACCTATAGAGTAGGATCCTGCAGTGGCAACTACTCTTTCCTTTTTAACATTTGTGATATAAGGGTAAAAAAGAGTAAATTATGCTTTATTAAGCAATAAACTTGAACAGGTTATCAATAACACTTGAGAGATATGCGAAACGCTAGACATGCTTAAAAGATGAAAAACAAAATAATTATTAGCAAACAAAACTTTTTCTGCACTAACAGCACCACATCATCAAAATATATAATTTCGCCTTGCAAACAAGTAGGAGCTAACACTATCAAGCTCCACATCAGTCACAGACATGAAAAATTCACTTAAAACAAGAACACATATTTTGGCTTGCTAGCTAACAATGCAACTCACTTATATCTGCTAACTATTTTGACGGGCAGCCTTAAGCAAGGCGTCCTAAGAGCAACTTGCCTTGTAGGCCTCCCATCCCTGGACTCTATAATCTCTGGCAGCATCAGCAGGATTGGCTGCTTTTATAATTCCGCGGCCCACTATGATGATATCACTGCCTCTGTCATGAATAACCTGCAAAAGAGCAGAATGTGTCACTAAAAGCTAAAAGCCACAAATAAGCGGTAGTTGATCATCTTAATTTGGCATATCAAGAGATCTTGAGATGTATGAAGCGACTGAGTATTTTTAAGGCTAGATTCGGATCCTCTCCAATTAGGTGGCAATTGGAGAGGGCTCCATTACCACAATCTTTACAGTCTTCCAATTTCAGATCCTCTCCACGTAGAATCACAATAGCAGTTTTTAAGACATTAGTGGTTTTAAGTACAAGAAATTGACAGTAGTCTATAGTAAGCAAAACTTGATCTTGCATAGGCTTGTGTTTTAAGGAATTCCACGTTCCAAGTCACAGGAAGTACAGACATTTGCTAATTGCGTGTGCACTAAGCAGTTTATTACAATTGAAAAGAAAACATAAATAGAATAAATAAACCAATAAGTTCCAAACCTATTTGCAGGGTCAACATCTAAAAGTTTATTGTTGACTTGGAAACAAAAATTGAACATACAAGACTATTTATAGAATCAACATTTCAGATCTTCCACAAAAAGTAGAAAGGGCCCTTCTACATTGCTAACTTATCAGCAACCTAAAACAACCATATACTTATATTTGAAACCATCACGTATGAGACCTTATAGACAACATAAGCCAGTTGAAAATTTGCATCACAACGAAGTGAAAAATATGGTATTTCTCCTAAAAGTGATATATTATATATTGTCAGCAGGGTAGAAAAGAAATAAAGAAACAAAAGATAATAACATACTAGAGGACCATTCAGTTTCTAGACCCAACATGGCCACCAAACACAAGCACTCTTAAACTAGCGTTTGTGTTATAATAATACAATCCATGTCAAAATAAACTGAATCAGCTTCAAGATCAAAGACATAACCATGATACCGTCCTCTGACTCCTCTCAATGCTCACAACAACATTTCAACAGATTACGTGAAACCTCTTTAATTGGAGGAATGAAGGTTCGCTCTACTAGACTAAGTGTATGTTGCGCTGTCCGTAAGTAGCATTAAACCACCATTGAAATTTCTCCCTGCTATGTCCAACCCCTAACCCACCCCCAAAAATGTCACAACAAAAGTTGCAAATTTGACCTTTCATGAACCGTCATTATGCTGGCCGAAAACCACTAACTTCAATTTCTCTAATTATGAAACATATAAGCACTAGAATTTTTAGCATTCTCAATTCTTGAAGTTCATTTCTATAGCCAGATGGTAGTGTTTAACGATTTCAAATATAAAACGCTCTGAAAGAACATGTTCGAGAGAATTGCTTTGCATTTGATGTGTCTTTGAATATATTTACAATGCAAATACAAAAATTAAAATTTTAAAATGAAAAAAGGTGCAACTAAAACAAACTTACAGAGTAAGGAGTGTTGTATTGCTGGCCTAAGGAGTCCCCTCCTTTAACCATTTGAACACCTGGTGTTGCATGAATAAATCCTGGGTTCCCAGGTCCACCTTGCCATGATGCAGGGTTAACTGATATAAACCCAATGACAAAATCTGAATGCTGCTCAGCAATTTTTACTGCACTTGATGAATAATCTCCAGTGGCGAGATTACCAGCAGAGCTCATTTCTGCAAGTAGTAACAGTCCCCTCCCTCTAGGCAAGCCCTAAAATATTTAATTTAAACAAATAAATACTAGGTCCAAGTTGTTTTAAGGAATCAATTAATGATCAGTCAAGAGGTTTTAGAAACCTTCAACTTGAGGCCATCCACAATTCCAGGTCCAGAGATTATGTGTGCATTAACAATATCCCCATTCCAAAATGCGGAAGATACCTCTGAGACAATACAATGTGACATCATTAATGTATAAAAAGAGTTGTTGTGATTAATCATAAAAAAGAAAGGACAGAAGCTACGAAATATTAAGGCAGCCAATTCTCACCCTTCATACTGCATAGTCACTGTATTTCCAATGTCCGCAAACTTACGGTCTTCAAAGATTAAAAAGTTGTGCTTATCTGCAATCTTCAATACAAATACATCCAATGACTAACCGTACTTCGTATGTCTCATGCATAAATAGGATATAGTCAGAGAAGATAGACGGATTAGATATCATTAGAATGCTATTAGAAGATGAAATTTGTATGCCAGAATTTCATATGCTTCAAGCTTCACTTCTGATGATTTTAGAAATATTTATTCATATCTGATACATATTTAATTAAAGATTGCATATAAGCAGCAGTGAAATACAAAGATCAAAATGCAATCGCAAAAGAAACAACCATACAGGTACTACTGAAACCTTAACATATCCTAATGAGCAACAATTTGGCGAAATGAACCAAGTCTACATGAATGCAAATTAACTAACCTATGATGCACTTAAGATGATCAAGGAATCCCGCGCTCACTCTAACTCAAGAATTCAACTCAAATGAGAATGACAGGATTAAACAAGTTTTAAGCAAATCATCAGAAACTAATATCCACAAAGTCGTGGCTTCACACCATCTTGGCACCATGATAGCAACCAAGCTAACAAAGGGCAAATCAATTTTATCAGATAATCTTCTGTTCTTGCATTTGATGGTGTTGCACATAAAATTAAGAATCAATTCTGGACCAACTGTCTGAGCCATGTGCCATGAATCTCAGCCAACATGGAGAACGACTGACACATGGCCTATGTAGTATGTCCGACTCAAAAAATGAGACACTCATCTTAGGATTAAGGGCTCGGAAGGACGATTGTCGGAACTCCCTCCGGGATCCTCTTCGGCAAACACTGGCCCACGTGCCCACCTGTCCCCTAGGGCCGCTAGGCTATGGCTAAGGCACTCTGACTCATGCCTCACAAGTCGGCCGCTAGAGTGCCTTAATTTTATTAAATGCCTCAATTTTTATTAAGGTACGAGGAAGCTTCCTCGACCTATGAGAGCCCGACATGTGGGTCCATCTCAATCGGCCGAGATGATGACACCCCTCCTCCACATCCATCCACACAGTTATCTATATAAAGGAAGTGCCGATGGAAATTACCTCTCTAAACTAATTTTATTCCACTTCCACATTTACTTTTCCTCTCCTGCATTCAATACACTTTAAGGAAGATCCTAACTTGACAGTCTGAGGGCCCACCGAGCTTGTTTTCTGGCTTCTAGCTGTCGTAGCTTTGTGCAGCTAGGCTACTAAGGATATCGCATTTCCACGTCAATGATTCGCTTGGCCCCCTCCCAGATAAAATCCTCCACATAAGCAAGGTGACTCATCACTTTTACTGTGCTTAAACATATGGCAATCTTAAATAACATATATTGTCAGAATTCTAAAATCAGAGAATCGCCCAACTGCAAAAGGGAAAACACACTATGCAACTCACAAACACAGAAAACCCTTAAGCTCTGTTTGGCAACCCAACAATATACAACCAGGCCAGCCTGGCTTTAACCAGATCAGGGCTGGTCCAGGGTGAGAGGTGGACCAGTTGTGGCCTGGTTTTAGAGCCAAAATTAGCTAGGAAAAACTGAGCCAGACTTGGTAATGTTTTTCCCAAACACAAAATATTCAACAATTGGGCCAGGTTTGAACCTGGCCCAGTTTTATTGGGTAGACAAACAGGTCCTTAAATTCAACTAAAAGTAGTTCGAGACATGATGTTACAAATGATCAAACTTTAGCTACAACATGACTCAAACATAAGACGGTTCTTTTTTTCTCCCCATGTACCTCTAGAATAAACATGAACCCTATCAGTTAACTTCCGAATTGCTTATGATCTTAAAGTACCATAAAGATGAAAACAGTTAATAGTGGAGGAATTGATCAGACATAGGCTCCATCTCTGAAACAAATTTTAACTTAACAACACCCAGTTTTCAGATAACATTACAACTTGAGTTCATGTATAGTAAAAGATCCATTCACCACTGAGTTCACGCGACACTAAAACTATGTCAATTTTTTGGATTCAGTTTATAAAAGATCTGGACAGTTTATAGTTACTTTAGTTCTTCTTTTAGCATGGTTTGCAACATTGATTAGTGAATGGGGAGAGATAGAATATGGATACAATCATCATTATTAGCAATATTTCCTTTTTCACAGTAGGAATGTAATTCCTTTAGAAAGCATTCACCCATTCACCTTCTTCTGACTATTGTCTCATTTTTGTTTTCGTGGTGGAGTTTGGGTGGCGGGTTGGGGATGTTGCTTGGGCCTATTGATTGGCCCCTATGCTGCAGAAGCTGAACCTACACAATGATAAGGTAGGTTTACTACCTTATGTGGAGCTGACCATTGTGAGTCTCCCTCTCATCCATAGTTTCTTAAAGAACGTATATCAAGCTTTGACAAATCTTTCATGGACCTTGTGTCCATTCACAAACCTTGTTATAATGGGAAAAGTCTTTGCCAGGCCCTTTTTTGAGATGATGATGTTGTAGATGATAATGGAGCAATTTACAAGGTGTGATCAGCTGCCCTGAAGCCAACCCCAGATTTTGGATGAAGGCTTTGTTTACAATGACGATGATGGTTGACACCATGTACATAGAGACTGAAAATAGTCGATTAGGTAACTTTTGACAATAAAATAACAGAGATATTAAATCTTTGATAAACAACAGAGCTTACTAATAGTTCATCCTGTGCATTGTATTCATGCTATTATGTTATTTCTCTTCTTTTGGTCCTCAAAGGTTAAAACTATCAGAATACAATGGTACTGATCTCTGAAGTGCTATTATGTGATATAAGGGACTTCACTATCTCTCTAGTGGCAAATTTGAAAATAATAATAATAAATGAGGTACTGATCTCAGAAGTGCTATTATCTGATAAGGGACACTTCATTTTTTCTCAGAAGTGTTCATTTTGCAGCAAATTTTGAAAAAAATACAAAAATAAGCACGCCCACCGTGGGGCTCGAACCCACGACCACAAGGTTAAGAGCCTTGCGCTCTACCAACTGAGCTAGACGGGCTTGTTGATATCTAGTCGAATAGCCTTTAATTATAGAATAAAAACTCAGAAATTCAGGCTTCGCGCCCAATGGAAAATAAGGTGAGTTGTGAAAGCATGATAGTTTATTGAGGTAAATAAAATATCACGAGTTAACTCCCTCGTAGGAAACTTGTGCGTTGGAATATCTTCATCAACATAGACCATGGTGCTCAATGGTGGCCCTGGCTCACTGAACACGTCCAATATATTAGCTCAGTTTAGGCCCATTTAAAAAATTGAGGACAATCACAAATCTAAGTAACAGCCAAACCTATAGAGTAGGATCCTGCAGTGGCAACTACTCTTTCCTTTTTAACATTTGTGATATAAGGGTAAAAAAGAGTAAATTATGCTTTATTAAGCAATAAACTTGAACAGGTTATCAATAACACTTGAGAGATATGCGAAACGCTAGACATGCTTAAAAGATGAAAAACAAAATAATTATTAGCAAACAAAACTTTTTCTGCACTAACAGCACCACATCATCAAAATATATAATTTCGCCTTGCAAACAAGTAGGAGCTAACACTATCAAGCTCCACATCAGTCACAGACATGAAAAATTCACTTAAAACAAGAACACATATTTTGGCTTGCTAGCTAACAATGCAACTCACTTATATCTGCTAACTATTTTGACGGGCAGCCTTAAGCAAGGCGTCCTAAGAGCAACTTGCCTTGTAGGCCTCCCATCCCTGGACTCTATAATCTCTGGCAGCATCAGCAGGATTGGCTGCTTTTATAATTCCATGGCCCACTATGATGATATCACTGCCTCTGTCATGAATAACCTGCAAAAGAGCAGAATGTGTCACTAAAAGCTAAAAGCCACAAATAAGCGGTAGTTGATCATCTTAATTTGGCATATCAAGAGATCTTGAGATGTATGAAGCGACTGAGTATTTTTAAGGCTAGATTCGGATCCTCTCCAATTAGGTGGCAATTGGAGAGGGCTCCATTACCACAATCTTTACAGTCTTCCAATTTCAGATCCTCTCCACGTAGAATCACAATAGCAGTTTTAAGACATTAGTGGTTTTAAGTACAAGAAATTGACAGTAGTCTATAGTAAGCAAAACTTGATCTTGCATAGGCTTGTGTTTTAAGGAATTCCACGTTCCAAGTCACAGGAAGTACAGACATTTGCTAATTGCGTGTGCACTAAGCAGTTTATTACGAATTGAAAAGAAAACATAAATAGAATAAATAAACCAATAAGTTCCAAACCTATTTGCAGGGTCAACATCTAAAAGTTTATTGTTGACTTGGAAACAAAAATTGAACATACAAGACTATTTATAGAATCAACATTTCAGATCTTCCACAAAAAAGTAGAAAGGGCCCTTCTACATTGCTAACTTATCAGCAACCTAAAACAACCATATACTTATATTTGAAACCATCACGTATGAGACCTTATAGACAACATAAGCCAGTTGAAAATTTGCATCACAACGAAGTGAAAAATATGGTATTTCTCCTAAAAAGTGATATATTATATATTGTCAGCAGGGTAGAAAAGAAATAAAGAAACAAAAGATAATAACATACTAGAGGACCATTCAGTTTCTAGACCCAACATGGCCACCAAACACAAGCACTCTTAAACTAGCGTTTGTGTTATAATAATACAATCCATGTCAAAATAAACTGAATCAGCTTCAAGATCAAAGACATAACCATGATACCGTCCTCTGACTCCTCTCAATGCTCACAACAACATTTCAACAGATTACGTGAAACCTCTTTAATTGGAGGAATGAAGGTTCGCTCTACTAGACTAAGTGTATGTTTGCTGTCCGTAAGTAGCATTAAACCACCATTGAAATTTCTCCCTGCTATGTCCAACCCCTAACCCACCCCCAAAAAAATGTCACAACAAAAAGTTGCAAATTTGACCTTTCATGAACCGTCATTATGCTGGCCGTAAAAAACCACTAACTTCAATTTCTCTAATTATGAAACATATAAGCACTAGAATTTTTAGCATTCTCAATTCTTGAAGTTCATTTCTATAGCCAGATGGTAGTGTTTAACGATTTCAAATATAAAAAACGCTCTGAAAGAACATGTTCGGAGAGAATTGCTTTGCATTTGATGTGTCTTTGAATATATTTACAATGCAAATACAAAAATTAAAATTTTAAAATGAAAAAGGTGCAACTAAAACAAACTTACAGAGTAAGGAGTGTTGTATTGCTGGCCTAAGGAGTCCCTCCTTTAACCATTTGAACACCTGGTGTTGCATGAATAAATCCTGGGTTCCCAGGTCCACCTTGCCATGATGCAGGGTTAACTGATATAAACCCAATGACAAAATCTGAATGCTGCTCAGCAATTTTTACTGCACTTGATGAATAATCTCCAGTGGCGAGATTACCAGCAGAGCTCATTTCTGCAAGTAGTAACAGTCCCCTCCCTCTAGGCAAGCCCTAAAATATTTAATTTAAACAAATAAATACTAGGTCCAAGTTGTTTTAAGGAATCAATTAATGATCAGTCAAGAGGTTTTAGAAACCTTCAACTTGAGGCCATCCACAATTCCAGGTCCAGAGATTATGTGTGCATTAACAATATCCCCATTCCAAAATGCGGAAGATACCTCTGAGACAATACAATGTGACATCATTAATGTATAAAAAGAGTTGTTGTGATTAATCATAAAAAGAAAGGACAGAAGCTACGAAATATTAAGGCAGCCAATTCTCACCCTTCATACTGCATAGTCACTGTATTTCCAATGTCCGCAAACTTACGGTCTTCAAAGATTAAAAGTTGTGCTTATCTGCAATCTTCAATACAAATACATCCAATGACTAACCGTGCCATTATGTCTCATGCATAAATAGGATATAGTCAGAGAAGATAGACGGATTAGATATCATTAGAATGCTATTAGAAGATGAAATTTGTATGCCAGAATTTCATATGCTTCAAGCTTCACTTCTGATGATTTTAGAAATATTTATTCATATCTGATACATATTTAATTAAAGATTGCATATAAGCAGCAGTGAAATACAAAGATCAAAATGCAATCGCAAAAGAAACAACCATACAGGTACTACGAAACCTTAACATATCCTAATGAGCAACAATTTGGCCGAAATGAACCAAGTCTACATGAATGCAAATTAACTAACCTATGATGCGACTTAAGATGATCAAGGAATCCTGCGCGCTCACTCTAACTCAAGAATTCAACTCAAATGAGAATGACAGGATTAAACAAGTTTTAAGCAAATCATCAGAAACTAATATCCACAAAGTCGTGGCTTCACACCATCTTGGCACCATGATAGCAACCAAGCTAACAAAGGGCAAATCAATTTTATCAGATAATCTTCTGTTCTTGCATTTGATGGTGTTGCACATAAAATTAAGAATCAATTCTGGACCAACTGTCTGGCGCCATGTGCCATGAATCTCAGCCAACATGGAGAACGACTGACACATGGCCTATGTAGTATGTCCGACTCAAAAAATGAGACACTCATCTTAGGATTAAGGGCTCGGAAGGACGATTGTCGGAACTCCCTCCGGGATCCTCTTCGGCAAACACTGGCCCACGTGCCCACCTGTCCCCTAGGGCCGCTAGGCTATGGCTAAGGCACTCTGACTCATGCGTCTCACAAGTCGGCCGCTAGAGTGCCTTAATTTTATTAAATGCGCCTCAATTTTTATTAAGGTACGAGGAAGCTTCCTCGACCTATGAGAGCCCGACATGTGGGTCCATCTCAATCGGCCGAGATGATGACACCCCCTCCTCCACATCCATCCACACAGTTATCTATATAAAGGAAGTGCCGATGGAAATTACCTCTCTAAACTAATTTTATTCCACTTCCACATTTACTTTTCCTCTCCTGCATTCAATACACTTTAAGGAAGATCCTAACTTGACAGTCTGAGGGCCCACCGGAGCTTGTTTTCTGGCGCCTTCTAGCTGTCGTAGCTTTGTGCAGCTAGGCTACTAAGGATATCGCATTTCCACGTCAATGATTCGCTTGGGGCCCCCTCCCAGATAAAATCCTCCACATAAGCAAGGTGACTCATCACTTTTTACTGTGCTTAAACATATGGCAATCTTAAATAACATATATTGTCAGAATTCTAAAATCAGAGAATCGCCCAACTGCAAAAAGGGGAAAACACACTATGCAACTCACAAACACAGAAAACCCCTTAAGCTCTGTTTGGCAACCCAACAATATACAACCAGGCCAGCCTGGCTTTCTCTTTAACCAGATCAGGGCTGGTCCAGGGTGAGAGGTGGACCAGTTGTGGCCTGGTTTTAGAGCCAAAAATTAGCTAGGAAAAACTGAGCCAGACTTGGTAATGTTTTTCCCAAACACAAAATATTCAACAATTGGGCCAGGTTTGAACCTGGCCCAGTTTTATTGGGTAGACAAACAGGTCCTTAAATTCAACTAAAAGTAGTTCGAGACATGATGTTACAAATGATCAAACTTTAGCTACAACATGACTCAAACATAAGACGGGTTCTTTTTTTTCTCCCCATGTACCTCTAGAATAAACATGAACCCTATCAGTTAACTTTCCGAATTGCTTATGATCTTAAAGTACCATAAAGATGAAAACAGTTAATAGTGGAGGAATTGATCAGACATAGGCTCCATCTCTGAAACAAATTTTAACTTAACAACACCCAGTTTTCAGATAACATTACAACTTGAGTTCATGTATAGTAAAAGATCCATTCACCACTGAGTTCACGCGACACTAAAACTATGTCAATTTTTTGGATTCAGTTTATAAAAGATCTGGACAGTTTATAGTTACTTTAGTTCTTCTTTTAGCATGGTTTGCAACATTGATTAGTGAATGGGGAGAGATAGAATATGGATACAATCATCATTATTAGCAATATTTCCTTTTTCACAGTAGGAATGTAATTCCTTTAGAAAGCATTCACCCATTCACCTTCTTCTGACTATTGTCTCATTTTTGTTTTCGTGGTGGAGTTTGGGTGGCGGGTTGGGGATGTTGCTTGGGCCTATTGATTGGCCCCTATGCTGCAGAAGCTGAACCTACACAATGATAAGGTAGGTTTACTACCTTATGTGGAGCTGACCATTGTGAGTCTCCCTCTCATCCATAGTTTCTTAAAGAACGTATATCAAGCTTTGACAAATCTTTCATGGACCTTGTGTCCATTCACAAACCTTGTTATAATGGGAAAAGTCTTTGCCAGGCCCTTTTTTGAGATGATGATGTTGTAGATGATAATGGAGCAATTTACAAGGTGTGATCAGCTGCCCTGAAGCCAACCCCAGATTTTGGATGAAGGCTTTGTTTACAATGACGATGATGGTTGACACCATGTACATAGAGACTGAAAATAGTCGATTAGGTAACTTTTGACAATAAAATAACAGAGATATTAAATCTTTGATAAACAACAGAGCTTACTAATAGTTCATCCTGTGCATTGTATTCATGCTATTATGTTATTTATCATCTTTTTGCACCATAAGGTAACTACATAGACGTTCCTGGTCCTGGCTGATTTTTGTTATGTAAAACAAGTGCAGGAAAAAGTAAAAGTTAAAAAATAAATTCCAAACAATAATACTAAAGCGGTATCTTGAAAAATAAGGTAATAATAGACATGAGCAAGAGAGGCTACCGAGCGAAGCCGAGAGCCAAAATCAGGTGTAAAATCAGGCAATATATCCACATGTGTTTTTAATAAGCAAATCTCAGGTCCAGCCTGCACAAAAGATAACAAAGATTTATTAATATAATGATATGAATCACTGAACTCTAGAAAGTACCAGTAAACTTATTTATCGACCAGAACATACATCATTACAAATTCATTCACGAAATGATCCACAAGATAAGTGAAAAGTGAAAACTGAAAAACTTAAGAATCGCCATGCAAGTGGCCAAGAAATAATCACTAATCCAAATTCTTCCACACTGCATCTATTATACTGTTGGAAGCAATTCTCCTGAATTATCTAAGAATGCCTGCTATACTTTTGCACTTTCCCCAATGTTGACCCCAGACATAATTTTTCAAAACTTGAACTTTCTTCATTTGAATAGCAACTTGTTCCTAATGTGGTATAAACTCCCAAACCGACTGACATCGAAACACGGTAAAGATCATCCTATGTGCGACAGATGCAATGAAGGCAAACAACACACCATCCACCTAACGAAATGTATCTAAACTGTGGAATTATCAGGAGTAAAAGCATAGGATCTTGTATCTTTTATATGTAAGTACAAGCATAAAAAATGATCCAGAGTAAAAGCATAACCTGAATTGTCTGTCACCGTAAATTTATCATTCATGTAACCCAAAACCACTAAACCTTTACTCAATATAATGTGTTATTACGAAGAAATAATTAACGTTGCATATAGTTAAAATATAAACCTTATCAGCAATCTCAAGCAACTCTTTGGCAGTCCCCACATCCGCCGCCAAGCACAGATTACTCTGCTTCGCCTCCATCACCTCCAACAACCTCCTCCCTGTCGGATTCTTCACCATCCCAACCCTCTCCCGATACGAAACCCTAACCCTAGGCACAACCGCCTCGGGCTTCGCCGCCGGAACCCCGACGCTCCGATTCGCCTCCAAGAACTCCCTAACCTCCCTCGCCTTCTCCTCCGTAACCCTCCCATTCCTCACCAAACCTCCACCATCTCCGTCAACCTCACCAAAGAATGCAACTTTATCCCTTCCCGCCAAATTCTCCCTCCCTCCCTGCTCCCGATCAATCACCACCACCGCATCCCTAACCTCCAACCCCGCCTCCCTCAGCGGCGCCGCCGTCTCGAGCACCGACGCCCCGCTCGTCACCAGATCCTCCACAATCAAACAAACCTGTCCTTAGAGAAGGATCCTTCGATCGATTTCCCGGTTCCGTACGATTTGATCTCCTTTCGGCGCATGAGCATGGGGATCGAGTGGGAGATCGAGAGGACGGTGGCGATGGGGAGAGCGGTGTAGGGAACGCCGCAGACGAGATCGAAGGAGGAGGAGGAGGAGGAGATTGAGGAGAAGAGGAGGAGGAGATTTGGGAGAGGAGGTTGGGGTAAGAGACGATGAGGCGGAGGTCGATGTAGATTGGGGAGGAGATGCCGGATTTGAGAGTGAAGGTGCCGAACTTGACGGCTTCGATTGAGTGGAGAGCGAGGATTAGGGCTTCCATTTTGGGGTTAGGGCTTTGAGCTCGAAGGTTTTGGTAATGGCGGCTGTGAGAGAGAGAGAGAGAGAGAGAGAGAAGGTGGCGTCTTTGAAAGTGAACAGAGTTGGAGATCGAGAGAGAGGAGGGAGAATATTTTGGGGGGAGGAGATCGGGCGGGTAGCTGATGTGGACCCCATAATGGACCGGCCCACTTGGACTATATACCTATTTTTGAGAATATTTCTTATTTAGTCCCCATCATTTAATTTACTTCTAAATAACGCCCAAGTCTCATATAGTTGAAATAAGTTTTGCAGAACTGTAGCTTTCTCAGGGATAATTTTTTCACAAAATCCCTTAAATTTCGGTGCTTTCCCATGGAACGCAGATTTTACTTTCCCACTAAATCGCTTCAGCTTTCGAGTATCTCATAAAACCTAAATGCTTTCAAAATTTTCTAACGAGCCTCCTACCTAAAACGTCCTTTAAAGGAAAAATTACCTTCATTTTTAGTCATTTTCCTAAAGGGCTCCCTTTTCTAGTTGGAATTTCTAAAAGACGTTTTTATTATTTGCCATTTTATAGGTGGGTAGTTTGTTATTATAAATTTGACACTTAGAAGGGGGTTATGTGAGACACCCAAATCATAGGGGTTTTAGGGAGTTTCAAGGGTTTCAAAAAAAAAAGCCCGCAAAATTCAAGGTTTCTTTGTGAAATTTACATTTTCTTTAAATAACTCTTTCAAGAAATTATTAACTTGACTCTAAATTAACTAATCTTCATTAATTATTTGCTGCACATCTTCATCTTTCCCAAATATCTATGTCTAACACTTGCAATATGATACAAATACAATAGAAACTTCATAATAAACAACAAACAAGAAAACATGAAGCGAGAAAAGAAGCATGAGAAGGGAAAGAGAGCGAGAGCAGGAGGAAGCTTCCAAAAAAGATTCTTGCTACTCAACAAGCAAAAACTATATCCAAAGAAAATATTGGAAAAAGACAAAACATATATAATTATCGTAATTCTGTTAATTTAGAATAAGTTAACCATTTTAACCTAGAAATTTATTTATTGGAAAATTATTTAGAAGACTCATTTAAAATATATGCAATTTAGGAAAGTTTTCCTTGAAAAGTATGCTGGGTTTGAAAGATCAATATAATAAATACTCTATTATTTCAGTAAATTTCACAAAACCTCCAAATAACTATTGTTCAAGCCTCATTGAACTCTGTTTTCCCACTAAAACCCTAACTTTTCCTACAAACACCATGCAACTTTAACATCGCCAGTTTTGAACTACAATCTTCATTTAGAGTCAGTTGCAATCGTAGATATCTAATGAATCTACCTTGAAAATTTAAGCTGAAATTAATAATTTGAGAGGCTAATTTCCAATTACGAAATACATAAGAGGCTAATATGTACATAACCCTTCTTTAATGGGTTATTTAGATATTAGTCCCTCAAATCTATGAAATTACTCATTAGTTATCTACAATTTTGTCCCTCAAACACCAAAATACCTCCAACTAATTCTTTTAAGGGTTATATGCAATTTGGCACTTTAAAGTTTACATCTTTAAAACTTTGATACCGTAAAGGTTTTTTGACACTTTAATACTCTAAACTTTACACATTTTAACTTACATACCTTAAATGTTCAAATTTTTAATTTGATACCTCAAAAGTTACACGCTTTTTAACTTTGATATCCTAAGTTTGGGGTATCGAGTGTCAAAAATAAAATTTTATGGTATCAAAGTTAAAAGTATAAACTTTGCAGTAACAAAAGTGTTAGAAAAATTTTTAAAGCATCAAAGTTAAAAACTTTGGGGTATTAAAGAATTTAAGGTGTAAACTTTAGAGTATCAAAGTGCAAATAAATATTTTAAAAAAGGATTTTAAAAGAGAAATCATAAATAACGGGTATTTTGGTCAGAGGACCAAACTGCAAGACCCCTTAGGACTTGAGGGACTAATGAATAATTATTGAGATTTAATTTGAGGGACTAATATAGAATTGCTGAAGATATGAGGGACTAAGCAAGCTTGCTTTAATTTGCGTATATACGTACCTTGTCTCATCTTCATGTACTCTCTGACGTGTCAAAGGGTTTCCTTTTCGTCCCATCATTTTCAATTATTTTCTCAACACTTAAAAAATTGGAGGAAAAATTTAAAAAATAGAGGAAGAAGAAGAAATTAATTTACGGAACAGTTGAAAATGAACTCAAATTCTTTAAATTCGTTCGGATTTAGGGGAGGTTAGGTATCCATCTGCATGGTGCAATTTGGGATCCCCATTTGCCCTAATCTCAAGGTACAAATTCAAGTCTTATTATTATTATTTTAGCAAATTTTTAATTTGAATATGTAATTGTGAGTTTTGCTCGTTAATTAGGGGAAGTTTCTGTGATTTGCATAAAATGAATTCCATTCTAGAAAACGACGAGGAGGACATCAGCCATCGAGGTAAATTTATGTTCTTTTTCTTGAAATATTTCGACATTTATGGCTTTTATCAGTGAATTTCGTGTTCCTGAATGAATAAATTTACTTAGCGTTAATTCGTATACGAATAGTTTGAACTATTGATCTATGCTGCTGAATGAATAAATCCTCTTTTTAATTGTTTTTGGTATTATATCAAATTCAACATTAGAGCTGGAAGTACTCAGACAAACATGAAAATTTTGTATTTAGTGCCGAAGGAGAAGGAGAGCAAATCATAAATCATTAAGCTGGAATTTTTAAAGTGTAAATTGGCCCCAGGTCAATGGGAAATTGAGCAAGAACAAGTAGAGAGTGGGAAATGTATTGGAGAAGTTTGAGGCTAGTCTTGAAGGTGTTTAGTTTATTTCGTTCCCTGAAAAACTGAGGGGTGTTGTTTCAGACGGTAGGTTGCTAAGCTGTAGTAACCGCTATATTTATCCCGAGGCCATGTCCTGCATTATGTTTATGAAGATAATTTTCTGATATTGCATTTGAGCTTTTGCTTATAAAAAGGTTAAGTAAGACGGTGTTAGCGAGAAGAAGGAACTCAACAAGAGAACAATGGAGACGTTATTTAGAGGAAATAATGTGCATGATGACAATCTTTAAAAAAAAAAGTAGCTATAGTAGAGAATAGGCGGATAGTTCTACTGAGCCTTCATTACGTTACATTTTGTTTCATGAGTTTGTGCTCATCTGCATATTTGTCTAAGCCACCTAAAATTATCTATTTGATTGGATGTGTGTTTAGGTATGTTTGTCTGCTATTCCTCCATCTGTTTTACTAATTTAGTGTTCACTTGATTTGTTACTTTATAGTTATAGGTTGATGGCCTTGATTTTTGGAAAAAAACTTTTGGCGTTATTCTCATGACATTTTGTTTTGAACTTGGGCGACCACCTTGTGAGGCTATAATTATTCTACTATGCTAGTTGAGAAGATTAACTTGAAGTTGAGAAGAAACATCCGAATAGGCTTGCATGTCTTAAATAAGCATTGAGGGTGCATGTCTAAGTACTCATACTTGAACTGCTTTCAAATAGATGGCCATTCTCAGTTTCGTGCGTTGTAGATGGATGTTTTTGACTAAATTATTTGAATTTTGATTCAACCTTCCCAATTTGCACAGTACTGGGCACCTTCAACTTAATCCTGCATACATTTATGTTATTTATCATCTTTTGCACCATAAGGTAACTACATAGACGTTCCTGGTCCTGGCTGATTTTTGTTATGTAAAACAAGTGCAGGAAAAAGTAAAAGTTAAAAATAAATTCCAAACAATAATACTAAAGCGGTATCTTGAAAAATAAGGTAATAATAGACATGAGCAAGAGAGGCTACCGAAGCCGAGCCAAAATCAGGTGTAAAATCAGGCAATATATCCACATGTGTTTTAATAAGCAAATCTCAGGTCCAGCCTGCACAAAAGATAACAAAGATTTATTAATATAATGATATGAATCACTGAACTCTAGAAAGTACCAGTAAACTTATTTATCGACCAGAACATACATCATTACAAATTCATTCACGAAATGATCCACAAGATAAGTGAAAAGTGAAAACTGAAAAACTTAAGAATCGCCATGCAAGTGGCCAAGAAATAATCACTAATCCAAATTCTTCCACACTGCATCTATTATACTGTTGGAAGCAATTCTCCTGAATTATCTAAGAATGCCTGCTATACTTTTTGCACTTTCCCCAATGTTGACCCCAGACATAATTTTTCAAAAACTTGAACTTTCTTCATTTGAATAGCAACTTGTTCCTAATGTGGTATAAACTCCCAAACCGACTGACATCGAGAAACACGGTAAAGATCATCCTATGTGCGACAGATGCAATGAAGGCAAACAACACACCATCCACCTAACGAAATGTATCTAAACTGTGGAATTATCAGGAGTAAAAGCATAGGATCTTGTATCTTTTTATATGTAAGTACAAGCATAAAAAAATGATCCAGAGTAAAAGCATAACCTGAATTGTCTGTCACCGTAAATTTATCATTCATGTAACCCAAAACCACTAAACCTTTACTCAATATAATGTGTTATTACGAAGAAATAATTAACGTTGCATATAGTTAAAATATAAACCTTATCAGCAATCTCAAGCAACTCTTTGGCAGTCCCCACATCCGCCGCCAAGCACAGATTACTCTGCTTCGCCTCCATCACCTCCAACAACCTCCTCCCTGTCGGATTCTTCACCATCCCAACCCTCTCCCGATACGAAACCCTAACCCTAGGCACAACCGCCTCGGGCTTCGCCGCCGGAACCCCGACGCTCCGATTCGCCTCCAAGAACTCCCTAACCTCCCTCGCCTTCTCCTCCGTAACCCTCCCATTCCTCACCAAAACCTCCACCATCTCCGTCAACCTCACCAAAGAATGCAACTTTATCCCCTTCCCCGCCAAATTCTCCCTCCCTCCCTGCTCCCGATCAATCACCACCACCGCATCCCTAACCTCCAACCCCGCCTCCCTCAGCGGCGCCGCCGTCTCGAGCACCGACGCCCCGCTCGTCACCAGATCCTCCACAATCAAACAAACCTGTCCTTTAGAGAAGGATCCTTCGATCGATTTCCCGGTTCCGTACGATTTGATCTCCTTTCGGCGCATGAGCATGGGGATCGAGTGGGAGATCGAGAGGACGGTGGCGATGGGGAGAGCGGTGTAGGGAACGCCGCAGACGAGATCGAAGGAGGAGGAGGAGGAGGAGATTGAGGAGAAGAGGAGGGAGGAGATTTGGGAGAGGAGGTTGGGGTAAGAGACGATGAGGCGGAGGTCGATGTAGATTGGGGAGGAGATGCCGGATTTGAGAGTGAAGGTGCCGAACTTGACGGCTTCGATTGAGTGGAGAGCGAGGATTAGGGCTTCCATTTTGGGGTTAGGGCTTTGAGCTCGAAGGTTTTGGTAATGGCGGCTGTGAGAGAGAGAGAGAGAGAGAGAGAGAGAGAGAAGGTGGCGTCTTTGAAAGTGAACAGAGTTGGAGATCGAGAGAGGGAGAATATTTTGGGGAGGAGATCGGGCGGGTAGCTGATGTGGACCCCATAATGGACCGGCCCACTTGGACTATATACCTATTTTTGAGAATATTTCTTATTTAGTCCCCATCATTTAATTTACTTCTAAATAACGCCCAAGTCTCATATAGTTGAAATAAGTTTTGCAGAACTGTAGCTTTCTCAGGGATAATTTTTTCACAAAATCCCTTAAATTTCGGTGCTTTCCCATGGAACGCAGATTTTACTTTCCCACTAAATCGCTTCAGCTTTCGAGTATCTCATAAAACCTAAATGCTTTCAAAATTTTCTAACGAGCCTCCTACCTAAAACGTCCTTTAAAGGAAAAATTACCTTCATTTTTAGTCATTTTCCTAAAGGGCTCCCTTTTCTAGTTGGAATTTCTAAAAGACGTTTTATTATTTGCCATTTTATAGGTGGGTAGTTTGTTATTATAAATTTGACACTTAGAAGGGGTTATGTGAGACACCCAAATCATAGGGTTTTAGGGAGTTTCAAGGGTTTCAAAAAAAGCCCTAAAATTCAAGGTTTCTTTGTGAAATTTACATTTTCTTTAAATAACTCTTTCAAGAAATTATTAACTTGACTCTAAATTAACTAATCTTCATTAATTATTTGCTGCACATCTTCATCTTTCCCAAATATCTATGTCTAACACTTGCAATATGATACAAATACAATAGAAACTTCATAATAAACAACAAACAAGAAAACATGAAGCGAGAAAAGAAGCATGAGAAGGGAAAGAGAGCGAGAGCAGGAGGAAGCTTCAAAAAGATTCTTGCTACTCAACAAGCAAAAACTATATCCAAAGAAAATATTGGAAAAAGACAAAACATATATAATTATCGTAATTCTGTTAATTTAGAATAAGTTAACCATTTTAACCTAGAAATTTATTTATTGGAAAATTATTTAGAAGACTCATTTAAAATATATGCAATTTAGGAAAGTTTTCCTTGAAAAGTATGCTGGGTTTGAAAGATCAATATAATAAATACTCTATTATTTCAGTAAATTTCACAAAACCTCCAAATAACTATTGTTCAAGCCTCATTGAACTCTGTTTTCCCACTAAAACCCTAACTTTTCCTACAAACACCATGCAACTTTAACATCGCCAGTTTT
This sequence comes from Asparagus setaceus, assembly GCA_012295165.1. Classification (NCBI taxonomy): domain Eukaryota; kingdom Viridiplantae; phylum Streptophyta; class Magnoliopsida; order Asparagales; family Asparagaceae; genus Asparagus; species Asparagus setaceus. Next base: position 66,665,897 of record CM022702.1, read on the forward strand.
GAACTACAATCTTCATTTAGAGTCAGTTGCAATCGTAGATATCTAATGAATCTACCTTGAAAATTTAAGCTGAAATTAATAATTTGAGAGGCTAATTTCCAATTACGAAATACATAAGAGGCTAATATGTACATAACCCTTCTTTAATGGGTTATTTAGATATTAGTCCCTCAAATCTATGAAATTACTCATTAGTTATCTACAATTTTGTCCCTCAAACACCAAAATACCTCCAACTAATTCTTTTAAGGGTTATATGCAATTTGGCACTTTAAAGTTTACATCTTTAAAACTTTGATACCCAGAAGGTTTTTTGACACTTTAATACTCTAAACTTTACACATTTTAACTTACATACCTTAAATGTTCAAATTTTTAATTTGATACCTCAAAAGTTACACGCTTTTTAACTTTGATATCCTAAGTTTGGGGTATCGAGTGTCAAAAATAAAATTTTATGGTATCAAAGTTAAAAGTATAAACTTTGCCAGTAACAAAAGTGTTAGAAAATTTTTAAAGCATCAAAGTTAAAAACTTTGGGGTATTAAAGAATTTAAGGTGTAAACTTTAGAGTATCAAAGTGCAAATAAATATTTTAAAAAAGGATTTTAAAGAGAAATCATAAATAACGGGTATTTTGGTCAGAGGACCAAACTGCAAGACCCCTTAGGACTTGAGGGACTAATGAATAATTATTGAGATTTAATTTGAGGGACTAATATAGAATTGCTGAAGATATGAGGGACTAAGCAAGCTTGCTTTAATTTGCGTATATACGTACCTTGTCTCATCTTCATGTACTCTCTGACGTGTCAAAGGGTTTCCCTTTTCGTCCCATCATTTTCAATTATTTTCTCAACACTTAAAAAAATTGGAGGAAAAATTTAAAAAATAGAGGAAGAAGAAGAAATTAATTTACGGAACAGTTGAAAATGAACTCAAATTCTTTAAATTCGTTCGGATTTAGGGGAGGTTAGGTATCCATCTGCATGGTGCAATTTGGGATCCCCATTTGCCCTAATCTCAAGGTACAAATTCAAGTCTTATTATTATTATTTTAGCAAATTTTTTAATTTGAATATGTAATTGTGAGTTTTTGCTCGTTAATTAGGGGGAAGTTTCTGTGATTTGCATAAAAATGAATTCCATTCTAGAAAACGACGAGGAGGACATCAGCCATCGAGGTAAATTTATGTTCTTTTTCTTGAAATATTTCGACATTTATGGCTTTTTATCAGTGAATTTCGTGTTCCTGAATGAATAAATTTACTTAGCGTTAATTCGTATACGAATAGTTTGAACTATTGATCTATGCTGCTGAATGAATAAATCCTCTTTTTTAATTGTTTTTTGGTATTATATCAAATTCAACATTAGAGCTGGAAGTACTCAGACAAACATGAAAATTTTGTATTTAGTGCCGAAGGAGAAGGAGAGCAAATCATAAATCATTAAGCTGGAATTTTTAAAGTGTAAATTGGCCCCAGGTCAATGGGAAATTGAGCAAGAACAAGTAGAGAGTGGGAAATGTATTGGAGAAGTTTGAGGCTAGTCTTGAAGGTGTTTAGTTTATTTCGTTCCCTGAAAAACTGAGGGGTGTTGTTTCAGACGGTAGGTTGCTAAGCTGTAGTAACCGCTATATTTATCGAGGCCATGTCCTGCATTATGTTTATGAAGATAATTTTCTGATATTGCATTTGAGCTTTTGCTTATAAAAAGGTTAAGTAAGGCGGTGTTAGCGAGAAGAAGGAACTCAACAAGAGAACAATGGAGACGTTATTTAGAGGAAATAATGTGCATGATGACAATCTTTAAAAAAAAGTAGCTATAGTAGAGAATAGGCGGATAGTTCTACTGAGCCTTCATTACGTTACATTTTGTTTCATGAGTTTGTGCTCATCTGCATATTTGTCTAAGCCACCTAAAATTATCTATTTGATTGGATGTGTGTTTAGGTATGTTTGTCTGCTATTCCTCCATCTGTTTTACTAATTTAGTGTTCACTTGATTTGTTACTTTATAGTTATAGGTTGATGGCCTTGATTTTTGGAAAAAAACTTTTGGCGTTATTCTCATGACATTTTGTTTTGAACTTGGCCGACCACCTTGTGAGGCTATAATTATTCTACTATGCTAGTTGAGAAGATTAACTTGAAGTTGAGAAGAAACATCCGAATAGGCTTGCATGTCTTAAATAAGCATTGAGGGTGCATGTCTAAGTACTCATACTTGAACTGCTTTCAAATAGATGGCCATTCTCAGTTTGCGTGCGTTGTAGATGGATGTTTTTGACTAAATTATTTGAATTTTGATTCAACCTTCCCAATTTGCACAGTACTGGGCACCTTCAACTTAATCCTGCATACATTTATTTTATTTTTTGGGAAGTTCATGCTTTTAGAAATGTTGTGTATAAAAGAATAAAATATAACAGTTCTATTTTTGTCTGTTGTTCTTGGTTTCTGGGAAATTCATCCCACGCATGATGGTTTTCAGGTGCATGGAAACGGCTGGAAAGTTTTCTGAAGCAAGCGGGTAATAAATCTTGTGCTGATTGTGGAGCTCCAAATCCTAAATGGATGCATCTTAACATATCCTTTTGTTTTGGCAGATTATATGCATAAATAATAAACAAACAATCTCTTTTCACAATCATCATTGATCCTGATTGCATAATTTGGTGTTTTCCTTTTTTCTTCTTCCGAAGTAGTGGTGGTGGTGGGTGGGTGGGGGTGTGTGTCTTTAGGGGGTTGAGCTCATAACCTTACTTTGAGTTAAACTCAACGTAAATATGAAGAATTAGGACTAATGATGGAATTTTTCAGAACCTAATCAACTTAGGATGTGACATGACTGAGTGTTGGATCCATATTCTGTAATACTAAAAGAATCAGTGCTGAATTCCTTTTGCAAAATATGCAAGTTTCTTCCATCAGAACACTGCCTTCTTCAGTATTTGTTGTCGAGGTCAGTTGTCATGCTTTATTCTAGTCTAGCTATTTGCAATTTCTTCCTTTTCATTGGCTGTTTCCTTTATCAATCTCGATAACATTTCATCATGTATCTAGGACAATCCTGTGATTGGAATAAAAGATTGTTATCAACTCATTTATTTTTGATAAAAATTCAATGGCCCTAAGATTAAAAAGGAAAATGCTTCAAGGGCTGAACAGGTACAAAGTGTGATCTAGACCCACAACAATGAGAAAACAATTTATAACTAGACCCACAACAATGAGAAAACAATTTATAAAGGAAAGACCAGTAAATGAGCTAAAACTTAAGTTATGATTCTTCTTTTGGAGAAAATGTCGTACCCTAATTTATGATGTGAAGATCACCCATGAGTCTAATTTATGATGTGAGGAGCCCATGACTGTCATAATAATAACATGGCAATCCAATTAACATAGTCAAAGTAGCTGCAAAGATAGTTGGCAGATCTAATCTGAGTTACAACTAAGATATGTTAACTCACTATAAATAATAAGTAAAAGCATAACCTGAATTGTCTGTCACCGTAAATTTATCATTCATGTAACCCAAAACCACTAAACCTTTACTCAATATAATGTGTTATTACGAAGAAATAATTAACGTTGCATATAGTTAAAATATAAACCTTATCAGCAATCTCAAGCAACTCTTTGGCAGTCCCCACATCCGCCGCCAAGCACAGATTACTCTGCTTCGCCTCCATCACCTCCAACAACCTCCTCCCTGTCGGATTCTTCACCATCCCAACCCTCTCCCGATACGAAACCCTAACCCTAGGCACAACCGCCTCGGGCTTCGCCGCCGGAACCCCGACGCTCCGATTCGCCTCCAAGAACTCCCTAACCTCCCTCGCCTTCTCCTCCGTAACCCTCCCATTCCTCACCAAAACCTCCACCATCTCCGTCAACCTCACCAAAGAATGCAACTTTATCCCTTCCCCGCCAATTCTCCCTCCCTCCCTGCTCCCGATCAATCACCACCACCGCATCCCTAACCTCCAACCCCGCCTCCCTCAGCGGCGCCGCCGTCTCGAGCACCGACGCCCCGCTCGTCACCAGATCCTCCACAATCAAACAAACCTGTCCTTAGAGAAGGATCCTTCGATCGATTTCCCGGTTCCGTACGATTTGATCTCCTTTCGGCGCATGAGCATGGGGATCGAGTGGGAGATCGAGAGGACGGTGGCGATGGGGAGAGCGGTGTAGGGAACGCCGCAGACGAGATCGAAGGAGGAGGAGGAGGAGGAGATTGAGGAGAAGAGGAGGGAGGAGATTTGGGAGAGGAGGTTGGGGTAAGAGACGATGAGGCGGAGGTCGATGTAGATTGGGGAGGAGATGCCGGATTTGAGAGTGAAGGTGCCGAACTTGACGGCTTCGATTGAGTGGAGAGCGAGGATTAGGGCTTCCATTTTGGGGTTAGGGCTTTGAGCTCGAAGGTTTTGTAATGGCGGCTGAGAGAGAGAGAGAGAGAGAGAGAAGGTGGCGTCTTTGAAAGTGAACAGAGTTGGAGATCGAGAGAGAGGAGGGAGAATATTTTGGGGGGAGGAGATCGGGCGGGTAGCTGATGTGGACCCCATAATGGACCGGCCCACTTGGACTATATACCTATTTTTGAGAATATTTCTTATTTAGTCCCCATCATTTAATTTACTTCTAAATAACGCCCAAGTCTCATATAGTTGAAATAAGTTTTGCAGAACTGTAGCTTTCTCAGGGATAATTTTTCACAAAATCCCTTAAATTTCGGTGCTTTCCCATGGAACGCAGATTTTACTTTCCCACTAAATCGCTTCAGCTTTCGAGTATCTCATAAAACCTAAATGCTTTCAAAATTTTCTAACGAGCCTCCTACCTAAAACGTCCTTTAAAGGAAAAATTACCTTCATTTTTAGTCATTTTCCTAAAGGGCTCCCTTTTCTAGTTGGAATTTCTAAAAGACGTTTTATTATTTGCCATTTTATAGGTGGGTAGTTTGTTATTATAAATTTGACACTTAGAAGGGGTTATGTGAGACACCCAAATCATAGGGGTTTTAGGGAGTTTCAAGGGTTTCAAAAAAAGCCATAAAATTCAAGGTTTCTTTGTGAAATTTACATTTTCTTTAAATAACTCTTTCAAGAAATTATTAACTTGACTCTAAATTAACTAATCTTCATTAATTATTTGCTGCACATCTTCATCTTTCCCAAATATCTATGTCTAACACTTGCAATATGATACAAATACAATAGAAACTTCATAATAAACAACAAACAAGAAAACATGAAGCGAGAAAAGAAGCATGAGAAGGAAAGAGAGCGAGAGCAGGAGGAAGCTTCAAAAAGATTCTTGCTACTCAACAAGCAAAAACTATATCCAAAGAAAATATTGGAAAAAGACAAAACATATATAATTATCGTAATTCTGTTAATTTAGAATAAGTTAACCATTTTAACCTAGAAATTTATTTATTGGAAAATTATTTAGAAGACTCATTTAAAATATATGCAATTTAGGAAAGTTTTCCTTGAAAAGTATGCTGGGTTTGAAAGATCAATATAATAAATACTCTATTATTTCAGTAAATTTCACAAAACCTCCAAATAACTATTGTTCAAGCCTCATTGAACTCTGTTTTCCCACTAAAACCCTAACTTTTCCTACAAACACCATGCAACTTTAACATCGCCAGTTTTGAACTACAATCTTCATTTAGAGTCAGTTGCAATCGTAGATATCTAATGAATCTACCTTGAAAATTTAAGCTGAAATTAATAATTTGAGAGGCTAATTTCCAATTACGAAATACATAAGAGGCTAATATGTACATAACCCTTCTTTAATGGGTTATTTAGATATTAGTCCCTCAAATCTATGAAATTACTCATTAGTTATCTACAATTTTGTCCCTCAAACACCAAAATACCTCCAACTAATTCTTTTAAGGGTTATATGCAATTTGGCACTTTAAAGTTTACATCTTTAAAACTTTGATACCGTAAAGGTTTTTGACACTTTAATACTCTAAACTTTACACATTTTAACTTACATACCTTAAATGTTCAAAATTTTTAATTTGATACCTCAAAAGTTACACGCTTTTTAACTTTGATATCCTAAGTTTGGGGTATCAGAGTGTCAAAAATAAAATTTTATGGTATCAAAGTTAAAAGTATAAACTTTGCAGTAACAAAAGTGTTAGAAAAATTTTAAAGCATCAAAGTTAAAAACTTTGGGGTATTAAAGAATTTAAGGTGTAAACTTTAGAGTATCAAAGTGCAAATAAATATTTTAAAAAGGATTTTAAAGAGAAATCATAAATAACGGGTATTTTGGTCAGAGGACCAAACTGCAAGACCCCTTAGGACTTGAGGGACTAATGAATAATTATTGAGATTTAATTTGAGGGACTAATATAGAATTGCTGAAGATATGAGGGACTAAGCAAGCTTGCTTTAATTTGCGTATATACGTACCTTGTCTCATCTTCATGTACTCTCTGACGTGTCAAAGGGTTTCCCTCGTCCCATCATTTTCAATTATTTTCTCAACACTTAAAAAATTGGAGGAAAAATTTAAAAATAGAGGAAGAAGAAGAAATTAATTTACGGAACAGTTGAAAATGAACTCAAATTCTTTAAATTCGTTCGGATTTAGGGAGGTTAGGTATCCATCTGCATGGTGCAATTTGGGATCCCCATTTGCCCTAATCTCAAGGTACAAATTCAAGTCTTATTATTATTATTTTAGCAAATTTTTAATTTGAATATGTAATTGTGAGTTTTGCTCGTTAATTAGGGGAAGTTTCTGTGATTTGCATAAAATGAATTCCATTCTAGAAAACGACGAGGAGGACATCAGCCATCGAGGTAAATTTATGTTCTTTTCTTGAAATATTTCGACATTTATGGCTTTTTATCAGTGAATTTCGTGTTCCTGAATGAATAAATTTACTTAGCGTTAATTCGTATACGAATAGTTTGAACTATTGATCTATGCTGCTGAATGAATAAATCCTCTTTTTAATTGTTTTTGGTATTATATCAAATTCAACATTAGAGCTGGAAGTACTCAGACAAACATGAAAATTTTGTATTTAGTGCCGAAGGAGAAGGAGAGCAAATCATAAATCATTAAGCTGGAATTTTTAAAGTGTAAATTGGCCCCAGGTCAATGGGAAATTGAGCAAGAACAAGTAGAGAGGGAAATGTATTGGAGAAGTTTGAGGCTAGTCTTGAAGGTGTTTAGTTTATTTCGTTCCCTGAAAAACTGAGGGTGTTGTTTCAGACGGTAGGTTGCTAAGCTGTAGTAACCGCTATATTTATCCCGAGGCCATGTCCTGCATTATGTTTATGAAGATAATTTTCTGATATTGCATTTGAGCTTTTGCTTATAAAAGGTTAAGTAAGTAAGGTGTTAGCAGAAGAAGGAACTCAACAAGAGAACAATGGAGACGTTATTTAGAGGAAATAATGTGCATGATGACAATCTTTAAAAAAAAAGTAGCTATAGTAGAGAATAGGCGGATAGTTCTACTGAGCCTTCATTACGTTACATTTTGTTTCATGAGTTTGTGCTCATCTGCATATTTGTCTAAGCCACCTAAAATTATCTATTTGATTGGATGTGTGTTTAGGTATGTTTGTCTGCTATTCCTCCATCTGTTTTACTAATTTAGTGTTCACTTGATTTGTTACTTTATAGTTATAGGTTGATGGCCTTGATTTTTGGAAAAAAACTTTTGGCGTTATTCTCATGACATTTTGTTTTGAACTTGGGCGACCACCTTGTGAGGCTATAATTATTCTACTATGCTAGTTGAGAAGATTAACTTGAAGTTGAGAAGAAACATCCGAATAGGCTTGCATGTCTTAAATAAGCATTGAGGGTGCATGTCTAAGTACTCATACTTGAACTGCTTTCAAATAGATGGCGCCATTCTCAGTTTGCGTGCGTTGTAGATGGATGTTTTTGACTAAATTATTTGAATTTTGATTCAACCTTCCCAATTTGCACAGTACTGGGCACCTTCAACTTAATCCTGCATACATTTATTTTATTTTTTAATGCTCATGCTTTTAGAAATGTTGTGTATAAAAGAATAAAATATAACAGTTCTATTTTTGTCTGTTGTTCTTGGTTTCTGGGAAATTCATCCCACGTGCGATGGTTTTCAGGTGCATGGAAACGGCTGGAAAGTTTTCTGAAGCAAGCGGGTAATAAATCTTGTGCTGATTGTGGAGCTCCAAATCCTAAATGGGCGTATGCATCTTAACATATCCTTTTGTTTTGGCAGATTATATGCATAAATAATAAACAAACAATCTCTTTTCACAATCATCATTGATCCTGATTGCATAATTTGGTGTTTTCCTTTTCTTTTTTCTTCTTCCGAGAAGTAGTGGTGGTGGTGGGTGGGTGGGGGTGTGTGTCTTTAGGGGGGTTGAGCTCATAACCTTACTTTGAGTTAAACTCAACGTAAATATGAAGAATTAGGACTAATGATGGAATTTTTCAGAACCTAATCAACTTAGGATGTGACATGACTGAGTGTTGGATCCATATTCTGTAATACTAAAAGAATCAGTGCTGAATTCCTTTTGCAAAATATGCAAGTTTCTTCCATCAGAACACTGCCTTCTTCAGTATTTGTTGTCGAGGTCAGTTGTCATGCTTTATTCTAGTCTAGCTATTTGCAATTTCTTCCTTTTCATTGGCTGTTTCCTTTATCAATCTCGATAACATTTCATCATGTATCTAGGACAATCCTGTGATTGGAATAAAAGATTGTTATCAACTCATTTATTTTTTGATAAAAATTCAATGGCCCGCAAGATTAAAAAGGAAAATGCTTCAAGGGCTGAACAGGTACAAAGTGTGATCTAGACCCACAACAATGAGAAAACAATTTATAACTAGACCCACAACAATGAGAAAACAATTTATAAAGGAAAGACCAGTAAATGAGCTAAAACTTAAGTTATGATTCTTCTTTTGGAGAAAATGTCGTACCCTAATTTATGATGTGAAGATCACCCATGAGTCTAATTTATGATGTGAGGAGCCCATGACTGTCATAATAATAACATGGCAATCCAATTAACATAGTCAAAGTAGCTGCAAAGATAGTTGGCAGATCTAATCTGAGTTACAACTAAGATATGTTAACTCACTATAAATAATAAGTATAGGAATATATTTATGTGATTCATATCATTTAACCTGTCATTTTTAGTCACAGTAATAATTGTAATGGGCTCTTAGAAATGATGGTGATAATGGTAGTAGTAATAATAATAATGATAATAATAATATTAAAAGGAGAAGATAATCATTTAGTACCACAGTCTTGGTTAATAAAGAGAACTTCAGGAAGTAGGTTAAAGCAAGAAAGAGAAAGATCACGTTTACAGGAAAGCTGATTTCTTGGATTGGAGTCCATATAAAGGACATAAGTCCCTGAACTTTAGGGGTTGGATTGAGTATCCCCTGCTGCCCTGGTTACACCCATGTCTCGATTCACATTCCAAGTTAGTTAATGGGAAATTGGTCTAAATTTTACAAGGATGTCACTGACATGGGAAATCATGTGAATAAACCCACCATTTAGTGCTTGAAGAATCGCTGTGACAGGAAGTGGTTATATAGTGCCAGACGGTAAGCTAAGTGATGGTCAATCTTGATGAATTTTATCTGCTTGTGGTGAATTTCACTGGTAGTCTGGTACAAATATGTATGTAAAACGTGCAGTGAAACATTGCTACTAGTGAACTTCTTGCATTTGGATCAGTTTACAAAAGGTAATTAACTTTATATAAAAAGCAAAGTATATCTAATTTGAAGATGATAATTTTTGCTATTCATGTCCTTTATATGATGTCAATTTTTTCCATTATACTTGAGAATTTGGAAATCCAAAACCATGTCAGACAACACAATTTATTTGTAAGTTGGTGTTTTATACTCCACATCAAATAACGAAATGGCTAAAATCAGGTCATTGGGAGGAGATGCCGGATTTGAGAGTGAAGGTGCCGAACTTGACGGCTTCGATTGAGTGGAGAGCGAGGATTAGGGCTTCCATTTTGGGGTTAGGGCTTTGAGCTCGAAGGTTTTGTAATGGCGGCTGAGAGAGAGAGAGAGAGAGAGAGAAGGTGGCGTCTTTGAAAGTGAACAGAGTTGGAGATCGAGAGAGAGGAGGGAGAATATTTTGGGGAGGAGATCGGGCGGGTAGCTGATGTGGACCCCATAATGGACCGGCCCACTTGGACTATATACCTATTTTTGAGAATATTTCTTATTTAGTCCCCATCATTTAATTTACTTCTAAATAACGCCCAAGTCTCATATAGTTGAAATAAGTTTTGCAGAACTGTAGCTTTCTCAGGGATAATTTTTCACAAAATCCCTTAAATTTCGGTGCTTTCCCATGGAACGCAGATTTTACTTTCCCACTAAATCGCTTCAGCTTTCGAGTATCTCATAAAACCTAAATGCTTTCAAAATTTTCTAACGAGCCTCCTACCTAAAACGTCCTTTAAAGGAAAAATTACCTTCATTTTTAGTCATTTTCCTAAAGGGCTCCCTTTTCTAGTTGGAATTTCTAAAAGACGTTTTATTATTTGCCATTTTATAGGTGGGTAGTTTGTTATTATAAATTTGACACTTAGAAGGGGTTATGTGAGACACCCAAATCATAGGGGTTTTAGGGAGTTTCAAGGGTTTCAAAAAAAGCCATAAAATTCAAGGTTTCTTTGTGAAATTTACATTTTCTTTAAATAACTCTTTCAAGAAATTATTAACTTGACTCTAAATTAACTAATCTTCATTAATTATTTGCTGCACATCTTCATCTTTCCCAAATATCTATGTCTAACACTTGCAATATGATACAAATACAATAGAAACTTCATAATAAACAACAAACAAGAAAACATGAAGCGAGAAAAGAAGCATGAGAAGGAAAGAGAGCGAGAGCAGGAGGAAGCTTCAAAAAGATTCTTGCTACTCAACAAGCAAAAACTATATCCAAAGAAAATATTGGAAAAAGACAAAACATATATAATTATCGTAATTCTGTTAATTTAGAATAAGTTAACCATTTTAACCTAGAAATTTATTTATTGGAAAATTATTTAGAAGACTCATTTAAAATATATGCAATTTAGGAAAGTTTTCCTTGAAAAGTATGCTGGGTTTGAAAGATCAATATAATAAATACTCTATTATTTCAGTAAATTTCACAAAACCTCCAAATAACTATTGTTCAAGCCTCATTGAACTCTGTTTTCCCACTAAAACCCTAACTTTTCCTACAAACACCATGCAACTTTAACATCGCCAGTTTTGAACTACAATCTTCATTTAGAGTCAGTTGCAATCGTAGATATCTAATGAATCTACCTTGAAAATTTAAGCTGAAATTAATAATTTGAGAGGCTAATTTCCAATTACGAAATACATAAGAGGCTAATATGTACATAACCCTTCTTTAATGGGTTATTTAGATATTAGTCCCTCAAATCTATGAAATTACTCATTAGTTATCTACAATTTTGTCCCTCAAACACCAAAATACCTCCAACTAATTCTTTTAAGGGTTATATGCAATTTGGCACTTTAAAGTTTACATCTTTAAAACTTTGATACCGTAAAGGTTTTTGACACTTTAATACTCTAAACTTTACACATTTTTAACTTACATACCTTAAATGTTCAAAATTTTAATTTGATACCTCAAAAGTTACACGCTTTTTAACTTTGATATCCTAAGTTTGGGGTATCAGAGTGTCAAAAATAAAATTTTATGGTATCAAAGTTAAAAAGTATAAACTTTGCAGTAACAAAAGTGTTAGAAAAATTTTAAAGCATCAAAGTTAAAAACTTTGGGGTATTAAAGAATTTAAGGTGTAAACTTTAGAGTATCAAAGTGCAAATAAATATTTTAAAAAAGGATTTTAAAAGAGAAATCATAAATAACGGGTATTTTGGTCAGAGGACCAAACTGCAAGACCCCTTAGGACTTGAGGGACTAATGAATAATTATTGAGATTTAATTTGAGGGACTAATATAGAATTGCTGAAGATATGAGGGACTAAGCAAGCTTGCTTTAATTTGCGTATATACGTACCTTGTCTCATCTTCATGTACTCTCTGACGTGTCAAAGGGTTTCCCTCGTCCCATCATTTTCAATTATTTTCTCAACACTTAAAAAATTGGAGGAAAAATTTAAAAATAGAGGAAGAAGAAGAAATTAATTTACGGAACAGTTGAAAATGAACTCAAATTCTTTAAATTCGTTCGGATTTAGGGAGGTTAGGTATCCATCTGCATGGTGCAATTTGGGATCCCCATTTGCCCTAATCTCAAGGTACAAATTCAAGTCTTATTATTATTATTTTAGCAAATTTTTAATTTGAATATGTAATTGTGAGTTTTGCTCGTTAATTAGGGGAAGTTTCTGTGATTTGCATAAAATGAATTCCATTCTAGAAAACGACGAGGAGGACATCAGCCATCGAGGTAAATTTATGTTCTTTTCTTGAAATATTTCGACATTTATGGCTTTTTATCAGTGAATTTCGTGTTCCTGAATGAATAAATTTACTTAGCGTTAATTCGTATACGAATAGTTTGAACTATTGATCTATGCTGCTGAATGAATAAATCCTCTTTTTAATTGTTTTTGGTATTATATCAAATTCAACATTAGAGCTGGAAGTACTCAGACAAACATGAAAATTTTGTATTTAGTGCCGAAGGAGAAGGAGAGCAAATCATAAATCATTAAGCTGGAATTTTTAAAGTGTAAATTGGCCCCAGGTCAATGGGAAATTGAGCAAGAACAAGTAGAGAGGGAAATGTATTGGAGAAGTTTGAGGCTAGTCTTGAAGGTGTTTAGTTTATTTCGTTCCCTGAAAAACTGAGGGTGTTGTTTCAGACGGTAGGTTGCTAAGCTGTAGTAACCGCTATATTTATCCCGAGGCCATGTCCTGCATTATGTTTATGAAGATAATTTTCTGATATTGCATTTGAGCTTTTGCTTATAAAAGGTTAAGTAAGTAAGGTGTTAGCAGAAGAAGGAACTCAACAAGAGAACAATGGAGACGTTATTTAGAGGAAATAATGTGCATGATGACAATCTTTAAAAAAAAAGTAGCTATAGTAGAGAATAGGCGGATAGTTCTACTGAGCCTTCATTACGTTACATTTTGTTTCATGAGTTTGTGCTCATCTGCATATTTGTCTAAGCCACCTAAAATTATCTATTTGATTGGATGTGTGTTTAGGTATGTTTGTCTGCTATTCCTCCATCTGTTTTACTAATTTAGTGTTCACTTGATTTGTTACTTTATAGTTATAGGTTGATGGCCTTGATTTTTGGAAAAAAACTTTTGGCGTTATTCTCATGACATTTTGTTTTGAACTTGGGCGACCACCTTGTGAGGCTATAATTATTCTACTATGCTAGTTGAGAAGATTAACTTGAAGTTGAGAAGAAACATCCGAATAGGCTTGCATGTCTTAAATAAGCATTGAGGGTGCATGTCTAAGTACTCATACTTGAACTGCTTTCAAATAGATGGCCATTCTCAGTTTCGTCGTTGTAGATGGATGTTTTGACTAAATTATTTGAATTTTGATTCAACCTTCCCAATTTGCACAGTACTGGGCACCTTCAACTTAATCCTGCATACATTTATTTTATTTTTTAATGCTCATGCTTTTAGAAATGTTGTGTATAAAAGAATAAAATATAACAGTTCTATTTTTGTCTGTTGTTCTTGGTTTCTGGGAAATTCATCCCACGTGCGATGGTTTTCAGGTGCATGGAAACGGCTGGAAAGTTTTCTGAAGCAAGCGGGTAATAAATCTTGTGCTGATTGTGGAGCTCCAAATCCTAAATGGGCGTATGCATCTTAACATATCCTTTTGTTTTGGCAGATTATATGCATAAATAATAAACAAACAATCTCTTTTCACAATCATCATTGATCCTGATTGCATAATTTGGTGTTTTCCTTTTCTTTTTCTTCTTCCAGAAGTAGTGGTGGTGGTGGGTGGGTGGGTGTGTGTCTTTAGGGGTTGAGCTCATAACTTACTTTGAGTTAAACTCAACGTATGAAGAATTAGGACTAATGATGGAATTTTTCAGAACCTAATCAACTTAGGATGTGACATGACTGAGTGTTGGATCCATATTCTGTAATACTAAAAGAATCAGTGCTGAATTCCTTTTGCAAAATATGCAAGTTTCTTCCATCAGAACACTGCCTTCTTCAGTATTTGTTGTCGAGGTCAGTTGTCATGCTTTATTCTAGTCTAGCTATTTGCAATTTCTTCCTTTTCATTGGCTGTTTCCTTTATCAATCTCGATAACATTTCATCATGTATCTAGGACAATCCTGTGATTGGAATAAAAGATTGTTATCAACTCATTTATTTTTTGATAAAAATTCAATGGCCCGCAAGATTAAAAAGGAAAATGCTTCAAGGGCTGAACAGGTACAAAGTGTGATCTAGACCCACAACAATGAGAAAACAATTTATAACTAGACCCACAACAATGAGAAAACAATTTATAAAGGAAAGACCAGTAAATGAGCTAAAACTTAAGTTATGATTCTTCTTTTGGAGAAAATGTCGTACCCTAATTTATGATGTGAAGATCACCCATGAGTCTAATTTATGATGTGAGGAGCCCATGACTGTCATAATAATAACATGGCAATCCAATTAACATAGTCAAAGTAGCTGCAAAGATAGTTGGCAGATCTAATCTGAGTTACAACTAAGATATGTTAACTCACTATAAATAATAAGTATAGGAATATATTTATGTGATTCATATCATTTAACCTGTCATTTTTAGTCACAGTAATAATTGTAATGGGCTCTTAGAAATGATGGTGATAATGGTAGTAGTAATAATAATAATGATAATAATAATATTAAAAGGAGAAGATAATCATTTAGTACCACAGTCTTGGTTAATAAAGAGAACTTCAGGAAGTAGGTTAAAGCAAGAAAGAGAAAGATCACGTTTACAGGAAAGCTGATTTCTTGGATTGGAGTCCATATAAAGGACATAAGTCCCTGAACTTTAGGGGTTGGATTGAGTATCCCCTGCTGCCCCTGGTTACACCCATGTCTCGATTCACATTCCAAGTTAGTTAATGGGAAATTGGTCTAAATTTTACAAGGATGTCACTGACATGGGAAATCATGTGAATAAACCCACCATTTAGTGCTTGAAGAATCGCTGTGACAGGAAGTGGTTATATAGTGCCAGACGGTAAGCTAAGTGATGGTCAATCTTGATGAATTTTATCTGCTTGTGGTGAATTTCACTGGTAGTCTGGTACAAATATGTATGTAAAACGTGCAGTGAAACATTGCTACTAGTGAACTTCTTGCATTTGGATCAGTTTACAAAAGGTAATTAACTTTATATAAAAAGCAAAGTATATCTAATTTGAAGATGATAATTTTTTGCTATTCATGTCCTTTATATGATGTCAATTTTTTTCCATTATACTTGAGAATTTGGAAATCCAAAACCATGTCAGACAACACAATTTATTTGTAAGTTGGTGTTTTATACTCCACATCAAATAACGAAATGGCTAAAATCAGGTCATCGAGTCTGGGGGTATTCATTTGTATCAAGTGCTCAGGTGTTCACAGAAGTCTTGGAGTTCATATATCAAAGGTATTCACTAAACACTAACCTTTTCGTTCTCCAATTAGCAATTACATTGATTACTTACTATCTGTGCTGATTATCTGAATTGGAAATTTTTGATTGCTTGCTGATGATAATTTTTTTTTCTGTTTCATACTTACATGCTTGAGAAGGTGTCAGCTTATCATGGCATTTTAACTGTTTAGTTTCACATAAACTCAAATGTCTATACATATGACACATGATAATCATCAGATAGGAAAAGACTGAGATACATTTCAGAAATGGAAACTGTTAGGAGTGCCACGCATCTATTCAGTTCAAGTGTGAGTTTGGTTAGCAAAAAGTCATGGGGGTGGAATTTAGCCTCACATTGGTAAAACAATTAGATGGATATATGGTTAAATATGATTGGACTCATGACTCAAACAAGATCTATCCCTTTGAGTCAATTTGGGTCCAAGTAGATTAGCTTAGTCCATTTCTTTTATGGACCTTCTAGGCTCTAGCAAAATTGTGGGCATACAATATGCTCTCTGGTTGGTGAGCATTAAGCAGAACCACTTTCAGGAATCCTCACGACCAAGAAAGCCAAGGTCACCTCAAATTGTGTTAAATAAATCAAATATAAGATCCCATTCTGCATTTTTTTACCTTCAAAAGGGGTAGCATGAACCTGAAATAGTTTTAATTCGAATAAAAGAAGCTGAGAAATGTCATACTTGAGAGAACAAGATAGTTATCTAATTACAACATAGCAATTACCATCAAAGAGCATGCATGAAGAATTCAAAATGAACCATGATCCTGGTACATACTGGCATCACATCCAACCAGGATTCTGACTATGGCCTTTTGTCTTAGGTATTGTCTTTAAAACTTTGATACCGTAAAGGTTTTTGACACTTTAATACTCTAAACTTTACACATTTTAACTTACATACCTTAAATGTTCAAAATTTTAATTTGATACCTCAAAAGTTACACGTTTTTAACTTTGATATCCTAAGTTTGGGGTATCAGAGTGTCAAAAATAAAATTTTATGGTATCAAAGTTAAAAAAGTATAAACTTTGCCGTAACAAAAGTGTTAGAAAAATTTTTAAAGCATCAAAGTTAAAAAACTTTGGGGTATTAAAGAATTTAAGGTGTAAACTTTAGAGTATCAAAGTGCAAATAAATATTTTAAAAAAGGATTTTAAAAGAGAAATCATAAATAACGGGTATTTTGGTCAGAGGACCAAACTGCAAGACCCCTTAGGACTTGAGGGACTAATGAATAATTATTGAGATTTAATTTGAGGGACTAATATAGAATTGCTGAAGATATGAGGGACTAAGCAAGCTTGCTTTAATTTGCGTATATACGTACCTTGTCTCATCTTCATGTACTCTCTGACGTGTCAAAGGGTTTCCCTTTTCGTCCCATCATTTTCAATTATTTTCTCAACACTTAAAAAATTGGAGGAAAAATTTAAAAATAGAGGAAGAAGAAGAAATTAATTTACGGAACAGTTGAAAATGAACTCAAATTCTTTAAATTCGTTCGGATTTAGGGAGGTTAGGTATCCATCTGCATGGTGCAATTTGGGATCCCCATTTGCCCTAATCTCAAGGTACAAATTCAAGTCTTATTATTATTATTTTAGCAAATTTTTAATTTGAATATGTAATTGTGAGTTTTGCTCGTTAATTAGGGGAAGTTTCTGTGATTTGCATAAAATGAATTCCATTCTAGAAAACGACGAGGAGGACATCAGCCATCGAGGTAAATTTATGTTCTTTTTCTTGAAATATTTCGACATTTATGGCTTTTATCAGTGAATTTCGTGTTCCTGAATGAATAAATTTACTTAGCGTTAATTCGTATACGAATAGTTTGAACTATTGATCTATGCTGCTGAATGAATAAATCCTCTTTTTAATTGTTTTTGGTATTATATCAAATTCAACATTAGAGCTGGAAGTACTCAGACAAACATGAAAATTTTGTATTTAGTGCCGAAGGAGAAGGAGAGCAAATCATAAATCATTAAGCTGGAATTTTTAAAGTGTAAATTGGCCCCAGGTCAATGGGAAATTGAGCAAGAACAAGTAGAGAGTGGGAAATGTATTGGAGAAGTTTGAGGCTAGTCTTGAAGGTGTTTAGTTTATTTCGTTCCCTGAAAAACTGAGGGGTGTTGTTTCAGGCGGTAGGTTGCTAAGCTGTAGTAACCGCTATATTTATCGAGGCCATGTCCTGCATTATGTTTATGAAGATAATTTTCTGATATTGCATTTGAGCTTTTGCTTATAAAAAGGTTAAGTAAGGCGGTGTTAGCGAGAAGAAGGAACTCAACAAGAGAACAATGGAGCGTTATTTAGAGGAAATAATGTGCATGATGACAATCTTTAAAAAAAGTAGCTATAGTAGAGAATAGGCGGATAGTTCTACTGAGCCTTCATTACGTTACATTTTGTTTCATGAGTTTGTGCTCATCTGCATATTTGTCTAAGCCACCTAAAATTATCTATTTGATTGGATGTGTGTTTAGGTATGTTTGTCTGCTATTCCTCCATCTGTTTTACTAATTTAGTGTTCACTTGATTTGTTACTTTATAGTTATAGGTTGATGGCCTTGATTTTTGGAAAAAAAACTTTGGCGTTATTCTCATGACATTTTGTTTTGAACTTGACCACCTTGTGAGGCTATAATTATTCTACTATGCTAGTTGAGAAGATTAACTTGAAGTTGAGAAGAAACATCGAATAGGCTTGCATGTCTTAAATAAGCATTGAGGGTGCATGTCTAAGTACTCATACTTGAACTGCTTTCAAATAGATGGAGCCATTCTCAGTTTCGCGTCGTTGTAAAGGGAAAACACACTATGCAACTCACAAACACAGAAAACCCTTAAGCTCTGTTTGGCAACCCAACAATATACAACCAGGCCAGCCTGGCTTTCTCTTAACCAGATCAGGGCTGGTCCAGGGTGAGAGGTGGACCAGTTGTGGCCTGGTTTTAGAGCCAAAATTAGCTAGGAAAAACTGAGCCAGACTTGGTAATGTTTTCCCAAACACAAAATATTCAACAATTGGGCCAGGTTTGAACCTGGGTTTTATGGGTAGACAAACAGGTCCTTAAATTCAACTAAAAGTAGTTCGAGACATGATGTTACAAATGATCAAACTTTAGCTACAACATGACTCAAACATAAGACGGGTTCTTTTTTCTCCCCATGTACCTCTAGAATAAACATGAACCCTATCAGTTAACTTTCAATTGCTTATGATCTTAAAGTACCATAAAGATGAAAACAGTTAATAGTGGAGGAATTGATCAGACATAGGCTCCATCTCTGAAACAAATTTTAACTTAACAACACCCAGTTTTCAGATAACATTACAACTTGAGTTCATGTATAGTAAAAGATCCATTCACCACTGAGTTCACGCGACACTAAAACTATGTCAATTTTTTGGATTCAGTTTATAAAAGATCTGGACAGTTTATAGTTACTTTAGTTCTTCTTTTAGCATGGTTTGCAACATTGATTAGTGAATGGGGAGAGATAGAATATGGATACAATCATCATTATTAGCAATATTTCCTTTTTCACAGTAGGAATGTAATTCCTTTAGAAAGCATTCACCCATTCACCTTCTTCTGACTATTGTCTCATTTTTGTTTTCGTGGTGGAGTTTGGGTGGCGGGTTGGGGATGTTGCTTGGGCCTATTGATTGGCCCCTATGCTGCAGAAGCTGAACCTACACAATGATAAGGTAGGTTTACTACCTTATGTGGAGCTGACCATTGTGAGTCTCCCTCTCATCCATAGTTTCTTAAGAACGTATATCAAGCTTTGACAAATCTTTCATGGACCTTGTGTCCATTCACAAACCTTGTTATAATGGGAAAAGTCTTTGCCAGGCCCTTTTTTGAGATGATGATGTTGTAGATGATAATGGAGCAATTTACAAGGTGTGATCAGCTGCCCTGAAGCCAACCCCAGATTTTGGATGAAGGCTTTGTTTACAATGACGATGATGGTTGACACCATGTACATAGAGACTGAAAATAGTCGATTAGGTAACTTTGACAATAAAATAACAGAGATATTAAATCTTTGATAAACAACAGAGCTTACTAATAGTTCATCCTGTGCATTGTATTCATGCTATTATGTTATTTATCATCTTTTGCACCATAAGGTAACTACATAGACGTTCCTGGTCCTGGCTGATTTTTGTTATGTAAAACAAGTGCAGGAAAAAGTAAAAGTTAAAAATAAATTCCAAACAATAATACTAAAGCGGTATCTTGAAAAATAAGGTAATAATAGACATGAGCAAGAGAGGCTACTGAGCGAAGCCGAGAGCCAAAATCAGGTGTAAAATCAGGCAATATATCCACATGTGTTTTTAATAAGCAAATCTCAGGTCCAGCCTGCACAAAAGATAACAAAGATTTATTAATATAATGATATGAATCACTGAACTCTAGAAAGTACCAGTAAACTTATTTATCGACCAGAACATACATCATTACAAATTCATTCACGAAATGATCCACAAGATAAGTGAAAAGTGAAAACTGAAAAACTTAAGAATCGCTTTTCATGCAAGTGGCCAAGAAATAATCACTAATCCAAATTCTTCCACACTGCATCTATTATACTGTTGGAAGCAATTCTCCTGAATTATCTAAGAATGCCTGCTATACTTTTTGCACTTTCCCCAATGTTGACCCCAGACATAATTTTTCAAAAACTTGAACTTTCTTCATTTGAATAGCAACTTGTTCCTAATGTGGTATAAACTCCCAAACCGACTGACATCGAGAAACACGGTAAAGATCATCCTATGTGCGACAGATGCAATGAAGGCAAACAACACACCATCCACCTAACGAAATGTATCTAAACTGTGGAATTATCAGGAGTAAAAGCATAGGATCTTGTATCTTTTTATATGTAAGTACAAGCATAAAAATGATCCAGAGTAAAAGCATAACCTGAATTGTCTGTCACGGTAGGTTGCTAAGCTGTAGTAACCGCTATATTTATCGAGGCCATGTCCTGCATTATGTTTATGAAGATAATTTTCTGATATTGCATTTGAGCTTTTGCTTATAAAAAGGTTAAGTAAGACGGTGTTAGCGAGAAGAAGGAACTCAACAAGAGAACAATGGAGACGTTATTTAGAGGAAATAATGTGCATGATGACAATCTTTAAAAAAAAAAGTAGCTATAGTAGAGAATAGGCGGATAGTTCTACTGAGCCTTCATTACGTTACATTTTGTTTCATGAGTTTGTGCTCATCTGCATATTTGTCTAAGCCACCTAAAATTATCTATTTGATTGGATGTGTGTTTAGGTATGTTTGTCTGCTATTCCTCCATCTGTTTTACTAATTTAGTGTTCACTTGATTTGTTACTTTATAGTTATAGGTTGATGACGCCTTGATTTTTTGGAAAAAAAAAACTTTTGGCGTTATTCTCATGACATTTTGTTTTGAACTTGGGCGACCACCTTGTGAGGCTATAATTATTCTACTATGCTAGTTGAGAAGATTAACTTGAAGTTGAGAAGAAACATCCGAATAGGCTTGCATGTCTTAAATAAGCATTGAGGGTGCATGTCTAAGTACTCATACTTGAACTGCTTTCAAATAGATGGCGCCATTCTCAGTTTGCGTGCGTTGTAGATGGATGTTTTTGACTAAATTATTTGAATTTTGATTCAACCTTCCCAATTTGCACAGTACTGGGCACCTTCAACTTAATCCTGCATACATTTATTTTATTTTTTTGGGGCGTTCATGCTTTTAGAAATGTTGTGTATAAAAGAATAAAATATAACAGTTCTATTTTTGTCTGTTGTTCTTGGTTTCTGGGAAATTCATCCCACGCATGATGGTTTTCAGGTGCATGGAAACGGCTGGAAAGTTTTCTGAAGCAAGCGGGTAATAAATCTTGTGCTGATTGTGGAGCTCCAAATCCTAAATGGTATGCATCTTAACATATCCTTTTGTTTTGGCAGATTATATGCATAAATAATAAACAAACAATCTCTTTTCACAATCATCATTGATCCTGATTGCATAATTTGGTGTTTTCCTTTTCTTTTTCTTCTTCCAGAAGTAGTGGTGGTGGTGGTGGGTGGGGGTGTGTGTCTTTAGGGGGTTGAGCTCATAACCTTACTTTGAGTTAAACTCAACGTAAATATGAAGAATTAGGACTAATGATGGAATTTTTCAGAACCTAATCAACTTAGGATGTGACATGACTGAGTGTTGGATCCATATTCTGTAATACTAAAAGAATCAGTGCTGAATTCCTTTTGCAAAATATGCAAGTTTCTTCCATCAGAACACTGCCTTCTTCAGTATTTGTTGTCGAGGTCAGTTGTCATGCTTTATTCTAGTCTAGCTATTTGCAATTTCTTCCTTTTCATTGGCTGTTTCCTTTATCAATCTCGATAACATTTCATCATGTATCTAGGACAATCCTGTGATTGGAATAAAAGATTGTTATCAACTCATTTATTTTTGATAAAAATTCAATGGCCCAAGATTAAAAGGAAAATGCTTCAAGGGCTGAACAGGTACAAAGTGTGATCTAGACCCACAACAATGAGAAAACAATTTATAACTAGACCCACAACAATGAGAAAACAATTTATAAAGGAAAGACCAGTAAATGAGCTAAAACTTAAGTTATGATTCTTCTTTTGGAGAAAATGTCGTACCCTAATTTATGATGTGAAGATCACCCATGAGTCTAATTTATGATGTGAGGAGCCCATGACTGTCATAATAATAACATGGCAATCCAATTAACATAGTCAAAGTAGCTGCAAAGATAGTTGGCAGATCTAATCTGAGTTACAACTAAGATATGTTAACTCACTATAAATAATAAGTATAGGAATATATTTATGTGATTCATATCATTTAACCTGTCATTTTTAGTCACAGTAATAATTGTAATGGGCTCTTAGAAATGATGGTGATAATGGTAGTAGTAATAATAATAATGATAATAATAATATTAAAAGGAGAAGATAATCATTTAGTACCACAGTCTTGGTTAATAAAGAGAACTTCAGGAAGTAGGTTAAAGCAAGAAAGAGAAAGATCACGTTTACAGGAAAGCTGATTTCTTGGATTGGAGTCCATATAAAGGACATAAGTCCCTGAACTTTAGGGGTTGGATTGAGTATCCCCTGCTGCCCTGGTTACACCCATGTCTCGATTCACATTCCAAGTTAGTTAATGGGAAATTGGTTTATATGTAAGTACAAGCATAAAAAATGATCCAGAGTAAAAGCATAACCTGAATTGTCTGTCACCGTAAATTTATCATTCATGTAACCCAAAACCACTAAACCTTTACTCAATATAATGTGTTATTACGAAGAAATAATTAACGTTGCATATAGTTAAAATATAAACCTTATCAGCAATCTCAAGCAACTCTTTGGCAGTCCCCACATCCGCCGCCAAGCACAGATTACTCTGCTTCGCCTCCATCACCTCCAACAACCTCCTCCCTGTCGGATTCTTCACCATCCCAACCCTCTCCCGATACGAAACCCTAACCCTAGGCACAACCGCCTCGGGCTTCGCCGCCGGAACCCCGACGCTCCGATTCGCCTCCAAGAACTCCCTAACCTCCCTCGCCTTCTCCTCCGTAACCCTCCCATTCCTCACCAAACCTCCACCATCTCCGTCAACCTCACCAAAGAATGCAACTTTATCCCTTCCCCGCCAAATTCTCCCTCCCTCCCTGCTCCCGATCAATCACCACCACCGCATCCCTAACCTCCAACCCCGCCTCCCTCAGCGCCGCCGTCTCGAGCACCGACGCCCCGCTCGTCACCAGATCCTCCACAATCAAACAAACCTGTCCTTTAGAAGGATCCTTCGATCGATTTCCCGGTTCCGTACGATTTGATCTCCTTTCGGCGCATGAGCATGGGGATCGAGTGGGAGATCGAGAGGACGGTGGCGATGGAGAGCAGAACGCCGCAGACGAGATCGAAGGAGGAGGAGGAGGAGGAGGAGGAGGAGGAGGAGGAGATTTGGGAGAGGAGGTTGGGGTAGAGACGATGAGGCGGAGGTCGATGTAGATTGGGAGGAGATGCCGGATTTGAGAGTGAAGGTGCCGAACTTGACGGCTTCGATTGAGTGGAGAGCGAGGATTAGGGCTTCCATTTTGGGGTTAGGGCTTTGAGCTCGAAGGTTTTGGTAATGGCGGCTGTGAGAGAGAGAGAGAGAGAGAGAGAGAGAGAGGCGTCTTTGAAAGTGAACAGAGTTGGAGATCGAGAGAGGAGGGAGAATATTTTGGGGAGGAGATCGGGCGGGTAGCTGATGTGGACCCCATAATGGACCGGCCCACTTGGACTATATACCTATTTTTGAGAATATTTCTTATTTAGTCCCCATCATTTAATTTACTTCTAAATAACGCCCAAGTCTCATATAGTTGAAATAAGTTTTGCAGAACTGTAGCTTTCTCAGGGATAATTTTTCACAAAATCCCTTAAATTTCGGTGCTTTCCCATGGAACGCAGATTTTACTTTCCCACTAAATCGCTTCAGCTTTCGAGTATCTCATAAAACCTAAATGCTTTCAAAATTTTCTAACGAGCCTCCTACCTAAAACGTCCTTTAAAGGAAAAATTACCTTCATTTTTAGTCATTTTCCTAAAGGGCTCCCTTTTCTAGTTGGAATTTCTAAAAGACGTTTTATTATTTGCCATTTTATAGGTGGGTAGTTTGTTATTATAAATTTGACACTTAGAAGGGGTTATGTGAGACACCCAAATCATAGGGTTTTAGAGTTTCAAGGGTTTCAAAAAAAGCCCGCAAAATTCAAGGTTTCTTTGTGAAATTTACATTTTCTTTAAATAACTCTTTCAAGAAATTATTAACTTGACTCTAAATTAACTAATCTTCATTAATTATTTGCTGCACATCTTCATCTTTCCCAAATATCTATGTCTAACACTTGCAATATGATACAAATACAATAGAAACTTCATAATAAACAACAAACAAGAAAACATGAAGCGAGAAAAGAAGCATGAGAAGGGAAAGAGAGCGAGAGCAGGAGGAAGCTTCAAAAAGATTCTTGCTACTCAACAAGCAAAAACTATATCCAAAGAAAATATTGGAAAAAGACAAAACATATATAATTATCGTAATTCTGTTAATTTAGAATAAGTTAACCATTTTAACCTAGAAATTTATTTATTGGAAAATTATTTAGAAGACTCATTTAAAATATATGCAATTTAGGAAAGTTTTCCTTGAAAAGTATGCTGGGTTTGAAAGATCAATATAATAAATACTCTATTATTTCAGTAAATTTCACAAAAACCTCCAAATAACTATTGTTCAAGCCTCATTGAACTCTGTTTTCCCACTAAAACCCTAACTTTTCCTACAAACACCATGCAACTTTAACATCGCCAGTTTTGAACTACAATCTTCATTTAGAGTCAGTTGCAATCGTAGATATCTAATGAATCTACCTTGAAAATTTAAGCTGAAATTAATAATTTGAGAGGCTAATTTCCAATTACGAAATACATAAGAGGCTAATATGTACATAACCCTTCTTTAATGGGTTATTTAGATATTAGTCCCTCAAATCTATGAAATTACTCATTAGTTATCTACAATTTTGTCCCTCAAACACCAAAATACCTCCAACTAATTCTTTTAAGGGTTATATGCAATTTGGCACTTTAAAGTTTACATCTTTAAAACTTTGATACCGTAAAGGTTTTTTGACACTTTAATACTCTAAACTTTACACATTTTTAACTTACATACCTTAAATGTTCAAAATTTTAATTTGATACCTCAAAAGTTACCGTTTTTAACTTTGATATCCTAAGTTTGGGGTATCGAGTGTCAAAAATAAAATTTTATGGTATCAAAGTTAAAAGTATAAACTTTGCCGTAACAAAAGTGTTAGAAAAATTTTTAAAGCATCAAAGTTAAAAACTTTGGGGTATTAAAGAATTTAAGGTGTAAACTTTAGAGTATCAAAGTGCAAATAAATATTTTAAAAAAGGATTTTAAAGAGAAATCATAAATAACGGGTATTTTGGTCAGAGGACCAAACTGCAAGACCCCTTAGGACTTGAGGGACTAATGAATAATTATTGAGATTTAATTTGAGGGACTAATATAGAATTGCTGAAGATATGAGGGACTAAGCAAGCTTGCTTTAATTTGCGTATATACGTACCTTGTCTCATCTTCATGTACTCTCTGACGTGTCAAAGGGTTTCCCTTTTCGTCCCATCATTTTCAATTATTTTCTCAACACTTAAAAAATTGGAGGAAAAATTTAAAAATAGAGGAAGAAGAAGAAATTAATTTACGGAACAGTTGAAAATGAACTCAAATTCTTTAAATTCGTTCGGATTTAGGGAGGTTAGGTATCCATCTGCATGGTGCAATTTGGGATCCCCATTTGCCCTAATCTCAAGGTACAAATTCAAGTCTTATTATTATTATTTTAGCAAATTTTTAATTTGAATATGTAATTGTGAGTTTTGCTCGTTAATTAGGGGAAGTTTCTGTGATTTGCATAAAATGAATTCCATTCTAGAAAACGACGAGGAGGACATCAGCCATCGAGGTAAATTTATGTTCTTTTTCTTGAAATATTTCGACATTTATGGCTTTTATCAGTGAATTTCGTGTTCCTGAATGAATAAATTTACTTAGCGTTAATTCGTATACGAATAGTTTGAACTATTGATCTATGCTGCTGAATGAATAAATCCTCTTTTTAATTGTTTTTGGTATTATATCAAATTCAACATTAGAGCTGGAAGTACTCAGACAAACATGAAAATTTTGTATTTAGTGCCGAAGGAGAAGGAGAGCAAATCATAAATCATTAAGCTGGAATTTTTAAAGTGTAAATTGGCCCCAGGTCAATGGGAAATTGAGCAAGAACAAGTAGAGAGTGGGAAATGTATTGGAGAAGTTTGAGGCTAGTCTTGAAGGTGTTTAGTTTATTTCGTTCCCTGAAAAACTGAGGGTGTTGTTTCAGACGGTAGGTTGCTAAGCTGTAGTAACCGCTATATTTATCGAGGCCATGTCCTGCATTATGTTTATGAAGATAATTTTCTGATATTGCATTTGAGCTTTTGCTTATAAAAAGGTTAAGTAAGACGGTGTTAGCGAGAAGAAGGAACTCAACAAGAGAACAATGGAGACGTTATTTAGAGGAAATAATGTGCATGATGACAATCTTTAAAAAAAGTAGCTATAGTAGAGAATAGGCGGATAGTTCTACTGAGCCTTCATTACGTTACATTTTGTTTCATGAGTTTGTGCTCATCTGCATATTTGTCTAAGCCACCTAAAATTATCTATTTGATTGGATGTGTGTTTAGGTATGTTTGTCTGCTATTCCTCCATCTGTTTTACTAATTTAGTGTTCACTTGATTTGTTACTTTATAGTTATAGGTTGATGGCCTTGATTTTTGGAAAAAAACTTTTGGCGTTATTCTCATGACATTTTGTTTTGAACTTGGGCGACCACCTTGTGAGGCTATAATTATTCTACTATGCTAGTTGAGAAGATTAACTTGAAGTTGAGAAGAAACATCGAATAGGCTTGCATGTCTTAAATAAGCATTGAGGGTGCATGTCTAAGTACTCATACTTGAACTGCTTTCAAATAGATGGCCATTCTCAGTTTGCGTGCGTTGTAGATGGATGTTTTTGACTAAATTATTTGAATTTTGATTCAACCTTCCCAATTTGCACAGTACTGGGCACCTTCAACTTAATCCTGCATACATTTATTTTATTTTTTTGGGGCGTTCATGCTTTTAGAAATGTTGTGTATAAAAGAATAAAATATAACAGTTCTATTTTTGTCTGTTGTTCTTGGTTTCTGGGAAATTCATCCCACGTGCGATGGTTTTCAGGTGCATGGAAACGGCTGGAAAGTTTTCTGAAGCAAGCGGGTAATAAATCTTGTGCTGATTGTGGAGCTCCAAATCCTAAATGGGCGTATGCATCTTAACATATCCTTTTGTTTTGGCAGATTATATGCATAAATAATAAACAAACAATCTCTTTTCACAATCATCATTGATCCTGATTGCATAATTTGGTGTTTTCCTTTTCTTTTTTCTTCTTCCGAGAAGTAGTGGTGGTGGTGGGTGGGTGGGGGTGTGTGTCTTTAGGGGGGTTGAGCTCATAACCTTACTTTGAGTTAAACTCAACGTAAATATGAAGAATTAGGACTAATGATGGAATTTTTCAGAACCTAATCAACTTAGGATGTGACATGACTGAGTGTTGGATCCATATTCTGTAATACTAAAAGAATCAGTGCTGAATTCCTTTTGCAAAATATGCAAGTTTCTTCCATCAGAACACTGCCTTCTTCAGTATTTGTTGTCGAGGTCAGTTGTCATGCTTTATTCTAGTCTAGCTATTTGCAATTTCTTCCTTTTCATTGGCTGTTTCCTTTATCAATCTCGATAACATTTCATCATGTATCTAGGACAATCCTGTGATTGGAATAAAAGATTGTTATCAACTCATTTATTTTTGATAAAAATTCAATGGCCCATAAGATTAAAAGGAAAATGCTTCAAGGGCTGAACAGGTACAAAGTGTGATCTAGACCCACAACAATGAGAAAACAATTTATAACTAGACCCACAACAATGAGAAAACAATTTATAAAGGAAAGACCAGTAAATGAGCTAAAACTTAAGTTATGATTCTTCTTTTGGAGAAAATGTCGTACCCTAATTTATGATGTGAAGATCACCCATGAGTCTAATTTATGATGTGAGGAGCCCATGACTGTCATAATAATAACATGGCAATCCAATTAACATAGTCAAAGTAGCTGCAAAGATAGTTGGCAGATCTAATCTGAGTTACAACTAAGATATGTTAACTCACTATAAATAATAAGTATAGGAATATATTTATGTGATTCATATCATTTAACCTGTCATTTTTAGTCACAGTAATAATTGTAATGGGCTCTTAGAAATGATGGTGATAATGGTAGTAGTAATAATAATAATGATAATAATAATATTAAAAGGAGAAGATAATCATTTAGTACCACAGTCTTGGTTAATAAAGAGAACTTCAGGAAGTAGGTTAAAGCAAGAAAGAAAGATCACGTTTACAGGAAAGCTGATTTCTTGGATTGGAGTCCATATAAAGGACATAAGTCCCTGAACTTTAGGGGTTGGATTGAGTATCCCCTGCTGCCCTGGTTACACCCATGTCTCGATTCACATTCCAAGTTAGTTAATGGGAAATTGGTCTAAATTTTACAAGGATGTCACTGACATGGGAAATCATGTGAATAAACCCACCATTTAGTGCTTGAAGAATCGCTGTGACAGGAAGTGGTTATATAGTGCCAGACGGTAAGCTAAGTGATGGTCAATCTTGATGAATTTTATCTGCTTGTGGTGAATTTCACTGGTAGTCTGGTACAAATATGTATGTAAAACGTGCAGTGAAACATTGCTACTAGTGAACTTCTTGCATTTGGATCAGTTTACAAAAGGTAATTAACTTTATATAAAAAGCAAAGTATATCTAATTTGAAGATGATAATTTTTGCTATTCATGTCCCTTAAATCTTTCATATTGAAATTAGTTCCTCAAATCATTGAAATTGGTATTAGGTCCTCCCATTCTTAAGTTATCTTGAGTTAGTCCCTCAAATCATTGAAATTGCTATTAGGTCCCAATTCTTGTAAGCTGTCTCAATAACACACTCAGATTGCTACTCTTGATTTTTGTTGTAGGAGTTGGGGGTTTTTGTGCGTTTTTTTGTGCGCGTGTGGCTGTGTGATTTTTTTTTTGTTTTTTTGTTTGTTTTTTTTTTGGGGTAATTTCAAATTACTTAAGAATTGGAGGACCTAACAGCTATTATTTATTAGTTATTTATTCGTATTGTTAATGTTCTCATGGTAACTCTTTTATTTTCTGTTTTGCATCAACAGCAAGTGTATGATAAGGACACATTTACATTCGATGATCGGATGGGAGAGGCAGAGATAGATATCCAGCCATTAGTCGCAGCAGCGAAAGCTTTTGAAACCTCCGCAATTGGTGAGTCTACACAGCTTGGAAAATGTGTAGCCTCCGATGACAACACATTAATCAAGGACAGTATAATCTCCCTAGTTGATGGCAAGGTTAAGCAAGATATCACCCTTAAACTTAAAAATGTTGACAAAGGTGAGTTAGAAATTGAGCTAGAATGTCTTCCCCTAAGTCAATAATTAGCGATATAGGAGTCCTGTAACACAATTGTGGCTTCAGATCAGTAGATATTCATGTGTTATGTGGATTGCTAGCTTTAGCCCCATTTCTATCTTATTGTTGTATCTTATGAGATTTTATGTAGATATTAGTTAGCGGTAGAAATATGATTTTATGTAGATATTAGTTAGTGGTAGAAATATGATACTTGCATAGTTAGTCATCTGCATCCCACTTTCAGAGAAATGAGGATGTTTGGCGTTAGTGATTTATCATTGCAGCTCATTTCACTTCTATTATCTCTTAAAGATTTTGGCTCCTTATTATATTGATGATTATCGTCATGAAAAAAAAGGAGTTTATGTAAAAGGGAAGTGGTGCATATTTTATTGGGTTAATTGTGGATAAACCCCTGTACTATTGCGAAATTGAACTACTATCCGTATTGTTCTACTGTTGAAGATAAATCCCATGAGTGAATATTTTTTATTAAATTCTTTTCTTGGAGGTTCTCACTTGGGGGTCTATCTGCAACAATAGAACACTTTCTGGGGGTTTGTCTGCAACAACCGAGCTACATGAAAGTTCAATTTGGCGACAGTAAGGGGGTCTATCTGCAATTATTATTATTGAAGGAGATGCTATCAAAAGGTGGTAGCCAGATGTAGATTCATCGTCTTATCACTTTTACACAAACATTCTCATCCACAGACGAAAAAGGTTGGGCTAGCTTTTTCGACAGTAGTTCATTGCATTTGCCTAGATAAGAGATTTCACTTTTGGCAGCTTTCGGCCGGATATGGGAGAAAATAATTATCAATATATCAGAAGAGGGGATTAAATTATGCTAACCTACTTGCTCAGAGCTAATAGTAGAGAATGGGCCAAATTTTGCCTAACATTGTCAATATTTTCTGCAACTTTCTCAACACAGGAGCTGTATCCAAACCTTTAAACAATTGTTTCAACATCTATATTCATCTTCGATGCTTTACCGAAAACATCAAGGAATCAGATGGAGGAGAGTATGGAGTATACTTAAAGATAATCCCAAGGATGTTAGGGGATATAAATATATATATATATATATATATAAACTAAAGCAAGAAGCAAAAGAGGACCCATGGATCATTATAGCGCACATCAATTTCCATCACTAAATATTGGCCCCAGAGGAATTGGTCCTTAACAAAATGTCTAAAGCCGAAAGGTCTACAAACACCATCAACTTCAATCCTGAAGTTACGAAACTCTTACGACTCTTTTGCTTCGCTTTAATCCAAAGTAACAAAACATAGATGAACAAGATTCATTCAAGTTACTCAGCACGCACAATGGTAGGGTTTTGTTTGAGTTTAAACTTTATCACCATTAGCACTCATGACATAATTCTCAATGGTCATGCTTTAATTGAGAATTTTATTAAACAACATTTGACATCCCTTCCCCCTCTCTAATTTCCTAGTAACAAACAGGGAACATTTCAAATTTGAAAGTATCAGCGTTGCGCATATATAAACTCCTCAAAAAAACATTGCTCATTGATGCAAGTCCCATTGACATTTTCAATCATTTAGAGAATGCAATCATACTCCACAATGCATATTGAGCTCCTCTTCGGTAACTACTAGGTTTTTTTTTTGCATAAACAGTAGAAAAACATGTTGGACATCAACAACTCTGATTGTGATCCTACTCATCTGAGACCTTCATAAGTTGTAGCTTCAAAGCGACCAAGTCACAGAATTGATTCTCTTATAATCACTTACCTTATCTACCAAACATTTCAATACAAGAACTTGATGGGTTCATTGCACTGTAAACTCCAATAATCATGCAGACCTTACTAACAATACATTTCGAATTTGGACTCGAAAAACCTCAAAAAGATTTTAACCAAATATTTCTTAAATTTCCCAAAGCTCCTTCTCCCTACCATCTATGGTCACCTTGTAGAACATTTTAATTCTCCTAAACATTTTCCTCAAACTTCTGCGAAGATCCTTCCTCCATGCATTTTGCACCTCTCTAGTTTCTAAAGATACAAGCACAAATATTCAAACAGAAGACTAATTGTGAAATGCAATCAAGAACCAACAGAATATACAAATGCAAAAATACAAATTCAAATGGAAAAAATTAAAGCAAATGCCAAAGATCCAAGATGAGCAAGAATCACATAAAAATCAACAAAACAACTAGAATCAACACATATCAGTACCACTTCAAAGCACAATAACCAGAATAAATACTCAAATGGACAAGTCAAACTACCAAGATTATTGGATGCACACAAAAACCCAGTAAATAGATATAATCCCAATTTCTTTATGAACGCCCAATTTATTCTACTAATCCTCATTTAATAACATATCATTATCGATAACAACACACCACACACGTATACATTTGTTGAATAGATGAATAACTAAGAACAGATAATCAGATCAAACCTTAATTTTAAATCCCTTTTCACAACCAACAACCAATTTCTTTATGAACCCCCAATTCATTCTACTAATCCTCATTTAATAACATATCATTATCAATAACGACACACCACGCACGTATACATTTATTGAATAGATGAATAACTAAGAACAGATAATCAGATCAAACCCATAATTTTAAATCCCTTTTCACAACCAAGAACCAAAATAAAAGTTCAAAAAATCAATTCCCAAACATTTGTTTAACAAATGGAATTCAGAAAGAAGAAGAAGAGAGCAATCAAGGCACCCATTTGTTTAACAAATAGAATTCAGAAAGAAGAAGAAGAGAGCAATCAAGGCACCCAACCAATCCATTCTCATTATATACAGGCATAAACGCAAACGAACTAACAAATAGGTGCAGCGCAAGCAATAACTGAACAAATTAACTACAATGCCTGCAATAAATGTATTTTTAAAAAAATGATTCATGTTGAGCTGTAATATCTCATGCAAATCATCAAAATAACAAGATCAACGCTGAATGAACAACAAAACAGAATGAAATTTCAACTTTGCAACACATAAACAAACTATCAAGATTCTCGAATGCACCACAAAAACTAGTGAACAGAGTATATTCATTTACAATCAATCACCACTTTATTTCTAACAATCCTCAGTTACAAACATCATCATCATCATCAACACCACATTCACACAAACATCCATCAAATCGAGAGAATAACTGAAAAAACACTATAATCTCACCAAAGACCCATGAAAAGTTTATTTATAAAATCATTTCCACCCTTTTCTCCATGAATTGGGCTTCGGAAAGAATCCGATGAGAAATTAGGGCATCTAACCAATCCATTCTCATTACACTCTTATAACAGCAAGAACCCTAAAATTTGCATGAAAAATCATCAAAGCAACAAGAATCAACTCCCACCAGTACTATTAATTTGAAATAATCTTTACAAACACCACTTTATTTCTAATAATTCCTCTGTTAATAATAACATCACACCACGCATAATTATCCATCCAGTAGATGGATAATAACTCAAATCACACAATCATTAAAGAAAAAAACCATATCTTTAAACCCTTTTACACCCAATAACCCAAACCCAAAAAAAAAATCCCAATTTTTTTTAACCAATTAGGGTTTGGAATCAAGAAGAGGAGCAATTAGGGCATCTCACCAATCCATTCTCATTGCACTCCTCGCACCTCCTCAACCTCCCTTCATCCTCAACGAAGATCTTTCGGCTCCCACTGCAATCCCCACACGGCAAGAACCGGGCCCCACCGCAGCTCCTGCAGACGAAAGTGGGGTCCACCCTCCTCACCCTCTCAAGAACCCTGACCAGCTCGCCGGAGTCGAGCAGGGCCCTGACCTCCTCCGCCCCTCCGACGAGCTTCCCGCCCACGAACAGCTGCGGGAGCGAGAAAGACGCCGCCTTTGGCAGCAGAGACTGGAGCTCTCGCCTGAAGGAGGAGTCCATGGCGACGTCGCGCTCGTCGACGGCGACTCGGAACCCTCGGAGGATGCTGCGGACGTAGCAGCAGTCCTCGTGGGTCCGGCGGATCGAGCGGAGGGAGGTCGTGTAGAGGACGGCGGCGGGGCCCGCTGGGGCTTTCGAGGGTTTGAGAGAGGAGTCGTCGGCGATGGGCTTGAGGATCGTGGGCTTGGTCCGAGACGGGCCGTGATGGTGGTAGGTGAAGGATCGGGAGAGGAATTGGGGGAATTTCTTGCCGGGGGTCGAGTCCATGAGGAGTTTGTAGATGGTGGAGTAGGATAAGAGCGACGGAACAAGATAACGCGAGAGAGAGAGAGAAATGGAGGAGGAGTTGAATTCTTCGCTTTGGTGTTTTCGATTGCTTCTCGTTGCTGTTGTCGGCTACAGAGGACTGGTGGGGTTTTGCTCAGAGATTACGTAAGTATTTATTAATTTCTTTGTTTGCAAGCGAAAATTTAGTTTAGATACCTTAGCTAATAACAAGTTTGTGTCAAGCCCCTTTGGGGGCCTTCAATAAATTTACTTTATCATTAACTTGCAGAATATTCCTTCTGTGTATATTCAGTGTCACTTATCACCCTCAACTATTTAGTCTTCTAATGCCAGTCCACGCTTTCTAAGTGATTGGTTGATCACAATCTTGTCAAAAATCCCTTTGGGAAGAAGTCTATGCATAGAATAGAGTTATCTTCGAGAGCTCGTGTGGAATTATGAAAAGAATATTTGGTTTGATATTTTAGACAAAAAGATATTTGCTATACATATGTTAGTAAAAGTTTTAATAAATAGATTTGAATTACACTATAGACGGCATAAAAAAGAAAAGACCCCTTCTAACTATTCTGAAGAGGAAAGCACTTTTTCAATAACAAAGATAATAATGATTTTAGTGGTCCTCTTAAAGAAACGTTTGTGAAAACCATACAAGAGAATTATAACTTCAAATTTGGTTTACTATACGTTGTTGTAATTTCATATATCTAACCAAATATGCTAATATTTTTCGATGCAAAATACGATTGTTAATGTTATGAAATACCGGACAAAGTATAAAATTAGCAATTGTAGAGAGCAAATAAAGATTTGTTTGACAAAAGTAAAATCAGGGACCAAAACTAAATTTTGTTGACGGGGGTATAGGCAACGTGGAATATGTGCTCCCAACGGAAGGAAGTGGGAGAGAGCGGTGGAGGAAAGAAACGCGTGCGCGTGACGCCAGTCCAAAGATTTTTCTAGAATTCTGTGTCAGTATTGTATTTTTGGGAATTTATTAATACATGCTAGTTTTGATAAATTTATTGTTAAAATTTATGAATATTTATAATTTTACATTTTAGGAGTATGGTCAATTGAAAAATGAGGTTTGATTAATTAATTGAATAAGATAATTTAAGTATGTACTACATTGATGATGTTGCAAGATGTGACAGCTCATACGCCCATAATTAGCATGGAGCTTATGAACTGACTATTTTAGTACTAATTCGGTGTAATGTATCGTGAGAGATTATGAATATAAATTCTACCATAACATTTTCCATAAAAAGACTTTTTATGCTTGTCTATTTGAAGAGCTTGAAGGTATTTGTTGGGAGATGATCCATTGCGGGAAGTCCCGTGGTCAAATCCCCCAGTAGATAAAAAACCATCAGGCCAATGCCAGCTACGAAGTGTGAGCGGAGATTAGTCTCATCCAAAAGGTGTGGGGACACCTCCTGGAACAAAAAAAATAGACATAAACTCCAACTCCAAATAATTAAAACACACATTTCATAAAATCAATAGCCGCTCAATACGTCACACAATGAACACACTTCAGTGATCACGCCAACAAATTAACAACAAAAAAAGATCAAATCTTACTTATCACCATGAGGCCAAATAGTGAAGTAAGCATGCACCACAACAAGAATCAGACAAAACACCACAGCACAAAAGCCAAATATCGTCCAAGGAGCCTCAAAATGTACGCGCAATATCCTCACAATTTTCACCCTCATCTCATTCTTCAAGTACTCATCAATCCCTTGCTTTACCGAGCTATAAGCTTGGCCTATGATAACAGAGGCAATAGAGAGAAGTAAGCATGAGGCTAACGTGTTTTTGTTATCATTCATCTGTTATATACATGTACAAGGCTATGAAGATTACAACAGAAATTCAAATTAATTACAAGGATAAGATAAGAGATAGAGAGATATCAGCAGCTATTTGTTGAGCTGTTTGTTAACCCAATATTCATGGAGAAGGCTAATGAGTTGGTTGCAACATTCATGGAGCTAACACGCCCCGCAAGATGGAGTCACCATTTGTGACTCCAATCTTGGGACTAATTGCACGAGGGCTGCCGAGAGAGCTTTCGTGAGAGCGTCTGCTAATTGATCTTTGGTACTGACATGCTGGACTTTGAAAATGCCATTTTGAATCTGCTCGCGCACAAAAAAAAATTAATCAAGGGCCATATATTTCATCCGACTATGGAAGACTGAGTTAGAGCATAAGTATGTTGCTCCTATGTTGTCACAGATTAAAGTCGGCGGAAAATTGATATTGATGCCCAATTCGGAGAGCAAGTTGCGCAACCAAAGGACTTCGGAGGCTGTATTTGCAAGCGCCTTGTATTCTGCCTCTGTTGAAGAGCAAAAAACTGATTTTTGGCCGTGTCATGGCAAGATACTGCAATTTGGCCAATGATTTTCTGATAAGGCGTTGAATCGACTTTAGCAGACAAGTCATGAATGGAGAGATGCTCGGAATTGTTCATAGGTGTGAAAAACCTCTTTGGTCCCATCCATATTGTGTTCCACGAGAATGTCTCTAATGTGTTTGTGTTGAGACATAAAAAGACCATCGACGGTAGATATGACTTCAACTCCGAGAAATTGATGAAGTGCTCCAAGATCCTTGAGAGCAAACCGATCATGTAGATGACTAACAAACTTGTCTATAGACATGATGTTATTTCCTGTAAGCACTATATCATCAACATAAACTATGAGATACATAATAACACCATTTGAATGATATAAAAATAGGGATGCGTCCGCAATAGAATTCACAAAACCAAAGGATATCAGAGAGCTTTTAAGCTTAGTATACCAAGCACGTGGTGCTTGCTTGAGGCCATAGAGCGCCTTATGAAGCTCGCACACGTGATTGGGGTATTGTGGATGAGTAAATCCAGGCGGCTGCACCATGTATACATCTTCTTAAAGTGTACCATTCAGAAACGTGTTATTTAAATCTAATTGGTGAAGAGGCCAATTTTTGAATAATGTCAAACATAGAACCACCCTTATAGTAGCCGGTTTTGTAACGGATTGAAAGTCTCTGTATGCTCAATGCCGGGGCATTGAAGAAATCCCTTTGCCACAAGCCGAGCTTTGAGCTTTTGAATTGAATCATCTATGAGTCTCTCGATTCGAAATACCATTTACAACCCAATAGATTTTGAGTAGTCTTTAAAACAAGGTCCCATGTGTTGTTTCAAAGGAGTGCATTGAATTCCTCGGACATTCTCCGTTGGTGGTGAGGTGTCATCGCCATCAACGATATCCCATAAGTCCTGACCTCTGAGATAGGACTTAATACACGTCGCCAATCTCGATAGTTGTACTCGTTGAGCTTCTCCATACTGCCAGGAGCACTGATCTGACCTGACATCGTGACTTGGTTGTCCCTCACGTTCCAAGTAAGCTTGGTCCCAAACACACAAGCTTCACAATCCCGGATTGTGCATGACAAAGATCTCTCAAGTAGCGTCTCAAATACGGTCTCCGATCGGCTGGCACACTCTCAACACAGGTCCTAATCGCCTACTCTGATACCAAATTGTTGGCCTTTGGAGAATACAACTCTTTACACAAAAGAGAACTTTTATTGATAGAACACTAAAGAGTACAATATTCACTCTTACAAGAACACCTCACTATCACATAACTCTCTTATTTTGGTGGACATTCACACAAGCCTACACTACACACTCAAGCTCTCAAGCTCACTTCTTGCTTGCTTACTCAAATGAGAGCCTAAAACCCCTATTTATAGTTGCTTAAGAGGGCTAGGAAGTGTGTGGAAGAATCAATCCTAGCCATACATTAATAGAAGTTTCTGAAGAATAAATACTAACCATACACTTGTATCTTCCTGAAACTTCTTGGTAAATATTTTGTAGGATACTTCTAGAGGGAAGTTCTAGAAAATTGTTCTAGAACAATCTAAGTTGGTGATAAATTCTTACATAATAACACCATTTGAATGATATATAAATAGGGATGCATCCACAATAGAATTCACAAAACCAAAGGATATCAGAAAGCTTTTAAGCTTAATATACCAAACACGTGGTGGTTGCTTGAGGCCATAGAGCGCCTTATGAAGCTTGCACACATGATTGGGGTATTGCGGATGAATAAATCCAGGCAGTTGCACCATGTATACATCTTCTTAAAGTGTACCTTTCAGAAACGCGTTATTTAAATCTAATTGGTGAAGAGGCCAATTTTGAATAATGTCAAACATAGAACCACCCTTATAGTAGATGGTTTTGTAACGGATTGAAAGTCTTTGTATGCTCAATGACGGGGCATTGAAGAAATCCCTTTGCCACAAGCCGAGCTTTGAGCTTTTGAATTGAATCATCTATGAGTCTCTCGATTCGAAATACCATTTACAACCCAATAGATTTTGAGTAGTCTTTAGAACAAGGTCCCATGTGTTGTTTCAAAGGAGTGCATTGAATTCCTCGGACATTGCATCATGCCACTCTTTTTGTTTTAGGGCTTGAGGTGACGCAACTTGGTTCCACCTGAACTGGAAGGGCATGGCAATAGTGACATTAGGGAACATAGGATTGAAGTAACAACTGTTAGGTTTTCGGTCTCGGACAGGACGTGGTGTTGGAGGTTGGGGAGAAGAGATGGTAGATGACGATGGAGATCCTGATGAAGAGGATGAGGAGACAGATGGTGAGTGTATATCTGCTCCAGCGGATTGAGAGTTCCAGAGACACAGAACTTAATGGAGCTAAATAGGAGAGGGTAGGGATGGGAGGGGAGGGAACCGAGTCTCCTCCTCCACTTCATTCTCCCCAATTTGGGAGGGTGCATCACATAGATATGGAACCAAAATAAAAGTTCAAAAATCAATTCCCCAAACATTTGTTTAACAAATGGAATTCAGAAAGAAGAAGAAGAGAGCAATCAAGGCACCCATTTGTTTAACAAATAGAATTCAGAAAGAAGAAGAAGAGAGCAATCAAGGCACCCAACCAATCCATTCTCATTATATACAGGCATAAACGCAAACGAACTAACAAATAGGTGCAGCGCAAGCAATAACTGAACAAATTAACTACAATGCCTGCAATAAATGTATTTTTAAAAATGATTCATGTTGAGCTGTAATATCTCATGCAAATCATCAAAATAACAAGATCAACGCTGAATGAACAACAAAACAGAATGAAATTTCAACTTTGCAACACATAAACAAACTATCAAGATTCTCGAATGCACCACAAAAACTAGTGAACAGAGTATATTCATTTACAATCAATCACCACTTTATTTCTAACAATCCTCAGTTACAAACATCATCATCATCATCAACACCACATTCACACAAACATCCATCAAATCGAGAAAATAACTGAAAAACACTATAATCTCACCAAAGACCCATAAAAGTTTATTTATAAAATCATTTCCACCCTTTTCTCCATGAATTG
Organism: Asparagus setaceus; assembly: GCA_012295165.1. Taxonomy (NCBI): domain Eukaryota; kingdom Viridiplantae; phylum Streptophyta; class Magnoliopsida; order Asparagales; family Asparagaceae; genus Asparagus; species Asparagus setaceus. The sequence continues at coordinate 66,705,519 of CM022702.1, forward strand.
GGCTTCGGAAAGAATCCGATGAGAAATTAGGGCATCTAACCAATCCATTCTCATTACACTCTTATAACAGCAAGAACCCTAAAATTGCATGAAAAATCATCAAAGCAACAAGAATCAACTCCCACCAGTACTATTAATTTGAAATAATCTTTACAAACACCACTTTATTTCTAATAATTCCTCTGTTAATAATAACATCACACCACGCATAATTATCCATCCAGTAGATGGATAATAACTCAAATCACACAATCATTAAAGAAAAAAAAAACATATCTTTAAACCCCTTTTTACACCCAATAACCCAAAAAAAAACCCAAAAAAAAAATTCCCAATTTTTTTTTTAACCAATTAGGGTTTGGAATCAAGAAGAGGAGCAATTAGGGCATCTCACCAATCCATTCTCATTGCACTCCTCGCACCTCCTCAACCTCCCTTCATCCTCAACGAAGATCTTTCGGCTCCCACTGCAATCCCCACACGGCAAGAACCGGGCCCCACCGCAGCTCCTGCAGACGAAAGTGGGGTCCACCCTCCTCACCTTCTCAAGAACCCTGACCAGCTCGCCGGAGTCGAGCAGGGCCCTGACCTCCTCCGCCCCTCCGACGAGCTTCCCGCCCACGAACAGCTGCGGGAGCGAGAAAGGCGCCGCCTTTGGCAGCAGAGACTGGAGCTCTCGCCTGAAGGAGGAGTCCATGGCGACGTCGCGCTCGTCGACGGCGACTCGGAACCCTCGGAGGATGCTGCGGACGTAGCAGCAGTCCTCGTGGGTCCGGCGGATCGACCGGAGGGAGGTCGTGTAGAGGACGGCGGCGGGGCCCGCTGGGGCTTTCGAGGGTTTGAGGGAGGAGTCGTCGGCGATGGGCTTGAGGATCGTGGGCTTGGTCCGAGACGGGCCGTGATGGTGGTAGGTGAAGGATCGGGAGAGGAATTGGGGGAATTTCTTGGCGGGGGTCGAGTCCATGAGGAGTTTGTAGATGGTGGAGCAGGATAAGAGCGACGGAACAAGATACCGCGAGAGAGAGAGAAATGGAGGAGGAGTGGAATTCTTCGCTTTGGTGTTTTCGATTGCTTCTCGTTGCTGTTGTCGGCTACAGAGGACTGGTGGGGTTTTGCTCAGAGATTACGTAAGTATTTATTAATTTCTTTGTTTGCAAGCGAAAATTTAGTTTAGATACCTTTGCTAATAACAAGTTTGTGACAAGCCCCTTTGGGGGCCTTCAATAAATTTACTTTATCATAACTTGCAGAATATTCCTTCTGTGTATATTCAGTGTCACTTATCACCCTCAACTATTTAGTCTTCTAATGCCAGTCCACGCTTTCTAAGTGATTGGTTGATCACAATCTTGTCAAAAATCCCTTTGGGAAGAAGTCTATGCATAGAATAGAGTTATCTTCGAGAGCTCGTGTGGAATTATGAAAAGAATATTTGGTTTGATATTTTAGACAAAAAGATATTTGCTATACATATGTTAGTAAAAGTTTTAATAAATAGATTTGAATTACACTATAGACGGCATAAAAAGAAAAGACCCTTCTAACTATTCCGAAGAGCACTTTTTCAATAACAAAGATAATAATGATTTTAGTGGTCCTCTTAAAGAAACGTTTGTGAAAACCATACAAGAGAATTATAACTTCAAATTTGGTTTTCTATACGTTGTTGTAATTTCATATATCTAACCAAATATGCTAATATTTTTCGATGCAAAATACGATTGTTAATGTTATGAAATACCAGACAAAGTATAAAATTAGCAATTGTAGAGAGCAAATAAAGATTTGTTTGACAAAAAGTAAAATCAGGGACCAAAACTAAATTTTGTTGACGGGGGTATAGGCAACGTGGAATATGTGCTCCCAACGGAAGGAAGTGGGAGAGAGCGGTGGGAGGAAAGAAACGCGTGCGCGTGACGCCAGTCCAAAGATTTTTCTAGAATTCTGTGTCAGTATTGTATTTTTTGGGAATTTATTAATACATGCTAGTTTTGATAAATTTATTGTTAAAAATTTATGAATATTTATAATTTTACATTTTAGGAGTATGGTCAATTGAAAAATGAGGTTTGATTAATTAATTGAATAAGATAATTTAAGTATGTACTACATTGATGATGTTGCAAGATGTGACAGCTCATACGCCCATAATTAGCATGGAGCTTATGAACTGACTATTTTAGTACTAATTCGGTGTAATGTATCGTGAGAGATTATGAATATAAATTCTACCATAACATTTTCCATAAAAAGACTTTTATGCTTGTCTATTTGAAGAGCTTGAAGGTATTTGTTGGGAGATGATCCATTAGGGAAGTCCCGTGGTGAATCCCCGGCAAGTAAAAACCCTCGGGCCAACACAGTCTGAAGCTGGCGGATTAGTCCCATCAGAAAGGTGTGGGATACCTCGTGGGAAAACCAAAAAAGAAAAAAAAAAGAAAAAAACAACTAGACATAGACTCCAACTCCAAATAATTAAAACACACATTTCATAAAAATCAATAGCCGCTCAATACGTCACACAATGAACACACTTCAGTGATCACACCAACAAATTAACAACAAAAAAAGATCAAATCTTACTTATCACCATGAGGCCAAATAGTGAAGTAAGTGTGCACCACAACAAGAATCAGACAAAACACCACAGCACAAAAGCCAAATATCGTCCAAGGAGCCTCAAAATGTGCGTGCAATATCCTGTTTCACCCTCATCTCATTCTTCAAGTACTCATCAATCCCTTGCTTTACCGAGCTATAAGCTTGGCCTATGATAACAGAGGCAATAGAGAGAAGTAAGCATGAGGCTAACGTGTTTTTTTTGTTATCATTCATCTGTATGTTATATACATGTACAAGGCTATGAAGATTACAACAGAAATTCAAATTAATTACAAGGATAAGTTTAGAGAGGCTTTCCATGATTTGTAAAGTTCGCATGCATTTTGTGCAAAACCCCAGAGTTTAGGAGATTTTGCGAAATTTGCCATTTTAAGGAAGTATTATGAGGGATTTAGGTTGCGGATCAAGTTAAGGATTAGAGAGTTCTTAAGTATAGTATGGACAATCAAAGTTTTGATGCACGATTTGAGAATGTTATAACCAAAAGGGCGACTAATTGATTGATTTAAAGCAAGATTCTAAGTGTTCTGGGTATAATATTGTATTTTGTAATAAAACTCTATAGTCCATTAGTTTACAAGTAAAAGCAGTCTGTGCTCCTTTTTAGTGACTTGTACGAAAACTACTTCAGCTAAAACAACATTTGAAATTATCGAAACTTTGAATGTACCATTATTTTCAAACCAACAAAGTCAGAGATTTTCACACATCAATAAACGGGAAAAATAGCTAAAGGTGATATAAGTCGGTATTATGTAAAATTTGAACATAGAGCTAGTCAACAACTAGATCCTCAATGTGTACCCACAAAAAAAGTGTCGGATGCGGGAAAAAAAAAACTATATTTGGATATTTACAATCGATATTAAGCAAAATTTCATGACAAACTTACCAACTGCTATTAAAATTCAGCTATGTATGAAGAGTGATCATGTTCTACTGAAAAAGGGAACATGCACTTTCTTTACTCCATACTAATAACAATCAAGCTGAAATCAATGGTTGTGTTGAGGTTGATTCTCCCATGATATTAATTGGACGCATCCACGGAGGCTGATAAGCATTAAGAGTGCTATCGTGGTCGGCTTGTGTTCGACCCTCTGCTTCATCAAGATCATCATTCTCCATTGCGTTCTGACCACAAATTATAAACAACAAATAGAATATAATCAGATTTTGCAGAAATAAGTACTCATCTCAAATTTAGCACAAAACAGTTCATTTGGTAAAGAAATTTGATGTTTGGGATATAATGAACTTCACCAACAAGTAATGAAGGCAGCGGCAAAGAAATTTGGAATATCTTACTGCATACTACACTACCAGGAAAGAGGTGTACATAAATTTAAGATCTATACTTACCTGAAGTGCGTAATTGTCAAATGCCGGAAGAAACCGCATCTTGCAGTACTCATTGAACAATATTGTAAGCAATAAAGAGATTGTTGCGATTGAAGCTCGGGCTTGGATTTCAGCCCGAAAAGCCCAACCATAGTAATTTGCATGAGCACAATAGTGATGAAGATAAAGTGATGAATGCATGGCCAGTACTGTCCATGTGTCTCATATACGATCTCATAAACGTCTTGCATCTGCAGATTGAATTTTAAACATTAGAGCAAGTAAATTTATTCAGCACAAAACGTGGATCTGCAGAGTGAATATATGAGAACTTAGTAAGTAAATTTATCAGCAATTCTCCAATTTATAATGGGGTGGCAGCATATGCATATATCCCTAATAGATACACTACATTTGGCAGTGGGATCATCTCTTTGTAAGAGAAATTTATAGTAAACAATAGATTGAAATGAGCAAAATTGTCCCCACAATGCGGGACATTAGTGTGGAAAAAGTTTTAAAAAAATCAAATTACACTATATACTAAACTGCTAAAATGCAAAGTCGAGCTAAAATTAATTTGATGAAATATTTTGTCTAAGAATAGTTTTGGAAGTGGGTGGGTTTGTAACTAAATGGGGAAAAGCTTTGGTTTACAGGCAAATAACCCTTTATGGAAGTCGTTAGTATTAAAATAAATCGTAGGGTTAGGGTTAGTAGGATTAAAATTAATTTCATAGAATGTTTTGTCTCTAAAAATGATAGTGGATATAGGTAGGTTTAAAAGTAAATGGGGTAAAATTTGGATTCATTGGAGAAACCCCTCTTTGGAAGTGGGTTGGCTTAAAAATAAAAAGGAAAAAAAAAACTTTAGGTTTCTAGCCAAAATTCTTTCTAAAAGTGTGAGCACTTCAGCTGTTCCTAGGCCAAAAAAAAAAAAAGAAGTAAGCCTTTGAAGTTGGTGATTTTTAAAATTAATGGGGATAAATCTTTGAGTTTATAGGAAAAACCAACTCTGGAAGTGGGTAGGTTAAAAATAAATGAGGGCAAAATTTTGGACATGCAGGCAAAATATCCATACATTCTCTAATTTTTTGTTCAATTGTTTCTAACCACCATAGATTTCATAAAAAGACTTTTTATGCTTGTCTATTTGAAGAGCTTGAAGGTATTTGTTGGGAGATGATCCATTGCGGGTCCTCGTGGTCAAATCCCCCAAGATAAAACCATCGCGCCAATGCCACGGCACAAGTGAAGCGGAGATAGTCTCATCCAAAAGGTGTGGGGACACCTCCTGGAACAAAAAAATAGACATAAACTCCAACTCCAAATAATTAAAACACACATTTCATAAAATCAATAGCCGCTCAATACGTCACACAATGAACACACTTCAGTGATCACGCCAACAAATTAACAACAAAAAAAGATCAAATCTTACTTATCACCATGAGGCCAAATAGTGAAGTAAGCATGCACCACAACAAGAATCAGACAAAACACCACAGCACAAAAGCCAAATATCGTCCAAGGAGCCTCAAAATGTACGCGCAATATCCTCACAATTTTCACCCTCATCTCATTCTTCAAGTACTCATCAATCCCTTGCTTTACCGAGCTATAAGCTTGGCCTATGATAACAGAGGCAATAGAGAGAAGTAAGCATGAGGCTAACGTGTTTTTTTTGTTATCATTCATCTGTTATATACATGTACAAGGCTATGAAGATTACAACAGAAATTCAAATTAATTACAAGGATAAGATGAGAGATAGAGAGATATCAGCAGCTATTTGTTGAGCTGTTTGTTAACCCAATATTCATGGAGAAGGCTAATGAGTTGGTTGCAACATTCATGGAGCTAACACGCCCCCCGCAAGATGGAGTCACCATTTGTGACTCCAATCTTGGGACGAATTGCGACGAGGGGCTGCCGAGAGAGAGCTTTCGTGAGAGCGTCTGCTAATTGATCTTTGGTACTGACATGCTGGACTTTGAAAATGCCATTTTGAATCTGCTCGCGCACAAAAAAATTAATCAATGGCCATATATTTCATCCGACTATGGAAGACTGAGTTAGAGCATAAGCATGTTGCTCCTATGTTGTCACAGATTAAAGTCGGCGGAAAATTGATATTGATGCCCAATTCGGAGAGCAAGTTGCGCAACCAAAGGACTTCGGAGGCTGTATTTGCAAGCGCCTTGTATTCTGCCTCTGTTGAAGAGCAAGAAACTGATTTTTGGCCGTGTCATGGCAAGATACTGCAATTTGGCCAATGATTTTCTGATAAGGCGTCGAATCGACTTTAGCAGACAAGTCATGAAGAGAGAGATGCTCGGAATTGTTCATAGGTGTGAAAACCTCTTTGGTCCCGTCCATATTGTGCTCCATGAGAATGTCTCTAGCTAATGTGTTTGTGTTGAGACATAAAAAGACCATCGACGGTAGATATGACTTCAACTCCGAGAAATTGATGAAGTGCTCCAAGATCCTTGAGAGCAAACCGATCATGTAGATGACTAACAAACTTGTCTATAGACATGATGTTATTTCCTGTAAGCACTATATCATCAACATAAACTATGAGATACATAATAACACCATTTGAATGATATAAAAATAGGGATGCGTCCGCAATAGAATTCACAAAACCAAAGGATATCAGAGAGCTTTTAAGCTTAGTATACCAAGCACGTGGTGCTTGCTTGAGGCCATAGAGCGCCTTATGAAGCTCGCACACGTGATTGGGGTATTGTGGATGAGTAAATCCAGGCGGCTGCACCATGTATACATCTTCTTAAAGTGTACCATTCAGAAACGTGTTATTTAAATCTAATTGGTGAAGAGGCCAATTTTTGAATAATGTCAAACATAGAACCACCCTTATAGTAGCCGGTTTTGTAACGGATTGAAAGTCTCTGTATGCTCAATGCCGGGGCATTGAAGAAATCCCTTTGCCACAAGCCGAGCTTTGAATTTTAGAATTGAATCATCCGGGAGTCTCTCGATTCGAAATACCATTTACAACCCAATAGATTTTGAGTAGTCTTTAAAACAAGGTCCCATGTGTTGTTTCAAAGGAGTGCATTGAATTCCTCGGACATTCTCCGTTGGTGGTGAGGTGTCATCGCCATCAACGATATCCCATAAGTCCTGACCTCTGAGATAGGACTTAATACACGTTCGCCAATCTCGATAGTTGTACTCGTTGAGCTTCTCCATACTGCCAGGAGCACTGATCTGATCTGACATCGTGACTTGGTTGTCCCTCACGTTCCAAGTAAGCTTGGTCCCAAACACACAAGCTTCACAATCCCGGATTGTGCATGACAAAGATCTCTCAAGTAGCGTCTCAAATACGGTCTCCGATCGACTGGCACACTCTCAACACAGGTCCTAATCGCCTACTCTGATACCAAATTGTTGGCCTTTGGAGAATACAACTCTTTACACAAAAGAGAACTTTTATTGATAGAACACTAAAGAGTACAATATTCACTCTTACAAGAACACCTCACTATCACATAACTCTCTTATTTTGGTGGACATTCACACAAGCCTACACTACACACTCAAGCTCTCAAGCTCACTTCTTGCTTGCTTACTCAAATGAGAGCCTAAAACCCCTATTTATAGTTGCTTAAGAGGGCTAGGAAGTGTGTGGAAGAATCAATCCTAGCCATACATTAATAGAAGTTTCTAGAAGAATAAATACTAACCATACACTTGTATCTTCCTAGAAACTTCTTGGTAGATATTTTGTAGGATACTTCTAGAGGGAAGTTCTAGAAAATTGTTCTAGAACAATCTAAGTTGGTGATAAATTCTTACATAATAACACCATTTGAATGATATATAAATAGGGATGCATCCACAATAGAATTCACAAAACCAAAGGATATCAGAAAGCTTTTAAGCTTAATATACCAAACACGTGGTGGTTGCTTGAGGCCATAGAGCGCCTTATGAAGCTTGCACACATGATTGGGGTATTGCGGATGAATAAATCCAGGCAGTTGCACCATGTATACATCTTCTTAAAGTGTACCTTCCAGAAACGCGTTATTTAAATCTAATTGGTGAAGAGGCCAATTTTGAATAATGTCAAACATAGAACCACCCTTATAGTAGATGGTTTTGTAACGGATTGAAAGTCTTTGTATGCTCAATGACGGGGCATTGAAGAAATCCCTTTGCCACAAGCCGAGCTTTGAGCTTTTGAATTGAATCATCTATGAGTCTCTCGATTGAAATACCATTTACAACCCAATAGATTTTGAGTAGTCTTTAGAACAAGGTCCCATGTGTTGTTTCAAAGGAGTGCATTGAATTCCTCGGACATTGCATCATGCCACTCTTTTTGTTTTAGGGCTTGAGGTGACGCAACTTGGTTCCACCTGAACTGGAAGGGCATGGCAATAGTGACATTAGGGAACATAGGATTGAAGTAACAACTGTTAGGTTTTCGGTCTCGGACAGGACGTGGTGTTGGAGGTTGGGGAGAAGAGATGGTAGATGACGATGGAGATCCTGATGAAGAGGATGAGGAGACAGATGGTGAGTGTATATCTGCTCCAGCGGATTGAGAGTTCCAGAGACACAGAACTTAATGGAGCTAAATAGGAGAGGGGGTAGGGATGGGAGGGGGAGGGAACCGAGTCTCCTCCTCCACTTCATTCTCCCCCAATTTGGGAGGGTGCATCACATAGATATGGCGTGGAGAAAGGTTGACTTTTCAACCCCATTCTCCAGTGTGCGTCACATCAACAATATATCTATTATTTAAAATTATGAAAAGACACATAATTACATGTTTACTCATTGTATAATATGTACGTTACCTCCAACAAACTGTTTCGCAGCCGGCTATCTCATGAGCTTTTATAGGATATAAGTGAGGTTTTAATGTGTGGAACGGTCCTATAGAGACCATGTCGGCCCGAAGAGCTCGGACGAGCTTCGGTTCTTGTGGATGAGATCGGGGACGGTTTGAATACGAGGTCCAGCTCGTCGCAGGTCGGCCTTGACTCGCTTGTCGTACTCATCGGCGACCGGTATAACTTATAAGCCAGTCCGATTTCTTTGCCGGGGATGCATTGGGGATCTTGACCATTTTTGAGTAAGGCATGGAGAGAGTGGTAACTTGAGCCGTGGGAGATATTGATTAGAGAGGGAATGCTCCTCCTCATGGTTGAGTTTTAAAAGAGAGTTTTTGGAGGGGAATTTGGGATTTGATTGGGAAACAAGTTTGGAATTAAAGAGGTTTTGCTTACGAATGATATACAGCATGGATTTATTACACTCTGGACAAAATTTATTAGACCCCCTGAAGTTTAGAGGTTTTGTACAAAATCCCTCCTAAACTTTGTCAATCATACCAAATCTCCGAAACTTGTCTCATGTAAGCATTGTGACCAACAACAATTACCGCTTTTTATATGGCTGACAACTAAAAAAAAATTACGGTGATCTACTAAATATAGTATCACTTTCAGATGAAATTAGGTAAAATGTAAATGAGGCTCTTCCTGCTAGTCTCATTCATGAGAATCCCAATGGTGCAAGGATTTAGTATAATTTTGAAAGTTTAGAGAGGCTTTCCATGATTTGTAAAGTTCGCATGCATTTTGTGCAAAACCCCAGAGTTTAGGAGATTTTGAAATTTGCCATTTTAAGGAAGTATTATGAGGGATTTAGGTTGCGGATCAAGTTAAGGATTAGAGAGTTCTTAAGTATAGTATGGACAATCAAAGTTTTGATGCACGATTTGAGAATGTTATAACCAAAAGGGCGACTAATTGATTGATTTAAAGCAAGATTCTAAGTGTTCTGGGTATAATATTGTATTTTGTAATAAAACTCTATAGTCCATTAGTTTACAAGTAAAAGCAGTCTGTGCTCCTTTTTTAGTGACTTGTACGAAAACTACTTCAGCTAAAACAACATTTGAAATTATCGAAACTTTGAATGTACCATTATTTTCAAACCAACAAAGTCAGAGATTTTCACACATCAATAAACGGGAAAAATAGCTAAAGGTGATATAAGTCGGTATTATGTAAAATTTGAACATAGAGCTAGTCAACAACTAGATCCTCAATGTGTACCCACAAAAAAAGTGTCGGATGCGGGAAAAAAAAAACTATATTTGGATATTTACAATCGATATTAAGCAAAATTTCATGACAAACTTACCAACTGCTATTAAAATTCAGCTATGTATGAAGAGTGATCATGTTCTACTGAAAAGGGAACATGCACTTTCTTTACTCCATACTAATAACAATCAAGCTGAAATCAATGGTTGTGTTGAGGTTGATTCTCCCATGATATTAATTGGACGCATCCACGGAGGCTGATAAGCATTAAGAGTGCTATCGTGGTCGGCTTGTGTTCGACCCTCTGCTTCATCAAGATCATCATTCTCCATTGCGTTCTGACCACAAATTATAAACAACAAATAGAATATAATCAGATTTTGCAGAAATAAGTACTCATCTCAAATTTAGCACAAAACAGTTCATTTGGTAAAGAAATTTGATGTTTGGGATATAATGAACTTCACCAACAAGTAATGAAGGCAGCGGCAAAAGAAATTTGGAATATCTTACTGCATACTACACTACCAGGAAAGAGGTGTACATAAATTTAAGATCTATACTTACCTGAAGTGCGTAATTGTCAAATGCCGGAAGAAACCGCATCTTGCAGTACTCATTGAACAATATTGTAAGCAATAAAAGAGAGATTGTTATTGAAGCTCCGGCTTGGATTTCAGCCCGAAAAGCCCAACCATAGTAATTTGCATGAGCACAATAGTGATGAAGATAAAGTGATGAATGCATGGCCAGTACTGTCCATGTGTCTCATATACGATCTCATAAACGTCTTGCATCTGCAGATTGAATTTTAAAACATTAGAGCAAGTAAATTTATTCAGCACAAAACGTGGATCTGCAGAGTGAATATATGAGAACTTAGTAAGTAAATTTATCAGCAATTCTCCAATTTATAATGGGGTGGCAGCATATGCATATATCCCTAATAGATACACTACATTTGGCAGTGGGATCATCTCTTTGTAAGAGAAATTTATAGTAAACAATAGATTGAAATGAGCAAAATTGTCCCCACAATGCCGACATTAGTGTGGAAAAAGTTTTAAAAAAATCAAATTACACTATATACTAAACTGCTAAAATGCAAAGTCGAGCTAAAATTAATTTGATGAAATATTTTGTCTAAGAATAGTTTTGGAAGTGGGTGGGTTTGTAACTAAATGGGGAAAAGCTTTGGTTTACAGGCAAATAACCCTTTATGGAAGTGTTAGTATTAAAATAAATGTGAGGGTTAGGGTTAGTAGGATTAAAATTAATTTCATAGAATGTTTTGTCTCTAAAATGATAGTGGATATAGGTAGGTTTAAAAGTAAATGGGGTAAAATTTGATTCATTGGAGAAACCCCTCTTTGGAAGTGGGTTGGCTTAAAATAAAAAGGAAAAAAAACTTTAGGTTTCTAGCCAAAATTCTTTCTAAAAGTGTGAGCACTTCAGCTGTTCCTAGGCCAAAAAAAAAAAAAAAAAGAAGTAAGCCTTTGAAGTTGGTGATTTTAAAAATTAATGGGGATAAATCTTTGAGTTTATAGGAAAAACCAACTCTGGAAGTGGGTAGGTTAAAAATAAATGAGGGCAAAATTTTGGACATGCAGGCAAAATATCCATACATTCTCTAATTTTTGTTCAATTGTTTCTAACCACCATAGATTTCTTAAAACTTTTGGAAGTGAGTATGTTTCAAAATAAATGGGGCAAAACATTGGGTTTATATACAAATATCCAACTTTATAAGTGGGTGGGCTTAAGTGTGGGTAAAATTTTGGGTTTATATGAAATATTCCCTATATAATAAAATAGTTGAGCATAATATAGAAGGGTTATTATGTAAAAAGTTGATAGAAGGGGTTTATTATGCAGAAAAAATGGTCCATACAAGTCTCAACCTTTTGCCTTTACATTTTGGAAAGAGAAGGACTATTATGCAAAAATTTGGGCTTTTGATTATGGAAAAACTAAGTGATGGATAGAGTCCACAAATTTGCATCCATTAGGCCTAAAGGTTCTAACCAACTGGGCTATTGGGCAGCTTTGAAACTATTACAAAACATTGATAAAATAATACTATTTACTCTGGCTAAGCACCAACTTTAGTATATAATATAAAGGGATATGGAGAAAAAAACAAAGCTTTAAAACACTAGCAGAAAATATCGCGAATTCTTTGTGAAAGTTGCTTCCTGTGTGAATTTGCTTTACAGTTCACTTCCCTTTGACATTAAGATATTACTTTTTTTTTCTTCCCTTAATATTTGGTTGCTTGGTTTAAGAGGGCTGTTGTTTTATTTGGGGTTAGGAGTGATGTGAATGATTGTTAATGTAAGCCGACTTCGCTGCATACATTAAAATTGTGTGTGTACGCTGGGGCAACTACAACAAAATCGATCACTGCATTAATAATGAGGTGAAACCTTCTCATTCTTACTGTGAGTCACTGTAGTATAGCTGCCCATTTGTGTCAACCTGAGGGGTTGTGAACTAGGGCCCATTCTCTGCATCAGTTTCGTAGTTTGATTCAGTTTGTAGCACCTTGCATTTTCACAGAAGCTGAATATTACTAGCCTCATGTAGTTTTCGCCGCTTGCTTTTGAGATGCATGCATCCAAATATATGTTTCTAGTTATGTCATTCTAATCGCATTACATAGTGTTATAATATGCCTTCTGTACTGTCTATAGCATGCTAAATTACCCTCTTTCACTAGATCTACTGCCACCATTTTCATGCTCCATTTTAATAATATGGCTTGACATTGTGCAATAAAATTACATTAAAAAACATTCGTATATTTAGAGGAATATGAAAACGACCTTAAAATAAAAGCAGCAATAATCAGCACATAGCAGAAAAAAAGAAAGGAAACACATGAGAGGCCTTTCAGATAATCAAATAAATAAATGGTAGCGCATTGGGAAAACTAACCTGGTTGACGTATACTGCATATCCCAGTATAAAATAAACAATAAGAAAAGGGAGCAATAGTGGAGCGATTACTGCATAAACCATTCCAATCAATATTGCTAGTGACACCATCGGAACCACCCTATAATATGGGAAACCGAATAGAAATGGATCCTGCATTGTGTTTCGACCATAAGTATGGGACCTTATGAAATGCCAAAGAAGTAACCCAAGTTGCACAGCTTCCAGTGAGAACCCTGATAATCCATCAGTCAAGATGTATGTGATGAAGAAATGCGACTGTCAAAAAGGGCATACCAACAATGAGATCTCCAATTTGAAATGCCAACTAAAATGAACAAACAACTGAATTAAGATGAATCCGGTTAAGGACATGAAAGAAATATAAAGTGTACTAATCAGGTCATGACACAAGCTTTCGTGTAACTGGAAGCAGTGTCAAAAAATTAAGAAAAATAGAAAAGTAATGCAAACAACTCAAACTTGAAGCAAAAGGAAGCATAAACTTTGAAGCAAGGAAGCATAAGAACTCTCATTTTTAATAAAGAAAATTAATACTATGAGTTTATGACAAAGAGGATTGAAACAATATAGAACTTTTAAAGATGATGCAGTATGTATCTATAACTTAATGAAGGATAACAGTAAACATTGCTAGCATTAGCATAGAGGTTTGTGTTGTGATTGATGTTTCTATCGGAAAATAGGCGTATTGAGATGTCTTATCAGGAGATTGAAGGTATACTAGATGGTGGAGGTGAAGTTTTCAGTATGACTCTAGTTGCTGAATTAGTCAAGATGCACATATCACTTGAATATGTGGAGAAAAACATATATGGGTATGAAAATTTATATTCAAGCTTCTATTTCAATCCAAAATGCAAGAGCATAGTCTTCAAACAACATAATATCTTCACAGGAATAGCATGAACTTCATACTTTTCGCACTTTATCTTATAGGCTATGTAGTGCATTTTCACCTCTAAGCTTCAAAGCAAACTGAAGCACACTTTTGGCGAGCACTTTGAAGCATTGCCCGAATTGGGAGCAGAAATATAACCACTTTAAGCACACCCTCAGATTTCAGAAATACACATCTAGGTGAATGGTTGTTGGTGTTAGTAGAAAAAACAAGAGCATTTTGTTGACCGGTCAACCTTACTCTTCAGTCCAATCCTATGATGGTTAAAATGTCAAAACATCAATCATAAGGTAAAATATCCTAAACCCCTAGTGTAAAAATGTTCCCTGTGATTGAACTTGGGAGTGACATGAAACCTGCATGTCAATCATTTACAGGAAAGTTAGGTAAGTTTCCTGTCATGTTTTTATATTTCAATTGTGATCTAGGATACATGATGATGAAATAGAATTAATATAAAAAGGGCACATACAATACATCGAAAAGATAAAAGGGGAGCAATTTAGGAAAAAGAAAGAATTATGAGCGTATGGGAGCATCAGTAAGCTAATCAAATAAAAAGTCACAATACATAAAACTTCCAAGGCTTACTTATGCTGAAACAGCTCTCGCTAGACGGCTAGGGAAATGCTTGGGGTTTGTGAATGATTCTCCAATTTGATCCAGTAAAGACCCTGACAATACACTCAAGAAGAATACATTCCCTACTAAAAAATAGAAAACCATATTGCAAGTTTTTATCTCCTTCTTGCTCTTGGAGACACATCCTTCTAATGAAGTCATTCCAAGCATTGCATAAGGAATTAGATATATGAATCCATTAAGTATCACACTTGGAAGATATCCTGTCAAAATAGAGCTCAACCCAGGTCTGCAGGACAGAACCGGAAATTGATTAGATCCAAATTCATATCTACTCATTCTATCACTGGAAAGGAAGATGCTTGAAAGAAACTCCTTCATATAGAATGCTCTGTTTTCGCAAAAACAGCATCACGAGTTATGAAAAATCTACAATTTCCAATATTTACTATGGAGAATGTATCTGTTCATTTGAATATAGCAAATAACCATCTCCCAGTCGGTGTGAATTTATCATGAGCATTCAAAGAAGAAAAGTTTAGCAACCTAGTACATGCATAAATACACGTCTTTGAGCATCTAAAAGTCTAGATCATATTTTTAATAATATATATTAACATACAATGCGTAAACATACGCTTAAAGTTTAACCCATCATATATTTTTTGACTTCAAGGGGAGACCTGGCGCAATGGTAAGATCTATTGTCATGTGACTTGTAGGTCATGGGTTCGGGTCATGGAAACAGTCTCTTGTAAATAAAAAAAAATGCAAAAAAATGTGCAAGGTAAGAACTCATACAACAGACTCAAAGTGGTCCAACCCTCCCCTCCCTGGTCCCTCACAGAGAGGGGAGCTTCGTGCACTGGGTTGGCCTTATTTGAACATCTTGACTTTGCAAAAGGAAATAAGCTTCACTCCTATAAAGTACAAAATCTCTCTCTTTTCACATTGAATTATTTCGTCATTTATTTTTTAAGATACCTATTTCAATGGTCTCTTTCCACTAATATATTATATCAATGAAACTGAGTAAATATCTCAAGTATGTAATGTAAACAATTAATTAAACTAGGCATGTAGAACGTATATGAAAGTGTTTTAAATTGAAAACTGTGTTATATGTTTGAAGACACATTTGAGAAGTGTGATACATGTATTATATGAGCATTCAAATAACTATTGATGTCCATGATGTGCATGATGTCCAACCTGGACACGGCTTTACTGCACAAGTGTCTGTACCACATAGCTAGTGACTTAGAGATCATATGCTCATTGTATCTAGCCCATTGTTAGAGAATTGCATAGTGGTGATTAATTGGCAGCAATCTCTAATATAAACTTGGGAGATGATAGAGTATCCTCAAATATTCATCATGGTTATCAAACACAATAGTCCAATGTCCAATGTCAAATCATCTGCAAAGCCTAATCCTACAATAACTCAAATAGTGTTGAATCTAACGATCAAAGAAGTTGCAATATCACAAAACTTTTGAGGAACAGAAATAGGAAATGAAGTATTCTTTAATTTGAAAGACCAGAGTAGAATCCAAATATATATATTTCTTAACAGTTACATACTCTTGTACTAAGTATATGACTCTTAATATGAGGAATTTGCATGTGCTTTGGCTATAAGGTATGAACTGCAACCAAAGGGTATCATTAACAGTTCCAAATGTATTTAAAGGTTAGACATGCATGCATCATAACCACATTACAATAACAAATATTGAATTTCTTATCTCAAACTTTCAGTCAACTACATGAATCCTTTATTTTTCATTCGACTATATCAACGGTCATATCCTTTAAACAAACAATTATTATATTGTCTTTAATTTCCTCTAACCTTATTTAATAAGACCAATCTTTAGTCTTTGTTACTTCATTAATTATTTCCTTCTCACTTCCCCATCAGGCATAACAAATTGGCCTTTGTAAACATTGTCCAAACCACCTCATTCAGATTCTCCTATATTGTACTTATCCTGCCTCAGACATTGTCATCCAACTAAGAAATTGCATTCTTGTTTCTGCAGCACTTGTCTCATGGACTAGGAGTCTCCCAACTGTCTCAACATTATGACCCATGAGGTACTATCAGTGCTGTAGGCATTTTTCTAGTAAAATTTTCTTTTAGTTTCATGAGCATTCTATAATCCAGGAAAAATATGCACTTCTTTATTTTAACTTCTCTACTTCAACCATTCGCTTTCATTCTGTTAACCTCACCGCTTTAAAATGATTGATACTTTGTGGGTTCTTCCCCAATTTTATCTACATGACAGGCTCATTCTTCCTCATATTTTTGCCAAAGTAACATGAAATATTTCTATTCATGCTCTGCTAATTCTAAATCCTTTAAAAGTATAAATCTTCTGATCTTCACGTTTTTTACTTTAGAAATTATCCTTTCTCTTGTCCCATTAATTTATGGCTAATTAGAATTTAAACACCTTATAGTTTCCTCTACTCACACTTATATACCCTCACTTGTCTTTGGCAGCACTTATGTACTGAAAAGGGAACATGCACTTCTTTACTCCATACTAATAACAATCAAGCTGAAATCAATGGTTGTGTTGAGGTTGATTCTCCCATGATATTAATTGACGCATCCACGGAGGCTGATAAGCATTAAGAGTGCTATCGGTCGGCTTGTGTTAATCTCCTCTTCTTCATCAAGATCATCATTCTCCATTGCGTTCTGACCACAAATTATAAACAACAAATAGAATATAATCAGATTTTGCAGAAATAAGTACTCATCTCAAATTTAGCACAAAACAGTTCATTTGGTAAAGAAATTTGATGTTTGGGATATAATGAACTTCACCAACAAGTAATGAAGGCAGCGGCAAAAGAAATTTGGAATATCTTACTGCATACTACACTACCAGGAAAGAGGTGTACATAAATTTAAGATCTATACTTACCTGAAGTGCGTAATTGTCAAATGCCGGAAGAAACCGCATCTTGCAGTACTCATTGAACAATATTGTAAGCAATAAAAGAGAGATTGTTGCGATTGAAGCTCCGGGCTTGGATTTCAGCCCGAAAAGCCCAACCATAGTAATTTGCATGAGCACAATAGTGATGAAGATAAAGTGATGAATGCATGGCCAGTACTGTCCATGTGTCTCATATACGATCTCATAAACGTCTTGCATCTGCAGATTGAATTTTAAAACATTAGAGCAAGTAAATTTATTCAGCACAAAACGTGGATCTGCAGAGTGAATATATGAGAACTTAGTAAGTAAATTTATCAGCAATTCTCCAATTTATAATGGGGTGGCAGCATATGCATATATCCCTAATAGATACACTACATTTGGCAGTGGGATCATCTCTTTGTAAGAGAAATTTATAGTAAACAATAGATTGAAATGAGCAAAATTGTCCCCCACAATGCGGGACATTAGTGTGGAAAAAGTTTTAAAAAAATCAAATTACACTATATACTAAACTGCTAAAATGCAAAGTCGAGCTAAAATTAATTTGATGAAATATTTTGTCTAAGAATAGTTTTGGAAGTGGGTGGGTTTGTAACTAAATGGGGGAAAAGCTTTGGTTTACAGGCAAATAACCCTTTATGGAAGTGCGTTAGTATTAAAATAAATGCGTAGGGTTAGGGTTAGTAGGATTAAAATTAATTTCATAGAATGTTTTGTCTCTAAAAATGATAGTGGATATAGGTAGGTTTAAAAGTAAATGGGGTAAAATTTGGATTCATTGGAGAAACCCCTCTTTGGAAGTGGGTTGGCTTAAAATAAAAAGGAAAAAAAACTTTAGGTTTCTAGCCAAAATTCTTTCTAAAAGTGTGAGCACTTCAGCTGTTCCTAGGCCAAAAAAAAAAAAAAAAAAAGAAGTAAGCCTTTGAAGTTGGTGATTTTTAAAAATTAATGGGGATAAATCTTTGAGTTTATAGGAAAAAACCAACTCTGGAAGTGGGTAGGTTAAAAAATAAATGAGGGCAAAATTTTGGACATGCAGGCAAAATATCCATACATTCTCTAATTTTTGTTCAATTGTTTCTAACCACCATAGATTTCTTAAAACTTTTGGAAGTGAGTATGTTTCAAAATAAATGGGGCAAAACATTGGGTTTATATACAAATATCCAACTTTATAAGTGGGTGGGCTTAAGTGTGGGTAAAATTTTGGGTTTATACTGAAATATTCCCTATATAATAAAATAGTTGAGCATAATATAGAAGGGTTATTATGTAAAAAGTTGATAGAAGGGGTTATTATGCAGAAAAAATGGTCCATACAAGTCTCAACCTTTTGCCTTTACATTTTTGGAAAGAGAAGGACTATTATGCAAAAATTTGGGCTTTTTGATTATGGAAAAACTAAGTGATGGATAGAGTCCACAAATTTGCATCCATTAGGCCTAAAGGTTCTAACCAACTGGGCTATTGGGCAGCTTTGAAACTATTACAAAAACATTGATAAAATAATACTATTTACTCTGGCTAAGCACCAACTTTAGTATATAATATAAAGGGATATGGAGAAAAAAACAAAGCTTTAAAACACTAGCAGAAAATATCGCAATTCTTTGTGAAAGTTGCTTCCTGTGTGAATTTGCTTTACAGTTCACTTCCCTTTGACATTAAGATATTACTTTTTTTTTCTTCCCTTAATATTTGGTTGCTTGGTTTAAGAGGGCTGTTGTTTTATTTGGGGTTAGGAGTGATGTGAATGATTGTTAATGTAAGCCGACTTCGCTGCATACATTAAAATTGTGTGTGTACGCTGGGGCAACTACAACAAAATCGATCACTGCATTAATAATGAGGTGAAACCTTCTCATTCTTACTGTGAGTCACTGTAGTATAGCTGCCCATTTGTGTCAACCTGAGGGGTTGTGAACTAGGCCCATTCTCTGCATCAGTTTCGTGTAGTTTGATTCAGTTTGTAGCACCTTGCATTTTCACAGAAGCTGAATATTACTAGCCTCATGTAGTTTTCGCTGCTTGCTTTTGAGATGCATGCATCCAAATATATGTTTCTAGTTATGTCATTCTAATCGCATTACATAGTGTTATAATATGCCTTCTGTACTGTCTATAGCATGCTAAATTACCCTCTTTCACTAGATCTACTGCCACCATTTTCATGCTCCATTTTAATAATATGGCTTGACATTGTGCAATAAAATTACATTAAAAACATTCAGATATTTAGAGGAATATGAAAACGACCTTAAAATAAAAGCAGCAATAATCAGCACATAGCAGAAAAAAGAAAGGAAACACATGAGAGGCCTTTCAGATAATCAAATAAATAAATGGTAGCATTGGGAAAACTAACCTGGTTGACGTATACTGCATATCCCAGTATAAAATAAACAATAAGAAAAGGGAGCAATAGTGGAGCGATTACTGCATAAACCATTCCAATCAATATTGCTAGTGACACCATCGGAACCACCCTATAATATGGGAAACCGAATAGAAATGGATCCTGCATTGTGTTTCGACCATAAGTATGGGACCTTATGAAATGCCAAAGAAGTAACCCAAGTTGCACAGCTTCCAGTGAGAACCCTGATAATCCATCAGTCAAGATGTATGTGATGAAGAAATGCGACTGTCAAAAAGGGCATACCAACAATGAGATCTCCAATTTGAAATGCCAACTAAAATGAACAAACAACTGAATTAAGATGAATCCGGTTAAGGACATGAAAGAAATATAAAGTGTACTAATCAGGTCATGACACAAGCTTGGTCGTGTAACTGGAAGCAGTGTCAAAAAAATTAAGAAAAATAGAAAAGTAATGCAAACAACTCAAACTTGAAGCAAAAGGAAGCATAAACTTTGAAGCAAGGAAGCATAAGAACTCTCATTTTTAATAAAGAAAATTAATACTATGAGTTTATGACAAAGAGGATTGAAACAATATAGAACTTTTAAAGATGATGCAGTATGTATCTATAACTTAATGAAGGATAACAGTAAACATTGCTAGCATTAGCATAGAGGTTTGTGTTGTGATTGATGTTTCTATCGGAAAATAGGGCTATTGAGATGTCTTATCAGGAGATTGAAGGTATACTAGATGGTGGAGGTGAAGTTTTCAGTATGACTCTAGTTGCTGAATTAGTCAAGATGCACATATCACTTGAATATGTGGAGAAAAACATATATGGGTATGAAAATTTATATTCAAGCTTCTATTTCAATCCAAAATGCAAGAGCATAGTCTTCAAACAACATAATATCTTCACAGGAATAGCATGAACTTCATACTTTTAGCACTTTATCTTATAGGCTATGTAGTGCATTTTCACCTCTAAGCTTCAAAGCAAACTGAAGCACACTTTTGGCGAGCACTTTGAAGCATTGCCCGGAATTCGTGGGAGCAGAAATATAACCACTTTAAGCACACCCTCAGATTTCAGAAATACACATCTAGGTGAATGGTTGTTGGTGTTAGTAGAAAAACAAGAGCATTTTGTTGACCGGTCAACCTTACTCTTCAGTCCAATCCTATGATGGTTAAAATGTCAAAACATCAATCATAAGGTAAAATATCCTAAACCCCTAGTGTAAAAATGTTCCCTGTGATTGAACTTGGGAGTGACATGAAACCTGCATGTCAATCATTTACAGGAAAGTTAGGTAAGTTTCCTGTCATGTTTTTATATTTCAATTGTGATCTAGGATACATGATGATGAAATAGAATTAATATAAAAAGGGCACATACAATACATCGAAAAGATAAAAGGGGAGCAATTTAGGAAAAAGAAAGAATTATGAGCGTATGGGAGCATCAGTAAGCTAATCAAATAAAAAGTCACAATACATAAAAACTTCCAAGGCTTACTTGCGCTGAAACAGCTCTCGCTAGACGGCTAGGGAAATGCTTGGGGTTTGTGAATGATTCTCCAATTTGATCCAGTAAAGACCCTGACAATACACTCAAGAAGAATACATTCCCTACTAAAAAATAGAAAACCATATTGCAAGTTTTTATCTCCTTCTTGCTCTTGGAGACACATCCTTCTAATGAAGTCATTCCAAGCATTGCATAAGGAATTAGATATATGAATCCATTAAGTATCACACTTGGAAGATATCCTGTCAAAATAGAGCTCAACCCAGGTCTGCAGGACAGAACCGGAAATTGATTAGATCCAAATTCATATCTACTCATTCTATCACTGGAAAGGAAGATGCTTGAAAGAAACTCCTTCATATAGAATGCTCTGTTTTCAAAAACAGCATCACGAAGTTATGAAAAATCTACCATTTACAACCCAATAGATTTTGAGTAGTCTTTAGAACAAGGTCCCATGTGTTGTTTCAAAGGAGTGCATTGAATTCCTCGGACATTGCATCATGCCACTCTTTTTGTTTTAGGGCTTGAGGTGACGCAACTTGGTTCCACCTGAACTGGAAGGGCATGGCAATAGTGACATTAGGGAACATAGGATTGAAGTAACAACTGTTAGGTTTTCGGTCTCGGACAGGACGTGGTGTTGGAGGTTGGGGAGAAGAGATGGTAGATGACGATGGAGATCCTGATGAAGAGGATGAGGAGACAGATGGTGAGTGTATATCTGCTCCAGCGGATTGAGAGTTCCAGAGACACAGAACTTAATGGAGCTAAATAGGAGAGGGGGTAGGGATGGGAGGGGGAGGGAACCGAGTCTCCTCCTCCACTTCATTCTCCCCCAATTTGGGAGGGTGCATCACATAGATATGGCGTGGAGAAAGGTTGACTTTTCAACCCCATTCTCCAGTGTGCGTCACATCAACAATATATCTATTATTTAAAATTATGAAAAGACACATAATTACATGTTTACTCATTGTATAATATGTACGTTACCTCCAACAAACTGTTTCGCAGCCGGCTATCTCATGAGCTTTTATAGGATATAAGTGAGGTTTTAATGTGTGGAACGGTCCTATAGAGACCATGTCGGCCCGAAGAGCTCGGACGAGCTTCGGTTCTTGTGGATGAGATCGGGGACGGTTTGAATACGAGGTCCAGCTCGTCGCAGGTCGGCCTTGACTCGCTTGTCGTACTCATCGGCGACCGGTATAACTTATAAGCCAGTCCGATTTCTTTGCCGGGGATGCATTGGGGATCTTGACCATTTTGAGTAAGGCATGGAGAGAGTGGTAACTTGAGCCGTGGGAGATATTGATTAGAGAGGGAATGCTCCTCCTCATGGTTGAGTTTTAAAAGAGAGTTTTTGGAGGGGAATTTGGGATTTGATTGGGAAACAAGTTTGGAATTAAAGAGGTTTTGCTTACGAATGATATACAGCATGGATTTATTACACTCTGGACAAAATTTATTAGACCCCCTGAAGTTTAGAGGTTTTGTACAAAATCCCTCCTAAACTTTGTCAATCATACCAAATCTCCGAAACTTGTCTCATGTAAGCATTGTGACCAACAACAATTACCGCTTTTTATATGGCTGACAACTAAAAAAAAATTACGGTGATCTACTAAATATAGTATCACTTTCAGATGAAATTAGGTAAAATGTAAATGAGGCTCTTCCTGCTAGTCTCATTCATGAGAATCCCAATGGTGCAAGGATTTAGTATAATTTTGAAAGTTTAGAGAGGCTTTCCATGATTTGTAAAGTTCGCATGCATTTTGTGCAAAACCCCCAGAGTTTAGGGAGATTTTGCGAAATTTGCCATTTTAAGGAAGTATTATGAGGGGATTTAGGTTGCGGATCAAGTTAAGGATTAGAGAGTTCTTAAGTATAGTATGGACAATCAAAGTTTTGATGCACGATTTGAGAATGTTATAACCAAAAGGGCGACTAATTGATTGATTTAAAGCAAGATTCTAAGTGTTCTGGGTATAATATTGTATTTTGTAATAAAACTCTATAGTCCATTAGTTTACAAGTAAAAGCAGTCTGTGCTCCTTTTTTAGTGACTTGTACGAAAACTACTTCAGCTAAAACAACATTTGAAATTATCGAAACTTTGAATGTACCATTATTTTCAAACCAACAAAGTCAGAGATTTTCACACATCAATAAACGGGAAAAATAGCTAAAGGTGATATAAGTCGGTATTATGTAAAATTTGAACATAGAGCTAGTCAACAACTAGATCCTCAATGTGTACCCACAAAAAGTGTCGGATGCGGGAAAAAAAACTATATTTGGATATTTACAATCGATATTAAGCAAAATTTCATGACAAACTTACCAACTGCTATTAAAATTCAGCTATGTATGAAGAGTGATCATGTTCTACTGAAAAGGGAACATGCACTTTCTTTACTCCATACTAATAACAATCAAGCTGAAATCAATGGTTGTGTTGAGGTTGATTCTCCCATGATATTAATTGGACGCATCCACGGAGGCTGATAAGCATTAAGAGTGCTATCGTGGTCGGCTTGTGTTCGACCCTCTGCTTCATCAAGATCATCATTCTCCATTGCGTTCTGACCACAAATTATAAACAACAAATAGAATATAATCAGATTTTGCAGAAATAAGTACTCATCTCAAATTTAGCACAAAACAGTTCATTTGGTAAAGAAATTTGATGTTTGGGATATAATGAACTTCACCAACAAGTAATGAAGGCAGCGGCAAAAGAAATTTGGAATATCTTACTGCATACTACACTACCAGGAAAGAGGTGTACATAAATTTAAGATCTATACTTACCTGAAGTGCGTAATTGTCAAATGCCGGAAGAAACCGCATCTTGCAGTACTCATTGAACAATATTGTAAGCAATAAAAGAGAGATTGTTGCGATTGAAGCTCCGGGCTTGGATTTCAGCCCGAAAAGCCCAACCATAGTAATTTGCATGAGCACAATAGTGATGAAGATAAAGTGATGAATGCATGGCCAGTACTGTCCATGTGTCTCATATACGATCTCATAAACGTCTTGCATCTGCAGATTGAATTTTAAAACATTAGAGCAAGTAAATTTATTCAGCACAAAACGTGGATCTGCAGAGTGAATATATGAGAACTTAGTAAGTAAATTTATCAGCAATTCTCCAATTTATAATGGGGTGGCAGCATATGCATATATCCCTAATAGATACACTACATTTGGCAGTGGGATCATCTCTTTGTAAGAGAAATTTATAGTAAACAATAGATTGAAATGAGCAAAATTGTCCCCCACAATGCCGGGACATTAGTGTGGAAAAAAGTTTTAAAAAAAAAATCAAATTACACTATATACTAAACTGCTAAAATGCAAAGTCGAGCTAAAATTAATTTGATGAAATATTTTGTCTAAGAATAGTTTTGGAAGTGGGTGGGTTTGTAACTAAATGGGGGAAAAGCTTTGGTTTACAGGCAAATAACCCTTTATGGAAGTGTTAGTATTAAAATAAATGCGTAGGGTTAGGGTTAGTAGGATTAAAATTAATTTCATAGAATGTTTTGTCTCTAAAAATGATAGTGGATATAGGTAGGTTTAAAAGTAAATGGGGTAAAATTTGATTCATTGGAGAAACCCTCTTTGGAAGTGGGTTGGCTTAAAAATAAAAAGGAAAAAACTTTAGGTTTCTAGCCAAAATTCTTTCTAAAAGTGTGAGCACTTCAGCTGTTCCTAGGCCAAAAAAAAAAAAAAAAAGAAGTAAGCCTTTGAAGTTGGTGATTTTAAAAATTAATGGGGATAAATCTTTGAGTTTATAGGAAAAACCAACTCTGGAAGTGGGTAGGTTAAAAATAAATGAGGGCAAAATTTTGGACATGCAGGCAAAATATCCATACATTCTCTAATTTTTTGTTCAATTGTTTCTAACCACCATAGATTTCTTAAAAACTTTTTGGAAGTGAGTATGTTTCAAAATAAATGGGGCAAAACATTGGGTTTATATACAAATATCCAACTTTATAAGTGGGTGGGCTTAAGTGTGGGTAAAATTTTGGGTTTATACGAAATATTCCCTATATAATAAAATAGTTGAGCATAATATAGAAGGGTTATTATGTAAAAAGTTGATAGAAGGGGTTTATTATGCAGAAAAAAATGGTCCATACAAGTCTCAACCTTTTGCCTTTACATTTTTGGAAAGAGAAGGACTATTATGCAAAAAATTTGGGCTTTTTGATTATGGAAAAAACTAAGTGATGGATAGAGTCCACAAATTTGCATCCATTGCGTCTAAAGGTTCTAACCAACTGGGCTATTGGGCAGCTTTGAAACTATTACAAAAACATTGATAAAATAATACTATTTACTCTGGCTAAGCACCAACTTTAGTATATAATATAAAGGGATATGGAGAAAAAAACAAAGCTTTAAAACACTAGCAGAAAATATCGCGAATTCTTTGTGAAAGTTGCTTCCTGTGTGAATTTGCTTTACAGTTCACTTCCCTTTGACATTAAGATATTACTTTTTTTTTCTTCCCTTAATATTTGGTTGCTTGGTTTAAGAGGGCTGTTGTTTTATTTGGGGTTAGGAGTGATGTGAATGATTGTTAATGTAAGCCGACTTCGCTGCATACATTAAAATTGTGTGTGTATGCTGGGGCAACTACAACAAAATCGATCACTGCATTAATAATGAGGTGAAACCTTCTCATTCTTACTGTGAGTCACTGTAGTATAGCTGCCCATTTGTGTCAACCTGAGGGGTTGTGAACTAGGGCCCATTCTCTGCATCAGTTTCGTGTAGTTTGATTCAGTTTGTAGCACCTTGCATTTTCACAGAAGCTGAATATTACTAGCCTCATGTAGTTTTCGTCGTTTGCTTTTGAGATGCATGCATCCAAATATATGTTTCTAGTTATGTCATTCTAATCGCATTACATAGTGTTATAATATGCCTTCTGTACTGTCTATAGCATGC
Organism: Asparagus setaceus; assembly: GCA_012295165.1. Lineage (NCBI taxonomy): Eukaryota > Viridiplantae > Streptophyta > Magnoliopsida > Asparagales > Asparagaceae > Asparagus > Asparagus setaceus. The sequence goes on from CM022702.1 coordinate 66,731,858, forward strand.
TAAATTACCCTCTTTCACTAGATCTACTGCCACCATTTTCATGCTCCATTTTAATAATATGGCTTGACATTGTGCAATAAAATTACATTAAAAAACATTCGTATATTTAGAGGAATATGAAAACGACCTTAAAATAAAAGCAGCAATAATCAGCACATAGCAGAAAAAAAGAAAGGAAACACATGAGAGGCCTTTCAGATAATCAAATAAATAAATGGTAGCATTGGGAAAACTAACCTGGTTGACGTATACTGCATATCCCAGTATAAAATAAACAATAAGAAAAGGGAGCAATAGTGGAGCGATTACTGCATAAACCATTCCAATCAATATTGCTAGTGACACCATCGAACCACCCTATAATATGGGAAACCGAATAGAAATGGATCCTGCATTGTGTTTCACCATAAGTATGGGACCTTATGAAATGCCAAAGAAGTAACCCAAGTTGCACAGCTTCCAGTGAGAACCCTGATAATCCATCAGTCAAGATGTATGTGATGAAGAAATGCGACTGTCAAAAAGGGCATACCAACAATGAGATCTCCAATTTGAAATGCCAACTAAAATGAACAAACAACTGAATTAAGATGAACGGTTAAGGACATGAAAGAAATATAAAGTGTACTAATCAGGTCATGACACAAGCTTGGTCGTGTAACTGGAAGCAGTGTCAAAAAAATTAAGAAAAATAGAAAAGTAATGCAAACAACTCAAACTTGAAGCAAAAGGAAGCATAAACTTTGAAGCAAGGAAGCATAAGAACTCTCATTTTTTAATAAAGAAAATTAATACTATGAGTTTATGACAAAGAGGATTGAAACAATATAGAACTTTTAAAGATGATGCAGTATGTATCTATAACTTAATGAAGGATAACAGTAAACATTGCTAGCATTAGCATAGAGGTTTGTGTTGTGATTGATGTTTCTATCGGAAAATAGGGCGTATTGAGATGTCTTATCAGGGAGATTGAAGGTATACTAGATGGTGGAGGTGAAGTTTTCAGTATGACTCTAGTTGCTGAATTAGTCAAGATGCACATATCACTTGAATATGTGGAGAAAAAACATATATGGGTATGAAAATTTATATTCAAGCTTCTATTTCAATCCAAAATGCAAGAGCATAGTCTTCAAACAACATAATATCTTCACAGGAATAGCATGAACTTCATACTTTTCGCACTTTATCTTATAGGCTATGTAGTGCATTTTCACCTCTAAGCTTCAAAGCAAACTGAAGCACACTTTTGGCGAGCACTTTGAAGCATTGCCCGGAATTCGTGGGAGCAGAAATATAACCACTTTAAGCACACCCTCAGATTTCAGAAATACACATCTAGGTGAATGGTTGTTGGTGTTAGTAGAAAAAACAAGAGCATTTTGTTGACCGGTCAACCTTACTCTTCAGTCCAATCCTATGATGGTTAAAATGTCAAAACATCAATCATAAGGTAAAATATCCTAAACCCCTAGTGTAAAAATGTTCCCTGTGATTGAACTTGGGAGTGACATGAAACCTGCATGTCAATCATTTACAGGAAAGTTAGGTAAGTTTCCTGTCATGTTTTATATTTCAATTGTGATCTAGGATACATGATGATGAAATAGAATTAATATAAAAGGGCACATACAATACATCTAAAAGATAAAAGGGGAGCAATTTAGGAAAAGAAAGAATTATGAGCGTATGGGAGCATCAGTAAGCTAATCAAATAAAAAGTCACAATACATAAAACTTCCAAGGCTTACTTATGCTGAAACAGCTCTCGCTAGACGGCTAGGGAAATGCTTGGGGTTTGTGAATGATTCTCCAATTTGATCCAGTAAAGACCCTGACAATACACTCAAGAAGAATACATTCCCTACTAAAAAATAGAAAACCATATTGCAAGTTTTTATCTCCTTCTTGCTCTTGGAGACACATCCTTCTAATGAAGTCATTCCAAGCATTGCATAAGGAATTAGATATATGAATCCATTAAGTATCACACTTGGAAGATATCCTGTCAAAATAGAGCTCAACCCAGGTCTGCAGGACAGAACCGGAAATTGATTAGATCCAAATTCATATCTACTCATTCTATCACTGGAAAGGAAGATGCTTGAAAGAAACTCCTTCATATAGAATGCTCTGTTTTCGCAAAAACAGCATCACGAGTTATGAAAAATCTACAATTTCCAATATTTACTATGGAGAATGTATCTGTTCATTTGAATATAGCAAATAACCATCTCCCAGTCGGTGTGAATTTATCATGAGCATTCAAAGAAGAAAAGTTTAGCAACCTAGTACATGCATAAATACACGTCTTTGAGCATCTAAAAGTCTAGATCATATTTTTAATAATATATATTAACATACAATGCGTAAACATACGCTTAAAGTTTAACCCATCATATATTTTTGACTTCAAGGGAGACCTGGCTAATGGTAAGATCTATTGTCATGTGACTTGTAGGTCATGGGTTCGGTCATGGAAACAGTCTCTTGTAAATAAAAAAATGCAAAAAATGTGCAAGGTAAGAACTCATACAACAGACTCAAAGTGGTCCAACCCTCCCCTCCCTGGTCCCTCACAGAGAGGGAGCTGCACTGGGTTGGCCTTATTTGAACATCTTGACTTTGCAAAAGGAAATAAGCTTCACTCCTATAAAGTACAAAATCTCTCTTTCACATTGAATTATTTCGTCATTTATTTTTAAGATACCTATTTCAATGGTCTCTTTCCACTAATATATTATATCAATGAAACTGAGTAAATATCTCAAGTATGTAATGTAAACAATTAATTAAACTAGGCATGTAGAACGTGTATACCGAGTGTTTTAAATTGAAAACTGTGTTATATGTTTGAAGACACATTTGAGAAGTGTGATACATGTATTATATGAGCATTCAAATAACTATTGATGTCCATGATGTGTACGCATGTCCAACCTGGACACGGCTTTACTGCACAAGTGTCTGTACCACATAGCTAGTGACTTAGAGATCATATGCTCATTGTATCTAGCCCATTGTTAGAGAATTGCATAGTGGTGATTAATTGGCAGCAATCTCTAATATAAACTTGGGAGATGATAGAGTATCCTCAAATATTCATCATGGTTATCAAACACAATAGTCCAATGTCCAATGTCAAATCATCTGCAAAGCCTAATCCTACAATAACTCAAATAGTGTTGAATCTAACGATCAAAGAAGTTGCAATATCACAAAACTTTTGAGGAACAGAAATAGGAAATGAAGTATTCTTTAATTTGAAAGACCAGAGTAGAATCCAAATATATATATTTCTTAACAGTTACATACTCTTGTACGAAGTATATGACTCTTAATATGAGGAATTTGCATGTGCTTTGGCTATAAGGTATGAACTGCAACCAAAGGGTATCATTAACAGTTCCAAATGTATTTAAAGGTTAGACATGCATGCATCATAACCACATTACAATAACAAATATTGAATTTCTTATCTCAAACTTTCAGTCAACTACATGAATCCTTTATTTTTCATTCGACTATATCAACGGTCATATCCTTTAAACAAACAATTATTATATTGTCTTTAATTTCCTCTAACCTTATTTAATAAGACCAATCTTTAGTCTTTGTTACTTCATTAATTATTTCCTTCTCACTTCCCCATCAGGCATAACAAATTGGCCTTTGTAAACATTGTCCAAACCACCTCATTCAGATTCTCCTATATTGTACTTATCCTGCCTCGACATTGTCATCCAACTAAGAAATTGCATTCTTGTTTCTGCAGCACTTGTCTCATGGACTAGGAGTCTCCCAACTGTCTCAACATTATGACCCATGAGGTACTATCAGTGCTGTAGGCATTTTTCTAGTAAAATTTTCTTTTAGTTTCATGAGCATTCTATAATCCAGGAAAAATATGCACTTCTTTATTTTAACTTCTCTACTTCAACCATTCGGCTTTCATTCTGTTAACCTCACCGCTTTAAAATGATTGATACTTTGTGGGTTCTTCCCCAATTTTATCTACATGACAGGCTCATTCTTCCTCATATTTTTGCCAAAGTAACATGAAATATTTCTATTCATGCTCTGCTAATTCTAAATCCTTTAAAAGTATAAATCTTCTGATCTTCACGTTTTTTACTTTAGAAATTATCCTTTCTCTTGTCCCATTAATTTATGGCTAATTAGAATTTAAACACCTTATAGTTTTCTACCTCACACTTATATACCCTCACTTGTCTTTGGCAGCACTTATGTACCCTGAAGTTTCTAAAGTTGCACTAATACCTTATGTTATGCAAACACGAGAATTTTGCTATGAGTTTTCCCATGCGAGACAAGCTAATTTTAGAACCATATTGTATTGCTGTTAAAAATACCATAATTCCAGTTTAAACATGCCCCATTATATTTTAAAATAGAATTTGGGTGGGTTTAACAGTAAATTCCACAAATATTAAGGGCTAAAAAGTTCTAAAATTAGTGTCCAAGTGTCACAGGAGAAAATACGAAGCTAAATTTTCAAGTTTGCATAACATAAGGTATTAAAGTGCAACTTCTAAGGACTTCAGGGTAAATAAAAGCTGCCAAAAACAAGGGAGGGTATATAAGTGCAAGGATGTGGAAATTATGATGTATTTAAGTGGTATTTGGCCTAAATTTAATTACATCATTAACAAACATCATATAGAAGGCTTCTGAATAAGCTTATTAAGTCTGTCCAAAGCTCACCAAGACAGATTGACCCTTATAAACAAATAGCAAGAGATGCAGACCGTTGCCATAAGCCTATGGTGGGAATGATTACCCTAGTTATTGCATTTTAGCATCTCCTTAATCACAGCAGTGTGCCGACAAGATAAATACACAACAAAACCAAAGATGTTCCAAGTATTAACATTAAGGTTCACATGTGTATTTTAGTGTTTATATCTCCATTACTTTGTAAAATATAAACTCTTCAACTTGGATCATATAAAAACACCAAACTCCAAAGTTGTGGTGAGGGCTGAGGTTTATAATTTTATATTCCAACATATGTCCTCTCAGGTTGAAGGCCTTTTTTAGGGTTGAACCTGGACTCACACAGCGATATATTTTTTTTCAATCCTCTTTTAAGTCGTGACTGATGGGATTTGACCCTTGGTTTCTCTGATACCGTGTTTGAAGTCCCGCCACTGTACGAAAAACTCAAAAGTTGTGGTAAGAGTTACGATTTTATAATATAACAGAAATAGTTATCAGGGTACGAGGAAAACTATCTTGAGAAAAATTCTTCATGACATGAGAAACTGATGAATGTTCAAAGATTATGGAACTTTTTTATATGTCATACGGTTTGCCTCTATAGCTCTACCTTCACCGCTTCTGATGACCACATAGTACAAGAAACCAAGAAAATTGTTCCACATGTAATTACTGATTCAAAATGGATACCCAGCTCTGGCAATATATTATAAAGAGAACAGACAAACTGAACTGACAAATGTACAAGTGGATCATACAAGAGAAAAGAGCAGTTACATAATATAAAGAATTTTTCATTCAAAAGATAAGAAAATAAAATGCTAAGGATAGCAAACTTACATCAACTGTACAGCTCTTGCTGGAGGGAACCACTTTAATTTCTCAAACTGTACAATTCCTTGAACTGCTGTAACAGGAATGGCAAAGAAAACTATAAGCAGAAATGATGCTACAAAACTGCAATTTTGTTAAGCACCAAGAGACGATAAGGAATTGCCAAATTGTTCCACAAGACATCTCTTGGTTCTGGGGCAAATTCTGTGATCCATAGGAGTGGATGTACATGCTGTTGTGTCTGAGCAGCTAAAGCAGCACCCCATCGTGATTTAAATGATACAAAAGCAGCAGGCAACTCCTGCAAATAGTTCAATTTAACCCACATTTCATTCAATTGCAACAGCTTGCAAATGAACAGCTTCTTAGTATTTCTATATCATTCAAAAGAACATGTGGCATAGATGCTTCTACCATGAAGCTGTGTCATACACTTATCATAGGGTATCATGCTGAACACTTCTCATGCAGTTATAGAACACGACACCTGTAAATGTGCCATTGCTCTTTGAAATATGTTATTCAAAACTTTTACCAGTCTCATCAACATCCTCATATCCATGCCACCCTGTGTATAAGATCATAATAATGATAAGGTGCTTTCAATCAGCTAACACACAAGGTATCAACCCATCCATTCAAATCCTATGACCGCCAGCAGCAACAAAGTCAGACCTTTCAAACAAACACAGCTAGCTATTAATAATAAAGGGAATAAGAAATCATTGGACTTGTCAAAATTCCATATTAAAGCCCTTTCCACTGAGGGTTCATTAGAGTTTCTCAGAAAGAAAAATGGATGTTTCAGTTTATCAGACAATAGTGACGATCAAGAAAAATCAGTACGCTCAGGAACATCGAACTATTGGAGTTATGCCCAAGAAGTATTAAATGGATTATGGTTGAACCATTAATCTAAAGGACAGTACATATGATAAAATATAATACTACAAAACATAAGGTTCACAAAATTTAATGAACCTTTAATAATTGAAGGATCAAAAAGAATACCTTTTGTTTAAGAATGTTTTCACATTGTAAGAAGCGAATCTTTTGACATACTTCTTGAAGCTCTTTCTCATTCACCCTATGTCTTCAGTATTCAATTGGAATATATCAAAAATAGAGCCTTTACTTCGCTTCTCCACTGAAATTTGCCGTAATTTTTGTATCCTTCTTTCAATTGAAGATGCCCGATCCTGCAAATATTAATCTCTATTAGCCCTTATAAAAATGATGTGAAGTAGAAACAGTTAATGCTTCACAGTTCTACATGCTAGTTTTCCTTAATTTGTGATGCTTTACTAAAATCCCAACAGATGATAAATGGAGAAGTTCACACTTGGATATCTATTTCTATCACCTATAAAAGAGACAACAAACAACAATAACAAAGCATTTATGTCAAGCTTTTGCGATGAGCTACATGAACATACAGCTCAGCTAAGGGACAGGAGCAATGAGCTACATGAACATACAGCTCATCTAAGGGACAGGAATAAGACCAAATACCTATATAGATCAACAAATACAGTTCATGTTAATGATCATTAAGCAACTGACTCATACTCAAATGATAGTAAAATAAATTCAACACTGTAGGTGTGATACACAAAGATTTTACTTCTGTAGAACATTGACAGCAGGGTTACAACGGGGAGAAAAGTAAGGTGTGTAGTATTTAATTTTCACAAAAAGTAACTTCAAAGTAAGAAAAGATCATGCATGCAAACAAGAACACCATTCAGGCAGAGATCATACACTAGAACAAAACTGTGTTTTGGGGAAAATTTTATAACTTCCATTTGGACCCTTTCTGAAACTCAACTTCCAGTGGCAAAGGATGAAACTTGCCAGATTGTCAAGGACATTAATATGTGTTCAGGACCACTAGAAATCAGCTTAAAGAAGAATACAAAGAGATAAGAGGATATAGAAGTATTAGCCATACAAAAAGTTACAAATATTTATGTCCACTTGTGAAACCAAATATATCTACTGACAGCGGAAGATATAAGAACTGCAAAACTTATGTCCAGAATAAACATAACAGAATAAACATAACTAAATAAAGAAACAAAAAGAACTACTTCAGAAGCAGAATGTTGAATATCAAAATGTAGTATCAGTGCCTTAAGCTCGGCATGGCTAGCTAAACAGTCACATCTCTTGGAACCTAAGGAAGGTCATTGACTCAACACAAATAACATGAATCCGTAACCTTTTTGTATCCTTCTTTCAATTGAAGATGCCCGATCCTGCAAATATTAATCTCTATTAGCCCTTATAAAAATGATGTGAAGTAGAAACAGTTAATGCTTCACAGTTCTACATGCTAGTTTTCCTTAATTTGTGATGCTTTACTAAAATCCCAACAGATGATAAATGGAGAAGTTCACACTTGGATATCTATTTCTATCACCTATAAAAGAGACAACAAACAACAATAACAAAGCATTTATGTCAAGCTTTTGCGATGAGCTACATGAACATACAGCTCATCTAAGGGACAGGAATAAGACCAAATACCTATATAGATCAACAAATACAGTTCATGTTAATGATCATTAAGCAACTGACTCATACTCAAATGATAGTAAAATAAATTCAACACTGTAGGTGTGATACACAAAGATTTTACTTCTGTAGAACATTGACAGCAGGGTTACAACGGGGAGAAAAGTAAGGTGTGTAGTATTTAATTTTCACAAAAAGTAACTTCAAAGTAAGAAAAGATCATGCATGCAAACAAGAACACCATTCAGGCAGAGATCATACACTAGAACAAAACTGTGTTTTGGGGAAAATTTTATAACTTCCATTTGGACCCTTTCTGAAACTCAACTTCCAGTGGCAAAGGATGAAACTTGCCAGATTGTCAAGGACATTAATATGTGTTCAGGACCACTAGAAATCAGCTTAAAGAAGAATACAAAGAGATAAGAGGATATAGAAGTATTAGCCATACAAAAAGTTACAAATATTTATGTCCACTTGTGAAACCAAATATATCTACTGACAGCGGAAGATATAAGAACTGCAAAACTTATGTCCAGAATAAACATAACAGAATAAACATAACTAAATAAAGAAACAAAAAGAACTACTTCAGAAGCAGAATGTTGAATATCAAAATGTAGTATCAGTGCCTTAAGCTCGGCATGGCTAGCTAAACAGTCACATCTCTTGGAACCTAAGGAAGGTCATTGACTCAACACAAATAACATGAATCCGTAACCTTTGTGTATGATTCAGTCTAAGCAACATAGTTGCAAATTAAGTTATTATGGAGCATTAATTTAGAGACATAAAAGTGAAAGGATAGTCTGCCTTCAAAATATAGATAAAAAATTAAGTTGAGAAAATTGGAGCAATAAAAATACAATCCAACTCAGCATACTCAGTAGAACAGTACACGCACCCATAATTCCTCAACATATTTTCCTTCGTATACCATTTGATAAGATTGGTAAGTATAAGGATGATGCTTGGAGAAGAAATGTTCAACAGAACATCCACGAGCCTTATGCTCTGTACAAATAGGAATACCTCGAACTAGCACAGTGAACTGATCAGGTCGATGCCTCTGGTTAGCTATGTGCTGAATTCTTCTATGTAAAACCCTTTATACTCCTGAAGACAAAAAGTGAGAAAATATACATTGTAACAGTTAAAATAAACTATAAAATTCATAAATTCTTAATTTGACAAAGGTGCAAGTCACAAAACCATTTAAGTTTTCATCATAAAATGCTTAAGAGGATGAACATCATAAATAGTAAAATTACTCAATCAGACAATGCAACATGTGCTTCTAAGTATCAGTGCGAGGAAAACTATCTTGAGAAAAATTCTTCATGACATGAGAAACTGATGAATGTTCAAAGATTATGGAACTTTTATATGTCATCAGGTTTGCCTCTATAGCTCTACCTTCACAGCTTCTGATGACCACATAGTACAAGAAACCAAGAAAATTGTTCCACATGTAATTACTGATTCAAAATGGATACCCAGCTCTGGCAATATATTATAAAGAGAACAGACAAACTGAACTGACAAATGTACAAGTGGATCATACAAGAGAAAAAGCAGTTACATAATATAAAGAATTTTTCATTCAAAGATAAGAAAATAAAATCTGAAGGATAGCAAACTTACATCAACTGTACAGCTCTTGCTGGAGGGAACCACTTCTTTAATTTCTCAAACTGTACAATTCCTTGAACTGCTGTAACAGGAATGGCAAAGAAAACTATAAGCAGAAATGATGCTACAAAACTGCAATTTTGTTAAGCACCAAGAGGCGATAAGGAATTGCCAAATTGTTCCACAAGACATCTCTTGGTTCTGGGGCAAATTCTGTGATCCATAGGAGTGGATGTACATGCTGTTGTGTCTGAGCAGCTAAAGCAGCACCCATCGTGATTTAAATGATACAAAAGCAGCAGGCAACTCCTGCAAATAGTTCAATTTAACCCACATTTCATTCAATTGCAACAGCTTGCAAATGAACAGCTTCTTAGTATTTCTATATCATTCAAAAGAACATGTGGCATAGATGCTTCTACCATGAAGCTGTGTCATACACTTATCATAGGAGTGTTTCTTTGCAGTTATAGAACACACATGTACCATTGCTCTTTGAAATATGTTATTCAAAACTTTTTACCAGTCTCATCAACATCCTCATATCCATGCCACCCTGTGTATAAGATCATAATAATGATAAGGTGCTTTCAATCAGCTAACACACAAGGTATCAACCCATCCATTCAAATCCTATGACGACCGCCAGCAACAAAGTCAGACCTTTCAAACAAACACAGCTAGCTATTAATAATAAAGGGAATAAGAAATCATTGGACTTGTCAAAATTCCATATTAAAGCCCTTTCCACTGAGGGTTCATTAGAGTTTCTCAGAAAGAAAAATGGATGTTTCAGTTTATCAGACAATAGTGACGATCAAGAAAAATCGATCAGGAACATCGAACTATTGGAGTTATGCCCAAGAAGTATTAAATGGATTATGGTTGAACCATTAATCTAAAGGACAGTACATATGATAAAATATAATACTACAAAACATAAGGTTCACAAAATTTAATGAACCTTTAATAATTGAAGGATCAAAAAGAATACCTTTTGTTTAAGAATGTTTTCACATTGTAAGAAGCGAATCTTTTGACATACTTCTTGAAGCTCTTTCTCATTCACCCTATGTCTTCAGTATTCAATTGGAATATATCAAAAATAGAGCCTTTACTTCGCTTCTCCACTGAAATTTGCCGTAATTTTTGTATCCTTCTTTCAATTGAAGATGCCCGATCCTGCAAATATTAATCTCTATTAGCCCTTATAAAAAATGATGTGAAGTAGAAACAGTTAATGCTTCACAGTTCTACATGCTAGTTTTCCTTAATTTGTGATGCTTTACTAAAATCCCAACAGATGATAAATGGAGAAGTTCACACTTGGATATCTATTTCTATCACCTATAAAAAGAGACAACAAACAACAATAACAAAGCATTTATGTCAAGCTTTTGCGATGAGCTACATGAACATACAGCTCAGCTAAGGGACAGGAGCAATGAGCTACATGAACATACAGCTCATCTAAGGGACAGGAATAAGACCAAATACCTATATAGATCAACAAATACAGTTCATGTTAATGATCATTAAGCAACTGACTCATACTCAAATGATAGTAAAATAAATTCAACACTGTAGGTGTGATACACAAAGATTTTACTTCTGTAGAACATTGACAGCAGGGTTACAACGGGGAGAAAAGTAAGGTGTGTAGTATTTAATTTTCACAAAAAGTAACTTCAAAGTAAGAAAAGATCATGCATGCAAACAAGAACACCATTCAGGCAGAGATCATACACTAGAACAAAACTGTGTTTTGGGGAAAAATTTTATAACTTCCATTTGGACCCTTTCTGAAACTCAACTTCCAGTGGCAAAGGATGAAACTTGCCAGATTGTCAAGGACATTAATATGTGTTCAGGACCACTAGAAATCAGCTTAAAGAAGAATACAAAGAGATAAGAGGATATAGAAGTATTAGCCATACAAAAAGTTACAAATATTTATGTCCACTTGTGAAACCAAATATATCTACTGACAGCGGAAGATATAAGAACTGCAAAACTTATGTCCAGAATAAACATAACAGAATAAACATAACTAAATAAAGAAACAAAAAGAACTACTTCAGAAGCAGAATGTTGAATATCAAAATGTAGTATCAGTGCCTTAAGCTCGGCATGGCTAGCTAAACAGTCACATCTCTTGGAACCTAAGGAAGGTCATTGACTCAACACAAATAACATGAATCCGTAACCTTGTGTATGATTCAGTCTAAGCAACATAGTTGCAAATTAAGTTATTATGGAGCATTAATTTAGAGACATAAAAGTGAAAGGATAGTCTGCCTTCAAAATATAGATAAAAAATTAAGTTGAGAAAATTGGAGCAATAAAAATACAATCCAACTCAGCATACTCAGTAGAACAGTACACGCACCCATAATTCCTCAACATATTTTCCTTCAGTATACCATTTGATAAGATTGGTAAGTATAAGGATGATGCTTGGAGAAGAAATGTTCAACAGAACATCCACGAGCCTTATGCTCTGTACAAATAGGAATACCTCGAACTAGCACAGTGAACTGATCAGGTCGATGCCTCTGGTTAGCTATGTGCTGAATTCTTCTATGTAAAACCCCTTTATACTCCTGAAGACAAAAAGTGAGAAAATATACATTGTAACAGTTAAAATAAACTATAAAATTCATAAATTCTTAATTTGACAAAGGTGCAAGTCACAAAACCATTTAAGTTTTCATCATAAAATGCTTAAGAGGATGAACATCATAAATAGTAAAATTACTCAATCAGACAATGCAACATGTGCTTCTAAGTATCAGTCGCGGAAAACTACCTATAGGTTGCTCACTTCAGTACTCTCCATGTATTTAGGGGTGTTTCAGATGTGTTCTTAGGTAACTGTCAAAGGAGTCGGTCTAAAATCACATCATCTGACAGATAGTTCACGTTGTTGAACATTACGTCCATGGACCAAAAGCGATTATATATAAAAATCATGTGATTTGAATATAACCACACCATTAACAGAATGGCCTATTCTGAAAGCATGGTTTAAGGCATCATAGTTGCATGGTATTCCCATGAATCTTTATAGATGAATATCTTAAGACATGGCGATCATGATAAATGATGCTGGGAAGGTATTGTAACCCCAATTAGAGTATCCTCAAATATTCATCATGGTTATCAAACACAATAGTCCAATGTCCAATGTCAAATCATCTGCAAAGCCTAATCCTACAATAACTCAAATAGTGTTGAATCTAACGATCAAAGAAGTTGCAATATCACAAAACTTTTGAGGAACAGAAATAGGAAATGAAGTATTCTTTAATTTGAAAGACCAGAGTAGAATCCAAATATATATATTTCTTAACAGTTACATACTCTTGTACGAAGTATATGACTCTTAATATGAGGAATTTGCATGTGCTTTGGCTATAAGGTATGAACTGCAACCAAAGGGTATCATTAACAGTTCCAAATGTATTTAAAAGGTTAGACATGCATGCGCATCATAACCACATTACAATAACAAATATTGAATTTCTTATCTCAAACTTTCAGTCAACTACATGAATCCTTTATTTTTCATTCGACTATATCAACGGTCATATCCTTTAAACAAACAATTATTATATTGTCTTTAATTTCCTCTAACCTTATTTAATAAGACCAATCTTTAGTCTTTGTTACTTCATTAATTATTTCCTTCTCACTTCCCCCATCAGGCATAACAAATTGGCCTTTGTAAACATTGTCCAAACCACCTCATTCAGATTCTCCTATATTGTACTTATCCTGCCTCGTACATTGTCATCCAACTAAGAAATTGCATTCTTGTTTCTGCAGCACTTGTCTCATGGACTAGGGAGTCTCCCAACTGTCTCAACATTATGACCCATGAGGTACTATCAGTGCTGTAGGCATTTTTCTAGTAAAATTTTCTTTTAGTTTCATGAGCATTCTATAATCCAGGAAAAATATGCACTTCTTTATTTTAACTTCTCTACTTCAACCATTCGGCTTTCATTCTGTTAACCTCACCGCTTTAAAATGATTGATACTTTGTGGGTTCTTCCCCCAATTTTATCTACATGACAGGCTCATTCTTCCTCATATTTTTGCCAAAGTAACATGAAATATTTCTATTCATGCTCTGCTAATTCTAAATCCTTTAAAAGTATAAATCTTCTGATCTTCACGTTTTTTTACTTTAGAAATTATCCTTTCTCTTGTCCCATTAATTTATGGCTAATTAGAATTTAAACACCTTATAGTTTCCTCTACCTCACACTTATATACCCTCACTTGTCTTTGGCAGCACTTATGTACCCTGAAGTTTCTAAAAGTTGCACTAATACCTTATGTTATGCAAACACGAGAATTTTGCTATGAGTTTTCCCATGCGAGACAAGCTAATTTTAGAACCATATTGTATTGCTGTTAAAAATACCATAATTCCAGTTTAAACATGCCCCATTATATTTTAAAATAGAATTTGGGTGGGTTTAACAGTAAATTCCACAAATATTAAGGGCTAAAAGTTCTAAAATTAGTGTCCAAGTGTCACAGGAGAAAATCTGACTAAATTTTCAAGTTTGCATAACATAAGGTATTAAAGTGCAACTTCTAAGGACTTCAGGGTAAATAAAAGCTGCCAAAACAAGGGAGGGTATATAAGTGCAAGGATGTGGAAATTATGATGTATTTAAGTGGTATTTGGCCTAAATTTAATTACATCATTAACAAACATCATATAGAAGGCTTCTGAATAAGCTTATTAAGTCTGTCCAAAGCTCACCAAGACAGATTGACCCTTATAAACAAATAGCAAGAGATGCAGACCGTTGCCATAAGCCTATGGTGGGAATGATTACCCTAGTTATTGCATTTTAGCATCTCCTTAATCACAGCAGTGTGCCGACAAGATAAATACACAACAAAACCAAAGATGTTCCAAGTATTAACATTAAGGTTCACATGTGTATTTTAGTGTTTATATCTCCATTACTTTGTAAAATATAAACTCTTCAACTTGGATCATATAAAACACCAAACTCCAAAGTTGTGGTGAGGGCTGAGGTTTATAATTTTATATTCCAACATATGTCCTCTCAGGTTGAAGGCCTTTTTAGGGTTGAACCTGGACTCACACAGCGATATATTTTTTCAATCCTCTTTAAGTCGTGACTGATGGGATTTGACCCTTGGTTTCTCTGATACCGTGTTTGAAGTCCCGCCACTGTCACGAAAAACTCAAAAGTTGTGGTAAGAGTTACGATTTTATAATATAACAGAAATAGTTATCAGGGTAATGAGGAAAACTATCTTGAGAAAAATTCTTCATGACATGAGAAACTGATGAATGTTCAAAGATTATGGAACTTTTATATGTCATACGGTTTGCCTCTATAGCTCTACCTTCACCGCTTCTGATGACCACATAGTACAAGAAACCAAGAAAATTGTTCCACATGTAATTACTGATTCAAAATGGATACCCAGCTCTGGCAATATATTATAAAGAGAACAGACAAACTGAACTGACAAATGTACAAGTGGATCATACAAGAGAAAAGAGCAGTTACATAATATAAAGAATTTTTCATTCAAAGATAAGAAAAAAAAATCTGAGGATAGCAAACTTACATCAACTGTACAGCTCTTGCTGGAGGGAACCACTTCTTTAATTTCTCAAACTGTACAATTCCTTGAACTGCTGTAACAGGAATGGCAAAGAAAACTATAAGCAGAAATGATGCTACAAAAACTGCAATTTTGTTAAGCACCAAGAGACGATAAGGAATTGCCAAATTGTTCCACAAGACATCTCTTGGTTCTGGGGCAAATTCTGTGATCCATAGGAGTGGATGTACATGCTGTTGTGTCTGAGCAGCTAAAGCAGCACCCATCGTGATTTAAATGATACAAAAGCAGCAGGCAACTCCTGCAAATAGTTCAATTTAACCCACATTTCATTCAATTGCAACAGCTTGCAAATGAACAGCTTCTTAGTATTTCTATATCATTCAAAAGAACATGTGGCATAGATGCTTCTACCATGAAGCTGTGTCATACACTTATCATAGGGGTATCATGCTGAACACTTCTCATGCAGTTATAGAACACGACACCTGTAAATGTGCCATTGCTCTTTGAAATATGTTATTCAAAACTTTTTACCAGTCTCATCAACATCCTCATATCCATGCCACCCTGTGTATAAGATCATAATAATGATAAGGTGCTTTCAATCAGCTAACACACAAGGTATCAACCCATCCATTCAAATCCTATGACCGCCAGCAGCAACAAAGTCAGACCTTTCAAACAAACACAGCTAGCTATTAATAATAAAGGGAATAAGAAATCATTGGACTTGTCAAAATTCCATATTAAAGCCCTTTCCACTGAGGGTTCATTAGAGTTTCTCAGAAAGAAAAATGGATGTTTCAGTTTATCAGACAATAGTGACGATCAAGAAAAATCAGTGCGTTCAGGAACATCGAACTATTGGAGTTATGCCCAAGAAGTATTAAATGGATTATGGTTGAACCATTAATCTAAAGGACAGTACATATGATAAAATATAATACTACAAAACATAAGGTTCACAAAATTTAATGAACCTTTAATAATTGAAGGATCAAAAAGAATACCTTTTGTTTAAGAATGTTTTCACATTGTAAGAAGCTTAATCTTTTGACATACTTCTTGAAGCTCTTTCTCATTCACCCCTATGTCTTCAGTATTCAATTGGAATATATCAAAAATAGAGCCTTTACTTAGCTTCTCCACTGAAATTTGCCGTAATTTTGTATCCTTCTTTCAATTGAAGATGCCCGATCCTGCAAATATTAATCTCTATTAGCCCTTATAAAAATGATGTGAAGTAGAAACAGTTAATGCTTCACAGTTCTACATGCTAGTTTTCCTTAATTTGTGATGCTTTACTAAAATCCCAACAGATGATAAATGGAGAAGTTCACACTTGGATATCTATTTCTATCACCTATAAAAGAGACAACAAACAACAATAACAAAGCATTTATGTCAAGCTTTGCGATGAGCTACATGAACATACAGCTCAGCTAAGGGACAGGAGCAATGAGCTACATGAACATACAGCTCATCTAAGGGACAGGAATAAGACCAAATACCTATATAGATCAACAAATACAGTTCATGTTAATGATCATTAAGCAACTGACTCATACTCAAATGATAGTAAAATAAATTCAACACTGTAGGTGTGATACACAAAGATTTTACTTCTGTAGAACATTGACAGCAGGGTTACAACGGGGAGAAAAGTAAGGTGTGTAGTATTTAATTTTCACAAAAAGTAACTTCAAAGTAAGAAAAGATCATGCATGCAAACAAGAACACCATTCAGGCAGAGATCATACACTAGAACAAAACTGTGTTTTGGGGAAAATTTTATAACTTCCATTTGGACCCTTTCTGAAACTCAACTTCCAGTGGCAAAGGATGAAACTTGCCAGATTGTCAAGGACATTAATATGTGTTCAGGACCACTAGAAATCAGCTTAAAGAAGAATACAAAGAGATAAGAGGATATAGAAGTATTAAGCCATACAAAAGTTACAAATATTTATGTCCACTTGTGAAACCAAATATATCTACTGACAGCGGAAGATATAAGAACTGCAAAACTTATGTCCAGAATAAACATAACAGAATAAACATAACTAAATAAAGAAACAAAAAGAACTACTTCAGAAGCAGAATGTTGAATATCAAAATGTAGTATCAGTGCCTTAAGCTCGGCATGGCTAGCTAAACAGTCACATCTCTTGGAACCTAAGGAAGGTCATTGACTCAACACAAATAACATGAATCCGTAACCTTTGTGTATGATTCAGTCTAAGCAACATAGTTGCAAATTAAGTTATTATGGAGCATTAATTTAGAGACATAAAAGTGAAAGGATAGTCTGCCTTCAAAATATAGATAAAAAATTAAGTTGAGAAAATTGGAGCAATAAAAATACAATCCAACTCAGCATACTCAGTAGAACAGTACACGTACCCATAATTCCTCAACATATTTTCCTTCGTATACCATTTGATAAGATTGGTAAGTATAAGGATGATGCTTGGAGAAGAAATGTTCAACAGAACATCCACGAGCCTTATGCTCTGTACAAATAGGAATACCTCGAACTAGCACAGTGAACTGATCAGGTCGATGCCTCTGGTTAGCTATGTGCTGAATTCTTCTATGTAAAACCCCTTTATACTCCTGAAGACAAAAAGTGAGAAAATATACATTGTAACAGTTAAAATAAACTATAAAATTCATAAATTCTTAATTTGACAAAGGTGCAAGTCACAAAACCATTTAAGTTTTCATCATAAAATGCTTAAGAGGATGAACATCATAAATAGTAAAATTACTCAATCAGACAATGCAACATGTGCTTCTAAGTATCAGTCGGAAAACTACCTATAGGTTGCTCACTTCAGTACTCTCCATGTATTTAGGGGTGTTTCAGATGTGTTCTTAGGTAACTGTCAAAGGAGTCGGTCTAAAATCACATCATCTGACAGATAGTTCACGTTGTTGAACATTACGTCCATGGACCAAAAGCGATTATATATAAAAATCATGTGATTTGAATATAACCACACCATTAACAGAATGGCCTATTCTGAAAGCATGGTTTAAGGCATCATAGTTGCATGGTATTCCCATGAATCTTTATAGATGAATATCTTAAGACATGGCGATCATGATAAATGATGCTGGGAAGGTATTGTAACCCCAATTAGAGTAGCTGAAGATGATGCACATTCACAGAACACTATAACATTTCAGCATCTTCATTAACTGCCATGACAAAAAAGGACAAAGGTAGAAAGACTCTGAACGGCGTTCATGCTTGAGCTAGAATGCACAATAAGACCACCTAGGGAAGCACAGGAAAGTTGGACCATATATAGGATGACAGGATAATGAAAGAAAACAAAAGAGGACGGCCATCACTGAAGTGCTATTATATATATTGTATAATAGAAAGCTAGATGGATTTAAAGAATATTCCAGGAATCTTTGTCTACTACTAAACTTTGCTATATTGCTTTTTTTCCCCTTCATATGGAGAATCTGCCAGTTTTGGGTGGTCGGGTTGAGGCCATGTTTGACCAATTTGGGAAAAGTTCAGCTAATAGTATATTCTGAAGAGCACTGCATGTTTACTAAACTTATGCCCTTCATACACAACCTAGAACTTCCCTTACAGAAGAGGACCTGCTACTAATAGTATATAAAAGAAAATAGGCCAGACTTTCTCCAATGACTTTGCAACAAGACAATCCTAAACAGGTAGAAAGGATTGAAGAAGTCAAGGATGCTAGGAAAGAAAAGTGTTGGCTGGAAACAGGTGTAACGGTCAGTGTCAGATACTAAATACGGACATTGGATTCCTCTAGTTCCAAATAACAGATTCAACCACCTGACCTTGAGTTTGCAGACATGTTATTTTCATGTACCATCTTCAATAAGACTAATAACAATTCCATCTTTCTCCAAAAGAATATGAAACAGCAATGTCTGAAAGTCCCTACTAGCATAGATGTTGAGACCTACTGCCTAACCAGAATGAACCTGCACCAGGTTAGCCATTACAAACTACCATGATAAATGCATTTGAAATCTCCATATACACATGCAGTCTTTATATATGTCTATGAAACTATTTTTGCCAAAGTAACATGAAATATTTCTATTCATGCTCTGCTAATTCTAAATCCTTTAAAAGTATAAATCTTCTGATCTTCACGTTTTTTACTTTAGAAATTATCCTTTCTCTTGTCCCATTAATTTATGGCTAATTAGAATTTAAACACCTTATAGTTTCCTCTACCTCACATATATACCCTCACTTGTCTTTGGCAGCACTTATGTACCCTGAAGTTTCTAAAAGTTGCACTAATACCTTATGTTATGCAAACACGAGAATTTTGCTATGAGTTTTCCCATGCGAGACAAGCTAATTTTAGAACCATATTGTATTGCTGTTAAAAATACCATAATTCCAGTTTAAACATGCCCCATTATATTTTAAAATAGAATTTGGGTGGGTTTAACAGTAAATTCCACAAATATTAAGGGCTAAAAGTTCTAAAATTAGTGTCCAAGTGTCACAGGAGAAAATCTGACTAAATTTTCAAGTTTGCATAACATAAGGTATTAAAGTGCAACTTCTAAGGACTTCAGGGTAAATAAAAGCTGCCAAAACAAGGGAGGGTATATAAGTGCAAGGATGTGGAAATTATGATGTATTTAAGTGGTATTTGGCCTAAATTTAATTACATCATTAACAAACATCATATAGAAGGCTTCTGAATAAGCTTATTAAGTCTGTCCAAAGCTCACCAAGACAGATTGACCCTTATAAACAAATAGCAAGAGATGCAGACCGTTGCCATAAGCCTATGGTGGGAATGATTACCCTAGTTATTGCATTTTAGCATCTCCTTAATCACAGCAGTGTGCCGACAAGATAAATACACAACAAAACCAAAGATGTTCCAAGTATTAACATTAAGGTTCACATGTGTATTTTAGTGTTTATATCTCCATTACTTTGTAAAATATAAACTCTTCAACTTGGATCATATAAAACACCAAACTCCAAAGTTGTGGTGAGGGCTGAGGTTTATAATTTTATATTCCAACATATGTCCTCTCAGGTTGAAGGCCTTTTTAGGGTTGAACCTGGACTCACACAGCGATATATTTTTTTCAATCCTCTTTTAAGTCGTGACTGATGGGATTTGACCCTTGGTTTCTCTGATACCGTGTTTGAAGTCCCGCCACTGTCACGAAAAACTCAAAAGTTGTGGTAAGAGTTACGATTTTATAATATAACAGAAATAGTTATCAGGGTAATGAGGAAAACTATCTTGAGAAAAATTCTTCATGACATGAGAAACTGATGAATGTTCAAAGATTATGGAACTTTTTATATGTCATACGGTTTGCCTCTATAGCTCTACCTTCACGCTTCTGATGACCACATAGTACAAGAAACCAAGAAAATTGTTCCACATGTAATTACTGATTCAAAATGGATACCCAGCTCTGGCAATATATTATAAAGAGAACAGACAAACTGAACTGACAAATGTACAAGTGGATCATACAAGAGAAAAGAGCAGTTACATAATATAAAGAATTTTTCATTCAAAAGATAAGAAAATAAAATGCGAAGGATAGCAAACTTACATCAACTGTACAGCTCTTGCTGGAGGGAACCACTTCTTTAATTTCTCAAACTGTACAATTCCTTGAACTGCTGTAACAGGAATGGCAAAGAAAACTATAAGCAGAAATGATGCTACAAAAACTGCAATTTTGTTAAGCACCAAGAGACGATAAGGAATTGCCAAATTGTTCCACAAGACATCTCTTGGTTCTGGGGCAAATTCTGTGATCCATAGGAGTGGATGTACATGCTGTTGTGTCTGAGCAGCTAAAGCAGCACCCCATCGTGATTTAAATGATACAAAAGCAGCAGGCAACTCCTGCAAATAGTTCAATTTAACCCACATTTCATTCAATTGCAACAGCTTGCAAATGAACAGCTTCTTAGTATTTCTATATCATTCAAAAGAACATGTGGCATAGATGCTTCTACCATGAAGCTGTGTCATACACTTATCATAGGGGTATCATGCTGAACACTTCTCATGCAGTTATAGAACACGACACCTGTAAATGTGCCATTGCTCTTTGAAATATGTTATTCAAAACTTTTACCAGTCTCATCAACATCCTCATATCCATGCCACCCTGTGTATAAGATCATAATAATGATAAGGTGCTTTCAATCAGCTAACACACAAGGTATCAACCCATCCATTCAAATCCTATGACCGCCAGCAGCAACAAAGTCAGACCTTTCAAACAAACACAGCTAGCTATTAATAATAAAGGGAATAAGAAATCATTGGACTTGTCAAAATTCCATATTAAAGCCCTTTCCACTGAGGGTTCATTAGAGTTTCTCAGAAAGAAAAATGGATGTTTCAGTTTATCAGACAATAGTGACGATCAAGAAAAATCAGATGCGTTCAGGAACATCGAACTATTGGAGTTATGCCCAAGAAGTATTAAATGGATTATGGTTGAACCATTAATCTAAAGGACAGTACATATGATAAAATATAATACTACAAAACATAAGGTTCACAAAATTTAATGAACCTTTAATAATTGAAGGATCAAAAAGAATACCTTTTGTTTAAGAATGTTTTCACATTGTAAGAAGCTTAATCTTTTGACATACTTCTTGAAGCTCTTTCTCATTCACCCCTATGTCTTCAGTATTCAATTGGAATATATCAAAAATAGAGCCTTTACTTAGCTTCTCCACTGAAATTTGCCGTAATTTTGTATCCTTCTTTCAATTGAAGATGCCCGATCCTGCAAATATTAATCTCTATTAGCCCTTATAAAAATGATGTGAAGTAGAAACAGTTAATGCTTCACAGTTCTACATGCTAGTTTTCCTTAATTTGTGATGCTTTACTAAAATCCCAACAGATGATAAATGGAGAAGTTCACACTTGGATATCTATTTCTATCACCTATAAAAGAGACAACAAACAACAATAACAAAGCATTTATGTCAAGCTTTTGCGATGAGCTACATGAACATACAGCTCAGCTAAGGGACAGGAGCAATGAGCTACATGAACATACAGCTCATCTAAGGGACAGGAATAAGACCAAATACCTATATAGATCAACAAATACAGTTCATGTTAATGATCATTAAGCAACTGACTCATACTCAAATGATAGTAAAATAAATTCAACACTGTAGGTGTGATACACAAAGATTTTACTTCTGTAGAACATTGACAGCAGGGTTACAACGGGGAGAAAAGTAAGGTGTGTAGTATTTAATTTTCACAAAAAGTAACTTCAAAGTAAGAAAAGATCATGCATGCAAACAAGAACACCATTCAGGCAGAGATCATACACTAGAACAAAACTGTGTTTTGGGGAAAATTTTATAACTTCCATTTGGACCCTTTCTGAAACTCAACTTCCAGTGGCAAAGGATGAAACTTGCCAGATTGTCAAGGACATTAATATGTGTTCAGGACCACTAGAAATCAGCTTAAAGAAGAATACAAAGAGATAAGAGGATATAGAAGTATTAAGCCATACAAAAAGTTACAAATATTTATGTCCACTTGTGAAACCAAATATATCTACTGACAGCGGAAGATATAAGAACTGCAAAACTTATGTCCAGAATAAACATAACAGAATAAACATAACTAAATAAAGAAACAAAAAGAACTACTTCAGAAGCAGAATGTTGAATATCAAAATGTAGTATCAGTGCCTTAAGCTCGGCATGGCTAGCTAAACAGTCACATCTCTTGGAACCTAAGGAAGGTCATTGACTCAACACAAATAACATGAATCCGTAACCTTGTGTATGATTCAGTCTAAGCAACATAGTTGCAAATTAAGTTATTATGGAGCATTAATTTAGAGACATAAAAGTGAAAGGATAGTCTGCCTTCAAAATATAGATAAAAAATTAAGTTGAGAAAATTGGAGCAATAAAAATACAATCCAACTCAGCATACTCAGTAGAACAGTACACGTACCCATAATTCCTCAACATATTTTCCTTCGTATACCATTTGATAAGATTGGTAAGTATAAGGATGATGCTTGGAGAAGAAATGTTCAACAGAACATCCACGAGCCTTATGCTCTGTACAAATAGGAATACCTCGAACTAGCACAGTGAACTGATCAGGTCGATGCCTCTGGTTAGCTATGTGCTGAATTCTTCTATGTAAAACCCTTTATACTCCTGAAGACAAAAAGTGAGAAAATATACATTGTAACAGTTAAAATAAACTATAAAATTCATAAATTCTTAATTTGACAAAGGTGCAAGTCACAAAACCATTTAAGTTTTCATCATAAAATGCTTAAGAGGATGAACATCATAAATAGTAAAATTACTCAATCAGACAATGCAACATGTGCTTCTAAGTATCAGTGCGAAAACTACCTATAGGTTGCTCACTTCAGTACTCTCCATGTATTTAGGGTGTTTCAGATGTGTTCTTAGGTAACTGTCAAAGGAGTCGGTCTAAAATCACATCATCTGACAGATAGTTCACGTTGTTGAACATTACGTCCATGGACCAAAACGATTATATATAAAAATCATGTGATTTGAATATAACCACACCATTAACAGAATGGCCTATTCTGAAAGCATGGTTTAAGGCATCATAGTTGCATGGTATTCCCATGAATCTTTATAGATGAATATCTTAAGACATGGCGATCATGATAAATGATGCTGGGAAGGTATTGTAACCCCAATTAGAGTAGCTGAAGATGATGCACATTCACAGAACACTATAACATTTCAGCATCTTCATTAACTGCCATGACAAAAAAGGACAAAGGTAGAAAGACTCTGAACGGCGTTCATGCTTGAGCTAGAATGCACAATAAGACCACCTAGGGAAGCACAGGAAAGTTGGACCATATATAGGATGACAGGATAATGAAAGAAAACAAAAGAGGACGGCCATCACTGAAGTGCTATTATATATATTGTATAATAGAAAGCTAGATGGATTTAAAGAATATTCCAGGAATCTTTGTCTACTACTAAACTTTGCTATATTGCTTTTTTTCCCCTTCATATGGAGAATCTGCCAGTTTTGGGTGGTCGGGTTGAGGCCATGTTTGACCAATTTGGGAAAAGTTCAGCTAATAGTATATTCTGAAGAGCACTGCATGTTTACTAAACTTATGCCCTTCATACACAACCTAGAACTTCCCTTACAGAAGAGGACCTGCTACTAATAGTATATAAAAGAAAATAGGCCAGACTTTCTCCAATGACTTTGCAACAAGACAATCCTAAACAGGTAGAAAGGATTGAAGAAGTCAAGGATGCTAGGAAAGAAAAGTGTTGGCTGGAAACAGGTGTAACGGTCAGTGTCAGATACTAAATACGGACATTGGATTCCTCTAGTTCCAAATAACAGATTCAACCACCTGACCTTGAGTTTGCAGACATGTTATTTTCATGTACCATCTTCAATAAGACTAATAACAATTCCATCTTTCTCCAAAAGAATATGAAACAGCAATGTCTGAAAGTCCCTACTAGCATAGATGTTGAGACCTACTGCCTAACCAGAATGAACCTGCACCAGGTTAGCCATTACAAACTACCATGATAAATGCATTTGAAATCTCCATATACACATGCAGTCTTTATATATGTCTATGAAACTATTTTTGCCAAAAGAGAGAAATCTTTTCCTATACTGAAAACAATCTGTAACTTAAATGCTGTACAATGATATGAGAAGATAGGTCAGAAACTCACGATGTATAGCAAATACAGTACATAAAATGAGATAAAGCATAAGCATGAAAAATGCACCCAGAGCCTGCAAAAGTTAAAAAGAAACATCCAATTTAGCAACAGAAGTAAATATTCTTCAAAGTCCATAGAAAATAGGTGACATAATCATACAATGAGAGTTAGGATAAATGATCAACAAGATGATATAAGATGGTAAAATTTAATAGGAAACACCATAATGGATCATTCAGGCGTAGTAGTTCCATTTGTCTGGCCACCTACTTCTTACACCAGCAATTAAATATTGTATAGTAGAAAGCTAGATATGTTTAGAAAATTCCAAGAATCTTTAGGCTAAACAATTCCATGATATTCCTACTTTGGCCTTTGTGTGGAAAATCTGGCCCGTCGATTTCTTTTGTGTTGTATCGAGACGCCTTTTGACCAATTTGGTCCAAATTGGAACAAATTTGTCTTCTTTAACTCATGCATGAATCATCAATAAAATTTTGAGAAAGAGACCCTTCAAGAACTTCTTATTTCCCTTCTTGATCTTGATTGCAAGTTCACTTCCTCTTGCTTAGTGTGACCCAAATAATTCTTTGTAAACTTTTCATTCCCTCAATGTCCCATAGTGATTAATTTGCTGTGTCAGTACCTAGTACATCTTACTAAGTAGATGTTACACTATTTTTATGATTATTCCATATTATCCTTGGGAGAGTCGCTAGGTATTGTTTTCCATTTAGGGTGTTAGCACCATATAGATTAGTCATCCATGTTTGGATCTTCCTGAGAAATTTCAGCACTGCTCTTAATTGCAGAATCCAAAGAGGAATTCCTGTTTTAATTGCTGTTCTCAGCCCTTTCTTTGAAAAGGTTTTGGCAGGGGACCAAAAGTTTGTTCAATATCAAAATTCCAATTATGTTGAAAACTGTTATCGACATGAAATATTGGTTATTATATCAAAACGCCCTAGCTCTAGCATACTGTCATACTAATATCACATTCATTATTGGCAAACCAGTAGCTATGCAAAAATCCGATTAAAATTTTCAAAAACATAGAAGTTGATATATAGTCAATAATTACTTGATGAGACAGACAAACTGAACTGACAAATGTACAAGTGGATCATACAAGAGAAAAGAGCAGTTACATAATATAAAGAATTTTTCATTCAAAAGATAAGAAAATAAAATGCGAAGGATAGCAAACTTACATCAACTGTACAGCTCTTGCTGGAGGGAACCACTTCTTTAATTTCTCAAACTGTACAATTCCTTGAACTGCTGTAACAGGAATGGCAAAGAAAACTATAAGCAGAAATGATGCTACAAAAACTGCAATTTTGTTAAGCACCAAGAGACGATAAGGAATTGCCAAATTGTTCCACAAGACATCTCTTGGTTCTGGGGCAAATTCTGTGATCCATAGGAGTGGATGTACATGCTGTTGTGTCTGAGCAGCTAAAGCAGCACCCCATCGTGATTTAAATGATACAAAAGCAGCAGGCAACTCCTGCAAATAGTTCAATTTAACCCACATTTCATTCAATTGCAACAGCTTGCAAATGAACAGCTTCTTAGTATTTCTATATCATTCAAAAGAACATGTGGCATAGATGCTTCTACCATGAAGCTGTGTCATACACTTATCATAGGGGTATCATGCTGAACACTTCTCATGCAGTTATAGAACACGACACCTGTAAATGTGCCATTGCTCTTTGAAATATGTTATTCAAAACTTTTTACCAGTCTCATCAACATCCTCATATCCATGCCACCCTGTGTATAAGATCATAATAATGATAAGGTGCTTTCAATCAGCTAACACACAAGGTATCAACCCATCCATTCAAATCCTATGACCGCCAGCAGCAACAAAGTCAGACCTTTCAAACAAACACAGCTAGCTATTAATAATAAAGGGAATAAGAAATCATTGGACTTGTCAAAATTCCATATTAAAGCCCTTTCCACTGAGGGTTCATTAGAGTTTCTCAGAAAGAAAAATGGATGTTTCAGTTTATCAGACAATAGTGACGATCAAGAAAAATCAGTACGTTCAGGAACATCGAACTATTGGAGTTATGCCCAAGAAGTATTAAATGGATTATGGTTGAACCATTAATCTAAAGGACAGTACATATGATAAAATATAATACTACAAAACATAAGGTTCACAAAATTTAATGAACCTTTAATAATTGAAGGATCAAAAAAGAATACCTTTTGTTTAAGAATGTTTTCACATTGTAAGAAGCGAATCTTTTGACATACTTCTTGAAGCTCTTTCTCATTCACCCCTATGTCTTCAGTATTCAATTGGAATATATCAAAAATAGAGCCTTTACTTCGCTTCTCCACTGAAATTTGCCGTAATTTTTGTATCCTTCTTTCAATTGAAGATGCCCGATCCTGCAAATATTAATCTCTATTAGCCCTTATAAAAAATGATGTGAAGTAGAAACAGTTAATGCTTCACAGTTCTACATGCTAGTTTTCCTTAATTTGTGATGCTTTACTAAAATCCCAACAGATGATAAATGGAGAAGTTCACACTTGGATATCTATTTCTATCACCTATAAAAAGAGACAACAAACAACAATAACAAAGCATTTATGTCAAGCTTTTGCGATGAGCTACATGAACATACAGCTCAGCTAAGGGACAGGAGCAATGAGCTACATGAACATACAGCTCATCTAAGGGACAGGAATAAGACCAAATACCTATATAGATCAACAAATACAGTTCATGTTAATGATCATTAAGCAACTGACTCATACTCAAATGATAGTAAAATAAATTCAACACTGTAGGTGTGATACACAAAGATTTTACTTCTGTAGAACATTGACAGCAGGGTTACAACGGGGGAGAAAAGTAAGGTGTGTAGTATTTAATTTTCACAAAAAAGTAACTTCAAAGTAAGAAAAGATCATGCATGCAAACAAGAACACCATTCAGGCAGAGATCATACACTAGAACAAAAACTGTGTTTTGGGGAAAAATTTTATAACTTCCATTTGGACCCTTTCTGAAACTCAACTTCCAGTGGCAAAAGGATGAAACTTGCCAGATTGTCAAGGACATTAATATGTGTTCAGGACCACTAGAAATCAGCTTAAAGAAGAATACAAAGAGATAAGAGGATATAGAAGTATTGCGCCATACAAAAAGTTACAAATATTTATGTCCACTTGTGAAACCAAATATATCTACTGACAGCGGGAAGATATAAGAACTGCAAAACTTATGTCCAGAATAAACATAACAGAATAAACATAACTAAATAAAGAAACAAAAAAAGAACTACTTCAGAAGCAGAATGTTGAATATCAAAATGTAGTATCAGTGCCTTAAGCTCGGCATGGCTAGCTAAACAGTCACATCTCTTGGAACCTAAGGAAGGTCATTGACTCAACACAAATAACATGAATCCGTAACCTTTGTGTATGATTCAGTCTAAGCAACATAGTTGCAAATTAAGTTATTATGGAGCATTAATTTAGAGACATAAAAGTGAAAGGATAGTCTGCCTTCAAAATATAGATAAAAAATTAAGTTGAGAAAATTGGAGCAATAAAAATACAATCCAACTCAGCATACTCAGTAGAACAGTACACGCACCCATAATTCCTCAACATATTTTCCTTCGTATACCATTTGATAAGATTGGTAAGTATAAGGATGATGCTTGGAGAAGAAATGTTCAACAGAACATCCACGAGCCTTATGCTCTGTACAAATAGGAATACCTCGAACTAGCACAGTGAACTGATCAGGTCGATGCCTCTGGTTAGCTATGTGCTGAATTCTTCTATGTAAAACCCCTTTATACTCCTGAAGACAAAAAGTGAGAAAATATACATTGTAACAGTTAAAATAAACTATAAAATTCATAAATTCTTAATTTGACAAAGGTGCAAGTCACAAAACCATTTAAGTTTTCATCATAAAATGCTTAAGAGGATGAACATCATAAATAGTAAAATTACTCAATCAGACAATGCAACATGTGCTTCTAAGTATCAGTGCGGAAAACTACCTATAGGTTGCTCACTTCAGTACTCTCCATGTATTTAGGGTGTTTCAGATGTGTTCTTAGGTAACTGTCAAAGGAGTCGGTCTAAAATCACATCATCTGACAGATAGTTCACGTTGTTGAACATTACGTCCATGGACCAAAACGATTATATATAAAAATCATGTGATTTGAATATAACCACACCATTAACAGAATGGCCTATTCTGAAAGCATGGTTTAAGGCATCATAGTTGCATGGTATTCCCATGAATCTTTATAGATGAATATCTTAAGACATGGCGATCATGATAAATGATGCTGGGAAGGTATTGTAACCCCAATTAGAGTAGCTGAAGATGATGCACATTCACAGAACACTATAACATTTCAGCATCTTCATTAACTGCCATGACAAAAAAAGGACAAAGGTAGAAAGACTCTGAACGACGTTCATGCTTGAGCTAGAATGCACAATAAGACCACCTAGGGAAGCACAGGAAAGTTGGACCATATATAGGATGACAGGATAATGAAAGAAAACAAAAGAGGACGGCCATCACTGAAGTGCTATTATATATATTGTATAATAGAAAGCTAGATGGATTTAAAGAATATTCCAGGAATCTTTGTCTACTACTAAACTTTGCTATATTGCTTCTTTTTTCCCTTCATATGGAGAATCTGCCAGTTTTGGGTGGTCGGGTTGAGGCCATGTTTGACCAATTTGGGAAAAGTTCAGCTAATAGTATATTTACTGAAGAGCACTGCATGTTTACTAAACTTATGCCCTTCATACACAACCTAGAACTTCCCTTACAGAAGAGGACCTGCTACTAATAGTATATAAAAGAAAATAGGCCAGACTTTCTCCAATGACTTTGCAACAAGACAATCCTAAACAGGTAGAAAGGATTGAAGAAGTCAAGGATGCTAGGAAAGAAAAGTGTTGGCTGGAAACAGGTGTAACGGTCAGTGTCAGATACTAAATACGGACATTGGATTCCTCTAGTTCCAAATAACAGATTCAACCACCTGACCTTGAGTTTGCAGACATGTTATTTTCATGTACCATCTTCAATAAGACTAATAACAATTCCATCTTTCTCCAAAAGAATATGAAACAGCAATGTCTGAAAGTCCCTACTAGCATAGATGTTGAGACCTACTGCCTAACCAGAATGAACCTGCACCAGGTTAGCCATTACAAACTACCATGATAAATGCATTTGAAATCTCCATATACACATGCAGTCTTTATATATGTCTATGAAACTATTTTTGCCAAAAGAGAGAAATCTTTTCCTATACTGAAAACAATCTGTAACTTAAATGCTGTACAATGATATGAGAAGATAGGTCAGAAACTCACGATGTATAGCAAATACAGT
This sequence comes from Asparagus setaceus, assembly GCA_012295165.1. Lineage (NCBI taxonomy): Eukaryota > Viridiplantae > Streptophyta > Magnoliopsida > Asparagales > Asparagaceae > Asparagus > Asparagus setaceus. The sequence continues at coordinate 66,762,385 of CM022702.1, forward strand.
ACATAAAATGAGATAAAGCATAAGCATGAAAAATGCACCCAGAGCCTGCAAAAAGTTAAAAAGAAACATCCAATTTAGCAACAGAAGTAAATATTCTTCAAAGTCCATAGAAAATAGGTGACATAATCATACAATGAGAGTTAGGATAAATGATCAACAAGATGATATAAGATGGTAAAATTTAATAGGAAACACCATAATGGATCATTCAGAGCGTAGTAGTTCCATTTGTCTGGCCACCTACTTCTTACACCAGCAATTAAATATTGTATAGTAGAAAGCTAGATATGTTTAGAAAATTCCAAGAATCTTTAGGCTAAACAATTCCATGATATTCCTACTTTGGCCTTTGTGTGGAAAATCTGGCCCGTCGATTTCTTTTGTGTTGTATCGAGACGCCTTTTGACCAATTTGGTCCAAATTGGAACAAATTTGTCTTCTTTAACTCATGCATGAATCATCAATAAAATTTTGAGAAAGAGACCCTTCAAGAACTTCTTATTTCCCTTCTTGATCTTGATTGCAAGTTCACTTCCTCTTGCTTAGTGTGACCCAAATAATTTTTGTAAACTTTTCATTCCCTCAATGTCCCATAGTGATTAATTTGCTGTGTCAGTACCTAGTACATCTTACTAAGTAGATGTTACACTATTTTTATGATTATTCCATATTATCCTTGGGAGAGTCGCTAGGTATTGTTTTCCATTTAGGGTGTTAGCACCATATAGATTAGTCATCCATGTTTGGATCTTCCTGAGAAATTTCAGCACTGCTCTTAATTGCAGAATCCAAAGAGGAATTCCTGTTTTAATTGCTGTTCTCAGCCCTTTCTTTGAAAAGGTTTTGGCAGGGGACCAAAAGTTTGTTCAATATCAAAATTCCAATTATGTTGAAAACTGTTATCGACATGAAATATTGGTTATTATATCAAAACGCCCTAGCTCTAGCATACTGTCATACTAATATCACATTCATTATTGGCAAACCAGTAGCTATGCAAAAACCGATTAAAATTTTCAAAAACATAGAAGTTGATATATAGTCAATAATTACTTGATGAGACTGTCAAACTCTAAGTCTTCTTGCCATTAAGTTTTTAAATTTATCTTAGTTACTTATAAAGAGCATGAACATTGTTCAGTAATGGATAATTCTATGTGCAAAATGTGCTTTCTTGTTTGTATATTCATTTCAAGATGCCACTGATGCATCAAAAATTATATTTTTGCTTTTAATAAATTGTCATACAGAGAATTAGACTATTGAAGGGAGAACAGTTCACTACCTATAATTGGACCAGATGAAGTATGTTTCGCTTCTGCAGGAAGACTGAGAACTGCAGCATGGGTACAACCATAAAGGTAACAACATTCAACAATATTTATTTATATAATTTTGTTCTAGAGATAAAGCAACGATGTATGTACATACAAGCTTCAATTTGCATAGAAGTAGCACTCACCTGTTAGATCCTCTTTCCACATTAGAAATCGTAAAATGATCCACAGAAGATGAGACTTCATTCATAGATAAGTCTTCCGGACTGGTATAATTTATAGGTACAAGAATCACCAGCCCAATCAAAGAGCAGACCGAAAAAATTTGATGCTGTGTATAGATCAATTATCATAATTAGGAAACTGCAGTAGGTTCAAAGTAAGAAAAACCTATAAAAATCATAGACAAGAGAGAGATAAACATGAAAAGAAGATCGTCCATTTCGATTAAATAGAAATATAAAAGACCAAGTGAATATGCACTCTACAGAAAGCATATATATATTTACTATAAAAGAGACATAAATATCATTAATAATTGAAGGATCAAAAAGAATACCTTTTGTTTAAGAATGTTTTCACATTGTAAGAAGCGAATCTTTTGACATACTTCTTGAAGCTCTTTCTCATTCACCCTATGTCTTCAGTATTCAATTGGAATATATCAAAAATAGAGCCTTTACTTCGCTTCTCCACTGAAATTTGCCGTAATTTTTGTATCCTTCTTTCAATTGAAGATGCCCGATCCTGCAAATATTAATCTCTATTAGCCCTTATAAAAATGATGTGAAGTAGAAACAGTTAATGCTTCACAGTTCTACATGCTAGTTTTCCTTAATTTGTGATGCTTTACTAAAATCCCAACAGATGATAAATGGAGAAGTTCACACTTGGATATCTATTTCTATCACCTATAAAAGAGACAACAAACAACAATAACAAAGCATTTATGTCAAGCTTTTGCGATGAGCTACATGAACATACAGCTCAGCTAAGGGACAGGAGCAATGAGCTACATGAACATACAGCTCATCTAAGGGACAGGAATAAGACCAAATACCTATATAGATCAACAAATACAGTTCATGTTAATGATCATTAAGCAACTGACTCATACTCAAATGATAGTAAAATAAATTCAACACTGTAGGTGTGATACACAAAGATTTTACTTCTGTAGAACATTGACAGCAGGGTTACAACGGGGGAGAAAAGTAAGGTGTGTAGTATTTAATTTTCACAAAAAAGTAACTTCAAAGTAAGAAAAGATCATGCATGCAAACAAGAACACCATTCAGGCAGAGATCATACACTAGAACAAAAACTGTGTTTTGGGGAAAAATTTTATAACTTCCATTTGGACCCTTTCTGAAACTCAACTTCCAGTGGCAAAAGGATGAAACTTGCCAGATTGTCAAGGACATTAATATGTGTTCAGGACCACTAGAAATCAGCTTAAAGAAGAATACAAAGAGATAAGAGGATATAGAAGTATTGCGCCATACAAAAAGTTACAAATATTTATGTCCACTTGTGAAACCAAATATATCTACTGACAGCGGAAGATATAAGAACTGCAAAACTTATGTCCAGAATAAACATAACAGAATAAACATAACTAAATAAAGAAACAAAAAGAACTACTTCAGAAGCAGAATGTTGAATATCAAAATGTAGTATCAGTGCCTTAAGCTCGGCATGGCTAGCTAAACAGTCACATCTCTTGGAACCTAAGGAAGGTCATTGACTCAACACAAATAACATGAATCCGTAACCTTTGTGTATGATTCAGTCTAAGCAACATAGTTGCAAATTAAGTTATTATGGAGCATTAATTTAGAGACATAAAAGTGAAAGGATAGTCTGCCTTCAAAATATAGATAAAAAATTAAGTTGAGAAAATTGGAGCAATAAAAATACAATCCAACTCAGCATACTCAGTAGAACAGTACACGTACCCATAATTCCTCAACATATTTTCCTTCGTATACCATTTGATAAGATTGGTAAGTATAAGGATGATGCTTGGAGAAGAAATGTTCAACAGAACATCCACGAGCCTTATGCTCTGTACAAATAGGAATACCTCGAACTAGCACAGTGAACTGATCAGGTCGATGCCTCTGGTTAGCTATGTGCTGAATTCTTCTATGTAAAACCCCTTTATACTCCTGAAGACAAAAAGTGAGAAAATATACATTGTAACAGTTAAAATAAACTATAAAATTCATAAATTCTTAATTTGACAAAGGTGCAAGTCACAAAACCATTTAAGTTTTCATCATAAAATGCTTAAGAGGATGAACATCATAAATAGTAAAATTACTCAATCAGACAATGCAACATGTGCTTCTAAGTATCAGTGCGGAAAACTACCTATAGGTTGCTCACTTCAGTACTCTCCATGTATTTAGGGTGTTTCAGATGTGTTCTTAGGTAACTGTCAAAGGAGTCGGTCTAAAATCACATCATCTGACAGATAGTTCACGTTGTTGAACATTACGTCCATGGACCAAAACGATTATATATAAAAATCATGTGATTTGAATATAACCACACCATTAACAGAATGGCCTATTCTGAAAGCATGGTTTAAGGCATCATAGTTGCATGGTATTCCCATGAATCTTTATAGATGAATATCTTAAGACATGGCGATCATGATAAATGATGCTGGGAAGGTATTGTAACCCCAATTAGAGTAGCTGAAGATGATGCACATTCACAGAACACTATAACATTTCAGCATCTTCATTAACTGCCATGACAAAAAAGGACAAAGGTAGAAAGACTCTGAACGACGCTCATGCTTGAGCTAGAATGCACAATAAGACCACCTAGGGAAGCACAGGAAAGTTGGACCATATATAGGATGACAGGATAATGAAAGAAAACAAAAGAGGACGGCCATCACTGAAGTGCTATTATATATATTGTATAATAGAAAGCTAGATGGATTTAAAGAATATTCCAGGAATCTTTGTCTACTACTAAACTTTGCTATATTGCTTCTTTTTTCCCTTCATATGGAGAATCTGCCAGTTTTGGGTGGTCGGGTTGAGGCCATGTTTGACCAATTTGGGAAAAGTTCAGCTAATAGTATATTTACGAAGAGCACTGCATGTTTACTAAACTTATGCCCTTCATACACAACCTAGAACTTCCCTTACAGAAGAGGACCTGCTACTAATAGTATATAAAAGAAAATAGGCCAGACTTTCTCCAATGACTTTGCAACAAGACAATCCTAAACAGGTAGAAAGGATTGAAGAAGTCAAGGATGCTAGGAAAGAAAAGTGTTGGCTGGAAACAGGTGTAACGGTCAGTGTCAGATACTAAATACGGACATTGGATTCCTCTAGTTCCAAATAACAGATTCAACCACCTGACCTTGAGTTTGCAGACATGTTATTTTCATGTACCATCTTCAATAAGACTAATAACAATTCCATCTTTCTCCAAAAGAATATGAAACAGCAATGTCTGAAAGTCCCTACTAGCATAGATGTTGAGACCTACTGCCTAACCAGAATGAACCTGCACCAGGTTAGCCATTACAAACTACCATGATAAATGCATTTGAAATCTCCATATACACATGCAGTCTTTATATATGTCTATGAAACTATTTTTGCCAAAAGAGAGAAATCTTTTCCTATACTGAAAACAATCTGTAACTTAAATGCTGTACAATGATATGAGAAGATAGGTCAGAAACTCACGATGTATAGCAAATACAGTACATAAAATGAGATAAAGCATAAGCATGAAAAATGCACCCAGAGCCTGCAAAAGTTAAAAAGAAACATCCAATTTAGCAACAGAAGTAAATATTCTTCAAAGTCCATAGAAAATAGGTGACATAATCATACAATGAGAGTTAGGATAAATGATCAACAAGATGATATAAGATGGTAAAATTTAATAGGAAACACCATAATGGATCATTCAGAGCGTAGTAGTTCCATTTGTCTGGCCACCTACTTCTTACACCAGCAATTAAATATTGTATAGTAGAAAGCTAGATATGTTTAGAAAATTCCAAGAATCTTTAGGCTAAACAATTCCATGATATTCCTACTTTGGCCTTTGTGTGAAAATCTGGCCCGTCGATTTCTTTTGTGTTGTATCGAGACTTTTGACCAATTTGGTCCAAATTGGAACAAATTTGTCTTCTTTAACTCATGCATGAATCATCAATAAAATTTTGAGAAAGAGACCCTTCAAGAACTTCTTATTTCCCTTCTTGATCTTGATTGCAAGTTCACTTCCTCTTGCTTAGTGTGACCCAAATAATTTTTGTAAACTTTTCATTCCCTCAATGTCCCATAGTGATTAATTTGCTGTGTCAGTACCTAGTACATCTTACTAAGTAGATGTTACACTATTTTATGATTATTCCATATTATCCTTGGGAGAGTCGCTAGGTATTGTTTTCCATTTAGGGTGTTAGCACCATATAGATTAGTCATCCATGTTTGGATCTTCCTGAGAAATTTCAGCACTGCTCTTAATTGCAGAATCCAAAGAGGAATTCCTGTTTTAATTGCTGTTCTCAGCCCTTTCTTTGAAAAGGTTTTGGCAGGGGACCAAAGTTTGTTCAATATCAAAATTCCAATTATGTTGAAAACTGTTATCGACATGAAATATTGGTTATTATATCAAAACGCCCTAGCTCTAGCATACTGTCATACTAATATCACATTCATTATTGGCAAACCAGTAGCTATGCAAAAACCGATTAAAATTTTCAAAAACATAGAAGTTGATATATAGTCAATAATTACTTGATGAGACTGTCAAACTCTAAGTCTTCTTGCCATTAAGTTTTTAAATTTATCTTAGTTACTTATAAAGAGCATGAACATTGTTCAGTAATGGATAATTCTATGTGCAAAATGTGCTTTCTTGTTTGTATATTCATTTCAAGATGCCACTGATGCATCAAAAATTATATTTTTGCTTTTAATAAATTGTCATACAGAGAATTAGACTATTGAAGGGAGAACAGTTCACTACCTATAATTGGACCAGATGAAGTATGTTTCGCTTCTGCAGGAAGACTGAGAACTGCAGCATGGGTACAACCATAAAGGTAACAACATTCAACAATATTTATTTATATAATTTTGTTCTAGAGATAAAGCAACGATGTATGTACATACAAGCTTCAATTTGCATAGAAGTAGCACTCACCTGTTAGATCCTCTTTCCACATTAGAAATCGAAATGATCCACAGAAGATGAGACTTCATTCATAGATAAGTCTTCCGGACTGGTATAATTTATAGGTACAAGAATCACCAGCCCAATCAAAGAGCAGACCGAAAAAATTTGATGCTGTGTATAGATCAATTATCATAATTAGGAAACTGCAGTAGGTTCAAAGTAAGAAAAACCTATAAAAATCATAGACAAGAGAGAGATAAACATGAAAAGAAGATCGTCCATTTCGATTAAATAGAAATATAAAAGACCAAGTGAATATGCACTCTACAGAAAGCATATATATATTTACTATAAAAAGAGACATAAATATCATTAATCATCAAAGTAAACTGAATTTCTACATTCTTTCCGTTGAACTAATTATAGAATGTTGGTTGAAGTTCATTTGATCGTCCTTCAACATCAGTTTTCTTTTAATTGGAGAGTGCACTGTGATATAGAAAGGCTAGGATGTGATCACCATCAATCCATTTGAATTCTGTACCTTCTGAAGCAAGGCCCAGTTCCCAAACAAGAGCTTAAACAGAGAAACTGGTAACTTCTACTACTACCTTTCACCATTTGGTCGCAATGTGGAAGATGAATGTGGATTACTTTTCAACAAAAGGCTACATTGTTCAGGGCATAAGTATAAGATGTACAAGGCTACTTAATATCGTATATGCTTTTAGAATTTTCCACAACAAAATCGTGTTCATATCCTTATGTCATAAGCTTTTCATACTTAGTAATCTACTGAGGCAAATTAGTTTTCCCTCCATGTCCTGTCAAATTTGCTTGTTTTATATTTCTGTACCAAGATTTTCCGTGGTTTTGCTTTCAAAACTTCGAAGTTATTCACAATTATCAAGCCTTGGGATAGTTAATGTTCTTCAATCCATTGTATTAATCTATAAAAGAACTATCTATTAATATATACAATATATCTGTCACCATAATACCATATACTAAAGCATCCACCACTAGTTGCATGAATAACAAGTAGGAGATGTTTTAGTCTACCATTATTATTAATTACTTGAATGTTGCAATCTATTACTATTGTTCTTTTGGGAAGAATATCTGTGTTACCAAGTTTTTGCAATGGTTGCAAATCTATTTACTATTATACCATTGGCTTAGTTGCACTTTGATGCCCCAAAGTTTCACCCATTACCCAAAGTTCCTTTTTGCCCATTTGATATACAATGTTTCAGAAAATAGAACTTTGAAAACCTCCATTGGGCCATTGTTTATTTTTGGTTTAAATCAGATCATGTGCTTAACCGTGACCTGATTTGGACTTTTATACCCTGTAATCATTATAAATGTCCTTGAAATGGGAGCAAATTTGCCAAACTCCAGTCACACATCTTGATTTGGATGTCCGCAGCAACTTTCCCACACATTTCAGGGGCGTTATAATGACTAAAGGGGTATAAAAATCAAATCAGATCACTTGTCAAAGCAATCCCCAAATGAAGGGTACCAAAGTTCAATGTTCTGAAACACTGGGGTATCAGATGCAAAAGTAAACTTTAGGGTATCAAAGTTCAAAATATATGAAACTCTATGTTACCAAAGTGCAATTAAGCCTTATTCTTTTGAGATAATGTATATCTTATCTACTATTAAATCTGCATTGCTGTTATTATATTAATTAGAAACAGTATCTACCCTATTAATTTTTGGGATGGAGGCATATCAATTGCTATTCTTATTATTGTTAGAATCAATATCTATGTTAATAAATATGTCTCTTCAGCTTCTCTACCACATGCATCATCATCTCCACACCTATCAAACTTCACCAATTGATTTGTTTCATTAATTTCCCATTTCACCTTGAGCCATATATTTGTTGAATTCCTGTTAAGCTACAAGCGCTCATTTAGTTAATGCCTCAAAACCATTAGGTGAGTTTGGATAGAGTTATAAAAAAAGAGTTTGGATAGAGTTCTTTTAAGTTTGGATAGCTTTTTCTAAGAGGGAAGGGGAGGAGTTGGGGAGTCTACAATGCTAACCATTCTAAAATTGTGTTTGTTTACATTTTTTAGTAAGTGAGGGGAAGGATTCAGAGGGTTAAAATGATACAAATTTTCTCACTTTCTCAACCCTCCCAAAGTGGGCCAGTTGGGAGGGAGGGATTAGATTTTAAGTGAATTGTTCTCTTCCCTTCCTATTTTCTACTCTAAACAAACACAATTTAGTTCTTTCACTCTCCCTCCCTCTCCATTCCCTAGTTGTCTATCCAAACACAAGCAGTTACATCACACTCCCTTCCTCTCCTTTCCCTCCCCTTTGGTATAGATCAATCATTCCCCTCCCCTACCCTCTTCTCTATCCAAACCGACCCTGGAGGGGAAGGAATAAGGAGGTTAAGATGTTAGCTATCCAAATATTGTGTTTGTTTACAAATATTAATTAGAAAGGGGAATGTAGGGGAGGGTTAAAAACAAGCAAATCCACTCATTTTCTACCCTCCTAAAGTGGATGGACTGGGAGGGGAGGGATTGAGTTTAAGTCAAATTTTTTCAACATTCCAATATTGTCCTTAGAGAAATAAAGAATGATTACATGTATTATTTCTTCAAAAGGATATAGTAGGCATGTAGATTCCCTTCCATTTTCATTCTCTACTCTAAACAAACATAGATTGTAGTGTATCCTCTCTTCCCCTTCTTGTCTATCCAAACACAATTAACTCCGTTCCATCACCTTCCTTTACATTCCCACCCCTTGGGTTTACCTCAATCATTCCCTCCCTTACCATGTTGTACACAAAAATAACGGGGTTTTTCTTGGAATACCTCGAACTAGCACAGTGAACTGATCAGGTCGATGCCTCTGGTTAGCTATGTGCTGAATTCTTCTATGTAAAACCCCTTTATACTCCTGAAGACAAAAAGTGAGAAAATATACATTGTAACAGTTAAAATAAACTATAAAATTCATAAATTCTTAATTTGACAAAGGTGCAAGTCACAAAACCATTTAAGTTTTCATCATAAAATGCTTAAGAGGATGAACATCATAAATAGTAAAATTACTCAATCAGACAATGCAACATGTGCTTCTAAGTATCAGTGCGGAAAACTACCTATAGGTTGCTCACTTCAGTACTCTCCATGTATTTAGGGGTGTTTCAGATGTGTTCTTAGGTAACTGTCAAAGGAGTCGGTCTAAAATCACATCATCTGACAGATAGTTCACGTTGTTGAACATTACGTCCATGGACCAAAACGATTATATATAAAAATCATGTGATTTGAATATAACCACACCATTAACAGAATGGCCTATTCTGAAAGCATGGTTTAAGGCATCATAGTTGCATGGTATTCCCATGAATCTTTATAGATGAATATCTTAAGACATGGCGATCATGATAAATGATGCTGGGAAGGTATTGTAACCCCAATTAGAGTAGCTGAAGATGATGCACATTCACAGAACACTATAACATTTCAGCATCTTCATTAACTGCCATGACAAAAAAAGGACAAAGGTAGAAAGACTCTGAACGACGTTCATGCTTGAGCTAGAATGCACAATAAGACCACCTAGGGAAGCACAGGAAAGTTGGACCATATATAGGATGACAGGATAATGAAAGAAAACAAAAGAGGACGGCCATCACTGAAGTGCTATTATATATATTGTATAATAGAAAGCTAGATGGATTTAAAGAATATTCCAGGAATCTTTGTCTACTACTAAACTTTGCTATATTGCTTCTTTTTTTCCCCTTCATATGGAGAATCTGCCAGTTTTGGGTGGTCGGGTTGAGGCCATGTTTGACCAATTTGGGAAAAGTTCAGCTAATAGTATATTTACGAAGAGCACTGCATGTTTACTAAACTTATGCCCTTCATACACAACCTAGAACTTCCCTTACAGAAGAGGACCTGCTACTAATAGTATATAAAAGAAAATAGGCCAGACTTTCTCCAATGACTTTGCAACAAGACAATCCTAAACAGGTAGAAAGGATTGAAGAAGTCAAGGATGCTAGGAAAGAAAAGTGTTGGCTGGAAACAGGTGTAACGGTCAGTGTCAGATACTAAATACGGACATTGGATTCCTCTAGTTCCAAATAACAGATTCAACCACCTGACCTTGAGTTTGCAGACATGTTATTTTCATGTACCATCTTCAATAAGACTAATAACAATTCCATCTTTCTCCAAAAGAATATGAAACAGCAATGTCTGAAAGTCCCTACTAGCATAGATGTTGAGACCTACTGCCTAACCAGAATGAACCTGCACCAGGTTAGCCATTACAAACTACCATGATAAATGCATTTGAAATCTCCATATACACATGCAGTCTTTATATATGTCTATGAAACTATTTTTGCCAAAAGAGAGAAATCTTTTCCTATACTGAAAACAATCTGTAACTTAAATGCTGTACAATGATATGAGAAGATAGGTCAGAAACTCACGATGTATAGCAAATACAGTACATAAAATGAGATAAAGCATAAGCATGAAAAATGCACCCAGAGCCTGCAAAAGTTAAAAAGAAACATCCAATTTAGCAACAGAAGTAAATATTCTTCAAAGTCCATAGAAAATAGGTGACATAATCATACAATGAGAGTTAGGATAAATGATCAACAAGATGATATAAGATGGTAAAATTTAATAGGAAACACCATAATGGATCATTCAGAGCGTAGTAGTTCCATTTGTCTGGCCACCTACTTCTTACACCAGCAATTAAATATTGTATAGTAGAAAGCTAGATATGTTTAGAAAATTCCAAGAATCTTTAGGCTAAACAATTCCATGATATTCCTACTTTGGCCTTTGTGTGGAAAATCTGGCCCGTCGATTTCTTTTGTGTTGTATCGAGGCGCTTTTGACCAATTTGGTCCAAATTGGAACAAATTTGTCTTCTTTAACTCATGCATGAATCATCAATAAAATTTTGAGAAAGAGACCCTTCAAGAACTTCTTATTTCCCTTCTTGATCTTGATTGCAAGTTCACTTCCTCTTGCTTAGTGTGACCCAAATAATTCTTTGTAAACTTTTCATTCCCTCAATGTCCCATAGTGATTAATTTGCTGTGTCAGTACCTAGTACATCTTACTAAGTAGATGTTACACTATTTTTATGATTATTCCATATTATCCTTGGGAGAGTCGCTAGGTATTGTTTTCCATTTAGGGTGTTAGCACCATATAGATTAGTCATCCATGTTTGGATCTTCCTGAGAAATTTCAGCACTGCTCTTAATTGCAGAATCCAAAGAGGAATTCCTGTTTTAATTGCTGTTCTCAGCCCTTTCTTTGAAAAGGTTTTGGCAGGGGACCAAAGTTTGTTCAATATCAAAATTCCAATTATGTTGAAAACTGTTATCGACATGAAATATTGGTTATTATATCAAAACGCCCTAGCTCTAGCATACTGTCATACTAATATCACATTCATTATTGGCAAACCAGTAGCTATGCAAAATCCGATTAAAATTTTCAAAAACATAGAAGTTGATATATAGTCAATAATTACTTGATGAGACTGTCAAACTCTAAGTCTTCTTGCCATTAAGTTTTAAATTTATCTTAGTTACTTATAAAGAGCATGAACATTGTTCAGTAATGGATAATTCTATGTGCAAAATGTGCTTTCTTGTTTGTATATTCATTTCAAGATGCCACTGATGCATCAAAAATTATATTTTTGCTTTTAATAAATTGTCATACAGAGAATTAGACTATTGAAGGGAGAACAGTTCACTACCTATAATTGGACCAGATGAAGTATGTTTCGTTTCTGCAGGAAGACTGAGAACTGCAGCATGGGTACAACCATAAAGGTAACAACATTCGAACAATATTTATTTATATAATTTTGTTCTAGAGATAAAGCAACGATGTATGTACATACAAGCTTCAATTTGCATAGAAGTAGCACTCACCTGTTAGATCCTCTTTCCACATTAGAAATCGTAAAATGATCCACAGAAGATGAGACTTCATTCATAGATAAGTCTTCGGACTGGTATAATTTATAGGTACAAGAATCACCAGCCCAATCAAAGAGCAGACCGAAAAAATTTGATGCTGTGTATAGATCAATTATCATAATTAGGAAACTGCAGTAGGTTCAAAGTAAGAAAAACCTATAAAAATCATAGACAAAGAGAGATAAACATGAAAAGAAGATCGTCCATTTCGATTAAATAGAAATATAAAAGACCAAGTGAATATGCACTCTACAGAAAGCATATATATATTTACTATAAAAAGACATAAATATCATTAATCATCAAAGTAAACTGAATTTCTACATTCTTTCCGTTGAACTAATTATAGAATGTTGGTTGAAGTTCATTTGATCGTCCTTCAACATCAGTTTTCTTTTAATTGGAGAGTGCACTGTGATATAGAAAGGCTAGGATGTGATCACCATCAATCCATTTGAATTCTGTACCTTCTGAAGCAAGGCCCAGTTCCCAAACAAGAGCTTAAACAGAGAAACTGGTAACTTCTACTACTACCTTTCACCATTTGGTCGCAATGTGGAAGATGAATGTGGATTACTTTTCAACAAAGGCTGACATTGTTCAGGGCATAAGTATAAGATGTACAAGGCTACTGAATATCGTGTATGCTTTTAGAATTTTCCACAACAAAATCGTGTTCATATCCTTATGTCATAAGCTTTTCATCGCTAGTAATCTACTGAGGCAAATTAGTTTTCCCTCCATGTCCTGTCAAATTTGCTTGTTTTATATTTCTGTACCAAGATTTTCCGTGGTTTTGCTTTCAAAACTTGAGTTATTCACAATTATCAAGCCTTGGGATAGTTAATGTTCTTCAATCCATTGTATTAATCTATAAAAGAACTATCTATTAATATATACAATATATCTGTCACCATAATACCATATACTAAAGCATCCACCACTAGTTGCATGAATAACAAGTAGGAGATGTTTTAGTCTACCATTATTATTAATTACTTGAATGTTGCAATCTATTACTATTGTTCTTTTGGGAAGAATATCTGTGTTACCAAGTTTTTGCAATGGTTGCAAATCTATTTACTATTATACCATTGGCTTAGTTGCACTTTGATGCCCCAAAGTTTCACCCATTACCCAAAGTTCCTTTTTGCCCATTTGATATACAATGTTTCAGAAAATAGAACTTTGAAAACCTCCATTGGGCCATTGTTTATTTTTGGTTTAAATCAGATCATGTGCTTAACCGTGACCTGATTTGGACTTTTATACCCTGTAATCATTATAAATGTCCTTGAAATGGGAGCAAATTTGCCAAACTCCAGTCACACATCTTGATTTGGATGTCCAGCAACTTTCCCACACATTTCAGGAGTTATAATGACTAAAGGTATAAAAATCAAATCAGATCACTTGTCAAAGCAATCCCCAAATGAAGGGTACCAAAGTTCAATGTTCTGAAACACTGGGGTATCAGATGCAAAAGTAAACTTTAGGGTATCAAAGTTCAAAATATATGAAACTCTATGTTACCAAAGTGCAATTAAGCCTTATTCTTTTGAGATAATGTATATCTTATCTACTATTAAATCTGCATTGCTGTTATTATATTAATTAGAAACAGTATCTACCCTATTAATTTTTGGGATGGAGGCATATCAATTGCTATTCTTATTATTGTTAGAATCAATATCTATGTTAATAAATATGTCTCTTCAGCTTCTCTACCACATGCATCATCATCTCCACACCCCTATCAAACTTCACCAATTGATTTGTTTCATTAATTTCCCATTTCACCTTGAGCCATATATTTGTTGAATTCCTGTTAAGCTACAAACGCTCATTTAGTTAATGCCTCAAAAACCATTAGGTGAGTTTGGATAGAGTTATAAAAAAAAAAGAGTTTGGATAGAGTTCTTTTAAGTTTGGATAGCTTTTTCTAAGAGGGAAGGGGAGGAGTTGGGGAGTCTACAATGCTAACCATTCTAAAATTGTGTTTGTTTACATTTTTTAGTAAGTGAGGGGAAGGATTCAGAGGGTTAAAATGATACAAATTTTCTCACTTTCTCAACCCTCCCAAAGTGGACGGATTGGGAGGGGAGGGATTAGATTTTAAGTGAATTGTTCTCTTCCCTTCCTATTTTCTACTCTAAACAAACACAATTTAGTTCTTTCACTCTCCCTCCCTCTCCATTCCCTAGTTGTCTATCCAAACACAAGCAGTTACATCACACTCCCTTCCTCTCCTTTCCCTCCCCTTTGGTATAGATCAATCATTCCCTCCTACCCTCTTCTCTATCCAAACCGACCCGGAGGAAGGAATAAGGAGGTTAAGATGTTAGCTATCCAAATATTGTGTTTGTTTACAAATATTAATTAGAAAGGGAATGTAGGGAGGGTTAAAACAAGCAAATCCACTCATTTTCTACCCTCCTAAAGTGGATGGACTGGGAGGGAGGGATTGAGTTTAAGTCAAATTTTTCAACATTCCAATATTGTCCTTAGAGAAATAAAGAATGATTACATGTATTATTTCTTCAAAAGGATATAGTAGGCATGTAGATTCCCTTCCATTTTCATTCTCTACTCTAAACAAACATAGATTGTAGTGTATCCTCTCTTCCCCTTCTTGTCTATCCAAACACAATTAACTCCGTTCCATCACCTTCCTTACATTCCCACCCCTTGGGTTTACCTCAATCATTTCCCTCCCTTACCATGTTGTACACAAAAAATAACGGGGTTTTTCTTATATGGGTCCCCTAGATGTTACTTATTTTTAAACAAGTCCCTCAAATCTCAAATATTTTAAATAAGTCCCCCAAATCTATAAGTATTCTTAAATAAGTCCCCAAATCTCATATATCTTTTAAATAAGCCAATCTTATAAGTTCTCTCAAATAAGTCTCTACAAGATAAAAATTGTTAACTCTAGATTAACTAAACTCCATTAATCTTGCTAGCTTTTCCCTCAACTTCTCTAGATAGTTACTCCTAATACATATCTGCAACGTAGTGCAATAGAGACTTCTCAACAAATAAAAAGCATGGGAAGAGAGAGAGAGAGAGAGAGAGAGAGAGAGAGAGAGAGAGAGAGAGAGTTCACGGGAAAAATGTCTGCGAAGAGCAGCGTAAAACATGCAAGATTAATGGAATTTAGTTAACTTTGAGTAAAGTTAATAGTTTCTAACGTAGGATGACTAATTGAAGAGAACGTACAGATTTGGAGGACTTATTTAAAATAAGTGAGTTTAGGATGTCGGCATTTATTTAAAATATTTTAAAATATTTGAGATTTGGCCAAAATAATGACAGAATAAGGATTAGCCAAACATCCCATTGTAAAATCAAACTATGAACGATTCAAAACCTCCAATTTCGCCCCCTTACCCAAACTTGAACAGCCGAAGCACGACGAGCGCATCGAGGCCACATCGCTGAAGAATCTCGTCCTCAGAAACCCTAATCGCGCGGTAGATCCAAGAGATCGACGGCCGGAGCCTATTCAGCGAGAATCTCCGATCGAGAGGGAGGTCCTCCTCCGCCGCCATCCGCCTCGGGAAGTACACCGGAGCTGTGCACGGCTGCTTCTTGAGGACGCCGAAGAGGGAGAGGACGACTATGGCGAGGCCTATGTTGATCCCCGCTGAGGTTAGCAACTCCTCGGCGTTCATTTGATTTTGATTTCTTCCTACTTTTTTGAGAAAAAAGGTGGAATTTTTAATTTTGGGGGTAGGAAGAGAGTGAGGGTGTGCAGTTATCGAGGGTCATTTGTAGAGAGATGGTGAAGAGCACTGCATGTTTACTAAACTTATGCCCTTCATACACAACCTAGAACTTCCCTTACAGAAGAGGACCTGCTACTAATAGTATATAAAAGAAAATAGGCCAGACTTTCTCCAATGACTTTGCAACAAGACAATCCTAAACAGGTAGAAAGGATTGAAGAAGTCAAGGATGCTAGGAAAGAAAAGTGTTGGCTGGAAACAGGTGTAACGGTCAGTGTCAGATACTAAATACGGACATTGGATTCCTCTAGTTCCAAATAACAGATTCAACCACCTGACCTTGAGTTTGCAGACATGTTATTTTCATGTACCATCTTCAATAAGACTAATAACAATTCCATCTTTCTCCAAAAGAATATGAAACAGCAATGTCTGAAAGTCCCTACTAGCATAGATGTTGAGACCTACTGCCTAACCAGAATGAACCTGCACCAGGTTAGCCATTACAAACTACCATGATAAATGCATTTGAAATCTCCATATACACATGCAGTCTTTATATATGTCTATGAAACTATTTTTGCCAAAAGAGAGAAATCTTTTCCTATACTGAAAACAATCTGTAACTTAAATGCTGTACAATGATATGAGAAGATAGGTCAGAAACTCACGATGTATAGCAAATACAGTACATAAAATGAGATAAAGCATAAGCATGAAAAATGCACCCAGAGCCTGCAAAAGTTAAAAAGAAACATCCAATTTAGCAACAGAAGTAAATATTCTTCAAAGTCCATAGAAAATAGGTGACATAATCATACAATGAGAGTTAGGATAAATGATCAACAAGATGATATAAGATGGTAAAATTTAATAGGAAACACCATAATGGATCATTCAGAGCGTAGTAGTTCCATTTGTCTGGCCACCTACTTCTTACACCAGCAATTAAATATTGTATAGTAGAAAGCTAGATATGTTTAGAAAATTCCAAGAATCTTTAGGCTAAACAATTCCATGATATTCCTACTTTGGCCTTTGTGTGGAAAATCTGGCCCGTCGATTTCTTTTGTGTTGTATCGAGACGCCTTTTGACCAATTTGGTCCAAATTGGAACAAATTTGTCTTCTTTAACTCATGCATGAATCATCAATAAAATTTTGAGAAAGAGACCCTTCAAGAACTTCTTATTTCCCTTCTTGATCTTGATTGCAAGTTCACTTCCTCTTGCTTAGTGTGACCCAAATAATTCTTTGTAAACTTTTCATTCCCTCAATGTCCCATAGTGATTAATTTGCTGTGTCAGTACCTAGTACATCTTACTAAGTAGATGTTACACTATTTTTATGATTATTCCATATTATCCTTGGGAGAGTCGCTAGGTATTGTTTTCCATTTAGGG
Organism: Asparagus setaceus; assembly: GCA_012295165.1. Taxonomy (NCBI): domain Eukaryota; kingdom Viridiplantae; phylum Streptophyta; class Magnoliopsida; order Asparagales; family Asparagaceae; genus Asparagus; species Asparagus setaceus. Next base: position 66,779,980 of record CM022702.1, read on the forward strand.
TGTTAGCACCATATAGATTAGTCATCCATGTTTGGATCTTCCTGAGAAATTTCAGCACTGCTCTTAATTGCAGAATCCAAAGAGGAATTCCTGTTTTAATTGCTGTTCTCAGCCCTTTCTTTGAAAAGGTTTTGGCAGGGGACCAAAAGTTTGTTCAATATCAAAATTCCAATTATGTTGAAAACTGTTATCGACATGAAATATTGGTTATTATATCAAAACGCCCTAGCTCTAGCATACTGTCATACTAATATCACATTCATTATTGGCAAACCAGTAGCTATGCAAAATCCGATTAAAATTTTCAAAAACATAGAAGTTGATATATAGTCAATAATTACTTGATGAGACTGTCAAACTCTAAGTCTTCTTGCCATTAAGTTTTAAATTTATCTTAGTTACTTATAAAGAGCATGAACATTGTTCAGTAATGGATAATTCTATGTGCAAAATGTGCTTTCTTGTTTGTATATTCATTTCAAGATGCCACTGATGCATCAAAAATTATATTTTTGCTTTTAATAAATTGTCATACAGAGAATTAGACTATTGAAGGGAGAACAGTTCACTACCTATAATTGGACCAGATGAAGTATGTTTCGTTTCTGCAGGAAGACTGAGAACTGCAGCATGGGTACAACCATAAAGGTAACAACATTCGAACAATATTTATTTATATAATTTTGTTCTAGAGATAAAGCAACGATGTATGTACATACAAGCTTCAATTTGCATAGAAGTAGCACTCACCTGTTAGATCCTCTTTCCACATTAGAAATCGTAAAATGATCCACAGAAGATGAGACTTCATTCATAGATAAGTCTTCGGACTGGTATAATTTATAGGTACAAGAATCACCAGCCCAATCAAAGAGCAGACCGAAAAAATTTGATGCTGTGTATAGATCAATTATCATAATTAGGAAACTGCAGTAGGTTCAAAGTAAGAAAAACCTATAAAAATCATAGACAAAGAGAGATAAACATGAAAAGAAGATCGTCCATTTCGATTAAATAGAAATATAAAAGACCAAGTGAATATGCACTCTACAGAAAGCATATATATATTTACTATAAAAAGACATAAATATCATTAATCATCAAAGTAAACTGAATTTCTACATTCTTTCCGTTGAACTAATTATAGAATGTTGGTTGAAGTTCATTTGATCGTCCTTCAACATCAGTTTTCTTTTAATTGGAGAGTGCACTGTGATATAGAAAGGCTAGGATGTGATCACCATCAATCCATTTGAATTCTGTACCTTCTGAAGCAAGGCCCAGTTCCCAAACAAGAGCTTAAACAGAGAAACTGGTAACTTCTACTACTACCTTTCACCATTTGGTCGCAATGTGGAAGATGAATGTGGATTACTTTTCAACAAAGGCTGACATTGTTCAGGGCATAAGTATAAGATGTACAAGGCTACTGAATATCGTGTATGCTTTTAGAATTTTCCACAACAAAATCGTGTTCATATCCTTATGTCATAAGCTTTTCATCGCTAGTAATCTACTGAGGCAAATTAGTTTTCCCTCCATGTCCTGTCAAATTTGCTTGTTTTATATTTCTGTACCAAGATTTTCCGTGGTTTTGCTTTCAAAACTTGAGTTATTCACAATTATCAAGCCTTGGGATAGTTAATGTTCTTCAATCCATTGTATTAATCTATAAAAGAACTATCTATTAATATATACAATATATCTGTCACCATAATACCATATACTAAAGCATCCACCACTAGTTGCATGAATAACAAGTAGGAGATGTTTTAGTCTACCATTATTATTAATTACTTGAATGTTGCAATCTATTACTATTGTTCTTTTGGGAAGAATATCTGTGTTACCAAGTTTTTGCAATGGTTGCAAATCTATTTACTATTATACCATTGGCTTAGTTGCACTTTGATGCCCCAAAGTTTCACCCATTACCCAAAGTTCCTTTTGCCCATTTGATATACAATGTTTCAGAAAATAGAACTTTGAAAACCTCCATTGGGCCATTGTTTATTTTTGGTTTAAATCAGATCATGTGCTTAACCGTGACCTGATTTGGACTTTTATACCCTGTAATCATTATAAATGTCCTTGAAATGGGAGCAAATTTGCCAAACTCCAGTCACACATCTTGATTTGGATGTCCAGCAACTTTCCCACACATTTCAGGAGTTATAATGACTAAAGGTATAAAAATCAAATCAGATCACTTGTCAAAGCAATCCCCAAATGAAGGGTACCAAAGTTCAATGTTCTGAAACACTGGGGTATCAGATGCAAAAGTAAACTTTAGGGTATCAAAGTTCAAAATATATGAAACTCTATGTTACCAAAGTGCAATTAAGCCTTATTCTTTTGAGATAATGTATATCTTATCTACTATTAAATCTGCATTGCTGTTATTATATTAATTAGAAACAGTATCTACCCTATTAATTTTTGGGATGGAGGCATATCAATTGCTATTCTTATTATTGTTAGAATCAATATCTATGTTAATAAATATGTCTCTTCAGCTTCTCTACCACATGCATCATCATCTCCACACCTATCAAACTTCACCAATTGATTTGTTTCATTAATTTCCCATTTCACCTTGAGCCATATATTTGTTGAATTCCTGTTAAGCTACAAACGCTCATTTAGTTAATGCCTCAAAACCATTAGGTGAGTTTGGATAGAGTTATAAAAAAAAAGTTTGGATAGAGTTCTTTTAAGTTTGGATAGCTTTTTCTAAGAGGGAAGGGAGGAGTTGGGAGTCTACAATGCTAACCATTCTAAAATTGTGTTTGTTTACATTTTTTAGTAAGTGAGGGGAAGGATTCAGAGGGTTAAAATGATACAAATTTTCTCACTTTCTCAACCCTCCCAAAGTGGACGGATTGGGAGGGGAGGGATTAGATTTTAAGTTGTTGTTCTCTTCCCTTCCTATTTTCTCTAAACAAACACAATTTAGTTCTTTCACTCTCCTCCCTCTCCATTCCCTAGTTGTCTATCCAAACACAAGCAGTTACATCACCTCCTTCCTCTCCTTTCCCTCCCTTTGGTATAGATCAATCATTCCCTCCTACCCTCTTCTCTATCCAAACCGACCCGGAGGAAGGAATAAGGAGGTTAAGATGTTAGCTATCCAAATATTGTGTTTGTTTACAAATATTAATTAGAAAGTGGGGAGGGTTAAAACAAGCAAATCCACTCATTTTCTACCCTCCTAAAGTGGATGGACTGGGAGGGAGGGATTGAGTTTAAGTCAAATTTTTCAACATTCCAATATTGTCCTTAGAGAAATAAAGAATGATTACATGTATTATTTCTTCAAAAGGATATAGTAGGCATGTAGATTCCCTTCCATTTTCATTCTCTACTCTAAACAAACATAGATTGTAGTGTATCCTCTCTTCCCCTTCTTGTCTATCCAAACACAATTAACTCCGTTCCATCACCTTCCTTACATTCCCACCCCTTGGGTTTACCTCAATCATTTCCCTCCCTTACCATGTTGTACACAAAAATAACGGGGTTTTTCTTATATGGGTCCCCTAGATGTTACTTATTTTAAACAAGTCCCTCAAATCTCAAATATTTTAAATAAGTCCCCAAATCTATAAGTATTCTTAAATAAGTCCCCAAATCTCATATATCTTTTAAATAAGCCAATCTTATAAGTTCTCTCAAATAAGTCTCTACAAGATAAAATTGTTAACTCTAGATTAACTAAACTCCATTAATCTTGCTAGCTTTTCCCTCAACTTCTCTAGATAGTTACTCCTAATACATATCTGCAACGTAGTGCAATAGAGACTTCTCAACAAATAAAAAGCATGGGAAGAGAGAGAGAGAGAGAGAGAGAGAGAGAGAGAGAGAGAGAGAGAGAGTTCACGGGAAAAATGTCTGCGAAGAGCAGCGTAAAACATGCAAGATTAATGGAATTTAGTTAACTTTGAGTAAAGTTAATAGTTTCTAACGTAGGATGACTAATTGAAGAGAACGTACAGATTTGGAGGACTTATTTAAAATAAGTGAGTTTAGGATGTCGGCATTTATTTAAAATATTTTAAAATATTTGAGATTTGGCCAAAATAATGACAGAATAAGGATTAGCCAAACATCCCATTGTAAAATCAAACTATGAACGATTCAAAACCTCCAATTTCGCCCCCTTACCCAAACTTGAACAGCCGAAGCACGACGAGCGCATCGAGGCCACATCGCTGAAGAATCTCGTCCTCAGAAACCCTAATCGCGCGGTAGATCCAAGAGATCGACGGCCGGAGCCTATTCAGCGAGAATCTCCGATCGAGAGGGAGGTCCTCCTCCGCCGCCATCCGCCTCGGGAAGTACACCGGAGCTGTGCACGGCTGCTTCTTGAGGACGCCGAAGAGGGAGAGGACGACTATGGCGAGGCCTATGTTGATCCCCGCTGAGGTTAGCAACTCCTCGGCGTTCATTTGATTTTGATTTCTTCCTACTTTTTTGAGAAAAAAGGTGGAATTTTTTAATTTTTTGGGGGGTAGGAAGAAGAGAGTGAGGGTGTGCAGTTATCGAGGGTCATTTGTAGAGAGATGGTGAAGACGTGAGTGGAGAGGAGTTGTTGGCTGTGATTTTGGAATTGTTCGTGGGAGCAGGATAAGTTAATGGTGTAGAAAGAGGGTATCGTATCGTAAGTAGGGGTGATTTTGACACGTGTGATGCCACGTGGGGTTCTGAATGAGAGCGCGAGGGACGTAACGGCTAATCTCGTGTGGTCATTTTGGACTGGGAAAAGATTATTTATAGGACAAATTTTCAAAACAGCCTCTTTTAGAATTTTAATTCGAAAAACGACTTTTGAACTTATTTATCGATTCGACCTAAAATCGGTGAAAAAGTTCACCAACTTCGGGAAATCGAGTGAAGTTTTGAGTGAAAAACTTCACGGAAATGATTTTCCGTGAAGTTATTGTTCACAAAACTTCATGGGAAATGATTTCCCGTGAAGTTGGCGAACTTCACGGGAAATGATTTTCCGTGAAGTTATTGTTCACAAAAACTTCATGGGAAACTAGGTCGAAATCGGTAAATAAGTTAAGTAATGGGTCGTTTTGAATTAAAGTTCAAAATGGTCTTTTGAAAATTTGTCCTTATTTATAGGAGGCTCCAATCTCCATAAATAATTTTGAGACTAAATAAAACGTTTATTGTCATACTAATATCACATTCATTATTGGCAAACCAGTAGCTATGCAAAATCCGATTAAAATTTTCAAAAACATAGAAGTTGATATATAGTCAATAATTACTTGATGAGACTGTCAAACTCTAAGTCTTCTTGCCATTAAGTTTTAAATTTATCTTAGTTACTTATAAAGAGCATGAACATTGTTCAGTAATGGATAATTCTATGTGCAAAATGTGCTTTCTTGTTTGTATATTCATTTCAAGATGCCACTGATGCATCAAAAATTATATTTTTGCTTTTAATAAATTGTCATACAGAGAATTAGACTATTGAAGGGAGAACAGTTCACTACCTATAATTGGACCAGATGAAGTATGTTTCGTTTCTGCAGGAAGACTGAGAACTGCAGCATGGGTACAACCATAAAGGTAACAACATTCGAACAATATTTATTTATATAATTTTGTTCTAGAGATAAAGCAACGATGTATGTACATACAAGCTTCAATTTGCATAGAAGTAGCACTCACCTGTTAGATCCTCTTTCCACATTAGAAATCGTAAAATGATCCACAGAAGATGAGACTTCATTCATAGATAAGTCTTCCGACTGGTATAATTTATAGGTACAAGAATCACCAGCCCAATCAAAGAGCAGACCGAAAAAATTTGATGCTGTGTATAGATCAATTATCATAATTAGGAAACTGCAGTAGGTTCAAAGTAAGAAAAACCTATAAAAATCATAGACAAGAGAGAGATAAACATGAAAAGAAGATCGTCCATTTCGATTAAATAGAAATATAAAAGACCAAGTGAATATGCACTCTACAGAAAGCATATATATATTTACTATAAAAGAGACATAAATATCATTAATCATCAAAGTAAACTGAATTTCTACATTCTTTCCGTTGAACTAATTATAGAATGTTGGTTGAAGTTCATTTGATCGTCCTTCAACATCAGTTTTCTTTTAATTGGAGAGTGCACTGTGATATAGAAAGGCTAGGATGTGATCACCATCAATCCATTTGAATTCTGTACCTTCTGAAGCAAGGCCCAGTTCCCAAACAAGAGCTTAAACAGAGAAACTGGTAACTTCTACTACTACCTTTCACCATTTGGTCGCAATGTGGAAGATGAATGTGGATTACTTTTCAACAAAAGGCGACATTGTTCAGGGCATAAGTATAAGATGTACAAGGCTACGAATATCGTGTATATGCTTTTAGAATTTTCCACAACAAAATCGTGTTCATATCCTTATGTCATAAGCTTTTCATACGCTAGTAATCTACTGAGGCAAATTAGTTTTCCCTCCATGTCCTGTCAAATTTGCTTGTTTTATATTTCTGTACCAAGATTTTCCGTGGTTTTTTGCTTTCAAAACTTCGAGTTATTCACAATTATCAAGCCTTGGGATAGTTAATGTTCTTCAATCCATTGTATTAATCTATAAAAGAACTATCTATTAATATATACAATATATCTGTCACCATAATACCATATACTAAAGCATCCACCACTAGTTGCATGAATAACAAGTAGGAGATGTTTTAGTCTACCATTATTATTAATTACTTGAATGTTGCAATCTATTACTATTGTTCTTTTTTTAATGGTCAAATCTATTTACTATTATACCATTGGCTTAGTTGCACTTTGATGCCCCAAAGTTTCACCCATTACCCAAAGTTCCTTTTGCCCATTTGATATACAATGTTTCAGAAAATAGAACTTTGAAAACCTCCATTGGGCCATTGTTTATTTTTGGTTTAAATCAGATCATGTGCTTAACGTGACCTGATTTGGACTTTTATACCCTGTAATCATTATAAATGTCCTTGAAATGGGAGCAAATTTGCCAAACTCCAGTCACACATCTTGATTTGGATGTCATAACTTTCCCACACATTTCAGGGTTATAATGACTAAAGGGTATAAAAATCAAATCAGATCACTTGTCAAAGCAATCCCCAAATGAAGGGTACCAAAGTTCAATGTTCTGAAACACTGGGGTATCAGATGCAAAAGTAAACTTTAGGGTATCAAAGTTCAAAATATATGAAACTCTATGTTACCAAAGTGCAATTAAGCCTTATTCTTTTGAGATAATGTATATCTTATCTACTATTAAATCTGCATTGCTGTTATTATATTAATTAGAAACAGTATCTACCCTATTAATTTTTGGGATGGAGGCATATCAATTGCTATTCTTATTATTGTTAGAATCAATATCTATGTTAATAAATATGTCTCTTCAGCTTCTCTACCACATGCATCATCATCTCCACACCCTATCAAACTTCACCAATTGATTTGTTTCATTAATTTCCCATTTCACCTTGAGCCATATATTTGTTGAATTCCTGTTAAGCTACAAACGCTCATTTAGTTAATGCCTCAAAACCATTAGGTGAGTTTGGATAGAGTTATAAAAAAAAGAGTTTGGATAGAGTTCTTTTAAGTTTGGATAGCTTTTTCTAAGAGGGAAGGGAGGAGTTGGGGAGTCTACAATGCTAACCATTCTAAAATTGTGTTTGTTTACATTTTTAGTAAGTGAGGGAAGGATTCAGAGGGTTAAAATGATACAAATTTTCTCACTTTCTCAACCCTCCCAAAGTGGATGGATTGGGAGGGAGGGATTAGATTTTAAGTGAATTGTTCTCTTCCTTCCTACTACTCTAAACAAACACAATTTAGTTCTTTCACTCTCCCTCCCTCTCCATTCCCTAGTTGTCTATCCAAACACAAGCGTTACATCACACTCCCTTCCTCTCCTTTCCCTCCCTTTGGTATAGATCAATCATTCCCTCCCTACCTCTCTCTATCCAAACCGACCCTGGAGGAAGGAATAAGGAGGTTAAGATGTTAGCTATCCAAATATTGTGTTTGTTTATATTAATTAGAAAGGGAATGTAGGGAGGGTTAAAACAAGCAAATCCACTCATTTTCTACCCTCCTAAAGTGGATGGACTGGGAGGAGGGATTGAGTTTAAGTCAAATTTTTCAACATTCCAATATTGTCCTTAGAGAAATAAAGAATGATTACATGTATTATTTCTTCAAAAGGATATAGTAGGCATGTAGATTCCCTTCCATTTTCATTCTCTACTCTAAACAAACATAGATTGTAGTGTATCCTCTCTTCCCTTCTTGTCTATCCAAACACAATTAACTCCGTTCCATCACCTTCCTTTACATTCCCACCCCTTGGGTTTACCTCAATCATTTCCCTCCCTTACCATGTTGTACACAAAATAACAGGGTTTTTCTTATATGGGTCCCCTAGATGTTACTTATTTTTAAACAAGTCCCTCAAATCTCAAATATTTTAAATAAGTCCCCAAATCTATAAGTATTCTTAAATAAGTCCCCAAATCTCATATATCTTTTAAATAAGCCAATCTTATAAGTTCTCTCAAATAAGTCTCTACAAGATAAAATTGTTAACTCTAGATTAACTAAACTCCATTAATCTTGCTAGCTTTTCCCTCAACTTCTCTAGATAGTTACTCCTAATACATATCTGCAACGTAGTGCAATAGAGACTTCTCAACAAATAAAAAGCATGGGAAGAGAGAGAGTTTCACGGGAAAAATGTCTGCGAAGAGCAGCGTAAAACATGCAAGATTAATGGAATTTAGTTAACTTTGAGTAAAGTTAATAGTTTCTAACGTAGGATGACTAATTGAAGAGAACGTACAGATTTGGAGGACTTATTTAAAATAAGTGAGTTTAGGATGTCGGCATTTATTTAAAATATTTTAAAATATTTGAGATTTGGCCAAAATAATGACAGAATAAGGATTAGCCAAACATCCCATTGTAAAATCAAACTATGAACGATTCAAAACCTCAATTTCGCCCCTTACCCAAACTTGAACAGCCGAAGCACGACGAGCGCATCGAGGCCACATCGCTGAAGAATCTCGTCCTCAGAAACCCTAATCGCGCGGTAGATCCAAGAGATCGACGGCCGGAGCCTATTCAGCGAGAATCTCCGATCGAGAGGGAGGTCCTCCTCCGCCGCCATCCGCCTCGGGAAGTACACCGGAGCTGTGCACGGCTGCTTCTTGAGGACGCCGAAGAGGAGAGGACGACTATGGCGAGGCCTATGTTGATCCCCGCTGAGGTTAGCAACTCCTCGGCGTTCATTTGATTTTGATTTCTTCCTACTTTTGAGAAAAAGGTGGAATTTTTAATTTTGGGGGTAGGAAGAAGAGTGAGGGTGTGCAGTTATCGAGGGTCATTTGTAGAGATGGTGAAGACGTGAGTGGAGAGGAGTTGTTGGCTGTGATTTTGGAATTGTTCGTGGGAGCAGGATAAGTTAATGGTGTAGAAAGAGGGTATCGTATCGTAAGTAGGGTGATTTTGACACGTGTGATGCCACGTGGGGTTCTGAATGAGAGCGCGAGGGACGTAACGGCTAATCTCGTGTGGTCATTTTGGACTGGGAAAAGATTATTTATAGGACAAATTTTCAAAACAGCCTCTTTTAGAATTTTAATTGAAAAACGACTTTTGAACTTATTTATCGATTTGACCTAAAAATCGGTGAAAAAGTTCACCAACTTCACGGAAATGATTTTCCGTGAAGTTATTGTTCACAAAACTTCAGGAAATGATTTTAGTGAAGTTATTGTTCTAAAACTTCATGGGAAATGATTTTCGTGAAGTTGGCAACTTCACGGGAAATGATTTTCCGTGAAGTTATTGTTCACAAAAACTTCATGGGAAACTAGGTCGAAATCGGTAAATAAGTTCGTAATGGGTCGTTTTTTCGAATTAAAGTTCAAAAATGGTCTTTTTCGAAAATTTGTCCTTATTTATAGGAGGCTCCAATCTCCATAAATAATTTTGAGACTAAATAAAACGTTTATTGTTATTCTAATATCACTTTTAAAGCACAATATTTACTTAATACATGAATCAATAAATAAAAATATTTAAGAATAGAAGGAAACATAATAGTACATCGGTTGATGGTCTAAATCACACAGTCAATTATTTCAGAGTTAAGGATGATCAGGGGCCGCTCACTTTCCCGAATATCTGATTTTGAGATAAGCTGTTCTTCCCTGCACAGGTAAAAGCTCGTAAAAGGGCGGGGTTGGCGTCCCCGGTTGTTCCTCCGACGATCAAGTCAGCAAGGTGCTTGAGTGGAGAAGTCAATAGAACTGCTCAAGTTCTACAATGCAGTAAAACTAAGAAAAATGTGGTGTCAATGCTTAGAAATTGCTTACCTAGATGTAGGGAAATAGTCCCCTATTTATAGTGGTAATAGAGGGTGATTGGTAACCGGTCGAGCATGGTGGCAACAAGTCGACATCCGCTTTACAGTGCTGGCTGTGAGTGGAGAGTCACTTGCATTTAATGTGAAGTGACTGGAGGCATGGGGGTGCTGACGTGGTCCGATGTGTCATAAAGATCTCCGGGGATGGAGAAATAATGCGTCTGTCCATGCATTTAATGCGATGGCGACAAGCTGCCAGCGGGGGGCTCGAGGCATACCATCATCTTCCTACTCTCCTGGTCGAGTGTCGAGAAGTACCGCCTTTCGAGTCGACTTCGCAAGATATCACCCAAGGAGATGACCGAGCGGACCGCTCGTCGAGTCGGCCTATCAAGAGGGTCGACAAGCACCGCCTTTCGAGTTGACTTTGCGAGATGTCGACCCATCGAGTTGGTCATGTTGAAGATCTTGGCCATCCTGAGGCGTTGAGTTAACTTGATTATGTGTTTAATGCGGGACACTTGTCTACTATTAATTGGGGATTAAAATTTAGTAACAAAACCCCATAACAACATCATTCATCAATTATAAAATTAGTGTTTGTGGCATATATATATTTACTATAAAAGAGACATAAATATCATTAATCATCAAAGTAAACTGAATTTCTACATTCTTTCCGTTGAACTAATTATAGAATGTTGGTTGAAGTTCATTTGATCGTCCTTCAACATCAGTTTTCTTTTAATTGGAGAGTGCACTGTGATATAGAAAGGCTAGGATGTGATCACCATCAATCCATTTGAATTCTGTACCTTCTGAAGCAAGGCCCAGTTCCCAAACAAGAGCTTAAACAGAGAAACTGGTAACTTCTACTACTACCTTTCACCATTTGGTCGCAATGTGGAAGATGAATGTGGATTACTTTTCAACAAAAGGCGACATTGTTCAGGGCATAAGTATAAGATGTACAAGGCTACGAATATCGTGTATATGCTTTTAGAATTTTCCACAACAAAATCGTGTTCATATCCTTATGTCATAAGCTTTTCATACGCTAGTAATCTACTGAGGCAAATTAGTTTTCCCTCCATGTCCTGTCAAATTTGCTTGTTTTATATTTCTGTACCAAGATTTTCCGTGGTTTTGCTTTCAAAACTTCGAAGTTATTCACAATTATCAAGCCTTGGGATAGTTAATGTTCTTCAATCCATTGTATTAATCTATAAAAGAACTATCTATTAATATATACAATATATCTGTCACCATAATACCATATACTAAAGCATCCACCACTAGTTGCATGAATAACAAGTAGGAGATGTTTTAGTCTACCATTATTATTAATTACTTGAATGTTGCAATCTATTACTATTGTTCTTTTGGGAAGAATATCTGTGTTACCAAGTTTTTGCAATGGTTGCAAATCTATTTACTATTATACCATTGGCTTAGTTGCACTTTGATGCCCCAAAGTTTCACCCATTACCCAAAGTTCCTTTTGCCCATTTGATATACAATGTTTCAGAAAATAGAACTTTGAAAACCTCCATTGGGCCATTGTTTATTTTGGTTTAAATCAGATCATGTGCTTAACGTGACCTGATTTGGACTTTTATACCCTGTAATCATTATAAATGTCCTTGAAATGGGAGCAAATTTGCCAAACTCCAGTCACACATCTTGATTTGGATGTCATAACTTTCCCACACATTTCAGGGCTTATAATGACTAAAGGGTATAAAAATCAAATCAGATCACTTGTCAAAGCAATCCCCAAATGAAGGGTACCAAAGTTCAATGTTCTGAAACACTGGGGTATCAGATGCAAAAGTAAACTTTAGGGTATCAAAGTTCAAAATATATGAAACTCTATGTTACCAAAGTGCAATTAAGCCTTATTCTTTTGAGATAATGTATATCTTATCTACTATTAAATCTGCATTGCTGTTATTATATTAATTAGAAACAGTATCTACCCTATTAATTTTTGGGATGGAGGCATATCAATTGCTATTCTTATTATTGTTAGAATCAATATCTATGTTAATAAATATGTCTCTTCAGCTTCTCTACCACATGCATCATCATCTCCACACCCTATCAAACTTCACCAATTGATTTGTTTCATTAATTTCCCATTTCACCTTGAGCCATATATTTGTTGAATTCCTGTTAAGCTACAAACGCCATTTAGTTAATGCCTCAAAACCATTAGGTGAGTTTGGATAGAGTTATAAAAAAAAGAGTTTGGATAGAGTTCTTTTAAGTTTGGATAGCTTTTTCTAAGAGGGAAGGGGAGGAGTTGGGAGTCTACAATGCTAACCATTCTAAAATTGTGTTTGTTTACATTTTTAGTAAGTGAGGGAAGGATTCAGAGGGTTAAAATGATACAAATTTTCTCACTTTCTCAACCCTCCCAAAGTGGATGGATTGGGAGGGAGGGATTAGATTTTAAGTGAATTGTTCTCTTCCTTCCTACTACTCTAAACAAACACAATTTAGTTCTTTCACTCTCCCTCCCTCTCCATTCCCTAGTTGTCTATCCAAACACAAGCGTTACATCACACTCCCTTCCTCTCCTTTCCCTCCCTTTGGTATAGATCAATCATTCCCTCCCTACCTCTCTCTATCCAAACCGACCCTGGAGGAAGGAATAAGGAGGTTAAGATGTTAGCTATCCAAATATTGTGTTTGTTTACATTTTTAGTAAGTGAGGGAAGGATTCAGAGGGTTAAAATGATACAAATTTTCTCACTTTCTCAACCCTCCCAAAGTGGATGGATTGGGAGGGAGGGATTGAGTTTAAGTCAAATTTTTCAACATTCCAATATTGTCCTTAGAGAAATAAAGAATGATTACATGTATTATTTCTTCAAAAGGATATAGTAGGCATGTAGATTCCCTTCCATTTTCATTCTCTACTCTAAACAAACATAGATTGTAGTGTATCCTCTCTTCCCTTCTTGTCTATCCAAACACAATTAACTCCGTTCCATCACCTTCCTTTACATTCCCACCCCTTGGGTTTACCTCAATCATTTCCCTCCCTTACCATGTTGTACACAAAATAACAGGGTTTTTCTTATATGGGTCCCCTAGATGTTACTTATTTTTAAACAAGTCCCTCAAATCTCAAATATTTTAAATAAGTCCCCAAATCTATAAGTATTCTTAAATAAGTCCCCAAATCTCATATATCTTTTAAATAAGCCAATCTTATAAGTTCTCTCAAATAAGTCTCTACAAGATAAAATTGTTAACTCTAGATTAACTAAACTCCATTAATCTTGCTAGCTTTTCCCTCAACTTCTCTAGATAGTTACTCCTAATACATATCTGCAACGTAGTGCAATAGAGACTTCTCAACAAATAAAAAGCATGGGAAGAGAGAGAGTTTCACGGGAAAAATGTCTGCGAAGAGCAGCGTAAAACATGCAAGATTAATGGAATTTAGTTAACTTTGAGTAAAGTTAATAGTTTCTAACGTAGGATGACTAATTGAAGAGAACGTACAGATTTGGAGGACTTATTTAAAATAAGTGAGTTTAGGATGTCGGCATTTATTTAAAATATTTTAAAATATTTGAGATTTGGCCAAAATAATGACAGAATAAGGATTAGCCAAACATCCCATTGTAAAATCAAACTATGAACGATTCAAAACCTCAATTTCGCCCCTTACCCAAACTTGAACAGCCGAAGCACGACGAGCGCATCGAGGCCACATCGCTGAAGAATCTCGTCCTCAGAAACCCTAATCGCGCGGTAGATCCAAGAGATCGACGGCCGGAGCCTATTCAGCGAGAATCTCCGATCGAGAGGGAGGTCCTCCTCCGCCGCCATCCGCCTCGGGAAGTACACCGGAGCTGTGCACGGCTGCTTCTTGAGGACGCCGAAGAGGAGAGGACGACTATGGCGAGGCCTATGTTGATCCCCGCTGAGGTTAGCAACTCCTCGGCGTTCATTTGATTTTGATTTCTTCCTACTTTTGAGAAAAAGGTGGAATTTTTAATTTTGGGGGTAGGAAGAAGAGTGAGGGTGTGCAGTTATCGAGGGTCATTTGTAGAGATGGTGAAGACGTGAGTGGAGAGGAGTTGTTGGCTGTGATTTTGGAATTGTTCGTGGGAGCAGGATAAGTTAATGGTGTAGAAAGAGGGTATCGTATCGTAAGTAGGGTGATTTTGACACGTGTGATGCCACGTGGGGTTCTGAATGAGAGCGCGAGGGACGTAACGGCTAATCTCGTGTGGTCATTTTGGACTGGGAAAAGATTATTTATAGGACAAATTTTCAAAACAGCCTCTTTTAGAATTTTAATTGACGACTTTTGAACTTATTTATCGATTCATTAACAAAATCGGTGAAAAAGTTCACCAACTTCGCGGAAATCATTTCCGTGAAGTTTAGTGAAAAAACTTCGAAATGATTTTGAAAGTTATGTTATTAAAACTTCAGGGAAATGATTTCGTGAAGTTGGCGGCTTCACGGAAATGATTTTCAGTGAAGTTATTGTTCAAAAAACTTATGGGAAACTAGTCGAAATCGGTAAATAAGTTAAGTAATGGGTCGTTTTTCGAATTAAAGTTCAAAATGGTCTTCGAAAATTTGTCCTTATTATAGGAGGCTCAATCTCCATAAATAATTTTGAGACTAAATAAAACGTTTATTGTTATTCTAATATCACTTTTAAAGCACAATATTTACTTAATACATGAATCAATAAATAAAAATATTTAAGAATAGAAGGAAACATAATAGTACATCGGTTGATGGTCTAAATCACACAGTCAATTATTTCAGAGTTAAGGATGATCGGGTCGCCACTTTCCCGAATATCTGATTTTGAGATAAGCTGTTCTTCCCTGCACAGGTAAAAGCTCGTAAAAGGGCGGGGTTGGCGTCCCCGGTTGTTCCTCCGACGATCAAGTCAGCAAGGTGCTTGAGTGGAGAAGTCAATAGAACTGCTCAAGTTCTACAATGCAGTAAAACTAAGAAAAATGTGGTGTCAATGCTTAGAAATTGCTTACCTAGATGTAGGGAAATAGTCCCCCTATTTATAGTGGTAATAGAGGGGTGATTCGGTAACTTCGGTCGAGCATGGGCTGGCAACCAAGTCAGCATCTGCTTTACAGGTAGCGGCTGCTGAGTGGAGAGAGTCACTTCGGCATTTAATGTGAAGTGACTGGAGGCATGGGGGTGCTGACGTGGTCCGATGTGTCATAAAGATCTCCGGGGATGGAGAAATAATGCGTCTGTCCATGCATTTAATGCGATGGCGACAAGCTGCCAGCGGGGGGCTCGAGGCATACCATCATCTTCCTACTCTCCTGGTCGAGTGTCGAGAAGTACCGCCTTTCGAGTCGACTTCGCAAGATATCACCCAAGGAGATGACCGAGCGGACCGCTCGTCGAGTCGGCCTATCAAGAGGGTCGACAAGCACCGCCTTTCGAGTTGACTTTGCGAGATGTCGACCCATCGAGTTGGTCATGTTGAAGATCTTGGCCATCCTGAGGCGTTGAGTTAACTTGATTATGTGTTTAATGCGGGACACTTGTCTACTATTAATTGGGGATTAAAATTTAGTAACAAAAACCCCCATAACAACATCATTCATCAATTATAAAATTAGTGTTTGTGGTATATATAAATTTATCAATTTTTTTCCTCTATAACTTCATATGATTTCTTTCCGCTTGCATTGAGTTCGGGTGGTTCTTCTGCATGGTATGAACCATTTGATAATCAGATGTTATATGATTTGATCCAATATTTTAAAGCTTTGGGTGAAAGCCTCCTATATAATGAATTTACAATGAGAACACTTTTTTTACGTGCAAAGTCCTGAACACTAAAGAGTCAGTTTGGTATTATTTTTAAAGTTATTTTTGCTTATTTAAAAAAAGCAGTCAATAATGATGTTTGGTAAATATTGTGAGAACTATCTCGATGATGTTTTTAAAAATTCTATTTTTGTACCGTATATACTCTCTAGCTTTTGATAATATTATCTTATTTGTTCTTAAAGTGTCTTGTCTATTTTGGTAATTTCATTTATAATGATCTTTTAAGACAATTTTACCAAACATCATAACTGCGTGCTTTGATATTAAGAAATGTTAGGGCAGTCGCTCAGAGTGACTGCCCACTGACACTCGTTCTTATGCAGCCCTTTTGTTCTCTCTATTTGTTTTTGCTAAATTTAAACTTTATATAAATTAGGTATGATTCACAAAACATCCTCTAGTTTACCATTTTATGAGATAAGCCCCGTAACTTTAAAAACATCACAGAAACCCCTTTAATTTCGGCCGGTTTTAGATACCCCTAAAGTTTAAACTGTCACTAAAACACCCTTAAGTTAAAAATGTCGCTAAAACCCCTTAAGTTTGGTTTGTTTCAAAAAACAAAAGCCCCTTTAAGTTTGGTCGGTTTTAGATATCCCTATAAAGTTCAATCCGTCATTAAAACCCCTTAAGTTTGGGTTATTTTAAAAACTCCTGCAATGGTTGCAAATCTATTTACTATTATACCATTGGCTTAGTTGCACTTTGATGCCCCAAAGTTTCACCCATTACCCAAAGTTCCTTTTGCCCATTTGATATACAATGTTTCAGAAAATAGAACTTTGAAAACCTCCATTGGGCCATTGTTTATTTTGGTTTAAATCAGATCATGTGCTTAACATTGACCTGATTTGGACTTTTATACCCTGTAATCATTATAAATGTCCTTGAAATGGGAGCAAATTTGCCAAACTCCAGTCACACATCTTGATTTGGATGTCCTAGCAACTTTCCCACACATTTCAGGGCTTATAATGACTAAAGGGTATAAAAATCAAATCAGATCACTTGTCAAAGCAATCCCCAAATGAAGGGTACCAAAGTTCAATGTTCTGAAACACTGGGGTATCAGATGCAAAAGTAAACTTTAGGGTATCAAAGTTCAAAATATATGAAACTCTATGTTACCAAAGTGCAATTAAGCCTTATTCTTTTGAGATAATGTATATCTTATCTACTATTAAATCTGCATTGCTGTTATTATATTAATTAGAAACAGTATCTACCCTATTAATTTTTGGGATGGAGGCATATCAATTGCTATTCTTATTATTGTTAGAATCAATATCTATGTTAATAAATATGTCTCTTCAGCTTCTCTACCACATGCATCATCATCTCCACACCCTATCAAACTTCACCAATTGATTTGTTTCATTAATTTCCCATTTCACCTTGAGCCATATATTTGTTGAATTCCTGTTAAGCTACAAACGCCATTTAGTTAATGCCTCAAAACCATTAGGTGAGTTTGGATAGAGTTATAAAAAAAAGAGTTTGGATAGAGTTCTTTTAAGTTTGGATAGCTTTTTCTAAGAGGGAAGGGGAGGAGTTGGGAGTCTACAATGCTAACCATTCTAAAATTGTGTTTGTTTACATTTTTAGTAAGTGAGGGAAGGATTCAGAGGGTTAAAATGATACAAATTTTCTCACTTTCTCAACCCTCCCAAAGTGGACGGATTGGGAGGGAGGGATTAGATTTTAAGTGAATGTTCTCTTCCTTCCTATTTTCTACTCTAAACAAACACAATTTAGTTCTTTCACTCTCCCTCCTCTCCATTCCCTAGTTGTCTATCCAAACACAAGCGCTTACATCACACTCCCTTCCTCTCCTTTCCCTCCCCTTTGGTATAGATCAATCATTCTCCCCTACCTCTTCTCTATCCAAACCGACCCGGAGAAGGAATAAGGAGGTTAAGATGTTAGCTATCCAAATATTGTGTTTGTTTACAAATATTAATTAGAAAGGGAATGTAGGGAGGGTTAAAACAAGCAAATCCACTCATTTTCTACCCTCCTAAAGTGGATGGACTGGGAGGGAGGGATTGAGTTTAAGTCAAATTTTTTCAACATTCCAATATTGTCCTTAGAGAAATAAAGAATGATTACATGTATTATTTCTTCAAAAGGATATAGTAGGCATGTAGATTCCCTTCCATTTTCATTCTCTACTCTAAACAAACATAGATTGTAGTGTATCCTCTCTTCCCCTTCTTGTCTATCCAAACACAATTAACTCCGTTCCATCACCTTCCTTTACATTCCCACCCCTTGGGTTTACCTCAATCATTTCCCTCCTTACCATGTTGTACACAAAAATAACGGGTTTTTCTTATATGGGTCCCCTAGATGTTACTTATTTTAAACAAGTCCCTCAAATCTCAAATATTTTAAATAAGTCCCCAAATCTATAAGTATTCTTAAATAAGTCCCCAAATCTCATATATCTTTTAAATAAGCCAATCTTATAAGTTCTCTCAAATAAGTCTCTACAAGATAAAATTGTTAACTCTAGATTAACTAAACTCCATTAATCTTGCTAGCTTTTCCCTCAACTTCTCTAGATAGTTACTCCTAATACATATCTGCAACGTAGTGCAATAGAGACTTCAACAAATAAAAAGCATGGGAAGAGAGTTTCACGGGAAAAATGTCTGCGAAGAGCAGCGTAAAACATGCAAGATTAATGGAATTTAGTTAACTTTGAGTAAAGTTAATAGTTTCTAACGTAGGATGACTAATTGAAGAGAACGTACAGATTTGGAGGACTTATTTAAAATAAGTGAGTTTAGGATGTCGGCATTTATTTAAAATATTTTAAAATATTTGAGATTTGGCCAAAATAATGACAGAATAAGGATTAGCCAAACATCCCATTGTAAAATCAAACTATGAACGATTCAAAACCTCCAATTTCGCCCCCTTACCCAAACTTGAACAGCCGAAGCACGACGAGCGCATCGAGGCCACATCGCTGAAGAATCTCGTCCTCAGAAACCCTAATCGCGCGGTAGATCCAAGAGATCGACGGCCGGAGCCTATTCAGCGAGAATCTCCGATCGAGAGGGAGGTCCTCCTCCGCCGCCATCCGCCTCGGGAAGTACACCGGAGCTGTGCACGGCTGCTTCTTGAGGACGCCGAAGAGGGAGAGGACGACTATGGCGAGGCCTATGTTGATCCCCGCTGAGGTTAGCAACTCCTCGGCGTTCATTTGATTTTGATTTCTTCCTACTTTTGAGAAAAAGGTGGAATTTTTAATTTTGGGGGTAGGAAGAAGTGAGGGTGTGCAGTTATCGAGGGTCATTTGTAGAGATGGGTGAAGACGTGAGTGGAGAGGAGTTGTTGGCTGTGATTTTGGAATTGTTCGTGGGAGCAGGATAAGTTAATGGTGTAGAAAGAGGGTATCGTATCGTAAGTAGGGTGATTTTGACACGTGTGATGCCACGTGGGGTTCTGAATGAGCGCGAGGGACGTAACGGCTAATCTCGTGTGGTCATTTTGGACTGGGAAAAGATTATTTATAGGACAAATTTTCAAAACAGCCTCTTTTAGAATTTTAATTCGCGACTTTTGAACTCGATTCGACCTAAAATCGGTGAAAAAGTTCACCAACTTCCGGAAATCATTTCGAGTGAAGTTTTGAAAAACTTCCGCGGAAATGATTTTCCGGTGAAGTTATAAAAACAATGGGAAATGATTTCCGTGAAGTTAAACTTCACGGAAATGATTTTAGTGAAGTTATTGTTCTAAAAACTTCATAGAAACTAGGTCGAAATCGGTAAATAAGTTAGTAATGGGTCGTTTTGAATTAAATTAAAGTTCAAAATCTTTTTCGAATATTATTTATAGGAGGCTCCAATCTCCATAAATAATTTTGAGACTAAATAAAACGTTTATTGTTATTCTAATATCACTTTTAAAGCACAATATTTACTTAATACATGAATCAATAAATAAAAATATTTAAGAATAGAAGGAAACATAATAGTACATGGTTGATGGTCTAAATCACCACGATCAATTATTTGAGTTAAGGATGATCAGTAGCTCACTTTCCGAATATCGATTTTGAGATAAGCCATTCTTCCCCGCGAGTAAAAGCTCGTAAAAGGGCGGGGTTACGCCCGGTTGTTCCTCCGACGATCAAGTCGCAAGGTGCTTGAGTGGAGAAGTCAATAGAACTGCTCAAGTTCTACAATGATAAAACTAAGAAAAATGTGGTGTCAATGCTTAGAAATTGCTTACCTAGATGTAGGAAATAGTCCTATTTATAGTGGTAATAGAGGGGTGATTCGGTAACCGGTCGAGCATGGGTGGCAACCAAGTCGACATCGCTTTCTGGTGTAATTTCTGAGTGGAGAGTCACTTCGGCATTGTGAAGTGGAAGCATAGAAGTCGGCGTGGTCCGATGTGTCATAAAGATCGGGATGGAGAAATAATCGTCTGTCCATGCATTTAATGCGATGGCGACAAGTCCGCCGGGGGCTCGAGGCATACCATCATCTTCCTACTCTCTCGGTGAGTGTCGAGAAGTCCGCCTTCGAGTCGATTGCAAGATATCACCCGGAGATGACCGAGGGGACCGCTCGAAGTCGACTTATCAAGAGGTCGACAAGCACCGCCTTCGAGTTGACTTTGCGAGATGTCGACCCATCGAGTTGGTCATGTTGAAGATCTTGGCCATCTGAGGCGTTGAGTTAACTTGATTATGTGTTTAATGCGGGACTTGTCTACTATTAATTGGGGATTAAAATTTAGTAACAAAACCCCCATAACAACATCATTCATCAATTATAAAATTAGTGTTTGTGGTATATATAAATTTATCAATTTTTTCCTCTATAACTTCATATGATTTCTTTCCGCTTGCATTGAGTTCGGGTGGTTCTTCTGCATGGTATGAACCATTTGATAATCAGATGTTATATGATTTGATCCAATATTTTAAAGCTTTGGGTGAAAGCCTCCTATATAATGAATTTACAATGAGAACACTTTTTTTTTACGTGCAAAGTCCTGAACACTAAAGAGTCAGTTTGGTATTATTTTTAAAGTTATTTTTGCTTATTTAAAAAAAACAGTCAATAATGATGTTTGGTAAATATTGTGAGAACTATCTCGATGATGTTTTTAAAAATTCTATTTTTGTACCGTATATACTCTCTAGCTTTTGATAATATTATCTTATTTGTTCTTAAAGTGTCTTGTCTATTTTGGTAATTTCATTTATAATGATCTTTTAAGACAATTTTACCAAACATCATAACTGCGTGCTTTGATATTAAGAAATGTTAGGGGCAGTCGCTCAGAGTGACTGCCCACTGACACTCGCGTTCTTATGCAGCCCTTTTGTTCTCTCTATTTGTTTTTGCTAAATTTAAACTTTATATAAATTAGGTATGATTCACAAAACATCCTCTAGTTTACCATTTTATGAGATAAGCCCCCGTAACTTTAAAAACATCACAGAAACCCCTTTAATTTCGGCGGTTTTAGATACCCCTAAAGTTTAAACTGTCACTAAAACACCCTTAAGTTAAAAATGTCGCTAAAACCCCTTAAGTTTGGTTTGTTTCAAAAAAAAGCCCCTTTAAGTTTGGTCGGTTTTAGATATCCCTATAAAGTTCAATCCGTCATTAAAACCCCTTAAGTTTGGGTTATTTTAAAAACTCCTGAAATATTTTCAAAATTTTAACTATGCCATCATGGTGTCAGATGAACTGTGAAAATATCAAAATTCATATTTCAAATTACCAAAGTAATTATGTAATTAAATTATTTAATCAATAATTAAATTAATAGTCCTAACTTAAGGAGTTTTGTGAAAATTACCTTTATAATTTATTCAAAAGGCCATGAAAAGATTATTTCTATTAGGATATTTACTCATTTAGAATCACGTATTTTCACATACATCAAATCTAACGATGTTAGTTAGGAGTCATCGACAAAACATAATGGGGATCAAATGAAATTTTTAACTTAAGGGGTTATCTCAACATAAGGGGATTAAATAAAATTTCCAAACTTTAAAGAGGTTATCTCAAAAAGATCAAATCTAAAATTTTCACATGCATATTTTGTATCAACCTTTATTATATATCTCTTTATACAAATAGCGTATCATAAAAGAACACTTATAATAGGTTAGAAATATTTAAATATGCTTAAATGAATAGAACACTTAAGGTAGGTTTGAAATATTAAAGGCATTTTCCAATATTAGGCCCAAATCTTTCATATTTTAAAATTAATCCACCAAATAGAGGGGACTAATATCGAAAACCTCCAAATATTTAGGGTTAATTTCACAAAACCCCCTTAAATTTTGTTTATCTCACTTAACCCCTAAACTATGGGGTGTCTCACAAAGTCCCTATACTTTACCTTATCTCATATAAACCCCTGCTTGTAATTTTGCCAAAAAAAATTTCTTGAGAGAAAAAACTCAAAATTTTGGAGGAGGGAGTATGTGCGCGTAAACGACAAGCGACAAAGTTTGAGAGTTTGTTTCACTCAAAAATATTTTAGTTATTTGCAAATTATATGAATGAGGGTTATGTGAGATAAGATAAAGTTCAGGGGGTTTGTAAGACACCCCATAGTTCAGGAGGGTTATGTGAGATAAATAAAGTTTAAGAGGGTTATGTGCAACAACCTCAAAGTTCAGGGGGGGTTTGTGAAATTAACCCAAATATTTACTGTGATTTGCCACTGATCCGCATCCAATGAGAAAAGTGTGCTTAGTGGCCGTATAAAAATGCGAGTGGGCTTGGGCGATCTGGGATCCTCTACTAATGCATAGTATTTCCTAATATTTGCTAATACATTTTCACCTTTTACTTTGTGGGCTCCACCTTTCACTTTGTATTTGTCCACAAAATCAAAGGTGGAGATGCATTAACATATATTAAGAAACACTATGCATTAGTAGAGGATCCCAATCCGGACGGTCACTTTGGACGACTGCCGCCAGCATTTCTCTATGACATTTAGTTAACAACGAACTATTTACAATAACTTAATAAATTTGTTTCTATAAGCTGCTTATTTTAGCAACTTATCGTAAGCTCTACCCATGCTCAAACTTGGATTTTATTTTACGCAACACATTCACTATTTAATCATAGGCGACATTTTGCTGTCATCCATTTTGCCCGTAGACGAAACTGCCCGAAGACACACACGTACCTACACAGTACTCGCACGTGCATCTCGCGTGCTCTAAGACAAAAAAACAGAAAGAGGACGAAGCAAAATCGTCCCCAATCATCGCCAGCAGCTCCGACATCAGCAATGGAGACGGATCAGAGCGAGGGCTTCTCGGTTCTCGTCCTCGCCTCCGACCTCGGCGTCGACGGCCGCTCTCTCTCTCTCCTCAGACCGCAGGGCCGCCGGCGACGGCGACGAGCAGTGGTTCGACTGCCAAGACGAGGATTTCTCCGACCTCGAACTCCTCCAGATCCTCCGCGTCCAGGGCTCCGACAAGCACGGCAACCGCGTGCTCCGCATCGTCGGAAAGCACTTTCCAGGTCCTCTCAACCCCGAGACTTTTCTAGGGTTTCGGTCGAATTTGACTTGGATAGAGTTATAAAAAAAAGAGTTTGGATAGAGTTCTTTTAAGTTTGGATAGCTTTTTCTAAGAGGGAAGGGGAGGAGTTGGGAGTCTACAATGCTAACCATTCTAAAATTGTGTTTGTTTACATTTTTTAGTAAGTGAGGGGAAGGATTCAGAGGGTTAAAATGATACAAATTTTCTCACTTTCTCAACCCTCCCAAAGTGGACGGATTGGGAGGGGAGGGATTAGATTTTAAGTGAATTGTTCTCTTCCCTTCCTATTTTCTACTCTAAACAAACACAATTTAGTTCTTTCACTCTCCCTCCCTCTCCATTCCCTAGTTGTCTATCCAAACACAAGCAGTTACATCACACCTCCCTTCCTCTCCTTTCCCTCCCCTTGGTATAGATCAATCATTCTCCCCTACCCTCTTCTCTATCCAAACCGACCCTGGAGGGGAAGGAATAAGGAGGTTAAGATGTTAGCTATCCAAATATTGTGTTTGTTTACAAATATTAATTAGAAAGGGGAATGTAGGGGAGGGTTAAAAACAAGCAAATCCACTCATTTTCTACCCTCCTAAAGTGGATGGACTGGGAGGAGGGATTGAGTTTAAGTCAAATTTTTTCAACATTCCAATATTGTCCTTAGAGAAATAAAGAATGATTACATGTATTATTTCTTCAAAAGGATATAGTAGGCATGTAGATTCCCTTCCATTTTCATTCTCTACTCTAAACAAACATAGATTGTAGTGTATCCTCTCTTCCCCTTCTTGTCTATCCAAACACAATTAACTCCGTTCCATCACCTTCCTTTACATTCCCACCCCTTGGGTTTACCTCAATCATTTCCCTCCTTACCATGTTGTACACAAAAATAACGGGTTTTTCTTATATGGGTCCCCTAGATGTTACTTATTTTAAACAAGTCCCTCAAATCTCAAATATTTTAAATAAGTCCCCAAATCTATAAGTATTCTTAAATAAGTCCCCAAATCTCATATATCTTTTAAATAAGCCAATCTTATAAGTTCTCTCAAATAAGTCTCTACAAGATAAAATTGTTAACTCTAGATTAACTAAACTCCATTAATCTTGCTAGCTTTTCCCTCAACTTCTCTAGATAGTTACTCCTAATACATATCTGCAACGTAGTGCAATAGAGACTTCAACAAATAAAAAGCATGGGAAGAGAGAGAGAGAGAGAGAGAGAGAGAGAGAGAGAGAGAGAGAGAGAGAGTTTCACGGGAAAAATGTCTGCGAAGAGCAGCGTAAAACATGCAAGATTAATGGAATTTAGTTAACTTTGAGTAAAGTTAATAGTTTCTAACGTAGGATGACTAATTGAAGAGAACGTACAGATTTGGAGGACTTATTTAAAATAAGTGAGTTTAGGATGTCGGCATTTATTTAAAATATTTTAAAATATTTGAGATTTGGCCAAAATAATGACAGAATAAGGATTAGCCAAACATCCCATTGTAAAATCAAACTATGAACGATTCAAAACCCAATTTCGCCCCTTACCCAAACTTGAACAGCCGAAGCACGACGAGCGCATCGAGGCCACATCGCTGAAGAATCTCGTCCTCAGAAACCCTAATCGCGCGGTAGATCCAAGAGATCGACGGCCGGAGCCTATTCAGCGAGAATCTCCGATCGAGAGGGAGGTCCTCCTCCGCCGCCATCCGCCTCGGGAAGTACACCGGAGCTGTGCACGGCTGCTTCTTGAGGACGCCGAAGAGGAGAGGACGACTATGGCGAGGCCTATGTTGATCCCCGCTGAGGTTAGCAACTCCTCGGCGTTCATTTGATTTTGATTTCTTCCTACTTTTTTGAGAAAAAAGGTGGAATTTTTTAATTTTTTGGGGGGTAGGAAGAAGAGAGTGAGGGTGTGCAGTTATCGAGGGTCATTTGTAGAGAGATGGTGAAGACGTGAGTGGAGAGGAGTTGTTGGCTGTGATTTTGGAATTGTTCGTGGGAGCAGGATAAGTTAATGGTGTAGAAAGAGGGTATCGTATCGTAAGTAGGGGTGATTTTGACACGTGTGATGCCACGTGGGGTTCTGAATGAGAGCGCGAGGGACGTAACGGCTAATCTCGTGTGGTCATTTTGGACTGGGAAAAGATTATTTATAGGACAAATTTTCAAAACAGCCTCTTTTAGAATTTTAATTCGAAAAAACGACTTTTTTTGAACTTATTTATCGATTTCGACCTAAAAATCGGTGAAAAAAGTTCACCAACTATCGGAAATCATCGCTGAAGTTTTGATGTGAAAACTTCACGAAATGATTTTCCGTGAAGTTATTGTTCACAAAACTTCATGGGAATGATTTCCCGAAGTTGGCTTAACTTCACGGAAATGATTTTTCGTGAAGTTATTGTTCACAAAACTTCATGGAAACTAGGTAAATCGGTAAATAAGTTCAGAATGGTCGCTTTTTCAATTAAAGTTCAAAATGGTCTTTTCGAAAATTTGTCCTTATTTATGAGGCTCCAATCTCCATAAATAATTTTGAGACTAAATAAAACGTTTATTGTTATTCTAATATCACTTTTAAAGCACAATATTTACTTAATACATGAATCAATAAATAAAAATATTTAAGAATAGAAGGAAACATAATAGTACATCGGTTGATGGTCTAAATCACACAATAATTATTTGAGTTAAGGATGATCGGGGCCGCCACTTTCCGAATATCCGATTTTGAGATAAGTCGTTCTTCCCTCGCAGTAAAAGCTCGTAAAAGGGCTGGTCAAGGCCCCTGCCTCCGACGATCAAGTCGCCAAGGTGCTTGAGTGGAGAAGTCAATAGAACCGCTCCTACAATGCAAGAAAACTAAGAAAAATGTGGTGTCAATGCTTAGAAATTGCTTACCTAGATGTAGGAAATAGTCCCCTTATAGTGGTAATAGAGGGGTGATTCGGAACTCGGTCGAGCAGGTCGGCAACCGTCAAGATCCGCTACGCGTAGCGGCCGCGAGTGGAGAGAGTCACCGCATTTAATGTGAAGGACCTGGGCATGAGGGTACGACGTGGTCCGATGTGTCATAAAGATCTCGGATGGAGAAATGCGTCTGTCCATGCATTTAATGCGATGGCGACAAGTCGCGGGGGCTCGAGGCATACCATCATCTTCCTACTCTCCGGTCGAGTGTCGAAGTACCGCCTTCGAGTCGACTTCGCAAGATATCACCCAAGGAGATGACCGAAGGACCGCCGTCGAAGTCGGCCTATCAAGAGGGTCGACAAGCACCGCCTTCGAGTTGACTTTGAGATGTCGACCCATCGAGTTGGTCATGTTGAAGATCTTGGCCATCCTGAGGCGTTGAGTTAACTTGATTATGTGTTTAATGCGGGACACTTGTCTACTATTAATTGGGGATTAAAATTTAGTAACAAAAACCCCCATAACAACATCATTCATCAATTATAAAATTAGTGTTTGTGGTATATATAAATTTATCAATTTTTTCCTCTATAACTTCATATGATTTCTTTCCGCTTGCATTGAGTTCGGGTGGTTCTTCTGCATGGTATGAACCATTTGATAATCAGATGTTATATGATTTGATCCAATATTTTAAAGCTTTGGGTGAAAGCCTCCTATATAATGAATTTACAATGAGAACACTTTTTTTACGTGCAAAGTCCTGAACACTAAAGAGTCAGTTTGGTATTATTTTTAAAGTTATTTTTGCTTATTTAAAAAAACAGTCAATAATGATGTTTGGTAAATATTGTGAGAACTATCTCGATGATGTTTTTAAAAATTCTATTTTTGTACCGTATATACTCTCTAGCTTTTGATAATATTATCTTATTTGTTCTTAAAGTGTCTTGTCTATTTTGGTAATTTCATTTATAATGATCTTTTAAGACAATTTTACCAAACATCATAACTGCGTGCTTTGATATTAAGAAATGTTAGGGGCAGTCTCAGAGTGACTGCCCACCACACTGTTCTTATGCAGCCCTTTTTTGTTCTCTATTTGTTTTGCTAAATTTAAACTTTATATAAATTAGGTATGATTCACAAAACATCCTCTAGTTTACCATTTTATGAGATAAGCCCCGTAACTTTAAAAACATCACAGAAACCCCTTTAATTTCGGCCGGTTTAGATACCCCTAAAGTTTAAACTGTCACTAAAACACCCTTAAGTTAAAAATGTCGCTAAAACCCCTTAAGTTTGGTTTGTTTCAAAAAAACAAAAGCCCCTTTAAGTTTGGTCGGTTTTAGATATCCCTATAAAGTTCAATCCGTCATTAAAACCCCTTAAGTTTGGGTTATTTTAAAAACTCCTGAAATATTTTCAAAATTTTAACTATGCCATCATGGTGTCAGATGAACTGTGAAAATATCAAAATTCATATTTCAAATTACCAAAGTAATTATGTAATTAAATTATTTAATCAATAATTAAATTAATAGTCCTAACTTAAGGAGTTTTGTGAAAATTACCTTTATAATTTATTCAAAAGGCCATGAAAAGATTATTTCTATTAGGATATTTACTCATTTAGAATCATTATTTTCACATACACAAATCTAACGATGTTAGTTAGGAGTCATCGACAAAACATAATGGGGATCAAATGAAATTTTTAACTTAAGGGTTATCTCAACATAAGGGGATTAAATAAAATTTCCAAACTTTAAAGAGGTTATCTCAAAAAGATCAAATCTAAAATTTTCACATGCATATTTTGTATCAACCTTTATTATATATCTCTTTATACAAATAGCGTATCATAAAAGAACACTTATAATAGGTTAGAAATATTTAAATATGCTTAAATGAATAGAACACTTAAGGTAGGTTTGAAATATTAAAGGCATTTTCCAATATTAGGCCCAAATCTTTCATATTTTAAAATTAATCCACCAAATAGAGGGACTAATATCGAAAACCTCCAAATATTTAGGGTTAATTTCACAAAACCCCTTAATTTTGTTTATCTCACTTAACCCCTAAACTATGGGGTGTCTCACAAAGTCCCTATACTTTACCTTATCTCATATAAACCCCTGCTTGTAATTTTGCCAAAAAAAAAAAAATTTCTTGAGAGAAAAAACTCAAAATTTTGGAGGAGGGAGTATGTGCGCGTAAACGACAAGCGACAAAGTTTGAGAGTTTGTTTCACTCAAAAATATTTTAGTTATTTGCAAATTATATGAATGAGGGTTATGTGAGATAAGATAAAGTTCAGGGGGTTTGTAAGACACCCCATAGTTCAGGAGGGTTATGTGAGATAAATAAAGTTTAAGAGGGTTATGTGCAACAACCTCAAAGTTCAGGGGGGGTTTGTGAAATTAACCCAAATATTTACTGTGATTTGCCACTGATCCGCATCCAATGAGAAAAGTGTGCTTAGTGGCCGTATAAAAATGCGAGTGGGCTTGGGCGATCTGGGATCCTCTACTAATGCATAGTATTTCCTAATATTTGCTAATACATTTTCACCTTTTACTTTGTGGGCTCCACCTTTCACTTTCAGATTTGTCACAAAATCAAAGGTGGAGATCGTTAACATATATTAAACACTACGACAAGAGTGATCCCAATCCGGACGGTCACTTTGGACGACTGCCGCCAGCATTTCTCTATGACATTTAGTTAACAACGAACTATTTACAATAACTTAATAAATTTGTTTCTATAAGCTGCTTATTTTAGCAACTTATCGTAAGCTCTACCCATGCTCAAACTTGGATTTTATTTTACGCAACACATTCACTATTTAATCATAGGCGACATTTTGCTGTCATCCATTTTGCCCGTAGACGAAACTGCCCGAAGACACACACGTACCTACACAGTACTCGCACGTGCATCTCGCGTGCTCTAAGACAAAAAAACAGAAAGAGGACGAAGCAAAATCGTCCCCAATCATCGCCAGCAGCTCCGACATCAGCAATGGAGACGGATCAGAGCGAGGGCTTCTCGGTTCTCGTCCTCGCCTCCGACCTCGGCGTCGACGGCCGCTCTCTCCTCTCTCCCTCAGACCGCAGGGCCGCCGGCGACGGCGACGAGCAGTGGTTCGACTGCCAAGACGAGGATTTCTCCGACCTCGAACTCCTCCAGATCCTCCGCGTCCAGGGCTCCGACAAGCACGGCAACCGCGTGCTCCGCATCGTCGGAAAGCACTTTCCAGGTCCTCTCTCAACCCCCGAGACTTTTCTAGGGTTTCGGTCGAATTTGACTTGGTTAGGGTTGTTATCGATCCAAATACTGGAGGTTTTTATTTAATACGGTGAATTTTGGTTCTTGTTTAGTTCAAGTTCTAGCTGCAATTTGCTTGTCTTTGCTTATACGAATTGGGACGTTTGACTCAGTACAGTTTACTGAGAGGCAAACATTAAAAGATTCTAGGGTTTTACTGGGGCTTTGCTGGAATTCAGCTGAAAGATTTGAGCTTTTTGTTTGTAACTGGCTCGTCTTGTGAATTTTGATTGATGCGCTCTGTTGGATGGGAGTAGTTATTGACTGGCAACTTGATAGGTTAGTAGGAGAACAGAGAGTTGTTCTTTGTTGTTTGGTTTATTGACTAGCTTGCTTAGTTCAATATCTAGCTGCAATTTGCTTTCTCTAGATCTAATCATCAAACAGGTTGGTGGTTGTTCATATGAATTGAGATCTGACAAATGGAAGCACATTTTAGTAAATTTCTATTGCTTGAACATGCACCTTATTTTGAATAAGCCAAAAATATTGGGAAAAGAGATTCGATACTATGTTCAAGGTGTGGTTTTGGTTATATGGAACATGCACTTCATTGTTATTGTGCACATTTCAGAAAAGAGAAAGTATGGGTTTAGTTAAGAGGGATTTGGCATCCTGTTGCTCAAGGTTTGGTTTGGTTACTTGGAACGTGATTGAGAGAAAAGGGATCTGAGAAGTCAAATAAGTCTCTACAAGATAAAATTGTTAACTCTAGATTAACTAAACTCCATTAATCTTGCTAGCTTTTCCCTCAACTTCTCTAGATAGTTACTCCTAATACATATCTGCAACGTAGTGCAATAGAGACTTCAACAAATAAAAAGCATGGGAAGAGAGAGAGAGAGAGAGAGAGAGAGAGAGAGAGAGAGAGAGAGAGAGAGTTTCACGGGAAAAATGTCTGCGAAGAGCAGCGTAAAACATGCAAGATTAATGGAATTTAGTTAACTTTGAGTAAAGTTAATAGTTTCTAACGTAGGATGACTAATTGAAGAGAACGTACAGATTTGGAGGACTTATTTAAAATAAGTGAGTTTAGGATGTCGGCATTTATTTAAAATATTTTAAAATATTTGAGATTTGGCCAAAATAATGACAGAATAAGGATTAGCCAAACATCCCATTGTAAAATCAAACTATGAACGATTCAAAACCCAATTTCGCCCCTTACCCAAACTTGAACAGCCGAAGCACGACGAGCGCATCGAGGCCACATCGCTGAAGAATCTCGTCCTCAGAAACCCTAATCGCGCGGTAGATCCAAGAGATCGACGGCCGGAGCCTATTCAGCGAGAATCTCCGATCGAGAGGGAGGTCCTCCTCCGCCGCCATCCGCCTCGGGAAGTACACCGGAGCTGTGCACGGCTGCTTCTTGAGGACGCCGAAGAGGAGAGGACGACTATGGCGAGGCCTATGTTGATCCCCGCTGAGGTTAGCAACTCCTCGGCGTTCATTTGATTTTGATTTCTTCCTACTTTTTTGAGAAAAAAGGTGGAATTTTTTAATTTTTTGGGGGGTAGGAAGAAGAGAGTGAGGGTGTGCAGTTATCGAGGGTCATTTGTAGAGAGATGGTGAAGACGTGAGTGGAGAGGAGTTGTTGGCTGTGATTTTGGAATTGTTCGTGGGAGCAGGATAAGTTAATGGTGTAGAAAGAGGGTATCGTATCGTAAGTAGGGGTGATTTTGACACGTGTGATGCCACGTGGGGTTCTGAATGAGAGCGCGAGGGACGTAACGGCTAATCTCGTGTGGTCATTTTGGACTGGGAAAAGATTATTTATAGGACAAATTTTCAAAACAGCCTCTTTTAGAATTTTAATTCGAAAAAACGACTTTTTTTGAACTTATTTATCGATTTCGACCTAAAAATCGGAAAAAAGTTCACCAACTATCGGAAATCATCGCTGAAGTTTTGATGTGAAAACTTCACGAAATGATTTTCCGTGAAGTTATTGTTCACAAAACTTCATGGGAATGATTTCCCGAAGTTGGCTTAACTTCACGGAAATGATTTTCCGTGAAGTTATTGTTCACAAAACTTCATGGAAACTAGGTAAATCGGTAAATAAGTTCAGAATGGTCGCTTTTTCAATTAAAGTTCAAAATGGTCTTTTTCGAAAATTTGTCCTTATTTATAGGAGGCTCCAATCTCCATAAATAATTTTGAGACTAAATAAAACGTTTATTGTTATTCTAATATCACTTTTAAAGCACAATATTTACTTAATACATGAATCAATAAATAAAAATATTTAAGAATAGAAGGAAACATAATAGTACATCGGTTGATGGTCTAAATCACACAATAATTATTTGAGTTAAGGATGATCGGGGCCGCCACTTTCCGAATATCCGATTTTGAGATAAGTCGTTCTTCCCTCGCAGTAAAAGCTCGTAAAAGGGCTGGTCAAGGCCCCTGCCTCCGACGATCAAGTCGCCAAGGTGCTTGAGTGGAGAAGTCAATAGAACCGCTCCTACAATGCAAGAAAACTAAGAAAAATGTGGTGTCAATGCTTAGAAATTGCTTACCTAGATGTAGGAAATAGTCCCCTATTTATAGTGGTAATAGAGGGGTGATTCGGAACTCGGTCGAGCAGGTCGGCAACCGTCAAGATCCGCTACGCGTAGCGGCCGCGAGTGGAGAGAGTCACCGCATTTAATGTGAAGGACCTGGGCATGAGGGTACGACGTGGTCCGATGTGTCATAAAGATCTCGGATGGAGAAATGCGTCTGTCCATGCATTTAATGCGATGGCGACAAGTCGCGGGGGCTCGAGGCATACCATCATCTTCCTACTCTCCGGTCGAGTGTCGAAGTACCGCCTTCGAGTCGACTTCGCAAGATATCACCCAAGGAGATGACCGAAGGACCGCCGTCGAAGTCGGCCTATCAAGAGGGTCGACAAGCACCGCCTTCGAGTTGACTTTGAGATGTCGACCCATCGAGTTGGTCATGTTGAAGATCTTGGCCATCCTGAGGCGTTGAGTTAACTTGATTATGTGTTTAATGCGGGACACTTGTCTACTATTAATTGGGGATTAAAATTTAGTAACAAAAACCCCCATAACAACATCATTCATCAATTATAAAATTAGTGTTTGTGGTATATATAAATTTATCAATTTTTTCCTCTATAACTTCATATGATTTCTTTCCGCTTGCATTGAGTTCGGGTGGTTCTTCTGCATGGTATGAACCATTTGATAATCAGATGTTATATGATTTGATCCAATATTTTAAAGCTTTGGGTGAAAGCCTCCTATATAATGAATTTACAATGAGAACACTTTTTTTACGTGCAAAGTCCTGAACACTAAAGAGTCAGTTTGGTATTATTTTTAAAGTTATTTTTGCTTATTTAAAAAAACAGTCAATAATGATGTTTGGTAAATATTGTGAGAACTATCTCGATGATGTTTTTAAAAATTCTATTTTTGTACCGTATATACTCTCTAGCTTTTGATAATATTATCTTATTTGTTCTTAAAGTGTCTTGTCTATTTTGGTAATTTCATTTATAATGATCTTTTAAGACAATTTTACCAAACATCATAACTGCGTGCTTTGATATTAAGAAATGTTAGGGGCAGTCTCAGAGTGACTGCCCACCACACTGTTCTTATGCAGCCCTTTTTTGTTCTCTATTTGTTTTGCTAAATTTAAACTTTATATAAATTAGGTATGATTCACAAAACATCCTCTAGTTTACCATTTTATGAGATAAGCCCCGTAACTTTAAAAACATCACAGAAACCCCTTTAATTTCGGCCGGTTTAGATACCCCTAAAGTTTAAACTGTCACTAAAACACCCTTAAGTTAAAAATGTCGCTAAAACCCCTTAAGTTTGGTTTGTTTCAAAAAAACAAAAGCCCCTTTAAGTTTGGTCGGTTTTAGATATCCCTATAAAGTTCAATCCGTCATTAAAACCCCTTAAGTTTGGGTTATTTTAAAAACTCCTGAAATATTTTCAAAATTTTAACTATGCCATCATGGTGTCAGATGAACTGTGAAAATATCAAAATTCATATTTCAAATTACCAAAGTAATTATGTAATTAAATTATTTAATCAATAATTAAATTAATAGTCCTAACTTAAGGAGTTTTGTGAAAATTACCTTTATAATTTATTCAAAAGGCCATGAAAAGATTATTTCTATTAGGATATTTACTCATTTAGAATCATTATTTTCACATACACAAATCTAACGATGTTAGTTAGGAGTCATCGACAAAACATAATGGGGATCAAATGAAATTTTTAACTTAAGGGTTATCTCAACATAAGGGGATTAAATAAAATTTCCAAACTTTAAAGAGGTTATCTCAAAAAGATCAAATCTAAAATTTTCACATGCATATTTTGTATCAACCTTTATTATATATCTCTTTATACAAATAGCGTATCATAAAAGAACACTTATAATAGGTTAGAAATATTTAAATATGCTTAAATGAATAGAACACTTAAGGTAGGTTTGAAATATTAAAGGCATTTTCCAATATTAGGCCCAAATCTTTCATATTTTAAAATTAATCCACCAAATAGAGGGGACTAATATCGAAAACCTCCAAATATTTAGGGTTAATTTCACAAAACCCTTAATTTTGTTTATCTCACTTAACCCCTAAACTATGGGGTGTCTCACAAAGTCCCTATACTTTACCTTATCTCATATAAACCCCGCTTGTAATTTTGCCAAAAAAAAATTCTTGAGAGAAAAACTCAAAATTTTGGAGGAGGGAGTATGCCAGAAACGACAGCGACAAAGTTTGAGAGTTTGTTTCACTCAAAAATATTTTAGTTATTTGCAAATTATATGAATGAGGGTTATGTGAGATAAGATAAAGTTCGGGGTTTGTAAGACACCCATAGTTCGTGAGGGTTATGTGAGATAAATAAAGTTTAAGAGGGTTATGTGCAACAACCTCAAAGTTCGTGGGGTTTGTGAAATTAACCCAAATATTTATCTTGTGATTTGCCAACGATCCGCATCCAATGAGAAAAGTGTGCTTAGTGGTCGTATAAAAATGCGAGTGGGCATGATTCGGGATTCTTACTAACGATAGTATTTCCTAATATTCGCTAATACATTTTCACCTTTTACTTTGTGGCTCCACCTTCACTTTCAGATTTTCACAAAATCAAAGGTGGAGACGTTAACATATATTAAGCAAAACACTATGATTAAGTAGAGATCCCAATCCCGACGGCCACTTTGGACGACGCCGCCAGATTTCTCTATGACATTTAGTTAACAACGAACTATTTACAATAACTTAATAAATTTGTTTCTATAAGCTGCTTATTTTAGCAACTTATCGTAAGCTCTACCCATGCTCAAACTTGGATTTTATTTTACGCAACACATTCACTATTTAATCATAGGCGACATTTTGCTGTCATCCATTTTGCCCGTAGACGAAACTGCCCGAAGACACACACGTACCTACACAGTACTCGCACGTGCATCTCGCGTGCTCTAAGACAAAAAAACAGAAAGAGGACGAAGCAAAATCGTCCCCAATCATCGCCAGCAGCTCCGACATCAGCAATGGAGACGGATCAGAGCGAGGGCTTCTCGGTTCTCGTCCTCGCCTCCGACCTCGGCGTCGACGGCCGCTCTCTCCTCTCTCCCTCAGACCGCAGGGCCGCCGGCGACGGCGACGAGCAGTGGTTCGACTGCCAAGACGAGGATTTCTCCGACCTCGAACTCCTCCAGATCCTCCGCGTCCAGGGCTCCGACAAGCACGGCAACCGCGTGCTCCGCATCGTCGGAAAGCACTTTCCAGGTCCTCTCTCAACCCCCGAGACTTTTCTAGGGTTTCGGTCGAATTTGACTTGGTTAGGGTTGTTATCGATCCAAATACTGGAGGTTTTTATTTAATACGGTGAATTTTGGTTCTTGTTTAGTTCAAGTTCTAGCTGCAATTTGCTTGTCTTTGCTTATACGAATTGGGACGTTTGACTCAGTACAGTTTACTGAGAGGCAAACATTAAAAGATTCTAGGGTTTTACTGGGGCTTTGCTGGAATTCAGCTGAAAGATTTGAGCTTTTTGTTTGTAACTGGCTCGTCTTGTGAATTTTGATTGATGCGCTCTGTTGGATGGGAGTAGTTATTGACTGGCAACTTGATAGGTTAGTAGGAGAACAGAGAGTTGTTCTTTGTTGTTTGGTTTATTGACTAGCTTGCTTAGTTCAATATCTAGCTGCAATTTGCTTTCTCTAGATCTAATCATCAAACAGGTTGGTGGTTGTTCATATGAATTGAGATCTGACAAATGGAAGCACATTTTAGTAAATTTCTATTGCTTGAACATGCACCTTATTTTGAATAAGCCAAAAAATATTGGGAAAAGAGATTCGATACTATGTTCAAGGTGTGGTTTTGGTTATATGGAACATGCACTTCATTGTTATTGTGCACATTTCAGAAAAGAGAAAGTATGGGTTTAGTTAAGAGGGGATTTGGCATCCTGTTGCTCAAGGTTTGGTTTGGTTACTTGGAACGTGATTGAGAGAAAAGGGATCTGAGAAGTAAAAGAACAAAGAAAAATTAGACGGTGAGATGTTTCGCTATCTGGAGGAAAAAATATGTTAAAATGTCACTTGACTTTGTCCAATTTCTTTTGGTTTCTATGCCAAGCGTGCAAGTTATAAACTCCTTCCCATTTCCTTTCTCCGACATTCTTTCAAACCAAAACTAAATTAGTCTTCAGAGGAAGATTCAAACTATGAAATCTGTAATAAGTCTATTAATATTTGAAGTATGTTTATACTCTTTTGCTGATCATGTATTTTTGTTTACAATGATATTATTATTCTCTTAACTTTCAGCTACAATCATTAGTGGAGAACGCTTGAAGAGATAATGTTTCACAAGCTAAGCACAGAATTGGCGGAAGGTCCATTTTGCATTCTGTACATGCATAGTACAGTAAATTCAGAGGACAACAACCCTGGGATGTCCATCCTGAGGTGGGTATATGAAGGGCTCCCATCTGAATACAAGGAAAGGCTCCAAGTTGTCTACTTTTTGCACCCTGGGCTTCGACGAGGCTGGCTGTTGCAACACTTGGCCGCTCTTCCTAAGTGGAAGGTTAGTATTACTTCATTGATATCATTAGCAGTTCAGAAAAGCTATGATCCTAAATATATAATCGGTAATTTGAAATGGTAAGCAAGTCACTTTCAACTATTATACACCTGAAATTCGCATGTCTACTAGTGGTTTGTTGCTATATATATCTTATTACATAATGAGAGCGCGAGGGACGTAACGGCTAATCTCGTGTGGTCATTTTGGACTGGGAAAAGATTATTTATAGGACAAATTTTCAAAACAGCCTCTTTTAGAATTTTAATTCAAAACGATTTTGAACTTATTTATCGATTCGACCTAAAATCGGAAAAAAGTTCACCAACTTCACGGAAATCATTTCCGTGAAGTTTTGTGAAAAACTTCACGGAATGATTTTCCGTGAAGTTATTGTTCACAAAACTTCATGGAAATGATTTCGAAGTTGGCTTAACTTCACGGAAATGATTTTCCGTGAAGTTATTGTTCACAAAACTTCATGAAACTAGGTCGAAATCTAAATAAGTTCAGATGGGTCGCTTTTTTCAATTAAAGTTCAAAATGGTCTTTTTCGAAAATTTGTCCTTATTTATAGGAGGCTCCAATCTCCATAAATAATTTTGAGACTAAATAAAACGTTTATTGTTATTCTAATATCACTTTTAAAGCACAATATTTACTTAATACATGAATCAATAAATAAAAATATTTAAGAATAGAAGGAAACATAATAGTACATCGGTTGATGGTCTAAATCACACATCAATTATTTGAGTTAAGGATGATCGGGGCGCCACTTTCCGAATATCCGATTTTGAGATAAGTCGTTCTTCCCATGCGTAAAAGCTCGTAAAAGGGCGGGTCAAGGCCCCCTTGTTCCTCCGATCAATCGCAAGGTGCTTGAGTGGAGAAGTCAATAGAACTGCCAAGTTCTACAATGCAAGAAAACTAAGAAAAATGTGGTGTCAATGCTTAGAAATTGCTTACCTAGATGTAGGAAATAGTCCCCTATTTATAGTGGTAATAGAGGGGTGATTCGGTAACTTCTCGAAAGCATGGGTCGGAAAACCGCATCAAGATTCCGCTTACGTAGTCAGTGGAGAGAGTCACCGGCATTTAATGTGAAGTGACCGGAGGCATGTAGCCGACGTGGTCCGATGTGTCATAAAGATCTCCGGGGATGGAGAAATAATGCGTCTGTCCATGCATTTAATGCGATGGCGATAAGTCACAATGGGGCTCGAGGCATACCATCATCTTCCTACTCTCCGGTCGAGTGTCGAAGTACCGCCTTCGAGTCGACTTCGCAAGATATCACCCAAGGAGATGACCGAGCGGACCGCCATGAAGCCGGCCTATCAAGAGGGTCGACAAGCAGCTTCGAGTTGACTTTTGCGAGATGTCGACCCATCGAGTTGGTCATGTTGAAGATCTTGGCCATCCCGAGGCGTTGAGTTAACTTGATTATGTGTTTAATGCGACACTTGTCTACTATTAATTGGGGATTAAAATTTAGTAACAAAACCCCATAACAACATCATTCATCAATTATAAAATTAGTGTTTGTGGTATATATAAATTTATCAATTTTTTCCTCTATAACTTCATATGATTTCTTTCCGCTTGCATTGAGTTCGGGTGGTTCTTCTGCATGGTATGAACCATTTGATAATCAGATGTTATATGATTTGATCCAATATTTTAAAGCTTTGGGTGAAAGCCTCCTATATAATGAATTTACAATGAGAACACTTTTTTTACGTGCAAAGTCCTGAACACTAAAGAGTCAGTTTGGTATTATTTTTAAAGTTATTTTTGCTTATTTAAAAAAAAATAATAATGATGTTTGGTAAATATTGTGAGAACTATCTCGATGATGTTTTTAAAAATTCTATTTTTGTACCGTATATACTCTCTAGCTTTTGATAATATTATCTTATTTGTTCTTAAAGTGTCTTGTCTATTTTGGTAATTTCATTTATAATGATCTTTTAAGACAATTTTACCAAACATCATAACTGCGTGCTTTGATATTAAGAAATGTTAGGGGCAGTCGCTCAGAGTGACTGCCCACTGACACTGCGTTCTTATGCAGCCCTTTTGTTCTCTCTATTTGTTTTTGCTAAATTTAAACTTTATATAAATTAGGTATGATTCACAAAACATCCTCTAGTTTACCATTTTATGAGATAAGCCCCGAACTTTAAAAACATCACAGAAACCCCTTTAATTTCGGCCGGTTTTAGATACCCCTAAAGTTTAAACTGTCACTAAAACACCCTTAAGTTAAAAATGTCGCTAAAACCCCTTAAGTTTGGTTTGTTTCAAAACAAAAGCCCCTTTAAGTTTGGTCGGTTTTAGATATCCCCTATAAAGTTCAATCCGTCATTAAAACCCCTTAAGTTTGGGTTATTTTAAAAACTCCTGAAATATTTTCAAAATTTTAACTATGCCATCATGGTGTCAGATGAACTGTGAAAATATCAAAATTCATATTTCAAATTACCAAAGTAATTATGTAATTAAATTATTTAATCAATAATTAAATTAATAGTCCTAACTTAAGGAGTTTTGTGAAAATTACCTTTATAATTTATTCAAAAGGCCATGAAAAGATTATTTCTATTAGGATATTTACTCATTTAGAATCACGTATTTTTCACATACAGTCAAATCTAACGATGTTAGTTAGGAGTCATCCGACAAAACATAATGGGGATCAAATGAAATTTTTAACTTAAGGGGTTATCTCAACATAAGGGGATTAAATAAAATTTCCAAACTTTAAAGAGGTTATCTCAAAAAGATCAAATCTAAAATTTTCACATGCATATTTTGTATCAACCTTTATTATATATCTCTTTATACAAATAGCGTATCATAAAAGAACACTTATAATAGGTTAGAAATATTTAAATATGCTTAAATGAATAGAACACTTAAGGTAGGTTTGAAATATTAAAGGCATTTTCCAATATTAGGCCCAAATCTTTCATATTTTAAAATTAATCCACCAAATAGAGGGGACTAATATCGAAAACCTCCAAATATTTAGGGTTAATTTCACAAAACCCCTTAATTTTGTTTATATTCACTTAACCCCTAAACTATGGGGTGTCTCACAAGTCCCCTATACTTTACCTTATCTCATATAAACCCCCGCTTGTAATTTTGCCAAAAAAAATT
The DNA here is from genome assembly GCA_012295165.1 of Asparagus setaceus. Lineage (NCBI taxonomy): Eukaryota > Viridiplantae > Streptophyta > Magnoliopsida > Asparagales > Asparagaceae > Asparagus > Asparagus setaceus. The sequence goes on from CM022702.1 coordinate 66,820,281, forward strand.
TCTTGAGAGAAAAACTCAAAATTTTGGAGGAGGGAGTATGCCAGAACGACAAGCCACAAAGTTTGAGAGTTTGTTTCACTCAAAAATATTTTAGTTATTTGCAAATTATATGAATGAGGGTTATGTGAGATAAGATAAAGTTCGGTTTGTAAGACACCCCATAGTTCGTGAGGGTTATGTGAGATAAATAAAGTTTAGAAGTTATGTGCAACAACCTCAAAGTTCGGGGGTTTGTGAAATTAACCCAAATATTTATCGTGATTTGCCACCGATCCGCATCCAATGAGAAAAGTGTGCTTAGTGGTAGAGTAAAAAATGCGAGGGCTGGCGAGTCAGATTCTTATTATCGATAGATTTCCTAATATTTCTAATACATTTTCACCTTTTACTTTGTGGCTCCACCTTCACTCAGATTTGTCCACAAAATCAAAGCAGACGATTAACATATATTAAAACACTACGATTAGAGGGGATCCCAATCCGACGACACTTTGGACCATCACAAGATTTCTCTATGACATTTAGTTAACAACGAACTATTTACAATAACTTAATAAATTTGTTTCTATAAGCTGCTTATTTTAGCAACTTATCGTAAGCTCTACCCATGCTCAAACTTGGATTTTATTTTACGCAACACATTCACTATTTAATCATAGGCGACATTTTGCTGTCATCCATTTTGCCCGTAGACGAAACTGCCCGAAGACACACGTACCTACACAGTACTCGCACGTGCATCTCGCGTGCTCTAAGACAAAAACAGAAAGAGGACGAAGCAAAATCGTCCCCAATCATCGCCAGCAGCTCCGACATCAGCAATGGAGACGGATCAGAGCGAGGGCTTCGGTTCTCGTCCTCGCCTCCGACCTCGCGTCGACGGCCGCTCCTCTCTCCCTCAGACCGCAGGGCCGCCGGCGACGGCGACGAGCAGTGGTTCGACTGCCAAGACGAGGATTTCTCCGACCTCGAACTCCTCCAGATCCTCCGCGTCCAGGGCTCCGACAAGCACGGCAACCGCGTGCTCCGCATCGTCGGAAAGCACTTTCCAGGTCCTCTCTCAACCCCCGAGACTTTTCTAGGGTTTCGGTCGAATTTGACTTGGTTAGGGTTGTTATCGATCCAAATACTGGAGGTTTTTATTTAATACGGTGAATTTTGGTTCTTGTTTAGTTCAAGTTCTAGCTGCAATTTGCTTGTCTTTGCTTATACGAATTGGGACGTTTGACTCAGTACAGTTTACTGAGAGGCAAACATTAAAAGATTCTAGGGTTTTACTGGGGCTTTGCTGGAATTCAGCTGAAAGATTTGAGCTTTTTGTTTGTAACTGGCTCGTCTTGTGAATTTTGATTGATGCGCTCTGTTGGATGGGAGTAGTTATTGACTGGCAACTTGATAGGTTAGTAGGAGAACAGAGAGTTGTTCTTTGTTGTTTGGTTTATTGACTAGCTTGCTTAGTTCAATATCTAGCTGCAATTTGCTTTCTCTAGATCTAATCATCAAACAGGTTGGTGGTTGTTCATATGAATTGAGATCTGACAAATGGAAGCACATTTTAGTAAATTTCTATTGCTTGAACATGCACCTTATTTTGAATAAGCCAAAAAATATTGGGAAAAGAGATTCGATACTATGTTCAAGGTGTGGTTTTGGTTATATGGAACATGCACTTCATTGTTATTGTGCACATTTCAGAAAAGAGAAAGTATGGGTTTAGTTAAGAGGGGATTTGGCATCCTGTTGCTCAAGGTTTGGTTTGGTTACTTGGAACGTGATTGAGAGAAAAGGGATCTGAGAAGTAAAAGAACAAAGAAAAATTAGACGGTGAGATGTTTCGGCTATCTGGAGGGAAAAAATATGTTAAAATGTCACTTGACTTTGTCCAATTTCTTTTGGTTTCTATGCCAAGCGTGCAAGTTATAAACTCCTTCCCATTTCCTTTCTCCGACATTCTTTCAAACCAAAACTAAATTAGTCTTCAGAGGAAGATTCAAACTATGAAATCTGTAATAAGTCTATTAATATTTGAAGTATGTTTATACTCTTTTGCTGATCATGTATTTTTGTTTACAATGATATTATTATTCTCTTAACTTTCAGCTACAATCATTAGTGGAGAACGCTTGAAGAGATACGTGTTTCACAAGCTAAGCACAGAATTGGCGGAAGGTCCATTTTGCATTCTGTACATGCATAGTACAGTAAATTCAGAGGACAACAACCCTGGGATGTCCATCCTGAGGTGGGTATATGAAGGGCTCCCATCTGAATACAAGGAAAGGCTCCAAGTTGTCTACTTTTTGCACCCTGGGCTTCGATCGAGGCTGGCTGTTGCAACACTTGGCCGTCTCTTCCTAAGTGGAAGGTTAGTATTACTTCATTGATATCATTAGCAGTTCAGAAAAGCTATGATCCTAAATATATAATCGGTAATTTGAAATGGTAAGCAAGTCACTTTCAACTATTATACACCTGAAATTCGCATGTCTACTAGTGGTTTGTTGCTATATATATCTTATTACATAATGAGAGAGCTTCTACTGAGCTATGTAACCTTGTTGTCATCAGATGCTTGACAATGGTAATCTATTTGAATGGCCATAATCATGATATAGTTTATACATTGCTTGTTCAGTGATACTGTGCTAATCATGTGATTGTGGAAGCAATTTCTATGTTCATTGACTGTATGCTTCTCAAATTTAAAGAACTAAGTTCTACGTAAGCGTATCTGAATGTATTGAACTACTTTGATGCATTGTAATGTATACGTACGATTATGTTCCGTGCCACTTGGATTACAGAATAACAACTAGTCTAGAAGTAGTTCTCATATTTATAGTGTATTTATTCGTTTCACACTTTCGTTGTACTTCAAGACATAAATAGGAAAATAAACAGTACCTATTGTTGAGTGTTATATTGTTTCTACTTTCTAGCAAGAGAAAAAGGTTTGGCATCGTAGATATGCAGAAACCATCACTGTATACTTTGTTTTTTCAATGGTATATTCGTTGTAAGTTAATAGAAAAGCTGAGGCTAGTTGGTCTATACACAGTCTAGTATATGGGGTCAATACCATATTTTATCTCCTTCATTTTTATTTGTTTATCCACTTTGTCATAGGCTTTGGAAGCTGATTTTCATAATAAATGTTATAGTGTTGGATCTACTTCCTTGCTGCAGTTTTGACGTGGGTATACACCATCCATTTAGTTTTATGTCAGATATACAAAATCAGAATCTTCTTTAAAATTTAATGCAAATGCCTAATAAGCAATCATCCACACTGCACTAACTCAATATACAACACCACTCTCTTGTTCAAGAACTCTTGCTTATGAGCTGAAAATTTATACTGAAAGAGAAATAAGAGAACCAAATAATCTCTTGCTCATATTAAATAAGGTCTTTGTCACATCCTTGCTAATTTTTAATAGATTAAAACCCTGGAGAGGTAGGAAAAAGATTATACTTTGGTGATGCTTTTATTATGTTTAGAGTTAAAATGGAATTCATCTTTATATTCAGTAATTTGTGGAAAATAGTATTGCTCATTATATGGGTATGCTTTGATGATTGTAGTCAAATGCAGTTGGTCAACGAGAGATACAGACTATTGTCGCTGAAGATGCAGAGGTGCAATACAGATGTTTCTATAACAATACTTCTAGAAGCATTTAATGCTTTTTTTCATTGTGGTTATTATTGAAACTTTATCCATACAATGAGAAATAATTTCTTAGCAAACCAGATGCCTGGTGGAACACTGGAATATTTCCTCCAACTATTATCCACAATACCTAGATCTATCATCTGCTAGCTTACCTAGCTACAAATATATAACATTTGTAATCTCACCCATTCAGTCCATTGGCATTTTTGCATTTAATGCGATGGCGATAAGTCACAATGGGGCTCGAGGCATACCATCATCTTCCTACTCTCCGGTCGAGTGTCGAAGTACCGCCTTCGAGTCGACTTCGCAAGATATCACCCAAGGAGATGACCGAGCGGACCGCCATGAAGCCGGCCTATCAAGAGGGTCGACAAGCAGCTTCGAGTTGACTTTTGCGAGATGTCGACCCATCGAGTTGGTCATGTTGAAGATCTTGGCCATCCCGAGGCGTTGAGTTAACTTGATTATGTGTTTAATGCGACACTTGTCTACTATTAATTGGGGATTAAAATTTAGTAACAAAACCCCATAACAACATCATTCATCAATTATAAAATTAGTGTTTGTGGTATATATAAATTTATCAATTTTTTCCTCTATAACTTCATATGATTTCTTTCCGCTTGCATTGAGTTCGGGTGGTTCTTCTGCATGGTATGAACCATTTGATAATCAGATGTTATATGATTTGATCCAATATTTTAAAGCTTTGGGTGAAAGCCTCCTATATAATGAATTTACAATGAGAACACTTTTTTTACGTGCAAAGTCCTGAACACTAAAGAGTCAGTTTGGTATTATTTTTAAAGTTATTTTTGCTTATTTAAAAAAAAATAATAATGATGTTTGGTAAATATTGTGAGAACTATCTCGATGATGTTTTTAAAAATTCTATTTTTGTACCGTATATACTCTCTAGCTTTTGATAATATTATCTTATTTGTTCTTAAAGTGTCTTGTCTATTTTGGTAATTTCATTTATAATGATCTTTTAAGACAATTTTACCAAACATCATAACTGCGTGCTTTGATATTAAGAAATGTTAGGGGCAGTCGCTCAGAGTGACTGCCCACTGACACTCGCGTTCTTATGCAGCCCTTTTGTTCTCTCTATTTGTTTTTGCTAAATTTAAACTTTATATAAATTAGGTATGATTCACAAAACATCCTCTAGTTTACCATTTTATGAGATAAGCCCCCGTAACTTTAAAAACATCACAGAAACCCCTTTAATTTCGGCCGGTTTTAGATACCCCTAAAGTTTAAACTGTCACTAAAACACCCTTAAGTTAAAAATGTCGCTAAAACCCCCTTAAGTTTGGTTTGTTTCGAAAAAAAACAAAAGCCCCTTTAAGTTTGGTCGGTTTTAGATATCCCCTATAAAGTTCAATCCGTCATTAAAACCCCCTTAAGTTTGGGTTATTTTAAAAAACTCCTGAAATATTTTCAAAATTTTAACTATGCCATCATGGTGTCAGATGAACTGTGAAAATATCAAAATTCATATTTCAAATTACCAAAGTAATTATGTAATTAAATTATTTAATCAATAATTAAATTAATAGTCCTAACTTAAGGAGTTTTGTGAAAATTACCTTTATAATTTATTCAAAAGGCCATGAAAAGATTATTTCTATTAGGATATTTACTCATTTAGAATCACGTATTTTTCACATACAGTCAAATCTAACGATGTTAGTTAGGAGTCATCCGACAAAACATAATGGGGATCAAATGAAATTTTTAACTTAAGGGGTTATCTCAACATAAGGGGATTAAATAAAATTTCCAAACTTTAAAGAGGTTATCTCAAAAAGATCAAATCTAAAATTTTCACATGCATATTTTGTATCAACCTTTATTATATATCTCTTTATACAAATAGCGTATCATAAAAGAACACTTATAATAGGTTAGAAATATTTAAATATGCTTAAATGAATAGAACACTTAAGGTAGGTTTGAAATATTAAAGGCATTTTCCAATATTAGGCCCAAATCTTTCATATTTTAAAATTAATCCACCAAATAGAGGGGACTAATATCGAAAACCTCCAAATATTTAGGGTTAATTTCACAAAACCCCTTAATTTTGTTTATATTCACTTAACCCCTAAACTATGGGGTGTCTCACAAGTCCCCTATACTTTACCTTATCTCATATAAACCCCCGCTTGTAATTTTGCCAAAAAAAATTTCTTGAGAGAAAAACTCAAAATTTTGGAGGAGGGAGTATGCCAGAACGACAAGCCACAAAGTTTGAGAGTTTGTTTCACTCAAAAATATTTTAGTTATTTGCAAATTATATGAATGAGGGTTATGTGAGATAAGATAAAGTTCGGTTTGTAAGACACCCCATAGTTCGTGAGGGTTATGTGAGATAAATAAAGTTTAGAAGTTATGTGCAACAACCTCAAAGTTCGGGGGTTTGTGAAATTAACCCAAATATTTATCGTGATTTGCCACCGATCCGCATCCAATGAGAAAAGTGTGCTTAGTGGTAGAGTAAAAAATGCGAGGGCTGGCGAGTCAGATTCTTATTATCGATAGATTTCCTAATATTTCTAATACATTTTCACCTTTTACTTTGTGGCTCCACCTTCACTCAGATTTGTCCACAAAATCAAAGCAGACGATTAACATATATTAAAACACTACGATTAGAGGGGATCCCAATCCGACGACACTTTGGACCATCACAAGATTTCTCTATGACATTTAGTTAACAACGAACTATTTACAATAACTTAATAAATTTGTTTCTATAAGCTGCTTATTTTAGCAACTTATCGTAAGCTCTACCCATGCTCAAACTTGGATTTTATTTTACGCAACACATTCACTATTTAATCATAGGCGACATTTTGCTGTCATCCATTTTGCCCGTAGACGAAACTGCCCGAAGACACACGTACCTACACAGTACTCGCACGTGCATCTCGCGTGCTCTAAGACAAAAACAGAAAGAGGACGAAGCAAAATCGTCCCCAATCATCGCCAGCAGCTCCGACATCAGCAATGGAGACGGATCAGAGCGAGGGCTTCGGTTCTCGTCCTCGCCTCCGACCTCGCGTCGACGGCCGCTCCTCTCTCCCTCAGACCGCAGGGCCGCCGGCGACGGCGACGAGCAGTGGTTCGACTGCCAAGACGAGGATTTCTCCGACCTCGAACTCCTCCAGATCCTCCGCGTCCAGGGCTCCGACAAGCACGGCAACCGCGTGCTCCGCATCGTCGGAAAGCACTTTCCAGGTCCTCTCTCAACCCCCGAGACTTTTCTAGGGTTTCGGTCGAATTTGACTTGGTTAGGGTTGTTATCGATCCAAATACTGGAGGTTTTTATTTAATACGGTGAATTTTGGTTCTTGTTTAGTTCAAGTTCTAGCTGCAATTTGCTTGTCTTTGCTTATACGAATTGGGACGTTTGACTCAGTACAGTTTACTGAGAGGCAAACATTAAAAGATTCTAGGGTTTTACTGGGGCTTTGCTGGAATTCAGCTGAAAGATTTGAGCTTTTTGTTTGTAACTGGCTCGTCTTGTGAATTTTGATTGATGCGCTCTGTTGGATGGGAGTAGTTATTGACTGGCAACTTGATAGGTTAGTAGGAGAACAGAGAGTTGTTCTTTGTTGTTTGGTTTATTGACTAGCTTGCTTAGTTCAATATCTAGCTGCAATTTGCTTTCTCTAGATCTAATCATCAAACAGGTTGGTGGTTGTTCATATGAATTGAGATCTGACAAATGGAAGCACATTTTAGTAAATTTCTATTGCTTGAACATGCACCTTATTTTGAATAAGCCAAAAATATTGGGAAAAGAGATTCGATACTATGTTCAAGGTGTGGTTTTGGTTATATGGAACATGCACTTCATTGTTATTGTGCACATTTCAGAAAAGAGAAAGTATGGGTTTAGTTAAGAGGGATTTGGCATCCTGTTGCTCAAGGTTTGGTTTGGTTACTTGAACGTGATTGAGAGAAAAGGGATCTGAGAAGTAAAAGAACAAAGAAAAATTAGACGGTGAGATGTTTCGCTATCTGGAGGGAAAAATATGTTAAAATGTCACTTGACTTTGTCCAATTTCTTTTGGTTTCTATGCTGCAAGCGTGCAAGTTATAAACTCCTTCCCATTTCCTTTCTCCGACATTCTTTCAAACCAAAACTAAATTAGTCTTCAGAGGAAGATTCAAACTATGAAATCTGTAATAAGTCTATTAATATTTGAAGTATGTTTATACTCTTTTGCTGATCATGTATTTTTGTTTACAATGATATTATTATTCTCTTAACTTTCAGCTACAATCATTAGTGGAGAACGCTTGAAGAGATAACGTGTTTCACAAGCTAAGCACAGAATTGGCGGAAGGTCCATTTTGCATTCTGTACATGCATAGTACAGTAAATTCAGAGGACAACAACCCTGGGATGTCCATCCTGAGGTGGGTATATGAAGGGCTCCCATCTGAATACAAGGAAAGGCTCCAAGTTGTCTACTTTTGCACCCTGGGCTTCGATCGAGGCTGGCTGTTGCAACACTTGGCCGTCTCTTCCTAAGTGGAAGGTTAGTATTACTTCATTGATATCATTAGCAGTTCAGAAAAGCTATGATCCTAAATATATAATCGGTAATTTGAAATGGTAAGCAAGTCACTTTCAACTATTATACACCTGAAATTCGCATGTCTACTAGTGGTTTGTTGCTATATATATCTTATTACATAATGAGAGAGCTTCTACTGAGCTATGTAACCTTGTTGTCATCAGATGCTTGACAATGGTAATCTATTTGAATGGCCATAATCATGATATAGTTTATACATTGCTTGTTCAGTGATACTGTGCTAATCATGTGATTGTGGAAGCAATTTCTATGTTCATTGACTGTATGCTTCTCAAATTTAAAGAACTAAGTTCTACGTAGTGCATCTGAATGTATTGAACTACTTTGATGCATTGTAATGTATAATGCACGATTATGTTCCGTGCCACTTGGATTACAGAATAACAACTAGTCTAGAAGTAGTTCTCATATTTATAGTGTATTTATTCGTTTCACACTTCGTTGTACTTCAAGACATAAATAGGAAAATAAACAGTACCTATTGTTGAGTGTTATATTGTTTCTACTTTCTAGCAAGAGAAAAAGGTTTGGCATCGTAGATATGCAGAAACCATCACTGTATACTTTGTTTTTCAATGGTATATTCTTGTAAGTTAATAGAAAAGCTGAGGCTAGTTGGTCTATACACAGTCTAGTATATGGGGTCAATACCATATTTTATCTCCTTCATTTTTATTTGTTTATCCACTTTGTCATAGGCTTTGGAAGCTGATTTTCATAATAAATGTTATAGTGTTGGATCTACTTCCTTGCTGCAGTTTTGACGTGGGTATACACCATCCATTTAGTTTTATGTCAGATATACAAAATCAGAATCTTCTTTAAAATTTAATGCAAATGCCTAATAAGCAATCATCCACACTGCACTAACTCAATATACAACACCACTCTCTTGTTCAAGAACTCTTGCTTATGAGCTGAAAATTTATACTGAAAGAGAAATAAGAGAACCAAATAATCTCTTGCTCATATTAAATAAGGTCTTTGTCACATCCTTGCTAATTTTTAATAGATTAAAACCCTGGAGAGGTAGGAAAAAGATTATACTTTGGTGATGCTTTTATTATGTTTAGAGTTAAAATGGAATTCATCTTTATATTCAGTAATTTGTGGAAAATAGTATTGCTCATTATATGGGTATGCTTTGATGATTGTAGTCAAATGCAGTTGGTCAACGAGAGATACAGACTATTGTCGCTGAAGATGCAGAGGTGCAATACAGATGTTTCTATAACAATACTTCTAGAAGCATTTAATGCTTTTTTTCATTGTGGTTATTATTGAAACTTTATCCATACAATGAGAAATAATTTCTTAGCAAACCAGATGCCTGGTGGAACACTGGAATATTTCCTCCAACTATTATCCACAATACCTAGATCTATCATCTGCTAGCTTACCTAGCTACAAATATATAACATTTGTAATCTCACCCATTCAGTCCATTGGCATTTTTGTAGTTTATATTGGAAGATCAAGTACATTAGCCGGCTACAATATCTGTGGGATGACATAAAGAAAGGAGAAGTCGAGATCCCGGAGTTTGTCCAGCGTCATGACCAGGTTCTTGAAGAAAGACCACTAACAGATTATGGAATAGAGCCAGATCCACTGCGCCTCACTGGGGTTTCGGCTGTAGATTACTCATTTGGGAGGTATGAAGATAAATGGGCAGCATCTACTCGAGAATACATGTGACATTATGATGCAAAAGAGATCACCATATAACCAATAAACCTTTTCAGTAGCATATTCTACAATCACAAGTGAAGCTTACCTTGAAACTGCATTTATATATCGGTTATCGTAGTACTGGAAGTCTAATATTGATGTAATATTTCCATGCGCATATTCAGGTGCTTCATTTTACATATGGTATCTTCTTGTGTGATGCCTGTTCTGTGTGTATCAACCACTGTATTATGCTTGATAATGTTGAGAATCACTCCTCGATTAAGATGGAAGGCAAGATAATCTGATTTTCTTCTCATCTATGTCTGAGAATTGTTAAATATTTTGAATTTCTTGTTGTGCTATACTTAAGCTGGATTGTTTCTTTTCTTTTCGTTTTCTAGAACATATTTGACCCTCCTTTTTATTTTTTTATTTTTTTATTTTGGTGCTGTGTAGAGTGGAATTCCAAGCTTGAAGAAACATAGTGTTTCGTGATGGATTAGATTGACATAACTTTTTGCATAACTTTTTTGTGCTACATTTGAGGCCTCTCCTTTAGTCATAGCATTCAGGACTCAGCAGGCTCATCGTTTCATCTATCTTTCAAGTTGGAAGAAAGTAATGGGTTATTCATGAAGATAGATCTGCACATTTGTCATGCATTTCGTCTATTCTATATAGATTTGCTGCATGATGTAGAGGATTTGAGGAAATAAGACTAAAATGAAGTTTTTGCCGGAAGGAACGTGATAGAATAATGAAGTTATGAAACAGTGGTCATTGTTAAAATAATAGTAATAATAATAAATAAAAATAAAAAAGAATTAAATCAAAGGGGCCAACTTATCTTAAATTAATTGAATGACACCCCACCCATCGACCAGCATACTGCATACACAATGAACACATATATTTGCACATATAAACACACGTGAGGCGAAGAGAAAAGGAAATAAATGAGTTGTGCTACTGCGTAGATATTATTTGCGACAAAATGAACTCTGCTATGTCCCAAAAGACAATATTTCCTTACTAGTATAGTATACCACTCAAAAAGTTTCATTAAGTAGCCCTCATCCAACTTAATTGAAATAAACCTCTATCAATTAAACAGTGGGTACGTGGGTAAATAAATTGCACGGAACTATATTTGTGATAATTCTCGGGATCTTTTTGAGGCAGCAACAACAGCATTCATCAGAGTTCCACGAAATCCACCCTTTTCCAACTCGTGAACCCCCGCAATGGTAGTCCCTGCTGGAGACGTAACCGCATCTTTCAGCTGACCAGGGTGCTTTCCTGTGTTTGTAACCATGGTAGCAGCTCCTAAAACCTGCAGAGAAAAATGGTTCATCAGGATTTGTTAAAAAAAAAAGATTTATCTTTCAAGTGAAAACTGTATTCAAAGTACAAAAAGGTGGCATGGAGAAAATCCAGAAATTCTCTTCAATAAAAAGATATAAACATGTCCTTGGAAACTTTAACGGTCATCAATAGGGAGGTAAAAATAAATAAAATCAAAAATAAGAAATATAGCACAGAACCTCAAGTGTGTGTACAAAAGTGTTTCTCTTAGCATAATGATAATTATGGCATTTACATGAGAAAATACAAACCATAGGAAAATGAACTCAATCCATCAATATGAAAAAATTGACTTTGGCACAGCTACAATGTGTTTATTTAAGAAAAGGATTTTTTCCCTATCTGAATATAATTCTAGGATGTAACATAAAGGATTCCTCAACTGCATTTACACAGTTCATTTCTACATTGGACATTCTCCACATTTATGGAACCATTTGATGGTCTTGAAGCATTTTTCCCCAGGAGAGCCGATACCCAACAAAAAACAAAATAAACAAATAATAAATACACAAATAAATCACTGCCAGTCTCATTTGCATGAGAACAGATAGTGTCTCCGAATTAACCATGCAGTCCAGGCAGCGGTAAAAGCCTAGGTCCAACCAGTTTGTTTGAATCTTTTGAAGTATACTTCCATTTCTTAATTAATAAAAGCACTTATCCATTATAAACAGAGAAAATCGACCTAAGTTTAAAATAACTCAGAATGCTCAAGCGGTTATCAGGGAGAATATAAGGGGCGAACTAAAAGAACCAACTAGTAGACCTCTTTATCGAGAATAAAGTACACATTTTTATAAGCGAAACCATCTAGCTTACATATTTATCTGCTAATTTATTCCATAAATCATCTTTATCTGATTCATCCCTTCATCTCCCCTTGATTCCTCTTTGCTGGAGACATGAGCCCTAGCTGAATCTCGTCCTCTTTGTCAATGACTTGAAATGCCAACAACTTTCTACCTTTGTTTGAGGAGAATGACCCACATAAAATATTTGATCCACTTCCAGGATTCAAAATGCCATTTTGGCAATCTTTTTAGTTATGTCTAACATTTGAAATTATTTGATCTTGAACTTTTACTAAATCTGGAAGAGTATTAGTGTGTAGATGTCCTCATAGACTATAAATGTTGCCAAAAGTAATACACTATTCATTGTGCATCAACTACACCACAAAAACTTTTAAACTCAATTGCTACATGTTCAGTAAGAGGCTTATAAAGACTTATCTTTGAAGTGAAAAACTATGTTTGAAGTAAAAAGGTGGCATGAAGAGAATGCAGAAATTCTCATCAATATAAAAAAATGTTCTTGGATCTCCTCTTTTAAATGTCATTTGATCTAGAGGTAAAAGGGATCAAAAGTAAGAAATATAGCACAGAAGCTCAAGTGTGTGTTACAACAGTTTCTCTTAGCATAGTGATAATTATGGCAGTCGCCTGAGAAAATTACAGTCCATACCATAGGAAAATGAACTCTATCTATAATAAAATAAAATAAAATAAGAAGACTTTGCTACGTCTGTAATATGTGCTTATTTAAGAAAAGGATATTTTCTAAGTGTAATCCTAGCCTGTCATCTAATATTCCTCAAGATTACTGCTTTTACATAGTTCATTTCTACCTTGGAAAATCTCCACTGTAATGGAACCTTTTGACGCTCTAGAAGCATTCTTCCCCAGGACAGTGTGTCAATACCCGACAAAAAGTAAAATAAAAAAATAATAAATACATAAATAAATAACTTGAAGTCTCAATTTGCGAGAGAACAAATAGTGTTGCTGAAGGAAGTAGGCAGTTTGAGCCAGTAGTAAAGGCAAAGGTTGAACTAGTTTGTTAAAATTTTCAAGTATACTTCCATTTCTTAAATAATATATGCTCGTTTGTTTATTATAAATGGAGAAAACCTAGCTAAGTTTAAACAAACTCAAAATGCTCAGGTGGTTTTCAGGAGAATATGGGGTTGGGGTGTGGGACGGAGGGTGGGGTAGGGTGCGGGTGCGGGGAGGTGAACTAAAAGGACCAACCAGTAAACCTCTTTATTATGAAAATAAAGTATGCATTGATAAGACAATTTATAAGCTAAACCATGTAGGTTACATATTTATTTGTCTTTTTTATTCAATAAATCATCTTTATCTGATTCATTCTTTCATCTTTCCTTGATTCCTCTTTACTGTAGCCAGAGGACAACAACCCTGGGATGTCCATCCTGAGGTGGGTATATGAAGGGCTCCCATCTGAATACAAGGAAAGGCTCCAAGTTGTCTACTTTTTGCACCCTGGGCTTCGATCGAGGCTGGCTGTTGCAACACTTGGCCGTCTCTTCCTAAGTGGAAGGTTAGTATTACTTCATTGATATCATTAGCAGTTCAGAAAAGCTATGATCCTAAATATATAATCGGTAATTTGAAATGGTAAGCAAGTCACTTTCAACTATTATACACCTGAAATCGTGATGTCTACTAGTGGTTTGTTGCTATATATATCTTATTACATAATGAGAGAGCTTCTACTGAGCTATGTAACCTTGTTGTCATCAGATGCTTGACAATGGTAATCTATTTGAATGGCCATAATCATGATATAGTTTATACATTGCTTGTTCAGTGATACTGTGCTAATCATGTGATTGTGGAAGCAATTTCTATGTTCATTGACTGTATGCTTCTCAAATTTAAAGAACTAAGTTCTACGTAGCGTATCTGAATGTATTGAACTACTTTGATGCATTGTAATGTATAATGACGATTATGTTCCGTGCCACTTGGATTACAGAATAACAACTAGTCTAGAAGTAGTTCTCATATTTATAGTGTATTTATTCGTTTCACACTTTCGTTGTACTTCAAGACATAAATAGGAAAATAAACAGTACCTATTGTTGAGTGTTATATTGTTTCTACTTTCTAGCAAGAGAAAAAGGTTTGGCATCAGATATGCAGAAACCATCACTGTATACTTTGTTTTTCAATGGTATATTCGCTAAGTTAATAGAAAAGCTGAGGCTAGTTGGTCTATACACAGTCTAGTATATGGGGTCAATACCATATTTTATCTCCTTCATTTTTATTTGTTTATCCACTTTGTCATAGGCTTTGGAAGCTGATTTTCATAATAAATGTTATAGTGTTGGATCTACTTCCTTGCTGCAGTTTTGACGTGGGTATACACCATCCATTTAGTTTTATGTCAGATATACAAAATCAGAATCTTCTTTAAAATTTAATGCAAATGCCTAATAAGCAATCATCCACACTGCACTAACTCAATATACAACACCACTCTCTTGTTCAAGAACTCTTGCTTATGAGCTGAAAATTTATACTGAAAGAGAAATAAGAGAACCAAATAATCTCTTGCTCATATTAAATAAGGTCTTTGTCACATCCTTGCTAATTTTTAATAGATTAAAACCCCTGGAGAGGTAGGAAAAAGATTATACTTTGGTGATGCTTTTATTATGTTTAGAGTTAAAATGGAATTCATCTTTATATTCAGTAATTTGTGGAAAATAGTATTGCTCATTATATGGGTATGCTTTGATGATTGTAGTCAAATGCAGTTGGTCAACGAGAGATACAGACTATTGTCGCTGAAGATGCAGAGGTGCAATACAGATGTTTCTATAACAATACTTCTAGAAGCATTTAATGCTTTTTTTTCATTGTGGTTATTATTGAAACTTTATCCATACAATGAGAAATAATTTCTTAGCAAACCAGATGCCTGGTGGAACACTGGAATATTTCCTCCAACTATTATCCACAATACCTAGATCTATCATCTGCTAGCTTACCTAGCTACAAATATATAACATTTGTAATCTCACTCCATTCAGTCCATTGGCATTTTTGTAGTTTATATTGGAAGATCAAGTACATTAGCCGGCTACAATATCTGTGGGATGACATAAAGAAAGGAGAAGTCGAGATCCCGGAGTTTGTCCAGCGTCATGACCAGGTTCTTGAAGAAAGACCACTAACAGATTATGGAATAGAGCCAGATCCACTGCGCCTCACTGGGGTTTCGGCTGTAGATTACTCATTTGGGAGGTATGAAGATAAATGGGCAGCATCTACTCGAGAATACATGTGACATTATGATGCAAAAGAGATCACCATATAACCAATAAACCTTTTCAGTAGCATATTCTACAATCACAAGTGAAGCTTACCTTGAAACTGCATTTATATATCGGTTATCGTAGTACTGGAAGTCTAATATTGATGTAATATTTCCATGCCATATTCATTTCATATATGTTCTGTGTGTATCAACCACTGTATTATGCTTGATAATGTTGAGAATCACTTCGATTATGATAATGAATCATCTATGTCTGAGAATTGTTAAATATTTTGAATGTTGTGCTATAAGCTGGATTGTTTTTTTTTTTTTCTAGAACTCCTTTTATTTTTTATTTTTATTTTGGTGTTGTTGATTGCTTGCATAGTGTTTCGTGATGGATTAGATTGACATAACTGCATAATTTGTGCTACATTCACTAGAAACAGGCTCATCGGTTATCTTTCAAGTTGGAAGAAAGTAAGTTATTCATGAAGATAGACATTTGTCATGCATTTCGTCTATTCTATATAGATTTGCTGCATGATGTAGAGGATTTGAGGAAATAAGACTAAAATGAAGTTTTGCCGGAAGGAACGTGATAGAATAATGAAGTTATGAAACAGTGGTCATTGTTAAAATAATAGTAATAATAATAAATAAAAATAAAAAAGAATTAAATCAAAGGGGCCAACTTATCTTAAATTAATTGAATGACACCCCCACCCATCGACCAGCATACTGCATACACAATGAACACATATATTTGCACATATAAACACACGTGAGGCGAAGAGAAAAGGAAATAAATGAGTTGTGCTACTGCGTAGATATTATTTGCGACAAAATGAACTCTGCTATGTCCCAAAAGACAATATTTCCTTACTAGTATAGTATACCACTCAAAAGTTTCATTAAGTAGCCCTCATCCAACTTAATTGAAATAAACCTCTATCAATTAAACAGTGGGTACGTGGGTAAATAAATTGCACGGAACTATATTTGTGATAATTCTCGGGATCTTTTGAGGCAGCAACAACAGCATTCATCAGAGTTCCACGAAATCCACCCTTTCCAACTCGTGAACCCCCGAATGGTAGTCCCTGCTGGAGACGTAACCGCATCTTTCAGCTGACCAGGGTGCTTTCCTGTGTTTGTAACCATGGTAGCAGCTCCTAAAACCTGCAGAGAAAAATGGTTCATCAGGATTTGTTAAAAAAAAGATTTATCTTTCAAGTGAAAACTGTATTCAAAGTACAAAAGGTGGCATGGAGAAAATCCAGAAATTCTCTTCAATAAAAGATATAAACATGTCCTTGGAAACTTTAACGGTCATCAATAGGGAGGTAAAAATAAAATAAAATCAAAAATAAGAAATATAGCACAGAAGCTCAAGTGTGTTACAACAGTTTCTCTTAGCATAGTGATAATTATGGCAGTCAGCCTGAGAAAATTACAGTCCATACCATAGGAAAATGAACTCTATCTATAATAAAATAAAATAAGAAGACTTTGCTACGTCTGTAATATGTGCTTATTTAAGAAAAGGATATTTTCTAAGTGTAATCCTAGCCTGTCATCTAATATTCCTCAAGATTACTGCTTTTACATAGTTCATTTCTACCTTGGAAAATCTCCACTGTAATGGAACCTTTTGGCTCTAGAAGCATTCTTCCCCAGGACAGTGTGTCAATACCGACAAAAAGTAAAATAAAAAATAATAAATACATAAATAAATAACTTGAAGTCTCAATTTATGAGAACAAATAGTGTTGCTGAAGGAAGTAGGCAGTTTGAGCCAGTAGTAAAGGCAAAGGTTGAACTAGTTTGTTAAAATTTTCAAGTATACTTCCATTTCTTAAATAATATATGCTCGTTTGTTTATTATAAATGGAGAAAACCTAGCTAAGTTTAAACAAACTCAAAATGCTCAGGTGGTTTTCAGGAGAATATGGGGTTGGGGTGTGGGACGGAGGGTGGGGTAGGGTGCGGTGCGGGGAGGTGAACTAAAAGGACCAACCAGTAAACCTCTTTATTATGAAAATAAAGTATGCATTGATAAGACAATTTATAAGCTAAACCATGTAGGTTACATATTTATTTGTCTTTTTTATTCAATAAATCATCTTTATCTGATTCATTCTTTCATCTTTCCTTGATTCCTCTTTACTGTAGCCACAGGCCCACAGGCCCTCATGGAATCTCCTCCTGTTTGTCAATGACTTGAAACGCCCACAACAACTTTCTACCTATGCTTGAGGAGAGTGGCCGATATAAAATATTTGAACCACTTTCAGGATTCGAAATGTCATTCTCTCAACATTATTTGGATTTATGTGTAACAAGTGAAATTATTTAACCTTGAACTGTGCTTTTACGTAATCCAGCAGAGTATTCACTTATTTCCTATCTAGTATAGATGTCCTCAGACTATAAATGTTGTCACAACTCACAAGTGAAACTATAGTTTTCAAATGTGCATCACATATACTACAAAAACTTTTAAACTCAATTGCTACATGTTCAGAAGAGGCTTATAAAGACTTATCTTTGAAGTGAAAAACTATGTTTGAAGTAAAAGGTGGCATGAAGAGAATGCAGAAATTCTCATCAATATAAAAAAATGTTCTTGGATCTCCTCTTTTAAATGTCATTTGATCTAGAGGTAAAAGGGATCAAAAGTAAGAAATATAGCACAGAAGCTCAAGTGTGTTACAACAGTTTCTCTTAGCATAGTGATAATTATGGCAGTCGCCTGAGAAAATTACAGTCCATACCATAGGAAAATGAACTCTATCTATAATAAAATAAAATAAAATAAGAAGACTTTGCTACGTCTGTAATATGTGCTTATTTAAGAAAAGGATATTTTCTAAGTGTAATCCTAGCCTGTCATCTAATATTCCTCAAGATTACTGCTTTTACATAGTTCATTTCTACCTTGGAAAATCTCCACTGTAATGGAACCTTTTGACGCTCTAGAAGCATTCTTCCCCAGGACAGTGTGTCAATACCGACAAAAAGTAAAATAAAAAATAATAAATACATAAATAAATAACTTGAAGTCTCAATTTATAGAGAACAAATAGTGTTGCTGAAGGAAGTAGGCAGTTTGAGCCAGTAGTAAAGGCAAAGGTTGAACTAGTTTGTTAAAATTTTCAAGTATACTTCCATTTCTTAAATAATATATGCTCGTTTGTTTATTATAAATGGAGAAAACCTAGCTAAGTTTAAACAAACTCAAAATGCTCAGGTGGTTTTCAGGGAGAATATGGGGTTGGGGTGTGGGACGGAGGGGTGGGGTAGGGTGCGGGTGCGGGGAGGTGAACTAAAAGGACCAACCAGTAAACCTCTTTATTATGAAAATAAAGTATGCATTGATAAGACAATTTATAAGCTAAACCATGTAGGTTACATATTTATTTGTCTTTTTTTATTCAATAAATCATCTTTATCTGATTCATTCTTTCATCTTTCCTTGATTCCTCTTTACTGTAGCCACAGGCCCACAGGCCCTCATGGAATCTCCTCCTGTTTGTCAATGACTTGAAACGCCCACAACAACTTTCTACCTATGCTTGAGGAGAGTGGCCGATATAAAATATTTGAACCACTTTCAGGATTCGAAATGTCATTCTCTCAACATTATTTGGATTTATGTGTAACAAGTGAAATTATTTAACCTTGAACTGTGCTTTTTACGTAATCCAGCAGAGTATTCACTTATTTCCCTATCTAGTATAGATGTCCTCAGACTATAAATGTTGTCACAACTCACAAGTGAAACTATAGTTTTCAAATGTGCATCACATATACTACAAAAACTTTTAAATTCAGTTGCTAAATGTTTGTAAAAGGCTTATAACGACTTTAAATAGTGCACTGTAGCTTACAGTCTGAGATGCCAGGCCAAGAGCAAGATCACGAGGAAGACCAGCAGCCACGCCACCATCAGCCAGTGCTTCAATTGCTAAAAATATATATGCCGGGCCACTTCCACTGAGAAATAGAGGCAGAAAGTTGACAAAGTGGCATTCTCACATAATAAAAAGGAAAACAAAAACTAGAAAGCAAAGCCTACTGGCTTGTATTACAAATTTGATTTTCAATTGTTTGATCTCAGAGAACCAATCTTTAGCATACCTCAGACCAGTCACAGCATCAAAATATTTTTCGTCAGCTGTCCATATCTTTCCAATTGCACCAAACAAACTAGATACACGTTCTTCATCCTTCTTTGTTGTCATCTCAGCCATGCACATAACTAATAATGAGATGCAAGAATATCAGAAGTTGGAAAAAAAAAATTAATGTTTCTGTACTTTTATCTTATAAAGATTTAGGAGATAAATACACTAGAAAGATCAGTGTTCACCTAGGCACTGAAATTTACGACCTAATTTAGGTTGAAGTTTATGAATCTATAATACGTAAAAGTGCTGCAGTAACTTCAGAATGCGTAATAAGGAAGAAAGGAAAAACCCAATGTGATGCTTGGTTGTCAAATTTTTTGTAAGGAAATGTAAGCAATGAATCCATAATGACATAAAAATGCTTCAATAACTTAAGAAAATGAATAATGAAATAGAAAATGTAAACAATGCATAAGAGGGAAATGTAAGTTATAAGTCCAGTGGTAGTGGCTGTTCCCACAGATGGAGGTTCAAATTTACCAAATAAAAATAGAAATTAAAATGTGAGTATGTCTCTTTTCCCAGGACATAAGATAGGCCGGATGACAACTAAAAGGCCATATAATCATATACATTTGAATCATAAAGAGAGGTAGTTTAATAAAATGTTGTTTTCCAAAACTAACACAATTAATTACATGAAAATTTAATGATGAGCTCGACCTCCTCTCTTGAAACTTTGGTGTAAACCAAATGATTTAATTTCTTCAAGCAACGAAGTGTCAGCCTTTGTATGTGTAACACTGATCAGGAGAGTATCACAAGGATTTAACATATCCTCATGAATGTCTTCTCGATCACTGTTTATGGATTAGATACGAAGATGTTGGCATAATGCTAGAGAAGACTTAATAAAACTGAAAATAGAAAGAAAACCTGATGCTGCCTGACCAACAGCTGAAGGAGTCTTTGTCACATCCTTGCTAATTTTTAATAGATTAAAACCCCTGGAGAGGTAGGAAAAGATTATACTTTGGTGATGCTTTTATTATGTTTAGAGTTAAAATGGAATTCATCTTTATATTCAGTAATTTGTGGAAAATAGTATTGCTCATTATATGGGTATGCTTTGATGATTGTAGTCAAATGCAGTTGGTCAACGAGAGATACAGACTATTGTCGCTGAAGATGCAGAGGTGCAATACAGATGTTTCTATAACAATACTTCTAGAAGCATTTAATGCTTTTTTTTCATTGTGGTTATTATTGAAACTTTATCCATACAATGAGAAATAATTTCTTAGCAAACCAGATGCCTGGTGGAACACTGGAATATTTCCTCCAACTATTATCCACAATACCTAGATCTATCATCTGCTAGCTTACCTAGCTACAAATATATAACATTTGTAATCTCACTCCATTCAGTCCATTGGCATTTTTGTAGTTTATATTGGAAGATCAAGTACATTAGCCGGCTACAATATCTGTGGGATGACATAAAGAAAGGAGAAGTCGAGATCCCGGAGTTTGTCCAGCGTCATGACCAGGTTCTTGAAGAAAGACCACTAACAGATTATGGAATAGAGCCAGATCCACTGCTCACTGGGGTTTCGCTGTAGATTACTCATTTGGGAGGTATGAAGATAAATGGGCAGCATCTACCGAGAATACATGTGACATTATGATGCAAAAGAGATCACCATATAACCAATAAACCTTTTCAGTAGCATATTCTACAATCACAAGTGAAGCTTACCTTGAAACTGCATTTATATATCGGTTATCGTAGTACTGGAAGTCTAATATTGATGTAATATTTCCATGCATATTCAGGTGCTTCATTTTACATATGGTATCTTCTTGTGTGATGCCTGTTCTGTGTGTATCAACCACTGTATTATGCTTGATAATGTTGAGAATCACTCCTCGATTAAGATGGAAGGCAAGATAATCTGATTTTCTTCTCATCTATGTCTGAGAATTGTTAAATATTTTGAATTTCTTGTTGTGCTATACTTAAGCTGGATTGTTTCTTTTCTTTTCGTTTTCTAGAACATATTTGACCCTCCTTTTATTTTTTATTTTTTATTTTTTATTTTTTATTTTTTATTTTTTATTTTTTATTTTTTATTTTGGTGCTGTGTAGAGTGGAATTCCAAGCTTGAAGAAACATAGTGTTTCGTGATGGATTAGATTGACATAACTTTTTGCATAACTTTTTTGTGCTACATTTGAGGCCTCTCCTTTAGTCATAGCATTCAGGACTCAGCAGGCTCATCGTTTCATCTATCTTTCAAGTTGGAAGAAAGTAATGGGTTATTCATGAAGATAGATCTGCACATTTGTCATGCATTTCGTCTATTCTATATAGATTTGCTGCATGATGTAGAGGATTTGAGGAAATAAGACTAAAATGAAGTTTTTGCCGGAAGGAACGTGATAGAATAATGAAGTTATGAAACAGTGGTCATTGTTAAAATAATAGTAATAATAATAAATAAAAATAAAAAAAAGAATTAAATCAAAGGGGGCCAACTTATCTTAAATTAATTGAATGACACCCCCACCCATCGACCAGCATACTGCATACACAATGAACACATATATTTGCACATATAAACACACGTGAGGCGAAGAGAAAAGGAAATAAATGAGTTGTGCTACTGCGTAGATATTATTTGCGACAAAATGAACTCTGCTATGTCCCAAAAGACAATATTTCCTTACTAGTATAGTATACCACTCAAAAAGTTTCATTAAGTAGCCCTCATCCAACTTAATTGAAATAAACCTCTATCAATTAAACAGTGGGTACGTGGGTAAATAAATTGCACGGAACTATATTTGTGATAATTCTCGGGATCTTTTTGAGGCAGCAACAACAGCATTCATCAGAGTTCCACGAAATCCACCCTTTTCCAACTCGTGAACCCCCGCAATGGTAGTCCCTGCTGGAGACGTAACCGCATCTTTCAGCTGACCAGGGTGCTTTCCTGTGTTTGTAACCATGGTAGCAGCTCCTAAAACCTGCAGAGAAAAATGGTTCATCAGGATTTGTTAAAAAAAAGATTTATCTTTCAAGTGAAAACTGTATTCAAAGTACAAAAGGTGGCATGGAGAAAATCCAGAAATTCTCTTCAATAAAAGATATAAACATGTCCTTGGAAACTTTAACGGTCATCAATAGGGAGGTAAAAATAAATAAAATCAAAAAATAAGAAATATAGCACAGAACCTCAAGTGTGTGTACAAAAGTGTTTCTCTTTAGCATAATGATAATTATGGCATTTACATGAGAAAATACAAACCATAGGAAAATGAACTCAATCCATCAATATGAAAAAAATTGACTTTGGCACAGCTACAATGTGTTTATTTAAGAAAAGGATTTTTCCCTATCTGAATATAATTCTAGGATGTAACATAAAGGATTCCTCAACTGCATTTACACAGTTCATTTCTACATTGGACATTCTCCACATTTATGGAACCATTTGATGGTCTTGAAGCATTTTTCCCCAGGAGAGCCGATACCCAACAAAAAACAAAATAAACAAATAATAAATACACAAATAAATCACTGCCAGTCTCATTTGCATGAGAACAGATAGTGTCTCGAATTAACCATGCAGTCCAGGCAGCGGTAAAAGCCTAGGTCCAACCAGTTTGTTTGAATCTTTTGAAGTATACTTCCATTTCTTAATTAATAAAAGCACTTATCCATTATAAACAGAGAAAATCGACCTAAGTTTAAAATAACTCAGAATGCTCAAGCGGTTATCAGGAGAATATAAGGCGAACTAAAAGAACCAACTAGTAGACCTCTTTATCGAGAATAAAGTACACATTTTATAAGCGAAACCATCTAGCTTACATATTTATCTGCTAATTTATTCCATAAATCATCTTTATCTGATTCATCCCTTCATCTCCCCTTGATTCCTCTTTGCTGGAGACATGAGCCCTAGCTGAATCTCGTCCTCTTTGTCAATGACTTGAAATGCCAACAACTTTCTACCTTTGTTTGAGGAGAATGACCCACATAAAATATTTGATCCACTTCCAGGATTCAAAATGCCATTTTGGCAATCTTTTTAGTTATGTCTAACATTTGAAATTATTTGATCTTGAACTTTTACTAAATCTGGAAGAGTATTAGTGTGTAGATGTCCTCATAGACTATAAATGTTGCCAAAAGTAATACACTATTCATTGTGCATCAACTACACCACAAAAACTTTTAAACTCAATTGCTACATGTTCGTAAGAGGCTTATAAAGACTTATCTTTGAAGTGAAAAAACTATGTTTGAAGTAAAAAAAGGTGGCATGAAGAGAATGCAGAAATTCTCATCAATATAAAAAAAAATGTTCTTGGATCTCCTCTTTTAAATGTCATTTGATCTAGAGGTAAAAGGGATCAAAAGTAAGAAATATAGCACAGAAGCTCAAGTGTGTGTTACAACAGTTTCTCTTAGCATAGTGATAATTATGGCAGTCGCCTGAGAAAATTACAGTCCATACCATAGGAAAATGAACTCTATCTATAATAAAATAAAATAAAATAAGAAGACTTTGCTACGTCTGTAATATGTGCTTATTTAAGAAAAGGATATTTTCTAAGTGTAATCCTAGCCTGTCATCTAATATTCCTCAAGATTACTGCTTTTACATAGTTCATTTCTACCTTGGAAAATCTCCACTGTAATGGAACCTTTTGACGCTCTAGAAGCATTCTTCCCCAGGACAGTGTGTCAATACCCGACAAAAAGTAAAATAAAAAAATAATAAATACATAAATAAATAACTTGAAGTCTCAATTTGCGAGAGAACAAATAGTGTTGCTGAAGGAAGTAGGCAGTTTGAGCCAGTAGTAAAGGCAAAGGTTGAACTAGTTTGTTAAAATTTTCAAGTATACTTCCATTTCTTAAATAATATATGCTCGTTTGTTTATTATAAATGGAGAAAACCTAGCTAAGTTTAAACAAACTCAAAATGCTCAGGTGGTTTTCAGGAGAATATGGGGTTGGGGTGTGGGACGGAGGGGTGGGGTAGGGTGCGGGTGCGGGAGGTGAACTAAAAGGACCAACCAGTAAACCTCTTTATTATGAAAATAAAGTATGCATTGATAAGACAATTTATAAGCTAAACCATGTAGGTTACATATTTATTTGTCTTTTTTATTCAATAAATCATCTTTATCTGATTCATTCTTTCATCTTTCCTTGATTCCTCTTTACTGTAGCCACAGGCCCACAGGCCCTCATGGAATCTCCTCCTGTTTGTCAATGACTTGAAACGCCCACAACAACTTTCTACCTATGCTTGAGGAGAGTGGCCGATATAAAATATTTGAACCACTTTCAGGATTCGAAATGTCATTCTCTCAACATTATTTGGATTTATGTGTAACAAGTGAAATTATTTAACCTTGAACTGTGCTTTTTACGTAATCCAGCAGAGTATTCACTTATTTCCCTATCTAGTATAGATGTCCTCAGACTATAAATGTTGTCACAACTCACAAGTGAAACTATAGTTTTCAAATGTGCATCACATATACTACAAAAACTTTTAAATTCAGTTGCTAAATGTTTGTAAAAGGCTTATAACGACTTTAAATAGTGCACTGTAGCTTACAGTCTGAGATGCCAGGCCAAGAGCAAGATCACGAGGAAGACCAGCAGCCACGCCACCATCAGCCAGTGCTTCAATTGCTAAAAATATATATGCCGGGCCACTTCCACTGAGAAATAGAGGCAGAAAGTTGACAAAGTGGCATTCTCACATAATAAAAAGGAAAACAAAAACTAGAAAGCAAAGCCTACTGGCTTGTATTACAAATTTGATTTTCAATTGTTTGATCTCAGAGAACCAATCTTTAGCATACCTCAGACCAGTCACAGCATCAAAATATTTTTCGTCAGCTGTCCATATCTTTCCAATTGCACCAAACAAACTAGATACACGTTCTTCATCCTTCTTTGTTGTCATCTCAGCCATGCACATAACTAATAATGAGATGCAAGAATATCAGAAGTTGGAAAAAAAAAATTAATGTTTCTGTACTTTTATCTTATAAAGATTTAGGAGATAAATACACTAGAAAGATCAGTGTTCACCTAGGCACTGAAATTTACGACCTAATTTAGGTTGAAGTTTATGAATCTATAATACGTAAAAGTGCTGCAGTAACTTCAGAATGCGTAATAAGGAAGAAAGGAAAACCCAATGTGATGCTTGGTTGTCAAATTTTTGTAAGGAAATGTAAGCAATGAATCCATAATGACATAAAAATGCTTCAATAACTTAAGAAAATGAATAATGAAATAGAAAATGTAAACAATGCATAAGAGGGAAATGTAAGTTATAAGTCCAGTGGTAGTGGCTGTTCCCACAGATGGAGGTTCAAATTTACCAAATAAAAATAGAAATTAAAATGTGAGTATGTCTCTTTTCCCAGGACATAAGATAGGCCGGATGACAACTAAAAGGCCATATAATCATATACATTTGAATCATAAAGAGAGGTAGTTTAATAAAATGTTGTTTTCCAAAACTAACACAATTAATTACATGAAAATTTAATGATGAGCTCGACCTCCTCTCTTGAAACTTTGGTGTAAACCAAATGATTTAATTTCTTCAAGCAACCGAAGTGTCAGCCTTTGTATGTGTAACACTGATCAGGAGAGTATCACAAGGATTTAACATATCCTCATGAATGTCTTCTCGATCACTGTTTATGGATTAGATACACGAAGATGTTGGCATAATGCTAGAGAAGAAGACTTAATAAAAACTGAAAATAGAAAGAAAAAAACCTGATGCTGCCTGACCAACAGCTGAAGGAGTATTTGGCATGACCCTGATCACTCGTCGATGACCAGACCATTCCTACAACACATGTATCACGCATAATCATTAACACCTTAAAAGAGTGATGTGATACTTGATAAAATACAACTTTCTACGAACATTGATGTATAGGTTTCATGGTTATTATATATGTCACATCCAAAAAGTCTAATAAATACAATTCATTTGCTTGAAATAGTTCTAGATTCTTCCTTCTTAAATAATAATTTCGAAATCATTTGAACAGCTACTTTAGGAACAAACAGAACAACAAGACCTTTTGGTGCTAAGAATTTCATGCATTAATTCTCCCAATAGGAAACTAATCCTTACATGTAATTTATTATGTTATGTAAACTACTTTTGGTTGGTGAACCATGTCTACCATGGGTAGTAGTGCTTAGAGTAAGTTTACACATAAAGCTGTAAAATAATCTTTCTTCGTGCAGTCAAAGCTTAATAGTGTTCTCTCAAGATTTCTATTGGTATAGAATTCATACTAATTTTTTTTATAGCATAATTCTAATAGGATATTTTAACTTTTATTAGTTTTGATCTACTTTTCTGTTTTATTTTTTCTTTCTTTTTTTTTTATTTTAATCTTTATTTTTTTATTTTTTTATTATTATTTATTTTTTTCCGGGGGTGCTCAGGACTAGGCTTGCTTCAAAGAAGAGGATAACTGTGAAGAGAGAGAAAACATTTCTACATCACAGAAAGCATCAAGTGCCATCATACACCACAATCTGCTAATACCATAATAAGCCTGCAATGTGATCCACTTTCTGCAATTACTGCAAATGGGGTGATTTCAACAAGTGATGTTCCACATAGAAAGAGAGTGGTGCCACTGCTTAAGCTAAAGCTCGTTTGTAAATTGTGCATGACAATTACTCTTAATATTGTCAGATAAGTATCCAACTATCAATGAGCTCTCTTTATATGTACACATTTAAAAAAAAATACTTCTGATTTTAATTTGAGCTAGGAGACATCAAAATCCAAGGCAATTTATGAGTTATGAAACCTCTGTCTAGGAAATACATTTACTCGGCACATGATAACTAACAAAACAGAACTCTATGTATTCGCCCAGAACTATAAACCATGCTAAGCAAACCCTCTAATAAGATTTGTAGTATAGACAAATCTGCCAATTCATAGCAAAATTGAATTACATAAAATTTATAGCATGGTTGAAATTCATTCTAACTTGGTTATTCTTAAATAGTTTATGTTCTCTATATTTGTGGTATCAAATTACTAGAACTTCTAGAGAGATGTAGATAAAACTAAAATGTAAGAAGAAGAGTAGTTGATTAACAGGACAAAGAACAATACATAGCAGAGAAAGTTCCCATGAATACCTGTAATTCTTTTAATTTGATTCCTGCAGCAACTGACACCAGTACTTTCTCCTCTGAGAATGAGGGCTTCAGCTCCAACAGCACACTTTTTACTGCAAAGTATAGCCTAATGAATGAGAATCATATCAATGAAGTTAACATGATTTTTTTAATAAGGAAAACTAGCTGTTAGCAGATAGAAAATTTTTGTGTTCCTCATTAACATGCAAATAAGAAGTTATACACTGCATAATGCATGTAAAGATCCAAAAGTTCGTAAAAACCGTGCCTAAAGCATCTGATCTTAGCATTTAACAGGGCCCCAAATTTGCAAGCATTAAACACTTATCACATGCTTGAACATTGTATGTTCAGTGAGTAATCATTTTTCAACAGGTCATCAAGTAAATCTTCCTAAACCTGTGCTTGGCATGACAGGATGCAAAACCAGCTGCAACATGACAGCTATAAAGTTTCATATTAACATAGTCTGATCAAGAACTCAACTATAAAACTTGATTGCTCCATATACACAGTACATTTCATAAATATCTTCCTCAGAATGGTATAGTGCATATACTGCACCTCCAAAGTAAATGATAAGTCAATCACCAACAGATATCTGACCTTAAATAGCATAATATAAAATGAGAACTTTTCTTGAGAAATCAAATCTCTACTTTAAGAGTATACAATAAGAGCATACCCATTTGAGGCTTCACGGAGAGAATAATTATATCGCTGCCGTCAACTACCTATATACATGAAAGAGTGTAAAGATCAGTGGGATATGGCAAACTAGAAAAACTGAACCAAAATGAAAAATGGCTAAACTTTTTCCATCTAAATTTTGCTGCTAACAATGAAGACTCAATTTCCTAGGTAGAAGAACACTCGAACACAAACAACAGTTAAATTGAAAGGCTAGCAAGAAGCAAAGCTACAGGTCAAAAAGCAAAGAAAAGTTTAAAACAATAAGGAACATGTGGAAACTTTAAACTAATTATCAGGTTATTGACTGATAAAGATTACAATTTCTATGTAGAACAATATGCTTTCTTGGCAGAGGTACACAACTATCACTAACTAAATAAAATTGGATTCTACTGTGTTAAATATTTCTAAAGGAAATACATCATACAAGTTTTGTATATAACATAGTGTACAAACAAGCTTATAATCTATACAAACAAAATCAAAGTAGTAAAAGAAGGGGAAAAGAAATAATTAATTGAATAATGGAGAAAGAATGACATAGCACCTATATAAATTTAAGTTAAACCCCATCAACAAAAATCATTAAAGGCAAACACACACCTTGATAAGGATAGAATCTCGTTGACCACACCTGCCTATGAATAAGAAACCTAGCCTGAGTCCTGCCCCAGAATATGTCATATGTTGGTGTCACTTCCTTGGAACTTCATGAGCATGCCCTCTATTGAGTTAATTGGATTCTGGGGGGAAAAACCATAGGTACAAACTTCACATTGGAACTCTAGAAAAAAATTCACTATTGAAGTCCAATAGCATATAAAGCCAGCAAAACCTTTGGTTTCAATGCCAAAAGAAAGATCAAAGTAGCCATGCAAAAGTCAGATCAAAGAAGCATCTTCGAGTTTATTTTCTGTAGATGTTTTGCAATGATTAGACAAACTCTAGAAATTAAACTTATCTTTCACTTAACAATCAGGTTAGTTTAGGGTTGATTCAATCAAAACAGCCTATCGCGGTTAAGAGTTAAAGTGCAAGGTACCTAAAAGCCAAGTTAATTGGAAATGCTAAGATTCCTGATATCTAGCATCAACATCCTCAAGTGGTACAGTTAGTTAGGTAGTGAGAATCTATGGTTGTGTGTTTTTTTGTTGCATGTGCTGTGTGTGGATGCATTCACATACCATATGCAATACCAAGGAATTTACTCTCTCATAGCCCTTTGATAGTAGAGAATTGAACCAATTAACAACATATTCTATACAGTTTACTGATTCGCATTTAAGTATATATACACATAACCAATCCATAGTGGAGCAGATCAGTAGATGTTGAGCCAAGAAGATCAAAACCAACAGCCTCAAGAAAGGGAGACAGTTCTGATGGTCATGAAGTAAGAAAAGAGAGAGGGTCTCTCTTACAAAAATCAACCCCTAAGAGGTTGAAAGCAAGCATGTTTTGTGCTAATATCCAAAAAGCACAAGCCCATGTGCCTAAATTAACTATTCCAAACCCAGAAGGCCAGAACTGATACTTGCTAAAGCATCCTTCTAAGCTTTTACGAAGTGTGAAACTAGTCTTGCGCATCACAGTGCCTCCTTTGATTATTAATTCGAATATCTATCAGGATCCTGAATAAATTAGGATTCTCCAGTTCACAGGAGGAGTACTAAAAGAAATTTTCGATCGACCCTCCAAAATTTATTGAAATACATAATTCCGCGAATTTTGTCCATCAAACTATGAACGTGATCAAGACTTTCACCAAAGAGCAATTAATTTTTAACCCAGAAATCATATCAACCAACTAACGAACAAGTCACAAGGCACCCTGAATCCATTCAGAATTCAACTGAAATCAAAGATTATTAAAGTTTCTTTCTTTGAAAAAAAAACTACATAAAAGTTCATGCAATTACCACACCAGTGATTACTTTTTTTTTTTCCTAATATTAGATTAGATTTGGATGAACATCCAGCATGTAAATCTTAAAATATTACCAAAGTCCATATTTGAGCATTCCAAAGTCTAAATCATAAATTTACAAAAGAAAAAGAGTAAAAAAAATCACTTTTTTATTAGATATGTGCAGGGCCAGCACATGAACATGCCGCAAACGAACAAATCCACTAAAAGCTAAATTTCAAAATATCATCAAATTCTAGATTTCAGCATCGACACCTAAATCATAAATCCAGTAAAAAAAAGGAATCTTCTTTCTAAAAGAAAGAATGTGATCAAACCTGAGAATTGGTCTCAACGATCTCGACGCCGAAAGATCGGAAGGCGTCACGGCGATCGGAGCGGCGGTGGGAGGTGCGGATCCTCGACGGAGGGAGGACGCCGGATTTGGCGACGCCTCGGGCGATGCTCTCCGCCATGTTCCCCGCCCCCACAAACCCTAGTTTGAACGCTTCCGCCATTATTTCTCTCTCGCGCTCACTCACGAGTTAACTTCTCGCTGGGGCTTGTTAATATCCAAATTTTTTTACTTTTTACTCCTAAAGTTTGGTATTTATGTATAAATAATGATAGGTCACGTGTTAGGAAACTGGACGAACCGGTTACCTACACGTGTGAACCGCGACAAAAGTGTGGCGCAGTGGGCCCTCTGTCGTTTGTTCTAAGGTTTTTTTTTTGGGGGTAAATTTGATCAAGTCACAGTTAAAGATTAGTCTATCAAAATTAATTATTTATTAATTTCGTGTAGTTTTGCAAATAATCCAATTGAGATTGGAGAATAGTTTTGCAAATACGTTTGATTTAAGGGTGATATATACGGCATTTTCCTTTTATTTACCCACCAATCAGTATAATATTTCCAAGAAAATTGCATTAGACATACATGATGTATAGAGGTTAATTAAAGAATAAGACTTGAACACACATGATGTATAGAGATTGACCTTAATTGATTCAGCAACTCTTTTACATGTTGAACACTAGTGTTTCTTAGATATCAAAGGCTAAAAATTCAATCCAGTGTTATCTTCTATATAGAGTTTTGATATAATAGAGTATAAATTATCTCTCGACTCTCATTATAACTTCGTAATTTCGATATAGAAAGATTTTAAATGGTATTGGATGAACCAGAGCCAGATTCAAATTGCATTAGACATACACTTAAAACCGACTTAAAAAAATATTGCTCTGCCCAAAAAAAAAAAAAAAAAAGAAAAGGGTTAACACACAGGAAGAGACTTTGCATGCTAAAGATATGACAGGGTCACAGGAATTTTCCACAAAGAGTGCTGTTGAGAGTTATTTCTTTATGTTAGATAGAAATAGACCCCTTTGGTTTAGTCCCACATCGGATAAAATAGAATAATGAGACCACTCTTCTTGTATATATAGACCCCAGTACTAATGAATAAAATTGCACATTTCTCTTGATTTGCCCTGTTTTTAACATGGTATCAGAGCCTCCAAAACCCTAGCCGCAAAAAAAAAAAAGTTACTGTTCACCGGCCGAACACTGTTCACCGCAGCCGTCGCTTCATCGCCTTCGTCCTTTGGCAATTATTTCCTTCGTGAAATAATCCCCTCTGGACTTGACCCCTCTGGATCAAACCTTGCTTTGATCCCGAAGAGTGGTGATTTCGCTGGTTGATTTCACTCACTTTGGCGATTATTTCCTTCGTGAAATAATCCCCTCTGGACTTGACCCCTCTGGATCAAACCTTGCTTTGATCCTGAGAAGAGTGGTGATTTCGCTTGGTCGATTTCACTCACTTTGGCGATTATTTCCTTCGTGAAATAATCCCCTCTGGACTTGACCCCTCTAGATCAAACCTTGTTTTGATCCTGAGAAGAGTGGTGATTTCGCTTGGTTGATTTCACTCACTTTGACGATTATTTCCTTTGTGAAATAATCCCCTTGATCGTGTAGCCCCCCCTCGTGTTGAGGAGATGAGATGAACGGGGGGGCAAGGTGGATGATGAGAAGAGGGTGATGTTGAAGGCCGGGTGTGGGATCTAGATTTGTGGGATCGGTGTGAGGGAACCGAACACAAATTAGATCGATGGAGACCGACACAAACCCGATGGCGAAACTCATCAAGAAGTTGAATCCGGAGGATGTTTCAACTATGATGCAGTTCATGAGGATGACAGCGGGAGAGGGCTCAACAAAGTCACCGTCCAAGAAGATGGAGCTTCCACCTATCGACGTAAAGCTCGAAGGGCCAGCGACATATCTGAGTTGGTCGCGCCGGGTGAGATATACCCTTGCAGGGAGGAACCTGGAGGGATATCTGACGGGAGAGAAGACTGAGCCGACTGAGGGCTCCAGAAGAGATGAGTGGAAGTCCACTCACATGTTGGTGTATATCCGCTTCTCACTCAGAGTCCACCGTGCGCCACGTAGATGGCCTTGGGAAGGTGCGGGATGTCCGGGAGAAGCCGAGGAGGACCTATGATGGGGTGGGGAATAACTTGAGGGTATTCCAGATCGAAAAGGTGATCAGCCTCCTGGTGGAGAGAGGATCAGACAGAGTATGCCACTGAGCCGAGCACTTGTGGCTGGATCACGATCACTTCGCCCCTAGCAAGTTGCGGGACCAGTGCAAGGAGCCTGGCCTCTTGCGTAAGAGGACCATGCTATTCCTTCGAGGCTTGGCTCCATCATTTGAGCAGAGGACGGCGATGCTACTAGCCCGCACGAAGATTCCATCTCCGAGGAGGCAATCTCGCCATGATATAGGAAGAGCCAGACAAAGGCCGGACAGTGGACTTTGGGAGAGAAGTCAAGATCGGTGGTCTCAAACCCGTAACAGTTGGAGGAGGCGGTGCTTTAGCTGCGAGAGAGACAGGCATCCGAGAGATGTGCTCTAAGTCATCAAAGAGATGAACTGGGTGGATGTGGACAGGCGGAGTGGCGATGGCGTGGAAGGGCCGAGGAGGTAGAAAAGGAGGCCATCGGGCGAATCGTCGGTGGCAGAGGAGGATGAAGAAGCTGAGATGACTTTTACTGAGGAGGATCGAGCTCTCTTGGCGGCGAGAAGCGAAGCGATAGGCGGCGTCGAGGGTGCATCTACCGCTCGAGGAGACTATGCCGCCACGCCTTCGTGCACACCCAAATAAAGGTATGAACGACGCACATGCCCTTGCATCCATGGCTGCCACTAGATCCACAGACTGGATAATGGATTCTGGAGCATCCAGACATGTAACTGGCAATGCCAGTGAGTTCTCGTCTTATACTCACCTGGCAAAGCCAGAGAGTATCCAGATTGCGGATGGTACGGCCGGTACGTGGTCGGTAAAACAGCATTAATTATGCAGTTACGTAACACTATCTAATATTTTACATGCTCCTTCATTTCCTGTTAGCCTGTTATCCATTAGTGCCATTATCCTTCAACTGAAATGTGTTGTTTCTTTCGATATTCCTAAGGTGATCTTTGAGAGAGCGAGCGAACTTGGGGCTGGCATGGCATGGCGAGTACGTGGTACCTGGACCGTGAAGGGATGGACTCAGCGCTGACATCTATGGTTGAGAGGATGGGAGCAGGAGGAACTGAGGTGTGCGCAGAGGATGAGTTGATGCTACATCATAAACGGATGGGACATCCTTCATTTAGTATTCTGGGTAAAATATATCCAACCTTATTTCAGAAAGCAAATCAACAGAAGCTTCAGTGTGATGCTTGTGAGTTTGGGAAGCTTACTAGAAGCTCTTATGTCGGTTCGGGTAATAGGAGTTCCTATAGTTTTGAGGTGATACATTCTGACGTATGGGGACCTTGTCCAATAAATTCTATAAGTGGATGCAAGTATTTTGTTACATTTATTGATTGTTTTTCTAGAGTCACTTGGGTGTACCTGATGAAAAATAAGAATGATGTAGTTGGTTGTTTCAAAGACTTTCATAGGCACATCCAGACTCAGTATGGTGCAGTGGTAAAGGTGTTGAGGTCAGATAATGGGACAGAGTACATCAACAGAATATTTGGGGAGTATCCGTCACCAAGGATACAACACCGCACTACATGCACATACACACATTTCGAATGGGGTAGCAGAGAGGAAGAATAGACATCTCCTAGAAGTTGCTAGAAGTATGATGATGGCAATGAATGTCCCAAAATATTGTGGGGACAAGCGCTTTGATCACCGCCACTTAATCAATAGGATGCCTTCGAGTGTATTGAAATGGAAATCTCCGCGTGACACCGAAGGAGACAACGGGGACCTTACCATTGAAGGTGTTTGGTCAGTGTGTTTTGTGAAGGACAAATGCACCATCCGTGGGGAACCGACCCCGTATCGCGGAAGTGTATGTTCGTGGGATACCGCACACGTAAAGGATATGTCCGTTGGAGCCTAGTGGAAAAAAGGCCGTTTGTCGCATGGATGTGCGGTTTCAGAGCTCGAGCCATACTACACATTGGGGTAACTTCACCTTGGAGTCTCGCCCGACACCGAGGTATGGGCGAGAGGAGGAGAATGGTGAGAGCTCAAGGGGATCAATCCCACTTCGGTCCCTTACTCGAGGAGCAAGAGGATGAAGACAAAGGGGAGGAGGAGGAGACAAGGTGTGCTAGGCCTACACTGTGGGGAGTTGCCCTGCCTCGTGGGGGAGCACGCATTACGAAGGAGGGAGAAGCAAGAAGTGCCTACAAGGCCGAGGTGCCTACAAGCTGCTGCCCGCCCCGTCCGCCTCTGCTTCTAACTCTTGAGAAACCTACACCATCCTCCACTTCGGTGATATCATTCCTTCTCACGCTAATTCTCCCACACTCAAGAACAAGGAGGACTACTCGCGAAGAATGCGGTAATCCTCCGAGTATATGGTGGGATCTTGCTCAATTTGTTTCCTATTCTAACATATCCCCTTCACATGGAGCATTCATTGCATCATTAGATTCTCATTACTATACCTAACAACCGGCGGTCGCTAAGAAGGACCCAAAGTGGAAGATACCATGCACGAGGAGCCGGGGCTCGAGAAGAACCACACATGGGAGTTGGTGACACTACCGCCAGGAAAAAGAGCAGTGGGATGCAAATGGGTGTTTACTGTGAAGCAGAATCCAGAAGGACAAGTTGAACGCTACAAGGCACGACTTGAGCAAAAAATTTGAAGTGAAGGATCTGGGTCAGCTTCGATACTTTCTTGGAATAGAGATAGCTCATGGAGCGGAGGGAATTGTTCTCTCCCAGAGAAAGTATGCACTGGATCTTCTTGCAGAGACAGGAATGTTAGGGTGCAAACCTGCTACTACACCGATCGATCAGAGGTTCAAGCTGATTGCTGAGGCAGGAGAACCAATTGATCGTGAGAGATATCAGAGGCTGGTTTGTAGGTTGATCTATCTGAGTCACACACGTCCAGACATTTTATTTACGGTGAGCGTGGTGAGCCGCTACATGCATGATCCGAGGAAGGGTCATATGGATGCAAGATATCGATCCTCGGCATCCGAAGGGTGCCCTAGCAAAGGGTCGATATTCGGATGAGTGACCATGTGAACATTGAGGGCCTTTGACTCGACATTAGGCATGGAGATGTTAGGAGGTCTACCCGTGGTATCGCATATTCGTAGGAGGCAACTTAGTCTCCGAAAAGTAAGAAGCAATGTGGTGGCAAGATCAACAACAAGCAGATCGAGCAATGGCCGTGGGGTTGCGGAGTTGATGTGGCTGAAAAGCATGCTGGTGGAGCTAAAGCTAGATCAAGAGGCCAAGATTAGATTGTGGTGCGACAACAAGTCACTATCGATTGCCAACAATCGGTCGCGGCATGTGAGAACCAAGCACATCGAGATTGACGGGTTCTTCATCAAAGAAGTGACGATGGAGGGCCTCTTGGAGTTAGGCCATGTTCCAACTAAGGATCAGTACTTGTTGTTTGACTAAGGACTTAGCTCAGTAGACCTAGCTAGAGGGTGTGACAAGATGGGCTTAATAGATATCTTTCGCCCATCTTGAGGAGGAGTGTTGAGAGTTATTTCTTTATGTTAGATAGGAATAGACCCCTTTGATTTAGTCCCACATCGGATAAAGTAGAAGAATGAGACCACTCTTCTTGTATATATAGACCCCAGTACTAATGAATAAAATTGCACCTTTCTCTTGATTTGCCCTGTTTTTAACAAGTGCAAATCTATTCATTCACTTGTACATATTTGTTGTACAGGAAATACTATATCCTTTTTGTACTTTCAATTTTCTGTGTCCTATGTGTTTCTATCAAGAGCTTTTATACATGAGCACAGGGGAAAACTTAACAGGAGTTACGGAAAAAAGGAAGATAGTCTTGACAAGAAAATGCACAAATTCTCTATTAACAAATCTAAACAATCAAAAATAACTAGATTGCATCTGCAAGAGATCAAGATGAGCAAGAATCCTCGCAATCATCGGTTTCAGACTCGGATCTCCCTTCTGTGCAAGATCAATAAGCGGTAGCTGTGCACGTGCACCATACTTCTCTCTATAACTATCACTTCTGAAAATTCTCTCCAGCATCCAAACTGCCTTGTCTTGAGCTTTCAAGCTCCCAATATCAAGAATCCTTACAATGGCCTGAACCCCCAATGAGTTTTCGATAATTTTACTCCCATTTTCCCATATTTCATCTTGCATCAATGTAGACAAAGCATTAAGAACAGCTTCATCTGCTTCTCTCTCCTTACCTTCCAAAATTCTTATCAAAGGCGACACTGCACCGGCCTTTACTATACAGAAAGTGTTCTTGATTATACAATGTCCGTTATGGAGCTCGCAGAATGATTCAGATGAGTTAATGACACAAAACCATCTTGAAGATTTATTCTTGCATAATGAGAGAGAGTTTTGCGACAATTGAGCCAATGAAGATGCTGCTCTAGACTTAGCAATTGCTGAACCATCTGATAGTAATTTTACAAGGCAAGGGATAACTCCATGAGATGCTGAAATTCTCTGCAGCTTTTTGTCCCAGGGGACTGTGAACCTGATCAATACACCAGCAATGCTTTCAACCAGCCAAGTTCTTGTAGTAGTTGGAGCTTTGGTGCTATTAGTCTCAATAAAAGAGACTAGAAGAGGAATCAAATTTGCTTTTATGAGAATTTCGGTTGCTTTCCTGTCATTTATCGACAGATTACTCAGTATCGCTAAAGCTGCAGCCTTCTCATTCTCGGATACAGTTGTGTGTATGATATCGACCAAAATCTTAAGATGGTTTTCTCCAAGGAAATCAGTTAACTCTTCTGTAAAATCTTTTGATAAATTGAAGAATAAATTCAATGCAACAGTCCTCAGTTCAGGACTACTCTCGATTAGGAAAGGAAAGAGAATCTGAATTGCTCCATTTTTAATCATTTTAGCTCCGACTCTCTTAGATTTAGAGTGACTGGCAATGCTATTGAGAGCATTCAACAAGTGAAGCTGGATAATTGGGCTTGATAGATTTAGAAGTGAGAGTATCTGATGAGCTGCATCTTTGTGAATAAGTATTAGTTCAGATTTTGCTAGGCTTGCAAGAATGGCAGAAGCCGGTTCACGAAGAGTGAGGAGGACTGAAGTAACTGAGAATAGAAGTTGAAGTAAAGGAGGTACAATTCCTGCATTTATCAGGAATCTGACATTTTGTGTTAAGCTTGAGAGATTGAGTATTGCACCTAATGATGACATCTTGGCTTCGAGTTTTCCAGATGTGAACATTTTGACTAGGGGCTCGATGCAGCCTTGTTCTCCAAGGATTGATCTCATTTGGTCTGTGAGCTCCATTCTTGAGATTGCTGTTGCCATAATAATCTTGTTCATATCAGAACCTGCACATGTATGAACCAAAATTCAATCACATATTAGGAATGTGAGTGTAGTTTTTGGCATGGTAATTTTTAAGTCATGAATAGATGAAAGAAATAGTAGGTATATAGATCTTATGTTCAGCAACAACATTGACATTTCACATATTAGGCTGCAAACAATTTAGTAATCTGTTTTACAATAAGTTTCAGATATGCAGGGTCCTCGACATTATTGACTTGTAATTTTCAGCAAGAGAGAAGAGCAATTCTTGTTGTATCTTTAAAAAAAAATAAATAAAGACATCTGATTAAAATCTAAATTGAGTAATTTGAACTGTCCATCAACCAGGAACACTGTTCAAAGTGGCTAATTTAGAAACTCATTGTGCATTCAGAATCTCTGAATATAAGGCAAATAAATAAATAACCAAAAATCAGAATTATCTCAATATTATTAAGGAAACCTATATGCCAGTGAAATTCATAGAAGTTTTTGCTATCTTTTCTTGACAAGGGAAAGATAAAACATTATGAGTTACATTAGCACAAAATAACTGTGACAGAAACATGAGAATCCAAAATATAACTTGAATGTTTTCTTAAATTACCTTCCTTCAGGTATTGAACCAATGGTATAAAGTAACCAGCCTCTGCCATTAGTAGTACATTCTGCGTGTTGCTAGACAAAGCCATCAGTATCTTCCCTGCATCATGGGAAGCTCGACAGTCATCTCCGTTAAAAAGAGTGACGAGCATCACCATGCATCCTTGCACTCTTCCAATCCTTTGTCGAACCTTTTGAATGACCGATAAATCCCTAAGCAGCCCTACTGCTTCCCTACTCTCTTCAGTATCCCGTGTCAGTGATCGAACAATTGTAGACAAAGTCTCAATACCTGCCATCTTCTCCTATACAACAGTGCAAAATATACAACATAAATTTAGAGAGAGATACAGTGAAGTGTGGTCAAGCCTGAATCGGGTAAATTTCACAAAACTCCCTGAAGTTTGGAGGGTTTTGCTAGAACCCCCTTGAATTTTATAAATCATAGAAATCCTCCCTGAACTGTCAAAAGTATACTAAACTCCAAGTAACTGCCCGTAGTCATGGTACTTAAGTGAGAGGGGTTTTTATGATTTATAAAGTTTAGGGGTTTGGTGAAATTTACTATTCTGAATTTCTACCATCTTAAATTAAAAAATGTTACCTTGTTCTCATCATTTTGACAAGCAAGGCTCCTCAATAGCAAGATGATCTTCAACCTTTCACCATTCTTACCACACCCTAGACGATTCAACAGAACCGAAATCACGCTTCCGTTCTCCTCTTCGTTCACCAATCCTTTCCTAATCAAAACCCCAAGCTCCAAATATGCCATCATGGTATCATCCTCTTCCCTCCTCTTCACTCTCACCATCAAATCCTCAATATCAGGAACCACACCATCATCCTCTACAATCTCCGTCTCCTCCTCAAACCTTGTCGCCATCATTTCCTTCTGAAGCATCCCTATCCCTCTCTAATCTGACATTTTGTGTTAAGCTTGAGAGATTGAGTATTGCACCTAATGATGACATCTTGGCTTCGAAGTTTTCCAGATGTGAACATTTTGACTAGGGGCTCGATGCAGCCTTGTTCTCCAAGGATTGATCTCATTTGGTCTGTGAGCTCCATTCTTGAGATTGCTGTTGCCATAATAATCTTGTTCATATCAGAACCTGCACATGTATGAACCAAAATTCAATCACATATTAGGAATGTGAGTGTAGTTTTGGCATGGTAATTTTAAGTCATGAATAGATGAAAGAAATAGTAGGTATATAGATCTTATGTTCAGCAACAACATTGACATTTCACATATTAGGCTGCAAACAATTTAGTAATCTGTTTTACAATAAGTTTCAGATATGCAGGGTCCTCGACATTATTGACTTGTAATTTTCAGCAAGAGAGAAGAGCAATTCTTGTTGTATCTTTAAAAAAAAATAAATAAAGACATCTGATTAAAATCTAAATTGAGTAATTTGAACTGTCCATCAACCAGGAACACTGTTCAAAGTGGCTAATTTAGAAACTCATTGTGCATTCAGAATCTCTGAATATAAGGCAAATAAATAAATAACCAAAAATCAGAATTATCTCAATATTATTAAGGAAACCTATATGCCAGTGAAATTCATAGAAGTTTTTGCTATCTTTTCTTGACAAGGGAAAGATAAAACATTATGAGTTACATTAGCACAAAATAACTGTGACAGAAACATGAGAATCCAAAATATAACTTGAATGTTTTCTTAAATTACCTTCCTTCAGGTATTGAACCAATGGTATAAAGTAACCAGCCTCTGCCATTAGTAGTACATTCTGCGTGTTGCTAGACAAAGCCATCAGTATCTTCCCTGCATCATGGGAAGCTCGACAGTCATCTCCGTTAAAAAGAGTGACGAGCATCACCATGCATCCTTGCACTCTTCCAATCCTTTGTCGAACCTTTTGAATGACCGATAAATCCCTAAGCAGCCCTACTGCTTCCCTACTCTCTTCAGTATCCCGTGTCAGTGATCGAACAATTGTAGACAAAGTCTCAATACCTGCCATCTTCTCCTATACAACAGTGCAAAATATACAACATAAATTTAGAGAGAGATACAGTGAAGTGTGGTCAAGCCTGAATCGGGTAAATTTCACAAAACTCCTGAAGTTTGGAGGGTTTTGCTAGAACCCTTGAATTTTATAAATCATAGAAATCCTCCCTGAACTGTCAAAAGTATACTAAACTCCAAGTAACTGCCCGTAGTCATGGTACTTAAGTGAGAGGGGTTTTTATGATTTATAAAGTTTAGGGGTTTGGTGAAATTTACTATTCTGAAT
The DNA here is from genome assembly GCA_012295165.1 of Asparagus setaceus. Classification (NCBI taxonomy): domain Eukaryota; kingdom Viridiplantae; phylum Streptophyta; class Magnoliopsida; order Asparagales; family Asparagaceae; genus Asparagus; species Asparagus setaceus. The sequence goes on from CM022702.1 coordinate 66,861,361, forward strand.
TTCTACCATCTTAAATTAAAAAATGTTACCTTGTTCTCATCATTTTGACAAGCAAGGCTCCTCAATAGCAAGATGATCTTCAACCTTTCACCATTCTTACCACACCCTAGACGATTCAACAGAACCGAAATCACGCTTCCGTTCTCCTCTTCGTTCACCAATCCTTTCCTAATCAAAACCCCAAGCTCCAAATATGCCATCATGGTATCATCCTCTTCCCCTCCTCTCTTCACTCTCACCATCAAATCCTCAATATCAGGAACCACACCATCATCCTCTACAATCTCCGTCTCCTCCTCAAACCTTGTCGCCATCATTTCCTTCTGAAGCATCCCTATCCCCTCTCTAATCTCACATGGTGCATCGATCCAAGCCATGAGCAATAGCCCGAGGCACCTCCCGATATCATGAACACAATTCTCCATCGATTTGGCCGATATAGTGGGCCCATTGCAGTTCTTGATTAGAACTTGCGTGTGCCTGAGCTGCGAGTGGAGAGACTCGACAGCCCTCTTGATTGAGACTATGTCAGGATCGGCGTTTTGGTGAAATTCTTGGATGATTGGCTTCAACCGTTCGATGAAGGAGGCAAAGAGTGGGAGGGCAAGATTCAAGGTCTTGGAGAAGGAAGATGATGAAGAGATTGAGATGGTTTCGTCGATGGAAGAGATTATGCCCGAGAGGAGATCAGGCAAGGACTTGGGCATGGTTGGAGATTAGTTCAGATAAAAAAGGAGGAGAATTTGAGAGAAATTAATAGAAAGAGAGGACGGAGGACGGCAATGGAGTCAACTAAAGACTTCAAGAATGCATTGGAGAAAGAGAGGAGAAACGGTCAAAATAGGAGAGTTGAGGTGAAGAGATCAAAGAGTGGGAGTGAAAGTGAGAGGAATAACGCGGGAATGGTCCAGTTTGTAATTTAGTTAGTGTTTTTTTGGTAAGTGGGATAAAATTAAGGGGACAGTGATGGAAGAGTTGGTTGTTTGTATATTGATGGGATGATGGTTATGTTTGGGGTCGATCCTGTTGGAGAGAGGGATAGGCTGCCGTTTCCCCCAAGTTCTCTGATGAAGTCATTAGTTTATTTAAGATTGTAATCTTGATCTCTTAGGCATTTATTTAAGGGTTAATTGCGGATAGATCCCCTGTAGTTCTATTTCTGTAGATAGACCCTCAGAATGAATTTTTTTGACTCTTCAGAAAAGTTCACTCAGGGGTTCTATCTGCAACATTAGAACTATAGCGGATCCATCTGCAATTAGGCGGTCGTACCGAGGGTCTAGATCTGTCTAATTTGGCCTCAGGGCTTAGCTAAGCTAGTGAAGAATCAGCTGAATGATCTAGTAGTAGTCTCATATTACAAGGACAACAGGCTAAAACAGTCTTATTTTTCCAAAATGCTACATAAAGAATAAATATATCTTAGTTTACAAGGACTTTATCAAGCTTGTTGCATCCAATACAAGGGCATCTTACCTTATAAGTCAAGCCAATTTATTTACTTTCCAAGTGGACTGCCCGTGCTCATTTCCACATCCATGCGTTTGCTCCTTTTCCCCAGTTCATTGACCCAGTCTTCATTCTCAACCCAAATTCCCTCTTTCAAATGCCACCTTCTATTTGCATTTAATTCAAGTTTCAACCCCAATCACATCAAATCTCCTATTGTTCAACAGGGATCCAAACCAAATAAATCACTGCAATACTGAACATGTTATCACATCAACACCAACATTACCTACTAAAATATTTGAAGAGAAAGTTACATTGGGATAACAGATAATCTTCACAAAAACAAGAGTTTGGTCTTCAGAGTGCACTTATATATATATATACAAACTTTGAAGAGCAAAGAATAGCTATACTAACCTACATCCTTCAGTATCATCTCCACCCCACTTGGACAACCCAATAGTTGCAGCTGCACAATATAAAAATATTTAAGGTCAGAAGACTCGATTTTATAAAATGTTATGTCCTATTCTACTTCATTTTTATTCCGTGTGCTTCAGATGTTCATTTTGACCCCAAAAACTTTAGCACTTGATTGTTGGGCGATGTTGTTTATTAACAAACCAAACTAATGTTTCTTCGACACCAGTCATATATGGTTGTCTCGCATGTATGCTTTTAGGCCATAACATAATAGCTTAAACTTATTAGTGAAAGTTGCTACCTAACATGGTACCCGAGCTAAAACTTATTACAGTTAACTTAAAGTTCTACTGTAAATAATTTGGTCAAAATCATTGAACATATCCAAAGAAGCTTCACGTTGATGACATGGCCATTGTACGAGCTTGTTTTGTTTCAATCAAACATACCCTTGATACTTCTGAGATCAGAAAAGTTGCTGAGAAATGCGTTTTAGCAGGACTAATCTCTAAGACGGCCTTTTACATAGTAGAGAAAATACGTCTATTGAGCTGAGGATTCAATATAACATCTCACTCATTGAAGTAATTGCACAAATTAAGCAAGATAATGGATCCAACAGCAATACTTGCTCTGACATTATAACTATTTAAATGATACAAAAAGTTATTCCCTAAGCTATATATTGTTTAGCTTAACTTTGAAGATTTTCAGCAGGAATTGCTGCGTGAAGTGGCTTAATACTGCACATGTGTAGGCCAAATCCAGAGTTATACGATCCAGAATTTGATTTATGGTTTCTCGACACTTCACACCTTGCATATCACACTTAATGTTGATATGCAACAAATTGAGACATAGACAACTCAACTCAAAATTTATCTTTCCTATCTGGGCAGCGGCTAAGGGTTTATCCAATTCATAAATTCAAAAAAATGTCAATTAATAAATTATAATTCCAGTTATACTTTTGCACAAGCAGTTTGGTATCAATTTCAACTATGGGCATGTACAGGTAAGATAGTAGACATATTAAGTAGGGTAAGATTAAAAGGTCTAAATTACCCTTGAAAATAGGAGAGAGGAAAAGGGTAATATAGTAGACATATTAAGTACAGGTAAGATTTTTCCAAAACATATCACGTGCAAGGCATATAACAACTTAAACTAACAGTCGTCAGTCACGTATTTTAGTGAAAAATGTTCATAGGGGGTTTAATCTAATTTATAAATTTTAGAGTGGTTTCGACAAACCCCCAAAAGTTTTGGAGGGTTTTTTGAAATTAAAAATACCCTTTATATAATCTTCAAAATGTAAATGAAGTTTTTGAAGTGGATAGACCTTGTGGCTTTCCCCAAACGGCTGTGCCTTGCAATCACATTATCGAGGCCTTCTTCAAAATTAAGATCCAAGGCTGCTCTAAGCCCATACAGCAGTTGGATTGAAGGAGTGTAGGGCCGGTAAGTTCCCATTTTATAGAACTTCACGTAGTCATTCCAGTTGCAGAAAACCTTACTGATTTAGCTGTTTTTTTATGCTTCCAAGGCTTTTTGTGAGCCCGTTAAAGCTACATCAACGCCCCATTCATCCATGCGAAAATCAAGAACACATATAGATGAGACTCCATCAACAAGTAACAGCGCAGGATGGCTATAAGTATCTGCAATCCAAATGATATAGAAAGCATGAGAAGTTCCTTTGCTAATATTAGCAAGTACACAAATGAGCTACAAATATGGTACTAGGGGAAAAACATATTTCCCTTAGCTATCAGATAGAACGGGACCAACTTAAGAATCTAACTACAATGAAGGAGATGATAGATGTTTTATGATAATAAATGCAAGGTAATGAAAAACAAAGTGATGGCACACAAGTGGGTACGGAGGAAGCTTGGAGAGCCTTGATAATCTTTTTGCAACATAAAAGTTACATTATAAATAAGGAGTTAAGGTATAACTTGGTCCAAGAAAAGGCATACGTAAAAAAGTTAGTTATAGTAGTAACTAGTACGTTATAGGCTATTTAGCATATCCTATGTATACACCCTAGGCACTTCTTCCATTATCAAAAGAGAGAAGCTTGTGTAGTATTTCTGAGTTCCGAATTATCAGACTATGCTGTAAATCATATGAGTGGAATTACCTTAAACTTTTAATAGTAGAAAAATCAAAAAAGAAAAAGAATAAATGATTCAAATAGTATAAGGTATATATATATATATATATATATATATATATATATATATATATATATATATATATATATATATATATATATATATATATATATATATATATATATTCCATTTTCATCGTTGATCCTTTAAGCACATATAATGACTTATTTTGACGCCCCTAGAAAGAATTTCCCAGAAAATCAGCTACCCTGAAATTTTTTCAATTGGAGCACCCTTAACTATGGAATTCTTCTCATAAAAAACTAGGAACAATTAATTCTTGAGTTTACAAAAATTATTATGTACTAGAAGACCTTCGTCATTAAACTAATCACATCTAGGAAAATGTTAAATAGTGTGGGATGATTCACTTCACTTGGTGTTTACAAACACTGCACATTCAGAGTATGACATTCTCATCATACTAACATTTCACCCAGCCTAGTGAGACTCATCTCTATGGATTCTAGAGGTAGCTTCCACATATTCAAGAGGTGATCCCACCAGATCTCCATGTGGTATGGCAATTTACTCCATATAACACTTAGCTTTCATGTCAGACTTAGTTCCACACACTTCTCGTATCTCAAATCCTGGGTAGGAAGCTTTCTAGGAGTCTATGTAAAACAAGCACTTCTATTCTGAAATTGGCATGTGTAGAACACACTGAAGCCCATGTTGGATATCAATACTTTCTTGAGCATTCTTTGATACATGTGGGACACTTCTCAAACATCTCTCAATTATGTAATATATGTTTTAATTAACGACTTGGTGGACAATTCTTGGATAAATGTTATTTCTTTAACAAATAACATGTTTGAGAAAGTAAATTACTTCTACTAAAATATTGTTGTATAATATTATGACCACTTTAGATATCTAGCTATTGGATAAAAGTTGAGAAACAAGGTTTTAACTTCTGTAAAATCATAAAACTGTGTTAGATTACTTTAGCATGTACTTGACCATTATATTCTATATTATTGGAAAATATTGTCTAGAAATTTAGCTCCATGGACATGTCTATGTGTTAACGCATACATGAATTCTCTAATATGAATACATATTCTCATGAGATGTTTCAAGTCATCTTGTAAAAATGGTGGTGTCTCAAATCTATATCCATGTCGTACTTGTGTCTTGTGTATATGGCCAGCATATATGCCCGTGCTTCTTAGTCAGGACATTCCCCATCCTAAAATTATTTTTTGTCGGAACATGCTTAATACATGGTTCTTTTTCATACTTCCACTCTCAAAGATGCTAGCTCAAGTTAATTCTTATGTTCATTTAAATTATTATATACCAGCAAACCTTCTAACATTTGTCCCATGTTGGACAATTCACATCTATGGGGTATTAGTAGGACTATTTGTTCCACTTGCACAAGCTCGAAAAATATAAAAGTATTCCTCAATTTCGTTGAAAGTTTCCTTCTAATACTTATTAAATCATCATCTAGTTTTATCTATAAACAAAAGTATTTACTTCTTAATAATTTAAACAGGGACATTCGTTATGTCCTAAAGTCAAATATACAAGTTAAATAGCAACCCAAAATGTGGGCTCTACTCACAGCTAAGAAAATATTATTACATAAGATTTCTCCATTTCACTTGAAAATCCTAAATGTATTCTTCACCTTTCAGAATTAGTTCAGTGTAAGCATAGAAGTATTACTTGAAATACTAAGGACAGCTGGCTCAACTAAAGCATCAAGATAACACCAAGTTAGTGCATCCAATTATTTGGATCTGTCATGTACTGTAGACATGATGAACCAAGAGTTCCAAAGTATAAAAGTAGATTTCATACAACAATGCGCTGACATGAAATACAAATTGGAGGTGATATTCAAAAAATTAGCAGGTATAGAGCTTACCAAGTAACTTCCTTACAGTTTCTAAGTTATTGGTGACTCCCGTTGCAGTTTCATTATGAACGATGCAAAGAGCCTTGATAGTATGAGTCCTATCTTGTGCCAGTTTTGATGCCAAGATGTTGAGATTTGCACCCTGTCCCCAATCACTTTCAATGACATCCACATCAAATTTCAGTCGTTGTTGTTGGTCAATCCATAGAAGACTAAATTGGCCGATAAGAAATGATATGATCCTATCCCCAGGTGACAGAGTGTTTGTCCATGCGTTTCCCATGCTCCAGTACCTAGCACAAGATAATACAACGTTTCAGAAGCATTATGCGCAATGCAGGAAGCAAAACATTCAAAGAATAAGATCAAACAAACAAATAGCAAAAAACATGGCAGCAAAATAGCCAAAACTAAAAGGTTCTACGAAAGAAATGTGCATCTCAATGCACTGAATAACTTATAATGATGCATATATTTTCCCAAATCATTTTCTTCGGGAACCAAACCTGATGTCCTACACATATGATGGTGCACTGCATATTAGTTACTAAGCTTAAACTATGCTGGTCAAATGCATCAGGCTATTGGAAATGAAAGTCATGACTGTTTTAAAATATGGCCACCAAGTATTTTGCATAGGTTTAGAAACAAGTGAAATATCAGATTAATAGATATAACCTCTTGTAAAAATATACAAGTCATAAATTACTACCTGTCGTGGGAATTATAAAAGGAGTTCCTGTCGTGGTCTTGAAGATTTTCTTAACATCCTCAAGAAGAGTTTTTGTCAGTGCGGGCACAGCAGGAGAGCGATAATCCTCATTGTTCCTGTTCATGGTCCTTGATACTGTTCCTTCCCGTCACATAAACATAGTCCATGTTTTGAATATTGAAATTGGAATATTCTGGGATTTTTTACTTCCTGGTATTGTTGAAAAATAACCTTTCCTCTGAAAAGAAAAAAACGAATCACCAAGAGATAGGTTTCAACTATCAACTATTTTTTAGAAGACTGAGAATCGGAGAAACTATATTACATCAAGGTAGATATACTAGCTGATTCTTCTCCCTAACCAGAACCATAACTTCATAGTAAATCGACTATCAGCCGGTATAATGTTCTTACTTGCTAATAAGCGCAAATATGCGGGAAGGTACTTTAGTTACATGTGAATCAAGTGATAATAAAGGATGATTTTAAATGATAAAAAAGAAAGAAAATTACTATGTTAGTTACATAAAACCCCACTGTGCTTCAGGATAGTAGATCTTCTCGCCCTTGGTACTACTCTGAACCAAATAGCTAATTCCATGTGATACTCAGAGGAGTTACCATGTTAAACTTCCACATAAAGTGCTATATTTGCAGCAATATAAAAACTTTATCTCCAATCTATCCATTTTTAACATTATATGTTGTGTCAACATTCACCAGAGACCCTTACAAAATGAAGGTTTTAAACAGTTTGTAGAGAACACTTGTCAACCATGGATAGTAAAAGGATCTAGTAGATCTCTAGAACCAAAAATTTAAATAAATGGGAAAATAAAAGAAAAGAAAATCCACAGCCCAACTTTCTTAACAAAGCCTTTTTAACTTCAACCAACTTAAGCTTATGCGGTAAGAACAGTTCCATAGTTTGAATACCTTCACATCCAGGGACAGAGGGATGTTGGAGCCTACACTGAAGCCAAAGTTTTAGGAACACAGTATCAAGCAAGCTCTGAAGGGTAGCACTTGTCATGGTAGCATCTACATAAAGATTTGTCCAAATAAACGACTGAAGACAAGTTTAGAGTCAGACTCTATTTTTTTTTTATAACTAGAAACCATCATAGCATATATATAAATAAAACCTTAGTACAACAAAATACTCCTCTTGGAGTGTATGACTCATACATAACCAAGAGTGCCAACAGAATGATTGAGTGCAGAACTCAAACCGACCGTACACAGCACACAAAAGATAAACTATGAGAACTTAGACAAGTAGACCTCCTTAAAAAACCAAAAGACATTAGGGGAATCAGTAAAACACTGATCCAATAGCATCAAGGGAAACCATGTGTCTGATATGAATTGGGAGCTCCTCAAGTTCAAAGTAGTAGTGCATGTGGTCCAAAGAGTGCCCATGTTTAGAAAGGAGATCAGGAACTTGGTTTCTCTCACGAAAGCAATGAGAGACATGCATCTGAAGAACTTGGATATTATGCGTGATAGAGTCACAGGTAGAGGTTAGCTGCCAACAGATTGGACGAGGGCTTTGGAGTCAGACCATGCATGTGCTTGAGAGATGGCCAAATCAACCAAGAAATCAGTACCATAGCCAAGAGCTTTCACCTCAGCCATTAAAAGAGTTCCATGACCAGCAGGACCCGCAAAAGCGCCCACCAAACACCCAAGATGATCACGAATAATACCACCCACAGCCAAGTTGCAATCCATACAAGATTGGCAACATTCAGAGCATACCTATCATATAAAGGAGCTTGCCAAGAACAAGGAATAGGATGTTTAGAGTCAGACTCTTCTCATGTGTTGTTTGTTAATGAGTTACGACTTAAGAAAATTCCGTTTAGTAAAAGAGTGGTATGACGCATGAGGAACTCTAATTAAGTTAATCTTTTGCAAGTTTTAAGTGTCCGAATAAGGTTTTTCAAAAAAATTTACGAGAATTCAGCAAGATTGAAAGGTTAAATAGTTTAACTTATACTTTTTAGTGAAACACTAATCTTATATCCTTGTCAATGTATGCAAATTTTCAAGAATATATATTTTTATGAAGTATTTTTCATTTCTAATAGCATTTTGATTTGTCATCACTATTTATAACTATCATATGGAATGAGTTAGATAAATGATATATGTATTTTGATTTAAAAATAGATAAGCAATACTAATTCCAATATCACACGTAATAGTCAACAATATGTAAGCATCTGATATATTTTTGAATATAATGACAAAAATGCAAGAGAGAGGTAGAGTTTGCTAGAAAAGATTTTTCAGGTTTTACAATCTAATGGATTTCTTTCCAATGTTTTTGTAAACCCGATTCCTCCTTGAGTAAAAAACCGGTTATCTCTTACTCCACCTATATAAATGGATTAGTAAACCTTCTTTTAACCCGAATTAATTATATAATATTTTTACTCAGGTTATATTAATCTGGGTTTTTTCCTAGAAACCACCTTTAAAATAGGTCATTGTATAGAAACCACCTTTCAATTTCAATTTATACATAAACCACCTTTACTGGGCTTTTTGTTGCATTCAAAAACCTGGGACCACTTTTTAGTTAAATTTTTTCAATAATTGACCCCACCTAACCTCAATTAAGGATCGTCTCTCTAATATACTTGGTATTTAACAACTAATTATTACGACAAAACCAAAAAAACTTGACTAAAAAGTGAGTCCGGGTGGTTGATTGCAACAAAAAAAACCCTTTAAAAGTGGTTCATGTATAAATTAAAAATGAAAGGTGGTTTCTACAAAATGACTCTATCCTAAAGGTGGTTTCTAGGGGGAAAAACCTATTAATGAATGCAGTTAAAAGTTGTTTGCTTAACATAATCAGGTTAATACTTTGTACCTAATACTTTAACTCACCACTAAACATAACCTTATAGTCCACTTAAGTGCACCAACACTTGCAAGTTTTGGTAAATTGAGGAGCTTAATCTTTTGTTCTAATATTTCTCCAGAGGAGGGTCCTCTTTGGCTAGAGACTTGGACATCAGCTTTTCTGCAATAGTATTTGCCTTCTAAAATAGAGTAAATTGTAGGTGATCCATCTTATCTATACATGTAGTAGCACTTATCACCCTTTAACTATCCTAACAGCACTCATAAACGAATCCATGTCGAGAGGTAGGGGTCCGCTTGCCCCCATTCAAATTTAAATTTTTTTATTCGCGGGCTACAAATTTATATAGGTTCTCCCAATCCAATAAAAGATGACACAACATAGAGAACAATTATGAAGGCTTACTGTTTGAACTTAGAAGTACTTTGTTAGTGTTTATGATAAAAATAGAAAAAGTAATTGTGTATTGATATGAAAATAATAATGAAATATATTATGTGTTGAGATCTTCGTGATTATTGTATAAGTAAATTTTTATATTGCCTAGAGTTTATAAAATATAAGTTACTAACTTATAGTATAATTGTCCTCGGAATTGAGTGGTGATAAGTGCTAATCAACAAACAGACAAATGGAGGATTATCTGCAATTTACTCTCAAAAGTATGCAAAGTGGCTCGGATACCATCTTAAAATTCCCATCACTATACTCTAATGAACACCATATAACCAATTTCGACCCAAATGACTAAATCCCAAAATTTTGGCCCCCAATAGCATGTAACAATCAAGTCATTCTCCAACCATGTTTCTAATGTGGGACTAAAAATTGCATAACCAAATGAATATAAACTAAAGAAGAGGAACTCACCTCTCAAGATGGGCTTCAATGGATTTTGGTGCCCATATCTGATTTGGGTCTGAAAATGGAGTGTGTATATATATATATAAAGATGAAGATGGAAACACAAGTGAGGAGAGGGATGGTTCCAAGTGGAGTGGAGAGAGAGGACGAGGATGTGGGTCCCATGAAGGGCTTACGTGGCTGACAAGATCTCACCCAGAGACAAGAAATTGTGAGGAGGAGGAAGCAGAAAGAGAGAGAGAGCCAGAAGAAAAAAAAAAAAAAGGAAAGAACAGAAGGAAAATCTGAGCCTCTCTTGTTTTGTTGTTTATCGAAATTGGGTAACAAGGGTTAAGGGAGTGGAGTAGGGTTTTTGAGGATGGAGCAGGGCATATTGGGGGAGTTCAAGAAAAATAGTTTTTTTATTTTTTATTTTTTTAAATTACTTTTCCCTTCTTCTAGACAAATTTTATCAGAACACCCGCATACAATAGAGTGAGATATACCATTAATGGTTCGTTCAGTAAGGGTTAGTGTAGAAATTTTAGCTATTCTATTTATGTTGCAAATCATCACAGTCATGTACCCCCTTTGACGCCCAAGGCAAAGATTACGCTTTGTTATTTGTATAATCAATACGTGTAAGAGAGTAGGTGACCTCTCCAGACATCGCATGTCACGTGACTGGTAAATTAATCCTCTATAATGTTGTCTTCCGTTTCCTATTTAGAAAACTTAGACCTTAATCTGAACTCGAACATAAAACTTTTGCAAGACTCAGATGATGCTTCAGACACTCATTTCAATTTTAACTCGCTCTTTATGACTCTTTGATCACAGTTTCACATCAAGTAAAAAAAAAAACCTATAAACACTCAATGACATAGTTATGATAACCCTGATCTAGTACAAACTAATATGATGCTATAGCCTTTATGAACTTGTACATGTATACAAATAAGTGTGCGCCAACCAAGAAACAAATGGAGGCTACACACCTCTTATATCTGTTATTATTACGTCACTATAAGAACACAAACAAACTAGTACACATATTAGTCCACTTTATCAACGTCACAAATTAATAAACTTCTCTGATGATCTTGATGCCTCTCACTCACAGCACATCTCACATAAGCAACAGCAGCATAGAGCAGCCAAACTACAAAGAGAGAGAGAAAAAATTGAACCTTGTTAATATGCATTTCACTTATAATAGTTTTTGTTAGTTGATTTAATTGGAAGGAGGAGGAGGAGAAATTAATTACCATCCCTCAAGAAAGCTCCTGTCATCCTTCTTCTTGGTCCTTGGGCAGCATGGCTGCTTCTTTGGTGTCGTCCCAGTTGGATATCCTTTTCGTACGGGGAAATTTTTTATCAGATTTTGATATTTTTCTATGTAGACAAGTTCTTCAAGATATTGATGAACCATAAGCAGATCGAAAAGATAATATGTAGACAAGTTCTTCAAGATATTATGTGAGAAGCCCAGTCAAGAATATTTTCTCCTATGATAATATGTAAATATCCTAATAATATGGGTCAATACTTGTAATAACGTTTGGTTATCCTCTGAAGTGTGATTTCTCCTATAATAGTATGTAAATATCCTAATAAAACTCGTTACTTGAGAGTATCGTTTTCCTTACCATTCTAACAGTAGTTTCATCAATAAAATCACTAGAAAATGCTATGAATGTGACAACCCATATGATCCTTTTTTTTTCATATTGCCTTATAGATGCCGCTACAAATATTGACTATGAAAATTAACTGTAAATTTAACAATAAAATCACTATAAATTACCTGGAGGAGGCTGCCGGCTGCCTTGTTTTTCTCTGTTATCCTTTGAACTATCCATCTTACGACTTTGATGATTCATTCATGTAACATATTGGTATCTATATATACATCTCTAATGATGCCTTGACAATATGAGCACCAAAAGCGTATGCATCTTGGATTCTTTTATCATTTTGTCGCCGTCTTTATTAGAACCAAAAGTTTGGTCTCAAAGCCACCGTATCTTTTTTGACGTGCAAAAAGTTAAAGGTTCATTTTCGCCAGGCGGCTGCTTTGAACTAATCCTAGTGCCACACCACTATCTTCTGTCTTTATGAGTTAGATTAAGGATCAGATTCTTTTAGATAAATATAAAAGAAAGATACCGATGTCTTGTTTCGCTATTTGGCGAGATAATAAACATAATGATAGTATCATTAGACTATTGCCTCTCAATTCATTTGACACTTTGGTACATCTTTTTGAGAGGATAGTATGCTGAAGGAAAGTTATGTTTAGCGCAAAATGGTATTTTGGCAACTCGAGCAAAATTGTGGTGTAGATGTTGGTATCAAATCAATTGGCTCTCAATTTTGAGATGCAATTCTCTGGAATAGAATGAGTGACCTTTATGGTCATTTACTCCTGGGATATCTTGTCCCTTTTCTCATACCCAACTTTGTATGTATGCCTCTAAATTTTACATGAATACATTATAAATAGCCAGGATGAATGCACTCTTTGACAAGGAAAACAGAGACTATCGCCATAATTGAAAGTATGTAGTAGTCTCTGGTTATTGCATTAATATTGTATCGAAGAGATGTACGAATAAGCAGACGTAAAGCTTTGTGTACTAATAATTGGTAACCCTCTTGAATTTTGAGAACGGGCTGATAAAACAAGGTTAAGGCTACAACAAGCAATTTCTTCGAATTCCAATAACTTCCACAGAAATAAAAAGAGTTCATACCAGTTCCAAAAAAATTAGATGGATGTTGGAGTCTAAGAGAAGCCATGGATATAAACATATGAAGCTAAGGATAGGGTAGCATGACGATAAAATTTGAAACTTCAAAAGTCATTCAATTTCAAATGTTCTTTATTTGCTTTAGAGTTATATGAAAATTCATCAATGAAATTTCTAATATTGACGCACATCACCCATAGGGGTGAGGTGTTACAACAGTTGTCCATTGGAATGTATAAACAGATTCTAAATAACTAGTTCATCCTCTGCGGTAAAGTTCCAAGGAATCTATTCTCCTGTGTTATCTGTCAAAAAAGGCTTTCACACTGTGAAGAAATGAGCTCAACATGAACTTACTTAAGTACTCCACTTGGCTTCAGGAAACATTATGAGGCCTATCGGCATATGATTCCACAATATCACAAAGTCTGCAAACTCTAAAAAGAAATTGTAGATATTCACACCGTAACCAATTTTTACCCTTCAAGGTCATTCAACAGATTCTGGTCGACAGTGATCGGGATAAGAAGGAACAATAATGATATAGAAGTCAATACTGAGGGCCCATAAAGAATATAAACCATGCCACTCCGTAGACCACAGATTTCAGGCTTAAGAGAACATACCATTCCATTAGAACTTGGCAACTTGCACGTTTAAAAACTGTTTGATGTCCAAAAGTGTACACACTATTTCCTCCCCATATAATTGGAGAACATTTAGAGAGCCATATTAATCCACCTTAATCATGTTACAGGACAAAACTATGCTATACATTTTTTTCAAAATCGCCATCAAGCTACACTTCTCGCCACCTTCTGACAAAAGAGGGACAAGGAATTGAGTCGAGAGAATATAGAACTAAGAAAAAGGAAATTCTTTATAGAACAGTTAAGCTTAAAACTACATACCTCATAAACCATAAGCAAACAAGTCCTGGTTCCCTAAAGAGTCTAATATAGCCTCTGCAATGAGAACTCTGCTAGGAGCTGAAGACATTAATCAGCCGTAGAAATCAATTTGGTCAGATGAATCATGTTCCAGCAAGCAAAACAAGCAGACAGCACAAACTACAAAAAGAATAAAGTTATATAACTGTTCAACTATTCCGTTGTGGGTACAATTAGCACCTGTATGGATACAATTTGCAAAGTAAAGGAAGCTTTCTTGGATTTCTCCAACAGTATAATTCTCTCAGCTAGTTTATGCACACTAATTCCCCGCCAAAATTTTTGCACTCACTGCAACGTCAGCCTCTCCAGATGCTTACAAGTTTGAATGTTTGATGATCATGAAGTTGCGAGAGTCCCACCACACAAGTCACTCTTCCGTAGCCACAATTTTGTGATAGAAGATCCAAAAAAAAGGGATCATCAAGCCTTTTATTTTCCTCGAGAAAAGAATTTTTTTGACTTGTGAAATTGGTGATGTAGCATTCAATTTGTGAATGCATCAATCTCGCAGTTTTTGGTACAATGATAACTATCTGAGCTAAGACCGGTGCTTGACCCTATCTAGGAGGGAATCGACCAGGATTTGATCTCTTTGGCCTATCATTCCCAAATCGTCTAAGTTCGGGTGGGCCCCAACCGAGGATCCCTGCTGAGTTGTCTGGTTCAGGCAACCGGGTCCCGTTGCCAATGGGTGCTTGTGGATAAGGCAGCTGCTTCTGGAATTGGTTCCCTGTATCTTGTCTTCTTCGACGTTTCCATGCTTCTGAAGATTAAAAAGAAAATTGATGAGATCCTTGTTTAGTTTGGAAATCGTTATTGAGAGAGAATAGTATGAAGTGGTATTATTGTTGTCCCTGGGAGTCTCACCTGGGCCAGAACTGTTAAAATGGGAAGGACCAACTCCACCTCCACCTTTTTCCTCTCTGAGTTTTGAATATATCTCATAAAGCCTTTCCCCCGTCAAATTAGAAAATGTTGACACATAATTCCATAATCTCATTGTCATTCCTATAAAATACATATAATCAATTAAATGTTAAAAGAAACCACCATCTATGGTTTACATTCCATGTACTGTTAACTTTATTCATGAACAAACAATGGTCGGCAATTTACACTTGTAGGTAGTACTTGTCTCATACTTCCCTCTTGCCTAACGAAGTATCAAAAGAATGGAAAACTTACTGGACTGTTTAAATTGATTGCATGATGCCTCATGTTGTTGAACTATGTCATCTATCTTTTTCCCAAGTTGCTGCAGATATTTACGAATTCTAGCAAGTACCTGAAAAATGTGCATATCAAATGAAATCTCTGTGGTAAAACTATAAGCAAGGATGAAATAAGAACCTACCTTTTCTTTCGGAAGATCTAAACTGGTAGTTTGCAACCTTTCTAGTCGTGTCAGTGTCAACTGTTCCACCTCCATGACATCTGCACACCATTCCATCCACTTTTCTTCCTTGTACTGCTCATAGTTTTCTTGCTCGGATTCAGATATTTCACCTTCCTCTTTGACACGAGGCTCCACGCTCTGACGTTTCTGAAGGATCTCTTTCTTTATCCGAGAATTCAATTTCCCATCTTTTGATCGACCGTTTGATACTGCCAATTTTTCCGCTTCAACTTTCACATTTTTACGAGATCCTTTACCTTTCGTGAGTTTACCATTGACATTTGCAAACTCCTGTACATATACAAAATAATGGATGACAATTTATTACTGCAGCCACTTGACCAAGAAAATAAGATTATATGTGCTACCCAACCTACGATTCTACGCATAATAGTACAAATTACATGGTACACAAGGTACCTTACCAGAACCAGAAGAAAATTTATAACAAACCAAGAAGAATATTTCGTGAATATGTTCATTTCTCACAGGAAGTTCATATGTTTTAAGACAATTTAGTACTTACATTGGAAACATCAAATTCCTGATGAACATAAACAAATTACTATCGATGATAGAGCAGCCCATGCCATGTAACTGAAGTAATGGCTGTCAATTAGCTCCTCATCTTTGATAGTAATATTGTCACTATTATAAGATTGAATGAGCTTCTCAGCAAGATTTTGAGGGTATTTGGGAGAGCTCTTTTTTTCTTTTTGGGTCAAAGTAGTATCTTATAAGCTAGCTTATTCGTCTCTACGAGTTTGGTGACATGTCCACTAAGCGAGCTTTTAAGCCACATTTAAAAAAGTTGGGCTTCCCCATCTTTTAAAAAACTAGCTTGTAAGTTCATCTAAATAAGCTAGGCTTGACCAACTAAATGACAGCTGCAACAGCAATTACCTTCTAGTCTTTTACAAATTGCAACTTCAGCTGCAGTATAATATTTTCCCAAACTAAACAGTAGCAACCCCAACTCCAAAGATGATCATAAACCCACTCAATAGCTCTTACAAATTGCAACTTCAGTTGCAGTTTAATTTTCCCCAAATCAAACAGAAGCAATCACAAATCCAAAAATAATCATAACCAACTCAATAGCATATCAAAGTATGCTGAGACACAAAGTATGAAGAGACAATGAAAAAACAAACAAAAAAAATGAAGATGATACACCAGCTTTGCATAAGAATTAACAGTGTAGGAAACTTTCATAGAGACCATGCAAGAGAATAGAACAAAATTCACGCAGAAATATAGAAGAACGCATACTTTGCATAACAATGGACAATGTAGGAAGAGTGAACACTTAAGCATAAAAAAAACTTATAAAAAAGAACTTTTTACCTTCTGCAACAAAGCACTAGCACGATTATCCAAGTTTGGAGCACGAGGCAAGAATGTCTCCCGCTCCCCAAGAGTCACTGGGGCAATCTTCCTTGCAAGACCAAGCCTAGGGTCCAATCTTATCTTTTCCCAATTTCCAAATCCATGATAATGTATGCCCAGAAGCAACCTCGCATCATCAACTGATGATATTTTCAGCAGAAGCATGATAATATATCAGAAATTAGAAGAAAGGAAATTAACACAAATGTTTGAGAATAAAAATTAACCTTGATTCCAGCCACAACTCTTAGACCACTGTGGACTCTTATGTTGAGTTGTCAATCTAAACTGGGAAACAGGATCTTTGTAGCGTTTAATGCGTTTTGCTAACATTTGAAGCTCTTCTACACGATTTAGGATTTCATACGCTTTTACAGGTACTCCAAAGAAATCCAACAGAGTTCCCTGGAAAAAAGAGGATATCACTGAACTCAGATAAATGGAGTCCTATAATCACAAACATCACCTAAAGTCTAGCAAACAACTAATAATGAATGACATAATGAAATTTATATCACACCTTGAAATCCATATTTCCCTCTCTAACTGCTTCTCGACAACCATCAATCAACATATCAAATAGCTCAGTTTGGGCTTCATGAGGAGCAGTTTCAATTACACCACCAACGTCAGCCACTATTAAACTAATCTGGCTCTGGTTCCCAAACCTTTTGACCTATACTCCAAAGAAAGAATGTGAATTAATGCTCATTTCCATAAGAAAGTACAGATGAACTAAACTAAAACAACTAGTCTCCAAAACTATTTTGGTCTTGGCCAAACAAAATTGATAAATTGATAACCATCAGTAAACATAGATTTCAATCTGCCATATCATGGTAACTCATCAGAGTGCTGAATTTTTTATGCAAGCATAGCCTTGTACTTTTTATTAATAATGAAGAATATAAATGAAATTTTGCATCCAGAATAAGGAACCAAATGAAAGATAGATCAAATGCTTTTCGGACAATAACAAGATGTGCATTTCTAAGTAGTTTTCTGAAGTTGTAACATTAAGTAAATGCGAGTACTCCCCCCACTTCAATTATTGCAAAAACTCATGGCAAAACACCATCAATGTAATAACAACAATCAAGATAAGCAACTCGTTGGATTACCCTTCCAGAATAAGCTCAAACTCTCCCAAATAGATTATGTGGAATCTATGGTTGAATGATGCCCAATATCAATTGATATGGGAAAGAAAAATCTATAACAAGTTAAATTTCTTCATAAATCTAGCTTAATATTAGAACCATTCATTTTCTAAACGATGACTTTGCATGGAAATTCAACATGTTCAACAGATCCTTTATTTATAATATTTACAATATTTATAATAACCGCAGAGTACAATGAACATGTACCGAGATAAACAATACTTACTGCTCGGACAAAATGAGAAGCATCTTTCTTTGTTAAATTTCCAAAGGACCAGCCCCTAACTTGAGCAAATGCCCCCTCAATCATGGGCAAGGAGTGGGCCCCATAATCAGAACCTTTGCCTGAGCGCCTTTGAGCTCTCTCTGGTGCATCTAGACCCCTCCTTTTACGTTTATTACTCGTCTCAGGATGGCTAGTTTCAGCATAACTTTTAGTATTCCTTGCAGCACGAGGAGCGAGCGCTTCCTGGACCATAAGATATAAGCAATATCAGTATCTGGTAGCGTATACATACATACAAACATACATACATACGTACGTAAGTGTGTGTATGTGTGTGTGTTATGCAGGTATTCTGAAAGTTTATACTCCCAAGGCATATCAAGCTTTTGTTATGCATATCAGCCGAAGGGCATGACAACAACAAAGCCTGTATCCCCAATTTCGAAGTGCATGACAACAACAAAGCCTGTATCCCCAATTTTGGGTCAAGGACATGAATCCCACTTTTCCATTGAGTTCTATTGAAGCTATGTCCTTCACTAGGTTAATCACTATCCTAGGTAGCACGGATACGGGCGCGTACACGGTTACGGACATGGGACATAGCAAATTTGAAAAATGTAGGATACAGAGACACAACTATATATATATATATATATATATATATATATATATATATATATATATATATATATATATATATATATATATATGGGAAAAGTGTGCATAGGTGATACCTTAGATTCAATCTAAGGTAGCCTCTTGATTTATGAATTAGACTATTTCAATTGATGATCCGCCCATTCATCTTGATCTAAATGTCTCAAAATATCTATAAAATAAAAATCATGATGATTAAATATTTCTAACACATATTTTTCATTGTCTCTTTATTTATATTGTTGTGAAACCGTTAATTTTACAATCACTTGATGCATGAGTAACTACAACCCAATATGACTAATTTTTTATTTGTATACAATCTAAAACATATAAATCAAAATGAACGGAGTGGATCGAGTAATTTGATAGCATATAATGTAATTTTGAAGCCGCTACCTTAGATTGAATCTAAGGTGTCACCTTATACACACTTTTCCCTATATATATATATGAGAAAAATGGAAAAACTTGGTACCAAGTTCCTTAAAGGAACTTGGTAGTGATGTGGACAAATTTGGTCCACAAGTCTAGCTTTTAAAAAAATCTTTCTCTCTCCTCTTTCTCTCTCCTCTCTATTTCTCTCCTTGAGGTGTGGACCGGATTTGTCCACCTCACTATCAAGTTCCTTTAAGGAACTTGGTACCAAGTTTCTCCATATTCTCTCTCTCTCTCTCTATATATATATATATATATATATATATATATATATATATATATATATATATATATATATATATATATATATATATAAAGGTTTTAAATATCGGTTATCTGGGATTAATCGGATGGTCAAAATCCATATCGGATAGTGGATATCAGGGATATATCGGGGATAAGTAGTATTAATCGGAGTGACATTTCCGAATGGTGATATACATATATAATATTCTAAAATGTAATCTAACCATACTTAATGAAATATAAACATACGAAAATATAAATAATTATGTTTAGGATCACTAAACAATTGTGGAAACTCGGTCGGGTCGGGTTTAAGGTGCATTGAATAGGTGCCCGTTGCCCGAAATCAAAACTCAAACCAAAGGCCGATAATTCTAATTTTTAGGCTGACAATATCGGCTGATAACTCACTTTATCGCCGTATTATTGGCGATAAACATCCAAAAATGATAACTGATTTAGAATCGAACTTATCATAGCGGAAGGCCCCCAAAACCGATAAATCACCGATAATATCGATTTATCGGCCGATATTTAAAACATTGATATATATATATAGGAAAAAATAAATATGAGGTGGCGGCTCATTTAGTAAAATGAGCTACCCACTAATGGGTATAGTCTTTAAGCCCACCTAGTTGTCACATCCATTGAGTGTGAGGTATTGTGCAAGTGAGTGGTAGCTCACTTTACTAAATGAGCCGCCACCTCATATTCCTTAATTCCTATATATATATACTCATATTCCTTAATCCATATATATATATATATATATATAGAGCAAGGCTCTTATAAACTTAAATTTATAGGGAATAGTATACACCAACTTTTGTATCCATTGATGTTGCCTTGAGATCCGTGAAATCAAGAGATGCACAAATCTCAAAGTGGGCTTTATATCTTTTACGGATCCCAAGGCAACATCAATGGATAGAAAAATTGGTGTATGACTATTCCCTATACACTTAAGTTTATAGAGTCTCTCTCTCTCTCTATATATATATATATATATATATATATATATATATATATATATATATATATATATATATATATATATATATATATATATATATATATATATATATATTACATTTGATCAAATATTGAATTAAAATACCTATAACATTTGTATGTTCTATTATCTATAACAATTAAGAATCAAGTTAAATCAAACTAAGAATAAGCTTTTAACAATAAAAGTTTAGTTTTGATCGTATGGGATAATACGATGGGTATTCTCAAATATTCAAGTAATAGGTTTTAGTTTTCGTGTTAAAAAACCGAGCAGTTTTGAACCAAATATTACCAAAGAAACTAGTTTAGGATATAAGTAATAGGGAAACCGGGTTTTGTTTTGAACCAGACTTGTCCATGGCGTGTCCATGAAGAATCCATGTCCGACACGTATCGGACACGGACACGGCATCCAAAATGCCGTGTCCGAGTAACCTAGTAACTTACCATATTCTTTATAATTGTTTCTAGCCAAAGTGCATGATGTGCTATCAAATCCACTCCGTCAAGTTCGATACAAATTTCATGGATGATGTACCCAAAAAAAATCATGCACTTCAAGGACTTCTTAGCGTGCATGAAGTTTTTCAAGAACTGAAGGATTGTTTGATTATATAACTAAAGAGGCCTTGTGTTCCATGGCTTTGCAGTCTTCAAAATGCATAATGTTTTTCTTGCGTGTGCTCAGGTGTATACCATGATAAATAGAATGGACTTACCATTAGCAGTGGCAGAGTTAGGACCAATGGGTTAGTGGGGGAAATAAATTATAAATGTAATATAATATAACATTCATAACCCACCAAAATCAATTAATTAATACATTCTAATATCAAAAGAAAAGACATTTTACAATTGTCATGAACAAGTTTCTATTTTTTGAAATTTTTATACAGTCAACTCATTATCAATCGGCTCATAAACTTCTCTCTCAAGTGCTACCTATAATATAATTTACATGATAAAACAAATAAATAATAAGTTCTGAAACTTGACATCCTAATACTGAGTTAAAATCACTCGATACTGCGGCAGTGTGAGGCATAATAACCTTGATCGATCTTGGTAACTTAAAGAGCCCATCTTTTGTTCATTATGCAATAGTGAGGAATTATCCATTACTCATTGTAATCAACAGTCGACACTTCCTAAACATGACCATTGTTTTGATCTTATGCAAGATTCTGACAATAATTTTGATCGTTATACAACTAAATAACTTATCTTTTCCCTTTGTAGTATAAACTTTAATTTTTTTTTTAAAAACAGCATGGTCCTCTTCTAGTCACAACCCCATTTTTTTCGATTTTTCTCTTGAAACAAAACAATCCCGTTGACTACAATGTAAGAGCAATTTAATTAGAGATAATTAAGATGAGAGCTTTATTTTTAACTGAATGAAAGCTAGGTTTAACTAATGAGTATTTGTATTTAACAAAACGGGTTTTATCAAAACCTAACAGCAATTAATTAAAACATCAATTATATTTAATAATATGGACATGTATTTAAAATACATGTCATAAAAAAAGTATAAATTATTTAAACCTATGAGTTGCCTACAATCAGTGTTTTAAATGTCGACGGACGTGGCGACCGACATGTCGGGTTTAGCATCAAACCGATAGGATATGTTGGTTTTTAAGTCGCATGTCGTTTTTGGGTCCATGGCGGCGACATGTCGACAAAAATCAGATATAGAGAGCGAAATATCAGCGGTTAAAAGTCAGCGGATTTGCTCAAAAATCCTTTTTTTCTTAACGGGTTAAGTTGCATTTGTACGCGACCCGACCCAGGCCCAACTTGAACTTGAACTCATATTTACATGGTTCGCAATATGTAGCCGGTCGTCGTACGAATTCGGGTACGCAATTCGAGACTTTAAAATTTTGGATTCGACGGGGGGTAGCTTGCTTTGATACGCAAGTTCGATATAGGATACGATATAATTTTGTTTGGGTACGCTTATCATTTTTCCTAGTGTATAGTAGAAAATAAGAAACTAGAAAACTAATTATGCATTTCAATATTTTTTCATATAAAATACTCCAGTACTTCATTTTTATAGTTTCTGAATACATAAAACTTAAAATATTAAATATTAGACTGTCTCTTAATAAAATTTTTCTATTTTGCAACTTTCTTCCCCTTAACATCAAGTGCATCTTCTTCTAATTCCGAGTCCAAACAATTCCATCTACGCTCCTCCAGCTTACTTGAGAGTCCTCCAAGTTATCATTATTGGGATCCATATCCCATCCTTTATATGGACTAACTTTGTAATTCTCACAAAATCGTGACAGGAGGCAAATCTTTGAATGGATGAATACTTATCCGCCCTTCCACTGTTCAATCTATTCCTTTTCACACTATGTATGTAGGAATAAGTACTTCAATTTTTTTAGCTGAAGAGCTACTAATAGATCGAGACAAAATCTTCTTAGCAACATCAGTTAAAGAAATAGTGATCTAGAATTAGTTATTAACTTTGGATAACTTCCACTTACTGAAAGAATACTTTCAATAATATTATCGAAACATATAAAAAAAATCCAAGCGCATGTGCATGAAAAAAGACTTGTATATCAACTTTGGTCCCCTCACACTAAGTAAGCGATACGCTAATTTTGGGAACCAATTCGTGTATCGGAGAGAATCGGTTCGTAAATGTACAGGGAATCGGTTCGCATGAACTGTTCGACAGTTCGAGGAGGGTTCCAAGGAATCGCGCAACTATGCTTGAACTATATCTTCCGGTAGGGCTTTTTTTTGCCAAATAAAAAACGCTGTAGCGCAGCGGCTTCGACTTCTCTTCTTCTTCGTTGCAAAATCAAAGACACATCATCAAATCAAATGCTCTCTCTCTCTCTCAGTTTCAGGGAACCTAGGGTTTGAGTGTTTGACGATGGGGAGTAGATCCTAAAACTGCAAGCCTTCAACCGTCCTTTTTCTTTGAAAGGTACTCATCTCTCTCCCATCTCTTTCAGTCCCTCTCTCAGCGTCTTCGTCTCTCTCGTTCTCTCAGCCTCTGTCTCTTTGGTTGCAATCATTAAGT
Source organism: Asparagus setaceus (assembly GCA_012295165.1). Classification (NCBI taxonomy): domain Eukaryota; kingdom Viridiplantae; phylum Streptophyta; class Magnoliopsida; order Asparagales; family Asparagaceae; genus Asparagus; species Asparagus setaceus. Next base: position 66,885,021 of record CM022702.1, read on the forward strand.
GCATCAAACGTGAGATGTGAATATATGTGGAATACAAAGCTGTAGCCATCAAGCAAAGAAATTTGAAGCATATTCAAGTTATATTGAAACAACAGAGATAATACAACAATGCAAACTTGACTAGTCTAATAGAAGTACCAAGAATAATGATGTGAATCACACATGCTAACATGCAAATATCCTATGGATAGCACAAATTGACTGGATCTCTTGAAATAGTGGGAATCGTAAAAGAAAGTAAAGATAAATGCAAGATATAATTAAGTTTAATAATGTGATAAATATGCAATCTCCGCTGAAAGATGGTGATTAATTTGATAATGATAATTATATGACATATATGTTAATGGGTTGTCAATGTATTTTAACTCTCTTACTATTTAAATATTTATGTTTAGGCAATAGAATTTATTAACTATGTTTAGATTTAATTTATGATATTACATTACACATATGCACACCATCCGATATGGCAATTCAATATTTTTTTCATGTCCCCCGACATATCCCCGATTTTCGCTATCCGACATGAATTTTAGCCGTCCGACATGAACCCGACATCCGACGTTTAAAACCTTGCCTACAATGAAATTAAATATAAAGCAACTATAAAATAGTCATGTATGAAACATCAAGCAGGGGCAAATATTTAGCCAGATCTCTACAATAAACTAAATACTTACATAGGGTATATTGCAAATTAAGTCTTCATTGGGGCATGTGCCCCCACTAGTGTGTGTGGCTCCGCCACTGACCATTGGGATAATCCAGGGGAGGGGCTAAGTACCATGCTCGCCCCTCCCCCACCACCCACCAACAAAAAAAAGGAAAAAGAAACCAAAGAAAACTGATTTGAGTTACCGTAGGGTTTTATGTATATAGAGATTTGTAGGTTAGCTTAAGTTGGCTTACATAAATGCATTTTCTAAATTATTATAGTTGGATTTATTTGTGGGCTTGTCAATTATAACTATGTTTTACAAAGTCATTATCCAAGTCAATAAGTTATAAAATCTTTCCATCTAATAATGTTCTTGTTGACATTCAAATAATCATATTTTTATGTCAGACAATAGTGACTCAGGGGAAAACTTAAAACTATTGAAACTTTCTTCAAGAAAATTGATGACAATCATGTAGAACAAAATCATTTCCCGCAATGAAAAGTTTGAAAACAAGGATTGCAATAAGATGGTTGATCGATTTCTTGCAAACAACTTGGTTGTTTACATTGAAAAGGAACTTGATGAAAATTTCACCACCAACATTATCAAAGAGGAATTTGATTTCATGAAGTGTCGCAGCGCACATCTTCTATAAGGGGTCTACTTCTCTTTTTTTTATGTCCATATGATTTTTAATATTTGGATTCTATCATGAATATCTTTGAATGAAAAAGGATACAAATTTGGTTTGACGTTATTGTAGTTTTTAAAAAAAATAAATAAGAGGGTCATTATGTATCTTGGTCAACGTCGTAAAAGGTGATCTAGGCGCCTGCGTAGGCCTAAGCAATACCTAAGCCGCCCGCCAAGGTCTTAGAGCGCTTACGCAGACTGTACCGCCTAGGTTTTAGTCGTGATTTCCCCTGCTGCCACTTCCACGTTCCCTAACCTCCTCTGGCATACTCCAGCCTCCAACGACTACAAACACCTCCTTCCAAATGCTCCAGATTTTAGCAAAACCTCCTCCACCATCACTTAAATAAAAGAAGAAAACCGCATAGCCTGCCTAGGCGCTAGTATGGCGCCTAGCGGTACCAAATGCTTTCTATAACATTGATCTTGCCCCACCCCCCAAAAAAAATTTTTTGGCTCCGCCATGGGGATAATCTGAGCATTATCACAATGCCTCTTATATAGCCAAAAACAGACATTTATTTTGGACCAAGTATTAGGTAATAAATTCTCAAAGTGAATGATCTATTATTCATTGTCATCCATGATATGTAGATCAAACTAGACGGATTGGATCGTCCATTTTGATAACATATCATATACTTCAGTACATGGCCGTAACTAAGTTTGTTACTCCATATAAGTGTGATTTTGTGTGTGCTTGTATAAAAATATGCACATTTATCTGTCACTAAGATAATGTGATATGATCTGAAAGCACACAAAGTTTTTGTTTTACAGCTCAAACCCACCAGTACTGGTCATCCAAATGGATGATTCTCCATTCATCACGATCAACATCCAATATGTGGTTATGGGTCTATATCATGAGGTAGCTCGACGAAACCGTAACATACACCTTGAGAAATGGGTTATCCTAGACGGAATGTTTCTAGAATCTGGATATTCCTTTAATTGTGTCTATAAGAAATCCTATAATCTGGAGACTTCTTCTGCACTATTGCTTTGTCCTGAAGATCTTTTTTGGGCTTTTCCTAATGGAATGTGATTATATGAGTCGACAATCTTGTAAAATATTTCCCCACTACTTGACTTTGTTTGGTGAGTGACACTCCCCCTTATTTCCCATAGATACAGCAATTCAGACAAATAAAATCAGAATGGGAGCCACCTATAAAAGTTGGATAACAATCTGTGAACAGCCTCAATAGGAACAACAACCTATCTGATGGGAAGACCGATGCCTGTGATGATTTTGGTGCATCCGTGATAGTTCAAGGACAACGTTATGAGATCTAACAAACTTCTTGGAAATCAATAATAAAGCTTATTCCAAAAGTGATAATCATATAAATAAAATAAGGTAGGCGTTCCACCTGATAAATGTTCTACTGTTACAAACTACCTGGTTTTGCTCCCAATCCCACTGTTATTCAGTTCCCTTCATCAAATAGCAAATGGTTCAGAGGCAATTTGATGGTTGAGTATAATTTCTGGTTTAAATTTTTTTCTAATGAGGCTCCTTACTAATAAGGCTTAATCAGTGACACTTGATTATTCAGCTAAACACGAGCGTCCTCATAACTCAAGACGTATATTGGTGCACATAAATGGCACCCAAAAGTGAATTATGATGATGATGAAGATACAGTAAATCTCTTTAAAACTGCGTACATTAGCTTGATCTATAGCTTCTGGCTGTATCAATCGACTCCAGAATGTTCCGTCATCTTCAGCACTGCCAAAATTTGCAACCTAGTAGAAAGGAGAAAGAGAAAGTGATGAAATTAATATTGAATATGGAAGAATACCTTCCCAAATTTTCTCCAACTAATGTTGGCAAACAAAATATCTTGCCTTGAAAGCACTAAGCAGTTCACTTCCAGGCTCTTCATCTGCCCCTTTGGATTCAATTTTCTCAGCTCTCTCAAGAATTTCATCTATATCCATGCTTTCAAGTCTCTTTTTGCTCTCTTCATCATTCTTGTCTTCCTTGAACAACTCCTCTGCTCCAAATTTCAATATTGCAGAAAGCTCATTCTGCAATTAGCATAATAATGGATCAAGAAACTGCTGTTACTCGAAACTGAATGCCAAAAGAAATCTTCATAGAAACAAGATATATAGCAGCATGTAAATACAGGTAGTCTGGATTCCAATTTTCACGGAGAAAGCATTTGGTATGAGTAATCACCTGCTAGAATTCTAATAATAAGACAATATCCCAATGATGCCTAAAATTAACAGTATCTCAACATCCAATTTGAACTACGCATTAGGTAACAAAGTTACCGCCTAATATACAATTCCCCTTTCCGAATACCTTGTCAAACATAGAAGTTCCCTTTTTCGATTCTTTCTTTTCCAGTCTTCCCTCTGCATTTAGTTTCTGAATCACCAGGTGATCTAGAACCTATAGATGTAAAAGAAGATAAATAAATAAATAAAGATTATTCACATAAATAGAAATGTAACAGCATCTGAAACATGTCAAAATTTTGCATTAAAACTTTGGAAAAATTAAAAGAATATATCCATACCATTTTTTTCTTTGCACGCTCTAATATATCCTCCTCAACACTTTTACTGGTGACAAACCGATAGATGTTTACAACATCTTGCTGTCCAATCCTGTGAGCTCTACTCATCGCCTGTATTAACACACACTCTATTACGACACAGAGATACACACACGGAAAAGGAGAGAAATGCAAAAATATACTGATCATTATAAAATTAATCAAAGAGGAATTCTAATCATTACACATTCTCAGACCTGCAAATCATTCTGTGGATTCCAATCGGAGTCGAAAATTATGACAGTATCTGCAGTAGCAAGGTTAATTCCTAGTCCACCTGCACGTGTGGAAAGGAGGAAGCAAAAATCATCACTTCCTGGTGCATTAAAATGCTCCATCGCCTGGTGACGAAGATCAGCCCTTGTACTGCCATCCAATCTCTGAAATTGGAATCCTCTAAGTGATAAATACTCTGCAAGAATATCCAACATCCGCACCATCTGCATAATAGGTAAGGAATATAATTGTAGTTATAAGAATCGTCTTTTTTCAACTCTATGTTTCACGGAAGGGATATTTATGAAGCAAAAAAAGAATGTGGTAAACGTAATGTTAGATTGCACAAAGAGAGAGGCGAGAGTAGAGAGGAGCAAATATGTTCACCTTAGAGGTTTTAGGAACAAAGGTTTAGAACCTTTACATTAGATTTCATATAAGCATACAGTTTCCTTGTTCCCTAATTAACAAAAAAATGTACCTCCTAAGAAACATGTAACTGGCCCATAAAGGTGCACCCTCTGATCTTTCAGCGATGAGATATTCTTACGGCCATTTGGAGCCTCTCAGAACCATAGGTAGGCTCATTTTGACTTGGAAGCAGTAACCCATTAAAAATCTGGTGGTGTGACATTCATTTTTTTCTAATGATAGAGTTTAGCGTGAAGGTTCTTAATTAAATTATTTCAATAAACCTAGCTTAAATAGGTGAACTTGCTTTGAACTTTACTATTCTTGAGTTATTTTGAAGCTAATCTGCTGCAAAGAAAGCTTATTATACTCTTACAATTCTTGATGTATCTGTAGCTTCACCAAAAGTCCAAGATTTTGGTGACGATTAAGGGATCAAAATTGAATTTTGAATGCTTCTTGCAGGATGATGGCCATTTTCTTGGACTAAAACCTTGCTTATTGAAAATCGGCGATTTTTTACTTTGCTTTAAATATAAGCAGAGCTAAATTTGAAGTTGGACTTCTCAGATACCATCTTAACTGATGTTATGTCAAAATTCCAAATTCAGTAGTGAGAATTGAGAGATATGTGTTTATAGTCTATCAGTAATAATACTTATGCAATTCTTAACACCATCAATAGAAAATGAAGGTAGATTTTATTACTACAGATAATGCAGCTAAAGGTCCAGTTTTGAATGATTTAATTGATAAAATTTCCTCAAACTGCAGTTACTGAAAGGCAACATAGCAAGGATGTCGATAAATTGCAGATTTCTAATCCATGCTGCTATAAACGTTTTGCTACATATCAAGACCAAACTTCTTATCCATGCAACACCTTCTTTCCTCTTGACACATGTATTAGCTCATGTAAACTTCAGAGTGTCAAACTTTACACACTTGTACTTCTGAAAAATTAGTAATACGGCTTTACAATTAGAGGATGTTTTGGCAACCTGAAAGTAAATGAAAATTGGAAAGTTAAGAGAAAGCACTTCCTTTAGAAAGCACGTTATCACTTTTATTTACAATTTGCAGATCTTGTTTGGATGATAGTAAGTGAAAAGGAGAAAACTTGAGGTGGAACCTGATGACGTGGCATCTCACTTCTTTATGTCATATTTGGTTGTCAAGGAACGTGAAGAGCAGGCACTGGCAGTGGATATTTAAAAGTGAAATAGGTAGGACTACGATAAAAAAAGATAACTCCTCTTTCTCATTCACTTTCCATCCAATTTTCCTTTCTAAAATTTTGGAGAAGGTGAAAAAAAACTAAAAAATGTTGATGTGCCACCAAGGATGGATCTATGTAGAGAGTTACGGGGCACTTGCGCCCACACAATTTTAACCTTTTTACTTAGGGGTATACAAGTTTACGTAGGTGCCCCCCATACAATTTGTATAGGTGCCGCCATAAAATTGGTAATCTCATACCATTATGAAGGGCTATTGCTTGGAAACCAAGTAGTATTTTGTTAGTTCTTTTATAATGAAAATGAAAATTATCATGTGAAAATGATAATGAAAAATATCATGTGTTTGAGATGTTTGTGGTTATTGAATAAGTGTTACCGTTTGGTAGGATTTATATTTATATAAAGTATTAATTTATATGTAGGAAATAATGGGTATGAGGTGGCAATTCATTTAACTAAATGAGCTACCAAGAGATAGACTAGTGGTGAGGCCCACCATGGTTATCACGAACAAAAGGAATGGACCTCACCACGGTCTCTTGGCAGCTCATTTTGCTAAATCACCCATACGCATGAAACTCGTGTACAATTGTATATTGCCCCCATAGAAAAAAAATTTTGGATCCGTCCCTAGGCACCCTCTACTTTTCAATCATTTTCCAATTGCCAAACAGGGGAAAAAATAGAAAGTAAGGCCACTTTCCAATGTTTGGTCCATTTTTCATTTACTTTCTTGTTACAGAACACCCCTTTACTTTAAAAGCTTGATTTTCAGTGTAATAGTACATCACATGTAAATCTCTATATCCATCACCATTATTTAAAGCAAGCATGTACGTTAAAGTGTACTGCTATTTTTATCTATAATGCTACATATTAAGTAATCAAGCAAGCACTCTTTCTCTCACAGTTTCTAGTGGATATCTAGTTTGCTAAAGCATAAAATTACATATTTCAAGTGCTCTGGATTCATATTTAATAGGACACAATGAATTGTTTATCTTGATCAAAAGTAAGAAATGTGGAGGTATTCACATTCAAATGCATGAAAAAGTTACAAAGGACCAAAGTTATTGAGATGTCTGTGATTAACCCAGAAGCATCAGTAGAATTGTTCTTGTGACGAAACAAATTCCACAGATCGATATGAGCATTATGGATATTATAGATGTCAAAGTAAATACGGTCTACACGGTATAATGTTATAAGCTATTATACAGTTAAGCCGTTAAGGTTTTCCAATTTAACTTTGATTTATAACTTGTCTCAGGTAGTGCTCAATTTTCCATAGCAAAATTTTGAGTTACCCTTTCTTACTTCGAGAATATTTCTGGATATTTACCCCTTATTTATGTGAGCAAGAGCAATTATAAGCAAAGCAAGGTAGCACTGACTCTTTCTAGCATGTTTCCAACGCTTAACAAAGCCCAGCTTTTCTCATACCTACCCCAAAAGGAATTTAGCATCGACCAGAAGCAAAGCTGACAGTTATTGCAAACTATAACCAATCTTGCTATAAGTATTCACATGGCTATGCTTCATAGCAACCTACATGTCGATCAGAGTAGGCTTTAATTGCGGGAGTAAGTTTTTCCCACAATCTTCAAACTTACAAAGTAATAAGTTGATGCATCTTCTCCCAATGCCCACTTAAGGTAAAAAATAAAATTAATAGTATCAGCTACTGCTTGAACAGAATTTTAGTTAATAAAGAAAGAACAAGAAAAAGAGAAAAGGCAAGTTAAAATGTATGTAAATGGTGATCAACACAAGATAAGGAGATTTTTTACGTCTACCAGATAATGCGTAAGTGCAGCCACAAAGAAAAGGCCCAACTCGTATTATGCGTAAAATAATATATCTGGTACATTTCAGTGTCTGGTATGAGTCGAGTAGGGGTACAGCTTCATGATAGAAGTACCCAGGTAAGATAGATGAATTCCATTAAAAGATTTTAAGCCCGGTAAGTGTAGAGTCCGATACGTGGTGGGTACAGGTACAGCTTCATAATAGAAGTAGCCAGGTCATATAGATGAATCCCATTAAAATATTTGACAAAGTGATAAAGCATTAAAGATATTGGTTTTAAGATACACAAAAACAATATGTTTAATCGGGTAGGATTATGTGAACCACTACTTTAGATACAAGTCTGTCTGTGCTGTGCAAGCATTCAAAAATAAGATCTACTAACTACTACTAGACAGTAAAAAAAATCTAAGCACAAAGGAATAGCATAAACAAAGATCAAGCAAGAAGGAAACCTGAGAGAATATTAACACTCGATGATTGGTCTGCCGCAACCTTATCAATAGTTTATCAAGTATTACAAGCTTCCCACTACTCAAAACTATGCGCTCGACTTTACCGCTATCACTAGTGCTGGTATCTCCACCATAACCATGATCCGCGCTTTCAAATAAAAATGGATGATTGCAGCATTTCTTCAACTCAACAACAATGTTTAAGAGTGAAACCTGCAGGAAGGAAATATTAGAATAGAAAAGCATCCAAAATAAACTACATATTAGAAATGTCTATAACTGTTAGTTTTATAATTTTAAATAAAAAAAAGGAGCATCACCATTATATTAGTTAAACTTTGACAGCTAGACTATTTCACCTAGAGGGAACTGAGGCAACTGACATTTTCTGATTAATTCTTATAAATGGATAAGGTAAATTTTATGCATAATAAACTCAAAATTTACAAGAAATTTAAAAAAAAAGGGATATTACTGTGTGTTCCTTTACTATAGACATCAAAAAATTTAAAGAGATCAATAATACAACCATAAGAAATACAATAAGTGACGTGATTCTCCAAACAGTGCATTGTATGCTAGATTATAAAATTAAAACTTTCAGAAAACAACAAAGTTTGCTTTGTAAGGATACCATAGTCATTCACAAACCTGATTTCCACGAACTCCTTTATTCAGGTTGTGGAAATTCCTCTCCAAAATCCACTTGTAATACCTAGTCAGATGTAAGACCATCAGCTAAGATTAATTTTTTTGGACGGAAAAAAAACATGTCAACTAATGGAAGCCTTACTGTTTTTGAAGAGGAGTCATTTCCACCCTGAGTATGCGCTCAATTTTTGGAGGCAAAGACTTCTCCACATCCTTGATAACTCTTCTGAGAATGTGAGGCCTCAGCTCCTTATGAAGATTAGCCAGCTAAAGAATAACCCAATTCAAATTTCAGCAAATAGAAAAAAGTTCAGTCTCGTAACCAAAAAGAAGAAAAAGATACTTCATAAGCATAAAGATAAGGGGTGTGAGAAAGAAGCAACATCAGGATAATATCTACCTCAATTTCGTTGAAAGAACTCAGGTTCTTATAGTTCTCAACAAAAACATCCTTACTATTGAACTTGACAGGGTCCAGGAAGTGAAGAAGGGCCCTGTAGCAGTGCAGGTAAACTGAAATAGTAAATCAAGTTGCACTTAAAAATAAGTGAAAATATATATAGGTAAACAGTCCAGCAGAGTTATTTATGAAGTGAAGAAGGGCTGAATCAGTGCAGGTAAACTGAGATAGTAAATCAAGTTGCACTTAAAAATAAGTGAAAATATATATAGGTATACAGTCCTACAGAGTTATTTGTCTATGTGACCTACGGAGTTATTTGTCTATGTGACATACAGCTATGTTGCACAAAGTCAACTATGAAATAGTGAGAATGAAAAAAATTCACACAAGCACGGACACAGATATACATATATACATGCTTATACACATGATATATCATACTCCCTTTAAAAGTGTGAGGTTGGGAAAATCTTTCCATGGACAAAAGTACCCTTGATACGTATGGATATTACATATCCTATCCTATCTTAATTAATATGTATAAACCTCAATTATCCTGTCCTGATTAATACATATAAGCTTTAGCTTCAATTATCCCTCATGAACAGATTTCAATAATTAATATGTATAAACCTCAATTATCCTGTCCTGATTAATACATATAAGCTTTAGCTTCAATTATCCCACGTGAACATATTTCAACAATTAATAGGTATAAGCTTCAATTATCCTATCCAAATTAATAATGCATGAGCTTTAGCTTCAATTATCCCAAGTGAACAGATTTCAACAAAGTTGGATCATAAGCTTTGGCTTCAATTACCCCATGTGAACAGATTATCCTACTTACAACTCTATTTATACAACATATATTTACAACTTCAACTCCCTTGTGAGCTACTACAACTCTATTTACAACATATCAACTCCACGTTATCAACTCCCACATTAACTTTATTTATTGGGTAGCTCTTTTGCAAAAACAAACTCCTATGGGAAAGGAATACATCATCTCATGCCTATATATACACCAAGAAATTACACAATTTTTCATGGTAATTTCTCCTCTTGTTTCAGAATCTCTTTTGTTAGTGTCTCCTTCATGTATGTTTCATCGTTGTCTTCATTGTTTTTTAGTAATACTGTGCATTTTTATTCAATGGTGATATTTGTTATTTACATTCTTGTATGCATATTTTTTCATCTGATAGCACTTCTTTAAGTCCTTGAAATAGCGTGATCCACGAAATTGTTTTTAATCACAACTATTTAATATCTTGAAATTTGCATGGATATTCAAATAGATAGTTTGATGCATTAATAAATAAAGGGTGATTATTATGGAAACCCCTTCAGATTTGACAGTTCATTATTAAACCCCTTAGCGTTATTTTTTCATTACAAAACACCCCGCAGTTAAAAAAAACTATCAAAATTTATTGATATTCGAAACTGCCCTCTTCTTCCTCTTAACATACTTTCCCCTTCTCCCATCCCAAAGTCAAGTCATAGATCATAAATTGAAAGTTATATCAAATAGAGGAAAAATCAAAAGGTTGAAGAGATTACATTGATCTTCTATTAATTTTCTCTTAGTTACTTGGGTTCATGTAAAGAGAGGAGAGATGGGTTTTGCAATAGTTTGAGGAAGAAGAGGAGCTTTATTGTCGGTATTTTAGAGAAACAAGTAGAACTTAAATAGGTTTTAACGATTTTTTAAACAGCATGGTGTTTTGTAATGAAGAAATAACATTAAGGGTTTCATAACAAACTGTCAAATTTGAAGGGGTTTCATAATAATTATCCTAAATAAAAATTCTTTTTAGATGGCTGATGAATATATGAAGCAGCAAGTAGTTGTCAATGAAAACTTTTTCTTTCCTATAATTTCTATAAAGGCCCTATATATGATATTTTCTCCCCAACATTTGGGTTCCCCACTAATTTCAACTCCAAATCAACTGTCCAGAATGCCATGATCCACCAAAAGATGTAATGTAGAAATCCCATGGGTCAACCTGATGATACAGACAAACTCTCAATTTAGATTAACTCCATTGTCTAGTAACCTAGTCTCAATACTGCAATGCTTAACTCCATTACATATGTTACTTAATAGGAGAGAAACGTATCAAGAAAATATAATCTAATTCTAGAATTTCTATTATTTAATTCAGGAAAAAAACTTGATTGGCAGCTAAAAATGCTACTTCTTAATGGTTATGTTAATCATTGGACTATTTATTATTTTATTAGCATTGAATTGGAACTCCAAATAGAACTGGGATCCTTCTCCTTGGTATTCAAACCTATTTTCTTGATATGCACTATTCAATAATAAGTTTGTCCCATACAATAAAGTTATTTAAGACCAAAACAATCTGAATATCACCAAAAGTTAATTTTATCTCCTATCCCATACATTAGCCTATTTTTATAATGCAAATTACGCATGTATACCTCACCTATTCAATAGTAAGCCTACTTGAGGCCACAGATGTTATTTGAAGCCTATCTACTTGATAGAATACTATCTCATACATATAAGTAACACATAAATTGTTAGAATATAAATCATAGTCTTCTTATCTTTTACATATAAGCATGTCACCGCAGAGTATCTCAACAATATACATCAATCGAAATATACAACTTGCTAAAGACATAAGAGAATGGTAATTCAAACAAGCATTCATCCATATAACACAATAAAGAAAAAACATTACATGTTTAAGCTAATATGCAGGACTCATTAAAAACAAGCTGTCAAGAGAAATGCATTCCATCGAAGCTCTTTAAAATGCTATAGAAACTAAAATTAGTGGTACTATGCAGGCATCATAGAGATACGATCTTACAAAACTCAGTGTATTAAATCTCGGCCGATATATCGGTTTTGATGCCCTTCCGATACGATATTTATGAGAAAAAATCATTTTTTGATTTTACCACTTTTTCCGATATGTCGAAAATATCGGCCGATATTGGCTAATATCCAAATGAAAAGGGTTATTAAGTTTGGGTTTGGTTTTGGTTTCCACCAGACCCGAAAACTTAATAAATTCCCAAACCCAAATAACTTAAATCTCTCAACTTCTCTCTCTCTCTCTCTCTCTCTCTCAACTTCTCTCTCTCTCTCTCAACTTCTCTCTCTCTCTCTCTCTCTCTCAACTTCTCTCTCTCTCTCAACTTCTCTCTCTCTCTCAACTTCTCTCTCTCTCTCTCTCTCTCTCTCTCTCTCTCTCTCTCTCTCTCTCAACTTCTCTCTCTCTCTCTCAACTTCTCTCTCTCTCTCTCTCTCTCTCTCTCTCTCTCTCTCTCTCTCTCTCTCTCTCTCTCAACTTCTCTCTCTCTCTCTCTCTCTCAACTTCTCTCTCTCTCTCAACTTCTCTCTCTCTCTCTCTCAACTTCTCTCTCTCTCTCTCTCTCTCTCTCTCTCTCTCTCTCTCTCTCTCAACTTCTCTCTCTCTCTCTCTCTCTCTCTCTCAACTTCTCTCTCTCTCTCTCTCTCTCTCAACTTCTCTCTCTCTCTCTCTCTCTCTCTCTCTCTCTCTCTCTCAACTTCTCTCTCTCTCTCAACTTCTCTCTCTCTCTCTCTCTCTCTCTCTCTCTCTCTCTCTCTCTCAACTTCTCTCTCTCTCTCTCTCAACTTCTCTCTCTCTCTCTCTCTCTCTCAACTTCTCTCTCTCTCTCTCTCAACTTCTCTCTCTCTCTCTCTCTCTCTCTCTCTCTCTCTCTCTCTCTCAACTTCTCTCTCTCTCTCAACTTCTCTCTCTCTCTCTCTCAACTTCTCTCTCTCTCTCAACTTCTCTCTCTCTCTCTCTCTCTCAACTTCTCTCTCTCTCTCAACTTCTCTCTCTCTCTCTCTCTCTCTCTCTCTCTCTCTCTCTCTCAACTTCTCTCTCTCTCTCTCTCTCTCTCTCTCTCTCTCTCTCTCTCTCTCTCTCTCTCTCTCTCTCTCTCTCTCTCAACTTCTCTCTCTCTCTCTCTCTCTCTCTCTCTCTCTCTCAACTTCTCTCTCTCTCTCTCTCTCTCTCTCTCAACTTCTCTCTCTCTCTCAACTTCTCTCTCTCTCTCTCTCTCTCTCTCTCTCTCTCTCTCTCTCTCTCAACTTCTCTCTCTCTCTCAACTTCTCTCTCTCTCTCTCTCTCTCTCTCTCTCTCTCTCTCTCTCTCTCTCTCTCTCTCTCAACTTCTCTCTCTCTCTCTCTCTCTCTCTCTCTCTCTCTCTCTCTCTCTCTCTCTCTCTCTCTCTCTCTCTCTCTCTCTCTCTCTCTCTCTCTCTCTCTCTCTCTCTCTCTCTCTCTCTCTCTCTCTCTCTCTCTCTCAACTTCTCTCTCCTTCTTTCTCCTTCTCTCTCTCTCTCAACTTCTCTCTCTCCTCTCTCTCCACTCTCTCCCTTCTCTAGTTCTCCTCTCTCTCAGCTCTCTCTCAGCTCCTCCTCAGACCCCTCTGTCTCTCTTCCTCTCTCCTCTCTCTCTCAACTTCTCTCTCCCTTCTTTCTCCCTTCTCTCTCTCTCTCTCTCTCTACCTCTACCTGTATCTCTCAACTTCTCTCTCTCTCTCACAGACCTCTACCTGTATCTGATGTCTCTAAACGTGGTATATCATTATTCATGATGCAATTTCTTATGTTTAGAATACATTAAATATGTTTTGATTACATATTACAATGTTGTGTTACATATGAACATCATCCGATATGACACCGATATTTTTTATATATCCCAGATATATCCCCAATTTCCGCAGTCCGATATAGATTTTGGCCATCCGATATTTTCGATATTTAATATATTGACAAAACTTAACTATAGTTTACTAATATACAGGCACGCTATTGCACCTTTAAGACAAAGATAACTACCATTTACAATAGGATTGAGTCATGGTTCTATACTTGCAAAGGCTGCAACAAGAAGGTGAATAAAGATGATGATAACAAGTGTCTGAATGAAAAATATTGTGGAATTGCCGACAACTCACTACCAAGGTTAAATAATATCTCTTGTTTGTGAAAGAAACATGTCAAAATCCTATATAAACATATAATCTAAGGCAAATCGACAATGAAAAATGTAGGTATTTAGTTAAGATCCTCATATGACACAAACAGTGCAAAGGTAATATTGTTTAACGCAGGCAGAAAATTTTATTAGATGAAAAGCATAAAAATTCATTGCCGAGAAAAAAGAGGTGACTCCTAACTTTATTGAAGCAATAAAATTAGAAACCCGAAAAGTTTTCCATATATATGAAATTTTACTTTTGTTCTCATTAAACACAAAAGGTGGAGAAGGATTGATCTCGGCTCAATAAAAAAGTAAACGGAAGACGATATTCTTTGGATATTTTATAGAAAAGTTTAATTCTTTTGAGTAAATTAGGCATCTTTAGAAGGAAATTTCATGAAATTTTTTAGTATTTCATATGGTTAGGTGAATACTTTTATCATATTTTTGAATGTTTTTCATTAGGATAAGTTACGGTTTCTAAGTTCTAGTATATGTTACTGGATGCACGAGTCCATCTTGTTTAAATTTATAACCTTGGCTTTTCATACTCTGATTTAAATGATAGGTTTTCTTATTCTGTAGTCATTAGGGAGCAACATGGAAGATATTTCCCTCTTTTCTTTTTACATTCATCAGAATTTAATGTCATCTATTATCATAAGCTTTGAGGTATTGAAAAAATAGATTGCCAAATTGGGTGACTAAACTTTTCTAATGATTTGTTTCTCACACCCCTTATGGTCACAACATATAAAATGAAAGGTGAACATACATAAATGTAAGTATTATGAAAGTTTACACGCAATATTACATCATCAAGAGGAGGTTTAAAAGAAACAATTTCATAACATAGTAACGAAATAAACCAAAAATAAACAATCCATGATATTTAACCACGTGCACTACACGTGCATCCAACCTAGTACACACATGGATGTGTGTACAGAGTATAAATCGCGCGCGCGGCGGGGGTTGGGGGGGGATTTTGGAAGATAGTTCTTCCCATTCAAACTAAATGGTTAGGAACATGAAAATCCTCTCAGTTCATCTTCTCCTTTCAAAATTTCAAAAAACAAAAATCAGTGGTTACAGTTTTTCTACTTACACATAACCACACAGCATGAAAACAATTAGTGAGTTGCTTTGTTTAATGGTAAATTTTTGAGACCTAAAGTTGATGTATAACAATTTTTAACCGTTGAGATCATGATTAAATGGTTGAATAATGTGTCAGTGTGTGTGTGTGTGTGAGCTTGAGCAACCATGAGACAGCATTTGTGATTTGTCTGTACATGCCTCAAACTGGAAGCAAAAAAAAAGAATCATATAGAGAGCATAGTCACCATAGCTCTTCGACGCTGTTCTGCAATGGAGTACCAGTAATAAGAAGCTTATTTTTTGTGTTAAATTCCTGCATGAAGGGAAAATTGAATACAGATACTTCAGAACAAACAAAAATGCCTAAACTGAAGTAACGACATCAGACCACATATAGAATAAAATGATAAACAGAACATGATGCATGCATACCGAGAGAGCAATATACAAAGATGCTTCACTGTTCTTCAGTCTGTGGGCCTCATCAACCATGAGATAATTCCATTTAATCTTAGAGAGGATAGCTTTGTCTTTCAATATGACTTCATATGTAGTTAACAATGCATTGAATTTTATCAATCTTCCAGTCTTCTTGTTCGTGTAAAATTCATACTGTTGACACACCTGCTTTCAGACAGAAAAGTTATCATGCACAATTATCCAACAAAATGTAGCCATGAAATCATAACAGCATAAATGTATAGTCAAAAGTTGGAAACCTTGATGGAACCTTGATGGATAGAAACCATCAACTTCAATGTTACCGCAAAACACAGGTTGAACTCTATGTTAAAAGATCCCTTATCTTGAAAGTGGCTTTATTAAGTTTAAATGTTGAGGATTGGGGCCACACTGGCCCATCATACCTTTATCATCAAACTCATTTACACAAAATGTCCTCTACATGATTCTCATCTCTCTCTCTCTCTCTCTCAAGAAATCTAATAAATATATAGTCCAGGATAAAACCACTATGTAATGGGCCCAAAGACAATGTTTAAAAGGGAAACAATATATATGAGAATTTACACTTCTCACACAAAATACATGGTTACGTCAACACATAGAATCTGTATGTATACAAGTGCAGGAGCCCTGACCACTTCACATCTATAATATTTACTTCATTAAAACACCGAGAATACTGAGTGCACAGCACAATTCATACCCTCATAAATTAGGGAAGCATGAATCGAAGACTATGTTGAAAAGGACACTAATAGCAACATGTCTATGCTTTAAATCCTGTGGGAAGTTTGAACCTAATAACATCACCTTATGGGTCCAGACCTGATATGCATACCAGAAGTGCCTAACAATAGTGCAAGTGTTGCGAAAAAAAAGATAAACAGATGCAGTTGTATATACATATGAAGGTTCGCCACAGAATTCCAGTGTTCAATAGCGCACACGTAACCCAAATTATGTGGTAAACAAGGAGACGACTGCTATTTAAAGAATACGATATGTGATCCCAAAAAGATAAAGTTTTATAACCAGGATACAACTGAGGAAGCCATTTTTGCTCATCACTGTACTTCTCTTAGGTGCCAACTTATTGCTTCTCATGTTTCGAACATTCAAGTTTATTCAGATATACCATTGCTCATACAAAGAAAAAAATGAATTACCTCTCTACTGGCACGATTGCCAACATACACGACTATATTCATTTCAGGGAGCCACTTCCTGAATTCTTTTGCCCAATTTGACAAGGTTGAAAGAGGTACAACAACAAGGAAAGGCCCATGAATTTGTTGAGAATTCTACAATGAGAAAGGAAATAAGAAAATGTCTTAGAAACAAGAAAGGATGCAGTAGAAGATGAAAAAATAAATAAATTTTGAGGAAAAAATGGAACAAACCTGCAAGAAACCTAACATGGAAACTGACTGAACAGTTTTACCTAGACCCATTTCATCAGCTAGAATGACATTTGTATCATTCCTCCAACTGTAGGACAGATAATCATTGATGAAAGACATAAGCTATAGCTATACAAAGTGCATGAAGTAACAGGATACAGAAAATCACAAGAATGAAGAAGCCAGCTACCTGTTAACAAGAAAATTCAAGCCCTCAAGCTGATAATCACGAAGTTTACCGCCTTTCAACCATGCAGGTTGTTCATCAAGCTTTCGCAGACTAGCTGGAGAAGGGAGGCAAACACCAAATTACGCACCTCCTAACTAATTACATGGTACAAAAAGGACACATTGGAAACAGCGCAGTTTAATGCAAAAGAAAAGTAACAGATGTTGACAAGCAAACTAATAGAGATAGTATACCTTTTTTTTATACTGATGAATACAATTAACCAAAAGAAAAGCAACTTCAAAATTAACCAGTAATACATTGTTGAACAAAGAAAATGAAGACTATGGTTACCATAAATATTGAAGCAAAGCCTTTCTTATCCCTTCGGTACCAAGTTAGTGAATATAAGATTATGATTACCATAGACAATTGAACAGAGCTTTTTTTTTCGTTCTGCACCTAGTTAGGAAGTACAATGATAATTATCATAAACAATTAAAGAGGAGATGTTTGCAACTTGATTCCTATAAAAGGATCAAATTGAATAAAAACTTATCCTTTTGAAACCAATATATGTTTACACATATCAAACTGCAGTCATAGTGAAACCAGAGCAACTAAATGAGAAGACTATTGAAGAGGAAAGTTTATGATTCCAATAAAAGGATCAAAATGACTAATGTTGAAATTGTCCTTATAAAACCAATTTATTCTTATACATATCGAACTGCGCAAACCATGAGAAACTATATGTAAAAAGACGTGGAAGTTTATAACAAAAAGCCTTCTCTCTCATTGGTCGCTTTAACGAAAAGATATTATGTTGAGAATTTAAACATAGAAGGAAATAGAACTAATGACAATTAATTAATGATGTCTAGTTTGTACAACCTAATAAGGAGTCTCTATGAGATGGAATCAAGTTAAAATGCAATAATTGCAATCAAATTACTTCCCATTTTCTCTTCCCATATCATGTTAGGATAAGAACAGTATGAAAATAGAACTGCATGAAATGCACAAGACCTTTGCTTTTCTTCCGTTGAAAATCAACCATCTTTCCTTGCACAGTCATGGCTTCTTCACGAGCCTGCATAAAAATATATTATAATATTGACACAAAGCAAAACAATTCATGAGATTTAGCAATCATTGCAAACATAGATAGATAAGACAAAAGTTGGCAGCTGAAATGAGACCAATTTTTATGTTAATTATCGCATTTCACTAGCAGGTACGAAACTCTACTAACTACTGAAGGCATGGGTAAATGTGTTGGATCCTTTGAATTCCTCAAAAAAGGATGTTGACATTTTTCAGAGAGGTGTGAAGATCTAGGCGAATAATAAGAGGTGTAAAACTGGAACTAATGGACAAAAAATGTTACAGGGAACTGATTAAGCTGGCGTATGCATGTACAATGAAGAGTTCAAGAAAAGCGCAATAAGAAAAGAAGCACGTTGGATTGGTATTTGATATGCAATGGATGTTTGCGATAATAGTTGTTGCCAAAGAAGGTTAATATAAACTAAAAGCTATTCAAACATGTGTTCAAAAAATTATCCTATATGTAAAAAATTATAACGTACAAAAGGGACTAGCTGCATTTCAGTTATGAAGCTTAACAAAAGTTCAGCGTGTTTCCTTTTCTACTAAATGGATGGACCTGAATATAAGAAAATCAATTAGATCAAGGTATACTGCATTTTGCAAACAAGTGAAAATGATAGATAGAGATTAGGTAATTGGAATTTCTCACATGAAACCACACGGAGAGTAAATGCAATGACCAATATGGCTATAAGGTACATCACATCCTAGGAACCTCCAGTTCCACTCCAATCTCATGTATCACTTAAATAATATTTAAAACTAAAACTCCATGTTACAGTTTGGATGTGATACAGAAAACTCCCAAATTACTCTTAGACAAAAACATTTAAGAAGGTACAACATTTGGATATAAATAATTTATACAAAGATGTTCTTATGAATGAGATTGTAAGTTAGTGTTATTTGCATGAACACACGCATGTGATCTTTATGGTCATGTTACCTTGTATTCATCTATGGCATCCTGTGCAAATGCAATATCTGTATCCTTCTCCCTGTAGTAAGACATTGACAACACCCAAAATAATAAAGATACAAGATTAAAGAAAGAGTATAATACATATTGTATTAAGACATCAATAACACTCAAAATCAATAAAAACATCAAAGAGAAAATGCAATATATGTGTCATTTCCTGCAGTGAAACATTAATATGCAAAAGATCAATAAAGTTAAGCTCTTAAACCTGAATTCAAAAATACATAAATAAATAATCAATGTTAGGTAATTTATATAAATCTAGTACCGATTGATAAAGTTCAAACAAATGATTCATCATTTATCATTTCTTTTATATAATATAAAGTATAAACCATCAACCCTGAAGTTGGAAAGGTAAAATCAGGAAACAGTCAGAAAAAGAAGGCATATATATACAAACTTCAGCCATTCATGAAGGTAAAATCAGAACCATATGCCTAACATCATACATATAGCACAAGACTAAATCTCTTCATCCACCTCAATATTATAGTGTTCCTGACATGAGGAACTGCAATTCAAGGAACTATGATGAAGGTACGGGAGTTCTAATGTTCCAGCCAAATCTTCCTTGTTTTACAAAAAATAACTAATGTGTAAATATAGGTTTAAGTGGAGAGATCGTCATTACCATACCCAATAGCCATCTGCATCAAAAATGGTCCACAAGAGACTAATGTGATATTGAACATAGTATAGGAACAAGGACAAAGTTCCACCAACTGGACTCTTTAACAAAAGAAAGTGCATGCTATTGTGCGCAAAGATTTGCAGATTTTTCCTAGTTAATATTGAGAGATACAAAATTAACTAAGTGAACAATGAATGCTTCCTAGACAAAGCTTTCTTCAATCACTTCCCAATTCCTTACGCTACCAATATTCTTTCCCCTGAGAGCACTCTAGGCATACAATACAAGGAGCAGGAACTCAGGCCATCCAGCCTTCAACTTGTTGATAGGGTTTCAACAGTTGATAAACTACTATAATTATTTGGGGGTATCTGTATCAGTGTGCCAAAAAAACAGATTAGCTGCCACATAAGCGTCTGGGTGCCACTCTGCATTGTTTTTGGGCTTGTGCGTCCTGAAAAAGAATACACCCTACATAATCAGACGCATGTGGGTTAAGCTCCCGCATAATGATTACACGAACATGCAAGCAATTAGTCTGGCTTGTCCTGAACCCTTATAACCAATCCCTCCGTCCCTCTTGGTGTGTCTTCCACTCTCCTAGGGATAATTGACAATGTGGCTTTAATGATAGCAACAACCAAACGTGAACGGCCATGACAACGGTGCTCCAACGATCTGCCAATGTATGGGCGAATTCGACAATAAGTTTTCCCCTTTTTGTGCACATTCAACAAAAAGACATTTTATTTCTTTGGTTTTAATCTCCTCTCCCATGCAACAAGAAGGATTCAGCAGGAGGTACAATAGTTGAAATCAAGTTATTCTTTTTGTTATTCCCTAATCATAGGAGTTCTTCTCCCTTTGTTGTCTCCTGCATATTCTTTTTAAACCTTTCACGTCTTGGATTCAGATGTCAAACTAATGAATCATTAAGAAAAACACACACGCAAGCACACACGTGCTCATGCCAACACGCGCGCGCGCACAGAGATAGACACTCAATCACGCATGCATAATTATATCATGTGCAATTAAATAAAGCCTTTTGATCGTCACATTATCGAAGCTACCTTTTACAATGTTCATCAAACTGTTTAAAATGGCGTATGATTCTAGTGAAGCTAATAAAAAATTCACTAAAAGTTAGAAAGGTGGAGCTACAGTAAGACAGGACAATTCAGACAGAATGAAAAATCTCACGTGGGAAGATTCTTTTACAGCCCATGAGTTACTATCTACGTTAAGTCATATTCAACTCTTTGTTAAAAAGGAAATTTTAAACAGGAAATATTTCGGTTTCACAGTAAATTTTCACAGACCTAGTAGTAGTTAGTTTACCATCCCATAGAAACCAATAAACACACACATATTGAGGGCTTGATCCAATAGCTTCAGGTTTAAACAAAATAATAAATTATCCACTAAGAGAATGAAAACAATTACTAAGAAGGCTAATGCGATATACCTTGAAGTAAAAAATATAACAGCTTCAGGGTTAGCTTACAGAACTCGAAGATCTTAAACTTTTCATGAGCAAAGCTGTCAGAAGTATAAACTCCACAGAATATATAGGTCATACACATTTTTAAGTGTGTACATCATGCACAATGGAACTTTCTAGAAAGGGGCTTCACGCCTAGCTGGATGAGATGATCATATTCCCAATTGACAAGGGCCTGGCAGCTTAAATTTTGGTTTAAATTCAAAATGGAGTAAAAGCATCTCATGAAAAGGTTCAAGCATTCGGACCCCAAAATTGCTTTAGTTATGCGGCCTCTAAGGTGGTCTTCATTGTAGGGAATATGATACTCTCATCTGGCCAGGCGTGAAGCCCCTTTCTGGAAAGTTTCATCGTGCATGATGTACACACTTAAAAATGTGTATGGCCTATATATTCTGTGGAGTTAACATTCTGTGGAGTTTACAGGCACAATTTACAAGGGCCTGGCAGCTTGAATTTTGGTTTATATTCAAAGTGCTGTAAAAGCATCTCATGAAAAGGTTTAAGCATTCGGGCACCGAAGTTGCTTTAGTTAAGAGGCCTTTTAGGTGGTCTAGTTCTAAGGACTAGCACTATCTTAGGCGACGCTACCCACTTAATACTTATAAAACAAATTTTAAGACACATAGATCATGCACAAGGGCACTAAAAAGAAGTCGACGCCAACTTGTTGAGGTGGTCATATTGCCCCTTGCCAAAGGCCTGCCACCCTAATAAGGTGGCCCCTCCTGAGTAAGGAATATTATTACATTGTATTGGGCTAGTGGGTTAGGCTACAACAGATGTTCAAATCCAGCCAATTCCAACCAACATCCAAAAATAGATTGGAGCTACGGTGTAGAGTTTCTATCGTGTACCCTGGCACCACCTATAAACCACCATTTTGTGGACAATAAACACCATCTCCAGCCTGGAGTCTTTTGATTACAACTTTACAACAATCACAGACAACTAAGTGAACTCCTACACCTTAACCCCATTATTCAAACAACCAAAAATAATAATAATAATAATAAGATGGAAAAATTGACAGAATCCTGCTGAACATTTCAGAGTTCATATTGGTGCCCGTGATATACTGAAACTATTAATTTATCTTTCATTTAGATAGGAATCTTATGTTGGTTTAAGTGTTGTTCTAGGAGTTCTAATTGATATGGACTTATCTTCAGAATCGTAGTTTAATTGGAAGTTGGAAAACTATCGTTATTAGACTAGTAATTGAGTAGGAAGTTTTAATCCTTTTGCTAGCTTTTCATATATATACAATGCATTGTGAATAGAACGAAAGATATACCAGAACTCTTTATAATTTATCTTTTATTTAAATAGGAATATTATGTTGGTTTAAGTGCTGTTCTCAGAGTTTAATTGATATGAACTTTATCAAGGTGGATTTGTTTTTTCTCCTTCAACCCTCACTTTTTTTACTCATATTCCTCCTCTTGCATCAACCTTCTATCTGCTACTCCGAAAACGCATAGAGCCTGCACCTTAAAATTATTTACCAGATGAGGAATTGTGGTTGACAAGTGGTTAGGCTGGAGTTAGCATCCAACTCCAGTTAACACCATCCAAACAACAGAAAATAGTCTAGAGCTAGCTGTTCAAATGCATGGGAAATTAGCGCAGACTGCAAAACATACCAGGTTGCTTCAGCATATGAGAGACCTTGCCACTTGACTAAATACTCTGGTATTACATCATCACTGCTAGTTTTGCTGATCCTGTCTGCAAATATTCTTTCAACCTGATTATTTACACAATTACACCATGATTTCAGGAGAGAAAACCGTCAAAGAAGAAAAAACCTAAAACCATAAATACATTAAAAAAAATTTATGGTAACAATATAAGAAAGGGAAACCTGACTGTATTGCTTGAGGAGATCTAACTCCATTTCTTTGCTGACATCATGAACCTCAACCTGTATAAAATTTGTAACTTAAGTTAAACTGTACATCTATACAAATTAAAAACTGGGTCAAATAATAAGGAAATTCATCTGGATCAACTGTAATTATTGGCAAACAATAAAAACACGCCTGAAGGCATAAACACATGCAGAGTAGTATAAACGTAAAAGTCAACGCAACATATGAACATCTATGTGCCCTTATGAACACTTTACTATTCAAGCAAGGACTGCAGTATCAGTTGATACTTGATACAATAGACATTTATCATATTGTTGGATTATAATTATGCTGATTTGATCCAACCAAACTCTGTCAACACTAAAGATATTGGCTAATCACAACTAATACAGACCAAGTTGGCTAATACAACAAGAAATTCGAGTTTGAAGTATTGAACTTGAATTATTATATGCAGGGAATGAAAAAAAAAACGATTACTAGAAAACTTGTGATTAGGCTGACTTGATCCATTTCCCAACACTTCCAAAATCTAAAACCAGTGAAACTCTTGATTCTGATACGAAAGAAGGTGAATGGTCAATCGAAATCTCAAACCTTGATAAAAATTTAAAATAAATTGCTAAAAAAATCAAGTTCCTCAGTGGGCAAAGAGCAGGTTATTGACCTTATAATCTTTAAGAAGGTGAAGCTCCTTATAAAGGTGAGTTCCTATTACAGAAACTATAATTTTTCACAAATTGCAGCTCATTGTGCCGTATATTTTAATGAACTGAATAGCTGTAGTATTATGTCAAGATATTCATGTTAGATGTGTCTTCAAGGTTCTCGTTTAGTCAACAAAAGGGAAATTATTAACTGATAAGGTTTAACTAATGTTAAATGAGGCTGTCAGCCTGTCAGATTCAACTCTGCTTTTTTATCGAATTAGAAATGCATTAGCAATAACATAATTATCATAAAAAATACCATCATATGGACAATAGCCTTAATTGACTCAAGAACTACACTTGACCCCCAAAAGTGCGAAATAAAACTTCCTAAGCTTCTAACCTATGAGGTGCAACATAGCAGGCCATTCAGCTAAGACTAAGCACCAAACTGTCAGCCATTAGACAAGATTATTTTTACTCTTGAATGCAAATGTGAAGTACAAAATAATAATAACAGCCACGGACATATTAAACTTATCTCTTTGACACCATTATAACTCGTAGAGCAACCATGTATGTAATTACCTCCTCACGTGACAGAGCAACCTTGTATTTCCTCTCTTCACTCGCTCTTTTTATGTAGTTCAGAACCTTCTTGAAGCCAGTAAGCTATGAAATTTCATCATTGAGCAAATATGTGTTAACATTCAGAAAATCAGGCACATGAAAATAAAGAAATATCAGTTGGCAGTTGAAAAATGCTTTCCGCTTACATTTTGGAGATCGGAGAATGATTTCCATTGACAATGTAAATATGACTGGCCTTTCCACTTTATATAAAATTCAACATTATCCCATTCAGGTTCAGAATCCGACATGGTGCTTAAGACATTGGGTTGCGCTGATCTGTTGTTTCTTATAGCATCTTCAGCCATGCCCTTTGACTGGTGCCAGAGTACCCTCTCGATTGAATCAGCGTCCTCTTCATCAGCATCATCTTGAAGAAGCTGTTTAGAGAAATGTTGTTTAAGAAGTGCAATCATTATCAGACATTACGGGTTGGTTTGGTAGGGGGTTTGAGGAGGGAAAGTGAGGTGCAATGAGGTGGAGGGATGGACATCCCTACAAGCCTTTATGTTTTTGTTTTTTTGGGTGGGAGGGTGGGGGTTGAGATGCATGCTTTTATAGTTCATTTTCTCTCTCCTCTTGTGTCCTCCCAATTGGAGGGATTCTTCTCTCTCTAACTTTTTAGTTCATTTTGTGGTGTCTCCTCCCTCCCCTGCCCTCCCCTCACTCTACCTCCCCTTTTTAAAACCCCCTACCAAAGACAAATCTAATGTTTGTCCCTCCCCTCCCCTCCTACCAAACCAAGCCTAATTATTAACAGAAACAGGGAATGAGAAAATAGACTAAATAAAAGTTTAAAAGTTCTAATGACATACATAAGTGCATAAAAATGTCAGCTAAAAGTAAACACAGCTATGGTGCATATAATAGCTTGTAATAGGAAATACATCTAAAATTGCATTTCTAATATTCTGAATAAACAGGCAAATCATGCATTTTTGTTAGACGCTGCAAATTGCGGTTTGGCAAGATGCATTCTCTAAAAAAAATCCAGAACTACAATTCATGATGTTGATTATTTATTGTTAAAGGTGTGATAACTTTCCGATACCCATAGCAAAATTTGCCTTCCTATTTCCTCATATCTAAATTTACGCATTTTACGCGGGAAATCCACATGAATAGCTTTCATAACTAAATCCTGAACTGAGTAAAAGGTTCAAACTGGAATCCAAGCAACTGCGAGAAAAGATTCAGTTTGTATCTTTGCAATAATACTCCAACTTGGTAATTCTTCTTTTTAACTCAGGAGTAACCCACACGACCCCAAAAACAAAAAATCTCTCAAAAAGCGACAGCTTCTTGCAATAACAGGGCCGTTGAGCTTGACTTTTACCACAATAACCTAGGTCAACTTAGGTCGTAGGTTGCTATGGGAACTTCCAATGGTAACTTACAAAGAACTAGTAAGCTGTTTGTTTAGTTATTTATATACAGAAGTTTCACATAAGATCCTGAGAGGAAAAAACCAAACTCTACTAAGAATTCAAATCAATTTGAAAATGCAAAAGAATTGCTTCATTCACTACAAGTGGAACTCGAAGTAAAAGACAATAAACCATAAAAGGGCATCATTCTTCTCAACTTATGTTGGAAATAGCTAGAGGGAAGTTACTGAGTTACTGAGAATTAGATATAAATGCTAGTCTACTCTAGACTTTCTCCATAGGAGGGAGGAAATCTGGCCAAAAGATATTCTCTGAAAGCAGCTGAGTGGTTTAATCTCTTCTATGCAGAAGTTTTACATAATTACTAAGGAGGCAGGGAACTAAACTTCTGAACGACTTCAAATCAATATAAAAATGAATTTGAAAAAAGATATCTAGGTCCTAAAAGGCCATTATTTTATCAGTAAACACGTTGAGAAGTATGCAGCTAGGGATTGAAACCCCACCTTCTGGGACTTAGTTGTTCTCTCTTCATCTTCTTTTTCACTTTCTTCACTTTCAACATAAGATACCTTCCTCACAGCCCTACCGGATGTACGGAGCTCACTACTGTGTGAATTGATACTCACAGAACCTGCTGATTGGTCGCCACTCTTTTTACGTAACTGCCATGCTTTTCTAGATTTCTGGCTAAAGTCTTCATCGCTGTCCTGTTCAGAGTCCTTTTCAGATGAGTCCTCCTCGTCTGAAAATGTTCTCCCTCTTTTTCGCTGACTACGAACAGAAGACTTGCTATCTTTTGTTGACTTTGGTCTGCGTCCAGCTTTTCGCAACTTTCTTCGTCGTGGATTATCAGCAAACTCAATATCTTCTTCATCTAAGAGATCAAGATCATCATCTTCTTCTTCGTCATTTTCATCATCAAAATCATCACTCTCTGACATTTTAGCCTGACATAGATATAAGAAACATTTTATACAGTTCATTCAAGCTTTGAGTGTTTAATGCAACCAAAAAAGTTATAATTTTATATCTAGAGGTGCAAAATGTGATGAAAGAAAATAAATACTACTCTAGATACAGTGGACAAGGAAATAAAGCCTTCAACAGTAAGAAAAGATAGTGAGACAGTTTATAACAGGTGTCAAAGAAAAAAAAATTAAAACAGCAGAAATTTGTTCAAATAGCAAACACTAGACGTCTAGAAGTTATCAAGCAGTGATGACTTCCTGAAGAAAAGAAAAGGCACTAAGTCAATATGGGAGGAAGCAAGAATCTCGTGCCACCTGCCAAGTGCTCACATGTATAACTAGACCAGTCGCATATATGAAATAAAATTGAAATACATTAGAATGAAGAAATGAAGAAGAAAGTTGAAAACACATGCCACCGGCGCTGCTCAGATTGATTATCAGATTAATTATCAGGAGACTAAGACAACAAACAGATAATTATGCAGAATTCCGATTCAGTTAGGTTCTTCAAACTAAAGAATATAGATAGTTTTAACTTTTAAAATATATAAAATCGCAGTAAGGAAAATCGAAATTGATCTGATAACAATTTATGACCTAGCTATTCCTCACCCACTATATTGCTAAAACAATGTTCTAAGAAAACTGGAAACACTTAATCTAGAGAGAGAATGACTTTCACATGAAACCCCGCTTAATTTTGAAAGGTATCTTGTGTAATTAATATATTGCCACTTAAGATGCAGAACACACACACACTATTCAGCGTGCACGCAAGCACCCATGTGTAGTGGCGGATCCAGAAAATTTTTCTTGGGGAGGCGGACTACAATTATCTATTTACAGAAATAAACGGAACTCAATTCAGAGATGTATAGCTTGTGATATGAATGTTTTAACAGGACAATGTCAAAACAATTAGCAGCAGACTAGAAACATGCACAGAGGCGGAAACTTGCACGACCCATAACTTTTGACTCGGTTATCAGAATCACTATTATAATATATTTTCAGAAAGCTCTCAACATGATCTATAAAAGTAAGATCTCCAGGGGTGCAGCTGCCCACCCCGGGCACTACTTGGATCCGCCCTTGCCCATGTGCACGCATCCATGCACGCACAAACATATATATGGGACTTTTTAGTTGAATTAGAGACTCTAAGTAAAATTTGGGAAAACTCAATGGTTGACCATCCTTTGGACAATTTGCAAAGTTCTAAAACAAAGTTCTAAGAAAACTGGAAACATTTAATCTAGAGAGAGAATGACTTTCACATGAAACCCCGCCTAATTTGGACGGGTATCTTGTGTAATTAATATATTGCCACTTAAGATGCAGAACACACACACTATACATGCACGCACGCAAGCACCCATGTGCACGCATCCATGCACGCACAAACATATATATGGGACTTTTTTAGTTGAATTAGAGACTCTAAGTAAAATTTGGGAAAACTCAATGGTTGACCATCCTTTGGACAATTTGCAAAGTTCTAAAACAAAGTTAAAAGAAAACTGGAAACACTTAATCTAGAGAGAGAATGACTTTCACATGAAACCCCACTTAATTTTGACAGGTATCTTGTGTAATTAATATATTGCCACTTAAGATGCAGAACACACAAAATATACATGCGCGCTCAAGCACCCATGTGCACACATCCATGCACGCACAAACATATATATGGGACTTTTTTAGTTGAATTAGAGACTCAAAGTAAAATTTGGGAAAACTCAATGGTTGACTATCCTTTGGACAATTTGCAAAGTTCATATTGATCTACACATCTAATATTGCATAAAATGAGAACACAGAAGATTTCAAAACTTTTTAGCCATTCAAATGGTAATTATTTTGTACAGTTATTTTGGATGTGTGCATCACGTTGAACAATATGGATCATCCAGCTAGTGACCCATCATTAATTACAAAATTGAGAACTGTTCTTACAGGAACATTTCCAAATTAAAAGGAACAGCCCAGTATGGTGTCTTCACAAAGCACATATTTAAAAACCAATCTCATAAACTACATACGTACGCACCCACATGCATACATCCATATATGCAACTAAGAAATAACATGTGAGTTACATCTTAAAAAAGGGTGGAATACATGATATTTAAATCTTGAAGATAGGAAGGACAAGTTTACTCACTAAACAAAAAGGATGAAAGGAAAATGATAATCCCAGATCAACCAAGCTCTTTGTTTAGAACTACATAATAACGAAAAAGATTTAACTTTTATAGTATGCATCAGACTTATTATAGTGTGTTTGTAAAGCATGGCACAGAAAATGTTCACATATATAATTCTTATTTACTAATCAGGCCATGAATGTATATATTTGCAATTATTACGCCGCTATATATTATAAGTTCATGATTTTTACAAATTTAAAATTAAAATATTTAAACTCATGAAGCTTACACTTCACGCTTTGAAGCTTACGCTTCACGCTTTGAAGCTTACGCCTCGCTTCATCAAAGGGTCTAGCGCTTCGCCTTGCGCTTCCGCTTTTTTAAACATTGATTCAAATAAATAAAACAAACTTATCACCTTCTCTCACACAGCATTCCTAGATTGTATATGATAGTTGCATGGAATTTCAGGGGCAATGTCACATTGAGACATTTGGTTTCACATGTAAAAGCTTTTAATATGAGGTTTACAATTGAAGAGACAAAGGCGTCTTTCATCACCATAAGCTTATCCGGTTTGGATTTGAGTTTTACCTTCCGCAGTAGTTAAAGACAAACATATTAATGTGATAAGCATATTCAGGACAAAATTGCATCATTTGTTGAGGATGTCGTACTAACTGATAACGCTAAATAATTAATAATTTTCGAGAAATCCCTAAAAATGACCAATTGGCTCCTTAGAAACCCTCGTTCGTCGTGATAGTGAGATAGAGAAGAACATGGTTCATCGAACCCAAGCAGAATACTTAGAATATACAAGTGTTTTCAAGTATTATGTGCCATAACATACCAATGAAATTGAAGGGAAATCCTATAAAATGAATAGGAATCAAATTCCCAAGCATTAAACTTCTAAAATTTGCATATATCATATTTACTATGATTTGACCACTTCCAATAATATGACATTCCCAAGTTTAATATGTTAAAAAAACCTCAAGGATGTGACTCCTAAGTATTTTTTAAAACTAACTATGCAGTGGTGCAAGGACAGCAGTGTTAATGATTGTAATATTGATGGCAAAAGCAATGACAATGAAGATAAACTAAGTTTGGTGGCTACAAGGAAAGTAGCAATGAGTGTAACAACATTTAGGATCAAAATAGTATACAAGCAAGTAGAAGGGAGTTCCAAAAGCAGCAAAGAAAACAACATTGGAAGGGACAATATCAATGATAACGGAAGCAATGATCATAGTGGAAATACAAAGAAGAGACTGGAAAAAGATAAGTTTGTAGAAACTGAGTTGTTTTCCTATAAGATCCAATCTATGTAGAATGTATCAACTCACGTATCACATGAGAAAAACCTTTCCGGAATGAGACAATATGATCCTAGAAATTTTAGGTTGCGCTCATGCTAAATACAAGAATCTGAAAGGCAAAATCAGACTCCCAAAAATAATTCAAAATATAAAACAAAACCAAAAGTTATCTGAAAAGCAAGGGGCACAGGTTGGGCCCCAAATTATTGAAATAAAAAGCTCTGCAAATAATAATTTTCTACTCATATTTTTACCTAAATTTAGTCTACACTTCGAAAAGTTCATCTTTGCACCTTCAAAAGGATAGAGAATACCCCTAATTACAGTTTTAATGACTAAGACTTTAAAAATAATGAGTAAAGACAAAGTCCAAAGGAGATACGACCAATGTAATCCAAATGGATGGTCAAGAGTAGATGGATCATGTTGCTAGAAAAATGAAAAAGAAGACAAATAATTAAATTCTTGCTCTTCTGGTTCAATTCCTTTTTTCCTTTTTTCCTTTTTTCCTTTTTTTTTGTGGAGGATGGAATTATACATGAAAATCTACTCAGAGCTTGTGTAATATATTAGGTGCATTACAGCTTCAAGGATTGACGCTACACAGTAGCATGCATTATAGCTGCTGTTAATAACTGTGTGACGCAATGGACTTTAAAATCAAGAAAGTATGTTCATAGAAAATGTGAGAGTTGGAAACATACGCAAAGGTCGAAATTTGATTTTTCATTCATCACTGACATTGGGATTAGTTTAATGCCAGACGAACATAGAGCTCTTGTATTGATTATAAACTGGAGAAAGCATTCTTATCGATTAAAATGCGCGCGCGCGAGAGAGAGAGAGAGAGAGAGAGAGAGAGAGAGACATCTGAATGTATCCGACATAAATCCTGCTGCAAAACTAGAATTCAATGCTAGCTAAAAGAACTGATGGAGAATGAAAAGTTCATGTAGTAACCTTATTCTTAGAGCTCTTGCCTGTTTCACCAAATTCTGGCTCAAAATCAGCATCGTCTGGGTCATCTTCTGCCATAAAATCAGAAAGATAAATAACTCTAAAAACTACTTCCACAAAAGAGAAAGTGGAAATCATTAGATGAAAAAAGAAATAAACATGATTTTTTTTATGAAGACACAGGCATTTGGCAAGTTAACAATACATTTATATAAATAAGGATAAGACCTTCTTCCTCATCGCTTTCCTCATATTCCTCATCATCATCATATTGATCATACTTGGCAGCCTTGGATTTCTTGGCTGCATTCTTAGTAAGAACTACTGGTCTGGGTGGCAATCTTGAGCCTGAGATACTAGGAAGGCTCAGACCTCGGCCATGTATCGAATCACTCTGCTCTTCACCATCCCGCTCATAATAATCATCGGACAGCATCTCATCTGGAGGTATGTCAACC
This sequence comes from Asparagus setaceus, assembly GCA_012295165.1. Classification (NCBI taxonomy): domain Eukaryota; kingdom Viridiplantae; phylum Streptophyta; class Magnoliopsida; order Asparagales; family Asparagaceae; genus Asparagus; species Asparagus setaceus. The sequence continues at coordinate 66,916,935 of CM022702.1, forward strand.
TGCCCTCTCTGAAACTGCTCGCTATCCTTCTGCCCATCAGAATGATCATCGGAATTAACTGTAATCACCTCTTCATCCTTTGTACCATCAACTTCCTCATCTTTAGGCCCCCACATTGGTTGACAATCCTTCCAAAAATTTGAACCCCAAGTACCGGATGGACCCATTCTCTTTCCTTGTCTACTATTCTCACCGGAAATATCATTCTGCTGCACTCCAGCATCCAACGGCTCCAGCTCACTCTGGTATTGATCTTCCTCTTTCATTTCGACACCATTCTCCACAAAATTCAAGTCCATTTGTCTATTGTCCTCTGTTGAAATATAGTCGCCTTCAGCATCATTATCCCCTCCTTTCTCATTCAAGTCATATTCTGAATCCATTGCATTCCCAAAGTTCTTAAAGAATGCCATCGTCCAATCTCATGTAATCTTCAACTACAAAAAAAAAAGACAAAACTTTAGCATCATTCTAACAAATGACACAGAGCTCCAAATCAATTTTAAAACTTGATAAACAGATTAATAATTGAAGCAAAAAACATCAATAAACCCTCATTCCAAAGTTAGCAAACCTTTTAAATTACATTCAGCAATCTCGACATAAGCAAAAAAGTGGAATTTAATGCGACAGGATCAGAATCTTAACAATAGAACGCTGAATCCAGAGTCAAACTGAATCAAAACACAAAAACCCTTGAAAACCCAAAATCAAAGGCCAATCATCCCACAAATGATCAAATCCAGCAGCAAACTCAACGGATCACACGAAAAAAATAAAAACCCCCATCCCAAACCCCAAACCTAATCAAAACCAATTAAAAACACAATCGCAATCCAACGCTCTAAATCTCACACGATCAAGCTCAAGCTCAGTAGAAGCGATCGCTCCAGAATCGAGATCGTACCTCGAATTCAAACGCAAACAGCAAGGCGGCGCAAGTTAGCAAACGTGCGCCGGCGGCAGAGGGTTAAATCACTAAGATCGCGAGGGAAATGGGAAATCTTTCAAAAAATTAGTTTTCGAATATCGTTTCGATGATTTTTTGAGAGTTTTAATGGTTTAAAGAGGGAATCGAAAGGGGACGATGAGAGAGAGGAGGCGTATCGGTATCGGGTTCGGGTAGCGTGTCGACGGTATAGGAAAAAGATCGGTTTCGATTCGCGGGCGGACGCCGCTGGGAGAGGTTATCTGAGAGAGATGAGGGGAAAAAGGGGGAGATTAGAAACAAAGAGAGAACAGTTGATTTTTATTTTGATTTTCGTTTTTATTTCTTAGGGCACCCTAATTTCCTTTAGTTGGGTACGTGGATGACGTGGACGAATGATCAATCCCCACGTCATGCGGGTCGGCGGCGAGGGTGCCTTTGTGGGTAGTGATGTTTCGGGGCGAATGGTGGCACCTTTTGGGGAGGTTTTCGCAAAGTGGGAGTTATTCGTTTGGGATTGTTCGATAAAATTAGGATTGTTATTTAAGAATTCAATATTCTAGGATTTGAATTATAACTAAAATATTTTGGTTAAAGTCCTGAACATTTTGGAAGGATTTTTAAACTTTTAATGGATTCTTGAATTGAGTATTAAATAATTATTAACAAACATAACTATTATCTTATTAGAAAAATTGTTATTTAATTAATAATTTTACGATTACAATTTATGATTATTTAATTAATAATTTTTACGATTGCAATTTACTATTAATTTGGATATTTCAATATATAAATATTAAATATAATAGGAAACTTTATTAAACATTAAATATAAATATTAAATTATTTATTTTTTATATTTTTATTATTTAACATATTAATATTATTTAAAATATTAAATATAAATTGAGATAAATATTAAGTATATATTTAATATTTTATATATTTAAAATATGATAAATCATTAATACATTCAATATCAAATATATTAGACTATTAAATATATAATACTAATTATTTAAGCTACAAATGGTTAAATAATATTAAATATTAATTAATATTTCATTTTAATTTATTAAATATATTTGAAGAATCTGATTAAAAGTATTTAAAATTAAATATATTTAATATAAAATATGTTAAATAACTAAAAATAAATATTTATGCTATTTAATATTTAATATTTTCTTAGTTAATTTTTATATATTACTTACATTTAATATTTACATATTTACTATATTTCTTACTAATGTTTATATATATATATATATATATATATATATATATATATATATATATATATATATATATATATATATATATATATATATATATATATATATATATATATATATATATATATATATATATATATATATATATATATATATATATATATATATATATATATATATATATATATATATATATATATATATATATATATATATATATATATATATATATATATATATATATATATATATATATATATATATATTATATTAATACTAAATATCTAAAAACTTACATGTGTAAGATATGATAAATAATAAATGTACTCAATATTTAAAACTAAATATATTATATTAAATATATTAAATATAAAAATGATTAAATAATATTAATTATTAAATATATTTCATTTTAGGTATTTCAGATATTAATTAAAAATAGTTAAAACTAAATATGTTTAATGTTTTATTAAATAACTATATAATATCAAATATTAATATTTAATATTAACTAGAAATGTCTTGTAAATATTAATTAGTAATGTTTTTTTAAATGTGGACGCATTAAAAGAAGGGAGAGAGAAAATCCTTGGAAGAAGATCATAACCCTCCAAGTTTAACGTGGACTTTTTCTAGGAATTTTTTCACTAGAGTGTATAGAGTTGGATTGGAATTTGGGTTTTGAAATCCTAGTCCTAATCATAATCCTAAACAAACAATAACACCATACAATTAAAATCCAAATTCTAGTCTTAACCAATAACACCATATAGTTAAAATCCAAATCCTAGTCCTAAACCAATAATACCTAAAAGTTAAATCTTTAGAAGAGTCCTAGTCCAAATAAAAAATCCACAAGCAATAAATACCCCCACCACCACCACCACTTCCCCCCCAAAGGGAAGTGGAACTAAAGAGAGTGGTATAGTGGTATAGCCTCCAGTACTGAACCCTTCTTTCGTATTTTGCAAGATGATGCAGAAACAAATCCGGTGTTGAATTTCTACTTTACATATCGTGAAATCTAATTAGAAATAAATATAAGAATTTCGAAAAAGAAAAACTTATACAATGCGTTGCTTCTATATCTACATACATGTGGATGTGAAGAATACACCCGAAATAGAGAAAATGATGTGGTTCTATAGCACATATTCATTATATAGTGTTGATGCATTTGAACATACATTATCTACGTTGGCTACCTCGCACGAGAAATTAACCTCCAATGCTTGAAGATGTCAAGCAAAAATTGATATGCATGGAGTCATGGTGTGCACCGAGTTGATAACAATGTGACAATCATGAACATCATACACATGCAATGCCTCAGCGGGTCTAGTTGAGATCATAGGGCTTCTAGTTCATACGATCGAAATGAACGCTCAATATTTGGCATAAGTTTATTTCTATCCAAGTATGTATGGATTCTAATTTAGACAAATATAATGTGGTTGCAAAGTGGAAAACATTATACTTGCGTCATAGCCGATAGGCATTCACCATTTGGACATGTATTGTTAGGGCATAATGACGATGATTCGAAAATCAATCAATATTATAACAGAAAGACATTAGAATGAAAGGAAGATTGATGTTGAAGATATATCGAATTGTTTATATCTCAATCTTCATTTGGGAAAGGATGGAACACTGTCACGCCCCGCTTCCCAAAATACAAGGAAACGGTACGTGAACAAGCCCGCGACGTATTAGGTTGAGAAGAAATACAAATAAAATAAAATATTTCTCCTTAATCTAATACGCCAAGCGTCAAGTAATAATAATAATAATAATCACGATCCACAGTCCCACCCAACCGTAGAATAAATAAATATCCGCAAGGGAGTACATATCACCGAACAAAAATAACATCGGACTATAAAAGAGTCCACATGTTTGAAACAATACATGTAGCTAAGACTAGAGAATCATAAAATAAATGTCAACTGTGCTAAAATGGAAATACTGAAAGAAGTCTACAGTTCATCAAACTACTGAACAAGAAGGAAACTAAGCTTCAGCTCGATCTACTCGTCGTGCAGGAGGCTCTCCGCCGAAAACTCCTACCAAGTGCATCTCCATATCAACTCGTCTGTCATCTAAATCGGCGACACCAAGAGAATGGAATACGTCAGCGTGTATAACACACGGCAAGATCCTACAGGCAATGGCAGTATAATAATAATGCGAATGAATACAGTAATCAGAAAATGCGAACGAATATAATAGTGTGAAGTGATGCATGCAGACAACTAGAACTGACCATCTAAACAACCGGAAAACTCCGGCATTCCAAACAACAATGACGGTAACTCACCATTCTGTCTTAGTCTCAGATCTACATCTCATTTAAAGTTAAGGTTCATATTAATCGGATAAGCGGCGGTTCATTATCCTCTACGCATCCATACCGCGAACAACGAACGGTCAAAGGACTACACGCAATCGAGTTCCGTCGTTCGCCCGGACTTCGGTGAATATAAAAGTACACCGTCCCGCGTGCAAATGATTCCACAGGCCCAACAAACCCGACCCCAAGTGCGGAAATAAGGTCACTTGCGCAGTGCGGAAGATACATAAACGGCCACATCCGAATACATGAACCAAGACTTTCCCATCCCACGGTCTCAGGTAAATCAAGTCAACGATGCCGATATATCAAACACGGGTTCACCTCCTAAGCATGGTCAACACACACATGTCACTAGGCCATATTCATGACGAACCAAGTCCCTAAGTCATGAACTACTACGGTTCTGGATACAACAAGACTATGAATAAATGCAATATAAACAGAATATAATAACGCAACAGGACTAATCAATAAACGATATAAATGCGAGAACACGAGCTATTTACACATGTAATTGATAACTCTAATAACTCACTATTCAGATCTTGAACTTCTCAACGACAGAATAACGTATGCAATTACTCTAATGCACGTGTCGGTATCATGAACAAGAACGTGAATAACTATCAACAACTGACAATATGAAAATGTGAAATAAGAGAAGTTAACCACATGAAATGACGTAGTTTTCAACATAAATTCCCATGAAAATCCTTTAAACTAATTCTCAACATAATTATCCAATATTTCAATTAAAATATACTTTTCTCTTTAATATTATTTATGAGCGATAACTATTTTTTATTTTCATAAATCAACAAAATCTCTTAAAATATTCCAAAAATTCTTTTTCTCCTTAGATAATCATAACAATTAATTAAAATACTTTTTACTCAAAATAAATTATTTTCACTAAATAATTTCTTTTAAAAATATTTTCATAATTATAATAAATACTAGAAATATCCTAAAAATACATTCTTACTTTCAAATAGCACGAAATTAATCATAGATCAATTCTAACCTATCCAATCATCACGGATAATTTTATACTATCGAATATTCACGAAAATGTAAATGTTAACTGCATATGATATTAAATTGCACGAACTAAACTATACATATATGAATTAATTCATAAAATAAATAAATGAGACAACGGCAAGAGGGATCTTGCACATACTTAATTCATAATTAATCTAACAAAATGTAAACGCAAGTCCGAGCAACGGATCTTGCCTAACAGGTCGCTGATCCCATGGCGGGCGGCACCATCCATCGCCCATCATCGTGCTACGCGATCCTCGCCAATCCGGAGTCAATGGCTACCAATCGGATGAAATGTTCTGTTGCCGAGACATGGCCGCGAGGAGATGAACGGGGCTGATCTGTGCACGACGGCTAAATGAACTACACGGCGATGCGCACGATGACTGAACTAACATGCACGGGATGGCTGACGGCATCGACGGGTGGCCTGGTGGTCGACGGGGTCGTCGGGGCAGCGGCCGAGAGGAGGAGGGGGTGCGTGGAGGAGGCGGCGCGGGTCTTGGCGGAGGAGGTGCTGCGGGTGGCGGGTTGAGGAGCAGGGGGCTGGTGGTGAGGTTGTGCGGCGAGGCTGGAGGCGGCGGTCATGGCTTTGGATCTGGGAACGAAAGAGAGAAGAGAGAGATGGGGTGGGGCGGCGTGGTGCACCGGCGGGGAGATGGAGGTGGGGGTTGCGGTGATGGCGGCAAGGAGGAAGGCGAGGAGAGGGAGGCGGCGGTGGGTTTGCTGGAGAAGAACAAAGAGGGGGGAGAGAGAGAGAGAGAGATATAATAGTATATATATATATATATATATATATATATATATATATATATATATATATATATATATATATATATATATATATATATATATATATATATATATATATATATATATATATATATATATATATATATATATATATATATATATATATATACTAGTTTTATGCACATGCAATGCACGTGGTCAAATATCAAAATAATTTATTTTTTATTTATTTCATTACTATAAATTAGTCGATTCATATTGAGTTCAAATCAGAAATTGGATTATTAGATTTGCTATAATTTTTATTTAAACATTATAAAAAATTTGATGTAATAGATTTGTATACTAAACTGATCAATATACTTAACTGATATCTTATTTGATTCCCTAAGAAAAAGATATCAATTGACATAATAATATCTTCAAGCGTAATAGTAAACTAATAAATTAAATTGATACTACATATCATATTCCAAACTCTACTAATTCCAAGCTATAATATGGAGTCAAGCGTGAATAACAATATGATTATGAACTATAGTTCTAGCAATAAAGAAACCACATTTCTTATTGCATTGAAATAGGAATTGCACAACACTTTTGGACATTATAAGCTCATGTTTTATAATAAACAATCTAAAAGCAAATATTAAAAAAGAAGTATATATATATATACTAGTTTTATGCACATGCAATGCACGTGGTCAAATATCAAAATAATTTATTTTTTATTTATTTCATTACTATAAATTAGTCGATTCATATTGAGTTCAAATCAGAAATTGGATTATTAGATTTGCTATAATTTTTATTTAAACATTATAAAAAATTTGATGTAATAGATTTGTATACTAAACTGATCAATATACTTAATGTGATATCTTATTTGATTCCCTAAGAAAAAGATATCAATTGACATAATAATATCTTCAAGCGTAATAGTAAACTAATAAATTAAATTGATACTACATATCATATTCCAAACTCTACTAATTCCAAGCTATAATATGGAGTCAAGCGTGAATAACAATATGATTATGAACTATAGTTCTAGCAATAAAGAAACCACATTTCTTATTGCATTGAAATAGGAATTGCACAACACTTTTGGACATTATAAGCTCATGTTTTATAATAAACAATCTAAAAGCAAATATTAATAATACTTTTAGAAAATAATATTTAATTTTTAAATACTAAAAATAATATTTAATATTTAAATACCAAAAATAACATTTAATATTTAAACATGAGAAAAATAATATTCAATTTTTAAATGCTAGAAAATAATATTTAACATTAGAAAAGCAATATTAGAAGATACGCATCAAAATATTAGGAAAATAATACTAGAAAAATAATGCATCTAAAATATTAGAAAATACGTATTGAAAATTCACGGTGTTAGAAACACTCGGCATCGAGCATTTGCTTGCGTAATTCTTCTACGCATATATGACATATACACAATAGATTATGCAATTAAAGAGGCTAATCAATTGGATATGGAATACGCAAGGCACATTATTATTATTATTATTATTCAGATGCTTTGAACTTGCATAGTTTAGTAGCTCACAAAAACATGTTATTTTGACAGTCAAACAACTGCATGAACTGTTTTATATAGGAGATTTTTAAAAAGACCGCTTTTAAAAAATAATTAGCAAAATCGACGAAACACACGCGACTACTAGTCCGCGTGGTTAACATTTCGCTATCGACCTAAAACACACCGGACTACTAGTCCCGTAGGTTTAACATTCAATTATCTCCTCGTGCATGTTGTTAGAGCGGTGACAGCGGAATGGATGGGTGGAAGATGACGTTGAAAACACACGACTAGTAGTCCCCGTGTTTTCTAAGAGGTGATTAGCGACAACAATCACATGACCAAGTATTCCGTATTTTTAATAATTAGGAATCGGGAGAGAGAGAGAGAGAGAGAGAGAGAGAGAGAGAGAGAGGGATGGGGTGTAATGGAGAGAGAAAAGGAGAGGAGAGAGAGAGAGAGAGAGAGAGAGAGAGAGAGAGAGAGAGAGAGAGAGAGAGAGAGAGAGAGAGAGAGAGAGAGAGAGAGAGAGAGAGAGAGAGAGAGAGAGAGAGAGAGAGAGAGAGAGAGGGATGGGGCTGGGTACGGGTTTGGTTTTTAAAAAACAAAATATAATATATATATATATATATATATATATATATATATATATATATATATATATATATATATATATATACTAGTTTTATGCACATGCAATGCACGTGGTCAAATATCAAAATAATTTATTTTTTATTTATTTCATTACTATAAATTAGTTGATTCATATTGAGTTCAAATCGTAAAATTGGATTATTAGATTTGCTATAATTTTTATTTAAACATTATAAAAAATTTGATGTAATAGATTTGTATACTAAACTGGGATCAATATACTTAAGCTGTGATATCTTATTTGATTCCCTAAGAAAAAGATATCAATTGACATAATAATATCTTCAAGCGAGAATAGTAAGCGAATAAATTAAATTGATACTACATATCATATTCCAAACTCTACTAATTCCAAGCTATAATATGGAGTCAAGCGTGAATAACAATATGATTATGAACTATAGTTCTAGCAATAAAGAAACCACATTTCTTATTGCATTGAAATAGAATTGCACAACACTTTTGGACATTATAAGCTCATGTTTTATAATAAACAATCTAAAAGCAAATATTAAAAAAGAAGTACGACAAACATGATATATATATATATATATATATATATATATATATATATATATATATATATATATATATATATATATATATATATATATATATATATATATATATATATATATATATATATATATATATATATATATATATATATATATATATATATATATATATGAGATCTCGACCTACATTATTTGGTAGACTTAGAATAATAAAAAGATAAAAACTAAAGATTAATAGTAACTATAGTATAATTTTATGTGATAAAAGTAATCACATAAGCATACAAAAATACTAAAAGCGTGCATGAAAAACCCTTCTAAAATTCTAATTTTACTCAAAAAATAAGTTATAATATAAAATATTCAAAAATATTATCATTTATTCTTTTTGTTTCATATTTTAATTGAGTCGAGATCAATCTTTCTCCACCTTTATCTTTTAAGTCTTGAGTCATCATCGATTCGGTATTTATCATTCGGACACTCTTTATTAACATATTTATCTACATTATTGTTGCAGCCTTTGCAAACATAGAACCATGGCTCGAGTTTATTTAAAATGGTAGTTATATTTGCCTTATATTGAAAAATTTTAGTTAAGTTTAATTGTGTTAATAAGAATATATTTCTAATATTGTACCTAATCGAATTCGTGATATCTGCACAATATCACTAATTTAAATTTCTTTTGCATTTATAAAGAGCGTTGATGGAGATCCTTTTATTTTTGCAGCTTCTTCTAAATGAAACATGCATATTAGATTAAAATATAATACTATTTCATTATTGAGTTATATGAAGGTTGTTCTACTTACCATTAGTTGATTCATAGGCAAAGTTCAAGGTCGCCTAGGTGATTCAATGTTTTCTCAAGGTTGTTCATTCAATGATTAGAACTTGCACAAATTCAAAGCTCCTCTAAATAAACTAAAATTTGCACAAACTTAAAAGGAGAAGATTTATCACGCAATTTTAGGTTTTCAAGCAAGCATGAGACTATCCTTTCTTTTTCTTTTGAAAGAAAAGTTCCATGTGAATTGAACAATGAATTAATAGGTATACTTAAAATTTGGCATTTAATAATTTCATTCGGTTTACATTTCAATTTAAACTATATCCTTATCTTCATACTATGTATATCCAATAAGAATTCATCAATTTATCAACTTATCTTACTTAATGGATTAGTATTTGAATTCCAAGGGTATTTTTTATGCGTGAAAGATTTTCTCGAACTCGTGCTTTTAAAGGAGTATGATATATATATATATATATATATATATATATATATATATATATATATATATATATATATATATATATATATATATATATATATATATATATATATATATATATATATATATATATATATATATATATATATATATATATATAGGGTTAGGGTTAGATTGAAGTGCAGTACAACACATAAAATAGGTGATTTATTATTATGATGATAATTAAACAAAATTGATATTAATAAAATTATTTCACACATATATATATTTCTACGCACCAAATACCAAGCTCGAGTTTACAAAATCATTAGTAATATCAAGAATCAAGATTAGGACTGAAAGTATTCATCGCAATTATTGAATCTATAATGTAGCTAAATCATAAACATAAATATAAAACTCTATTTTGAATTAAGTAGAGAATCACGAAAATTTGAGAAAATATTAATAATACTTTTAGAAAATAATATTTAATTTTTAAATACTAAAAATAATATTTAATATTTAAATACCAGAAAAATAACATTTAATATTTAAACACTAGAAAAATAATATTCAATTTTTAAATGCTAGAAAATAATATTTAACATTAGAAAAGCAATATTAGAAGATACGTGTCGAAAAATATTAGGAAAATAATACTAGAAAAATACGTACCGAAAATATTAGAAAAATACGTATCGAAAATTCACGGGTGTTACAAACACTCTGGCATCGAGCATTTGCTTGCCGTAATTCTTCTACGCATATATGACATATACACAATAGATTATGCAATTAAAGAGGCTAATCAATTGGATATGGAATACGCAAGGCACATTATTATTATTATTATTATTCAGATGCTTTGAACTTGCATAGTTTAGTAGCTCACAAAAACATGTTATTTTGACAGTCAAACAACTGCATGAACTGTTTTATATACTCAGCAAGAAGGCGATTATATCGAATAAGTCGAGCTCATAACAAGAGAGTGAGAGTATGTTGGACCCACGACTCGAGTACCTAGGCCGAGCATAACTCAGATTCAAGAGCAACACAAATCTAAGATGGGATAAGGCTAAGATTTTGACTAGACACAACTTAGTCAAAATTGAGTCTGGCCTACGTGATTGTTGTCTTATAATTATTTGATTGCAATTTTCTTGTGCTTTTCGTTTTTCCCTTGAAAATAAAAAATAAAAATCTCAACATAATTGCATATTGCAAATTAAGAAATTCACAGGGTTAGCATGATAAAAGAAAATCTAGCTAATTAGGTAAATTACACTAAACTCCATGAACTTTTAGCATTTTGCAGATTCTATTAACTTTCAAAATCATACTAAACGCTCAATAACTTTTTGGAATTGTAGAAAATCCTATAGAATTTTCACATTTTGCAGAAAATCCCCATATATTAGAACAAAAAAAAAAAAAAACAGCATATAAAGGCATTTTAAAAGTTCTTGCGGGGTTTAGTGTACTTCACCCAAAATATATTTGGGGTTTTCTACAAAAGTTATTGGAGGTCTAGTTTGATTTTGAAAGTTATAGGGGGGTGTTATACGGGCCCTGAATGTTCTTGGGCGTGTAATTTACCCTTGAAATTAACACGGACTGATTAAATGACAGCACACAAACAGTACGATCGAAGATCCTCTCCCCCATTGAAACCGACGAGAAAAAAAAATGGAGGTCCGATCACGTGCCCCCGGGAAAATCATACTCTCCGGCGAGCACGCCGTCGTCCACGGATCCTCCGCCGTCGCCGCCTCCGTCGACCTCTACACTCACGTCTCCTTCAAGCTCAGCAATGGCGAGGGATCACTGCAGCTGGAGCTCAAAGACATGGGCTTGTCCTTCTCTTGGGAAGCCCTAAAACTGCAGCAGGCGTTGCACGAGATGATCTCTCGCCCGTCGCCGCCGTCGCCGCCGAGGCCTTGCTCCCCGCAGTGGATGAAGGTGATCGAAACCCTAGTTGAGGAGCAGAATGTTCCAGAGGCTAGGGTTGCTTTGGCTTCCGGAATCTCTGCGTTTCTCTATCTTTTCGTCTCGATTCATGGGTAATCATCTCCTCTTGATGAATTTAGAAAGTTGTAACTGTAACGTAGACACAAATTTCTGGTAATGTTGTGATGCAATTTAGTGGTTAATGGTTAGCATCGAAGAAAACTTCAACTATTTTGTGATTTGACCTTGTTTATGTCTAAAAGTTAATTTGTGGTTAGGGCAGTGTTATGAGAAGATTACGGGTCCTTAATCTCCTCTAATGGCTGGTAAACTGGAAGGAGCAGATCCCTGCACAAGTAATAGACGCTAGGCTCCCGAGGAGGTTTTCCGCGGCCCTCCGACGCCATGTCAGGGACTAAAAAGCAATATCCAGAGAAATACAGTATTCAGCTTAGGGTTTAGATAGTCTAGACCATAGAACGGTGGGGGTAACACCTTATTTATAGGAGAGTGTAGGGACAAATTGGTAACTCGACTCAACTGGCAAAGTTGACATTTTACTTCCGCTTTACGATGTCGCCGCTAGTCAAGGCATACACGAGGGCCATACACGATTTAATGTGATAGAGACGGGCTGTTATCGCGCATCCGAGGAGTCATTAGGACATATGGCCATGTATTTAATGCAATGGCGACTAGGTGGCAGAGTTAAGGGTGCCACCCGAGGAGTTATCATCACGCCTGGCCATGCATTTAATGCTGACGATACAGTCGGACGTTCTCTCTCTTGCCTAGGGGCTAATATTCTTTGGCAGAATCCGATTCGAAGACACCTTTCGACTCGGACTCTCTTCTAGTGGAATCCGACTTGAAGATGCCTTTTGACTCAGACTAGGACTATTGGAGAGGTCGGCCTGGTTGGTCGGGCTGTGTCTATTTTTGGGTTGGGTCTTTTGGTTGTATAATCCGACCTATCCGACTGACACGTGGCCAAATCTTAGGAGTTTATCAAACTCGTGATTTTGAGGGAGTAACATTGACCCCTTTCACTTGGCCTCGGGAAGCCGAACCGTTTACCTTCGCTGCCCCCATGGATCCAGATCATCATGGGCAGTGCGCTATCGAAGAAAGATTATGCCCCCGGTTTTCGGATAGGCTCTTCGATTCAAGAGCAACACAAATCTAAGATGGGATAAGGCTAAGATTTTGACTAGACACAACTTAGTCAAAATTGAGTCTGGCCTACGTGATTGTTGTCTTATAATTCAGACATTTGCTGATCATATTCTTTTTTTGATTGATGACACTCTTCTCAGCCATTGGATTTCCAATAGATGGGATGCATGCGCATCCTCTCTTGCACGCAGAAGTGCTTGCTAGCGACTAATAAATAAGTCTTCTTTAGGCATTATATGCGTCGAAAAAGAGAACTACTTTAGAAACTAATTACTCTCCTACTTTACTCTCAATCGTTCGTGTTTGAGGTGCGAGTTCCATCAAACGTCTTGAATAACATTTAGATCATTTCCCATGCATCTTCCATTATTGATGATGTGAAGATCTACTTTAAAAGATATCAACTTCTCAACAAAATAATCCTAAATAAATATATGCACTATTTATCTTTTTGCATCTTATACTGCACATCCAATATATTTAGAACAACAAGGAGAATTCATAAAAGATCATTTGGATTGTTGGGGCTCTTGAATAGTTCTGAGATTCATTATAAGAATATCATAATCTTAACTTATAATTATTTGATTGCAATTTTCTTGTGCTTTTCGTTTTTCCCTTGAAAATAAAAAATAAAAATCTCAACATAATTGCATATTGCAAATTAAGAAATTCACAGGTTAGCATGATAAAAGAAAATCTAGCTAATTAGGGTAAATTACACTAAACTCCATGAACTTTTAGCATTTTGCAAGATTCTATTAACTTTCAAAATCATACTAAACGCCAATAACTTTTTGGAATTGTAGAAAATCCTATAGAATTTTCACATTTTGAAAAATCCCCATATATTAGAACAAAAAAAAAAAAAAACATATAAAGGCATTTTAAAAGTTCTTGCGGGGTTTAGTGTACTTCACCCAAAATATATTTGGGGTTTTCTACAAAAGTTATTGGAGGTCTAGTTTGATTTTGAAAGTTATAGGGGGTGTTATCACAGACCTGAATGTTCTTGAAGTGTAATTTACCCTTGAAATTAAGAAATTTGTTTGGTTCGTTTCCATGTTTGAGAGGAAACACATTTCATGTAGTGAAAGGGATGTTTTGGTTTTCCACACTTTTCAATGAAAGTGAATGTTTGGCTTTGGTTGGTATGAAAACATGGGAGGAAACACAATGATACACTTTTCATGTGTTTGGTTGGTAAAAAAAGATGGAAAATTTTTATTGATTAGACATTTTCCTCTTTTCATGTGTTTAGTTGGTATTGAAGTGTGTAGTGAAAAGTGCATGTGGTCACCAATGGTAAGTTTACCACTCACTAAAGACAATTTAATTTTTTATCGTTATGAGAGGTAATCTTACCAAAATATAACATGAAAAGCAGAACTAACCAAATTCATCATAATTATCATTTGACATAAAAAAACATCTGAAACACAGTAATAACATGCTAATCATTCTTGTTATGAACTATCTACCGATTTGACATGAAAAATACGATTTAACATCAGAAAACACGTTTGACACGAAAAATCACACTAAACCCGTAATAACATGATTATTCATAAGTTTATTAAATAATGCACTGAATTACCAATAAGTTCTTATGAAACACAGTAAAACACAGTAAAACCTATAAACAACGATGAGTCATAAATATCTATTTGAGATGAAAAATACCTAATTTATCATCAGGAGACACATTTGACATGAAAAAGTACATGTAACTGTAATAACATAATTATTGATAATTTTATGAAATATGTACCGAATTAAGGGAACTAAGTTATGAAGCCAGTAAAACCCTTTAAACAACCTGATTAGTCATAAATATCTATATGACATGGAAAATCGGACCTGTCAGATTCAAAACCATGGGCAAAACCAGCTAAAATATTGTCAGATTCAAAACCATGGGCAAAACCATGATATTTCATGCATGTTTAATTTAGAATGAAAAGCTGACTAAAAATGTAGTTTATGGATGTGGGCTCAGAACTTAGTCAATATCATCATTGTTAGCCATCCAGTGCAATATTAAAAAACATTGCAGGTTGCTAATCTCAGAATTTTTGACAATCATCATAGCCTATAAGTTAAAAAAATCACCAATTAAAACTCATGACATTGCAGTAGCCATCCAATACAATGTAGATACATTGTAGGTTGCTAACGCACAATTTTATAATTGTCATATATATGGTGACTTATAAAACCCCCGCACAAGTTCAATGAATTTTTTAGTATTCTAAAATATTCATAATGGAAAATATCGTAGAAACCATGAAACCGATGTAAGCCTTACTAAAATCGATTATTAAATACAAATAAGTCACTACTTATTACAATAATATGTTCCACAATAATAATGTGCCACCATAATATGTTCCACAAACACATACGTTATATCTGTGCTTTCTATTGTTCCACAAACGAGGGAAAGGAACAGAGTTTTCCCCCTCAAAACTGCGGATCTGACAAAAGTACAGATTTGGGGCGATTTCCTCTCGTTTTAGAAGAAAATGGGGGAAAGGCACAGAGCTGAGGTGGAGAGAGTTTTCGCGGCTGGAGGGAAGAGGAGAAGAAGCGAACCAAAAGGGTGAAAAGAAACCCTAGCTTGAAAACGAGCTGAGGTGGAGGCGTGTCAGGAGCGTGAAATGCTTTGCTTCGATGTTTTAAACCGAACCAAACAGCCCCAAACACGGACTGATTAAATGACAGCACACAAACAGTACGATCGAAGATCCTCTCCCCCATTGAAACCGACGAGAAAAAAAAATGGAGGTCCGATCACGTGCCCCCGGGAAAATCATACTCTCCGGCGAGCACGCCGTCGTCCACGGATCCTCCGCCGTCGCCGCCTCCGTCGACCTCTACACTCACGTCTCCTTCAAGCTCAGCAATGGCGAGGGATCACTGCAGCTGGAGCTCAAAGACACGGGCTTGTCCTTCTCTTGGGAAGCCCTAAAACTGCAGCAGGCGTTGCACGAGATGATCTCTCGCCCGTCGCCGCCGTCGCCGCCGAGGCCTTGCTCCCCGCAGTGGATGAAGGTGATCGAAACCCTAGTTGAGGAGCAGAATGTTCCAGAGGCTAGGGTTGCTTTGGCTTCCGGAATCTCTGCGTTTCTCTATCTTTTCGTCTCGATTCATGGGTAATCATCTCCTCTTGATGAATTTAGAAAGTTGTAACTGTAACGTAGACACAAATTTCTGGTAATGTTGTGATGCAATTTAGTGGTTAATGGTTAGCATCGAAGAAAACTTCAACTATTTTGTGATTTGACCTTGTTTATGAAGTTAATTTGTGGTTAGGGCAGTGTTATGAGAAGATTACGGGTCCTTAATCTCCTCTAATGGCTGGTAAACTGGAAGGAGCAGATCCTGCACAAGTAATAGGCGTTAGCGGCTCGGAGGAGGTTTCCCCTGGCGTGCCCTCCGGCCTCATGTCAGGGACTAAAAAGCAATATCCGAGAGAAATACAGTATTCAGCTTAGGGTTTAGATAGTCTAGACCATAGAACGGTGGGGGTAACACCTTATTTATAGGAGAGTGTAGGGACAAATTGGTAACTCGACTCAACCGCAAAGTTGACATTTTACCGCTTTCACGATGTCGCCGCTAGTCAAGGCATAACGAGGGCCATTACGCGAATGTGATAGAGACGGGCGCGGTTATCATGCGATCCGAGGAGTCATTAGGACATATGGCCATGTATTTAATGCAATGGCGACTAGGTGCAGAGTTAAGGGTGCCACCCGAGAGTTATCATCACGCCCGCCATGCATTTAATGCCGACGATACGCGGACGTTTCTCTCGCCTGTGGGCTAATATTCTTTCGCGTATCCGATTCAAGACACCTTCGACTCTGGACTCTCTTCTAGTGGAACTGACTTGAAGATGCCTTTGACTCATAGGACTATGGAGAGGTCTACCGGTTGGTCGGGCCGTGTCTATTTTGTGGGTCTTTTGGTTGTATAATCCGACCTATCCGGACCGACACGTACAAATCTTAGGAGTTTATCAAACTCGCGGATTTTGAGGGAGTAACATTGACCCTTTCACTGGCCTCCTGAAGCCGAACTGCTTTACCTTCACGCCTCCATGGATCCAGATCATCATGGTAGCGGCGCTTATCGCCAAGAAAGATTATGCCCCTGGTTTTGGATAGGGCTCTTCGACGACGAGGATTGACAAATGATCCTGGATCCAGCTTATCCATGCGGATTTAGCCATGTCTCAACCATCGGCCGCTTAGTGCTTATAAATACCCTCGCCTTTCCTCTTCCCTTTCTGCGCTTTTGAATTTCAAGCCCTAAAGTTTTTCGTGATCTCTGATTGGCGCTCAACATCTTTCCCCGCCTCCGATGGCTTCGCTCTCTCTCGCTTCTTCCGGTTTGCAACGGCGGATCTTGCACTCTCGCAGTATAACTCGCTTGCTTTTGCATGATGACCTCGAGGTGGGTGAAGGATCATAGCATCCCTAGCTCTTTAATTTCGCTCAATCCGCCATTTGAACACTCCATCTACAACCACGAGGGTAACGAGGTGCCATATGGGCATCATCGTGATTATAGCCTCCACTTGCCTCTACATCCTTTCTCAAAGATATTCCAAACCCTGAGTATCTCGTCCAATTGAAGCCTAACTCTGACTTTCGATCGCTTCCTTGTCATCCGTCACCGATTTGATGTCGGCGCACTCGGGATCTTGGGTCATTCACTGTGTGCCAAAGCCAGTAAGGACGAGGCATTTTATTTTCGCCTAATGGTTTTGGCCGGTCTTGAACAACCCGAGACCAATAAAAATAGAACGAAGTTCTTCGCCTTTGTCGTCGACCGATCCTGGCCTACCCTTTATGGCCAGAGATCAAGAAAGAGGCCTTGAAGGCTGGGCCTCTCTCCGAGATGGAGAAGCAACGATTGGAGAGGATTTGAGCCTGCAAGGGGTTTCGTCGATGTGAGAACCTCTTTGATAATGTCGTGCTTCGGGCTACCGGCATCTCACATAGAGACCACGGAGGAAGACCTTGTTCGTGCTGCGCTTCTAGCTACTGAGGAGCACTCAGAGGAGGTTCCTCGCGCAGGCCTCTCCTTGGGACCGAAAGCATCTTCGTTCCGAGTTGGCGGAGGAGGTGCAGGGCCTGCTTGAGGATTCAATCGAGCTTGCTGCCCGGCTTGGCATGGGCTCGGCGACCTCTACTTCTCGAGCTGAGAGATCCGAGAAGAGGAGGAAGAAGAATGTTGCTAGGAGTCGACACAACGCTGAGGGCGGTTTGTCAGCAGCAGTCTTCTTTGAGCTTGGGAACGAGGGGTCGAAGCAGGCCGGGAGCCGGGCCTGCTGGGGTCCTCCCTCTACCTGACATCGCTTATTTAAGCAGCCGCCATTAGTCAGCCGAAAGGAGGAGATGGCCGAGGAGATTCTTTCGGCCTTTGAGTCAAGGAGGGTCGAGCCTTCTATTGAAGGCGAGTCCGTGATCGCCACACTAGCCGGGCAAGTCAGCCGAGGGAGGAGATGGCTGAGGAGATTCTTTAGGGCCTTTTAGAGTTGGCGAGGGTCGAGCCTTCTACTGAAGGCAGAGTTCGAGTCGCCACACTAGCTGAAACAAGCGAAGCTGAAGCAAGTGAGACCCCCGAGCCTTTGAGGAGGCCTGAGAAAGAGCCGACAGCAGAGGAGCTGTCAGTGGACTAGGAGCCAATTGCTAAGGCCGTTGAGATTCTTCTGGGGGAGCAGCTCGAGTGGCCTTCTATTCACCGCTTAAGCGAGCTCCTTCCCCCTGACTGAGAAGATGAGGTCGACTCTCATTAGGTCGGCTAAGGTCAGCCCCGACATGAAGGGACTGGCGGATGACTTCGCCTTCGCATCGAAGGCTTGACTCCAGAGGGTCGGTCCTGGAGTCCCTATCCAACCAGGCCCGTGCAGTAGAGCAAATTTATCTTTCCAACGACCAAGTCTTGTTGCTTGGGGTATCTTATAAAGGTCTTTATCAGACTCTGTGGATATATTCTCAAAGGTTTGCTTGTGGAGACCGAGCTTTTTATTAGGCTCGAGTTAGCCACGAGCTCTTCATCAAACTCCGGGAGGACGCGGCAATACAGAGGGTCAGCCACGAAGCCTGGCCGAGCTCTTAGCCCCTTAGAGGGTCGATCGCTACACCACCAAGAAAGATCGAGTCGGTGGACCATGTGCTGAAGCAACGCACTAAGGAAGTTAAGGTCACCAATGAGGGCCTTCGACATCGAGGCGCGCTCCTGGAAGCCACCCGGAAGGAGGTAGTGGATATGATGGGGGAGATACAAGTCATGGTGAGTGTCACGCCCCGGTTCCAAACTGTACTGATTGGAACGTGACTCGGCCGGCAATGCAACCATTCGGTCGCATTCACGCCTCTAGGTCATCATGTATATAAATATATAGCCACAACTATACCACAGAGCATGTAACTAAGATAACAAAAACAATATAGATAAGGAAAATCTTCGAAAAGACAGAGTTCAACTACAAGTCCACAACTATCCACACTGGAAAGAGTAAGAAAAAAATACATCATAGTCTAGAAGGCCACATGTGGCTCAAAGAACAAGTCTGAAATAAATAACTACCTAAACCAAATGAAACCAAGAATTGATAGGATAAACGGTGATCACCGCCACGAGCCTTCTACGCAAAATACTCTAGATCCCGAAGAAAGAATACCCCCGAGTCCGGGTAACGAAACCCCGTGGGAGTCGAAAACTCCCAACAAGCATGTAAAATGAAAGAATTGTGCGTGTAAGTCAATGTGGTGTATAAAGAAAAGATGAAATCTCAATTAAAGGTGATAAAAGAAAATCTAGCTAATTAGGTAAATTACACTAAACTCCATGAACTTTTAGCATTTGTAGAGTTTTATTAACTTTCAAAATCATACTAAACGCTCAATAACTTTTGAATTGTAGAAAATCCTATAGAATTTTCACATTTTGCAGAAAATCCCCATATATTAGAACAAAAAAAAAAAACAGCATATAAAGGCATTTTAAAAGTTCTTGCGGGTTTAGTGTACTTCACCCAAAATATATTTGGGGTTTTCTACAAAAGTTATTGGAGGTCTAGTTTGATTTTGAAAGTTATAGGGGTGTTATACGGGCCCTGAATGTTCTTGGGCGTGTAATTTACCCTTGAAATTAACACGGACTGATTAAATGACAGCACACAAACAGTACGATCGAAGATCCTCTCCCCATTGAAACCGACGAGAAAAAATGGAGGTCCGATCACGTGCCCCGGAAAATCATACTCTCCGGCGAGCACGCCGTCGTCCACGGATCCTCCGCCGTCGCCGCCTCCGTCGACCTCTACACTCACGTCTCCTTCAAGCTCAGCAATGGCGAGGGATCACTGCAGCTGGAGCTCAAAGACACGGGCTTGTCCTTCTCTTGGGAAGCCCTAAAACTGCAGCAGGCGTTGCACGAGATGATCTCTCGCCCGTCGCCGCCGTCGCCGCCGAGGCCTTGCTCCCCGCAGTGGATGAAGGTGATCGAAACCCTAGTTGAGGAGCAGAATGTTCCAGAGGCTAGGGTTGCTTTGGCTTCCGGAATCTCTGCGTTTCTCTATCTTTTCGTCTCGATTCATGGGTAATCATCTCCTCTTGATGAATTTAGAAAGTTGTAACTGTAACGTAGACACAAATTTCTGGTAATGTTGTGATGCAATTTAGTGGTTAATGGTTAGCATCGAAGAAAACTTCAACTATTTTGTGATTTGACCTTGTTTATGAAGTTAATTTGTGGTTAGGGCAGTGTTATGAGAAGATTACGGGTCCTTAATCTCCTCTAATGGCTGGTAAACTGGAAGGAGCAGATCCCTGCACAAGTAATAGACGTTAGCGGCTCCGGAGGAGGTTTCCCCTGGCGTGCCCTCCGACGCTCATGTCAGGGACTAAAAAAGCAATATCCAGAGAAATACAGTATTCAGCTTAGGGTTTAGATAGTCTAGACCATAGAACGGTGGGGGTAACACCTTATTTATAGGAGAGTGTAGGGACAAATTGGTAACTCGACTCAACTGGCAAAGTTGACATTTTACTTCCGCTTTACGCATGTCGTCAGTTAGTTGGGCAGACACGAGGGGCCATTACTGCATTTAATGTGATAGAGACGGGGCGGCGAAGTTATTGGCGGCATCCGAGGAGTCATTAGGACATATGGCCATGTATTTAATGCAATGGCGACTAGGTGGCAGAGTTAAGGGTGCCACCCGAGGAGTTATCATCACCGCCATGCATTTAATCTTGAATCTGATCGGACGTTCTCTCTTGCCTAGGGGCTAATATTCTTTGGCAGAATCCGATTCGAAGACACCTTTCGACTCGGACTCTCTTCTAGTGGAATCCGACTTGAAGATGCCTTTTGACTCAGACTAGGACTATTGGAGAGGTCGGCCTGGTTGGTCGGGCTGTGTCTATTTTTGGGTTGGGTCTTTTGGTTGTATAATCCGACCTATCCGACTGACACGTGGCCAAATCTTAGGAGTTTATCAAACTCGTGATTTTGAGGGAGTAACATTGACCCCTTTCACTTGGCCTCGGGAAGCCGAACCGTTTTACCTTCGCTGCCCCCATGGATCCAGATCATCATGGGCAGTGCGCTATCGTCAGCAAAGATTATGCCCCTGGGTTTTCGGGATAGGGCTCTTCGATTGACGAGGATTGACAGCGGATCCTAGGGATCCGAGCTTATCCATGCGGATTTAGCCATGTCTCAACCATCGAAGGCCAGTTAGTGCTTATAAATACCCTCGCCCCTTTCCTTCCCTTCTTTGCGCTTTTTGAATTTCAAGCCCTAAAGTTTTCTGCATCTCGGATCTTTGGCGCTCTGAACATCTTTCCTGCCTCCTCCGATGGCTTCTGGCTCTCTGGCTTCTCTGGTTTGCAACGAAGCGCGGATCTTGCACTTCGCAGGTATAACTCGTCGGTTTTGCATGATGACCTCAGGAGGTGGGTGAAGGATCATAGCATCCCTAGCTCTTTAATTCTGTCAATCCGCTCATTTGAACACTCCATCTACAACCACGAGGGTAACGAGGTGCCGATGTATGGGCATCATCGTGATTATAGCCTCCACTTGCCTCTACATCCCTTTCTCGCAAAGATATTCCAAACCCTCGGAGTATCTTTGGTCCAATTGAAGCCTAACTCGGTGACTTTCTTGACTGCTTTCCTTGTCATCTGTCACCGATTTGATGTCGAGCCGACCCTGGGGATCTTGGGTCATCTGTTGTGTGCCAAAGCCAGTAAGGAAGAGAGGCATTTTTATTTTCAGTCTACCGGCGGGTTTTGGCTGGTCTTGAACAACCCGGAGACCAATAAAAAATAGAACGAGAAGTTCTTCGTCTTTGTCGTCGACCCGATCCTGGCCTACCCTTTATGGCCAGAGATCAAGAAAGAGGCCTTGAAGGCTGGGCCTCTCTCCGAGATGGAGAAGCAACGATTGGAGAGGATTTGAGCCTGCAAGGGGTTTCGTCGATGTGAGAACCTCTTTGATAATGTCGTGCTTCGGGCTACCGGCATCTCACATAGAGACCACGGAGGAAGACCTTGTTCGTGCTGCGCTTCTAGCTACTGAGGAGCACTCAGAGGAGGTTCCTCGCGCAGGCCTCTCCTTGGGACCGAAAGCATCTTCGTTCCGAAGTCAGGAGGAGGTGGCCCGCTGAGGATTCAATCGAGCTTGCTGCCCGGCTTGGCATGGGCTCGGCGACCTCTACTTCTCGAGCTGAGAGATCCGAGAAGAGGAGGAAGAAGAATGTTGCTAGGAGTCGACACAACGCTGAGGGCGGTTTGTCAGCAGCAGTCTTCTTTGAGCTTGGGAACGAGGGGTCAGAGCTTATGCTGGAGCCAGCAGGTACGGCTCCGGCTCTGTTGGGGGTCCTCCCTTCTACGGACATCGTTTATTTAAGCAGTCGCCGCCATTAGCTGCTGAGCGGGAGGAGATGGCTGAGGAGATTCTTTCGGGCCTTTTGGAGTTGGCGAGGGTCGAGCCTTCTATTGAAGGCAGAGTCCGCATCGCCACACTAGCTGAAGCAAGCTGCTGAGCGGGAGGAGATGGCTGAGGAGATTCTTTAGGGCCTTTTAGAGTTGGCGAGGGTCGAGCCTTCTACTGAAGGCAGAGTTCGAGTCGCCACACTAGCTGAAACAAGCGAAGCTGAAGCAAGTGAGACCCCCGAGCCTTTGAGGAGGCCTGAGAAAGAGCCGACAGCCAGAGGAGCCGCCGCTGACTAGAGCCATTGCTAAGGCCGTTGAGATTCTTCTGGGGGAGCAGCTCGAGTGGCCTTCTATTCACCGCTTAAGCGAGCTCCTTCCCCCTGACTGAGAGAAGATGAGGTCGACTCTCATTAGGTCGGCTAAGGTTGGGCCCCGACATGAAGGGACTTGGCGGATGACTTCGTCTTCGTACCGAGTCGTCAGCTTGACTCCAGAGGGTCGGTCCTGGAGTCCCTATCCAACCAGGCCCGTGCAGTAGAGCAAATTTATCTTTCCAACGACCAAGTCTTGTTGCTTAGGGTATCTTATAAAGGTCTTTATCAGACTCTGTGGATATATTCTCAAAGGTTTGCTTGTGGAGACCGAGCTTTTTATTAGGCTCGAGTTAGCCACGAGCTCTTCATCAAGCTCCGGGAGGACGTGGCAGCGCAGAGGGCCGCCTACGAGTCGGTCGAGCTCTTAGCCCCTTAGAGGGCCGATCAGTTACACCAGCTCAAGAAAGATCGAGAGCTGGTGGACCATGTGCTGAAGCAACGCACTAAGGAAGTTAAGGTCACCACTGAGGGCCTTCGACATCGAGGCGCGCTCCTGGAAGCCACCCGGAAGGAGGTAGTGGATATGATGGGGGAGATACAAGTCATGGTGAGTGTCACGCCTGCCCAAACTGCATCGATTGAACGTGACTTCGGCGACAATGCAACCATTCGGTCGCATTCACTTCTAGGTCATCATGTATATAAATATATAGCCACAACTATACCACAGAGCATGTAACTAAGATAACAAAAACAATATAGATAAGGAAAATCTTCGAAAAGACAGAGTTCAACTACAAGTCCACAACTATCCACACTGGAAAGAGTAAGAAAAAAATACATCATAGTCTAGAAGGCCACATGTGGCTCAAAGAACAAGTCTGAAATAAATAACTACCTAAACCAAATGAAACTGAAGAATTGATAGGATAAACGGTGATCACCGCCGCTGAGCCTTCTACGCAAAATACTCTAGATCCTGAGAAGAAAGAACAGTCCCCGAGTCTGGGGTACGCAAACCCCAGGGGAGTCAGAAAACTCCCAACAAGCATGTAAAATGAAAGAATTGTGCGTGTGTAAGTCAATGTGGCAGGTATAAAGAAAAGATGAAATCTCAATTAAAGGTGATAAAAGAAAATGCTAACTGTTGATATCGAGATAAAGTCCATCACAGGGCACACAAGCGCATTATTATTTTATTAGATGTTATTTGAACCGGAATAGAATATTTTCATGTATATAAATTGGGTTCCCGTAAAACGTCCCGGGAACACGGCTTCAAGTCAAGTATTGACATTTGGCCCTTATATATATAACTCAGGATATCAAGAACGCGCATGAGCCCGTTTATATACACTTTATATTCTTCGTCCAATTCCCCTTTATTAAACCCCACCTTTATCTGTTTATTTAAGTGACTGTACATGAAATATTGTTCACTAACCACAGAGTTACCGTGGAACGACTTTCGTAAAACTATGAAATATAACCGTGATTCAGAACATGTCCAATCAAGTTGAGTGCATCGTCTAGTCAATGCTATTATAATAATAGTAATAATCAAGAGAAAAATCCTCACACCGGGATATCGATGTCGAGAGTGTAGCCATGCTATGATAGCACGCTTATGAATCATATTTTGACGGAAGTCGTCTTCATGCACAGTCAACCCTATAAAATGTCACTAGGTGATCAAACACATCATCAAACAAGGCATACATAGTTCAAGTTCGACCAGGGCTCACCACAGTTGTGTTCATTGAGTAGGTAGAAAACCAAACCATTAAGGTGAACTTTAAAAAGTGTGGACTTAAAAAATAGGATGGAGTTACACAATTTGATTTAGTGAGCCCAACAAACTATGATGTAAAAGAGTAACCAAGGGATTTGAACTATTGACCCTTGTGATAACAACCAAGTCTGTTAACCACTATACCCAACATTTCTATTCAGTTCTATGTTGAAAAAAGCTTATATAACTAATAAATATTATCATCATTTATGGCAAAAGAAAAAAAAGTTCATTTATCACTCACTGTAGTTAGAAAACACTAATTGAAACCTTACTAAAGGACATTTTGTAGCTTTAAGTATTTACTAAAATAACTAAAACGAGGGGAAACTATCACATATAAATACTTATATACTAAAAGATTTATAGGCTAACTTTAACAAAGAAGAATTGTGATATCTACCTCGATTTGTATAAGATAAGTTTGGCATTTAAAAGCATTTACTTATTAAATGATGAAAATAATTAAGTAGTTTAAAACATCTTCTATTACATATTATATACACAAAACATATATATATATATATATATATATATATATATATATATATATATATATATATATATATATATATATATATATATATATATATATATATATATATAGGAAAAAGGAATATGAGGTGTATGCTCATTTAGTAAAATGAGCTACCCACTAATGGGTATAGTCTTTAGGCCCACCTAGTTGTTACATCGATTGAGTGTGGGGTATTGTGTAAGTGAGTGGTAGCTCACTTTACTAAATGAGGTGCTAGCTCATATTCCTTAATCTCATATATATATATATATATATATATATATATATACACACACACACACACACACACAATGAAACGAAGGCTCTGTTCATGTCTAAAAAATATTATTGAAAACCATTAATTAAGAAAATACAAAAAACTATTTACAGGTATATAACATATGCTTTAATATGAAGCGATTTACTTAACAACCATCCTTCATATTTCGTGAAAACATTATAGGAACTATATGAATATATTGGTTTGTCATGCTAAGAAAATATTCCCTGGATCATACCAAACTGGTGGCTTACCTACATGAATATGAAGCACTAATCCCAAGAACCAACCCTTTTAGTCTATGACTTGAAGCCTTAACCAAGCAGATGACTATATTCCCATATCAAAGATAAAACATGCATCAAAGGATTTGAACTTGTAAACATTATTTTAGCATCCATATACATAATAACCCACGTGCAAAAACCATTCATGTATTCTCTATGAATAATAACAGTATATAGCTTAACCACGGGAAATATATTGACTAACATTTTGAAGAGAACTTATCATGTACTCAATAGGCGGCAGTTTAATATCCATCACTGGACCAACGTAAGAACACAAAAGTACGCCAAAGAAAAATGACCTAAAGGAAAATAGGCACCGGTCCTAACAATAAAATCTCATACGGAAAAAAAATGGAAATTTTAAACAAAGAAAAAAAAGAGAAATATGCTTGCCGATTTGCCGAGTAGAGACTCCGAACCCCAAAACCAAGCAAAAATCTAAACCTTGTTCTCCTCCTCTCGTTCTCTTCTTCTCTGTGTTTTTTTTTGTTTTTTGTTTTTTTTTGTGTGTGTGCAGTTTTTGGGGCAAGAATGGCAGAGGAGAGGAGATTAGGTTTTTAAGGGAAAGTTGTAATTAGAATATCCCTAAGACTAAGGGATTTTTTAATAGTGGTAAACGGGTTAGTTGCAAAAGAAAACTGCAGAAAATCCCACGATTTGATTTGTGAGATAAATTCACGGAGGTTGTGGGAGATATTTCCGAAAATAAATCTCACAAATCTCATCCGTGAGAGAAAAATCAAGAAAAGAGGTGGAGCTTCACATTTATGGGCTTGCTAGGTTGAGACTTAACACTAATGGGCCTTTGAGAAACTTGATTTTCAATTCCTACATCATGTGGGCCTTCTCTATGAGCCCTTGTATATTAACCAAATTAATTAATTTGCATCTAAAAATATTGATTATTACAGTGAGGGAGTTGGATCAGGCCCGCCATGACTTGGAGGCTGTCGGCGCACGGATCAAGTATCTCGAGTCGGAAGTCTTTGCGGAGAAGTGGGAGAGGGAAGTCTCCTAGGTACGGGCTCGAAAGGCTTAGATCGAGGTGGATAATTTGAGAGCAATGTTGAATGAGGAGATAGCCGCCCAGGATGCTCTCCATAACGATGCAGTCCAGACCGCTCAGAGGGCCGAGCAGCAACATAACTCTCTCCTCGACCAAATCCGAGATCTTAAGGATCAATTGGCAAGCAACATAACTCTCTCCTCGACCAAATCCGAGATCTTAAGGATCAGCTGGCCTTCAGGGGTTAAAAGCCTTCGAGGATCAGGTGATCGAGAGGTACCGTAATAGTCCTCCCGAGAAGCTTGAGGTTACTCTTGCTTGCAAGGCGGTTTTTGACGATTTGATGACCCAGCTTCTTCATGAGCTCAAAATCAACCCTAACTGGTTAAAGTACCCCTCCGGAGTGGTAGTCTGCTTGGGCGTCCTTAGGGAGAGCGAGGCGTCCAGTAGAGTAGAAGGGGTGAGGGGCTAGTGAGGAAGCTGACAGACAGTCGGGTGAAGGTTCAGCTGAGGTGGATTCTAGTGACGAGTGAGGCTCATCTCCACCATTTGACCGACCTGGGACCTTAACTCTTGCCTTGTAAAAATTTCCCTGTTTTTTCTTTTTTTTGTACATGTTTTCCTTTTTGTTGCCAAGTTGGAAAAAAGTCCTGTTGATTTTCACAAATGGAAAAAGGCTCATTTTGTACAATTCGACTGTATTTAGTTTGAATCTACTTATAGCTTTATTTCTGAGTTGATTTGCTGGGGAGATTGTTTTCGAATGAGTCGGTCATTAATTGGCTTGTAAGGCCCGAATTCTACTTTGGAAGAGTCAACGAAGACCGACTCAGAAGGGTTCTTTGTTGAACCTTGGGTTTACTCATGAAGATCGATACCAAGGGCTTTTCACCTTGCCTTGTGTGAGTAGGTGAAGACCGACTCTAAGGGCTTAAAGTACCTTGGGCGAGTCGGTGAAGACCGAGTCGCAAGGATTGTTGGGTTGTGCCTTGGTTTTATTCATGAAAATCGATACCAAGGTCTTTGAGTACCTTGGACGACTCGGTGAAGACCGAGTCGCAAGGGGTTTTACGTCGTGCTTTGATTTTACTCATGAAAATCGATACCGAGGTCTTTGAATACCTTGGATGACTCGGTGAAGACCAAGTCACAAGGAGTTTTACGTCGTGCCTTGGTTTTACACATGAAAAACGATATTAATGTCTTTGAGTACCTTGGACGACTCGATGAAGACCGAATCGCAAGGAGTTTTATGTCGCGCCTTGGTTTTATTCATGAAAATCGATACCAAGGTCTTTGAGTACCTTGGACGACTTAGTGAAGACCGAGTCGCAAGGATTGTTGGGTTGTGCCTTGGTTTTATTCATGAAAATCGATACCAAGGTCTTTGAGTACCTTGGACGACTCGGTGAAGACCGAGTCGCAAGGGGTTTTACGTCGTGCTTTGATTTTACTCATGAAAATCGATACCGAGGTCTTTGAATACCTTGGATGACTCGGTGAAGACCAAGTCACAAGGAGTTTTACGTCGTGCCTTGGTTTTACACATGAAAAACGATATTAATGTCTTTGAGTACCTTGGACGACTCGATGAAGACCGAATCGCAAGGAGTTTTATGTCGCGCCTTGGTTTTATTCATGAAATCAATACCAAGGTCTTTGAGTACCTTGGACGACTTAGTGAAGACCGAGTCGCAAGGAGTTTTGTTGTTGCCTTCGAAGGTGTTGGCGAAAACAGTTCTTCATTGATATGAGGATTCTTTAATTACATTCATTGGAAGTATTTCTTGAGGTGCTTTATATTGCAAGGACGCTTCAAAACTTCTCCATTCTGATTTTGTAATTGGTAGGTTCCCGAGTGGACTTCTTTTATGATCTTGTAAGGTCCTTCCCAATTTGTTGCGAGTTTTCCGTGTATGACTTCTTTATTGAAGGCGGCTTTTCGGAGGACCAGAACTCCTAGCTTGAATCTTCGTGGTCAGACCTGGCTATTGTACTGTCGAGCGATGCACTGCTAACTGATTATCAGAGATTGGAGTGCTTGCTCTCTTACTTCATCGACGAGGTCGAGTCCACTATTGAGACCGATCTGTTTGGCTTCCTTATCAAAGTGATGTAGCCGCATAGTGGCCATACTGACTTCTACTGGGATGTCTATTTTTGCTCCGTATGATAATCGGAATGGTGTTTCCTCAGTAGAGTTACTTGTGAGTTGTTCTGTATGACCACAGAATACCAGGGAGCTCATCGACCTAGGATGCCCTCATGGATTTCCATTAGGACATAGACCGACTCTTCTAGTCTAGGCATCGAAGATAGGGCCCCATCCTACTGCTTGTATAAGAGAGCCGGTAGAGTTGATCTCCCATCATGATATATCTTAAAGCATTTCTCTGTAGGCTCCTGGCTTCTACTCGGTCCTCTGGCAGAGTGTCATTTGGTAGATATTTAGATGAGTGGATCCATCCAACATGGCCCTAACCGTTAGCCTACCTGCATGATGGAGTCTGCCATTTCAACAATGGTAGGCTGCTTGAGGGTGTCTGTGTATACTGGCCCCCTTCCTGTCCCCGAGCTCGAGGAGCCCAGCTTAGAAAGAGCGTCCGCACGAGCGTTGTGGGCCCTCGGGACCTGATCGATTCTGAATTCTTTCAGCTTGTTTAATAGTTCTTTGACCTTTTCCTGATACGTTGCTATTCTGGGGTCCTTTGCTTCATACTCTCTCTGTCTACAGCTTCATTGTTTGAGGTTGGGAAATCGAAGGCGATTGCGTACTCGGAGATGTGTTTCTCCGGGTTGCGCAACACTACTCCGGCTCCGCTAACTTTTTCACCTGAGGAGTTATCTACTTTCAGCACCCACCATGATGAGAACTGTAGCTAATCATATTTGGGGATGTTGTTTTTCTTGGGCGCAGTCTTTTTGCCCGACTTTTGAATTAGAGGTGGAGTTGGCTCATGCGCCTATGAATCACCTTCCGGATCAGGGAATTTGATTAAGAAGTTGGCAAGTACATGAGTTTTACGTCGTGCCTTGGTTTTATTCATGAAATCAATACCAAGGTCTTTGAGTACCTTGACGACTTCGGTGAAGACCAAGTCACAAGGAGTTTTACGTCGTGCCTTGGTTTTATTCATGAAATCAATACCAAGGTCTTTGAGTACCTTGACGACTTCGGTGAAGACCAAGTCACAAGGAGTTTTACGTCGTGCCTTGGTTTTATTCATGAAATCAATACCAAGGTCTTTGAGTACCTTGGACGACTTCGGTGAAGACCAAGTCACAAGGAGTTTTACGTCGTGCCTTGGTTTTATTCATGAAATCAATACCAAGGTCTTTGAGTACCTTGGGCGACTTCGATGAAGACCGAATCGCAAGGAGTTTTGTTGTTGCCTTGAAGGTGTTGGCAGCAGTTCTTCATTGATATGAGGATTCTTTAATTACATTCATTGGAAGTATTTCTTGAGGTGCTTTATATTGCAGGGCGCTTCAAAACTTCTCCATTCGATTTTGTAATTGGTAGGTTCAGTGGACTTCTTTTATGATCTTGTAAGGTCCTTCCCAATTTGTTGCGAGTTTTCCGTGTATGACTTCTTTATTGAAGGCGGCTTTTCGGAGGACCAGAACTCCTAGCTTGAATCTTCGTGGTGGACACGGCTATTGTCTTGTCGGCGATGCTAGCGATTATCGAGATTGGAGTGCTTGCTCTCTTACTTCATCGACGAGGTCGAGTCCACTATTGAGACCGACCGCTTGGCTTCCTTATCAAAGTGATGTAGCCGCATAGTGGCCATACTGACTTCTACTGGGATGTCTATTTTTGCTCCGTATGATAATCGGAATGGTGTTTCCTCAGTAGAGTTACTTGTGAGTTGTTCTCAGATGACCACGTAATACCGTGGAGCTCATCGACCTAGGATGCCCTCATGGATTTCCATTAGGACATAGACCGATTTTTGAACATTCTCTTCTTCTCAGACTAGGACCAAGCTCACGGATCCTCCTGAAATGGCGAGGTACTCAAATATCTCTCAAGCTTGGCGAAAACGCTGCTACATTCTGTCGTCCACTGGATGTTATCTTTGGGCCCCTTGGCTCCCCTCAGGACTCTGAAGAAAGGAATGTTTCTTTCAGGTGATTTGGAGAGGAAATGGCTTAAAACCGATATTCTCTCATTTAGCTTTTGGATGTCCTTCACTATGCGGGGCTTGGCCATTCCTTCAATTGTGGCCATTTTGTCTGGATTGATTTCGATCCCACGTTGGGTGATCATGAACCCAAGGAACTTGCCTGATCGTACTCTGAAGGTGCACTTCGTAGAGTTAAGCTTCATTCGATATCAACGGAGAAAGCTTCTTCGAGATCAGCGACGCGGGAGTCGCCGTGCTTGGATTTCACTAGGATGTTGTCCACATATGCTTCCACATTGCGATCAGATTGCTCTTTGAAGATCTTGTTGATCAGTATCCGGCAGGTTGCTCTCACATTTTTGAGGCCGTTGGTCTGTTATGAAGGAAGTTTTCTCTTCGTCATGCTTTGCCGTCTTTATTTGGTTATAGCCTGAGAAGGCATCCATGAAGCTAAGCATTTTGTAGCCTGAGTTCCATCAACCAGTTGGTCGATTCAAGGGAGGGGAAAACTGTCCTTTAGGTAATATTTGTTGAGGTCGATAAAGTTGACACACATCCTCCACTTGTTGGCTTTTTTTACCAGCACCATATTTGCCAGCTATTCTGGATATTGGACCTCCCAGATGTATCCTGCTTTTAGTAGTCAGTCGACTTCTTCTGCTGCTACTTTTTTCTGATCCGAGATATCTCTTCTTCTGTCAGACCGGTTTGCAATGTCGGTCGATACAATAGCTCGTGAGCTATTACTTCTGGGGCTATACCCGGCATGTCTTCGGGTCCCTAGGCAAAAACGGCTACTTTTGCGTGGAGGAACTCGATGATCGTTACTAGCTGTGGTTTGGTCAGTTCCAAGCCAATTTGAACTTTCCTGGTTTTGTCGATGCTGAGTAAAAATTCTTTCAATTTTTTCACAAGGATTGTTCACTCCTTATCTTCATCCTTCTGTAGGTGGGCCTGAGACTTCTCAATTGGCAATGTTTCTGAGATTCCCTTACCTTTCATGGAGAGCATGTAACACGACTTGGCCCCGTACTGATTACTCCATGCAATGCTGACTCCTTCCGGGATTGGGAACTTCACCATTTGATGGTAGGTGGAAGGGATTGCTTAGTGATCGTTTAGGGAGGTTCTCCCAAGGATAACATTGTAGGCCGACTTGACGTCTATCACAATAAACTGGGCTCAGATCGTAGACTGGCGGGGGTAATCGCCAACGGCCATTGGTAGGGCGATCAACTCTTTCGATCGAATTGAATGACCCGAGAAGCCTACTAGAGGACTCGGACACGGCTGTAGTTCTGATCTGTCGATCTTCATTTGGTTGAATGCGTCTGAGAACAGGACATCGGCGGAGCTTCTCGTGTCCACCATAATCCTCTACTCGGAACCCGTTGATTTGGACAGAGATGATGATATGATTATCATAAGGTGTCATTACACTTTCAGATCGGCGATGGGGAATGTTATGGATTGATCCACCTTGGGCTTTTTCTCGCACAAGTTCATCTCAAGGGTTCACCGAGCATACTTTTTCTGAGCTTTGTTTGACATCCCTCCAGTTGCTGGGCCACCGTTGATGGTGTTGATGGTGCCCCTGTCACCGCCTTCTTTCGGTTTGTTTCTTTGCTAATTCGGCCGAGATGATCTTGACCTCCTCCGCTTAGGCCTATCCAGATTTGGCCCTTCATTGTTGCAGCCAATGTTTAAAAAAGCGGAAGCGCAAAGCGAAGCGCTAGATCCTTTGATGAAGCGAGACATAAGCTTCAAAGCGTGAGGCGTAAGCTTCATGAGTTTAAGCATTTTAGTTTTAAATTTGTAGAAATTATGAAGATATAATATATACTAGTATTATATAATTTACAAATATATACATACATGTCCTGATTAGTAAATAAGAATTAAATATGTGAAGTATAGAAACGAATCATAGTAAACTAAGCTACATGCATAATATATATATATTTTATTTACACTTACATGGTCATATTGAAAATACATAGGGGTATTTTAATGTTAGTCAAAAATTCTTTTATATCCTCTCATTTTGTCTAAAGCGTGTGCTTCAAAAGAAAAGCGCTTTATGAAGCGTGAAGCGCACGCTTCAATTATGATTTGAGCGATGAGGCGTAAGCTTTAAGGGATAAAGAGCTTCACTCTTGAGTTTCGAAGCATTTAGACTTTAAAAAGTTGTGAAGCGAGTTTCAAAAAAGCTTTTTCAAACATTGGTTGCGGCCATCGATGTATTTTTTAGCAGCCCTCTCTTGATGAGATCCTCAATATCTCTCTGTAGAATTCTGCAATCATCGGTGTCATGGCCATGATCCTTGTGGTAGCGGCATTATCATTGAGTATCCCTCTTATAGGGATCTGACTTCATACGAGGGAGAGTTTTGGTGAAATGTCCCTCCCTCTTGCTGGATTTGGTGCAATAATTGCAAGAGGGGCATTGAGGGGGTGGTCTCCATGACTCGCTCTTCGCCTTCCTTCCGCTGGGACTACTCCTCTGGGAGCGGGGTGATAGGTGATGAGGGAGGTTGGAGAGGAGGGAGGCAATAAAGGAGCTCGCTTGCGAATGAAATGAACTGCTGTTGGAGCGATTGTGCTAGCCTCTGGGATGACTTATATAGTTGGGCCTGAGTGACATAGCCAGCGCTAGAAGATTCTCCGGGAGTGTGTATGCTAGGGATCTGAAAGCGATTAGGATCAGAGATTCTTTTGAGAAAAGAAAAAGTGACCCCACGGTGGGCGCCAAACTGTTTATCTAAAAATTAATTTGCAGCTAGTGTTATGAGAAGATTAGGGGTCCTTAATCTCCTCTAATGGCTGATAAACTTGAAGGAGCAAATCCCTGCACAAGTAATAGACGTTAGAGGCTTCGGAGGAGGTTTCCCCGGCATGCACTCTGACGCTCAAGTTAGTGACTGAAAAAGTAGTAGCCAGAGAAATACAGTATTCAACTTAGGATTTAGATAGTCCATACCTTAGAACGGAGGGGGTAGAGGCTTATTTATAGGAGTGCAGGGACAAATTGGTAACTCGAACCGACTGGCAAAGTTGACTTTTTTACTTCCGCTTTACACATGTCATAAGTTGGTTGGGCGGACACGAGGGGCCGCCCTTACTGCATTTAATGTGATAGCGAGGGGGGATGGAGTTATGGGCGGCGTCCGAGGAGTCGTTATGACATATGGCCATGCATTTAATGCGATGCCGACCGGGTAGCGGAGTTAAGGGCGCCACCTGAGGAGTTATCATCATGTTTGGTCGTGTATTTAATGCTGACGAGACAGCCGGACGTTCCCTCTGTTGCCTAGGGACTAATATTCTTTGGTAAAGTCCGATTCAAAGGCGCCTTTCAACTCGGACTCGGACTCGGACTCTCTTCTAGTGGAATCCGACTTGAAAATGCCTTTTGACTTAGACTAGGACTATTGGAGAGGTCGGCCTAGTTGGTCAGGTTGTGTCTGTTTTTGGGTCGAGTCCTTTGGTTGTATGATCCAACCTATCTGACTGACACGTGGCGAAATCTTAGGAGTTTATCAAACTCGTGATTTTTAGGGCATAACAGGCCTACATTTTGTTTTCCCAACCAAATCATTGGCTTCAATTACAAGTGCGCAAATCTATGTTCACTTGGGAAGAAGCAATACCTACAATAACCGCTGATTTCTTTGCAAAAGAATAGAAAGGTTTCCAGTGCGTTAGACATGGATCACTCACTAAACTTTATGGGGGTCATAGGATCATACATACCTACTGAAAAGTAGAATGGAAAGTATTATATATATTTTTATATATTATTGATAGGCTATATAGCATGGATGCTTTTATCTTGAAGCTGTGTCATGTCAAACACATGTCGGGACGGGCCTGACATGTTAGATACCTTTGTTCGCATTTTTGCGAATCTTCTGTGCTTCGGTGTGTCACGTTTAAGTTGACATGGCTGCATCAATGCAACATAGGTGATAGGAGATGACATATGTTCACCAATGACATTCTAGTCATTTTGGAAAGGTAAAAAATTCAAAGTATCGACAAATAGGAATAGACAAAATATATGTAGATTGACAATGAAGTTCCAGTGTTTCTTCTAAACATGCACAGACAAAAAGGAGTTCAAGCAAGGTGCTAAACACATTGCTTCCTTTGGTATCCCCTTCGATTTCCTTAGAATCATGATGGTTGTTGATGGCAAGGACGTCCATGCTTTAATCCGATTTCAAATAATAGTATCTGTCATTGACTTTGCAAGCACAACTAGCTACTCTACAATGAGAATGGTGGGATATTCAGATGTTTAGAGTGTTTAGAAGTTTGAGTAAAGAATCTTGTTTTGCATGTGCCATGATACCTTTTTTTCCCTCTCAAAGTTTGTTCAAAGTTAAAAATCATAGAATTAATACAAAGTAACTGGGCAACCTGATTCATTAGGTGCTCTGCACTAATTTTAAGAACCGGTACATGAATATTATGAGGGTTTTTTCCTAGAAACCACCTTAATAATAGATTATATGAAACCACCTTTTATTTTAATTTATACATAAACCACCTTAAAGTTGGTTTTGTTAATCAACCACCTCCTAGTCAAATTTTCACTAAAAACTAAAAATAAGCTTAAAAATTTCAACTTCAAGGTATGTGAGTTGTATCCTAATAAGACCCAAATACTAAAAAATGTGTTATGTACATTGAATGTGAGTTTTTAAAGAGTAATTTTGGATTTTAAGTGAAGAATTTGACTGGAGGTGGTTGATTGCAACAAAAATCAACTTTAAAAGTGGTTTATGTATAAATTGAAAATGAAAGGTGGTTTCGTGATAAATACCCTATTTTTAAGGTGGTTTCTAGGAAAACCCATATTATGACCATGAAGCTTCTAGTCTCATTAGATGGTTCTGCTGTGATTGCATGCCTAAGAAGCTTAAATGTGAAACTGTCCTATCAGGATGTTAAATTTTATTTACGCTCTAATTCAAAGTAATTTTCCATAAACTAACTCAAAATCTTATTTGACATGAATCCTAATGTGTATTTAGTTTAAAGATTTTATTCGATAAAGCTTTATATGTCTATTGAAAGTTGATTCCATAGCTATCCATAAAAATTCTCTTTATCAAATTATAATAATAGATGTAGTTAATATCTAGAGATATTAAATATTTTGAACCAGTTGACATTGGGTATGAGATTCTATAATTTGATGTGCTCTCTTTAAATTATACCTAATATCTAAATTAGATAAAGGACTAAGTTAAATTCAACAAGTTCTTTTTAAATCATATCGAATTCTATGAATTAGACGAAATTCTAGATTATACCAAGGTTTCTAACTCTGTGATTTTTGGACAAAAATTCATAAGTTAGACTGAGATTTTGGATTAGAAAACTCCTTACCTTCTCAACATTAGATTTAAAATAAAGTAATGATACACACATACAAAATATGTATCCTATTAGTAGTGGGATAGGAAGAAAAGTGTTATAAAGATGGAATGATACATGGACTGTATGTCAGACAAGAAACTAGCTAAAGTATCAAGTTTGTGTAACTTCAAACATTCAAACATATAGGGACGGAAATGGATATTTGAAATAACCGAACATGCTTCATAGCTACATCCTTTTAAGTGAATACGGATATTTTAATTGTTGTAGGTTTCTTCCTTTGCCCTGTAACTATGAAGTTGTGAGGGTTGAGCATGCTCTAACAATGCCCTTGTAGGTTGCACACATTTTTCATGGGCTGAAACATGGATTCACGCAACATTGTATTGTTTGTAAATCCATTTTAAACGCATGACCTGTGGGATTTGAACCTTAGTTGCTCTAGCACCATGTTGAAGGTCCTTTCTCTGCACCAAAACTTGGAACAATGGGTGAGGGTTGTAATTTTATACTCTAGAATAATCAATGTCTGCATCATTTAGTATCTGCTCCATATACATATCTTCGTTATCAACGGAGCTGATGCAGATATTGTCTATTCCATGTAATCCTCATTAATTTACATAAGTGTTTATATAGTTTGTTATTACTATAAGTGTATAATAAAATAATACTTAATTAATATATAAGTGCTTCTTACTTTATAAAGTAGTTAGTTACTCGATGAATTTGGTAGTGCAAGGCTAACTCTGATTAACTTACAGAGAACTTCTTGTGATTTTCTAAAATTCATTTATGCTGTAGAGATATTCTTGGAGACTCTTGTGATGTTCTAAAATTGTTTTGGATGAAATGACTAACTCTCTCTAAATATTGTTGAACTCCAACTTTTCCTTTTAAAGTATCAATTTACCTATCATCTCCCTTATACTATTTTTATGAGTCCAATCCAATGTGGTCATTCTATGAGCCTACAATTAAGTACGTAGCAGATTGATGACGTGCTTGTGTTTTCTGCATTTCTGAAATGATTTTTTAGTTCAAAAAATGATTTTCCAATTCCAAAAAGGATATAAAGGGTTAAATGTTTGAATGATTTTTTTTAATTTGGAGGGAAAATCATTTCTAAAATTGCAAAGAAAAACACTATCACGCCATCGATCAAGTAGTATTTGACCATGAGATCACAAAATTGATGTAGAATGCGTTGCGGATGCGTTCATAGAGAAAATGGACCGTTAGAAATCCAAACGAGGACCCGATAAATGATATTGACTTACAACGAAGAATGAGTCGCAACTCCTAAATCGCTTGTTCGATTTGGATGACTAATAGATGAATCCCCTATTTTTTCGAGATAAAGACAACCAACACCCATGGTGGTTTGTTTGCCACCATTTGCTTTGTGAAATTCCCTCCGGATCAAAAGATATCGAGCTTTTTGTCAGTTTTTTGCTAATTTGGCTAATGATTTAGGAGTTGATTAGGAAATGAATCCAGTTTGATCTCAAATTTGAATGATTGATTTCCTCAATCACAGGGAGGTTTTTTAGGGTAGTTTTGTTATTTTAAATTTTTGATAAATTTTAGGTCCTAGTAGGAGTCTACTTTGTTTTTTCTATTTAAGCAGATAATTGGAAACCGTAGGGGCATCACCTTTTTATTAATAATATTCCCCTTTAAAAATTTCTTCGCGGATTCAAAGAATGCCCCTTGGTGGATTCCGAGGTTTTAACTTTTGCAGTGTGTTAAAAATGTCCACATTGAGTCCTTACACTTAGTACAAGCGGAAAGTAGGTAAATTGATACTTTGGATGGGAATGTAGGAATTCAACAGTATTTTAAGGAGGAATTAGTCATTTTGTCCAATTCTTTTATGCTACAGAGATTCTAGGAATTCAGATTTTATTAAAGTTTAAATAGTACCTCTTGGATTCATATATTATTTTTTACATATTCGCCGGATATCCTAGCAAATTTAGATATAAGTCTAAGTGGTATATAAACAGTAGTTATTTCTATATATCCAGGAACATTGGAGATATTGGATGAGAGATGAGAGGACATAAAATGCATTAAGATTAGTGTTGGGTAGAACATTCATAGAAGTTAGGGAAAAACTTGACTTTCTGATTAAAAAAAAGTGCGACGGAGAATGGCATTGAAAGAAAGAAATTGTTCTGGTGTTATCACTAGCAAATAAGGGAGATTTTGTTATAATAGTTGGCTACATAAAATCATATTTTAAGGAACACTGCCAACTCTATCTGTAGAAGGCAGCAGGCATCATAAAGAGACAGTGAAGCATTAGTAGCAGAAGTCAGTGGACGAGACCAATCAATCAAGCTGGAAAATTAGATCAATTAATATAGGTACTTCATAGTTGTGAACAGGGAACATTATGAAGATGTAGGAACGGTTCTGAAGTAAATGTCTAATTAGCTGCTGATGAATTAGGTCAGATTTGCATGTAGTTTCGACTGGAGTTTGAATTTATATCCACATGCTCGAGGAAACATTATGGCAACCCATTGGACCTATGACAAACTATTAGAATCAATCTGCCAATTAGATACGTTAGGGTCATAGAGTCAGCATAGAAGAGTTCTCAAATATCTATGAAATGTATAATGTATGCATACCAGTGACTTGTTTTCGGAATGAGTATGCATGAAGAAGAGTCAAAGATAAGTATCATAAACACTTCAGCTCTCATAAATTTAATGGAGCATCCAATCTTATAATCAATTACCAAGATAGGGGAAACTTTATTCACCTTGTCAAACAAGTGACTATCTTCATCCCAACAAACTAGTAATGCTAAAATAGTCACAAAAGCAGTTAAAAAAAGTAAAAGGAAAAAAATGGGAATGATCATTCACACATATAAAAAGAAAATATATAAAAAATTACACTTGCTTATAAAAGTTACAGGTTAGAATAAATTGGAAAAGCAGTAACAGCTTGTCCGCGAAATAAGAATTGTACATTCAATGGTGAAGTCAATAACCATGGCAATAATATTATTCTTTACATAAGTGTAGTGTCATATCAGATTAATCTTAAGAAATCAGAGGCTTGCAATATATGCCTTATCTAATTCACATGAAGAAAAAATGGTACAATTTTTATTTAAGAAAGTAGATGCTATGAGAAAAAAGTTCTACTGTTAAGAAATTTTACCTTGCAAAATTGTCATAGAAATTTGTTAAAAATGAATCTGATTGAAATTTCCTAACAGAAGATACTAGTGTTTCCAAAGTTCTACCACACACGAAGATTCCAAAGTGGACCCAAACTGAACAAAGATGGAAAGATCAGAAACTACTTTTCGACGATGAATATCCTTGTTAGGTCGCTATGCCACTTTTATATGGGTAGTAAATTTGAAATTTTAATGAGATATCTAATACAAGCTTAGAACGTTATTGTGATTCCGTGATCTATGTTTCTTATTTTTATTAAAAAAAACATCGGGCTATACTGCTATTGACCAGGAATTATATTTTGCATTTAATTTGGATGTGAAGGCCCCAACTTGACCAGATGGTATAATTTTGTAGGACTCAATGGCATTCTGATAAATGCTTGACCCGGATCAGGAGTCCTTGATGTCATTAGATCCTGGAAAAATCTATATATTTCAAGCACCTCATGGAAAGACTAAAAAGCTAAAAGTCCAAAACCTATTACTAAGCATTTATTCAAATATATGAAGCACTAATGCTTATCAATTGTAGCAATCAGTTTAGTCAATTCTCAAGTATCAACATCAGTGCTTCCCATTTAGTATAAAAATGTCATTGGGCGTTTTATGTTTTTGGTCACATTTCTTTGATCAATTACGTGGGCACGTACTTGTCTATCTGTGTGCACATTAAACTGCTACATTTTGTAGGTGTGACCATACTATATGCGTCTTTTACGATTTGCTGTATGTACTATGTACTTATCTGTGTTATGATGTATCTGCAGTTCTATTAGTGCTACATACCCCGTAACGTCATATACTTAAGTTAGAAGACCTGTTCTTCAGTTCTGCTGAACATAGTCAATTTGTGACTAACATATATATTCTAACATCTCCTAGATTCTTGATCAGAAAACTGTTTAATTCCGTGTTATTATTTCTAGTTTTAAGCCGGCCACGGTGGTTATGACTTCAGATCTTCCATTGGGATCAGGTCTAGGATCATCTGCTTCTTTCTGTGTCTCAATTGCAGCGGCTCTTCTCGCACTTTCTGATGCCATTGAGAGTAAGGAGTCTGGTTGGTTCACATTAGGGGAGAATGAACTAAAGCTCGTGAATGAATGGGCGTTCGAGGGTGAAAAAATTATTCATGGGAAGCCTTCCGGTATTGATAACACAGTGAGCACATTTGGTATGTAATTTGATTCAGCATTCTCATGTACACGGTTTTCTTTTTCACTAAAAACTCATCCTTCTGCAAGTGTTATGTGGGAAGGACTACATAATGCGTTATCTGCATACTTCTTTAAGGTTTTGCACATTATTTTAAGACTGGTATAAGTAATTTCATCTTCTTGCCCAGTTAAAAGCAAAATATAATTAGTATCTGTTCTTAAAAACTTGAAAATGGAAAAACTTATGTCTTTATCTGAATAAAAGGCTCTGGTCCTTTCTGCCATACATATATTCATGCACTTTACTATATGCGCCTCCAAATTATGGTTATTGCATGCATTCTATCCTTACAATTTGTTTTCTATCTAATTTTTTCACACTTGGTGTTTTTTATAACCTTTTTTTTTTCCCCTTTTCCTGTCGGTGTTACTCTTTGGCAATTATGGTACGGTGCATGTCAAGGTGATCTCTGTACAAGCTCTGTCCATTCTGCATATCATACCCATTGCTGATGAATAAAGTTTTATAATATCAATGCTTCCCCTCCAAATGATGAGTTCCATATGATACTAAAGCTTAAGTTTATGAATGTATTCAGCATATGTTGTTTAATAAAACGCGCACGTACACATGCTCGTGGGCGCGCACACAAGCACAGGTGCACGCGCATGCACAGGCACGCACGCAAGCGCACGCACAGGCACGCACGCCCGCCACACACACACATCCCCGAGGTAGTTAGATGGCATAAGGATGCAATAAAATTTGCACTAGATTGGTTGGGTATTTGAGGTCTGAAGCAAAACTAGTTCCTCATATCTGACTCTAAATTCTTAATGCACCACAGTATAGGCCAATTGTAAGAACTATTGATAACTCTTGAAAGTGAAGTTAACTATATTATTCCAAACTTCAGTTTCAAATGAAGTTAGAATATTAGTTACCTCTCAGTTGGACAAAAACTGGCTGCTAAGTGGTCACTGCTGGGGCGCTTTCCTTGTTTCAACAGTAAAATATTTGGATATTCATATTACATTTTGCTTAGGGTTTTTACATCAAAACCACCTTAACTTTGTCCCAAATTGATGGTTACCGCCTACATTTTTTATTTTTGATGTAAACCAACTTAACTTGCTAACATGTTTGCAATGCCACACCTAATCCAGTTTTCAGCCAAAAAAATACACGAAATGACCATTTTACCCTCATCATTTTCTTTTTTTTTCATCTCCTTCCTCACAAACCCTAACCCTAACCCTAACCCTATCCTCCTCATCCTCTTCTCCCCATCTTCCCTCTCCCTCCTCCCCCAACTCCCCTCCTCTCTCTCGTCCTCCCTCTTCCTTCCGACCTCCCACTCTCCCATTCTTTCCCAAATAGGAACTAGGATCAGGGTTAGGGTTTGGGGGAGGTGGTGGTCATGGGTTAGAGTTAGTATTTTGGAGGAGATGGCGGCCATGGGTTAGGATTTTGAGGGAGGTGGTGGCCATGGTTTAGGGTTAGGGTTTGTAGAAGAGGAGGATGGAGGAGGCTAGGGTTAGGTTAGGGTTTGTGAGGAAAAAGATGGGGGTAAAATGGGAATATCAGATGTTATCGTGGGTGAACAGTAAAAAAAGTGCGACATTGCAAACATGTTAGCAAGTTAAGGTGGTTTACATTAAAAATAAAAAATGTAGGTGGTAACCATCAATTTGGGACAAAGTTAAGGTGGTTTTGATTTAAAAACCCTTTTGGTTATAGACCTTTCCATTCTGGGTAGCCTCAACAATAAGTTGGACTTCTGCTGACACCAGCTATCTATCATCATCTATTTTCAGTTTCATAGCTAGTTACCCAAGACATCATTTGCTTGCTTTGGATTGGTTCTCTTATTCTACCTTACAAAGTTACATGCTGTAAAGTTTGGGGACACCTCTCTGTTTCTCAGCTCTGGAATTATATTTGCCTGCAACTCTCATTTTCCAATTTACATTTTTTTTTCATGGATGTTGTTAAGATCTGATCATGGTGGATTTATTGCAATAGGAAGCATGATCATGTTCAAATCTGGTGAGTTGACTCACATGAAACCTACCACACCTCTGAAAATGCTCATAACCAATACAAAAGTGGGGAGAAACACAAAGGCACTGGTTGCTGGTGTATCTGAAAGAGCTTCACGGTATCCAGATGCTATGTCATCTGTGTTTAGTGCTGTTGATTCTATTAGCACGGAGATGTCTACCATTATTCAGTCACCTGCTCCAGATGACATCTCTGTTACTGCAAAGGAGGAGAAGATAGAAGAGCTGATGGAGATGAATCAAGGTTTACTGCAATGCATGGGAGTGAGCCATGCCTCCATCGAAAAGGTGCTCCAAACAACTCTAAGGTATAAATTGGCATCCAAGTTGACCGGGGCTGGTGGTGGAGGCTGTGTTCTGACTTTGCTACCTACCTGTATCCTTTTCTGACAGTTTTCTCTACTCGA
The DNA here is from genome assembly GCA_012295165.1 of Asparagus setaceus. Lineage (NCBI taxonomy): Eukaryota > Viridiplantae > Streptophyta > Magnoliopsida > Asparagales > Asparagaceae > Asparagus > Asparagus setaceus. Next base: position 66,960,845 of record CM022702.1, read on the forward strand.
TTATTTATTCTGCCATTACATATACAAGGTTTCTCTAAATTTGTATCTTTCTCAAAGTCATCAAGCCCTATATTTTCCCTTTAACATAAAATCTTTATGAAAGAAAAGAATCATGGATACCAGGATCCTCCGATAGATGAGCTTTATCTTTTAACTAGCACAATAAATAAGAAAGTCATCTTTCTCAGTCATTCTGGAGAATCATGCTTGAAGTGACTTCCTGAATTATCAGTTATAGGATACAACTTGATTTTCACCACTAATTTAGCTAGAAACCCGTTTATATTTCTGATATCAGCAGAAGACTTTTTCTGCCACCCACCCCAAGTTATCAATGTAGCCTATAGAACTGCATAATGTGATCCCTTCGGTCTTACCAAGCTGTCCCCGTGTCAATTCTGTTTGCAACCTCTCTGGGAGATTATTCTCTTGAATAATTTGTTTAACGAAGATCATGCTACCTTTAAATGCTTTTTTCACATTCTTTAGCTTCATCTTGAGTTGGTTCCGCAATATTAACTCTCCCTTTCTCAACCACACACTTCCCAGTTTCTTACTCCATAAATATGAAAGACCATTGTTTTTGAACATTAGATAAGAGCCTCAAGACTTCCCAATGTGTTTGGTGTAACAAGCATGGGAATAGTATAGCTTGACCTAAGGAAATCATACTTAAAGAGAAAACATTGTTTTTGAACATTAGATAAGAGCCTCAAGGCTTCCCAATGTGTTTGGGGTGACAAGCATGGGAACAGTATAGCTTGACCAAAGGAAATCATACTTAAGGAGAAAACATTGTTTTTGAACATTAGATAAGAGCCTCAAGACGACCAAACACCGCCACCCCCCACCCCAAAAATAAATAAATATATAAATTAAACACAGACACACACACAGGCAAAAACAAATTCATTACTAACTAAATCTTGATTATTCCAAGACAACCTAGAAATACACATTTTCATGTCCAAGAGATTACATTGATGAATCAGTAACTTCTCTGGGAGTTGTCTCCAGTGATATTGCTTTAACCCCCAACTATCTGTCCACACGCCTCACCAGGCTATGCAGTCCTTTGCCACTAATGGAGCAAAGTTCATCATTGGTCATAGTAGTTCTAGTTCATGAGAATGTGTTAGTTTATCTTCCGAGAAGGCACCTTTGTAAATCATTATGATCAAACTTGCTTGTTATAACTGGATGGTAGTTTATTATTAAAATAGATAAATGGTGAACATTATTTTCTCCGTATTATGGAGTTACTGAAGCTTTTTTGAAGTCATGGAGCAGAAGCCCATAAGCTGACTTATAAGTGAACATTTTATCTTGTAAGAAGATGGTGATAAATCGGGAGAATTTAAATAAGATTATGACATGCTCGAAGAAAGTTATTAATCTTTGGGAGTTTTTGTCATTGGAAATGCCTTATAAATCAATATACCTGGCATTAAAGGAGGATAGATTTAAAGTAAGTCTTATGAAAATGCAGTTTATAAAAATTAAAATTGGAAGAAAATCTTACTTGTATTCAGCTTGCTTGTGGTGCGTAAAGAATGAGGTGAAAGAGTAATTGCTGGAAACTGTTCTTGTTTATATCTGATAATAGTTGGTGTAAAGCAAACGGCATTTTCAAGAGCAAAAAAGATGTTATGCTACCCTGGGGAAATTGTCTCCTTACTAAAGAGAAAAAGGTATGACATTGATACAAAATAGATCATTGCAACTATATAGCTGCCACTCACAGGAATTATGTAATAACAGGGATCCTGGTACCCAGTCACCCTAAGTAGTTGGGCAAAGGAAAATAACAAAATAAATCCTTCTATCCCAAAATTTGGGGTCGGTTACATGAATCCTACTATTCCACTCGGTTCTGTTCAGGCTTATATCCTCCACTAATTTAATCATTATTATAATCATTACTATATTTTTCTTAACTGCTTCTAATCAAGTTCTCACATGCCTACCTCTAGTCCTGCTTACTCCATTAATTATATTTTTATTTATTTGTGCATTTAATAGTCTCCATTGCACAAGACTCAATTATCTCAAATGATTTTTCTCATTTTATCCTCAATAGGTTCAATCTCTAACTTCCAACTAATGCACTTATTTCTTATCTTTTAGTTACATGCACTTGACCATCGTAATATTGTCATTTCTGCTACACATTACTTGTACATATTCTTACCTGCTCAACACTCCGACCCATAAAGTATTATGGGTTTTACAACTGTCATATAGAAATTTCCCTTCAATCCAGAGATTTCCTACAGTCACATAGGACTCTAGGCACTCCTCCACTCTTAACCATCTAGATTTGATTCGATGACCCACATCATGCTCAATCTCCCATCTTGACAACTAGGTGATCCTCAATGAAGGATAAATAACTGTAATATTATAGTTAATGCAAAGTGTGTAGAGAATTCATTGGGAGGGCGTAATGGAGAATTATCAAATCATAGAAAGAGGGAACACCATTGCTAACTTGCATAGTGATATGTGAAGGTGTGTAAATTATGTTATTAACTGCAGCATTTCAGTTTCTGGCTCTTGATGGAAAATTCAGAAGCTAGTAGTAGATGATAGCCCCTAGCCCTATGCCAGAAGCTTTTAACATGTTAGAAGTTTGTCTATTTACTTCTCATTATATGACTATATTGGCTAGTATATTTCATTTCAGAACTTGGCAATTATAGCCATCAGTTCGCTGGTGTTGAAAGATTTTGGTCATTTATGTGTGTTTGAGCTTGAAATTTACAATGGATTGGGCATATCTATCAAAGTGTCACTTTGGTTTCAATATTTATACTACATTTTCAACAAAAACAGATTTAGTTCACTTTATTATGAGAGTGAAAAAGGATAAGCCTTTTTCATGTACAAGATAAGATGTAGACTTGAGTTTAAGGCCATATCTACTACACACCCAAATCATCTTATCCTAAGATTGTGGTTTTCAGTGTTCATATTCGTTGAGTACTGTTTTGTTAAACAATACAAACTTTACTGAAGTCCCTGCAGTTAATCCTTCTTATGAGGATTGAGACGTTTTGGTGGTCCTAATGCTGTTTCAGATTAGCAGACATAAACTAAGCTAGGGAGTTTGAAGCCTCAAATGTTTCCACTGCTAGGTACAAGACGCACACACACCATCTCATCCAGAAATACTGACTCCCACTATGCTGACAGGCATTATTTATGTTAAGATTGACCAATAATTTGTAACTTTGAGATATATGAGCAAACCATTATGTACAACAAGATATTTGGAAATACTCCTGTCAAGGAATTATTTTAAACTTTAGGTTGATTCTGGTACTTCTATAATTTTTGAATTTCTGATACTAATTTTACCTCTCTGTAACTTAGTTATCTTTTAAAATTTTTGTCGTAGCAACTCATAATGACACACCTATACAAAATATTAACTTGTGATATTTTACATCATTTATCTGCTTGGAAATAATGTACCTGAGTTAGAAATGCTTGCAATCTGTACTAGGTGGTCAAATATGTTTGATCATACCTCACCTCTTCATTGTGTGTGATATGGTGTCAAGATTTGAATCTATGTTTCTTTTTTAATGTTGCTTTCCATTATTTCAAATACATTTGTGTGATTTGGAAAATACCTTGACACATGGATTAGTACTATCTAGCACGGTTGTGGATAAAGTCATTGCTGAACTCGAGTCCTGTGGATTTCAGTGCTTCAAAGCTGAAGTTGGTGTTAATGGGGTTGAAATTTGTTTTAGTTGATAGAGATAATCTCCTATCAAGCAAGTAGGCATGATAGATTTTATTACTTGTTCTATTCAAAAAGAAAGAAGAAAAATTAATGAAGATCTCCGCTCTTCATTCTCATTCTTTTGCTTTCTTTCATGTTGGATCGACTAATTCTCTTCATTAGTGAACACTTGAGGAATTCCAATCATAAAGTTGATATATTTCATATACACTAGTGTACTTAGTTTCCAATCCAGAACTTGTTGTGTTCTTATTTTTCTTTATCGGCTTATTCTTTCTAGCTTGTTATTTTGTTTGTTGTGTTTATGTGCAGTTCATAGTCATGCATGGTGGAGATAGAGGTAAATAACTAGTTCCCTATATCTTCTTAATTTGTGGCTTTTAATTTAATAACAAGTTTTATGTTGGTATCAATCTCCTGCTTTTATTCGATTCCTGCAAATGCCCTCTTTTTTATGTACTTGTTCTATTTTAGTCAATCTAATTAGGTGGATTGTTGTTCATGTTGAAATAACTGGAGATTGCTGAGGAGTTAGTAAATGATGCGTACAGTTTATGCATTTTGTTTTTCTTCCCATGCCTGTAGATATGGACACGAGAGTGTCATAATCTGGTACAAAATTTGAAATGTGTCTATTGCCTCGGGGCATGTTTATATGTGACTCTTATGTAATATATAATTGAGTTTTTGTTCATATATGAACTGAAACTAATTCAATAAAAGAATTAATTGCGGATAGACCCTGTATACTATTGCCGAATTGCGGATAAAATTCATGTAGTTCTATTGTTGTAGATAGAACCCCTGAATGAAACTTTGATTCTTTTGCCCGTGGAAAAAGAGAAAATTATTATTATTATTATTATTGACAAATAGACCACAGGAGGGGTTAAAAGAGTTGAAAATTTTTCACCTAGGGGGTCCATATGAAATTGGGCAATAAAATAGGGGGTCTATCTGCAACAATAAAACTACAAAGGGTCTCTCCGCAATTGGGCCATAGTAAAGGGGTCTATCCGCAATGAATTGTTAGACAAACAATCTTTGAAAAATTAGCTTCTACCAGAATAGGGTTGGGCGTGGGCCGGGTCGACCCGCGGGTTGATCCGGCCTAGCCCGCCATGGGTCACGACCCGGCTTGGCCTGTAGTGGGCCAGGCCCGACCTAGCCCATGACATACCCGGATCACGGGTCTACTGGTCTAGCCCTGCACTGGTTAGAGAAGTAGGCCCTACCACTTCAACCCATCCCTACCATGATATATTTTTGGTTAGCCTACTGCCTTTTAGCCTTTGTCCAGGTTAGTGCCGACAAAGCCAAAAGGCCATAGATATTTGGCTCGTGGACCTTTTGGCCATTGAAAAACAAAGCAACGATCTTTAAGCTCGCTGCTATATACTTAGAATGATTAAAATTTTTAATACAAGTTTAAAAATAATTTAATACAAATTTAAATTACTAAAAAATAAATTAGAAATAATTTTATAATTGTAAATACAAGTTTAATATAATTAAAAAGTTAAAAAATTAGGAAAAAAAAGTTGGACAATAAATGGGCCTGCCCCACGCCCGTGCCTCAAGGTTAGACCCCACCAAGACCTAGGGGAGTAATACTGGTCCAGCCCCGCACCGAGATTAGAGAAATAGGTCCGACCCATTTTGACCCGGCCAGGCTCAAATCAAGCCCGGCTCGGTCTTGAACCCGGCGGGTCTGATCACGGGCCTAAACCAGCCCGGCCTATGCCAACCCCTATACCAGAAAAAGGCATAACATATTTCATCCAGTATACATTTTCAAGGTGGATAACAATCAGTTTGTTCATTTCTGAAGTCAAGAGTTTCAGCTTGGGTTTTTAACTCTATCAAAGTTCATGTGAATTACTGTACAAAGATTCTTGGGAGAAAATCTTGTCCCATCATAGAACCCAAGTGGCCAGAGTTCAACCCTGACTCACAATGAACCTTCCCCAAATTTTTACTGGGCTGTCAAATCTCATGAATCATTGGAGGAAGTCTAAGAAAATTGTTTATTTGCTTTATACTACAAACCAAAAGATGCTAATTCTATCTTTACTAATGGAATCTATTCAAACATGAAAATATTATTCTATTCCATATATGAAACTAAGACGAGTGGTATTTATGTTTCCTTTTTTTGGCTAGACTGAGAGCGCTAGAGGAGATGTTTTTCTTCTTTATATTTAATGAGAAATTAGTGGTACTGTTAAAGACACAAAATAATAACACTTAAGCATAAAATAATGCTATGTGTCATGTTATTTTAATATTTAATTAGAATTTTTATATGACTGAGTTTATTTTCTATCCATAATTAAAATTCTCATCAAATGAGATCTATCTAGAATTAGAAAGCTCTAATTATAGTCAAATTTTTGTAAACCTAATCAAATCATGTTTATCCATAATTTTTTAAAAAAAATCTATTAATCACATTTTTCAATTCTCTTCTCTTTTATATATAAATGAGAGATTGGTTCACGATTAGCTTTATATTTCAAAAAATTGCCACATGGCTCTCCTTACATTTTAAAAGATAAACTTCACCAAACGTCCAATAAGTTTGTATATAATGAGAAATTGGTGGTAGTAAAGGCACAAAACAATAACAACTAAGCGGACAAAACAATGTCATGTGTCATATGTTATTTTGATATTAAATTAGAATTCTTATATGATTGAGTTTATTTTTATCAATAATTAAAATCCTCATCAAATTAAATCTATTTAGAATTAGAAAGTTCTAATTATAGTCAAATATTTGGTAATCGAATCAAATCATGCTTATCCACGATTAAAAATTTTAATAATCATAATTTTCAGTTCTCTTCTCTTTTATATATAAAGGAGGGTTGGTTTGCAATTAGCTTTATATTTCAAAAATTGTCACATGGCTCTCATCAATTTTAAAAGATAAATTTCACCAAACCTCCAATAAGTTTAATCGTTTGACACTTGGCCCGCAAATTTTTTTAAACCCCCGATAACTTTTCGAATTTTAGAAACCCACAATAATATTTTGAGTTTTTGCATTTAATCCTATAAAGACATTACCCCATAATTTTACATCGACAAACATTATCCCTTAAGGGCAATTTCGCCCCTCAAATCATTTATATTTGCAGATTAACCTATAAAATTATGAATAACTCCTGATAAATACAAAAATTACAAATAGCCCTCTCAAAAATATGAAACTACAAACAACTCATGAAAAATCTAAAAATTAAAAACAAGTCCTTTAAACACTAGAAATTATAAAGAACCCACTAAAAATTTTAAAAATTATAAACCCACCCCTTAAAATTCTTAAATTTTTAGATAATGTCGTGAAAACTCCAAAACTACAAACAAATCCCTTAAAAATATGCAACCCAAAACTTTAATATTACATATAGCTCCCTATAAAATAAAAATTACAAACAACCCTTTTAAAATCCAAAATTAGAAACAACCTCCTAAAAAGTTAAAATGCGAACTCGAAAGTAATAAACTATCATTATTAGGGATTTTCTATGAAGTGTTATTGTGGGTTAAGTTATAAATCAAAAACTTATTGGGTGTTTTCTTCCAAAATTTATTGGAGGCATTTTGATCATTTGACCACACATTAACTAACATTGTTAATTTGGAAGCTTTCTGTCAAAAGTTTTTGAGGAGTTTAGTGAGAGTTTCAAAGGTATTGGGGGTTTAGTATCAAATGCCTAAACTTATTAGCAGTTTAATGAAATTTACCCATATTTCAATTTTTATAGAGCGGATGAGTATCAGTGGTTACATGTGAAGACTTTATATCTATTGAAGAATAGATTAGTGGTTGCTACTGTCACAACATACCTCGGCTGTCAAATTAGTATGAGAACTAAAATCCTAAATGGACAGGATAATCAAGTGAAAGACATCATAAATAAAGAAAATCTGGATGTGTTATTCTGTGAGCATGAGGACAAATTAAACTACATAAAAGTGTAGTAGAGATGGAAAAAGAAATGGTTTAAATTCCCCTTTATATGTAAAAAGAAATTTGTGATTTACTATTAACATTACATCCAAAAAAATACCGCCATGTATCCCTCCTTTGGAATAAAAACTATCCACACACTTATTAAATAAGGTATTTTTGTGTGGAATATTTATAAAAATAAAGATATTATAAAGGAAGGATTGATGGTTAAACCATCTAATTTGAATTTCATATTTTGCTTATTTTATATTTTTTGGTACTGCATTTTATATTTCCTTTATAAGAAAAAAAAAATTTGGCTCAAGTTATCTACTTTTGAAGGAGTAGCAGCTCAAAGAAAAAAATTCAGTATGTTCGTACTATCACTTAACCTTTGTTCGTGTCCCATTACCACCCGACGAAGAGGAGAGAGAGAGAGAAAAAAGAGGGAAAAAGGGAGGGAAAAAAGAGGGCGGGATGACATGGAATATAGGAGGATATTTTTAAAATTTTTAAAAGTACGTGGACAAAGGGGGGTCGGAGCATGTTTTCTTTGGGTCAAAGAAGTTTTTAGTATTGCTGAAAAAGTGAAGGAGCAGAGCACTCAAATTCCTATATATTCGTAAAAGAGCTGGATGCAATTTTTCCTTTAAAAATTACCATAAGAAGACTTCTCTTATACCCATAAAAAGATTTCGTGTTCTCTCTACGAAAAAGCGAAACGGAATAAAGAAAAGAAAAATCTTGATTTTCCTGATCCCAAGGTCTAGCAATACGAACGAGTGACCGCCTCAACGCTTTCCCACTTAGACCACGTAGATTAGACAACGACCTAACGTGAATTGCCCCCACAACTACAAGTAAATGTGCCCTCGGTTAATTTCCCAACCACTTAAAAGAAAAACTTTATTAATCTTGGATCTCCAACATGACACATTGCTAGTTTACTACTAGGGGTTTTTGGTGCGGGTCATGCACGAGACTCTCTCTTGGTCTTGGGCTTGGTGTCAGTGCACGGTGCACGCCCCACTCTCTTCAATAAAGCCCTTCACCCTCTTTATCGTAAAAACCATGACCATGACAACACGTTGAAGATATGGTTGGTTTGTTGCCCCTCGTAGGCCAATGCCATGTTATTGGGCGCGCGCTCTAATATTGTTTACGGTCTATAGTATTAATGAACAATCTAAGGGTCAGTTTGGCAAAACATTTAAAATTGGGCCAAGATTGATCCTGACCCGATTTTATTCTAAACTGGGCTAGAATTATTCCATAGAGAGGGTGGTTTGAAAAAGAACCCGTTTAAAGGCCAAAATTTAGCTTTAAAAAACTGGGCCAATTCTGGCATTGTTTTGTCCAAACACAAAAAAAGAAAAAATTGGGTCAGGTTCACTCCTGACCCAGATTTAAATAATTGCCAAACACACCCTAAGTTAACAATATTATTATTTTTTTGATGTACCATTAATGCTATAAATTGGGTCACTAAATACTTCTTACATTGTCTAATGAAGGATTAATAACAGAACATAGTGGATGCGAGTGCAATCTTGTGAATCCTAAATGAGCCACTAGAACACCTAGTGTGATTTCACCTGTGGCTCGCTCGTCTGATCCAAAACATTCCACTCTAATGTGATTTGCATTTGATCTCTCAAGTCTTAACTAGAGCATGTGAATGTGCCATGCACAGAAGCTTCACGCCAAGCAATATCAAACATAATCATTTGCAGGCTGAAGTGGAGCAGTAGGGATTGGAACCGCAACGGGTCATAATTTTTGGCATTCTAATAGTTACGTACCAACTTAATTAATGAAGAAAAATGATCCAAAAGCATGTGATTAGTCTCCCATTTGATTTTATTCTCCTATACATATATATAGAAATTAAAGCACCTAGCAGTCTTTAGAAACCACTATGTTTTTGTATTTTGAGAATGTCAATTTGTAGTGGTGAGTTTGTAATAACCTGCACCTATATCTTTCAGTTGAAAGACTTTTATCATTGCAGATAGAGACTATTTCTCGAGTTGTGTCTTTCATCTTTGTGCAGGGGTCATGCTCATCTTCTCTGTATCTTTCCAGTTTCATCATTTTGTTACCTCCAAGATTATAGTCCAAGTTGAGAAATATACTTTTATTAATTTTACACTAAAAATCAAGTGACCTTTTAACAACTTTTTCTGGACTAAAATTTGGACTAATTAAGTAGAGATTAAAATAACTTCATCATAATTTAAAATTCTCTTAAAATGTATATTTTATTTGAATACAAATCTAGATGGTTCTGGTATGCTATTATTGTTCATTGTATCAAATCTAGAATATTTCTGGTATGTTACTGATGTTCATTGTATCAAACATATTGCAGTTCTTTTAAGAGATGGTGCAACAAACAAACCAAAAGTCGGTGTGAAGACTTCAAATGCGACTAATTACAATGCTAATGATGCATTTCATTGGTCTCATGTTGATCGCCAATATTAATATATATTATTAAAATTAGCCATACGAAACTTAGCAAATTAAACAGCTGCCCTACTAAACTTGAGGGCCTACGAACCCTAAAAAAATTTTGATAAATTATACATTATCGAAGCGGTGCACCAATTATTTTGGCTATAGTCCACCTTAAGCATCTTCTACGGTTGACAAAGATGATGATGACTTAATTTGAGAATATATTATGACATAAAATATGCTCTTAGATCTTATATAATAATGATATAGCACTCGCCGTTGAGTTCGGTTTTAAAGGGAAAAATAATAATAACTACCATACTCAACGATGATATCAGACAATTATTATTAAAAACTAATTAAAGGGACATGCAATGACCAGTCTTGAGAGGGTAATATTGAATGGAATCTAGTGACTCAACCTTACATACTGGTAGTAATCTAAGAGAAAAACAACCTTTGGATCAGTGCACTTTACATTATAAAATTATAACCCTCAATCATGTATCACAATTTTAAAGTTTTAGTATAGTGATAGAATCCTTTAACATGGTACTAAAGCAACTCAGATTCGACTCTTACTGGTCACAAATTGTAAAGCAATCAATTCTTAGAGCACACTTATTCAATGGATAAGGTCTATTAGATGGTTTCGACGACGTTGAAAGATAGTTCCTTATGTATACAAAACTATTTAGTCATCTATAGATGTTTGATGCATTTAGATGTCTATCATTAGATTAGTGCAAAGGTGATGGATTTGAACTGCATGTATTCTAGTTAGTATTCTCTCTTTTTTGCATCAACTGCCCCATGTGCATGGATAATTAGATAGTTATTCTTGTTAAAATAGTTGTGATTATTATTTTGTAACAATAGAAGGGAATATAGAACCTTAATCATATATAAAGGAATTTGGTGTCACCCAATCATAAAATTCCAATCTTGACTAAATTACAAGGAGTTGATTCCCAAGGTATAACAACCAGAAAATTTTATAAGAGAGCTAATATTCTCCTGCTTTGGAAATGTTAACTCATATCGAAGGAAATGTTAACCAATTACTTGATCAGTATGAATATTAGTTAACAAGCAGATTGGATTCTGTTTGCTAAAAAAATGGATTGATTATTTGTACCAACTGAAACTGCCAAATTTTTAGAGAGGCGTTATTTAAGCATGGGGCAGTGTTCTCATCAGTTGTTGGGACTTGGGGAATATACATTTTTCTATATATTTTGATAAGTACTTAGAGCATATACAGTTTGCATGGTTTTGTTCTTGAATATTCTTAAGAGTTAATTGCGAATAGGCTCTTTATACTATTGCCCAATTGCAGATGAACCCCCTATAGTTCTTTTGTTTGACTCTTTTACCCTCAAGAAAGGAGAAAATTATTTTATTTTTTTTTCGGTGACTTGCCCACCGGTTCGCCTCTGGATTCCCAGAGACTACGTCCAGTGTTCGAGGCTGAGAGGGGTAAGGTTTTGACCTCTGGCCCCGAAGGATTTTTTTGCGGGGGTGGGGGATCGAACCCGGGTTCCCCGGCTTTCCCCCACCCCGAGCACACTCCCCCTTACCAAGTGTCAAAACAAATTACTCGGCCGTCTATATCTACAATAATAAAACTACGGGGGCTTTTTGTAACAAGGCGGTGGTACAAGGGGTCTGTCTGAAATTAAACTTGTTTTTTTAAAGAGAGTTCTTTGTCTGCAAGGGATTGGTGTGATTGCTACTTGTCTTGATTAAGAGGAATTTTATTGTATATCATATGTGAACATCAAAGATTGCTTTTGCCAATGATCAATTGGGTCCTTTAGTTAACTATATTTATATCTAATTTTTTTATTTTCTAGGATTAAAATATTTGTAAAATCAGTGTTGCAATCTCGGTGTAGCTATCACCATTATTTGTATTCCCGTCTTTATCAGCATGTTACAAACTCACAATCAGCCATGAGCTATATAAAGAAGTCAAGTAGGCCCCACATATAATTGACCAAAATGGTAAGAACTTCGTTTTTTACAAGTTCATTATACAGAATATATGCTTCTGCAACAAGGTTCTGTTACCTTCAAATTGGTTGTAAAATAGTTGTCAAGAAGAGGAATGTCGTGATCTTAATTATAAGTAAGCACTCATATCTAAATAAGCCCAAAAAGGGGGGAAAATTATAAATCGATCTTAAGTTGTATTCTCCTCCTTAAGGTGTGCAATAATTAGATCATCTAATTAATTAGTTATGTAACATGATATTGATTTAATTTTCATAGATCAAGCAATTGATGAAAAATGGAAAAACTTGGTACCAAGTTTCTCCATTAGATTAAGATCTTGATCAATTAAGTAAATTCGATGGTTAAAGTTTGGTGTATTGAGCCCTCAATACACTTAAGTTTACAAGCTTTTCTCTCTCTCTCTCTCTCTCTATATATATATATATATATATATATATATATATATATATATATATATATAGAGGGTAGGTTACAATACACCTAGGTGTAACTAACTTAGTTACACCTATCTTTAAAATACATGCTTGACCATTGATATTAACGATCAATACCATTCATTGTGATCTACACGCTACCAAATGATCGTGGATCAAAAATCATGTGGTTTGGGATGTTCTATCCTATAATTCAAGCAACTCAAAATAATGGGCATTTTAGACTTCAGACCGTTCATTTCTAGGTCATTAGATGTATAAACTACAAAATCTTTTCTATGTGATTTTTGGTCTCGTGAAGTTTTGAACACATAGATCACAAAACGGTGTTGATCGTTAATATCTACACTCAAGCATGTACTTTTACAAGTGGGTGTAACTAAGTTAGTTACACCCTAGGTGTATTGTAACCCTACCCATATATATATATATATATATATATATATATATATATATATATATATATATATATGAATTCTAGGAATTTGTTGACACACAAGTGTAATTTGAGGATTTAACCACTTATAACATCTACACTAATTTATTAGTACTTACACTTTTGAACTCCAGGCAATATTTTTTTCTCCCGTTTGTTTGAGATCATGAAATGATAATTATCTTTTACCATTAGTTTAAACAAAAATAACTAAAATTTCTCTAAATTTAGGAAATAAGAGTGATGCCTCATGTTCAAGGAGTGAAAATAATAAAAAAAACATTTAAGCTTGAGGCATACTTAGCTATACTATGATGTGGTGGGTGTATATGCAATTACTATAAATTAACAAAGTTGCACGTTGATATTTGCAATTTAAATATGCATATGCCTATAATTGACTTTACAAAAGCATTCCACTTCTCTTTTTTTTCCTGCAAAAGAGATGCATAATCTTGATAAAATTCAGATAAATTTGATAAATTTTCCATAATAGAATACATCATTAAACTAATAGGTTTGAAGTTATCTTTCATCTTATAGTAGTTTCTAGAATATCATGGATCGCATCATTGCACGTGCACGTTCATATTGCATAATTTTAAGCCAAAAACATGAAAAACGCCAGCAGTTAAAAAGCATGAAGGCAGTGAATGGTAATGCCTATAACATGCTGGCAATGGTACTAACAGCATGATATAAGCATAATAATTTATAATGTTTTCAAATTTGACCAAACTATTCTCATGGTTCATCTCTCTCTCTCTCTCTCTCTGTACGTGTACGTATTGTCTTTCTCTCTCTGGTCCTTTGGATTTTGATCCTCCCCATTGCTATCTCCATATTAAAGAGATTCTTTTTCAATTACAATCATCAAAACAATGTATGGATAGTAACAAATTGTTTCTAACATAATTAACTCGGTACGTATATCGGTGGTTAATACAAATCTTTTTTCTTTTTGGGTAAGTAATAGTTCTTATTTAACAGTGATAAATGAAGTCCGGAACAAATGTGATTACAAAATTGTGGCCTCTCAAAACATGTGGAGAGACAATCAAAACAAGAGTAACAAAATAAAAAACTATATTCTCACAAAAGCTAATAACAAACATACAGTTAGTGAGACTAAAACACAGCTACATTAGCTCCTCCTCTTAGAAAAGAAACTAAGCTTAATATGCATGTCTCTCGCCCATTGCCTGTTGAATGCAATGCAGATTACATAGATAAATTATAACAAAAAAAAATACAAATCCTACTTTTTTATAAGATAAATTATAACCGTGCATTAGATCGATGATGAATGCAGATCACATAGAGCCATCCATATATATAGGAGAGCGGTATTCACACCATAAATAGAATAATTGAAATTTCCAATTTAACCCTCCAAGTGAAATGTGTAGATCACCTTGTTGTATGTGCGGTTCAGATTAATTTGTATTCAGCCCCGTTTGGTAAAGGGTTAAGAAAGAGTGATTAAGGAAAAGAATTAACGTAGTTAGTCCATTTGATAACCCGAAGGACTAAATTATTAACCCATTAAATAAGTTTTATTTTAGCTCTTGTGATTATTTTTAGTGTTTGGGAAGAACGAGGATTTTGACTATTTTCTTTATAAATAGAGGGATTAATTCTTAATCCTTATAAATAGGAGTATTAGTAAACCGCTCATTTTGAGGGGTTAACTCATTTTAATCCCTCTAGAGGGGTTAGCTTAACATTTTTGTATTTTTTGCGTTTGGCAAATTATGGAGGGTTAACTCATTTTAACCATTGTATAGATTTTTTATGTTTAATGGGTTAAGAAGGGGTTAAGTCTTCTTAACCCCTCACTTAACCAGTTGCCAAATGGCGCCTGCTATGTTTGACGAAGTGGTTCCTCTATCTATAATCCAGACTACTATTTGTGTATCAAATCTCAATAGGGATCGAGGATTCAAATCCCTAATATTTTTTTAGTTTCTTTAACATTCCACTTTCCTATTATTACATTCTCCAATATGTGTTGTCCAATCCAACTATATATGTAAAAAATATGTGTCTAAAATAAAGCAGACATGTCTGTCCCAAAAAATTAAAAATAAAAATAAAAAAAGTGGAAAGGAGACATAGTGATTAATGATCAAGTTTCTGATCTCAAAAAGATATAATCATCAAGTTACAGTTGATTGGATGACTAAAATGCTGAAACCTCAATCCTCATAGGATGTTTTCTATATATCTCTAAATTATAGATATTTTGAATTTCCTATCTAAATCTCATTGTAATTGCTAATTCGTTTGACAGTTTGTTTTCTTCCTTTAATTAAACCTTCTGATCTAATTTTAACTGCTATTAAATTATGAACATTCAATTGTTAAAAGAAAAGCTAATTTTTAACAATAACATTTGGGAAAGTAGTGCGAGAGACCTTTACTTTTATCACAAATATTGATTTAATTAATTGGTTGTTGTGATTTGTATCTTAATATAAATTACTTAATGAGCACTACAATTCATGAGGAGCATGGTAAATATAAGATTTAGGATGAATCACAATCACTCACTAGACAAATCAATAGTTATAATAAAAGCAATGTCTCTCTCCTACTTTTTGACAGAGGAGAGGATCCAAATCTCTAGATTTTGGGTTCATAAAATAAAAGAACATCTCATAGCCCATATCGTTCTCACACACTCTCTCTATATATTTAAAATGGCTAAATATCATAAACCCCCTTTAACTTTGGATGATTATCAGAACACCCTCCTTAACTTTGAAAATATTAGAAAACCCCCCTTAAGTTTAGGGGTTATCAGAAAACCCCTTTTAACTTTGAGATTTTATCGTAAAATCCCCTAATTTAAGGAGTTTTCTTATAAAATCTCAAAGTTAAAGGATTTTCTCGATAAAATCTAAAAGTTAAAGGGGGGTTTTGTGATAATCCCAATGCTTAAGGGGGATTTTCTGATATTTTGTAAGTTAAGGGAGGTTTTCCGATAATTGTCCAAAGTTAAGGGGGGGTTTTCTGATATTTAGCCATTTAAAAATCATTGCCCAAAATTGTTATTTTTATTATTTTGTTATTTCTACATGTACATAGTATTATCATTTCATTTCTACATCTTTCCCCTGTCTCCTCATTTATTTAAGTCCCTATTCCTCACCCCATCCACCCAATCTCTCTCTCTCTCTCTAAAATGGTATCTTCCTCCTCAATGTCTAACTAAGCAACAAATCCAAGTACAAAAGCCCACAATCAAATGGATGAAGAATCAAGCAACAACACCAACAACAATCCCCTCCTAAAATCTCTATCCATGGACTACCTCAACCTCCTCATCAACGGCCAAGCCTTCTCCGACGTAACCTTCAGCGTCGAGGGCCGCATCGTCCACGCCCACCGCTGCATCCTCGCCGCCCGCAGCCTCTTCTTCCGCAAATTCTTCTCCGGCCCAAACTCCCCTCCTCCCTCGGCCCAAAGCCCACTCCTCGGCTCCCCGAGAGGAGGACAGCTGCCGGTCGCCATACCCGTTAACTCCATAGGCTACGAAGTCTTCATGCTGATGCTGCAGTTCCTCTACAGCGGGCAGGTGTCGGTTCTGCCACAGAAGCACGAGCCGAGGGCTGGGTGCAGTGAGAGGGGGTGCTGGCACGTGCACTGCACTGCTGCTGTTGATCTCGCTCTTGATGTTCTCGCTGCTGCTAGGGCTTTTGGGGTTGAGCAGCTTGCAATGATTGCTCAGGTAGCTTTCTTGAAATTTCTTTTTTTTTTTTATAAAAAAAATTAGGGTTTTTTAAATTTGGTTGTGAATTTGAGGTTGGTGGACATTGTTGATGATTTGCACTGTAGGGTTTTGGGTGTTGACTTTGGGAGTGCTAGTGGGTTCATATCAATTCATCATCTTCTTTCTCTTTTCCCTTGTCTTGTCTAATCTTGAATTCTTGATTGCACACCATTCTTGTTGCATTTAGTATTTTCAGCTGAGAATAATAAATTGAGGTGATTTTTGTTTTTAGGTTTGCATTATTAACACTCCCTTCTTCTACTTCATGATAATTCATTACTACCATCTCACACATTTTGTGATTATTAAATTTTCTCATATCAAATTATTTTCTTTTTTTTTGGTTATTGGAGAAAAGGTGGACTAATATTGCCCTCTTAACTCATTAGTTGGAGAAAGTAATGAAAACTCTACCCTTATTAGTGCTTGCACCTTCATCCACTCAAATCATTATATCCTCATTAACACTTGCTAATTTCTCACCAAGAACTTTAGTAATTCATTTTCATTAATTTCTAAACGTACGAGTGCTAAATATGGTGTCAATTATTGGTCTTTGAACTATTTGCTACATTTTTATTTATTGATCATTACACAGCCACTAATTTCTTCACAACAACCTTAGTAACTTCTACATAAGAACTTTAGTGATTTCATTTTTATTGTTTCTGGGTTTCTGCTAATTATGGTGTCAATTGTTGGTCTTTGGAGTGCTCCCTACATTTTTATTTGTTTTCATTAAACAGATGGTAATTTCTTCACTAGAGCTTTAGTAATTTCTGCATAAGAACTTTACTAATTTCATTTTTGTTGTTGGTGAATTTGTACTCATTATGGTGTCAATTATTGGTCTTCGAACTATTTGCAATTAATAATTCTACTCCACTTGCGCTTTTGATCAATAGATTTGGGATATTTTTTTCTAGGGTTAATATATATCAAAATAAACTCTCCTCCATTTCCTCTGTACATACATTCATTGAATGCCTGCTGCCGGAAGCGTAGCCCTTTATATCTCACAGGCTTCCTCCCTTTCCTCTATTTTACATTTATTCTGCAATGATCTTTTAAAAGTTCAAAATAACAACTTATACCAATCATACATATATATACAATGTTATGCATGGGGTCTAATCAACCTAGGTAGGGTTTCACTTTTTCAAGAATAACCATCGACCCTTTGCATGCAATGATTCCCAATTTCTAGCATCTATATAGCTCACTAGCTAGCCCATATCTTCATATTTCATGCAAAACAAACAGGCATCCCTTTTCAATTGCTCAAATCTCAAACCATTTCCATTAATTAATTTCCTCATCCTTTCACAAAACCTCCCCTCCAAAATAAAAAATAAAAATAAAAATAAAAATAAGGATCATCTAGTTCTCTAGGATTCATGCATATTCCCAGAGATCCGACTAGTTTTTATGTCGGCCTTCGGCTATTTAATACAACCCTTCTCCTTTATGCTGGCTTGAACTTAGAGTTCTTATTTCTCGTGTGTATAGTAATTCATAAATTAATAAGATCTAAGTTATTTTTTTACAATTATGTTTATATTTATTCCAAATCCCCTGATTTTTATTTGCTGCTTAGTATTCATGTATTTAAAGAGATCTCTGACTATGACTATGTGCAGAAACAACTGGCTAGCATTGTTGAAAAAGCCTCAATAGATGATGTAATGAAGGTCCTCATCGCCTCCCGGAAGCAAGACCTCCAGCAGCTGTGGACCACCTGCTCCCGCCTCGTCGCCAACTCCGGCCTCCCCTCGGAAATCCTCTCCAAACACCTCCCCCTCGACATGGTCTCCAGGATCGACGACCTCCGCCTCACCTCCCCCCTCCACCACCACCGCCACGTCGCCACCCTCGACGACCACCACCACAAGATCCACCGCATGCGCCGCGCCCTCGACTCCTCCGATGTGGAGCTCGTCAAGCTCATGGTCATGGGCGAGGGCCTCAACCTCGACGACGCCCTCGCCCTCCACTACGCCGTCGAGAACTGCAGCCGCGAGGTCGTCAAGGCCCTCCTAGAGCTCGGCGCCGCGGACGTCAACCACCCGGCGGGGCCCGGGGGCAGGACCCCGCTCCACGTGGCCGCGGAGATGGTCTGCCCCGACATGGTCGCCGTGCTGCTTGACCACCACGCCGACCCGAATGTTCGAACAGTCGACGGAGTGACCCCATTGGATGTGCTCCGGTCACTGACGTCCGATTTCTTGTTTAAAGGGGCAGTGCCGGGGCTGAATCATGTTGAGCCGAATAAGCTGAGATTGTGTCTGGAGCTGGTGCAGTCTGCCGCGATGGTGATGTCGAGGGAGGAGGCGGCGGTGTACGGCGAAGGGAATCATGATAGTGCGACGGCGGCGACGACGACTATGACGAGTCTGAGCTTGGATAGGAGGATGGTGTACTTGAATTTGGGGATGCATGGTGTGCAGCAGCATTTGGATCAAGGGAGGGAGGAGGAGGGGATCAGCAGTAGTAATACTACTTCTAGGGTTCAAGGGAGGAGTGGGAGTGTTGTTGGGTCATCATCATTGTATTCTCATCATGATCAATTTCCATAGTTGTGGGTGTAACTAAAAATTGTAATTAAGCATCAAAGAATTAGTATCTTCTCTATTTATATTTCTTGGTCTTATCAAAATTCTGTAGTTATGATGAGATTAAGTTTAATTTTATTTATGCTCTGATATGTTTCCGCAATTGTCGTATGTACTGATTTCCAACAGTTATGAGGATTGAAGGATTTATACTCTAGTTAAGGCTCCTTAATTTACAAATCAAGTGAGGATCTATTTTAATGTTTGAAACCAGCGCGTTGTGGTAGATTTTTTCTTAAAAATCTGTTTAAGAAACGTCTAGGGTTTGAATACGGATGTTGATAGTATCATTCGAGTATTGCTGATTTTGTTTACGCGGATACTCTTTTATTGGTTAAGTACAAATATTGTTAGGGTTTTGAAAAGTTTTCACTATTATCTTTCTAAATACATTTTAAAATGGGTCTAGAATGTGAAAGAAGACGGTTTGAATTTGATGGGTTTTCATATTTTTTTAGAGTCTTGCTAATTTTTCTTATGTTGGTATTTAGTCTTGTATTTCAGTCCATGAGACAAAGGAAACGCCAAAAGCAGAACAAAATCAGAAGTGATAGATGTTTGGGGAGTAGAGTAGAGTGGTGCTTGGACCGACTTTTTTCGGGTATTGTGGTATTTATTTGAAAGTCTGTTCAATTTAGGATCTTTGTTTTGTTTTGCATTTGGGTGTGACCCCGTGAATACAACTCTTCCAGGTCAAGAGTTAGTATAAGAGCCAAAAGAAAGCTACATATTGTAAGAGAATTATAGGGAAAAATGAAAGAGAGAATCCTAGGATTATTCTAGGATTTGTAAGGATCTTTGGTGATATTGCGAGAGAGTTTCTTGTGGGTTTATTACAGAATACAAGAATGCCAAATCTTCTATAATTTCTAGAATAAACAAAACTAAAATCTGTTCCCGTTGATGTAGGCGATTGCCGAACCATGTAAATATGCATTTTTATATCTAGTATTACTTTTTTAGTGATTGTTGTGGTTTCTATTTGTTTGATCTTGCTTTTCTCGTTGTTTCTCTATTGCAAAGTAGATTGTTTGCTAGAGGAAAAGGAGAAGATCTCTCCTATGGTATGTAAATTCCCTATTACATATTTAGGGATGCCCATGGTTTGTAAGAGATTGTCTTCTTTTGATTGTGATGCCCTTTTCCTCAAAATCACAAAACACATTCAAAACTAGAAACAAAGAAATCTCTTCTACGCAGCTAGATTGCAACTCATTAAAAGTGTCCTTATTGGTGTTCAAGTTTTCTGGTGGTCAAACTTCCTCCTTCCTAAACTGGTCCTCAAGAAATTAAATTGATTCTCTTTGCAATGATTTCCTTTGGAATGGTCACTTATACTTGATTTCTTGAAAACAAGTTTGTAGTGACCTTTTAGTTGGAGGTCTGGGTGTTTATTCTGCTGCTCAATGGAATATTGCAAATGCTCTTAAGGTTTTATGGGCTATTCATCACAAACAAGATACTTTGTGGATCAAATGGATCCATGGAAACTATTTAAAAAAGGAATACTATATGGACAGTCCCTATTGTACAAAATTCCTCTTGGCTTTGGAAATAAATCCTAAAAGTAAAGCTCTATCTCAAAATGGGGGGGTCCATTGATGGTGTTCTTTAGGTTCTGAATGGATGTGTTATTTGTGGGAAATTTAAAGTTAATTCTCTTGCATAACAAGCTCTACTACCCCATTCCTCAGGAGCTCCATGGCATGGCATTATTTGGAGTAAGCTCAACTTACCCACATACTCTTTTATTGCATGAATTACAGCAAATTAAAGATTGCTCACATATGATAGGCTGATAAATTTTGGGGTGAACATTGTTGACCCTAAATGTGTGCTCTGTAATTCTTCTTCTGAGACCCACAACCACTTATTTTTCTCATGTCCTTATCGTTCTTTAATATAGAATGAGATCATGAATTAGCTTGATTTTCAATTTAAAAGCTGTGATTGGGATGGTGTGATCCATTGGATGTCTACAAGTTTGAGGGGTTCTAACTACGTTCATCAAGTCCGAAGGTTAGCTCTGGTTACTGTAGTCTATGCTATTTGGCTTGAGAGAAACAACCGTTTACATACTGATAGTAAAAGGCCTGTTGAAGTCCTAATCAATTATATCTAAGTTTATTTTTTGATGATTCTTCTTCATGCTTCAATTCCCGATAACTTTGAGCCGTGGGTTAACCGTCTATGAGTTGTAATTTTCCAGCTTTCATATAAATTTTACATGTTTTATCTTTAGTATTTTGTAAACTTGAGTATGCCCAAGTTTGTGATGTACCTCTACTTCTTTACTAGGTAAACGAAATTTTTTCTCGTTGAACTAAAAAAAATGAAATGGAGAAGATCTAGTTGGATACGTCCGAGCAAAACTTTGCGAACCAAGCAGATTCTACAACAATTTATGCACATATACTCTATTATTGGTTAAACACAAGTTTTATTGTAGGGTAGTGGCTTTGTTAGTGATTTATTACATATTCATATCATTCTCTTTTATGATAAAACTGAAGAATTTATATATACTCCAACACTTCTTTTATGACTGTGAAAATTTCTTCAAAGATTTTTTAATAAATAAATTTATTCAAAGATTTTAGAACCAAGTTTTTTAATCTACAGTCAAAATGAATGCCCCTAAGGATTTGAGCCATTATGGTTGGTAATATCATTTGAAACTTTTCTTGCTATACAAAGTTACGATACAAATTTAGACTATTATTATTATTTATTTGTGTGTGTGTATATATATATATATATATATATATATATATATATATATATATATATATATATATATATATATATATATATATATATATATATATATATATATATATATATATATATATATATATATATATATATATATAATTACCATCTCTCTCTCTGACAAGGAAGCATGCCAAGCCTAAACAAGGCAAGGAAAAGAGGAGGAATCTAAAGAGGGAACAAAGATGGAATTGTGGCTAGAAGATATTCTTTTGTTTTGTTTTCCTTTCTTTTTCCATTTTTAGTTTTCTTTTCTCTTCCTTTGTTTTGTTTTATGGTGGTGTTAATGGATATGTCTGTGTCCAAAATTTTCTTTTTACATGAAAAGAGGTTTGAGTCATGTGCAACTGAATCCAGACAAACAAAGCCGGGCCATTGGTTCATTTTTTTATTTAAAATATTTACTTCTAATTAATTGTGGGGATTCTTGTATTTCTCAGTTTTGGCTTGTTTGGGGGCATGAGCATGGGAGATTTGAAGAGGGAGACAGCCAGAATCTGTAGTAAAGCTTTGAATGAATGATGATGATACAAAGTCAAAGCTTTTCCACTCTCTATTGCCTCTCACAACCTCTTGTTTCTGTTGCCGCAAAAACTTTCTATTAATTGTTGGGCGCGCGGACCGCGGAACCGTCGAGAAACCATCGCAAACGATAAAGAAAACACAATAAAGGAGTAAAGACACGAGATTTACGTGGTTGACAAGTTGCCTACGCCCACGGGTAAGGAGGGGATTTTCACTAATAGAAAGAGAGAATACAAATTGGATTACAAGTTCTCACAAAGAAACCCTAAAACAAACCTCTCAATCTCTCAAAAGATCTCCTCTCCAAAGATGCACAAAACCCTCAAAAGTCGCTCAAAACGCTTGTTAGCTTTCAAATAATCGTTTAGGTTATTTATAAACTCTAAACGAACCGGGTTTAAAACCAAAACCCGCTGACCGCCTGCATTAGTCGACTACTACTAGATTAATGACCTCCCATCAGATTAGTCGACTACTAAGCCCAAAACCGCTTGTGCATGTTTTGTGCATGTTCTACATTCTCCACCTCGCACATCATTTGATTTACCTCAAATTTTGGACCGAACACCGAACACCAAGAACATCTAGAGAGATCACCATTAGCCAATCCAGCCAATCCCAAGGCCACTACATCGCGACGCCTACGCACTTCCCAGGGATCAAGCTCACCGTAGTTCACCTCAAATCATTTCCACCTTACCCATTACACTAAGGGCCATGCCCTCGGGCAAATCAACAAGAGCCGATATGAAGCAAGTCTAAGCAATGCTTAAACTTACTACCGCGGACCACCTTGGTTAACATGTCCATGGATTCTCATTCGTGTGCACCTTCATGAGAGAAATATCACCTCCTCTATGATGTGTGTGTGTGTGTGTGTGTGTGTGTGTGTGTGTGTGTGTGTGTGTGTGTGTGTGTGTGTGTGTGTGTGTGTGTGTGTGTGTGTGTGTGTGTGTGTGTGTGTGTGTGTGTGTGTGTGTGTGTGTGTGTGTGTGTGTGTGTGTGTGTGTATATATATATATATATATATATATATATATATATATATATATATATATATATATATATATATATATATATATATATATATATATATATATATATATATATATATATATATATATATATATATATATATATATATATATATATATATATATATATATATATATATATATATATATATATATATATATATATATATATATATATATATATATATATATATATATATATATATATATATATAATTACCATCTCTCTGACAAGGAAGCATGCCAAGCCTAAACAAGGCAAGGAAAAGAGGAGGAATCTAAAGAGGGAACAAAGATGGAATTGTGGCTAGAAGATATTCTTTTGTTTTGTTTTCCCTTTCTTTTTCCATTTTTTAGTTTTCTTTTCTCTTCCTTTGTTTGCTTTATGGGTGGTGTTAATGGATATGTCTGTGTCCAAAATTTTCTTTTTACATGAAAAGAGGTTTGAGTCATGTGCAACTGAATCCAGACAAACAAAGCCGGGCCATTGGTTCATTTTTTTTTATTTAAAATATTTACTTCTAATTAATTGTGGGGGATTCTTGTATTTCTCAGTTTTGGCTTGTTTGGGGGCATGAGCATGTGGGAGATTTGAAGAGGGAGACAGCCAGAATCTGTAGTAAAGCTTTGAATGAATGATGATGATACAAAGTCAAAGCTTTTCCACTCTCTATTGCCTCTCACAACCTCTTGTTTCTGTTGCCGCAAAAACTTTCTATTAATTGTTGGTATGGACCCATGAACCGTCGAAGGCCCATCATAAGCAATGTAAACACAATAAAGGAGTAAAGACGAGATTTCATTGGTTCGGCAGATTCTCGTCCGCGAGGGTAAGGAGGGGATTTTCACTAATAGAAAGAGAATACAAATTAGGATTACAAGTTCTCACAAAGAAACCCTAAAACAAACCTCTCAATCTCTCAAAAGATCTCCTCTCCAAAGATGCACAAAACCTCTCGAAAAGGCTTCAAAGCGTGCTTGTTAGCTTTCAAATAATCAGGTTTAGGGTTATTTATAAACTCTAAACGAACCGGGTTTAAAACCAAAACCCGCTGACCGCCTGCATTAGTCGACTACTACTTGATTAGTCATTACTCTCACTATGATTGATCGACTACTAAGCCGCGCTTGTGCATGTTTTTGTGCATGTTCTACAATTCTCCACCTCGCACATCATTTGATTTACCTCAAATTTTGGGCGAACACCGAAGAACACCAAGAACATCTAGAGATCACCATTAGCCAATCGGGCCAATCCAGTAGCGTCACGCTACCCAGCGGCGCCTCACATTACCCTCCAGGGATCAAGCTCACCGTAGTTCACCTCAAATCATTTCCACCTTACCCATTACCGAAGGGCCATGCCCTCGGGCAAATCAACAAGAGCGATATGAAGCAAGTCTAAGCAATGCTTAAACTTACTACGTGACCACCTTGGTTAACATGTCCATGGATTCTCATTCGTGTGCACCTTCATGAGAGAAATATCACCTCCTCTATGACATCCCGCACAAAATGATACGACATCAATATGCTTGAATGCGAGCATGATGAACTGATTCTTCGCCAAGTGAATTGCACTCATTGTCACACCACAAGTTCACGTTTTCGCTCAATCCCCAAATCGTCTAGAAGACCCCACAACCACAATGCTTCCTTCACTCCCTCGCCATGGCCATGTACTTTCGGCCTCTGTAGTAGAAAGTGCCATCAGAGCTCTGTAACATCGATCGCCAACTAACCGAGCTCCATGTATCTTAAATACATAACCCGGTAGTAGATCGCCGTCTATCTAGATCGCCCGCATAATCGAGTCCACAAACCCATCAATCGACATGTTTCTCCACCAAAACCGACCGTTATCGCGGTACCCTTTAAGTACACGAGGACCCACTTCCTTTGCTTCCCGGTCGCCTTTCCGGATTCGCCATGAATCATCGACCACACTAACCGCTGTGAAATATCCGGCGTGTACACACCATTGCATACATTAAACCGCCAACGCACTAGCATAGGAACACGCTCCATGTCGCCTTCTCTTCATTTGTAGTGGGAGATTGATTACCGAAAGCCTAAAGTGTGGAGCCAATGGAGTCACCACCGATTTAGCACTTTGCATCCGAACCTCGCACCCGCTCTATGTAGCCCTTCGACTCAAGAACAATCGTCGATTCGCCGCTCTCTTCTAATCTCCATCCCGATTATTTTCCTAGCGGCACCCATGTCCTTCATCTCAACTCTTCACCAAGTTGAGATTTCAACCTATCTATCTCCACCGCTCTTAGAAGCAATAAGCATGTCATCCACATACAAAGAAGATAGATAAAATTACCTCCTGAAGCTTCGAATGTAAACACAACAATCATGATCGCCGGAAAACCCATGCTTCAAAGATGAAGGAGTCAAATCGCTTGTACCACTGCCGGGAGATTGCTTTAATCCATACGGTGACTTCCTCAAGCGACACACATGATTCTCTTATCCTCAACCTTGTAGCCCTCGGGTTGATGCATGTAGATCTCTTCATCCAAGTCTCCGTGCAAGAGGCGTTTTTAACATCGAGTTGATCCAGCTCAAAATCACCATAAGCAACAATACTCAATAGCACCCGAATAGATGTGTGTTTCACCACCGGAGAAAATATCTCATTGTAATCCACACCCTCTTTCTGTGCAAAGCCCTTAGCCACTAGCCTCGCCTTGTATCTTACACCACCGAAGCTCAAAGATCTTCCTTTCTTTTATACACCCACTTACAACCAATAGCTTTTCTTCCTACGGGCAATGGGACCACCTCCCATGTATGATTCTTCCGAAGAGATTCCATCTCTTCCTCCATCGCAGCCAACCAACTCTCACTATCCTTGTCCGAATAGCTTCCTTGAAGGAGACCGGCTGTCCTCCTCCACCGAGAGTCGTATTCAACCATATTAGCACGCCCATAGTGCTTGAGGGGTTGATCAGCCCGGCCGGTGCACTGCGTATGCTCGCTTTGGCCTAGTGGAAGCCAAATTATCCTCGAGCTGCTGTTGTTGTAGTGCCTGTGTATTTTCCTCGCTGAACCTCCTCCCGCCAAGCTCATCATTTACCCGACTTCCCACTTGAGCACGATTAGAACCTAGTTGGTCTTTAGGTTCTATTTCAATAACCTCGAGACTTAGAGGTCTCACCGGTCATAACACCATCATCCTTGGGCGCCCTAGCAATCATGGATTTCTCATCAAAGGTAACATCCCTCGATCACGAACTTTGAATCTTCCGTACACCAAAGGCGATAGCCTTTACGCCCTTTGCATATCCCAAGAATATTGCCTTCTTGGCCTCGCGTCAAGCTTTCCCTCGTTGGCGTGATAGTAGGCGGTACATCCAAAATTCGAGCCTATCATAATCGCATGCTCGACCACACCCTATAGGTGTATCACCATCAATGTCGAATGTGGTGAACGGTTCACAATGTAACAAGTCAGAGCCACCGCTTCGCCCACCATTCGTTGCCCAATCACGCATAAGATCGCATACTCCTTTGCTTTCTCCGCGGTGTTGGTTCGATCTCTCGCGACCCCATTACGCTGTGGTGTAGACTGTTGTCGATGTCGAACAATTCCCTCGATCACGTAACTCCTTGAAAGCACCATCGCATACTACTGCGTACGTTATCCGGATC
Organism: Asparagus setaceus; assembly: GCA_012295165.1. Lineage (NCBI taxonomy): Eukaryota > Viridiplantae > Streptophyta > Magnoliopsida > Asparagales > Asparagaceae > Asparagus > Asparagus setaceus. The sequence goes on from CM022702.1 coordinate 66,988,290, forward strand.
TGGCGTCTTCAATTTCTTTCTGTCTGTTCTCAACCATTGTTCTCCACTTCTTGAATGTCTCGAACACCTCATTCTTGTGCTTGAAAGTAAATCCAAGCATACCTAGAATAATCATCTATAAACGAGACATAATACGGAACCACCCTTGAAGTTGTCTCGAGCGGACCCCAAACATCCGTGTGCACATAATCTAGTATCCCTCGCTCTTAGACTTGCTTCTCGGCCCGAACCGTGTGACTTTCCATACACACAATCCTCGCAAAATCCATGCTAGGTTCCTTGATTCTTGTGAGACCCTCTTTACCAAGCGAACTAGACCCTTCTCGACATATGCCCAAGCCGCCTATGCCATAACCGTGTGTGCTCATATGGGTCTCCACCACTTCCTTGGTTCAACCGCTGCATCTCCATCCGTGCGTGCACGAGAGAGTATATAGATTACCGTGGCGAACACCCTTCATCACTACTAAGGAACCACGAACAACCTTCTTCACTCCGTTTTCCGTCACAATCCCGCAACCACCGAGTCCAAAGCACCAACCGAGATAAGATTCTTCCGCAAGTCGGGAACATGCCTCACATCCGCCAAGGTTCGAACCACTCCATCATGCATCTTGATTTTGATATTACCTAGCCCCACTGTTTTACAAGCATGGTTATTCCCCATCAATACAGTTCCACCATCAATGCCTCGTAGGTAGTAAATCACTTCCTATTTGGACACATATGGTAAGAGCAACCGAATCAAGTATCCACTTCCGGAGATCTCCTGCCACCCGTGGCGACATAGCATTCCTTATCGCTCCTTCCTGCGAAGCGTGCTTCGCTTCTTCCTTGCCCTCTCTCCTCTCGGTCTTGTTGTTGTTCTTCTTTCCACCTACTCTCTTATTTGGACGGTCGACTTTGAAATGCCCGACTTCACCGCGACTTGAAACATCCTTTTCCCCAAGAGGTCTTGATTTAGATCTAGACTTTCCTCCCTTGCCTTTTCCTCGCTCATTGCTCCTTCCTCTTGCAAACAATCCTCGCTTGTTCCTGTTACCACCGTGGCCATGTCACTAGTTGCGATCTTAGAAGATCGTCGCTAGAAGTGCCGTTCTAGTCTCATCCATCTTCGATTTTCTCCCACAAGCCTCGGTGTTTGCACCAGTTCTCATAAGACTTGGCGAGCAGTAGTAGAAGCGCTGATCCTCGTCTCCTACTTTAACATCTATGTCTTTCAAATCTGATATGATCCTATCAAACTTGTTGATGTGTTCCCGGATTGATGAGCCCTCCTCCATCTTGCAAGTATACAATTTGGATTTTAAGTAGATCCGGTTAGTTAGACTCTTCGTCATGAAGGTACCCTCTAACTTCTTCCACACGCCCTGGCCGTTTCCTCTTCATCTACCAAGAAAGCTACATCCCTCTCAAGGCATAGGATAATCGGCCGTGCTTCCAGATCCAACTCCTCCCAATCCTCACCGGACATATCCTTGTTCTTCTTCTCCGTTCCATCCAAAGCCTTGTGCAATTTTGCGAAATTAGAAAGTTTTTCATCCGCATCCTCCAATAGGAAAAGTCGTTCTTCCCATTGAACTTTTCAATCTCGAATTTTCCCACTTTAAGCGATTCTTGGTTGACGCCATCCTCTGTTTGTCTTATGAATCCGCTTCTCTCGGGAATCACCGAACACCCTCAAATTAGAAATTACACCACTTCCAATCGAACAATAGCTCGATACCAATTGTTGGTAGCGGACCTGAACCGTCGAGAGAAACCACCGCAAACGATAGCAAAACACAATAAAGGAGTAAAGACACGAGATTTACGTGGTTCGCAAGTTGCCTACGCCCACGGGTAAGGAGGGGATTTTCACTAATAGAAAGAGAGAATACAAATTAGGATTACAAGTTCTCACAAAGAAACCCTAAAACAAACCTCTCAATCTCTCAAAAGATCTCCTCTCCAAAGATGCACAAAACCCTCTGAAAAGCTGCTTCAAAGCGTGCTTGTTAGCTTTCAAATAATCAGTTTAGGGTTATTTATAAACTCTAAACGAACCGGTTTAAAATCAAAACCCGCTGACCGCCAGATTAGTCGACTACTACTTCAGATTAGTCGACTACTCACTGTAGATTAGTCGACTACTAAGCCCGAAAACTGCTTGTGCATGTTTTTGTGCATGTTCTACATTAATATTATTAATTTTTTAGTAGAGAGACATGCTTGTGTACGTTTATTGTTTGATTAGGAAATCTCAATAATATGGTGTACGTTTTAAATTCCAAGAGAAGTTCAAAACCATGGGCAACATTTTCTTAATTTACAGGAACCAACTTATATATCTGAGAAATGTTCAGATTCTTTACATTGCAAGTTAGACTGTATTATCAATCATGATTGTCTATTATTCAATGAATAGTTATAATTTATTTTAGGCATGCATCACAAGTATCTAGATATTCCTATATATGATTAGCTTAAACTTAAGGAAGTGATCTTCCGAGTACCTATTAAACCCTCAGTTATTTGAAACTCGTGTAAATTTTGAAACAACATGCTTTAGGGTTACAAATGGAGTCCAACTAATAAATTCATACCTACCAAATAAAAGCGCCATGGTTGGTCATCCACATTGATGATACAAAATGTTGACTACAATCTATATATCATTACATCATAAATCATATATCACATGTATAAAAAATAACTTATCCTACAATTTAATATGACTAACTTTGAAAACGTCAAACACAATTCTTTTTCTAGATATTAGATGTATAGGCTGGAAAAGTTTAATTCATGTGGATTTTGATTCTCGTGAGTTTTAGAATGTGTAAATTGCAATGAGCGGCTTGGATCATTGGTATGGATTACCTTTATTTGTTTGGATCATCGGTAAGGATGATAATCATTTGCATCTTTCGGAAATTTTAAAACAGGAGTGTCTATAAAGATCTATTATAAAACTCACCTTAATATTTCCTCCATAAAAAATATCTATAAGTCTTTCCTCTGATCTTGCTGCAAACGGATAATTTCTTAGAATCATAACTAGTCTCTCTCTCTCTCTCTCTCTCTCTCTCTCTTGTTTTGAGTGGCCTTATTCCTTCTATAGTTGCTGCTGATATACAGAGTACTTTAAAGTGAAGTATTCTTTATGAGAAAAAAAAATTTCCTGTTTTTTTTCTCCACTGTCTTTATTTCAACTTGTTTGCTTCCTCTACCTTCTTGTAGAGTTTTTGTTTGCATGTGGGGCATGAAACAAATGAGCTGTCTCCTCTCCTGTTGCCACGACTCCCTTAATAATTATTGTTTCATTCTTTTTTTTTCCCCCTTTTTTCCCCATCGTTTGGTACTTTTCTCTACCTCGCCTTTAATTACCCTGCAACATGGTAATTGTCCAAGAGAACTTCATATAATAAAAATAAATAAATGAGTGAATGAATGAATGAAAATAAGTATAATAGGAGGAAGTAAGAGGAATGAGCAGAAGAAAAAACAAACTGATCAAAATTTTGAATCAAGGTTTCACCCCGCTTTGAGTCTTTCATCTAGTCTGGTATAAGGCACTCGTCATACCATAAGAAAGATGATTGTATAATCAGACAATGAAGTAAATATAGTTTATTTAAATATAGTCTCACACCAAGTAAATATAAAAATATATCATGAAATCTAGAATTTCAAAGTGCTATATACTAGGGGATCATTAAATTAGATTGTAGCATGGAAAATATAGCATTGACAATAGTGACATGATTCACTTATGGACAAAGGAAATCTCCTTGTCCTGCATGAATGCAACACTGAGTGTGACTACACGACACCCAGTTGGATTTTTCATATCTTTAACCCTGACCTACTTTACTTGAAGTATTTATACTATATATACTCTCTCTTCCCTCTTTCCCTCTCTTTTTTAGTTTCTTTTCTTTAATGGGTCTTTTGAGGAGGGAAGAAGTCTTTACTCCTTTGGACTGCACCCTTGTTACTGTACGTGTCAGTTCAGCAAAGCAGTGAATTTTCTGATTCATGTCAGGTCCCTTGTTCTTTCTTTTGGTATATATATTAGGAGAAACATATGAAGACATCTTTAATTACTACTGTGTAAAGAAATGTGGTAACTAGGAGAATATGTAGACTCCAAGCCACGCAAGGGCATGGCAGAAATTTATGAGGATGTGAACTGTTGTAGTACTTATATATGAGGTAAATCCTAAAGAAATGTCCATGCATGTGGTAGCTATGTTTTGCTGCATTAAGGTAAGGTTCAAATTAACATGGGCTTTTTCCCTCCTAGAAATTAACCACCTTTAATAGGGTCTACAGAAACCTGCGATGATAGTTAATCTATGTATAAACCATCTTTAAAAGGTTTTTTTATTGTAATTAATCAACCACATAGACTCATTTTTTAATTAGTTTTTTTTTCTGTTTTGGTGCAATGATTAGCTGTTAAATACCAAGTATATTAGAGAGATAATCCTTAATGGAGGTAAGGAGGGGTCAGTTATTGAAAAAAAGTTAACTGAAAAGTAGGCCCAAGTGGTTGATTGCAATAAAAAAATCCTTTAAACGTGGCTTACGTATATATTGACAATTAAATATGGTTTCTATAAAATGACCTTATTTTAAAGGTGGTTTCTAGAAAATAAGGATTAGATTCATTGTCTACTTGGCCGCCCAAGAAGAGTACAATCCTCACATTAGTAAACTTCTCTATATAAAACTATAGTATTTTGCATTGATCCAAAGATTTGAATGTGCAAACCAAATGTCTTACCCTATCCTAGACTGTGATTGTTACCAAAGCATGCATGCAATAGAGTTACAATTTTCTCAGTCATAATCTTTTATCATTTAATTGTACGAGTATATTTTATTAGATGAAAAGTTAAGAGTATAATTCATTGGGAACAATGATGTAGTTATATTCGGAATAAATCACAATGCTCTAGACATTATTGGATGATTACTACTGAGAAAGCGATATATCTATTGCCGAGATGATATTAGAGAAAATAAAAAAAATTCCGCCCAATCCGGGGATATAGTTTCAAAAATTTTCTAAAGACTCTGAATAGATGTCAATTTAACATTCTGGGCAATTTTTACCCTCCACGTCTAACTTGATTTAGAAGACAAAAATGTATAGCTGAATGTCTCGGGTACTATAATTTTTTTTCAAAAATAGCGCACATTGGCCTGAATATCACATGCACGACACAATCAAAGCATGAAAATAAATACTTTTTTTTAGAAATAGAGGACAATATAGAGAAGAAAAAACTTAGCGATAAAAAAGTGGAACCAAAATTATGTTAAATAAAAAGCAAAATATATCATACTATGCGAATGATGGGTATGAGGTGACAGTTTATTTTATTGAATGAGCTACTAAGAAATATAATGCTCGGGCCCATATCTTTTCATGTGACTAGCAAGATAGGTCTCACCATATGGCTATCTCTTAATAGCTCATGTAGCAAAATAAGCCGCCACCTCTTACCTATTATTTCCTCATACTAACGAAAGTTGACAACTGAACTTGTAATTTTATTCTTGACATAGGCTGGAAAAATGATACACTCTCTAAGATCTTCGAATTGATATGCACCCACTAGTATCACATATGGATTATGTCCACTAAGACTAAGTGCCATCATACTTCTCCATAATACAAAACTCAAATGGCATTATAAAGTTTTGAAAACAATCTTTGAGAAATCAACTCCTGCTTTATCATCAAATCAGGCTTCAATTGGCATCATAAAGTTGATATGGTGCCTGAACCAAATCTCAGAATTTCAATTTAATTAAAACGGTTTGCATATTTTGGAAAATAAATTTTACTCCAATAATTCAAACTTTGACCAATTTAAAAGTTGTGTCTAAATTGTCTAGATTAGGACATTACCTCGTGTTAAATCATGACTTATCATTTCCTCTGTTTCTTAGAAAGTTGCCTGTCTCAAAGCTGCAGCAATCTTTTACGAAATTGGTTGTATCCTCTAAATTCCAAGTGCAAATCATTCACTCATCCATAACACATGCAAAATTCTTTAGGTAGCTAAGAACCAAAGTGGGAGGGTACATGATAGCCTGAATGACTTTGTGGAGGGTTAAATGTCAAAGGGCACCCCTCCTTAACACCAATAGTGGCATTGGAATCAATCTATCCTAAAGATGATAGCCTGAATGACTTTGTGGAGGGTTAAATGTCAAAGGGCGCCCCTCCTTAACGCCAATAGTGGCATTGGAATCTATCTATCCTAAAGACAGCTGTTTTTTTTTTTTTGGGTTTGGGGAGGGGGGGGGTTGAATCCTAGAAGGCCCACTATAGAAACTCGTGGCAGAAAATAGGGGATGAAGCCATCTCATCGAGGATGAATTTTAATGTATATATTACTAAGTATTGTTCTATTAATATCAGTCTGCATTGATGAGCAATACTAACTGCAATGGTACCTGATAGTAATACGTGCATCAAAATTTTGTGTTAGATCAGATATCTTCACAAAAAGGACCCTATAGGATTTCTTCTAGATTGTGGGGGTAATAGACTTTGCTTCAACCATTTACTCATTAGAGAATCATATCATTAATGGCCTCCACCAATATATGAATCGGCAACCTCTCTACATTTTAATATATATATATATTACTCGGTATCGTTCTATTAATATCAGTCTGCATGGATGAACAATACTAGCTGCAGTGACACCTGATATTAATATGTGCATTAAAATTTCGTGTTAAATCAGATATCTTCATAGAGATGGCCCTATAGGATTTTTCTAGATTGTGGGTTAATAGACTTTGCTTCAACCCTTTACTCATTAGAGAATCATATCATTAATGGCCTCCACCAATATATGAATTGGCAACCTCTCTACATTTTATATGCTTTTTTTAAGGAGACCTTGGCACTTACAGAGGAGGATACCCTCCTATCCTAATTTGGGGTGGGTGGTCAAATTTCATTGATGTGAAAAGATGAATGACTATGTGATGGTAGGGTGATATGACCTTGGGTGATTGGGTTGTACCCACAGCTGTAGTGGGGTGTGAGAAATCATTGAGGTTACTCAGCCTACAATCGGAATGAGTAGTAGAAAGTTCTCATACCATGTGCAAAGGTTAGTGCTGAAGCATGCCAAATTTGAAGGGTGCCATACAAACCTGAAGATTCTTGGGTGCACCATTTAGTAGATGATATCTGAAAGCATGATTGAAGTTAGGAATGGAACTATTCCATTGAAAAAATATAAAACGGAAATAACAATGTTAGACTTGGAAATTCAATCATGACTAATATTCCTTTTTAATTATCTCTTTCTCTAAGGCAAAAGAGTCACCAAAATTGCACTCAGGGAGGGTCTATCTGCAAAACTAAAACTACAAGGGATCTTTCCGCAACTGCGTGATAGTTCATGAGGTCCAAGGTAACCCTTTCTTAAGTCACAAATGAATATCCAAAACTGAAATTCGTAAAACTTCAAGGAAACACACTAATAATAATAATAATAATAATAAAGGGTTCAGAATCACAATTTTGCATATCATATAAGCCTTCTTCTGCGTATAGCGATAAATTATTTATAGCCTTTGATGCAAATTACAAATCTAACATGCGTTAATATGCAATCCTCATAGATACAGCAACAAAATAGGTAGATGATCCAAACCTAACATAGACCACAAATAATTCTACACTCATTTTATCCTTGACGTTAATTTCCCCTCTTCAAAGGAACATGTTGCAATAGCTGACGTACGAATTAAAGGAAGGCGTGCGCTTACTAAATTGTTAGAAGGAAAAAGGCAACGCTGAATTCAATACAGTTGTTGAATCAACCAAGAAAACTTAATAAATGCCTAACAAAATCATGGATAAAATTCATGGAAGTAGTAAAATATTACAAAATTATACCTGGAATCGTAAATTACAACTCAAGTTCTACATATTACACAACACCTAAGATTCGGATTTGGGATCAAAAGATCTGTATGCTGTTTAAGAACGATGATGATTTCTTTCACTGCTATAAAAAATATACACACCGAATTGGCGGAGAAAATAGAAATCTCTACACCTGCACATCAATATGAGCACACGCGGCACACCCAAAAGTACAAATCCTTTAGTTTCTCAAGCAAGTATGACATAATATAAATAGTAGACATCATTAGTTGAGTAGTTGAGTGAGGGAGTACTATAAGTGAGGGTACCTCATACAATGGCCCAAAAATTCTTCCTGCAAATTAGCACAGGTTCCGTTTGCTTCTCCTCATTCTCCAACATATGAGAAGTGACATCCCAAAGGAATTTTGGAGCAAGAGTTTTGATTCTCGAGAGAATAGAATTATGGTCTCTGATAATGATAAAACCCTGTATAGTTAAATGCAGCCAAAAGTATATTAGACTTAGAGGACGGAATAAACCCAGAACTCAGATAATAGGAACAATGTTTTAGAGTTCACAATTGATATATACCAATTTCCCACAAGATTGGAAAAAGGTACAAAAATGCAGTACAAGATAAATAACAAAATGCTTACCATCGGTCATGAAAGGTGATTCACAACTTGAGGATGATTTAAACAGTGGTCTTTTTTCGTGTTTTCTTTGTTCTCACTTTTTGTTATGTGTGTACATGGAGGGTTCAGGTGTTTGAGGAAATCTTGTGCCATTAAACTCACAGAATCCAAACAAGTGCACTAGCATTTGAGGAGCCAAGTTTTTCATTTTGATTTTGTTATCTCATCCACCCGATCCCCCTCCCCCACCCAGCCACCCCCCTATAAAAAGAAGAGCGTGCACACAGGCACCCACATAAATATAAACCCATCTTTCCTAGTGAAGTTTCCATCCCTCTTATACAAAATAAACACCCTTACCAACAAAAAATTAATCCCTCTTATATAAAACATGATGAAACAAAACATTTCATGGAGGAATGCATGCACGTGCCAACACACACACATGCATGTGTTTGTGCATGGCAAAGACTAACAGCAATACCAAGTTAACCACCCCTCCCCTTCCGAGCAAACACAAAGAAATTGGAGAAATTTTGGGGGGTGGGTTGGTGGGGTGGGGACAAGACTCCCTTTCTGCTAGTCCTTTTAGTTGAAAGTAAATGCTAAACTGGCTATTGCACAATAATAGACATTTAAAAGGACATGTTCTTTAAAAAGATGGAAATAGAAGTTAGTAGGTCCGAAGAATTCTTGACTTAGAAGTATCTGATAACGTCAATTGCAACACAAAATACCAGTACCAAATTCTGTGTTCTGAAAGCATTGGTACCAAAAGTTTTCAAAAAATCATCCATAGGACATGCCTACATCTTACATAGATGTATGTTGACTCTGCACATGGGCATATGACTTACCATACGCTATACAAATTTCTTTATAGCTGAATAAAAAATGTTCGAATATTTACTCAATAGAAACTAGGAGTCACCAAAGAATTCTCCTGAGATCAGTGAAGAAGAAGTGGAAGATGATATATTAGTGACACGGAGAGATGAAACCACATCGAACTGCTAGAGACAGGATATGGCCAGAAGCGCAACATTTCTCTCAAGTGCAGACAGTTGAGGAAACCAACCAACACACTGGTTAACATACTAGAAGTGGACAAGCAAGCAAAGTAAAAATCCTAGGACTTTCTATAGAATTTTGAGCAAGCAAGAATCAGAACAATTATTTAGCTAATTCTAATAGAAATTACCACAGGATCTTATCTAATGGTAACAAATAACAAAAACACGAAGTCAAATGGCCAAAGACTAAAGAGCAGAACAGCCCATACTTAGTAGAAACCAGTTTTGTCACCATGTATTTTCTTTTCTTTTGGGATCTTGGAGATTTTTGGACATGTTTTAGGTTTTTTGTTACTGGATAGTGCTATAATATCCTGCACCACTATCCACTCCATTCCCACCAAAATAATCTTTGGTGCTACAATCTAGAACCATGGATTTTTGAAGTGACAGTAACTGTTTTATGACATAATTTAATTTTAGACTCTTAAGGATCTCATACTTTTACATCGTTAATCATGTGCTATAAATGCCCAGCTGTATTTTCTAAAAAATTATATATTGCAACCTATGTTGCATGTCTATCATGAAGTCGTCCCCGTACCGGATACCAACACTCCTTGGACAATCCTTAAATATATGCATATATTCAAATGTTTAAAACCATGCGCTTCTTGGACATATATACTAAACTTCACATCCACTTCCTGGACATATATACTAAACTTCACATCCACTTCCTCCTGAAACTCGTTGGAAGTCGGCCGGGTTTGTTTCAACCCATACCCAACCCGAAACTATGATTAAGGGTTGTTTAGTTATCTAGTTCAAAAATGAGGGGTTTCTAGTTTGTAATCTACATAAGAAACAAACATAAAGGAAATATAAGAATGTTATAGGAAATTTGATTCTCATAACATGTGACTAAAAAATAAAATTCATCTCTTGTAAGTTATTAATTTGTATACACACACATAGACACACACTCACACATATATAGCCGTGTCCTTGTACCCTAACTTTTACATATTTGCCGTGTCTTGTATCACACCCCACCCAAGCCAGTTGCAACCAATGTTGAAAATAACAATTAACATATAATGAATGTTCAGCCTCTCAATAGCTTAAAGTGCATGCACGAGTACAGGCGGTTGCGGACAAAGGTGTGGATACATGACACGGCAATTTTGTAAAAGATAGGATATGGGGACACTGCTATATACATACATATTGAAATTAGTAAGGGAAAAATGCTTCCAGTCCCCCTAAGAATTTACAACAATGTGTTGTCCCCCAGTTGACTGGTCAATGGGTGAAAGCCCCCTAAATTTTAAAACATTTTACATGGACACCTCATCTCAAACTTAATTTCAAATCTATCCTTCTTCTTTCACATCCTCTCTCTCTCTCTCCGTCGGTCTAAACTTTTTGCTCTTCCTCCCTCAACAAACCCTCACTGGACTCCCCCATTGTCGGCCAACCACCGCCCAATACCCCACAGGTTGCCACCTCCGAGCCCCTCCACTGTCTCAAAAATTTCAATTAACACAAAGCAAACAAACTGATTAGGCATTGCTATTCTCTTCAAAAAAACCACTAAAATCTTGCACATTTCTAATCTCTCTTCTTTACAAGGCCCATTAACCAAAATCTTGCAAGCAGCAATTGAGCTTCTGATTATATACGCTGAATTGAAGCTTGTATACTCTGAATAGAAGCCCATTAACCATCAAAATCTTGTATGCATTGAATTGAAACTTGATTGTGAGTCAAACTTCTGTAGGCTGAGATGATGAGGTTGTAATGGGAGGGATCAAAGCGAGGGGAGTCGATGGTGGATTTGAGGAGGTGGAAGGTGCTGGAGGTGTTGAGAACACGGGGGGCGAGGAGCGGAGGAGCGAGGAGGGGGCAGGAGGTGGGGGAGAAGGTTAAGGAAGGATACGGCGAGGGAATGCCAAAGGAGAAGCTTGACGGCAGAAGGAGATGGCCATTATTATAAAAATACCGCTGCCTTATTTTTCCAGCGTAGGGGCGGTGGTGGGCCGGCAAGGGTTTGTTGGGAGAAGAGAGTTTGAGACATGAGGGAGAGAGAATAACGAGGGAGGAGGGTAGATTTGGAATTGAGTTTAAGGTGAAGGTTAAGTGTAGGATGTTTTAAAAGTTCGGGCGGGGTTTCGCCCATTGACCAGTCAATTGGGGGGCAACACATTGTTGTAAATTCTTAGGGGGCTGGAAGCATTTCTCCCAATTAATAATTTATACGAGATTGATATTGTTTTTTCATTCACATGTTATGAGAAATAAAATTCCTATAACATTTTGATATTTCTTTTATTGAGTACATTATAGTTTAGAGAATAGCTCTTTTTTTTATCTAGACAACAAAACGACCCTTTAAAATCATACTTATGAGCTGAGTATGGGTGGAAAGTTTATATGAAACCAACCCGAGTCTAATGAGTTGCAGAAATTTGAGGTCAAGTGTAAGATATATGTCCAATATGTGTATTATTGGTGTTTTAAACTAAAACATATATTATATAGTTGAGTGCACGTCTTTATAAATACATGAATATATTCAAGCAATGTCCAAGGTGTGTCGGGCACGGACACGGATACAGGTAACTTAGAGCATAACACATAATGTAGCTTACAAGTGTTGTTAATTATTTAATTAAAAAATAAAAACTTCATAATAATTTTAACAAATAGGAACATGATTTCAAAAATACAAAATTATCTTTTAATAAAATTCTAAAATTAATACAATATGTACTGATTTACTAACAGGTACTACAATAAATGTTTATATATAACATCACAAATTTACATTTCTCGTTTATATTTCACTTCATTCTTCACAAGTCATAAGTTCACAATTCACAAACATAATTATGTCACTAAGTATTGATAACGATCAAAAGAAGCCACAATGGTTTAACGGACAACATTCAACACTAAAAGCTTAACTATGCCAAGTCTTAAACAAAGCAAACAAAGAAAATACTTTCAAGTCTCTACTATAAGTTACATTGAAATGACGTATGTTATAGAATAACGCATGCTGTACTGAAATAGCATACATTATATTGAAACAATGTGTGCCATATTGTAATAAGGTAGTGCTAAGATGTGTTTGAGTTATTTTAAAATGGTACATAACAATTAAGGTTGGCTACATCACATAATGCAAAATAACGTGGTGTGGCATGTTGTGAATGTCGATTGCAACTAGTTTTAGAGAGTGTACTAGGCCCCAGGTAGATTCTCGCCTAATATAGTTGTTTATTGATAGTTTGAGGTATCATTTTATGATGATAGTTTTTTCTTACTTAATCATAATGAACAATTACTAGAATACAACCAAAAACCTTTAAATTCTTTTCTAAAGTAAATTGAGAAATCCTTGGCCAATCCTGATGTTGACAGTCTTTGCGTAGTTAAAGTCATTTAAGTTTTTTCCAATACGGGTGCTCCAGGAGAGCTGTGGAAATGTCTATCAAAAGAGCTATAATTTTCTTGTTTCCAGGTTTTGTTGATGGAATTGGTTGTAAGTTGACTTATAGTTACGCGTTAAAAACATAATTCAGTCCCTATTAGGGAGCAAAGATCTGGGAAAACATTTGTGATTACGTCACAATGACTAATTTAATCTCTCTGTACCATTAAAATAAGTAACAAGGCATCATCTTTAAGTTCAATGGTCGATTATTGATGCCAAATCAGTGATTGAACTATAATTCACTGTCAAGATAATAAATCTGAAGGAGACCTACCTGGTCATCAATGTTATCAATGTTTCATTCACCTAACCTTCACAAAGCAAGCAATGAAACAGTACATTAAGAAAAAAATTGAATGGTCGGCTTCAGCTGTACTATTGTATTATTTTGTCTACTGTTCAAGCATTATGTACTGCTCTCAGTTATTTCTGTAATAAATCGAACTTTTAATTATTTATGAAACATAAATTAATAACTAAATGTCACATGATTTTTATATTATTGCAGCATTAATTATGATGTCATATTAGTCTTCACTATTTCCTCGAATCTTGCATCAAACTTCAAGAGTAAATATCTGCGGTTCTTTTTAAACAATTAAAACCCAAAAGAAAACTGAAATTTGTCAAAACAGAAACCCAGAAAAGGATTTCTGAAATATAGTATCTTACTTGAGTTTCTAAACATTGATAACAACATAAACCTGAATGAAAAAAACATCCTCAAGCTCGTAGAGCATATAACAGGTTAACATACTCAATTAGAGCATACAATAGATAATCAGATGATTAGATGAGTAAGTTATTTGAGCTCTGCACCAAACAAGAGGTACCAAGGACAAACAATATTGAACAGAGAAGAAATAAATACCTGAGGCCGAATGATGCGATCCATCTCTAGCATTATATCTTCTACTGAGCAACTTTCTTCGCGGCCCTTGTAGTTAGAAAAAAGATGAAAAGCATGCAACAGATCATACGTTCGTGGGTAAGTTGAGAAAGGCTCACACCTGTAATGGATTAGAAGTAAATTGTCCATTTCAAAGCAAAGATAAGGAAACCATTATTTGGCAATATAGGCAGATCAATAACATCTCACCAGTCATGGAAAGCACCAATTAATCCACGATCATATATTGCAGCCAAGGTGTTACTTGCAGTTGTTGGAACTATGTTCATAACCCAAATGGGCAAATTACTCAATGCCACTGAAAATCCTCCATAATAAGCATTCATGTCCATGACATTTCGCACCTCCATCTTGTTGACACCTATCAGTCTCCAATAGTGACCGACTTGTTCTTGCCAAAAAGCATTATTACGATCAAATCGCTCCGGAGTAACCCCTATTAACAATAACATGTCACACAAACTATAAAAGTGATCTAAAAAGAAATACAAAGTACAAGATTTCTGGGCATTTATGCATACACAATGGATAAGTAACATAAGAAAATTACATTTTTATTGACATCCAAAGGAAAAGATTTCACTATGGAATGAAAGACTTCATGAAGCATTTAAGACGCATGATTTTGTTAGTGAACTACAATCGACCCTTCTCTTGCTTGTCTTCATGTGATTATGGGAGACATACACTCAGGGTTTACTAAGGATGGTACTTATTAAACAGGAATACCTTATAGAGGGCATAATGGCATATTTTATCTCTATCTGAACTATCTTAATTACATGAAATACCAGAAATGCCCTTCTTTACACTCCCCCAGTCCGGAGCAATTATTCGTCAAGTTTCAGCTTGTTACAAATGTATTCACTCTTTAACCCTTAAGACTCGTGCACAAAGCAGCTAACTGATCATGTATCTCACATTCGCCTCTCTCAATAACCTCATCTTAAGATTTTATCTCGAACAAATTGACAATAAATTGCAGCTTGATCATAACGTTTCAAAGCCATAAGATTTGGTAATAGAAGAAAACTTCTTGCAAAAGCAATATTTCAATTGTCAGAACTTTAGATAAAAACATTTTCTGTCTATATTAGTTTTAGACAAACTGGACTGTGGAAATGGATTCATAAAGCAGGTGTAGGAACACTTCCTCTAGCCATTTAGCATTATAGCAGGCAGCATGTTTCATTCTCAAGTGGTAGAACAATATAGTCTTAAGAAGTCATAGACTTCCTGGAATATGATCTAAAAGATTCAATAAGCAAGCGAGTGTAAGCTTCCACTCTAAATCAGAAACATAGATACATAGAGCTCAAAAGGAATTTAAGGAAAGAGAATAAACATCTGAGGATGTAGTAAACAACTACCTAATTTTTCAAGACTCCTTGAATATACTGAGAGGCGATCCGGTCTAGGAGGGAGCTTCTGAATGTTTGACTGATCGGTACTCGACTGCACACAGTTTCTCAATGGAGCTTTCCAAGGAGGAATAGTGTCATCGATGGGTTCACATACAGTTAATAGATTCCTCTCCTGATTCTGCAGCCGGCATGTCTCATTTTCTTGTTTCTGCCAGATAGCAGTCTGGACCTGCTGAGCAATTAGTTTCCAGCACATTGCTGTAGTAATATTTACCACCTTTTGCCAAATGACAGGAAAATCTTTATCTTTCCTATAAGCAGGTGGAGCTGAGTAAACAAAGTATCCATTGGGTCGCAAAAGACGGTCTACTTCTTTGAGCAATATGCCATCTGAAGAAAAGATCTTTGTAAGCACAAAGACAAAAGATCAATTTTCGCAAAGTACTAAATGGAGGAGTCAAGAGAAATACAAAGATTTTCAACTCCAAGAATTTAAGGAACACAGAATAAGAAAACATTTCTGTAATAAGAAATTGACCCAAGGTAAGTATAATTACTTGGACCAAGATTTTTCATATTAATTTAATAATGACTGATAAGCAGGGATACTGATTTAACTAAAACTAAAATGTCTAAACATTTAACAATTTCACATTTGCCAGAAGCAGTGAACAGAATAAGGAGCTACTTCGCAGTTCTTCAGATATGAAAACTGATGGAATTGAGAGAATAACAAAAGACTCGTTACAAGTTGACCAAACATATACATCCAGATTAAAGTGCCTCTACATGGATATTTGTAAAGGAAAACCTTCAAGAACCAGAAACTTTAATGAGTTAAGCAATGAAGTTGGTGAGAGCTTGGCTCTAGTATGAGAGAACTCAACAGATAACTGGAACTAATGTGACAACTGTCTAAATGTCAGTGCCAAGAAAAAGACGCACAACAAACCTTGAATTCCACTTTTTTTGGAGAATAATTTACAACACCAAAATCAAATAAAACCACTGTGTATTGCATTGACGAACTTCATCTAGAACAGATTGCCATGAAGTCCAAAACTTTAAAACTTTATACACCCATATAGAAAGAAGTTTAAACGCAGAAGAAATCTCTCTTTATTGATATATTCTTTGATTCATGGGTACATATGTTTATAGAAGATAGTAGATTTAATAGAGAAACTCCCAATAACGAGGGAAGAAATAGAGGAGGCATATGCACCAACAAATATATTATATGCACTACCAAGTGTAGGAGATAAGGAATAATGGAATACATGCCCTTCTACATTTAACATATTGCCTACTATATTTATCGTATACCCTACCGTATTCAACATCCCCCTCAAATTCCCATTGGGACGAAAAACGTGAATTTGGATAATAAAAGTCAAACTTGAGAAGATGTCTGAGTCTCAATAAAACAGTTGAGTGATGCAACTATATTGGCATTAGGGCATGAATATGATGGTATTGATGAAGAAAAACTCAAGGGATGTAAGATCGATGGCCTGAGACAGAAACCCAAGGGTATCAATGGAGGAAAACTCAGTGTCGACGAGATCAACCACAAGGGATAGAAATCCTTGCACATTAACAGAGAAAATTTTAGTGTCCACGAGACCGAACGGCAAGGGATAGAAAACTTGCACATTGTCAAAGAAAACATTAGAGGTCGATGTCGAGGCATGAAGAGGAGCTTGTTGTGAAGAAAATCTCGATAGACGATAGTTGATGTCAATGCCATGAAGAAAATCTCTAATATAGAAAGACACGAGTAAGAGCAGAAATTCTGAATGAGACTAAGTAGAAAATCTCGTTTTACATTTAGGGGTCATACGACGTTTTAACATCAAACTTAGTCTTTCTAGAAAATGGAGACTAAGTAGAAAACTTGTCAATTTTACTTCTGGCTGTCATCCTTTGTCCACCCTCTTAACATGGTGTAACTCTTAGGCGAGGAAACTATAATGATAGAGGGCGGGAACAAACCAAATAGCGCCTCTTAGAGGGGAAGAAAACTTATCTTATTGGTTATGGGCGGTAACCTAATGCAACCAAGGCCGACATTTCAATTCCCCTAGACAAGGAAAGAGTTTAGGAGGAAGGTGATAAAACTTCTTACAGAGAACTGCAGTCTTTACCGAGGCATCATAAGCATTAAAAAAAAGCAAGGAAGATAAATCCCTAGATGCAGCTGAAACATAATGGCTACAAGCAACAACATGGTAAGATATACATAACAGTAAAGTTGAGTAAGTACCTAACTCAAGTACCAGCTTAAAATAAAAAATCATTCAAGATGACATCATATCAACTGAATGGACAACAGTGTCATTTGGATACCCTATTACGGCTCTATTATGCATAGTATGGAAGGAAACTAATCAATAACAGAAGATTTGCTGTCTGGAGAAGGTTAAAAGTTGAATACTTCGGGAAGAAAACGATTGATCATCTATAGACACATATACATCAAAATAAGATTAACATTGATGTATGGAATCTTGTTCTTTTATTTAATACAAGATTATTGACTTTTCTTATTACTCTAAATATTTCTCCCTCAACTATTTTTATCAATCATATAAAAATGTGTTTGAATTGACTTTATATATCCAAAAAATAATTTAAATCATATCCAAATAGTGACTTTAGTTATGTTGAGAAATAGAAAAAGGCCAAGATATTATATATTTTATCTAACTCTAACCTCTCTTAAATAGAGGTTAGGAGGATATTACAAAAATAAGTATGAGATAGAATCATATCCAATCATATCTCTAATATCTCTCAATCACATATTCCTAATATATTATTCCTAATATCATAGATTTCTATAATATATTCCTTCACAAGTTATCAACTTCCTTCTGCATCAATTGGTGTGTTCCCTGAGATTCAATGTATCAACAAATCGATGTAAGAGCCAGAAATTTCAACCAAGTCACAATTAGAATAGTAGCCTAAAGTTTCTGAATTAAAATATTACTAAAAAAGCATGATTAAGATTTTTCACTAAGAAGAATAACTAATCACTAAACCTAAGCAAGCGTAAATTTAGAATGAAAATCCGTAAAAATTTTGGTGTGAAACTTTTATTTTTGTCAGATATTTTGTTTTTCCAAAAAAAAGGTGAAATACTGGATCTCAATCAAGTATGTCAAAACAATCCAAGCTTTGAAGGATGGGCACAGCGATCAGGTCTACGAAGACAAAAAAAACTTATTCAGGCTGGGTGCTTGTCCTCTACGCTTTGCACCAGTACCCTGAACAAAATCACATACTCCGAACAAAATCACATACTCTGAACAAAATCACATACTCCGAACAAAATCACATACTCCTGACCAATGTCAAATACTGCAGAATTATTTAGAAGTCTATCATCAGCAATCAAACGACCACTGCAAGAAAATGGAACCAGATTCTCTTAGCTGAGAAAAAATAACTGATCTAAGAGACAATAAGGCATACGCAGTGTCACTGACAATATGCAGCGTCATTAGTATGAAGATAAGAGTTGCCACTCATTAGGGGTTCCCACATATGATATACATTATGGAACACAAACATTAGAACCGATAATTTCTGCGATATCCTATAGACCAAATTAACATGTGAACATATTAAAAGGAAAAGGATGAATTATGCAGATTGAAGCTTTACCATTTTCATGCCAATCGACACGGCATCTTGAACAGTGAACCATTTCAAATGAGCTTTTGGGGAAAGGTAACTGTTTTGTGGCCAGAATAGAAATCATAGCATTGATACCCCGCTCCAAAGCAAATTGAATCTGATTTTCGTGGCCATCCTTGGGAGCAAAAGACATAGTATGGATATCTAAAGCAAGTAGATACGCTGAAAAGCTAGCAACACCACAGCCAACATCCAAAACTTGAACCACCCCTGCAGTCCGCAAATCACCTGTTTCATTTGTTGTCATATTTCCGAGCCTGCATTTTCAATTAAGATAACCAATTTTAAACGCATCATTCCGAGTACATGGTACCTCGCTGAAATGAAAGGAGTTCTGAATATATTTGAACATGAGATGTTAGCAATAAGCTGATACCATACACATTGAATATTTCTAATTATTCGTGGGAGAAATTGAGATTACTGTAGCAGAATAATTCAAGAAAATCTTAAAGAGAGAATAGAAAAATATCATCATTTTCTACA
The DNA here is from genome assembly GCA_012295165.1 of Asparagus setaceus. Lineage (NCBI taxonomy): Eukaryota > Viridiplantae > Streptophyta > Magnoliopsida > Asparagales > Asparagaceae > Asparagus > Asparagus setaceus. The sequence continues at coordinate 67,007,799 of CM022702.1, forward strand.
CAATTGGACCAAAAAGCTGAAGTTTTAAACAATTCAGACTTTCAGATCGTAGTCCCAGGTGATTGTGTTGAAGGTGATTATTCTGCATATAGATTTTATTTTTCATTTTTTTTCAAAAGTCGTAAAAATATTCAACATAGCAAGAACAATTACCGAGCTTTTGTCCCAAATCCAGTTATGGTTGACAGTTGAATAAAATAAGTTGGTCCTTTTTAACCTTTGGTAAGCAACTGAGGATTTCTTATTGAGATATTATGTCTCTTTAACTATGCCCATTATACTAGACTTATCTTTCACTGAGCTTTTGTCCCAAATCCAGTTATGGTTGACAGTTGAATAAAATAAGTTGGTCCTTTTTAACCTTTGGTAAGCAACTGAGGATTTCTTATTGAGATATTATGTCTCATTAACTATGCCCATGATACTAGACTTATCTTTCACCTGCAAACTCATCGTTCTAAAAATTTATAAATCTTTGAACTCTTTCGTTTTGACTTCTTTAAGCATAATGAAAAACATGAGCTAGAATTTAATACTACATATATGATTTTTTTTCAATTCCAAGATGATATGTTGAACTTGAACCTCTGAACTTTAAAATTAAGGACAAATTTGCTTATGATTTTATTAAATAAACATGGTAGGAAATTAAGTAACTAATTAGAAGCAGACTCACCTATTTTGGTTAGGGAAAACACAATTGTGTATTGCTCCTAAACTTACATGTCAAGGGAAAACACAATTGTGTATTGCTCCTAAACTTACATGTCAGAACTCTGAAGTTATAGTGAGAGTTATAATTTACATTTTAAAATGCTTCACAGTTTGAGAACCCTTTTTTTGGGCTAAAACCTGGACTCATGCAGCCGTGTCTTTTTTTTAAATTTGCGGCCAGTGTGATTTGATCCTAGGCTGCTCTGCTACCATTGAAAGGTCTCTACCATTATACCAGATCTTCAAAGTTGTGATGAGGGTTGAGGGTGATAATTTTATCTTCTAACATTACACATAATATACTAGTTCTTTACAAAACAAGCAAAGAATTTAGAGTTTGTTTCGTCAATATTCTTAAAATCCGAAGTAGTGAAGAGAGTTGAATATATTTTCTTCTACCAATTCCTTGAATAATGGGTGTAAGTTTCTATGTGCTGAACTTCCTTTTATCAAGCAATATTTATTTCTTAAATTCCCCTTTAAATGTATGCATGTCTAGGTTAGAACCTAGGTGCTTTAAAGTTGTGTCTAGAAGTGAGTGATACACTCTTATCACCTCATAACTATAACCCAACAAGTCAACGATAGGATAGCATCGAGTAATTATTTTGGGTCTCAAGGATACCAACATGAATTAACAGTTATCTTGCTCTTAGGGACTATACTTGAGAATATGTTACAAAACTTAAATAACAACATTCTGATTACATATAGAACAATAAATAAATGTTATTAAATAAGAAGCCACATCCATTTTTCAGTCTTCTAAAGATCTAAAGGATATAAGATTTGAAAATTTGCTAGAGCAGAATGTTCATAAAATAAGAATTTTTAATTTTCGTTGCTACAAACACATGTAGGGTTACTGAACAAAAGTATTGTGAATTCCACCTTTAATATACACAAATCTTGAAAACCATAATACCTGTTAATGGTAGTTTCTTAGTTCATGACCTATCACTTCCTTAAAAGGTGAAATAGTTGCTACTTTGCATTCTATTTATTAAGGACAGAGACAGACATAATCATAGAAGCCCCATTCTAACAGAAATTGTTATGCTGGACTTTTCCAACACAGAACAGTAAAAGTTGCTTCCTAATTTCTTTGCTATAATCTGTAACAGAACGTAGAAAACACACTGACACAAACCGGGGCGGGGGCTCCAATCTAAAAATAGAAGGATCCCAAATGTGTTGCCTACAACGCCAATCCGGATCCGATTGGAACCTAGGACATTCTAGATATTGTGAACTTTGGTGGGTACCCGTATCTGAGTGGGATATAAAAGGAGGAGCAGGTAGGTTTTAAGTCTTCGATAGCCTTCCAGAGCGTCAGAGAGCTAACTGAATTTCGAACGTCGTTGTAAGGCCTTGATGGAGCTTCATCGGAGGAGAAGAATCGTCAACGGCTTCTCGGTGTGATGTCATAATTCATCGGAGGGCGATTGGAAGAGATCCAGTGATGAGGATACTCTATGACTAGCGGAAACTCATTGGAGCTCGTCGAAGTTTGGAAATGATCATATCTAGTTGACGAAGAGGCAAGGGATCGGAATGCTGAGGAGAGGGGAAGAAGAAGAGTAAAAAGTACTGCTCACCAACGAACACCAATGTGCTACTGTTCCCTGGTTTTACTTTTATGAACAGCAACACAGGTTTTGGGTTTGGGGTTTCTTCGGGTATTTTGCCTTGAGTTGTATGTTACAGATTCTTTTGGAGGGACTAATCAAGAAGGACAATTGAAAGGAGAAAGAGGTCTGATAGATATTAAGCGTCACACGTAAGGGCCTTGCACCCAAGGGCTTCACATCCCAAAGAACACTTCACACGCTCAACAGAGAATTCTCATAACTCAATTTGTATTAATTAATGTATAATTCCTCATGGAGGACTACAACTTCATCTATAAAGAAAAACTAAATCTGGAAACTAATCAAATCCTAACAAATCCTAATGCAAAGGAAATAAAGATAAAATCACTAACAAAATAAATCCGATCCTAACAATCCTAAATCAACTCCTAAGGAAATCTATAAAATCCCTAATCAACTACTCACGATCATCATGCATCCCACACACTTCCAATGTAAAGCCATGTCGTGCCGGATACCTACTGGACAGGATATTTCTCGATGTGCGGTTATCATTCTACACATACACTTTAGAATTTGTTGAGTATCGCTGTGTCTCGGAGGACCTACACCAGTGTGTATGCAGTTCATGTAATCTATAAGCGAATAAAGTCTGCATGATTTTTCTTCCTTCAACAGATAAAAAGATAAATATTAAATGCAAAGTTCCTCTAAAACATTATAACCCCAGAAACGGATCACCTGAAAAAAGTAAGAGGGTTGGGAAATATACAGATAGATTTGAGAAGCATTTGAGAAAGGCGAGCTTGCTCAAATAAATCATTGTGAATCAGAGAATTCAACTGAGATCAACTGGTTAGTTGGACAATAATAACATATGACTATGTGTGATCCAATTTTTACTTCTTATTACGCAAAGCTCGCTAGCACAAAAATAACAAAAGTAGGTCTATAACATCACTACGGTGGAAGGTATTTACTATTAGCAGTTCTCCATGGGAAAAAAAAAATCTGTGTCCTTACAATCCCTCAACTCAGATTGCTGGGTAAATCATGTAAATATTGGATTGACTACTGAGGACAATGACTGTAGCTTTGACTACTAAAGGAATTTCCAGAACCCCCGTCTGCCAGGGACAGGAAGAAGAGGATGAAGAAAATATCTTAAAGCCACACCATGGAAAAGAGAAAAGAAAATACAAGTGCCTCAACTTGCGGCTATGACAGTCGACGAATGTGAATATGCAAGTGACCCGACAAGCAAATTTGTCAATAAATCGGAAACGTTATGAGAAAACCATCCTGAGTCAAAAGATTGGCATATAATGCTAGTCATCCCTAACTCATCCGGAAGTATTCTGATTCCAAATATTGGAGTGTCCCTTAGTTATTATACTTGTCATCCTTAACTCATCAGAAACATTAATGTCAGAAGCTTATAAGAGTACAAAAGTGATAATTTAAGTAAAAGGGCTGTGGAACAAAGTATGTGCTATGGTTGCTGGACAATAAAGTTATAAGCAGTTTACTTTTCTAAGACACCTTCCAGAATGAAGAACGATATTGAAAAGGCAAAAGCAAGACGTTGAAAACTGAAAAGCATGAGGATCATAGTATCTCCAGATAGAGTAAGAAAGAAAAGACAGAAGAGAGATACTCTCATGGTCATGAGAGATCTAGCAATGATGTCGCAAACCAAAGAGCATGAGGATCGTACACATCTCCAGATAGAGTAAGAAAGTAAAGAGAGATATTCTCATGGTCACGAGAGATCTAGCAACGATGAAGTTTAGGTTGAAATCAAGACTTCATGTCCAGGAGACTTTAGGCATGATCACATTAGGTCTCCTGAACTAATGCCTTATGATTTAGAGTGTTATTGGACAAACTAAATATTTGTTGCGGACAACTCTTTGAAAAAGATCATTGTTTAATAGAGTTACCTTTCTATGTACTCAGAAGCTCCATGCTTAAAATGAGTACCGCCTCCAGGGAACCACCATAGTTTACCCTTTTCATGCACCCAGTTTTGACCTCCTTTGACTTCAGCAAGATGGGAATGATTCACATTACTTCGCCAAACATAATCCCTGCTAGTTGGCCATTTAATTGGTATCTTATAGTCAATGGGTGGGGGCACCAAGCAAAACAAGCGCTTCTCCACAGGCGGGCAATGGCTTTCAAGTTCTTCATTTTTGGAAATTTTGGAACTTTTAAGCAAGTTTCTTACATATGATAGATCATGGCAAGGGATGTATTCGTTGAATTCTAGAGGGCACACGTTCATCCCACTTTCCGGTATGGTAATTGATTTCGACCTAAACGTAAGAGCGACTCTATTTCTGAATCCTGATTTACCTGCAGCAAACAAAAATTGTATAAGATTAAAGGACTACACTGAAACCAACATTATCAAATAGTTGGACAAGTTCCATATTAGAATTTTATGAGAAAAATGCTTCCCCCACCCGCATGGCCCCAACAGACCAACAGAATAGATCAAACAGTGAAGTCATTTGTCCTGGAAAAGCACTTCTCGATATTTTATTTAGTAAAAAGCTGCAGAGATTTTACAATTATGCTCACTGCCAAAAATGAGCATTCAACCATCTAGACATGCATGTATACTGTTATCCACTGACACCCCCACACACACACACACACAACACACCAAAAAAAACACAGGCACATGCACGCGCGCGCACTTGTATACACATACATAGATGCACACATGCGCTAACACTAGGAAAACCTGTGCATACATAGGTGAGAGGAAATATACATAATTGTAAGTTTACACAGATGAATATGTAAGCAATACATTAGTCTAGACAAATATCTAATCCTACTTTTTTTTTCCCTTACTTGAATAGAAAGCAATTTTACTAGTAGTAACTCATGTAGTTAATGATGATAAGAAAGAAAAGAGGACCATATTCTATTTATTATAAGAAAGTTCATAGAATGAGAGTATGTGTTTATTTCAAGTGATTGCCCATGCTATTCTATCATACAGGCCCATGACAATCATGTTGACAAAAGCAAAATTAGGAGTCAATTGATTGTATAACCATTTCAATGGTATGAGATTTCAACCGTGTAGAGTTCATACTAAATAGAAAAATATATTTAGGCTCTCACTTGTCTCTTGAACCTGACCTTGAGGAAGTACCATATTGCAGTTTCTAATAAAGCATACACCTGTAGGATCGAAAAAAGTTTTGGTTGATTGACTTTGAAAAGGTTACAATCGCACCAACCTGTTGAATGTCGAGATTCACTGCTTCTTCCGCTATTTCGCCTACAGCAGTGAATCTCGATATTCAACCGAGGTTCACCTACAGCAGTTAATCTCGATATTCAACCGAGACTCACTTACAGCAGTGAATCTCAACATTCAACCGAGGTTCACCGTAAGTGTCCTCCTTCATAGCTGCTCAAGGCTATTTATAAGGTTTTAGGCATGTAACTGACCACCCCCCATCATGGGAATGTGGCTCCTTATTATCAGCTGTTGATGGGTTAAAATCGTGGGAACGTGGTCGTACGTTTTGGTTGAGTATGGATGAGCCGAAGCCACGCATGGGAGAACCTCGGATGATGGTCGAAGCCACCGCCGTAGTTTAACCTCGTATGACCGCCGAGCCACGCACGCTTTATCTCGATTGGATGTCGAGCTTCGGCTATGGGTGAACCTCGGTTGAATGTCGAGATTCATCTGCCGTAAGTGAACCTCGGTTGAATGTCGAGATTCACCGCGTAAGTGAACCTCGGTTGAATATTGAGTCTGGTTGAATGTCGAGATTCACCGCGTAAGTGAACCTCGGTTGAATATCGAGACTCAATATTCAACCGAGGTTCACCTACGCCAGCTTAATCTCGATATTCAACCGAGACTCACTTACGTGATGAATCTCGATATTCAACCGAGACTCACTTACGCAGTTGAATCTCAACATTCAACCGAGGTTCACCTACGCCAGCTTAATCTCGATATTCAACCGAGACTCACTTACGCAGTTGAATCTCAACATTCAACCGAGGTTCACCTACGCCAGCTTAATCTCGATATTCAACCGAGACTCACTTACGCAGTTGAATCTCAACATTCAACCGAGGTTCACCTACGCCAGCTTAATCTCGATATTCAACCGAGACTCACTTACGCAGTTGAATCTCAACATTCAACCGAGGTTCACCTACGCCAGCTTAATCTCGATATTCAACCGAGACTCACTTACGCAGTTGAATCTCAACATTCAACCGAGGTTCACCTACGCCAGCTTAATCTCGATATTCAACCGAGACTCACTTACGCAGTTGAATCTCAACATTCAACCGAGGTTCACCTACGCCAGCTTAATCTCGATATTCAACCGAGACTCACTTACGCAGTTGAATCTCAACATTCAACCGAGGTTCACCTACGCCAGCTTAATCTCGATATTCAACCGAGACTCACTTACGCAGTTGAATCTCAACATTCAACCGAGGTTCACCTACGCCAGCTTAATCTCGATATTCAACCGAGACTCACTTACGCAGTTGAATCTCAACATTCAACCGAGGTTCACCTACGCCAGCTTAATCTCGATATTCAACCGAGACTCACTTACGCAGTTGAATCTCAACATTCAACCGAGGTTCACCTACGCCAGCTTAATCTCGATATTCAACCGAGACTCACTTACGCAGTTGAATCTCAACATTCAACCGAGGTTCACCTACGCCAGCTTAATCTCGATATTCAACCGAGACTCACTTACGCAGTTGAATCTCAACATTCAACCGAGGTTCACCTACGCCAGCTTAATCTCGATATTCAACCGAGACTCACTTACGCAGTTGAATCTCAACATTCAACCGAGGTTCACCTACGCCAGCTTAATCTCGATATTCAACCGAGACTCACTTACGCAGTTGAATCTCAACATTCAACCGAGGTTCACCTACGCCAGCTTAATCTCGATATTCAACCGAGACTCACTTACGCAGTTGAATCTCGATATTCAACCGAGGTTCACCTACGCCAGCTTAATCTCGATATTCAACCGAGACTCACTTACGCAGTGAATCTCAACATTCAACCGAGGTTCACCGTAGTGTCCTCCTTCATAGCCGCCAAGGCTATTTATAAGGTTTTAGGCATGTAATCACCACCCCCATCATGGGAATGTGGCTCCTTATTATCACCGTTGATGGGTTAAAATCGTGGGAACGTGGTCGACGGGCGTTTTGGTTGAGTATGGATGAGCCGAAGCCACGCATGGGAGAACCTCGGATGATGGTCGAAGCCACCGCCGTAGTTTAACCTCGATGACCGCCGAGCCACGCACGCTTTATCTCGATTGGATGTCGAGCCGGCTATGGGTGAACCTCGGTTGAATGTCGAGATTCACCGCGTAGGTGAACCTCGGTTGAATGTCGAGATTCACCGCGTAGGTGAACCTCGGTTGAATGTCGAGATTCACCGCGTAGGTGAACCTCGGTTGAATATTGAGTCGGTTGAATGTCGAGATTCACCGCGTAGGTGAACCTCGGTTGAATATTGAGTCGGTTGAATGTCGAGATTCACCGCGTAGGTGAACCTCGGTTGAATATTGAGTCGGTTGAATGTCGAGATTCACCGCGTAGGTGAACCTCGGTTGAATGTCGAGATTCACCGCGTAGGTGAACCTCGGTTGAATATTGAGTCGGTTGAATGTCGAGATTCACCGCGTAGGTGAACCTCGGTTGAATATTGAGTCGGTTGAATGTCGAGATTCACCGCGTAGGTGAACCTCGGTTGAATATTGAGTTCGGTTGAATGTCGAGATTCACCGCGTAGGTGAACCTCGGTTGAATATTGAGTCGGTTGAATGTCGAGATTCACCGCGTAGGTGAACCTCGGTTGAATATTGAGTCGGTTGAATGTCGAGATTCACCGCGTAGGTGAACCTCGGTTGAATATTGAGTCGGTTGAATGTCGAGATTCACCGCGTAGGTGAACCTCGGTTGAATGTCGAGATTCACCGCGTAGGTGAACCTCGGTTGAATATTGAGTCGGTTGAATGTCGAGATTCACCGCGTAGGTGAACCTCGGTTGAATATTGAGTCGGTTGAATGTCGAGATTCACCGCGTAGGTGAACCTCGGTTGAATATTGAGTCGGTTGAATGTCGAGATTCACCGCGTAGGTGAACCTCGGTTGAATATTGAGTCGGTTGAATGTCGAGATTCGCTGCGTAGGTGAACCTCGGTTGAATGTCGAGATTCGCTGCGTAGGTGAACCTCGGTTGAATGTCGAGATTCGCTGCGTAGGTGAACCTCGGTTGAATGTCGAGATTCGCTGCGTAGGTGAACCTCGGTTGAATATCGAGACTCAATATTCAACCGAGGTTCACCTACGCCAGCTTAATCTCGATATTCAACCGAGACTCACTTACGCAGTGAATCTCAACATTCAACCGAGGTTCACCGTAAGTGTCCTCCTTCATAGCCGCCAAGGCTATTTATAAGGTTTAGGCATGTAATCACCACCCCCATCATGGGAATGTGGCTCCTTATTATCAGCTGTTGATGGGTTAAAATCGTGGGAACGTGGTCGACGTGGGCGTTTTGGTTGAGTATGGATGAGCCGAAGCCACGCATGGGAGAACCTCGGATGATGGTCGAAGCCACCGCCGTAGTTTAACCTCGTATGACCGCCGAGCCACGCACGCTTTATCTCGATTGGATGTCGAGCTTCTCGGCTATGGGTGAACCTCGGTTGAATGTCGAGATTCACTGCTGTAAGTGAACCTCGGTTGAATGTCGAGATTCACTGCTGTAGGTGAACCTCGGTTGAATATTGAGTTCGGTTGAATGTCGAGATTCACTGGCGTAGGTGAACCTCGGTTGAATGTCGAGATTCGCTGGCGTAGGTGAACCTCGGTTGAATATTGAGTTCGGTTGAATGTCGAGATTCGCTGCGTAGGTGAACCTCGGTTGAATATCGAGACTCAATATTCAACCGAGGTTCACCTACAGCAGTGAATCTCGACATTCAACCGAGGTTCACTTACAGCAGTGAACCTCATATAAATGTCGAGCTTCGCTGCTAGGGCGAACCTCCTCTTTTAATGTGGAGCCTCGCAGTTTTGCGAATTTCCTCATATTTGAGTAAGCCTCACATTCTTTTGTCTCTTAGCATTTTTTAATGCTTACAACACCAATTCAAGATAATATGTTCTGTAGCACATTCCCAGTGCATGGTTGTTTAATGTAAATGATGACATCAATGCACATGAAGACCAAATCGAGTTGCTACATGACTCGGTTCACAGTTCACACTTAACACAAACATGAGCAGTCCAGATGAAAATATAGTGTTTGGTTTGAATATTAAAAGAGAAATAAGATACAAATCACCAATCTAGTAAGTAAATGAAAGTAGGTCACCCCCTAAGCAAATTGAGATCTACATGCATGCAAACCAACACTAACCTATCCAAGGCAATAGATACATTTTCTTGGGGAATCCCTCACAATAGTTATGTTACACATACATAAACAATTCTGAGAAAATTCCTCATAAAAGCTCCCATTTGTTATGAAGAATAGATCTATAGTAATTTTTCTTTCACATTTTCCTCTAGCTTACAGAATGCAACCTCACCTGACATGCCCTTATCTTGGGTTCGGTTGATGAACCACGCACCTCTGCCCTCTATTTTCCTTCACTTTACCTTCACCTTCCCTTTCTCAATCCATCAATTTCCAAAGATGGAAAATGGACATGTGAAGGTAGACTATGGGGATCACTATGTAAGAATCATCACCAGTTGGAGGCAAGAGGACAAGCTTCCCCCCTCTTGCCTCTGTCAATGGCAAACAAAGGATCAGCAATCGAAGGCGTCATTATGCCTTGGATAGGCCTCTCTCCATGGATCTTATGCACTAAAATTGAAATTTAAATGAACATAACCGGATGAAAGCGCCCTAACTCAGTCATAGCTATAATATGACATGAAGAGGATCTTTATCCCAAATCTCTGAGTTTGCCCACAAAAATCCTTTTTCTCCAGTTGAGTTTGTTAATGTACCATTTTCTTTGTTGATATAACAAAAAAAAAAAACATGCGACTCATGTTTTTTTTTATTATAAATAGAGTCAGCCAGTGTCTCTTTGATATACCCTTATTACTTGTTGTTCCAACAACTTTCACACTAACTCATTCTATTTTTGGTGCTGCTATTGCATATGCCCTAGACATCTTAGAAGGTTATTCCTTGTTGACCCATCAATTAACGCTACCTCTAACTTCGAATGGATGCAATCTTTCTTCTCTTATATTTGACCATATTACCATACATGCCAATCTTCTAAATAGTTACAGCTTACAACCTTTTTTTTTTTTTTCATTGACATATATTTTAGTTAGTCAATGTTCCAACTTCCAATCAATGAAGCATGGAATTTTGGTTGGGTTTGGGTCCATACCTATGAGTGGACTCAAACATTCTGTTAGTTAAGTTGTATGGATACTTGGCTAAGCTGGTTCAACCCATAGGTGTTTGGGTTGGGACTTAAGTCATATAAGGGCTTAAGTGTTATGAAGAAGAGTTGATCATTCCATATTCTCATGAAAGGGAGAAGAGAAAGAGCGGGAGAAAGCTAGGGTTTGTGAAGAGCTCGTCTTGGCTGATTTGTTCAAGATTATACATCATCTTGGAGACTTGGGTCCTTCTATTCTTAGTTGGGAGGAGATTATACAAGTGGGTTGTAGGCAAGGTTACAGAAAGCACTAGGCGGCCTAGGCGTTGGACCCGACGCCTAGAGTCTAGACGCTTAGGCGGAAGCCTAGGCATTTTTCTATTTTTTAGTTTTTAATTATAATTACTGATAGTAAATATCAATGTTATAGAAAGCTTAGGCGCTGGACTGACACCTAGATAGATTTCTTAAGTGGTGGTGGAGGATGTTTTGTTTCAAGGTCGGAAGAAGTAGAGGAGGTATTCATAGTTGGAGTTTGGAGGAGGTTAGAGGACGTGAAGGCTGCAATGAAGGAAATCATGATCAATGCCTAAAGGGTGCGCCTATAGGCGCGAACCACGCCCCAGGGCGCTTCCTAAATATGTGGGCACTCCGCATAGACGCTTAAAAGCAGTAGGGTCAAGGTACCGCCTAGGTTTCAGCATTTAGGCTCAGGCTGAGGCTTTTAAAACATTGGTTGTAGGTTTGGAGCTAGTGAGGCAAACCATTGTATTTTCTCATTGTTCCCATTGTTAGAGTCTCAAGCTTTGTGTGAGCTTTGAGTGTTGGGAGTTGTATTGTTCTCTTCTTGTTGATATAGTGCAAGATATCTTTCATGGTTCGGAGACGTGATGCAGGTATTCGAACCACGTTATATTGGTTGTTCGATTGTGGTTGTTAGTGTTGTGTTTATTCGCATTTCCATTATCCTACTCTTACATCGATCTTGGGCTTGAGATCCTACTCTTTGGTTCCCAACAATTTTTCTGATCACCTTATAAATTTTCCCCTAAATTTCATAAATATTCGACAATCAGTACAAAAAGTCACCCCAATTCTTCTAATAGCTCTTCTAAGCTCACATTTCAAACCTACTCATTCTTAAATCTTTAAACATCCTTCTCTAGCAATATCATCAGCAAGCAACGTGCACAAACAGTACTTACCCATACGATTTTCCTCCTAAAACAACTTCCTCGTGAATTTGAACCCAAAACCCTCAAATCAACTACTTTTCAACAAAATCTTAAAACCCATCAAGCCCGTTGTGAAATTTATTGAAAATTTCACCCAAAAACACCTCAACTCAAGTAGTTAGCCATTAAGCCAATCGTAAATCGAACAACAACAGACTAAATCAAACACATTCGATACAAAATTGAGATGATTTCGCACCTTTAAAGGAGGAATTGGGGAGAGAATAAGAGAGATCAACGGGGGCTCTGACGACGACGGAGGAGGGATTGGATCCAAAGAGAGTGCCGGCGTAGAAGCAACCGATGACGATGAGGGCGGCGGCGAGCCCCAGCTGAAGAGATCGAGAGTCGAATGCCACCGACGCCATTGCTCGAGAATCAAAGATCCAGATTTCAAATTTCTTTCTTCATTTTTTTGGTCTCTCGCATCTCGCTCTTTTCACTTCACTTCGAGCTTTCTGGATTATATCAATGTTATAGAAAGCTTAGGCGCTGGACTGACACCTAGATAGATTTCTTAAGTGGTGGTGGAGGATGTTTTGTTTCAAGGTCGGAAGAAGTAGAGGAGGTATTCATAGTTGGAGTTTGGAGGAGGTTAGAGGACGTGAAGGCTGCAATGAAGGAAATCATGATCAATGCCTAAAGGGTGCAGTTCATATAGGCAGACCACGCTCCCCTAGGCGCTCCTAAAATATAGGTGGGCAGCCTACATACTGCCTAGACGCTAGGTGCTAGGTAGGCGGTCAAGGTACCGCCTAGGCCTAAGCGGAGGCTTTTAAAACATTGGTTGTAGGTTTGGAGCTAGTGAGGCAAACCATTGTATTTTCTCATTGTTCCCATTGTTAGAGTCTCAAGCTTTGTGTGAGCTTTGAGTGTTGGGAGTTGTATTGTTCTCTTCTTGTTGATATAGTGCAAGATATCTTTCATGGTTTGACAATTAGGTCTCTGTCGGTCGAACCACGCTATATTGGTTGTTCGATTGTGGTTGTTAGTGTTGTGTTTATTCCGCATTTCCATTATCCTACTCTTACATCGATCTTGGGCTTGAGATCCTACTCTTTGGTTCCCAACAATTTTTACAGTCACCTTATAAATTTTCCCCTAAATTTCATAAATATTCGACAATCAGTACAAAAAGTCACCCCAATTCTTCTAATAGCTCTTCTAAGCTCACATTTCAAACCTACTCATTCTTAAATCTTTAAACATCCCTTCTCTAGCAATATCATCAGCAAGCAACGTGCACAAACAGTACTTGCACCCAGCCCACGATTTTCCTCCTAAAAACAACTTCCTCGTGAATTTGAACCCAAAAACCCTCAAATCAACTACTTTTCAACAAAATCTTAAAAACCCATCAAGCCCGTTGTGAAATTTATTGAAAATTTCACCCAAAAACACCTCAACTCAAGTAGTTAGCCATTAAGCCAATCGTAAATCGAACAACAACAGACTAAATCAAACACATTCCGATACAAAATTGAGATGATTTCGCACCTTTAAAGGAGGAATTGGGGAGAGAATAAGAGAGATCAACGGGGGCTCTGACGACGACGGAGGAGGGATTGGATCCAAAGAGAGTGCCGGCGTAGAAGCAACCGATGACGATGAGGGCGGCGGCGAGCCCCAGCTGAAGAGATCGAGAGTCGAATGCCACCGACGCCATTGCTCGAGAATCAAAGATCCAGATTTCAAATTTCTTTCTTCATTTTTGGTCTCGCATCTCGCTCTTTTCACTTCACTTCGAGCTTTGGATTATATCAATGTTATAGAAAGCTTAGGCTGAGTGACACTAGATAGATTTCTTAAGTGGTGGTGGAGGATGTTTTGTTTCAAGGTCGGAAGAAGTAGAGGTATTCATAGTTGGAGTTTGGAGGAGGTTAGAGGGCGTGAAGGCTGCAATGAAAAATCATGATCAATGCCTAAGGGTGGGTTCATATAAATGAGACCAGCTCCCCTAAGGCCTCTAAAATAAGGTGGGAAGCGACCTACATCTTGCTGAGCCATTAGGTGCTAGGTAGGCGGTCAAGGTACCGCCTAGGCCTAGGCGTACGCCTAGGCGGCCTAGGCGGAGGCTTTTTAAAACATTGGTTGTAGGTTTGGAGCTAGTGAGGCAAACCATTGTATTTTCTCATTGTTCCCATTGTTAGAGTCTCAAGCTTTGTGTGAGCTTTGAGTGTTGGGAGTTGTATTGTTCTCTTCTTGTTGATATAGTGCAAGATATCTTTCATGGTTGCGGACGGACGTAGGTCTGAGCTGTGTTCGAACCACGTTATATTGGTTGTTCGATTGTGGTTGTTAGTGTTGTGTTTATTCCGCATTTCCATTATCCTACTCTTACATCGATCTTGGGCTTGAGATCCTACTCTTTGGTTCCCAACAATTTTTACAGTCACCTTATAAATTTTCCCCTAAATTTCATAAATATTCGACAATCAGTACAAAAAGTCACCCCAATTCTTCTAATAGCTCTTCTAAGCTCACATTTCAAACCTACTCATTCTTAAATCTTTAAACATCCCTTCTCTAGCAATATCATCAGCAAGCAACGTGCACAAACAGTACTTGCACCCAGCCCACGATTTTCCTCCTAAAAACAACTTCCTCGTGAATTTGAACCCAAAAACCCTCAAATCAACTACTTTTCAACAAAATCTTAAAAACCCATCAAGCCCGTTGTGAAATTTATTGAAAATTTCACCCAAAAACACCTCAACTCAAGTAGTTAGCCATTAAGCCAATCGTAAATCGAACAACAACAGACTAAATCAAACACATTCCGATACAAAATTGAGATGATTTCGCACCTTTAAAGGAGGAATTGGGGAGAGAATAAGAGAGATCAACGGGGGCTCTGACGACGACGGAGGAGGGATTGGATCCAAAGAGAGTGCCGGCGTAGAAGCAACCGATGACGATGAGGGCGGCGGCGAGCCCCAGCTGAAGAGATCGAGAGTCGAATGCCACCGACGCCATTGCTCGAGAATCAAAGATCCAGATTTCAAATTTCTTTCTTCATTTTTTTGGTCTCTCGCATCTCGCTCTTTTCACTTCACTTCGAGCTTTCTGGATTACTGTTTTGTTTTTTAGTTAGTTAAATATTAAATCTGATACAGGTTGGTTATGTCGTTTCTTTACAAAGCCCAACAAGAACGCATGTAGTGGACTCACGTCACGCTGGGCTGGGCCACCGCAATATTTTAGACGGGCCGGATAGAAAATGATATGGAGAACGGAGAATGTGTTAAACGTCTTGCTGTCATTTTTATTTTTCTTTTATTTTTCTAAAAGCTGCCCCATTCGTCAAATCAAATGTGAAGAAGTAAATACATCAAGCAAAATTAACGGTGACAAAAAATAGGGGAACAATCTCTCCAAGTCACATTACTATAAAAACATCCATATATTGCTTATACTAGGCCATAAATTCCTCATTAGCTTTGTATGCAGCCTACAAGTCTTTACATTTCTAATTATACCCTCAAATCTAGTAAAAATATTTTAAACAACACTCGTGGATAGATTTAGTTGTAGCTAGTCAAAATTTTCCTGTTACATCCTAATAAATTCGGAGGTGTAATTTAAAAAATATGAAGATTTTCAGGCTTGTTAATTTTAAGAAATAATTAAGATCTGGTGTATTAACTTAATAGATTTGAGGTTGTAACTTAAAATATATTTCACTAAGTAGGGCATCTTGCCTGCTTTTTCTTTCACAAAATTATGAAGAGTCGAGCGCCAAATATAAATCAAGGATGAATTTAGCGATGTCAAATCACCTATTTAGTTGTATGCGGATATTCTGATAAAATTTGCACTCCCAAACCCTACATAAAGTTTCACTTTTTTTTTGTATGATTTCTTGTACGAAAAATATTTTATGATTTTATTTCCCGCTGGATAGTTCGACATTCCGGGTCTAATATATCTAGATATGACAAAGAAAATATACGTATATAGTAGAATACATAATTCTGTTTTGTTTTTGTTTTTCTTAATCACTTACACTATAGACAAAGAGAATATACGTATATATTCTAACAGGTTGGAAATATGCTATTTGAATTTTAAAAGAAAAGGAACTACCTTTTGCCAAGTATGTTTGAATCCTATGCTCAATTATTACTCAACTAAAATGCAAGTTGTCCATAAATTTTCTTCAAAAGTATTAATTATTTATAATTTAGGGAGTAATCTTACGCTGAGTGGATATTATAGCCTAATGCAAGCAAATGTGAATCCAACTTCAAGCACGCTATCAGATGTTTTCATCACTGTGCTTCAATGACAATTTCATATTCAAGCTCTCTCGTACCGTTCCACATAGAATTGAAGTAGCTCAGGCAATTGCCGCCAACAAAGACCAAATTGTTTGCAGATGAAAGCAACAATGCACAGATCCAAGTAGCACAAATTATAAATGAACGAGAAACAAAGCTGAGCGGGTCATAATTTTGATAGGTTGTGGGGCTTTTTCCTGAAACCACCTTAAAGATAGAGTCATTTTACGGAAATCACATTTCATTTTCAATATAGATTGTTGGGCTTTTTCCTGAAACCACGTTAAAGATAGAGTCATTTTACAGAAATCGCATTTTATTTCCAATTTATGCGTAAATCACTTTTAAAGTTGGTTTTTGCTTCAATTAAACACTTCCTAGCGAAATCTTCACTAAAAAAATAAAAAATAACCTTAAAAATGCACGTTTAAAATACGTGGGTTGTATCCTAACTAGATCTAAACGTTAACAAAGTGAGTCATGTGTCTTGAATGTGAGTTTTTAAGGATATTTTTGGGTTTTCATGAAAATTTTGACTACGATGTAGTTGATTGAAATAAAAATCTCCTTTAAAGATAGTTCACATATAAATTGAAAATGAAAGGTGATTTCTGTAAAATCTATGTTAAAGGTGGTTTCTATTCACAAAAATTTTCAAGCGAATAGTGTTAATGCAAGATTTGTAAAGGGAGTTATCATGTAGTTACGAGCTCTATGTGTTAGATATCATGTCCCCAAAGATATTGTTTTGATGATAACAATTTATATTATGTGTGTTATATATATCGCTAATTTGTCAATGCAGATATCAACTTTAAACATGAATAAGATATGTGGACAAGTGTAAGATGAGTTCAATGTATTGTGAAGTATTGAAGATGAGAGCTCAATGTAATTTTTATATCTTCTTTACTTAAAAATTTGTACAAGCCTTGATCACTCACACACACACACATTTAGAACACACTAACACATGCTTAGTGTGTTGGTTAACAATAGAAATCCCTATGTTAACCATTAGAGTTTATAGTTAATAAGTCTAAAAATATTGCATTCGTATCATTTTTATCCCTTAATAGTCGACTAATTAGAATAGTAGTCGACTATCAAAGCTTTGTGTCAAAATCTAAGTTTCTGTCGTTTTACAGAATAGTCGACTAATATACAGTGTAGTCGACTACTTAAGACTTAGACATATTTCAAGATTCTGTAAAATTACAATGTAGTTGACTACTATGCATATTATAGTCGACTACTAAGATCTTATACTTAAATTTAGTTTCTGTCAAATTACAGTGTAGTCGACTACATTACAGTATAGTCGACTACTAAGAAAAACCCTGAATTAGCAGAGTCTGTTTTAACTTAGAGTAGTCGACTACTATGACTATTAGTCGACTACATACAACAGTTTCGATTTTTCGGTTTTAAATTTATATTTGTTTTTAGCCGTTTATATTCATTTCTTTGGTGAAAAGTGTCTTTTCAAAGGGATATAAATAGGTTACAAGTTCAGAAATTTACAAATAATTTTCCTATCCATAAGCTTTAATTTTTTAACATTCTTAAGAGAGAAAAAGTTGAGAAAAAGCATTCCCTGGTTTTTGCCTTTGAGATTAATCCTACATGCAAATTACTTGGGCATTTTTCGAGATTAAAAGATTCCTAAGCCAGCGCTACACATCACAATACATCAAGGCTTATAGAAATTATTGTTGTTGATTCAAGAAAAGTTCTCTCTCGGGTTTTGAGAGGTGTTGATCTCTTGGTGTAGAGATTGTGTGCAATTTGCATGGTCTTGCAAATTGGTCAGGTTTGCTTTTTGATTTTGTAATTATTTTTCAAAATCATAGTGAAAATCTCAAGCGGGATTTTCTTGGGGACTGGATGTACACCGGGGAGGTGAAACCAGTATAAAATCTCTTGTTTGTGTTTGTGATTTTCTGTGATTGATGCTATCTTTATTGCAATTTATAATCTATTTTGCATAATTTTTTATAGAACACTATTCACCCTCCCTCTAGTGTTTTAGTGTGTTAGATCAGCGATCCTACACTATGTAGAGAGATCCAAGCAGCGAAATTTGAATAGGATAACGATAAAATGTTGGTGTTGATGTAGTCGGGGACAAGACACAAAGTTGAGAAGTCAGCCTTGAGGGGTTATGTCCCTGTTGCTCTAATAATTGACCGGCATAGTCACAGAAATAGCGTTAGAAGGTAAGGGCGAGGTTCCAGCCAGAACTTCTCCCATGCTCAAGCTTTATATGTTACAATACCTATTATCTAAAAACTATAAAGGTAAAAGACACTATGAGAGTTCACAGCTCAGGTGAAATATAGTGGATTTCTTTGGAGAGAGCCTTCAGTATGGCACAAGAAAAGAACTACTTTCCAAGATTGATAGTTACAACGATATAAGTGACAAATATTGGCTCTTAGTTGATTGGTTTTGGGAGCTGTTTGGCTATTGGATTTGTATTTTGTCATAAATCCAAGGATCATTAACAATCTAAAAGTTTAATATTTTGTTTGGTTAGTAGGATGGTAGAAGAAAAAGATGGTTTTGAAAAAGAACCTTGAAATTTTTGTTTGTTTGTAAAGAAATTGATAAATCTGGATAATTGAGTATGGGTCCTACTTGTCATTACTTTTGTATTTAAAATAGAATATTTTAGTTGTAATTATTAGTAATTGTACTATGTAAAATAAATGAATGACAGGACTTTAAAGTAATAAGATAATAATTTTTTGCTTTTGAAGAATTTTGAAAATAATTGTTAAGTATTATGGACCACCCAGCTGCCTTTTGTAAAAATCGTGCTTCTGATAACGATAAAATGAGTGATCCAGCTATATCTAACAGCTACAGTAATACGAGCTCATTTCATTACTTTCTTGCTGAGAAATGTTGAGGTATCCCGGTTCCAAAATACAACTATATTATGGACTTCGATTGACAAAGCGATCATAAAAAATTCTACATGATTGCATTCACGTCTCTAGAAAATCACCGCTTATAACTTTTTCCAATAAATTCTATCTGAGCATGTACACATTGATAAATCAAGAAAGATAAAATTATCAAGCAAGAGGATAAAAAGATATTTAAGGATAGTAAGAGTCTCAAAAGGAACTACACCTATCTCAATGGACTACTAAGATCTTATACTTAAATTTAGTTTCGTCAAATTACGGTGTAGTCGACTACATTACAAGATAGTCGACTACTAAGAAAACCCCGAATTAGCAGAGTCTGTTTTAACTTAGAGTAGTCGACTACTATGACTATTAGTCGACTACATAGACAGTTTTCTGATTTTTCAGGTTTTAAATTTATGACTGTTTTTAGCCGTTTATATTCATTTCTTTGGCTGAAAAAGTGTCTTTTCAAAGGGATATAAATAGGTTACAAGTTCAGAAATTTACAAATAATTTTCCTATCCATAAGCTTTAATTTTTTAACATTCTTAAGAGAGAAAAAGTTGAGAAAAAGCATTCCCTGGTTTTTGCCTTTGAGATTAATCCTACATGCAAATTACTTGGGCATTTTTCAGAGATTAAAAAGATTCCTAAGCCACTGCTACACATCACAATACATCAAGGCTTATAGAAATTATTGTTGTTGATTCAAGAAAAGTTCTCTCTCGGGTTTTGAGAGGTGTTGATCTCTTGGTGTAGAGATTGTGTGCAATTTGCATGGTCTTGCAAATTGGTCAGGTTTGCTTTTTGATTTTGTAATTATTTTTCAAAATCATAGTGAAAATCTCAAGCGGGATTTTCTTGGGGACTGGATGTACACCGGGGAGGTGAAACCAGTATAAAATCTCTTGTTTGTGTTTGTGATTTTCTGTGATTGATGCTATCTTTATTGCAATTTATAATCTATTTTGCATAATTTTTATAACACTATTCACCCTCCTCTAGTGTTTTAGTGTGTTAGATCACGATCCTACACTATGTAGAGATCCAAGCAGCGAAATTTGAATAGGATAACGATAAAATGTTGGTGTTGATGTAGTCGGGGACAAGACACAAAGTTGAGAAGTCAGCCTTGAGGGGTTATGTCCCTGTTGCTCTAATAATTGACCGGCATAGTCACAGAAATAGCGTTAGAAGGTAAGGGCGAGGTTCCAGCCAGAACTTCTCCCATGCTCAAGCTTTATATGTTACAATACCTATTATCTAAAAACTATAAAGGTAAAAGACACTATGAGAGTTCACAGCTCAGGTGAAATATAGTGGATTTCTTTGGAGAGAGCCTTCAGTATGGCACAAGAAAAGAACTACTTTCCAAGATTGATAGTTACAACGATATAAGTGACAAATATTGGCTCTTAGTTGATTGGTTTTGGGAGCTGTTTGGCTATTGGATTTGTATTTTGTCATAAATCCAAGGATCATTAACAATCTAAAAGTTTAATATTTTGTTTGGTTAGTAGGATGGTAGAAGAAAAAGATGGTTTTGAAAAAGAACCTTGAAATTTTTGTTTGTTTGTAAAGAAATTGATAAATCTGGATAATTGAGTATGGGTCCTACTTGTCATTACTTTTGTATTTAAAATAGAATATTTTAGTTGTAATTATTAGTAATTGTACTATGTAAAATAAATGAATGACAGGACTTTAAAGTAATAAGATAATAATTTTTTTGCTTTTGAAGAATTTTGAAAATAATTGTTAAGTATTATGGACCACACCAACTGCCTTTTGTAAAAATGCGCAGTAGCTACAATAACGATAAAATGAGTGATCCAGCTATATCTAACAGCTACAGTAATACGAGCTCATTTCATTACTTTTTGCTGAGAAATGTTGAGGGTATCCCCGGTTCCAAAAATACAACTATATTGGCGTGACTCGGTCGACAAAGCAGTCATAAAAAAAAATTCTACATGATTGCATTCACGTCTCTAGAAAATCACCCTGCTTATAACTTTTTCCAATAAATTCTATCTACAGAGCATGTACACATTGATAAATCAAGAAAGATAAAATTATCAAGCAAGAGGATAAAAAGATATTTAAGGATAGTAAGAGTCTCAAAAGGAACTACACCTATCTCAATGGAATAATAAGAGATACATCCAAATATCTCAAAGAAATGTCACATGCGGCTAAAAGATAATATCTAACATGGAATACCTAATCTGAAGGAAAAGATAAGAAAACTGTCCAGGAAGAATGTGATCACTACCTCTGAGCCTGCTCTTGAAAATACTCACGGTCCTGCTGAGGAAGATCAATTGCCCTGTCTGGAGTAAACAAACCCCAGGGGAGTCAGAAAGCTCCCAACAAGTGTGTAAAATGAAGAAAGAGTACACGTGAAGGTGTGTGTGATAAATATACATACATAGCACCTGGATTAACAATATAAAATTATCTAAAAATTCTATTACTACCTGGTAACATAGTGCAAAGCATGCATGTATTTCAAAATCAAAGAAATTAAACTAAAAATAATTTTCTACAGCTATAAAGTCATTCGCTGTCACAATCACTCATGCATGACATTTGTATTTTATGTTATTTGAATTAGAGGAGGAAACTTTCATGTATATAAGTCGGCTTCCCATAGGCCCCCGGGAACACGGCAACATAATAAAAATAATTACGGCACTTGGCCTCCTGAAACATGATCTTGAAACATGAATATCTGAAAAACAAGAGTACCACTTATATACATCGAAGTTTTCATACTCTAACTCCCCATTAAATAACCCCATGATATCGTGTTAATCCAACCGTGCATGAAATGTTGTATACTAGTCATAACGTTTCAGGTGATCTCCATTTTCAATACCAAATCAGTCTTGCCTATTTAGGCACTTGAGTTTCTATGGTACAATATCCCGTAAAACATGAACTTGTAGGCAATAAAAATTGCCTTAATCCCTGCACAGCAACTCGGAATGAGCAAAAGAGCTTAAGGGTCCATCTGAGTGAAGTCCGGTCCGCCCAAAGGTTAAGTTCACCTGAATGCTTGACTTTACAAAATAGACAAAAGTGTCGATATCGCCCACAACATCAAAGTTTGACGAGGCTCGCCCACAACATCAAAGTTTGACGAGGCTCGCCCACAACATCAAGGTTTGACGAGGCTCGCCCACAACATCAAGGTTTGACGAGGCTCGCCCACAACATCAAGGTTTGACGAGGCTCGCCCACAACATCAAGGTTTGACGAGGCTCGCCCACAACATCAAAGTTTGACGAGGCTCGCCCACAACATCAAAGTTTGACGAGGCTCGCCCACAACATCAAAGTTTGACGAGGCTCGCCCACAACATCAAGGTTTGACGAGGCTCGCCCACAACATCAAAGTTTGACGAGGCTCGCCCACAACATCAAAGTTTGACGAGGCTCGCCCACAACATCAAGGTTTGACGAGGCTCGCCCACAACATCAAAGTTTGACGAGGCTCGCCCACAACATCAAGGTTTGACGAGGCTCGCCCACAACATCAAAGTTTGACGAGGCTCGCCCACAACATCAAAGTTTGACGAGGCTCGCCCACAACATCAAGGTTTGACGAGGCTCGCCCACAACATCAAGGTTTGACGAGGCTCGCCCACAACATCAAAGTTTGACGAGGCTCGCCCACAACATCAAAGTTTGACGAGGCTCGCCCACAACATCAAGGTTTGACGAGGCTCGCCCACAACATCAAAGTTTGACGAGGCTCGCCCACAACATCAAGGTTTGACGAGGCTCGCCCACAACATCAAAGTTTGACGAGGCTCGCCCACAACATCAAAGTTTGACGAGGCTCGCCCACAACATCAAGGTTTGACGAGGCTCGCCCACAACATCAAGGTTTGACGAGGCTCGCCCACAACATCAAAGTTTGACGAGGCTCGCCCACAACATCAAAGTTTGACGAGGCTCGCCCACAACATCAAAGTTTGACGAGGCTCGCCCACAACATCAAGGTTTGACGAGGCTCGCCCACAACATCAAGGTTTGACGAGGCTCGCCCACAACATCAAAGTTTGACGAGGCTCGCCCACAACATCAAGGTTTGACGAGGCTCGCCCACAACATCAAAGTTTGACGAGGCTCGCCCACAACATCAAAGTTTGACGAGGCTCGCCCACAACATCAAGGTTTGACGAGGCTCGCCCACAACATCAAGGTTTGACGAGGCTCGCCCACAACATCAAAGTTTGACGAGGCTCGCCCACAACATCAAAGTTTGACGAGGCTCGCCCACAACATCAAAGTTTGACGAGGCTCGCCCACAACATCAAAGTTTGACGAGGCTCGCCCACAACATCAAAGTTTGACGAGGCTCGCCCACAACATCAAGGTTTGACGAGGCTCGCCCACAACATCAAAGTTCGACGAGGTTCGCCAAGCAAATAAGCTCTTCACTCAACCGAGGTTCGCCAAGTAGCGAAACTCCATTCGACGAGGTTCGCCAAGCAAATAAGCTCTTCACTCAACCGAGGTTCGCCAAGTAGCGAAACTCCATTCGACGAGGTTCGCCAAGCAAATAAGCTCTTCACTCAACCGAGGTTCGCCAAGTAGCGAAACTCCATTCGACGAGGTTCGCCAAGCAAATAAGCTCTTCACTCAACCGAGGTTCGCCAAGTAGCGAAACTCCATTCGACGAGGTTCGCCAAGCAAATAAGCTCTTCACTCAACCGAGGTTCGCCAAGTAGCGAAACTCCATTCGACGAGGTTCGCCAAGCAAATAAGCTCTTCACTCAACCGAGGTTCGCCAAGTAGCGAAACTCCATTCGACGAGGTTCGCCAAGCAAATAAGCTCTTCACTCAACCGAGGTTCGCCAAGTAGCGAAACTCCATTCGACGAGGTTCGCCAAGCAAATAAGCTCTTCACTCAACCGAGGTTCGCCAAGTAGCGAAACTCCATTCGACGAGGTTCGCCAAGCAAATAAGCTCTTCACTCAACCGAGGTTCGCCAAGTAGCGAAACTCCATTCGACGAGGTTCGCCAAGCAAATAAGCTCTTCACTCAACCGAGGTTCGCCAAGTAGCGAAACTCCATTCGACGAGGTTCGCCAAGCAAATAAGCTCTTCACTCAACCGAGGTTCGCCAAGCAAATAAGCTCTTCACTCAACCGAGGTTCGCCAAGTAGCGAAACTCCATTCGACGAGGTTCGCCAAGCAAATAAGCTCTTCACTCAACCGAGGTTCGCCAAGTAGCGAAACTCCATTCGACGAGGTTCGCCAAGCAAATAAGCTCTTCACTCAACCGAGGTTCGCCAAGTAGCGAAACTCCATTCGACGAGGTTCGCCAAGCAAATAAGCTCTTCACTCAACCGAGGTTCGCCAAGTAGCGAAACTCCATTCGACGAGGTTCGCCAAGCAAATAAGCTCTTCACTCAACCGAGGTTCGCCAAGCAAATAAGCTCTTCACTCAACCGAGGTTCGCCAAGTAGCGAAACTCCATTCGACGAGGTTCGCCAAGCAAATAAGCTCTTCACTCAACCGAGGTTCGCCAAGTAGCGAAACTCCATTCGACGAGGTTCGCCAAGCAAATAAGCTCTTCACTCAACCGAGGTTCGCCAAGTAGCGAAACTCCATTCGACGAGGTTCGCCAAGTAGCGAAACTCCATTCGACGAGGTTCGCCAAGCAAATAAGCTCTTCACTCAACCGAGGTTCGCCAAGTAGCGAAACTCCATTCGACGAGGTTCGCCAAGCAAATAAGCTCTTCACTCAACCGAGGTTCGCCAAGTAGCGAAACTCCATTCGACGAGGTTCGCCAAGCAAATAAGCTCTTCACTCAACCGAGGTTCGCCAAGTAGCGAAACTCCATTCGACGAGGTTCGCCAAGCAAATAAGCTCTTCACTCAACCGAGGTTCGCCAAGTAGCGAAACTCCATTCGACGAGGTTCGCCAAGCAAATAAGCTCTTCACTCAACCGAGGTTCGCCAAGTAGCGAAACTCCATTCGACGAGGTTCGCCAAGCAAATAAGCTCTTCACTCAACCGAGGTTCGCCAAGTAGCGAAACTCCATTCGACGAGGTTCGCCAAGCAAATAAGCTCTTCACTCAACCGAGGTTCGCCAAGTAGCGAAACTCCATTCGACGAGGTTCGCCAAGCAAATAAGCTCTTCACTCAACCGAGGTTCGCCAAGTAGCGAAACTCCATTCGACGAGGTTCGCCAAGCAAATAAGCTCTTCACTCAACCGAGGTTCGCCAAGTAGCGAAACTCCATTCGACGAGGTTCGCCAAGCAAATAAGCTCTTCACTCAACCGAGGTTCGCCAAGTAGCGAAACTCCATTCGACGAGGTTCGCCAAGCAAATAAGCTCTTCACTCAACCGAGGTTCGCCAAGTAGCGAAACTCCATTCGACGAGGTTCGCCAAGCAAATAAGCTCTTCACTCAACCGAGGTTCGCCAAGTAGCGAAACTCCATTTGACGAGGTTCGCCAAGTAGCGAAGCCCTTCATTCGACGAGGTTCGCCAAGCGCAAGCTCTTCACTCAACCGAGGTTCGCCAAGCGCAAGCTCTTCACTCAACCGAGGTTCGCCCAAGTAGCGAAACTCTCCATTCAGACGAGGTTCACCAAGTAGCGAAGTCCTTCATTCAGACGAGGTTCGCCAAGCAGCGAAGCTCTTCACTCAACCGAGGTTCGCCCAAGTAGCGAAACTCTCCATTCAGACGAGGTTCGCCAAGCAGCGAAGCTCTTCATTCAGACGAGGTTCGCCAAGCAGTGAAGCTCTCCACTCGACCGAGGTTCACCTACAGCAGTGAATCTCGACATTAAACCGAGGCTAGACCAGTGCAAGCTTCAAAGCGAGACTTGCTCAAGAGGCGAGGCTCGCACGAGGAGCGGAGTTCGATCTCAACACGAGGTTCGCACGTGAAACGAAGCTCAACAGTCATATGATGAGGTTCGCCCACAACAGTGGTTTGACGAGGCTCGCCCACAACATCAAGGTTTGACGAGGCTCGCCCACAACATCAAAGTTTGACGAGGCTCGCCCGCAGCATCAAAGTTTGACGAGGTTCGCCACCAAGCATCTGCAGACTTCGGCGTTCAGAGCGCCTCCACGCATCGTAGCGTTTCGCCAAGTATCGTAGCCTCATGATACGCAGCGGCCCGCCATCGTAGCAGCCCCCTCGCTCACCGAAGGCCGGGCGTTTCAGAAGCGAACTCAAGGCCACGAAGGCCACAACAACTACGTGGGTTAAGTAGTGGGCATCAGTTATGCCCACTTCCATTAACCCACGTTTCCACAATTCTAGCATGATAGTTACATGCTAAAAACCCTATAAATAGCCGTGAGCAGCTATGGAAAAGGGGCGGGCTTTTTGAGGCTTTTGGAATTTGGAGAGATCAACACTTGTGCACGAGAAAGAGATCAAGCTCTTCATCAGCAATCTCAAGATCATCTGCAACTCTGTTCTGATCGTCAACGGGAAGCAATCTCAACGTGAGCATTGAGTGAAGCATCCCATCGCTACCGAGAACCCACCTTAAAAGAGAAGTCGAATCAATCTTCTCTTCCTCTGTAATCGAGAAAATTTGATTGTAAACCCATTCGTTCAATCAATAAACATTTTTTCGACCCTACAGAACTCTAAACATGATTTCAGAACAAGTGCTAGTTAAAAATTCATGTATCATATGGTCGATGCTGCCAAGCCATGCTTCTTATCGATATCTTAACGGGATACCTATTCATGCACAGTCCACCTAATAGATGTCACTATGCGATCAAACAAGAGTTTTCACACTGTATAATAACATTCATGTGCAAACATGGGCTAGAATTTTATTTAGAATACCTACTTAAAAAAAACCAGACACTGTATTTATTTATGGACTCGGGTGAGCCTAGTTGGGTTCAAGTATCCAAATACAACATGTTCTCAACTAGCAATAAGACACCTTCAAACATTTAAGAAAATAATTAAACTCACCATAGTCCACTTTGAGACAGTCATTAACACTAAATAGTTTTTTTCTAAACAAATTAAAAATAGTTGCCTTAAAGAATCAAGCTTCAAAAGGAAATTGAGTTATAAAATAGGATTTTGAAACTAAGGTTGAGTGAGAAAAGTTTGATTTATTGATCATGAATCAAATCTTATTCTTGAATAATTTCTAGAAAATATTTAATCTCTAGAAAACAATTAGTTTTATAAAATTAATGTTTACCTAAAAGGAATTGATTTTTTTCACCTTCCTGATCTATGGGGAAAAATAAGTCAAATATTTATTTGTAATTAATAACCTACAAACTGTCATCTTTTGTAAGAAGATATATATATATATATATATATATATATATATATATATATATATATATATATATATATATATATATATATATATATATATATATATATATATATATATATATATATATATATATATATATATATAT
The DNA here is from genome assembly GCA_012295165.1 of Asparagus setaceus. Lineage (NCBI taxonomy): Eukaryota > Viridiplantae > Streptophyta > Magnoliopsida > Asparagales > Asparagaceae > Asparagus > Asparagus setaceus. Next base: position 67,035,435 of record CM022702.1, read on the forward strand.
ATATATATATATATATATATATATATATATATATATATATATATATATATATATATATATATATATATATATATATATATATATATATTAGAAAAACTTTATACTAACAGACAATAACCAATCCTTCTATTTGAAAATAAGTAAAGATAAGATTATGGTTTACTAGTCCTAAGATAAAATTATTAATTTAGTAGATCATAGTCTTAAAGAATTAGTTATATATAGCTTAAATCCTTGGGAGAAAAATAAAGCTACTCGATAGAAAAGTAGATTTGGTTAAACACAAAGGACTACAAACATGTAAAAATGTAGCTAGTAACATTGTCATGATTATATGTATTTATTATGAATTACTTAAAACTTGTGAACTTGATATCAAGCAAATAACAAAAGCCGGATAAACAACTAGTGGTTTATATATCATATATGCACTAAGAACCTCCAAAACCTGAAATATAATAATCACATAAAAGAGGAATAATATATGTATGAATGACCGTATATAGCTGTACAGTGGAGGAACAAGAAACCAATGATAGAAATAATTCGTCATAGAGTTTCATTTGTTTACAGCTCTTGCCATCAATTTATTTACAGCTCTTGCCATCAACCTTGTGCTGGTAGTAAATTCATGCGGCATCCATTCTTGCTTATCCGACAAACGGACGAACAAAGAATTTATAGGAAAGCTTATTTATTAAATGCACCATCGAACCATCTCAAATGAAATCCAGCCGAAAATACTTATACATTTATTTGATGAAAATATTTGAAAGTTTAAGATTTGTCATGGATCAAAGGGAGGTATCTGTAGATTGAAGTTGGGCATGCATGACATGATCAAATAAATTCCTAATGAAAAGATTCATGAAGGAAATAGGATAACAAATATGGGATAAATAAATTAGACTAAGAAGAGGAAAAACAAATCATAGATTATTTCTAAAGAAGACATCATGCATTATGCACAACAAAAACTATAGAGGTATTGTTTAAGGATTTACCAAAGAAAAATAAAAGATATGAAAAAGAACACTTGCCTTTATTGCTAATAAAAAGATAAAAATCCCCACTTATTAGTCTCCTCCTTCTCCTCTAGTTCGCAGAGATTCCGATCTCCGTTTCCTTCTTTTTTTTCTCTTTGTTCCCATGTGAAATATGAGGGAGAGGGATAATGGGATAGTTTAATAGGAGATAGGTTTGTTAAGATTCCCTTAGATTTAGGGATTATGGATTTAGTGGTTAAGATATTTTCTAGGATAAGGATTTCAAGTAAATGGGCTTTTTGGGCTTAACTTTAATTGGACTCAATACCAAATGATCAAAGAATCATTTGCATATTCAATCTCAGCCTTATTTTGCATAGAATTACCGCATCACAGTATGCCAACTCAGCTACAGTAGCGCCAACTTAGCTACAGTAGCGCACTCATTTGAACAAACTAAACATAGAAGTTAGGTGTAATACTGTAGCACCTGCCATCTACAGTATTATACCACAAAAAAATGGCAAACAAATAGGCCCTAAATCCCTCTGTTTAGCCTGAGTTCTGGCAATCGATCATTTCAATGTAGCACTATCTTATCAAGCTCAAATTCAGATTTACAATCGCAGAAACAAAAGTATTTTTGCTACTAGGGATTTACTTCTCTAACAAACTCATATGTGACCTCTGCCTTAGGGTATAATCTTTGCATAATTCCACTAACTAGACTGCCCCTTCGTCTACCACCACCCTCCATTTTAGTGCCCCCCCCCCCAAAAAAAGTCAATATCGCCTCAAAAAAAGTTTCTATTTTGCTTGTGGATTGCATCTCCAAGAATTTTAATGCATGTTAAGGATTTTGAAAATCTCATATTCAAAATATTGTTAGTTTGTAATGGATGTTAAAGAGGATTTGCATGAGCGATAAAATCGAACCAAACTTTGTTTAGTTGCACATGAATCTTGTTAAGGATATATAAATATGTGTATAAAATTACAAATCTAATTGAAATAGTATAATTTTAGAGAATGACATTTTTTATACATTTATCCTAGGAGGTTATTTGTTTGCCTTGTTTTTTATTTATTATGGAAACCCCATAAATGTAGGCTCTATATTGTTTTTTCCCCTTTTGAGTACTTGGAAAGAACAATAAAGTAAATGATGTGTCAACCAAATATTGATTGATTTGACCCTCATTTAGTGAAATCTATTTGAGCATGGGGGTAGTAGGCCTAAACCATTTCATTGTTATATTTTCTTAGAGAGTTAACCTAGCTTTTCTGAGAAATCAACCTAAGCGGCAGCTTAAATCAGTAGTATGAAAAATGTCAACCAAACATTATATTTGATAAAATCATGATTTAAAACTCATGGGTCCCATTTTTCAATGCAAGGTTGCAAAATCCTCACCACATGCATGGAAACAAACAAGTCTAGTTATTTCATCTAAATTGCTAAGTTGGATCAGATTAGTTGCTAAAAACACATGATGAATTGTATTTCTATCTTCCATTAGCCACTCTCTCTTCCAGAAATTCCAAAAAGCTTAAAGAAAAAAGTTCACAGGAATGGATTTAAACAGGCTGCATGCTCAGAGAAGGGTTTAAACGAGTGTAAGGGCATGTTTGGGAACTTGGCTTATAATTCATAAGTCGCTCTCAACAAGAGAGTGTTTGGTAAATGGGTGGATTATAATCCATCACTGTTGTTAAAATGACCAAAAAAAATATGACTCTAAATTTAAACATTAAATAAACTTTGAAATTATCTTAAATGTTGAGGGGTAAACTTGGTATTTACTTGGTCAAACTATGTAGCTTATAAGCTACTAAAATAAGCAAGATTAGGGTAGCTTATTTTTTTGGCTTATAAGCCAAAATAAGCATGTTGCCAAACATGTTGTCGTGGCTTATAAGCCACAAAATCAGTTTGACAAGGTGTCAAACATGTCCTAAATAAACGATTTTGAGTTTGAAGTAACTCAATCAGTGGGGTATACTTGAAAACCCATCAAAAAATGTTCAGGTAAAGGACATATTCCTCCCAAGTCAAACTGTAGCTTAACTACAGTTCTAATTTGAAATAACTTCTAAGATTCGAGAGACTAAATAGTAGTTTCGTATTTTAGGGACTAGTAATTAACTTCAAACTATTAAAGATATGAGCGACCAATATCCAAAAACCCAAGGAATTTTTTTTTCCCCACAAACACTTGGGCCATGCTACACTTGCCCTTGCACTATTTTGTCCAAGCTCATCAGGGAACTTCATAGGAAGCACTTCCATCAGTAGCACTAAGCAAGTAGCTTTCTTTCTTTTCTCTGTCCCTTTGTCTTTTGGCGTGACGTGGCCTGTTACTGTTCTCCGAGAAGTTTGCTGATGAGCTGATACTTTGGACTTCCTTGTAAATTAATTAGAGCTGCGGTTAACTAGGTTGATGTTTTTCTCTGTTAGATTATGGGAAAGTAGCTGAGAAATTTCCTATTTGCTTTCCACAGAGCTTGAAGTCTGCGAATCTTCTGGGACAGTATAAATATTTGACCTTCAAAGCAATTAGTTATTAATTTTGATAAGCTAATTTATAAGTATAATATATAAATTATTAATAAAATAGTTAAATTTTTAGCATCAAATTGATAATTTGATTATAAGAGTATTTTTTTTCACAAAGTTGATGATTTGAGAGATAATTTTGCAAATACTATTATATAAGAGATATTTTGTCAATACTCATATTTAAGGTGTGTGTGTGTGTATATATATATATATATAAATTACGGTTGCACTATCGTATATGTTTATTTATATTTTATGGTTTATTCCAAGATGTTGTGATGTTGTGTTTGGGAATTAACTAAGGTTTATTGCAAGATGCATATGTTTATTTATATTTTATGGTACAATGATATCCATTATATATTCATCATATTATGTTTATTTTTATCTAGTAATAATGAAAATATAGTGGTTGCAATGAACATTACGGTTGCACTATCGTAGGTGAAATTATTAAATTTCATACTAGCTATGTGATGATTCATGAAATTTTGTTCAACATGATAGTTTTAAAAATCAATAATTTGTTAATTTATTGGATTAAAGAACTTCTTAATAGAATATTTTGATCATAACAATTTGTTGTTTGTTTGTTTGTTTGTTTTTTTTTTTTGGTCATTTTAGAGGTAACCTTACCTATGGTAGTATGATCCTTTGAGTATAGACCACATAATAACCACTTTCTAAAGTTACATTATGCAAACCAAACAAACACTTTATGATTCCAATAGAATAAAAAACAAACAAAGAAAAGTGTAAATGTGAAAATGATGAGCTGGACATCAACTTTCCAAGTTGTGTCATAAATACACAACTTTACCAACAACAACCAAACGGGCCCTAAATCCCTCTGTTTAGCCTGAGTTATGGCAATCGATCATTCCAATGTAGCACTGTCTTATCAAGCTCAAATTCAGATTTACAATCGCAGAAACAAAAGTAGTTTTTGCTACTGGGGATTTACTTCTCTAACGAACTCATACGTGACCTCTGCCTTAGGGTATAATCTTTGCATAATTCAACTAACTAGACAGCCCCTTCGTCGACCACCACCCTCCATTTTAGTCCCCCAAAAAATCAATATCGCCTCAACAAAAAAGTTTGTATTTTGCTTGTGGATTGCATCTCCAAGAATTTTAAGGCATGTTAAGGATTTTGAAAATCTCATATTCAAAATATTGTTAGTTTGTAATGGATGTTAAAGAGGATTTGCATGAGCGATAAAATCGAACCAAGCTTTGTTTAGTTGTACATGAATCTTGTTAAGGATATATAAATATGTGTCTAAAATTACAAATCTAATTGAAATAGTATAATTTTAGAGAATGACATTTTTTATACATTTATCCTAGGGGGTTGTTTGTTTGCCTTATTTTTTTTATTTATTATGGAAACCCCATAAATGTAGGGTCTATATTGTTTTTTCCCCTTTTGAATATTTGGAAAGAACAAGAAAGTAAATGATGTGTCAACAAGATATTGATTGATTTGACACTCATTTAGTGAAATCTATTTGAGCATGGGGGCGGTAGGCCTAAACCGTTTCATTGTTATATTTTCTTAGAGAGCTAATACCTAGCTTTTCTGAGAAATCAACCTAAGCGGTGGCTTAAATCAGTAGTATGAAAAATGTCAACCAAACATTATATTTGATAAAATCATGATTTAAAACTCATGGGTCCCATTTTTCAAAATCCTCACCATATGCATGGAAACAAACAAGTCTAGTTATTTCATCTAAATTGCTAAGTTGGATCAGATTAGTTGCTAAAAACACATGATGAATTGTATTTCTATCTTCCATTAGCCACTCTCTCTTCCAGAAATTCCAAAAAGCTTAAAGAAAAAAGTTCACAGGAATGGATTTAAACAAGCTGCATGCTTAGAGAAGGGTTTAAACGAGTGTAAGGGCATGTTTGGGAACTTGGCTTATAATTCATACGTCGCTCTCAACAAGAGAGTGTTTGGTAAATGGGTGGATTATAATCCATCACTGTTGTTAAAATGACCAAAAAGGATATGACTCTAAATTTAAACATTAAATAAACTTTGGAATTATCTTAAATGTTGAGGGGTAAACTTGGTATTTACTTGGTCAAACTATGTAGCTTATAAGCTACTAAAATAAGCAAGATTAGGGTAGCTTATTTTTTTGGCTTATAAGCCAAAATAAGCATGTTGCCAAACATGTTGTCGTGGCTTATAAGCCACAAAATCAGTTTGACAAGTTGTCAAACATGTCCTAAATAAACGATTTTGAGTTTGAAGTAACTCAATCAGTGGGGTATACTTGAAAACCCATCAAAAAATGTTCAGGTAAAGGACATATTCCTCCCAAGTCAAACTGTAGCTTAACTACAGTTCTAATTTGAAATAACTTCTAAGATTCGAGAGACTAAATAGTAGTTTCGTATTTTAGGGACTAGTAATTAACTTCAAACTATTAAAGATATGAGCGACCAATATCCAAAAACCCAAGGAATTTTTTTTTTTCCCCACAAACACTTGGGCCATGCTACACTTGCCCTTGCACTATTTTGTCCAAGCTCATCAGGGAACTTCATAGGAAGCACTTCCATCAGTAGCACCAAGCAAGTAGCTTTCTTTCTTTTCTCTGTCCCTTTGTCTTTTGGCGTGACGTGGCCTGTTATTGTTCTCCGAGAAGTTTGCTGATGAGCTGATACTTTGGACTTCCTTGTAAATTAATTAGAGCTGCAGATAACTAGGTTGATGTTTTTCTCTGTTAGATTATAGGAAAGTAGCTGAGCAATTTCCTATTTGCTTTCCACAGAGCTTGAAGTCTGCGAGTCTCCTTGGACAGTATAAATATTTGACCTTCAAAGCAATTAGTTATTAATTTTGATAAGCTAATTTATAAGTATAATGTAAAAATTATTAATAAAATAGTTAAATTTTTACCATCAAATTGATAATTTGATTATAAAAATATTTTTTTCCCGCAAAGTTGATGATTTGAAAGGTAATTTCGCAAATACTATTATATAAGAGTGTGTGTGTGTGTGTGTGTGTGTATACACACACTCTAGTGTTATACCCGCGCCATGCTGCGGAAATATCTGAAAAATTAGTCTACTTTCATATTTTCTGAGTTGGATAGACTTCACTTTATTTACTCTAAATACTCAAGCAATATGTGCAAAATTAAAGATGCTAAAAAAAGAAAAATAATTGAAACATAGTTGGACATATCTAAAAGTCCCACGAGCTATACCTCCATTTGTCATCAGAACTATGAAAAATGTTACAAAATTTTCTAACCAAACAAATCTTTGTGTATCCTAATATTGCGAAAATATTCCATAAATATAAAAATTAACCAAATGCACAATTGTATTTGAATCATCCGATATATTACAACGTAGTCAATCATCAATCATAATGAAGGAATAATATATAATTCATGTTAAGTTTTTCATGTTAGCAATGATGATAATGATAAATAACTCAATATAATAATAAACTAAGAAGTTTTTTTAAAACAAAGGAAGCAATAGGAGATATTTACCTTCTCGCTTAACCTATTCACTATCTACATGAACAATCCTTTACCTAGAGAAGATGATCAATTGAAAGGAGATAAGAGTAATAATTTTATATGAAGACCAATTTTTCTCACATTTTTTCATTTTTATCTTTGGAAGAGGATTTAATCAATGAGGTTTAATCTATTGCAACTGAAATTTAGATTTTGAAGACATTAAATTTTGGGTTTTCCGTTAATAGAATGTAGAGGGATTGGTCATTATTCAAATCTTAGCTTTTTCAAATCGGTTACTTTCTAAGAGTAACAATAGAATTTGAAAAGGCTTTCGTTAATGAGTAACAATAGAATCTTGATAATAATATAGTATATTAGTATTATTATATGGTATAACATTAGATATAGATAGGAGAGAATATTAAAGGTCAAATTTCTAAAAGCATGCCACATGCCTTCTAAGAGCTTTGTTTTTGTATATAGATAGATAGATATAGATATAGATAGATGCAACGTTGAAGCCTATATATTTGAAAAAATTTCAAAACTTTAACTAAACTGGTAATTGTCATTCTTCTCCTTTAAGCATATCCAACAAGATTGATGCATAAATAGAGTACGCTATGGAATAAGACTTTTAAAAGCAAGAATGTGTGTATATTAGCATTTGAGACGTAATAATAGTAGTTGTAATTGGTATTTGGATTTGAATGGGTTCATGTCGAGGCAAAGAGCTTTTCTGATCATATCACAACTAAATGGATAATTTAAGTTTTACTGTTAATTTTGGGAAAAGATATTTTCATTAGTTATGAAATTATGAAAGATAAAAGAAGGTATTGTTAATAAACGGACTGGAAGTTAAGGGGGCAGATCCTTCATGATACAATAACATAATTACATGTAAAAGTCCTTAGCATTAATTGGATTTTTATGAAAAAGTGAAAGCCAAATGGCCAAAAACTCTAGGAAGTTGCCAAGTGGCAAAAGTTATAAGAAGTTGCCAAGTGGTAATTAAGGGTTTTCCTTTAGTATATGGTATAGATATGCAAATATTTTTTTATAGGAAACATAAACATGGTATTAGACCCACTGGTACTAAGTATCAATGTGACGCAAAATGTCATAATACATACATAAACCTTGTATGTATATATTACTGACTCCAAAGTGGGTTCCAATACAAAGAATGGTAGGGAGGGAAATGATTTAAGTAAACCCAAGTGAGGGAAAAGGAATAAAATAAAATTTATTGTGTTTGGATAGAAAATGAGGGAGAAAGAAGATTTAATGTAATTTGTATTTGTTTAGAATAGAAAAGAAAATGGAATCGAAACTACAATACCAATATACTTATTTGAAGAAATATTACATCTAAATGTTCATTTTTTTAATCTAAGAACAGTTTTACAATAGTGAGAGAGTTACAATATAAAGTCATTTTGCCCTTTCAATACGTCCACTTTAGAAGAATTTAAAAAATTAAAGGAATTTTCTTATTTTTAACCCACTCATTCCTCCCTCTTACTAATTAAAATTTCTAAATGAACAACTTTAGTAGGGGTTAACATCTCAAAGTCCCTACAAAGTCCAATCACTCTAAATAAAAAAACAGAAACGACAACATCAATGCTCCCACCCCACAAATCAAATCAAGAAAGCTAAGCGCTTAACCAAGAGGGGGAGGAAGAAATCAACGCCGAAAATTCCCCAACCGAAGCTTCCTCGAAACTTCCCTCTTTCTTTAAAACCCCCACCTCTCCCTCTCCCTCTCTCTCAGCCCAAAATATCATGAAGAACATCATCAGCATTCCCTCCCTCTTCTCGAAGAAATCGAAGAAGAGGAAGAGTCAACCCTCTTCAATCACTAACGGATCTCGAACATCCTCGTCCTCCTCCTCTTCGAGCTCGATCCTGACCCTCTTCGACCGCGACGGCAAGATCAGCAACCGCGAGCTCGAGGCGGTGCTCCGCCAGCTCGGACCCGACCCGCTAACCGAATCGGAGCTCGCGTTCATGGTCGACGAGATCGATCGGGACGGAGACGGGTGCGTGAGCTTGGAGGAGCTCGGGGCGGTCGGATCCGATCAAGTCGAGGAGATTAGGGAGGCGTTTAGGATTTTCGATGCGGACGGGGACGGGAAGATTTCGGCGGAGGAGCTGAGGGGTATTTTCGTAATTTTGGGGGAGGAGGAGTGTGGGGTCGAGGAGTGTCGGAGGATGATCAAGGGGGTGGATTTGGATGGGGATGGTTTCGTTTGTTTTGAGGATTTTGTGAGGATGATGGATAGATCGAGATTATAATAAAGGGGGGTTTGGCTGTAATAAAGACCGATTTAAGTGAAATTATTGGGAAAAAATTGTTATAAAGTTACAATTGACTTAGATTTTGTCTTTTTATGTTTGTGGTTAATTTGAGGTATGTTTTTCATGTTTACCTGAAATTATTTAGGAATTTAAGGACTATCTTCCTAAGTCAATACCTGTAACCGTCAAGTACTCGAAGTTAATACATTGTTAGATAGGGGGTAAATTATACTAAACTTCCAAGAACTTTAGCGTTTTACAGTAAACCCCAATAACTTTCAAAATCTTAATAAATGCCCAGTAACTTTTGAAATTGTAGAAAACTCCTAATAAGTTTTTGCATTTTGTAGATAACCCTAAAAAATAGAACGAAAAACAAAGCGAAAAGGCATATTGAAACTTACTGCCGGAGGTTTAGTGTAATTTACCCTAAAGATATTGAGGATATTTGCAAAAGCTATTGAGAGTTTAGTGCGATTTTGAAAGTTGTTGGAGGTTTACTACATAACACTGAAGGCTCTTGGGGGTTTATCGTGATTTACCCCAAGATAGTATTAGGGGGTTGTTTGGTTCGTTCTCTATAAATTTAAGGGAAAGGAAAAGAGGGCAAATTTTGATTTCTATGAGTTTCTATAATTTTTATGGATATATTTATGGTAATCTCAAAAGGTGGGGGTTTCTATAAAATTTACTTTTTCTAGTTTGACTCAAACCTATAAAATATGGAATTCAAAATAAAGAAAATAGTTTTTTTTCTTTTTCTTTTGTTTGGTTTGCTAGAACGCCCACTCAAAAAAATGGAAACCATACCACTTTATAAAAACAGAGGGCATAAAAAGGAATAAAAAAGTAGTGCTTATCAGATTTTTATGTATTTTCCGCCCGTTATGAGAGAAATTGGGTGTCTATAAAAAGTACTTTTTCCCACTTTATAGAAACCATATTCTATAAATGAGAGATGAACCAAACACAGTTTTAAGAAAACTCCAGAAACTAATTAATTATAAAATTGCCACTGTCAGTGGGTTTCTATAAAATTTTCTATAAAAGTAGTGAACCAAACTGCCCCTTAGGCCTTAGATTCAAGTATTAGTTATTGAGGATATTTACAAAACACTGAAAAGCATAGTTTAATACTAACCTTTCTTTTTGTTAACAACAGAAAATAGCTCTTCTATCTCAAAAACTTGATGCCTTTAATATCGTTTAACAGAATCTCATGTAGCTCTTCGGGACACCTCACATGCTAGAAAAAAATAATTTCACTAAAGGATTTCCACTTTGCCCTAGCAAAATTTGCTTTAGAATTAAGAGCTAGATTGTCTTCTCTAAATATGTGAAACTTTAGCCAATTTAATAGAATTTAGCACAACACGCACGTCCTCGATCATGACCAATGTTAAGCCCGACATCCCAAGTGAGCGTCTGAGTAGTTATTTTCCTCCCCACAAAGCTTTCCTTTAGATAAAACAGAATAGATTTCAATAGTTCTGTTCCATAATCCTTTTAACTCAGTAATGATTATAGTTGCGTATATATCTCTCAAATCTTTCATATTTACAAATTTACCCCTCCAAATATTGATATTTGCAAATTACCCCAAAATTTCTCGCATTAGGTTTTTCTACCCCTCCAACTTAACAATATTGGTTTCTACATCTCAAAAGTTTTCAATAGGTTTACAATATTTTCACATTTTAAAACTTAACAATGCGAGAGAATTGAGCGATAATTTTGCAAATAGTAAAATTTTGCGGATAAACTTGCACATATGGATGATTTGAGGGGTATATATGCCAAACCCCTTATACGGAACAAGGGTTTTTTTAGTTATTAATCCCTTTAAGTCTTCAAATTTTGCATATAAGCACCTCAATTCTTGAAAATTGTATATTAGTCCCTCAAATCCTGTAAGGGTCTTACAAAATAGTCATCCAGTTAAATCACATTAGATTTGAAGAAATACTATGTCAAATCAATCGGTTAGATTATGTGTTAACCCAGCTGCTGAAACCTCACTCTTCGCATAGCTGTATACATGAAACCCTTACTAGAATTCTCATTAAAATTCACAGGGATCCAAATAGATACTCTGATTGATGTACTGTGTACGAGATTACCTTGAATTTTCAAACCAATTGTTATAAATTTATTATATATTATTTTACATTGTAATATGAAAATGTCATAAAGTTTGGTACGATGTCATTTACTGTATCGTTACGGACCAACTCCACCTCTGTCGATCAAACGTCACGCCGAAAAGCCAATGGCTCGAAAATATTCTGCAATGGGCTTGGACTAAGTTTTAATTATAAGGATAAATTTCACAAAACCCCCAATACTTTGGTGTGCTTCACACAAACCCCCTAAACTTTGTTTTTCTCACTAGACCCCCAAAACTTTTCACACAAAACCCCCAGGACCCCGAACCATCTCAAATAAAAATTATTGTTGGATTTTTAAATGAAGTAAAGTATATCTTAAGACTTCTATGCAGTCCAAAATGCATTTCAAATGTTGCCATTCTTTATTTCTTGGGAAAATTGCTTTTAACCCCCAAAAGTAAATCAAGTGTCCCGCCTCCCCCCAAGACTTTTTCAACCCTCCTAAAAACCCCCAAAACTAAACACATAGTGCTCTAAGCCCCCAAAACACAAAGCCCAACACTATAAAACATGTGAAGACCATTATACCATTTCTCTCTCTCTCTTTTTCATGATGTAACTGTGAGCATTTAAAATTTTTTTTGGGGGGGGGGGGAATTTAGTTCCCTCCAAATTCTTCTATATTGTTGTAATTTTTTTATTAGTTTATATATTATTATAATTTTTTTTAAAATCGATGACTTGATATTTTGTATATTTTAGTAAATCAATAATGCTATATTTTTATTATTTTATATATTGTAGTAAATCAATAATTTTATTATTTTATATATTGCTATTTTATACATTGTTGTAATTTTTTATTATTTTATATATTATAGTAAATCCATAAGCTATATTTTTATTATTTTATATATTACAGTAATTCCATAATTTTTTGTTATTTTATATATTGCTATATCATACATTGTTATAATTTTTTGTTAGTTTATACATTGTAGTAAATCCATAATGCTATATTTTTATAAATTTACATATTATTATTAAGGTTAAGGGTTGGTTGTGAAGGTTACGCGTTGGTTGTGACGGTTACGGGTTGGTTGTGAAGGGTTACGTGTTGGTTGTGAGAGTTAGCGGTTGGTTGTGAAGGTTACGGATTGGTTGTGAAGGGTTACGCGTTGATTGTGAGGTTTATGGGTTGGTTGTGAAGGTTTACGGGTTGGTTGTGAAAGTTTACGCATTGGTTATGAAGGTTACGGGTTGGTTGTGAAGATTACAGGTTAGTTGTGAAGGTTACGGGTTGGTTGTGAAGGATACGCGTTGGTTGTGAAGGATACGCGTTGGTTGTGAAGGTTACGGGTTAGTTGTCAAGGTTACGGGTTGGTTGTAAATGTTACGAGTAAACTCAACAACCAACTCGTAATCTTCACAATCAACCCGTAACCTTCACAACCAACCCGTAACTTTCACAACCAACTCGTAACCTCACAACCAATGCGTAAACCTTCACAACCAACCCGTAACCTTAACAATCAACCCGTAACCTTCACAACCAACTCGTAAACCTCACAACCAACCCGTAACCGTCACAACCAATGCGTAAACCTTCACAACCAACCCGTAACCGTCACAACCAATGCGTAAACCTTCACAACCAACCCGTAACCTTCACAACCAACCCTTAACCTTAACAACAATATGTAAATTTATAAAAAGTATAGTATTATGGATTTATTACAATATATAAACTAACAAAAAATTACAACAATGTATAAAATAGCAATATATAAAATAACAAAAATTATGGATTTACTATAATATATAAAATAATAATAAAATATAGCATTTTGGATTTACTATAATATATAAAATTATAAAAATTATTGATTTACTATAATATATAAAATAATAATAAAATATAGCATTATGGATTTACTAAAATATACAAAATATCAAGTCACCGATTTTAAAAAATTACAATAATATATAAACTAATAAAAAATTACAACAATATAGAAGAATTTGGAGGGAACTAAAATTTTTCCCCCTAAAAATGATTTTAAATGCTCACAGTTACATCATGAAAAAAAAAAGAGAGAAAGGATATAATGGTCTTCACATGTTTCATAGTGTTGGACTTTGTGTTTTGGGGGCTCAGAACACTATGTATTTACTTTTGGGGGTTTTAGGAGGGTTGAAAAAATCTCTTGGGGGGAGGCGGAACACTTGATTTACTTTTGGGGGCTAGAAGCAATTTTCCCTTAGTTCTTTGTAGTGACAACATTAAATAGTTGAAACTGATAACCGCCCCATTAATGAGGACAAAAATCACAACCGTTTACCAAATACATGATTTTTTTTTTCTACCATCACACATCACTGCTTTGAGAAATTCTAAGGACACCCAAGTGTCCAATACTTGCTTTTTGATTGGTTAGAGTGATGTAGGGTTAGGTATAGGGTTTAGGGATATTTGAGGGTATTGGGACACATGCCTCTCCTAAAAGAGAGTGAGGGACACTTGCTAGAAGTCCTCCACTGCTTTACATGTCCACAGTTTAAATGTCAAAACAACAGTTGATCATCACATTTTATTGCACTTTGATACCCTCATTATCTATTTTATTTGAATAAATATATCTTTTGATTATAATTTTTATCTTAATTTGCATGTAATATAGAATTATTGAATAAGAGCCCAAATGAAGATTATTTCAAGCACAAAAGATTTAATGAAGCCCAGAATGTCTAAATCCAAAGCCCACGACTAAATTTAGAAGCAAAATCTCAACACTCATTACTTTCTTGGTCAGAATTATTAATAACTTGGCTTGCAATTGAGAATCAAATCAAATATGAAAAAAATAAAGTCAAATTCGTGCTCAGGATGGTCAACCGCAAAGAAAAGACGACATCTCCCAATCCGGAAAGCAGAATTCAACATATTATATATGAAAATCGCCTATCTCGACGAGACGGAGCCATCCAAATTACCAGATTCTCAAAATTTCATCAGCAGCAGTGGGTTATGATAGAAATCCGAATTTAAGTGATATATATTCAATGATTTGAAGGCCAAGTTAAATTCTAAGAAGCCCAAGAGCATTCAAGAGAAGCCCAAGAGTTTTAAATGAATTAAATATAAAAGAAATAAAGCCCACAAAGCCCATCTCTCAAGTAGTAAATCAATGGTCTAGATTATTTTGAGAGATCCTATGATTATGAGGGTTGCTTGGAGCCTAAGCCAAATTCTATGGTTGTGAGGGTTACTTGGAGGCCAAGACAAATCTAAAGTTTATGAGAGATTCTTGTTATCTATAAATAGAGGGGTAGAGTGAGGACTTGAGATGGTGAAATATTTTATAAAAATTCTATTTGGAAAGAAGGGTTACTCTTAATTGAGAAGACCTTCCAAAAATTATAACTTTGTTACACAATAAATAAAATTTTTCACCCCTTCAATTTCCTTTCTCTTCTTCTTGTCCAATGACCAAAAGGAGGATGAGATGAAGATCAGGAGTTGTTGGTTTTTCTTTTATTTCTTTTTCATTTCTTTTTCATTTCTTATTCATTATATGCTTTGTAGCTTAGATTTATTTTCATGCAATGTCTTTAATTCTTGTATTTACTTTCTAGTATAGATTTTTTTTCTTTAATTCACCTTGAGGCTAGAACCCTCTAGGAAATTATCCTTTTCTAAGTGTGGAGCTAATATTTGTGGGATCCCTAGAGATTGTTTGAAACTGGCTAACAAATCCAACTTATTCCCATAAGATTGAGATAAGCTAAGTGGATCTACTTTAGATTCCTCATATCTTTAATTAATCCTCCATACTTTACCTTCTTTATTTTCCTCTTATCTTTGCTTTTCATTTGTTTGTTTTCCTTCAATTTTCTTTCTTCTCTCTTGATTTCTTTTTCTTTTTATTTGCACAAATCACAATCACTCTCCATCTCTCAAACTCATTTTTCTTTTATTTTTACTTTACCACTTCCATCTTTAAATCCCTCCACACTCACTTTCTTCCTCATTTTTATCACACACACTTTCCAATCTCTCCACTCTCATTTTCTTCCTGGTTTCATTGCGCATAATCCACAACCACTCTCTCTAACCTCTTCACCACCACTTTCACCATGTTTTACTTTTATTTTGAATAACTCCTAATTGTCGCGCACATAATCTAAAAAGAACCAAACTTGGATAACTCCTACTTCACGTTCCTCGTGGGATCGATAACTTTATATACTATAACTTGATCAAGATTGTATACTTGCAACTTAAAGGTAATCCCCTTTTTTACCCCATCAACAACAGTATTAAACTTTAACTATCAAATCAAGCAAAACTTTAGCTCGTTATCCTAAACATGTTTTATTAACTCTTACATCCCCTAATATCCAAATAAAGTTCACATTATATGTCCAACACCTAAAATAAAATAAAGAGGTACTTGATATCAGACTGAAATATAAGAGAATCTCTTAGCAACATGTTGATGTCACATGACAACCACATAAATGATATAAGATAATGGAAATATAACTAAGATTTGGAGATCAAATATCTAAATATTGATAATATTTTTTTTTATGGATAACAAGTGGCTATCTCATATATTACAGAAGATGTATTTACAATTAACTTTAAAAAATTGGATTTGGATGTTCTCCGCTTACCCCCTAAAAGTAGTAGAGATGTCATTATTTTCGATGACAATCATCTGCTTTTTAGCGCATTGTCATGATTTATCTTGAATGTAACCATCTGTTGTTTTAGTACAGGAGGTCTGTTCACAACGCAACATATATCTAGTATATTAGTTATGATCTGCTATCTACTCTCTCTCTCTCTCTCTCTCTCTCTCTCATGGCCATTAAATTCTCTCCCTAAATCCTCTGCTTCTTCACCTACTTTTCTTCAAAATGACTGAAAGATCCCTCCTTTGCATCGTTACAAACACAACAAGCAACAAAGAGGGTGAGGTTGAGGGTATTTTCATAGTTATTAATAACTCTACCGAATTCATTAGCTTGAAGTATCAAGCGTTCCAAAGTCTTAAACTCCCATTCAATCTCTGCCCCTGAAATTCATATCTGAAAGCGAATAATTTTAGTTTTGTAATTGAAAACGATGATGATCTGAGCTTGATATTCGAGTATTGTCTTCATAATGGATTTATAGATATTAACTTATTTGCTACCACAGTTGTAGATGCTTCAACTTCTCAGAACACCCAAGTTCTCTAGAAAATGTGTCAGCAAATGCATTTTTAAAAACAATTTGTTTCAAAAATTATAGTAATATATGTTGAAAGTATAGGTTAGCTGTTGAGGTTTTTAGTCTGTTGCTAACTTTATAGGTTAGTTGTTAAAATTGTTAGTTAGTTGTTAATCTTATGAGTTAGTTAGCTATTAATCGTAATATTAACAAGAAACCAATAACCTTAACAACTAATCAATAATCTTCACAAGTAATCTGCAATCTTCACAACTAATCAGCAACAACTTAAATGCTTACCCATGCAGGAAGATTATGCACATCATTTGATCCCCTTTTGATATTTGTTTGAGGGGTAACCTGTCTTGGGCTCGTGCTCTAACATTCTCAACTTTCTCTTTCTCCTTCTTCTCTCTCCATTCTTTTCTTGCTTCTCTTTCAACTTTTTCCTTCTTCTTCTCCTTCTCCTTCTCTTGCAAATATTTCCATGGTTCTTTATAAACCTTGCCTTCTCCTTATCCCCTTTAGATTCAATCAACATCTTTCTTGGATCTTCTTGAGGGATTTTTGGAAGCTTAATCGTAGCTTTAAAAGCTTTAGGTTCAACTGTTGAAGCTCTGAGTGAACCACCAATATCTCCTGGTCTCACCCAATTTGTGAGAGAATGTCTTGATTTAAAAGAAGTTATTGGCTTCTTGATACTAGTGAGTTGATAGTACTAAAGCTACACATGGGAAATATAAGATTAAAACTAAGCATAAACCTTAACAATAAACAAATTAATTTAACATAT
Source organism: Asparagus setaceus (assembly GCA_012295165.1). Taxonomy (NCBI): domain Eukaryota; kingdom Viridiplantae; phylum Streptophyta; class Magnoliopsida; order Asparagales; family Asparagaceae; genus Asparagus; species Asparagus setaceus. The sequence continues at coordinate 67,052,909 of CM022702.1, forward strand.
AATCAAGAACATTACCAAATATTGATAAGCTTAACAACTAAGCGGTAACATTAATAACTAATCAGTAACCTTAACTATTTTTAGTAACCTTAATAACTAATTAGTAACATTAACAACCAATCTATAACATTCACAACTAATCGGTAACCTTAATAACTAATCGTAAAGTTAACAACTAATCCATAATCTTAATAATTATTTAGTAACATTAACAACTAATCAAGAACCTTAATAACTTATCAAGAAACTTAATAACTAATTAGTAACATTAATAATTAACCAAGAACCTTCACAACCAAACAAGAAGCTTAACAACTAATCAATACACTTAACATTTTAGGGGTAACCTTAATAATTAACGATAGAAATACTTACGTAAAATAGTGGATACACCCTTAAAGATATAAAATTTTCTTGCCTCCTTCTAGACATTTCAAAGCTTCAATTGCATAATTTATCTCCTCAGATATAGGTCCTCAAGCGGTGTTCTTCACTTGTTCAATATTATCTACAAACTTGAACAAGTGTCTTGGAAACCCAATAACTATCATGGGGCACCAAATCATACTCAACTGATAGAGGATCTAGAGTAGGACAAAGTCCTTTACCTCATCACGCCTCGTAGATAGTACGAGCTTCATGAAAAGAGCCTCAACAATATATTTGGTGGTCTTTGGGGTGCATCCTTATTGTCATCCTCTTTCTTAACAAAATACCGCTACCAAATATGATTCTTTCTATCTCGGTTGGGACCAACTAAATCCTTGTCATTCGAGAATCATGTATGGTTTATAACCCATTCAATATTGAATGAGCACTCTATGCTTTCACCGGTATTGAAACTGTGAAGATAAACTTCTTCTTCATCTGGTCCCACTACGTCAACACATGTTCAAACATGGGAAGATCGAGACCCGAGGGGACAAAATGGATATAGTGGTTGAACACACATTCTTCATAGGCATCCCAATGCTTTTTATCCATAAGTGGAACTAGCACATGCATAAACTTGTAGTATGCAGGAAGTTTGAGGTAGGTGGAAACTGATGCAACCGCTTGTCCGAAAAGCAAAAAAATTCAGAGTTAGTTTGTATATAAACCGTAACATTAACAACCAATCTATAACATTCACAACTAATCAAGAACCTTAACAACTAATCCATAATCTTAATAATTATTTAGTAACATTAACAACTAATCAATAATCTTCACAACTAATCGGTAACCTTAACAACTAATCAAGAACCTTAACAACTAATCAAGAACCTTAATAACTAATTAGTAACATTAACAACCAATCTATAACATTCACAACTAATCGGTAAGCTTAATGACTAATCAATACACTTAACATTTTAGGGGTAACCTTAATAATTAACGATAGAAATACTTACAGAAAATAGCTGGATACACCCTTAAAGATATAAAATTTTCTTGCCTCCTTCTAGACATTTCAAGGCAGCTTCAATTGCATAATTTATCTCCTCGTAGATATAGGTCCTCAAGCAGTGTTCTTCACTTGTTCAATATTATCTACAAACTTGAACAAGTGTCTTGGAAACCCAATAACTATCATGGGGCACCAAATCATACTCAACTGATAGAGGATCTAGAGTAGGACAAAGTCCTTTACCTCATCACGCTTCGTAGATAGTACGAGCTTCATGAAAAGAGCCTCAACAATATATTTGGTCGGTGCTGGGGTGCATCCTTATTGTCATCCTCTTTCTTAACAAAATACCGTTACCAAATATGATTCTTTCTATCTCGGTTGGGACCAACTAAATCCTTGTCATTCGAGAATCATGTATGGTTTATAACCCATTCAATATTGAATGAGCACTCTATGCTTTCACCGGTATTGAAATCCGTAAAGATAAACTTCTTCTTCATCTGGTCCCACTACGTCAACACATGTTCAAACATGGGAAGATCGAGACCCGAGGGGACAAAATGGATATAGTGGTTGAACACACATTCTTCATAGGCATCCCAATGCTTTTTATCCATAAGTGGAACTAGCACATGCATAAACTTGTAGTATGCAGTGAAGTTTGAGGTAGGGTGGAAATCCGATGCAACCGTTTGTCTGAAAAGCAAAAAAAAAATTCGTAGTTAGTTTGTATATAAACTGTAACATTAACAACCAATCTATAACATTCACAACTAATCAGTAACCTTAACAACTAAACTGTATCATTAACAACCAATTAATAATCTTAACAACTAACTGTAGGCGTTAAAAATTGCTTATCAGTACCCGAACAAGACTCGTAAACGGTGGGTTGATAACCGACGATCCACCCGACGGCCACACTGTAACTGCCGACGCGGATTACGCCGCAAAACGCGTAAAGTGAGTCGGCGTCTGAGCAGTAACGACAGCGTCGTGGAACGGCAGCGAAGCTCAACGAGGCGAAGTTGGCTAAACTCAAAACGTTGACAAAGGCGGAATCAACCGTGCCAGTCCATCGATGCAAGCGAACCGTTTGAGCTCGAAAGTTGATCGGACACGACTCAACACAACGGCGACATCACCGAGCAAAACTAAGCCCTAAGACCGAAGAATCGGCGAAGAATCGGCGGAGAAGTCGGCAACGGCGAAAGCGGCCAGGCGCCAGCGGTAAACCTCGGCCAAATTGGCCAAGGTGGCTCGGCCACTTGCGAGCCACCTGGCTGGCAGCCAGTGCCTCGGCCAGTGGCGGGGAGGCTCGGCCACTTTGCCGAGCCACCCTACCAACTTGTCGAGGTGCCTCTACCAAGTGGTCGAGGCTCGGCCAAGTGGTAGGAGCCACTGATATGGCCTTGTGCCCACTTTGGTTTTTGTATAAATAGGGGGTCTTGCTCATGGAGAGGGGGATTTTGGGGATCTTGGACTGGGGACTTGGTGATTTTGGCGGACTTCTGAAGAGCCCTCGCGAGATCTACGACGCACGGTTCCGAGCACCGTCGAGCTCAAGTCCGCCGACGCCGATCTATAGGCGGAAGGTAAACAAACTTCGGGTCGAACTCTGAGATACCCTCTAGGTTAAGCTTCGTCTTAACCTCGGGGATAGCTGTGATTTCTCCTTGTAGATCTCACCGCTCGTGATCCTCTCCTTCGTGAGTGCGATCCCCGCAGCGATCCTCTCCTTCGTGAGTGCGATCCCCGCAGCGATCCTCTCCTTCGTGAGTGTGATCCCCTCGGTAACCGTTTCCTTCGTGAAGCGAGCCCCTCGTCTGTAGTTCGGAACGGGTTTACACGGGGATCGGGATTAGCGGTGGTCAGCGGACGAATAAAAGTCCGACACGGGCAAAGAACCCGCATAGCGAGGATCCGTAAAATAGAGATCCTCGTGTTTGTTCACAAAAGGAAGAGAGTTGTAATTTTCGTTTCATTTATGCGCCTAAAATAAAGGCATTTTCTTTTGTTTGAAATTTTGTTGTAGGCCAACGGCCGTAAACTAATTCAAACGAGCAATGAATAACAAACCAACTTTCCCTGAACAAGGTGGCGACCAGTGGGAGCCAGCGGCTTCGACAAAGAAGCGCGTCGTGCATAACCAGCGGATCCGATCCGGTCATCGAGGAGGTCGAAGTTCGAAGTTCGACCGTAAGAAGTATGAAGAATACCTCTCCTCCTCGTCGAGATCCGGTTCCCCTTAAGTCCAAGATGGTCTCCGCCGCAAGGAAGACCCGATCGGCCTCAGATGCGGAGGCGAGAAAATCCACCACCACCGCCGTCAAGACTGCAGACAACGGTGGTTTCCCGGCCCTAACAACGGCCAAACCTTCAGAACCCCTATCTTTGCAGGGGGTCGATTCCGCCAATGGCGTCGTGACTCTCCAAGAGAGCCCGTCGAGCGGCGTCGGCGCTGGCGAAACAATTAGCCCAGCGAAAAATCAATGGATGGGGTCCGCTATGAGGCGGATCTAAGATCCAAGTTGACTCGTGAGGTCGAATCGAGATTGTAGCCGATTCCTACAGCCGGCGACGGACGAATGGATCGAGTCAAGCGGAATCGATCCACGCCAGAACGATCCGAAGCGCTTCCTCGGCGCAAGCACGGCTTTGGTGCAACAAGCCCGCGAGTTGAAGAGGGAAGCGGCCAAGAAGTCGTCGACAACTCAGCTAGCTTGGATGCCTAAGTCCGTCGAGGCTTCAACTTCGACGAAACCAACATCCAAGCTTAGCTCTGCCAGCAGGCCAACTCCTGCTCCCGTGCTCAAATCAGAAATTGTGAGCACCTCAGCAAAAGTGCCGCTGACACCGGTCACCTCCGCCTCAGACCAACTTCCGCTAAGCTAACTCGCCACGCACCGCCAGCTTACCGCCAAGGATCGCCTAGGTCCGTTAAAGGAATCGCGGGTCACTCCTAATACAGGGGGTCGTACCCACAAAGATAAGAAGAAACCTGCAGCTGCTCGCACCGGGCTTCAAATCGAAGTCCGAGAGCCCGTCGAAGAATCACACTCGCTGGCGGCGCTATGCGGGTGACTTATGAAAGGCCTGTTTGTTCTCAGAAGGAGACGCTCGCATCTGACGATGACAACGTTATACCTGAGAAGTCGTGCCAACACACGATAGGTTGCTCCGGTATTCATGCCGACGAAGTTGTACTATCGTCTTTGGGGTCTGAGTAAATCGAAGAGGAACGCCTGAATCAAACATGCCTTGCTTGTGCTCAAACCGATCAAGGCATTGTTATCGAGTGCAATTGCGCTAAAGCGACTCGGAAAAGGCGTCGGTTTTGATAGGCTCGCGACGAATGCCCGAACCCAAGTTAAGACACTTTCGCAAAAAGAGATGGGCCAGGTGATGAATTGCCGAGTGTTACCATCAATATGACCAGAGAGGGACGCCGTCACATGCCGCTCCCGGCATCGCGAACGAATGACTCGATTGCGGTCCCGAATCGTTAGACGACCCAATTATCGCAAGATGCGAAGGATTACCTCGATGATGAAGTGTCGGATGCGGCTCCGCAATGGCTTCCGATAATACAATTTCCAAAGATAGGACAACCTTGCGGCGTTCATGATCAGCGGATCAAGTGTCCCGTGATGCTTGAAGAGGCCCTAACCAAGCAAAAGGACAGCTTTAAGCTTGAGATGGAACCGCCATGCGCCAGATGAGAGCAATGCATGACCAACAGATCCAGCGATAATGAACCGCCGTGGCGAGCCAAGTCGCCGCAATAATGTCAATTTAACGGATAGCGACACGGACAGAGAAGGAGGTCGGAACGTAGATGGTCATGCCGCCAAGAAAACGCTTAGCGATAACACCGCCGCTCCTCCCCAAGTTTACCCAACGGAGATGTAGGGAGAATGAGAAAATTAAAGACCTTGAGAGCAAAATCAATACTTTGATTTCCGCCAAGAGGTAAAGAAGACGGTATACCATGTCCTTACCCAAGGGAGTGGGAATCAATCCCGTGATCCCACAAAATTCAACCTCATCAACTTTACACCGCTTGACGGAAGGGATCGCCCACTCAAAGACTTGATCTACTTCAAGTCTCATCTAGGTGTTATCTCCGCAACGAGCCCTTGATGGTTCGGTCATTCGCTGGCACCCTTCGTGGAGCCGCCTTCGATTGGTACCGCCGTCTCAAACCGAGGGCGTTAATAGGCTGGGGCGATATGGAGGCCATGTTTCTCACCAATTTCTTCGACGATGACACCGAGGTATCCATCGGTTCTTTGTTGGACGAGACGTAAAGACGGGAAACAAAGTGGATAACTTCGCCAAGAGGTTCGTAAATAAGGCAATGAATTGCCGAGACCGATAACGGAGAAGTTCATTCTCCAAACTTGTCATAGCAACTTGTCATTGGGCGTGTTGGAAGCAATGGGAGCTGCCGTCAGAGACACGGAAAGATTTAAGGATACGTGGAGAGCAAGCGGCGATTCACGAGAAGGAAGAAAGCGGAGAGAAGTCACCTATGGTGGATGCCTACAAGCGTAACTTTGTCCCCGTGGCAAAGGTAAAGCACCAAAGAAAGTCTCAGACGCTAATCAAACGCTCGAATCGCAACCACAACAGCCAGCCGCAACAACGCACCGCAGAATCGCAGCCTCAATGGCGCCAACAAACTCGAATCGAAACCATCCGGCCGAGGTTTCCCAAAACTTACTCGCTCAAGGACTAAGAAGTTCCGCATCTTCAAATACCTTCGAAAACAACAAAATCCGGTTGCCCCAATTGTAGACCAAGAGGAGGCAAACAAGGTTACGGATCCTAAGTATCGCGGCTTATCACGTATGTACACCATCCTACAAAGTTCGCTACCATCTCAAGGACAAGATTCGGGCCTTGATCGATGTTGAGTCATCACTCGAAACCCTCTAAAGAGAAGAAGGTGGGAGCAAATGCGCCTCTATAAGCTTCGGATCAGTTCCTTGGATTGGTTCCAACCGACGCCAGAAGGTAGGAATGAAGATGGTGAATGAAGATCCTCACGGGCAACGAAGAAGGGGCTCGATCAGCACACCCACTCAAGAACGGAGAAATCCTTTGGGTCCACCCTGACTTGCTGGAAGACGATCAGTGGACTACATCCTCGGCCAAAAGGAAGACCAAGGGAAAAGGCAAGCTATGCCATGCTGCTTCAGCAATTCCAGAGAAGGATGATGAAAAAGTAGCCACCTTCCAATTTCCTGAAGAGGAGCCTGAAGTCTTCGCTACTAGGAGCGGATACGAATATAGTTACAAATATCCGGAGGCTCCAAACCCAAATGCTAAGACACCGCCGAATCGGGTGACCACGACTCCTCTCACTCGTGCGAGAGAAAGGACAACAGCATACCGCTAAAGAAAAAGCAACAAGCAAAGGAGAAACAACCTCAGTCCGTGAAGCTCAACTCGGCGGTCCGATTCAATCGCCTGACAGAGGGATAGACCGAACATCGGCTCTCCATACCGTTTGACGTCATGGCCCGGTGGCGAACATCCGGCGAATAACTCTCTACGAGTTGCTCCGGTTGTCAAAGGAAACCCGGGAAGCTCTACAAGAAGCTCTGGCTGATTCTGAGGTGTTTCTCACTCAGATCAAGCCGATTCCGGAAGAATCTACACAACAATGCAACTTGGCAACCAAACACTTCCCCTGCATCACTTTTACAAAGGAGGATATGCAGACGAGAGATTCCAAGCACGATAGGCCGCTATACTTCACCGTATATTGGCTCTAGTGAAGTTAACCGATCCAAGTCGATCCGGTTCCACAGGAGCATCATGCCCTGCGCCTCATGTATCACCTTGAATCCCCCTCGCAAGTTCAATAACGGGCACAATGATCTATGGGTTTAACACCGGTAGTCTCGGCGCTTGGTAAAATCCGGATAAAGTGCCAAATGGGGATTTAAAGTCCAAGTCACCGCTATGTGATTGACGCAGACTTCCTATAATTTATTGTTGGTCGACCTTGGATCCACGGTAGCGTTATAGTCCCATCTACTCTTCATCGGTGTCTCAAATATGTAGACACCTAATAATGAGGTCAAGACGGTGGTCGCGACAAACAACCGCTTAAGGGGTAGAGAATTATTTTACCGATTCTCTCCTCTACTGTAATGAGTCCAAATCAATCATCGGCCCAAGGCACGGACAGCGGTGAAGAAGGCGATACGGCCGGGCTTGATTATAGTGGTGGTTTTGTTTTGAATGACATTGTACCCCTTGTAATCAATCTTGACGATGAAGAATCGCCGATGAACATTGTAATTGGCAAATTGCCGATGAATCAATAAATGACGATTTAGAGTACCCTTTGTCTTTGAATGATGTAATAGCGAGGTTTATACAAGCGACCACGAATTGCACTTACCAACTCGGCCATCTTGCTTTACACAAAAGCGATTCAGAGATTCCTTAGGGACAACTTCGTCATCCCACGAAGATCAAGTAGTGAAAAGACTTGGTTTACTAAAAGGAGATGCGGTTCCAGCGAATCATTTCTTAGAAGAAGATGAAGATGACAACGGGCCTATCCTCCACACATTCAGATATAGTACGTAAACACCGGGTATCATGAAGAAGTGGGGGTACGACTTGACACAAGGAGAAGGTCTATGTTTCGGGCGAGGTCCTCGAGTCCCTCCTAAAGCGGCATATGTCCCAAAAGGGAAGCCGGATAACTACTATGCATTCAGACGAGGATTGGGATACGAATCATCCTCGAAGATGAATGCTCATGGTCGATTGATAATAATCCACCCGATGAGGGAGGCGGACATTCGATGCGATTCTTGGCTTGGGATTCGACACCACCTCTGAGAAGCTTTCAAGGCCTTGATGTCGAATATGGCCACGATCGATCCTGCTACTATTGAGGGTGATGAAGATATGCCAACATGGGAAGACCCATGGATTCATCAACTCAGAGAACAATTTGGGAATAGATTCGAACAAAGAGACCCCCCTACTAAGGACGAGGTAACCCAGGCTAATATGGGTGATGAGGAGCATCCTAAGCTCATAAACATCGGTAATACTCTTCCCTCGGAAGAAAGGAAGAGTTGATCGCCCTAATCGGGGAGTATATCGATGTATTTGCCCGAGCTACGAGGATATGCCAGACTCGACCCTAATGTGGCAACACATCACCAACATCAACGTGGATGTCAAACTGTCAAGCAATGCAAAAGGCGGTTTAGATCCACAAATCTTCTGACGATCGTGAGGCGAAGTAAAGAAACTCATAGAATCGGATTCATCGAGGAAATTCAACACCGGATTGGGTGGCTAATATAGTCCCTGGCCATGAAGAAGAATGGTTCGATTAGGATCCGTGGTCGACTACGAGACCTAAACGCCGCTGCCCAAAGGATGATTTCCGCCAATCACCGACGCCATAGTTGACAATACGTGTGGATTCGAGAGGATGTCCTTTATGGATGGTTTCTCGGGTTACAATCAAATCAAGATGCACCCGATGGCGCCAAACACCGCGTTGAGCGCCCGTCGGTATATTTTGCTACACGGTCATGCCGCTCGGTTTAAAGAACGCAACATACCAGCGAGCAATGACTAAAATTTTCCAGGATCATCTCCGGAAAACGGTCGAATGCTACGTCGATGACTTGGTCGTGAAAAGCCGTGGACAAAGGAGATCATATCAAAGATCTTAGAACGGTATTCGAGCTCATGCGACTCATCGCCTAAAGATGAACCCCGCCAAATCCTTCCTTGGGATGTCGAGTGGCAAGTTCCTCGGCTTCGTCGTCACCGACAAAGGAATCCACGTCGATCCTGATAAAGTGAAGGCCATTCAAGAGTTGCAACCTCCGAGAAATCTGAGAGAACTCAGGGGGTTACAAGGGCGATTGGCGTACATCCGACGGTTCATATCGAACCTATCTGGGAAGTGTCAACCATTCTCTAAATTGAACAAGAAGGGCGGTCGCTTATTTGGGACGACGATGTCGAAAGCCGCTTGAAGAGATCAAATCAGATCTCGCTAAACCTCTGTTCTTGTTGCACGCGTCGGAAAACCGTTCTGATCTATGTCAAGGCAGCGGATCATTAGTTAAGCGCCTTACTCGCGGGGCGGCGGCGGTCCGCGAGCGGCGATGTATTACTGGCGAACATTGGTGGCGAGTCTCGATACCCAATGGTGAAGCGGTGCCTTGCATTAGTGTTCGCGATTCAAGATGCGACACTATTTAGTCGGGCGGGCGATTTATGTTATCTCTAGCGTAAATCCGGTCCGGATATTTATGACCCGGCCGGCTTCAATGAGTTGGCGTTTGGCGAAATGGGCCTTGCTCTTGTCCCAATCGACCTGCACTTCAAACAACAAGTCACCAAAGGACAAGCGATTTGTGATCTCTTGGTCGCCACCGACAACGGATGCGGTTGAGCTATATGATGATCTTCGGATGAAGTTCAAGAAGTCAACATTACATCGCACCAACAAATATGGCGATTGTATTTTGGCCAGACCTCTCGAGCTACCAATGTGGCAAGTGCCCGGATGTTCTAAGATTTCCACGAGTCGGGTTGTCTTAGTTTCCCAGGAAATCATGTCATGCCCGTCGCGTACTCACTCGAACCTTGCTCTAATAATGTAGCTGAATACAATGCGCTACTTATTGGACTTAGTTTCGCCAAGGAGCCGGGGTCGAATATCTCGGCGTATGGAGATTCACAACCGATAGTTAAGCGGTCGTGGTGACTCTGAAGTGAGGAACTCGATCCGTCCCCTATCATCGTAGCCGCTGAAATGGCCGACTCATTCAAGAATTCTTCATCGAATATATCCCACGCCCAAAACGCCACGCAGATGCATCGGCGGCGTTAGTCGTGCGTTAGCACAACCTTAGAGACCGAGCAATTAGTTACGGTCGGGACTCACCGACTCTTCGTACCAATATATGATGGGGTACAAGAAGACAAAGGGTAGTTACCAAAGAGGTACATGCAACCCAAACCAAGTTAGAGCCGAGATTGGCTTTCCTATCGCCGACACGCTTTACACGGTATTCGCCGAAGACGGAAGGAGAGAGAGTCAATCCGTGAAGAGCTCAATTCTTTACGACACGAAACCCGTGATGCTATATCACGGGTACGATGGTCTTTACTCCGATGCCTTTCAAACAAGGAGGCGTAAGAGGTCCTTCGAAGCACACGAAGGTGAATGTGGTGCGCACCGGCTGGTCCCAAGCTCTGGCGAATCGAGGAGAATGGGCTACTTTTGGCCCACGATGATTAATGACGCAATGAGCACGCCGAAATGCCACGCGGTCGATTCACGCTAATTATATGCATCGCCTCCGTGAAACAGATCCTTCGCCACGCCCCGCCATTCGAGACATGGGGAATGGGCGTTGTAGGTCCCATTTTCCTCCGTCGGTTAAAGGAGATCGCTTTATTCTAGCGATCACCGACTACTTCTCAAGTGGGTGAAGCAATCCCACTAAAGGAGGTCAAGGCGAGTACCGCCATCGATTCATCAAACACCATGTCATCTATCGACATGGTGTCCCAAACGGATCGTGCATGACAACGGTCCCCAATTTATCGGCAATTCCTTCATCAAGTTTTGCGAAAAATTCAAGATACAAGATGTATCACGATGTTCTATAATCCAAAGAAATAATGGGTTAGCCGAGGCGCTCAACAAGACGATCATCAAGATTTTGTCGAAGCTTGTGAAGAATAACAAGCGAGGCTGGGGCGATAAACTTCGGAGAAGCACTCGGGCATATCGCACAACGGCACGCATCGACAGAGCTACCGTACTCTACGGTCTACGGGTGTGAAGCAATTCTCCGCTGGAAATCCAGTCACTTCACCGCCTGCGCCAGTAGATGACGATCAAGAACAACATCAAAACGCCTCAAGAACTTGAGATGTTAGATGAGAAGCGCTGGAGGCTCAACAATGCATTGAGTTCTATCAAGCTAGAATGTCGAGGGCTTTCAACAAGAAAGTTCGACAGAGAACCTTTAGGGAGGAGATTTGGTCCTCATTTGCTTTCGGCGACCGATAATTCTCAACTCCAAAAGAAAGGTAAATTCAACCCAATGGGAAGGACCGCTTATAATAGACACGGTCTATTCAAGCGGTGCATATCGCCTTATCACCTGAGAATGGCGGCCAGGCAATTAATCTTAGATAAATGGGAAGTTTACGAAAAAGTATTATCCTTAATACATTCGTGATAACCCGCTTGATGGGAAGTTCCTCGAGAATATCTCACTCATTTTCATGAGGATAACCCTAAGGTATTGTGTTTTCTCCAAAATTCTCTCACCGATCAAATTCATTGGCGGTGGGCCCACTAAAATCTCCCCGTCCAACCACCAAGAAATCCCTCTCGATTCCCTCCACGAGCAGAGGTCCACTTCAAATTCTCGTTAGCAATCCTACAAAGCGAAAGCTATCCGTACCCTTCCAAGATTCTCTGAGTGGAGATCCCACTCTTAGTTTCTCATTGGGAAATAGAGTACATTCTTTCTTTCCCACATTTTACGGAGATAGAATACATTCTTCCTCTCCGTAAGCAAGAGATAGAATACATTCTTCCTCTCTTGTCTTAGATTCTGAGTGGAGATCCCTCTTAGTCTCATCTTTCAAGATTCTCAAAATGGAGATCCCATTTTTAGTCTCTCCCACCGAAACAGACAAAAATCCTTCCTTTCCAATATCCGAGATAGGAGACAAGATCCTCCTTCCTCTCCATCAATAAGAGATAGGATACAAAACCTTCCTCTCTTATTTCAAATTCGTGAGCACACGGAGATAGGACACAAAACCTTCCTCTCCACCGGCAAGAGATAGGATACAAAACCTTCCTCTCTTGTTCATCCCTTACAGGAGATAGGAGACAAGATCCTCCTTCCTCTCCACCTTAGGAAATAGAATACATTCTTCCTTTCCCACCTCAATCAACCTTATGGCGGTTCAATCCTTCTCGGTCAAAGAAAGCCAAGATTCATCTTGGGGTGTTTCATCGAAGCCTAAGAAGGGATGAAGTCGGCGCTAACTGCAGCGCCGCCCGGTTTAGTCTTTCTCCGATTGAAGAAGACACGAGTTGATTACGGGGTATTCCATCCCAAACCTAAGAAGGGATGAAGTCGGCGCTAACTGCAGCGTCGCGGTTTAGTCTTTCTCCGATTGAAGAAGACACGAGTTGATTAAGGGTATTCCATCCGAAACCTAAGAAGGGATGAAGTCGGCGCTAACTGCAGCGTCGCGGTTTAGTCTTTCTCAGATTGAAGAAGACACGAGTTGATTACGGGGTATTTCATCCGAAGCCTAAGAAGGGATAAAGCCAGCGCCTACCAGCGTTGCCGGGTAGTCTATTCGTGACAAAGGCGAAGCCTCGTATTCAACATCGTAGCATTAAGTCTAAGAGAGTCTCATTCTTTTAGCACAGCGTCGCGTGCGGGCGGATCGAGATAATCCATACGCTAGCCAATTCAAGCGGTAGTTGGTAAAGGCTAGTCAAATCCGTTGGAAGTGAGGTGACCCGATAACCTAAAGTCGGCGCTAACTGCAGCGTCGCCGGTTTAGTCTTTTAGATTGAAGAAGACACGAGTTCGATTACGGGGTATTTCATCCGAAGCCTAAGAAGGGATTAAGCCCGATACCTCACCGCAGCGTTCTTGAGGCGATCTCTTGTCCGTAAAGAGTACCGAGCCTATGTATTCAATATCATAGCAACAAGTCTAGAAGAGTTTCATTCTTCTAGCACAGCGTCCGCGTCTTGAGCAGTTTGGACAATCCGCCGCTAGCCAATTCAAGCGGTAGTTGGTAAAGGCTAATCAAATCCGTTGTGGTGAGGGTTTGCCAAAAATCCTATAAGTATTATGGTTAATTATTTACGTGAAATAAAAGAATCACAATAGAGCACAAAGAGGGCGAAATATGTTTTGCTTTAACTTCGGATACTTTATTGAGGAAAGCTTGTTGAAGTTCCTCACGAACCTCGTACGAAAGCCTCCTCGGCTGCCATTAAGGGCCTCATGATCTCCTTCTTGATGTCAACCGGCTTACGCCCGAGTTCAAATTTCAGACACGACCGAGAGTCTTTTCTTTGTTGGCCTTTGTCGGCTTCAAGGCGATCGGGCTCTCCCTCGCCGCTTGGGGTTCTGTTAGAGCTCTACTATCCTCGCTTCTCCGGCGTGACACAAGACCAAAAGTGTCCCACGGAAGGCGAAGCTTCGGCAACAGCGGTCTCCAAATGATGCACAGCCTCGGCGCATGTGAACCGAGTCGGTAATAGCATGGCGTCTGCCAAGCCGTCGGTGAGCCGTCTCTGTCTCTATATATGAGGAGAGCTCGGCTACTTCAAAATCTTGTAGACTTTGGAGCTTAACCTCTAAATGGTGAAATCATCGGCAAGGTGGCACAGGCGGACTCAATCTTCGGATATTCTCCCATGCCCTACTCCAAATAGGATTACAGTATAAACTAATTCACGGTTCTTAGCGAGAAGTTCACGGAGAATATTACCATATTCTTAAGGATAACTTCGATAACCCTCAATTTCCTCCGCTATGGGACCTCAGGAGGATAAAATTACGGCGAGGCTTATATCGGCCCGGACAGCGCTCTACCTCGAAAGGACTCCTCACCTTTGTATCGGTGCCGATTCATACATCACCGAGGGCCTACCAATCAACAATTGGGAAGAATACCTCCCACCGTGGATGAACACCTGCAGCAGTAATGCGATGCGGCCTTGACCATAGCGTCGTCAGCGAAGGATTCACCGATCAGCGGTTCGGATCTACAAAAGAATTCCCGATCAGCGGAGGAATCTCGAGGTCAATTGGGCGACAATCCACGGCGAGTCAACAACGATAAGGAAACTTGATTAGCTTCTGATTCGAAATTCCAACAACGGTCAAGCAATAAATGCGACCGCGACACCCACAGGGATCCTACAAAGCGGAGAACACGAGAGGATTGGAGGAATCAAATCTGGAGCCAACCTCAAAAGAAATTCATCTATCGACTTACGGTGAGATTTCGACAACGGTCGGACAAAAATGCGATGCAAGTAATACCTTGACAATCCTACAAAGCACTAGAAAGGCTGAAGGGAATGGAGAGATCAAGCGCCGGGGTCATTCACAAGTCCTATCCGCCAATTAAGGAGTGAAGGGGCTCATCATGTCAAAGCATCGGACTCATCAAGAATCGACGAAGAATCGGCGAAGAATCGGCGAAGAATCGGCGAAGAATCGGCGGAGAAGTCGACGAAAAAAGCGGCGAAAGCGGCAGCGTCGTGGAGAAAACCCGACGACGGCTCAACGAGGCGAAGTTGGCTAAACTCAAAGCGTTGACAAGGCGGAATCAACCGTGCTTAGTCCGTCGATGCAAGCGAACCGTTTGAGCTCACGAAAGTTGATCGGACCACGGACTCGAACACAGCGGCGACATCACCGAGCAAAACTAAGCCGGAAGACCGAAGAATCGGCGAAGAATCGGCGAAGAATCGGCGGAGAAGTCGGCGAAAGCGGCAGCGTCGTGGAGAAAACCCGACGACGGCTCAACGAGGCGAAGTTGGCTAAACTCAAAGCGTTGACAAGGCGGAATCAACCGTGCTTAGTCCGTCGATGCAAGCGAACCGTTTGAGCTCGAAAGTTGATCGGACCACGGACTCGAACACAGCGGCGACATCACCGAGCAAAACTAAGCCGGAAGACCGAAGAATCGGCGGAGAAGTCGGCGAAAGCGGCGGGCCAGCGTAAACCTCGGCCAAATTGGCCAAGGTGGCTCGACCAAGTGGTAGGTGGCTCGACCAAGTGGTAGAGCCACTTGGCAGCATGTGCCTTGGTTTTGTATAAATAGGGGGTCTTGCTCATGGAGAGGGATTTTGGGGATCTTGGTGGGGACTTGGTGATTTTGGCGGACTTACGAAGAGCCCTCGCGAGATCTCTGGCCTTGCGGTTCGAGCAGGCGAGCTCAAGTCGATCGGCGTCGGATCTATAGGCGGAAGGTAAACAAACTTCGGGTCGAACTCTGAGATACCCTCTAGGTTAAGCTTAGTCTTAACCTCGGGGATAGCTGTGATTTCTCCTTGTAGATCTCACCGCTCGTGATCCTCTCCTTCGTGAGTCACGATCCCATGAGGCGATCCTCTCCTTCGTGAGTGTGATCCCCTCGGTAGCCGTTTCCTTAGTGAAGCGAGCCCCTCGTCTGTAGTTCGGAACCGGGTTTACACGGGATCGGGATTAGCGGTGGTCAGCGGACGAATAAAAGTCCGACACGGGCAAAGAACCCGCATGGCGAGGATCCGTAAAATAGAGATCCCGTGTTTGTTCACAAAAGGAAGAGAGTTGTAATTTTCGTTTTCATTATGCGCCTAAAATAAAGGCATTTTCTTTTGTTTGAAATTTTGTTGTAGGCCAACGAAGCTGTAAACGAATTCAAACGAGCAATGAATAACAAACCAACTTTCCCCGCGAACACTAACATCTAAATTGTAATCTTAACAACCAATCGAAAATCTTAACAACTAATTCATATCCTTAACAACTAATAACTAACCTTCAGAACTTAACATTAACCTCCACATCTAACACATATCCTTCAAAACTAAATAGGTACCTTAACAACAAATAACTATCAATCACAACGGGTTAGGAAATTTAACAACCTATATACAAACTTAACAACTAAAGTATAATGTTAACAACCACTACTTACTGTTAAGGTTAATAACTCACTTCTTCAACGATGATTTCTTGCTTGCTAAAGTTTTCCTCTTTGTTCCTTTTCTTAGATCTAAGATAGCTTTGGTTGCATCATCTATGCTGTCATTGTGATGTCAAAGATCTTCTTCCACACGTCAACCAGGCTTTGGGGCGAGGGATGATTTACTACGTTGTCTTCAAGAATATTTTCTATTATTTCTCCAATATTTATGGACCTATCAGTCGACTCCATGCTCAAATTTCTTCCGACGACTTCATATTGTGAGTCGTCATCATTAAAGTCTTCAACTGGGGATATTATCTTTGGCTATGAGTCAACTGCCATTATTTGAAGGAATGGAAGCATGGTGGAGATGAACGGAGTGAATGAATGCCAGATGAGAAGAATAGAGATTTGGGTTCCTCTTGGATTAAGACTCCGTTTGGGCTTAGGGTTTCGATTTGTGGGTGGGAGAAATGAGAGAGATGACGTATGTTCGCGAGGAAAAATTAAAGCTGTAAAACAAATGTTATCCCTTCTAATTGACTTTAAAGAAAGAATAAATACAACTCTCTCAAATGCAATCTCTCTCTCTAACTGACTTAGATAAAAAGAAACTACAGGTTCCTCGATCGGTTGCCCGATTTACAAAAGAGAGAAAGATCAACGGAGACCCTTCCTTTATTTAATCTGGGTTCTTCCGCGGTAGCGGTGGGAGCTTGAATCTTGTATCCGTTGGCGATCCGACCGTCTTGACTTCGTTGGGCGAGGTTGAAAAATAACTTCGCAGTAGCAAGTTTAGAACTCTGACCGAGTTAAGAACTCTTTGATAGAGTTGATTTTAGAAAAGGATTAGTAATCCTTTTAGCCAAGAATGGCGGAGAAGAACTTGCCGTGCAAGTTTGAAAACTGTAATCGAGTTGAACTCTCTAGGAGAGTTAATTCCAGCAAAGGAGGTCTTCGGTAAAACCTTGATATCTACAAATCTAACCGGTAGAAATCAATCTCCACCGTTCAGAATTAAGAACGATGAGTGTTGAGGCTGCCCTCCAAGTTTCACTCCGATCAGACCACGGATGAAGGTCCGATCGTCACGCCGATCACAGCTGCACAGAAGAAACCGTTCTCTGCACAATTGGCTTCGGTAAAACCTCAATATCTCCAAATACAACCGGTAGAAATCAATCTCCACCGTTCAGAATTAGGAACGATGAGTGTTGAGGCTTTCCTCCAAGTTTCACTCCGATCAGACCACGGATAAAGGTCCGATCGTCACGCCGATCACAGCTGCGCAGAGGAAACTGGTTCTCTCCCCTTTGTTAGTTCTCCGGCCAAAAACCTTTCAACCTCCCCATTTGGCCGTGAAAACCCCCCATTTATAGGGGTTAAAGGGGTGTAACCACCCCCTTAAAATGCTCCATAATGGGGGGTTAGTGGGGTGTAACCACCCCCCCTTAAATTACTCAAACGGTTGAGGAACCGTTCAACTCATGTTTGAATGAGTCAAAGCGAAGTTGGCGTTACGGAGCAAGCCTGGCGTCTGCGTTTTGAGCTTGAGCAGCGGGCCATATGCGCCGCGTTTTGAGCTTGAGCAGCGGGCTATGTGTGCGCGTTTTGGAAGCCGAGCAGCGGGCGTGTGCTCAGCGTTTTGGGTTAAGCAGACCCGCGTGCTCGCATTTTGAAATAAGCGGGCCATGTGCTCGCGTTTTGAGCTTGAGCAGCGGGCGTGTGCTCGCGTTTTGAGCTTGAGCAGCGGGCCATGTGCTCAGCGTTTGGGAGCCGAGCGGGCCATGTGCTCAGCGTTTTGAATTGAAGCGGGGATGAGCCAGCATTTTGAATGAAGAGATCAAAACTTGTGATCTCTTTTCACAAGGATTGTCAACTTGTAATCCTTGTACTCACGGAGATATTAACCGATTCTCCTTTATTGTCGTGAAAGTCATCAGCTTGTAACCTTCATTGATAGTGTTTCGTGGATATTGGCTGTCTTCAGTAATTTTTTTACAGCCTACAACGTACTTGCACGGTTTATGAGTAAAGGGAGTGGAGTTGGGTGCAGTTAAATCGAAGGGCATTTTGGGGTTTTTTTAAAAAAATTTGTCATGTGGAAAGCTATTTAGGGGGCTAAAGGATCAAAAAATATAGTTTACGGGGTTTTTCGGGGATGTTGATAACATCTTTAGGGGGATTGGGGATTTCCATTTAGTATTTTGGGGGCCACAAGCATTTTTCCCAAATAAAAAATAAAAAATCAATGTATACGGCTTGATTTTGTGAATATGTGAATACGATATGCTGATTAGTTGCCAAGAAAGAGGACAACGAAAATAAATAATTAAAAATGAAACGTAAGAATAGAAGATGAAGATGTTGATGCAAAGGAAAAAAAATCTGATAGATTGAGTCCACAAGATTGGCCTCGATGTTGAGGGCCTGTGATGTACCGAGATGTCCAGTAGTGATCTTCAGTTGAGATTACTTGAGATACACAAAAAAAATATCAGATCGACGATAGTGGGTTGTCCACCAATGCCCTTCTGATGCATAAGTAAGACGCTTGATGATGGAAGTCAATGCAATATGAATTTAGGTTAGGGTTTTGAGCGGAGAGTTTTATAGGCCATGGTCGGTAGTTCCGACTCGAGGGCAAGATGTGTTGAGTATTAATGTGCGAGTATATCCCATATCACATATGATTAGCAAGAGTTATGGGTTTAAAATAGAAGTTGAGTCTAATACCAAATTGGTTAAACTTTTGGGTTAAAATTGATCCCTAGCCCATGTTTAATGTAAAACCCCGAATATTTGACTATTTTATGTTAAATAATAATAAATGAGTTATATGGTGATAAATACATTTTATTAATGTTTGAGTATGCTAGGAATTTATTTGAGATCAATTCAACATATATTTGTGTATATATGAGTGCAAATGCACAAATCATGCACGAAGAGAAATCTGGAAATAATGACCAGTTAAGAGTTTATAGGTTTTACACACTGATATAGTTAGAATCTGGACAAACTTAAAAAACTAAAGTTGTAGGTATCTTCAACATATTTCCAAAAAGTCTTAGATCACCTCATTCCGAGGTCATATGTGAAAGTTATAGCTAAAATACCGAAGGTCTTTTTCCCAGTCAGACTAGGTTTCCTGGTTCGGGTCAAACAGGTTTGTTTCGGGTTTACCTCTATAAATACCGGTATTTTCACGAAAATTTTCTCTCTTTTATCATATCTCTAAACCCTAGTAGCCACCCTCTCCCCTCAAAAACCCTAGATCTTTTTCTTATGAGTTTTGAGAGCTTTGTGAAGCAAAATATCGACACGAGGGCGAGATCATCTTGACAGGGTAGTCGACTACTAAGTTTAGTAGTCGGCTACTCGTGCCCAGTTGAGTATAACAGAAATTATGTATTTGCAGAGTAATCGACTAATATTCTTAATAGTGGACTACGTCTTGATATATGTTATTACAGTGCGGATGGACTCGGTGTAGTCGACTACTAAGCCTAGTAGTCGACTACTAAGGCCGCTGCCTAAATTTGTGTTTTGCATACGATTAATATATGTTTGCGGGTTTGAGCCGCACTTCTTTATACTAATTTCATGAATGGTGTAGTAGCACATACATGGGTATCTTGAAAAGGAATTATGGTGGATTTTAACCCGATTACTTTGACAAAGAGTTTAGTACATACTTTACACACATGTTTGGATATCGTTGATGAGCTCGGTTCGATGCTACATGAGGTAGTGCGCCGATATTCCATACGCATGTGCCATTGAGTCGACTTTGATGCTTTATCTAGTAGTCCGTCCAAGACGAGGGTGCGATGAGGCTTGTGAGCCGCATTCTAGGATACCTATATGGTACGCCCCGCATCATGTTACGACCGAGATCACGATGAGACTAATGAGCCATGTACACTGATCAGGATACCTATAGGGTAGTCCATTGCACATGATAATATTAAGTATTAGAATCTTGCATGGAGTTGCATCGAGATAGTTAAATGATGCCTGAGTCATTGGCGGATGCCAGTTATGTTTTTGACTCACTGCTGAAATATATGACCCAGAGTACTTTGCATTTGAAAGTACACGGAATTTGTGTCGGTATTCATTTTATCTCCCCAGTGACAGTCGAAGATATTATGAATACGATATGTTGATGTCTTTACTTTCTTTTACTACTTTTCTTTATTTCTTAGGTTGGGATCAATGATTAGCTGTTCACAATTCGGGACATATGGTATATGCATGAGGGTTTCCTTATTTGGATTATTTCGCTCGACGTACCGGTCTCGTGTTGTGAATTTCTAATTATTGATTTTATTTAGATTATTTATCTTTAGTTCGGTATTAATGTTTAGATGTTTACGATTCAAGACATATGGTATATACATGAGGGTTTCCTTGTTTGGATTATTTCGCTCGACATACTACGTCTCGAGTTGTAGGTGTCTAAATATTAATTCCATTAGTTACGGGGAAAATAATCTAGGTAGGCTATGCTTAATAGATATAGATAGAGCCTCCACTTAATCTAGTAGCCCTTCCCCTGGGGGCGGATGGAGGTAATCTTGCTGTAGCGCTCTGACGCTCTTGTTGTTGCTATTTTTCTTTTAGGAAGCTTCGAACCTGGAGAGTCCGCGGGATGGCGGAGTTCTCGCATAGTCGCCGTCGCATGAGTTGTATTAGAGGCTCCACTATAGCTTTACATCTTTATCTAGACATTAGAGTTTCTTTCCTATATTGTAAAGGCAGCATGCCTTAGTATATTTTTCATTTTGACTTATGTTGAGACATTTTTATTATTTGGACTCCATATTTATTTACGTTTATTTCTGGTGAGACATAACTTGGGATTATGAGATATCTTCTTCTTTATTATGTTTATCGTTGTTGTTCTATTTCTTTGCTGTTTTGTACCTACCCTTCCATTTGATTCCACTAGAGGATATGACTGATTGGTGAAATGTGTTCTTGCACAATGTAGGTGCATGGCGGGTTTGACATTCTGGGTTTCACCTTGGACTGCAGCCTTGTTGAAACCTGGGGTGTCACAGTTGGTATCAGAGCTCTAGTTCCAGGATCCTTAGGATCATTCATGTGTCATATTGTGGAGCTAGGATAGAGTTTCCTAGGAATCATGTATAGAGTTTGCTAGGAATTCCTAAAATGAGTGAGGACGATATATACGTATATTCAAAAATTACGAATTTTTTTCGTGACAACTATTTTATGTTGATTTAAAATATTTGTGTGAATAGTATGTGTTATGAATACTTATTGTGATACGTTATGTATATATATGCTCTCCTCTTGATATTATAAACGCCGGGACGAGGATGTGGTCGAGGTAAAACTCGTACCTGGATAGCTGGGCAAGCAGGGCCCGAGCTGCAGCAAGCTCCATAGTATCTGATCGACTTCATGATGTCGTTTGCAATAAGATTTTGCAGCAATCGAGGAGCCAGTATCGATCCGCTTTCACAAGCAGCACTACTTTCTCGAGTTCCACCACCGCCAGTCGGGCCACATTACAGAGGAAATACAATGGTCACACCATCACCACAACCAGCTATTTGAGCCGCAGAATAGGAGGTTTGGCTCTGTAAGAGTAAGAAAGACATCAGACATTAAGAGCACCATATTTTCAGGGCGCACTGGATTCATGTGCAGCCTATAAATGGGAGAAATGCATGAAATTATCTTCACATCAACCTAGCACCAAAGCAGAAGTTAGATGTATTCAGCGTAGAGGATAGCACCTGAGGGTGGCACCGACTTCAGATTTTTTATTAGAATAGCGAATATCACTTATTTAGGAAATTTTGTATACTTTTTTGACAAGCAATTAGAGCTAGTCTGATTAGAGCAAAAGATATGTCTGTAATTAATTATGGAATCAAGACTAGCATAGTCACAATGTTAAGGACAAGGGCCTATTGCGGGATCTAAAGAATTCTAGTAGCGGGGTAAGAATTTATACCACCAGTAACAAGGACAATATAATTCGAGAGCGCCACAGAAGCGTAGGATTCGGGGTACATGTTATAATTGTAGCAAGATCGGACAAAAGAGATTTTTATAATACATCGAGAAGGCCGCATGATAGAAGTCGAGTCGATGGTTTGAGGGCCTGATTCACGATCAGCGATGGAGGATAGATGTACTACCTATTATTTCGAGGACTTAAGGGCCAATAGGCCAGAATTGTGCTATTCAGAATATTCCTCAGGGTCAGATGGACCCATACGCTCCACCACCGCCAGCCGCATAGGCGCAAGCCACCGGCAAAGTTTATACAACCGTACCACGTGAGCCGCGATCGCGGCGGAGCTTTCTTCGTGATTTCCTTTCTAACTCGCACCTTGTTTTATTCGGGAATTTCACATTCTTTTATCTTTCATGCCTTCGTGGATAGGCTTCAGCTTGTAGCACTTCCTTTAGACATATCGTTGTCCGTCTCTATTCCTTTAGGGAAGTGTCCCTATTAGAGAGTATCTGCAGGAGATGTGTCATCAGACTAGATGAGTCCGAGTTTTTCATAGATCTTATCATGTTGCGGATGTCAAATTTCAACGTCATTTCCGGTATGGATTGACTATCATCATACCATGTCAAGATCGATCGCTTTACTAAAACAAATGCTGGCGAAACCCGATGGGTCCGAAGTTGATTGTAGCAACCTCGCGGGGCAACCGGTTCTTGAGTCATTTACGGCTTATATCGAGGAGGTGATGCTCGTGGATCGAGGCCGAAGCAGCGAGACTAGAGTGGTCTCAGATTTTCGTGATGTCTTTCAGACATACTAGGGTTACCTCCAATGAGAGAGGTTGAGTTCTCAGATTGAGCTGCAGCACGCGACCGATATCTCGAGCTCCCATCGTATGGCACCCGCCGAGATGAGGGAGCTACGCATCGCTGGACGAAGCTTTATCTCGTGGTTTTATTCACGAGTCATTCTCCATGGGAGCACCGGTCCTCTTCGTGAAGAAGAAGGGCGGTAGTATCGTTGTGTATAGATTATCGAGAGTTGAATAAAGTCACTATCTGGAGCAATTATCCACTCTTGAGGATTGATGACTTGTTCGACCACCGCAGGAGCGCAACACTTCTTGAAGATTGATCTTCGCTCGCTATCATCGCTATGAAAAGTGAAGATGGATATCCCCAAAACCGTCTTCGACTCGTTATGGGTCTTCGAGTTTCTTGTCATGCCGCTTGGATCGACTAATGCACCCGCAGATTCATGGACTTGATGAACCGGTTTTGTCCTTACTTGGATCGGTTCGTGATAGTATTTATCGGCGATATCCTTATCTATTCGAGATTGGAGGCGAACACGGCGACATCTTCGCCTAGCATTGCAAACATTAAGGAGCATCGCCTATATGCCAAATTGACAAGTGTGAGTTTTGGTTATACGAGGTTAGATTTTTAGGCCACGTCATCAGCAGAGAGGGTATTACAGT
Organism: Asparagus setaceus; assembly: GCA_012295165.1. Lineage (NCBI taxonomy): Eukaryota > Viridiplantae > Streptophyta > Magnoliopsida > Asparagales > Asparagaceae > Asparagus > Asparagus setaceus. Next base: position 67,076,528 of record CM022702.1, read on the forward strand.
ACATCCAGACATAATGAAGATGTAGAAGGACCTGAGGAGATATTTTTGGTGGAGCGGAATGCGTAGGGAGATTGCTGAGTATGTGGCCAAGTGTGTTACCTGCCAGTGAAGGCGTAACATCGAGGCCGCCAGAACCCTCTGCCTTTACCCATTCCGTAGTGGAAATGGGCAGATATCTCTATGGACTTCATTGTAGGATTGTCGAGATCGAAGAAAGGGAACGATTTAGTGTGGGTGATATTCGATTGGTTGTCGAAGTCGGCACATTTTATACCAAAGAAAAACCACATACACAAATGAGATTTATGCAGGATATTTATCCGTGAGATTGTGAGATTGCATGGAGTACCGTGATACGATTGTATCGATCGAGGCTCGCTTTTACTTCACATTTCGAAGAGTTTCCAAAATTCTTTTGGTAATACATTGTCATATTCTAGTATTTTTCACCCACGCATCGGATGGATGTATCTGAGAGGGTCAACCAAGTATTGGAGGACATGTTGCGGGCATGCATTATGGATTTTCAGGGCAGCTGGGAGGACCATATTCCATTGATTGAATTCACCTATAACAACAGTTATCAAATGACTATTGGTATGACACTGTATGAAGTATTGTATGGGAGGCCCTGTAGATCACCTATTTGTTGGGCAGAACCAGAGGATAACCTATTACTTGGACCGGAGCTTGTGAGACAAACTACGGAGAAAGTAGCAATCATTCGAGAGCGCATTCTTACAGCATAGAGCCGTCAGAAGAGTTATGCAGATCAGAGGCGACGACCCTTAGAGTTCCAAGTTGGGGAATATGTATTATTAAAGGTATCACGATGAAGGAGTCCAACATTTGGTAGACGAGGGAAGCTTGTTCCGAGGTACATTGGGCCATTCTTGATTGTGGAGCGTGTTGGAGCCGTTTCATATCGGTTAGCTCTCCCAGCATCGATGTCGGGCATACATGATATTTTTCATGTTTCGATGCTTAAGAAGCATTTACGCGATGAGGAGGCACATCGAGTGTTGCATGCACCAGAGGCCGAGATTCATGATGATCTGACTATGATTGAGACTCCTGTATGTATTCTTGCCAAGGAGAACAAGAAGCTTAGAAATAAGAAAATACCCTTAGTCAAAGTTCAGTGGAACCAGAGAGGAGCTGAGGAGGCTTCATGGGAGCGCAAGGAGGATGTGCGTCGCGACTACCCACACCTGTTTGAGCAGGTAAATTATTTTTATTAGGACTTGCTTATGTTCATAACTCTCTATATGATCATATTTATATTTAACACTAGAATGATGATGTTAACACTTAACTCCTAATCATTGAATGAATAGTATATATATGGGGGTTCCTTGTTTGGATTTTTGTCCAGGCGTACTATTTCGTCTAGTTAGGGGTTGAGTGAGAATATTGGCATTCTAGATCGTTAAGTATAAATATTCTTTGTGGCGTTAGAAAATCGTACAAGATCCGAAACCAACTCATGGCGGGAAGTCGTGAATGACAACCCATCGGATATCACGGACGTCGAATTGTTGAGACCACGAATCGATGGCAAACCCACAGCGTTACAAACGCGGTTCAAGCGGACTTGAGCAGACGATCGGATTTTAGAAGCTGTTGAGCGGAACAAACCAAGAGTTAGTCCGGAACCCGGTCTGAGCGAGAATCTAGGTCGGGGAAGACCAAGAGTCAAAATAGGCGGGACCTAAGCCGGAAGATCGAGAAAGCGGTGGAAGCGAAGCGGGTAAGCCGAGGCCACAAAGCGAGGCAACTTCGGCAATGTTGGCCGAGGTGACTCGGCTAACATGTAGAGGTGGCTCGACCTTCATGGCCAGAGCCACCTGGTGGCAGTGCCCCTCAGGTCAAGTGGTAGAGGTGGCTCGACCATCATGGAAACCCCGCCGGTGAGGTGGCTCGACCATGGTAGAGCCACTGCATACCCGATGCTATAAATAGGGGGTCTCCTTCGGTTGGGGGTTAGATTTTGGATCTCTTGGAAGAACTTCGCTAGAGCCTGCAGTCGGATTTTTGAAGTTACGAAGATCAAGACTTTGCACAGGTTAGGGCATTGATCAAGAGAAGAGCGAGATCGGATCTCGAGGAGTTAGTTGCGGCTCGGATCTACGACAAGGTAGAGGATCGGCTCGAGTCTCGGTCTAGGTCAGTTCGGTTTACCCTCTAGGCTAAGCCGTCTTAGTCTCGGAGACGGCGTGTGATTTCTCCTAGTAGATCTCACCCGCTCCGGTGATCACCTCCTTCGTGAGTTGATCCCCGTCGGTGTCTTACTTCCTTCGTGAAATAAGCACCCTAGATCCGCAGATCTCGTATCTAGATCTCCACTTGGATCAGGATTGTGCGGTGCTCCACGAACATAAAAAGTCCCCGGCACAGGCGAAGAACCCACACGAACAAGGATCCGATAAACGGATCCCGCGTTTGTTCTAAAAGGGTTAAAAAGTTGTAATCTTTTTTGATTTTCATTGTAAGCCTTATAAAAAGGCGATATTCTTTGAATTTTGTTGTAGGCGACTGAAGCTGTAAACAAATTTTAAATCAATGACAATCGAAACAACTTTCCTCGCGAACAATCTGGTGACCACAGTGGGAGCCACCGGCCTCAGATCGGAGGTCGTCGTGCCGCAACCGCGAATCCCTATCCCGGTGGAGGAGGAGGTCGAGTTCGAGTTCGACCAGAAGAAGTTCGAGGAGTATCTATCCTCGTCCTTCAGATCCAGTTCTCCCGCCGCTCAAGAAGGTCTCATTGCAAGGAGAACCCGATGGGCCTCCGATGTAGAGCCCGGGGCGGCGAGTCAACCCGTACCTTGGTGGCGAAAATCCCCGGCGTCCGAAGTCCGGACTATGGCGCCGAGATGAACGCCAATGACACGCCGCACTCTCCAGCGAGCCGCCAAAGCGGCGACAAAGCATGGCGCAAATACGCCAAAGCCATGCAATCCATGGATGGGATCCGCTATGGCGGATCTAAGATCGAACTAACCCGAGGCTTGACCTCAAGTGATCGGCAGTCCATCCAAGCCATCAACCAGCGAGTGGGTCCGTGTCAAGCGGAACGCTCCGCGCTTCGAGGCGTATCCGGAGCGTGCGCCTCGCGAGCCGCGAGCTTTAGTGCGGCGGGCTCGTGAATTGAAGAAGGAAGGAGGTGGCGAAGAAACCGCCGACGCATCGCCGTGTTTGGAGACCCAAAGCTAACGATACTCCGGCCCGGCGATCCACGACATCCAAGCCCAAGGTTGCCGACACCCCAGTTCCTGGCAATTCAAGTTCAACGCCAAGACCTAAGTCCGACGGCGCATTAAAGCCAAAGGCGCCCGCATCAACTATCAAGGATCGCTTGGGTCCTCTGAAGGAATCACGGGTCACTCCTCATACGAGGAGGTGCTTTGTTCAAGAAGGATTGGAAGATTCCTGCAACCCCACCAACCGGACTAAAGATCGAAGTCCGAGAGTCCACCGAGACTTCACGCTCACATAAGCGAAAGTCAAGGCGAGTCACTTTCGGTAGTTTCGGTGAAATAGGCCATTCTCGGAAGGAGACGTTTTCATCTGATAACGACGATGTTATACGAGGGTCGTCTGCGGCCTTACGGCGAGTTTCTCCGGTACCGTCCCGGCGAAGCTGTACTACCGTGCAGGGGGTACGAAGAAATCTCGAAGGGGCTCCCCTAAACTAACACGGTCATGCTTGTGCTCCAAGCTCATCAAGACAGTGCTCTCGGAGTGCAATTGCCATCAAGAAACCCCAGAAAGAGTATCGGTCTTCCAGAGACTTAGCACCGACACGCCGAGACCTAGGTCAAAGCGATTCCATGAAGGATGACATCGAGAGGATGAATTGCGAGAGGTCACTAATAATATGACCGACAAAGGATCATCATCACGAGCTATCCCGACAAATGCATAGCGGTTAACTTCGTTTGCGGTCCGGGACTATCCGGCGGTCCAATTATGACAAACTTCGAGAGGGATACCCGTGGAGGATGATCGTCGGATGTTGGCTCGCGATTGCCTCGATATCTGTATCTAGCGAAGGGTGCCCCAAGAAGCTTTATGATCGCATTGCATCAAGTGGCTAAAATGCTAGGCGAAGCATTGACTAAACAACGGAAAACTTTAAGCTAGAGATGGATATGGCCATGCAGACGATGAGAGAAATGCATGACCAGCAGATCAAGCCTTGACAAAACATCGAGGTGAATCAGTCGGTACATCGGCGTCGACCAAGATGGCGGCGATTGAACCGGGGAGGAAACACAAGAGGATGATAACCCTCCGAACCACGCAACGCGGGCATAATGTAGATGTTGTTGCTCATGAGGCGAGAAAATCAAAGACCTCGAGAGCAAAATCAACTCATTGATTTACGCTCAAGAGGTGAAGAAGACGGTATTCCTTGCCCATACCCGAGGGAGTGGGAATCAATCCGTGCCGTCTAAGTTTAACTTAATAAACTTCACACCGCTTGACGGAAGGGTTCCCCGACGCAAAGACTTAATTTATTTCAAGTCGCACCTGGGGTTATTTAGGCAATGAGCCACGATGGTTCGGTCATTCGCTGGCACCCTTCTTGAGCCGCCGATTAGTACCGCCGTCTTAAGCAGGGGAGCATCAACAGCTGGGATGATATGGAGTCCCTGTTTCTCTCTAATTTCTTCGATGACGATACCGAAGTATCCATCGAGCGTTACTCGGCGAAAGCGAAGGACGGAGAAACTGTGGATACCTTCGTCAAACGATTCCGGAACAAGGCAATGAACTGCCGGGATCCGATAATAGAGGAGTTCATCCTCGAGACCTGCCACAACAACTTGTCGATAGACGTGCTCGAGGCAATGGGAACAGCACCGTCCAACACCTGGAAAGACTTGAAGGTGCGGGGTGAACAAGCTGAACGCTTCCTCAAGAGGAAGAAGGTGGAAAGAGGCCAGCCGATAGCGAAAGCCCCGAAACGTAACTTTGTCCCACGTGGCAAAGGGAAAGAAGCGAGTCGGGGCGGCGGTTCGCGAACAAGCGTTCAACTCAACCCGATGCTTGGCGGCAACAACAACAACGGAAGCCAGCGAGGCAATCCTGATGGCAGCGGGGCCACGAAAGCGAAGGCCTCAAAGCTGAGATTCCCCAAGTCCTATTCCTTTAGGGACGGCGAGATTCCGGTCTCTTCAAATATCTTGTGGAAAATAACAAGATCAAGCTCCCTCCGCCGTAATCAAGAGGAAGCGAAGAGACGAGCGACCCAAAATCTGCGCTTACCGCAGGCGGTTCATCACCACTAAATCGTGTTTGGCCTTAAGGATAAAATCCGGGCCTTAATCGGCGTAGGGGTCATCACTATGAAGCCGCCCAAAGAAAAGAAGGTCGAACAAATCACGGTGTCCATAAGCTTTGGGTCGGTGCCATTAACATGGTTTGAACCTAAACCGGTGGTCAAAGTCGCAATGAAGGCGGTGAATGGCGACCCACACAAGCAACGCCGAAAGGACTTCGTATCGCCTCTGACCCCGAATGGCGAAGTCACTGGGTCCACCGGACACAGCGAAGATGATCAATGGGTAGCTTCTTCTTCATCAAGAAAAAGTCAAAGCGAAGGCAAAGGAGATGTGGCGGTGGCGACATTCAATTTGTCAGAAGGGAACACGAAGCCGCCACGAGGAAGCGGACACGATCGAGATACAAGTACGGAAGTTCGATCCAAATGCCAAAACGCCGCCGAGCCGGGGTACCGATAACATCCCTCACTCGCGTCGAAAAGGCACAACAACAGGCAGTTGCCAAAGAAACTATGGCAAAAGAGAAGCAGCCACAGGAAGTTCAGCTCCCGAAGCAGTCTCGCTTCAATCGCCCGATTGGAAGAGATAAACCGAACTTCAAGCTCTCGTGCAGCTTTGACGTGATGGCACAATTGGCCAATATCCCTGCGAGGATCACTCTTTACGAGTTGTTACGGTTATCAAAAGAGACAAGAGAAGCTCTTCAAGAAGCCCTGGCCGATTCAGAGGTCTTCCTCACCCAGATTAAGCCGAGTCCAGAAGAGTCGGCCCAACAATGCAACCTTGCGGCTAAACACTTCCCCTGCATCACTTTTACAAAGGAGGATATGCAGACAAGGAATTCCAAGCACGATAGGCCGCTATACTTCACCGGTATATTGGCTCTAGTGAAGTTAGCAGGATCCAAGTCGATCAGGGTTCATTAATGAGCATCATGCCCTGCGCCTCATGTATCACCTTGGAATCCACGCGATGGTGGCATCAGCGAGTACGGTGATCACAGTTTAACGGGTCTGCATTTGGGTAAAATCGGATAAAGTGCCAAATGGGGACTTAAAGTCGAAGTCACTGCTATGTGATTGTGAGACTTCCTATAACTTGTTGTTGGAGTGGACCTTGGATCCTGATAGCGTTATAGTTCCATCTACTCTTCATCAGTGTCTCAAATATGTAGACACAAATAATGAAGTCAAGACGGTGGTCGCGGACAAACAACCTTTTAAGGGGATGGAGAATCATTTCACTGATTCTCTCCTATATGGTAATGAGTCGGCTGAATCATCGGCCCAAGGCACGGACAGCGGTGAAGAAGGCGTCTGGGCGGCGGGCTTGATTATAGTGGTGGTTTTGTTTTAAATGACATTGTACCCCTTGTAATCAATCTTGACGATGAAGAATCGTCAGATGAATATTGTAATTGGTAAATTACCGATGAATCAATAAATGACGATTTAGAGTACCCTTTGTTTTTGAATGATGTGATGACAGGTTTATACAACAATCCAGAGTTGCACCTACCAACTTCGGTCATCTTGCTTTACACAAAAGCGATTCGAGACTCCTTTGGGACAACATTCGCCATCCCACCTAAGATCAAGTAGTGAAAAGACTTGGTTTACGGAAAAGGAGATGCAGTTCCAACGCCGAATCATTTCTTAGAAGAAGATGAAGATGACAATGGGCCTATCCTCCACACATTCAGATATAGTCCAGCAACACTGGATATCATGAAGAAGTGGGGGTACAACTTGGCCCAAGGGGAAGGTCTCTGTTTCGGACGGGGTCCTCGAGTCCCGTCCAAAGCGGCATATGTCCCAAGGGGAAAGCCGGACAACTATTACTCGTTTAGAAGGGGATTGGGATATGAATCCTCCTCAGAAGATGAATGCTCGTGGTTGATCGACGATCATCTACCTGATGAAGGAGACGGATACTCGTCCGATTCTTCTGCTTGGGATTCCGACGTTAGCCTTGGAGAGGCTTTTAAGGCCTTGATGTCAAATATGGCTACAGTCGATCCCACCACTATTGAGGATGATAAAGATGTGCCAACATGGAAAGACCCATGGATCCATCAACTCAAAGAGCAGTTTGGGGATAGATTCGAGCAAAGAACCCCCACTAAGGGCGAGGTAGTCCAAGTTAATATGGGGGCGAAGAGCATCCTAAGCTCATAAACATCGCAATAGTCTTCCCGAAGAGAAAGAAGAGTTGATCGCCCTAATCAGAGAGTATATCGATGTGTTCGCCTGGAGCTACGAGGAAATGCCAGGACTCGACCCTAATGTGGTGACACATCGCCTCAACATTAAAGTGGATGTCAAACCTGTCAAACAATCGCAAAGAAGGTTTAGATCCCGGCTCTTGCGACAATCGTCGAAGAGGTGAAAAAACTAATAGAATCGGGTTTCATCAAGGAAATTCAACATCCTGATTGGGTGGCAAATATCGTCCGATCATGAAGAAGAATGGGTCAATCGTAATATGTGTTGATTCTGAGACACGAATCTTTGCCGAAAGATGACTTTCCTCTCCCAATCAGCGATGTCATAGTTGACAATACGTGTGGGTTGAAAGAATGTCATTCATGGATGGTTTTTCGTGTTACAATCGATCAAAATGCATCCGATGGCGCCAAGCACGGTGTTGAAGCGCCCATCGATATATATTGTTACGGTCATGCCGTTCGGCCTCAAAATGCCGGCCACATATCGTGGCGATGACCAAGATTTTCGGGATCATCTCAGGAAAATGGTCGAATGCTACGTCGGCGACTTGGTCGTGAAAAGCCGCGGACAAAGGAGATCACATCAAAGATCTTAGAGCGGTATTGAGCTCATGCAAGCTCATCAACTAAAGATGAACCCTGCCAAATCCTTCCTTGGGATGTCCAGTGACAAGTTCCTCGGCTTCGTCGTCACCAACAAAGGAATCCATGTCGATCCTGATAAAGTGAAAGCGATTCAAGATTTGCAACCTCAAGAAATGCGAGAGAACTTCGGGGGTTACAAGAGGCGATTGGCGTACATCAACGGTTCATATCGAACCTATCTGGGAAGTGCCAACCATTCTCAAAGTTGAATAAGAAGGGCGTGTCATTTATTTGGGACGACGCCTGCCAGAAGGCATTTGAAGAGATCAAATCGTATCTCGCTAAACCTCCTGTTCTTGTTGCACCGCGGTCGGGAAAACCCTTCCTGATTTACATCAAGGCAACGGATCACTCGTTAAGCGCTTTACTCGTGCGGGGCGGCGGCGGTCATGAGCGGCGATGTATTACGGCGAATATTAGTGATGCGAGTCTCGATACCCAATGGTCGAAGCGATGCCTTGCATTAGTGTTCGCGATTCAGAAAATGCGACACTATTTAGTCGGACAGACAATTTATGTTATCTCCAACGTAAACCCTGTCCGAATATTTATGACCCAGCCTGCCTCCATGAGTTGGCGCTTGGCAAAATGGGCCTTGCTCTTATCCCAATATGACTTGCACTTCAAACAACAGAAGTCAGTCAAAGGACAAGCGATTTGCGATCTCTTGGCGCCAACCCGACAACGGGCCTTGATTAAGCTATATGATGATCTTAGGATGAAGTCCACGAAGTCAACACTACATCGCACTAACAAATATGGCGTACTTTGTGAGCTTCTCGAGCTACCAGCGTGGTGAGTGCCCCGGATGTTCTAAGATCTCGTAGGGGTTGGGGTCGTCTTAGTTTCCCAGGGAATCATGTCATGCCCGTGCTTATTCACTCACGAACCGTGCTCTAATAATGTGGCGAATACAGCGCAACTTATCGGACTTAGTTTAAGCCAAAGAGTCGGGGTCGAGTATCTCGGCGTCACGGTGACTCTGGCGATAGTCAAGCGGTCGTGGAGACTACGAAGTTAGGAATCCTGATCTAGTTTCCTATCACCAGGTAGCCATTGAAATGGCAGACTCGTTCGAAGAGTTCTTCATTGAATATATCCCGCGTCTTCAGAACGCTTATGCGGATGCACTGGCGGCGTTAGCTGTATCATTAGCCTGACCTCACGAGACCGGCGGTTGGTTACGGTCAGGACTCATCAACTCTTTGTACCAATATATGACGAGGTACAAGAAGACAAAGGGGTAGTTACCAAAGAGGCACATGCAACCCAAACCAAATTGGAGCCCCGAGATTGGCGCTTTCCTATCATCGATTACGTCTTACATGATATTCTGCCAGAAGACATGAAGGAAAGAGAGTCAATCCGGCGAAGAGCTCCAAGATTCTTCTACGACACGGAGACCCGGATGTTATATCGCCGGGGGTACGATGGTCTTTTACTCCGATGCCTTTCAAACAAAGAGGCAGAAGAGGTCCTTCGGGAAGCACACGGAGGTGAATGTGGTGCACACCAACCTGGTCCCAAGCTCTACGATCGTATTAGGAGATTGGGCTACTTTTGGCCAACAATGATTAATGACGCAGTCGCGTACGCTCGAAGATGCCACGCGTGTCAAGTTCACGCGAACTATATGCATCAGCCTCCAGAGCAGTTGCATCCTTCGACTACATCCTGGCCATTCGAGACATGGGGAATAGACGTTGTAGGTCCCATTTTCCCTCCGTCAGTCAAAGGTGATCGGTTTATTCTAGCGATCACCGACTACTTCTCCAAGTGGGCGGAAGCAATCCCGTTAAAAGAAGTAAAGGCGAGTACCGTCATCAAGTTTATCAAGCACCATGTTATCTACCGACACGGTGTCCCAAGACGGATCGTGCATGACAACGGTCCCTAATTCATCAGCAATTCCTTCATTAAGTTTTGCGAGAAGTTCAAAATACAAGATGTCTCGTCGACAGCCTATAACCCAGCTGCAAATGGGTTAGCCGAGGCATTCAACAAGACGATTATCAAGATTCTGTCGAAGCTTGTGAAGAATAACAAGCGAGACTGGGATGATAAACTCGGAGAAGCACTCTGGGCATATCGCACAACCGTACGCACGCCAACTAGAGAGACCCCGTATTCTCTGGTCTACGGGTGTGAAGTAATTCTCCCATTGGAAATCCAAATTCCGTCACTCCGCATCGCCCTTGCAACGGAGATGACGATCGAAGAACAAGATCGTAAACGCCTCAAGAGCTCGAGATGTTGGATGAAAAGCGCATGGGAGCTCAACAATGCATTGAGTTCTACCAAGCTAGGATGTCGAGAGCTTTCAACAAGAAAGTACGACAACGGAGTTTCAAAGAAGGAGATTTGGTCCTCGCTGCTCGACGACCGATAATCCTCACTTCTAAAAAGAAAGGTAAATTCGAACCTAAATGGGAGGGTCCGTTCATAATAGAAACGGTTTACTCCAATGGTGCATATCGCCTAATAACACAAAATGGCGATCGGCAATTAATGTCGATAAATGGAAAGTTCCTGAAGAAATACTACCCATAGTATCTTCGGGATAACCCGTTTTGACGGGAAGTTCCTCGTGGGATGTTTCACTCACTTTCCTCGAGGATAACCCTAGATTTATCCTCCATTATAATTTCCCTCACCGATCAAATTCCTTGACGGTGGGCCTACAAATTTTCTGGTACATTACCACAATCTCCTCTTGATTCCTTCTATGAACAAGAGGCCCACTCAAAATTTCTTTCACGCCGGAGATAGAATATAAAATTCTTCCTCTCCAAGTATAAGATCCCTTTTGTGACAAACAGAAGAGTTCTTTCCTTGCTTCGTCTTAGGTAGCGCCGACTGAAGGTATGCGCCGAGATTTTCGCACTGTGTTGTCCAATCAAGGTCGCCCGAAGTCTTTTCGGTTCTCGGTGGAGATCCCACTTTTAGTTCCATCTTTCATCTTAGGTAGCCGATCGAAGGTATGCGCCGAGATTTTCGTGACCAGTTGTCCGAATCAAGGTCGCCTCGAGTCTTTTCGGTTCTCGGTGGAAACCCCACTTTTAGTTCTATCTTTCGTCTTAGGTAGCGCCGATTGAAGGTATGCGCCGAGATTTTCGCACTGTGTTGTCCGATCAAGGTCGCCTGAAGTCTTTTCGGTTCTCGAGTGGAGATCCCACTTTTAGTTCCATCTTTCATCTTAGGTAGCCGATCAAGGTATGCACGAGATTTTCGGACCAGTTGTCCGATCAAGGTCGCCGAAGTCTTTTCGGTTCTGAGTGGAAACCCCACTTTTAGTTCCATCTTTCATCTTAGGTAGCCGACCAAGGTATGCACCGAGATTTTCGTGACTGTGTTGTCCGATCAAGGTCGCCTCGAGTCTTTTCGGTTCTCGAGTGGAGATCCCACTTTTAGTTTCATCTTTCATCTTAGGTAGCGCCGATTGAAGGTATGCGCCGGATTTTCGCACTGTGTTGTCCGACCAAGGTCGCCTCGAAGTCTTTTCGGTTCTCTGAGTGGAAACCCCACTTTTAGTTCCATCTTTCATCTTAGGTAGCCGACCGAAGGTATGCGCCGAGATTTTCGGACCAGTTGTCCGATCAAGGTCGCCTCGAGTCTTTTCGGTTCTCAGAGTGGAAACCCCACTTTTAGTTCTATCTTTCATCTTAGGTAGCGCCGATTGAAGGTATGCGCCGGGATTTTCGGACCAGTTGTCCGATCAAGGTCGCCCGAAGTCTTTTCGGTTCTGAGTGGAAACCCCACTTTTAGTTCCATCTTTCATCTTAGGTAGCCGATTGAAGGTATCTTGTAGGGACTTTCAAACTAGGTTGTCCGATCAAGGTCGCCCGAAGTCTTTTCGATTCTACCAGTGGACCCCGCTATTGTTTCATTCTCGAGATAAAACATGAAGTTTTTCCTCTCTCGCCAAGTTAATTCTATCAGCCAGAACTCTTTACACCAAGATTCATCTTAGGGCGGGATAAGCCTATGCCTAACAGGCATTGCCGGTAAATTCTTAGCCGTTCGGGTTAGTCTTCCCGTGAAAAAGACGAAGTCTACGTGTTCAATATCGTAGCAAAAAGTCTAAGAGAGTTTCATTCTTTTAGCACAAGGTTGTGTGTAGAACGGATTTAGATAATCTACACGCTAGCCCAACTCAAACGGTAGTTGGTAAAGGCTTATCAAACCCGTTGAGGGCTGGGGGTTGGCCAATAACCCTAAAGCCGACGCCTAACACGCATCACCGGTTAGTCTCTTATCCGTAAAAGAAGACAAAGTCTATGTATTCAATGTCATAGCAACAAGTCTAGAAGAGTTTCATTCTTTTAGCACAAGGTTGTGTGTAGAACGGATTTAGACAATCCGCACGCTAGCCCAATTCAAACGGTAATTGGTAAAGGCAAATCAAACCCGTCGATGGCTGAGGGTTTGCCAAAAATCCTATGAGTATTATGGTTAATTATTTCTGACGAAGTAAAAGAATCATAATAAACAATGAAAGGAATAAATCTTATTCATTTGAAGCAAATATAAAAGGAGCTACAACTGTTTAAACATCAAGTCTATGACAAAGGATTTGTTGTTCGAGCTGAGACACTTCATCACTATAAGCTTGGTGGAATTCTCCCTGCAGCTTAGCTCTGAAAGACTCCTCATCGGTATTCAGTGTTTTCGTGGCTGCCTCTTCGATCTCAGCCAGTTTCTGCTTCGACAGTTCGAGTTCCCTAGACGCGATGGCAAGACCTTCTTCCTTGTTGGCTTTGGACAGCTCCAAAATACTCATCTTATCTTCCTCTGCATGGAGCTCTCCCGAAAGCAAGATATCCTCTCCGCGACTCGCTACAATACCACCGATATGGCTTAGAGAAGAATATGTCTCAAAGAACAACAGCCCGAAGTTGATCGGCGCGGTCTCTGCATCACGGACCTCGAGTCCAAGAAAGCACGAGCATCGCCATGCCTCTAAGCGTGCATGCGAGTAGCTACATGCGAGGAAGCTCGGTACTGCAATTCTTGAAGTCTCTGAAGCTTCCCCTCTAGATGAGCAAGGTCGTCGGCGATGGCTTGAGCTAGTTCAGGATGACCCATATTCTCAGATCGTGTCGTCCGGGACCAAGCAATGGCCTAAACTGATGGAGAGAAAGCCCGCCACGAAGAATCTTATCGATCACCATGTTCATCAAGGAAAAGAACGAGCGCACTTCTAAACAGATGTTAAGCCGGGATGGATCTTCGTTCACCATCAGCGCCCTCGCCAAATCATGGAGGCGAGATGTAGGTTCTGCATAAGGGAAAAGAGGATCTTAGAATCCTCAATCAAAAAATGGGCGAAGACATATTCAGTTAAAGGACTCTTACCCGTCTCCTTCAGTATAGTTTCAGGGACTGGCGAGTCTATCAGAGGAGTACCTATCGCTGGAGTACTATCTACGGCAGCTGACTCCTCAATGTGCTCATTTATCTCAGCAGTCGCTGTGGTAGCTGATCCTGACAAAGCAGCGGGAAGAGGAGTGCCTGCCACTACATGAGAAGAACTTCTCAGGCCCTTTAAATTATAGTAGTATTAGCCAAAGGGCTGGTCCTATAATTAGCCAAGGAGAAAATTCATACCTTCCTCGGGGATTGTGGTTTCGGGTAAATCTTCACCAAGAACATTGCCATCCTGTGACAAAGCGCGTAGCAGATCATCCATGGCGGTATTGTCGTATAAACCAGCTTCCACGAAGTCTTCCATTGAGAAGTCTGGAAAGGGAAAGCATTAGGAAAAAATAAATGTAACTGAAAATGGGCAAACAATCGTAAGGCGACTTACCTCCTACAAGGGGTTAGCTTGCCTAGTCTCGGTTTGTGCATTTGTCTCCTGCAATTTCTCTAAAAGAGCAAAAAGCGAAGAGGCAATTAGTGAGGGTACGAATTCCGAGTCATTCAATTCTCGCATTCACCATCCAGAAGAGGAGTTATCGATGTTAGATGTACCTAGGTTCACCGAATCAGGTCCTACATTGGTATTCCCAGATTCCTCTGCCATAGCCCCATACATTTGTTGAGTGAAGCTAGGCTCGACATGAGTGGAACTAGGCCCAGCGGAATCATGGTGAGGAAAATCAAAGCCAAAATCATAATCTCTAAAACCCCCTGCATGGGAACGGAGAAATCTCAGTCTCCAAAAGCCGAGAATTAAAAAATCAGATTACATTACGGAGAAGTGTTACCTCACATCGACCGATCATCGCTGGTCAAGTCTATATCAAAGGACCGAGGATTCACGCGAGTCTTATGGGCTAACGTATTTCGTTTAACCCCTCGATAAGGTCGAAATTCTTCTTCTTCAATAGATTTTCCTGAAAATTCAGTTGAATGAGAAATCCAATAGAGAGGATGAGAAAACGAAGGGGAAAAGGAGAGAGTACCGAGGTCCTTCTCATAAACTGCAGCCTCCGCTTGGTCCTCTCCTAAAGTCCCAGTGTCAGAGTTGTGGAACTCCTCCTCAGTCTCGTTTGGTGGATGAGATTGGCGGCGCTTCCTCTGAGCTTGAACGTTGTCTTGGGGTGTCTGAGTGTCGGCTCGCAACGATGCTTCGGCCACCAGATCTGAGATAGCCCTCACAGGGACTGGCTCATTAGCTACTAATAGCCAACTGCAATGAAGGAATGTCGACTCCAGCTGACGGTCTGAGCTCGGGAGACTGAATCTAGCACCGGTACATCCCATGATGCTCCACAACCACACTCGAAGGCCATCCACAAGTCCACCACGAGTCTGGAGCCATCGGTTCGGGTTCCCAACATAAAGTTGGTCGTAACCGAACTGGCGAGCAAAACGACAGTGAAAATAAGGCTCAATGAAGCATTCCTCTTTTACTCGGAAAGTGAGATACCCTGATCTGGTGTTCACTAGCCAGTTGAAACAGCCAATGTCAAGTGAAGTCTGCTGTATCTTCGGCACCTCCTCGTCGACCAAGGACTCACCATATTGACCAGAGAATCGAGGAAAACATCTGGAAAAGATCCACCCTCTATGAATCTGCATCTGTTTCTTGATCTCTGTAAAGCCGCGCCCCTTCCATCTGCAATCCTCTACCAACCGTAAGAAAGGAGTAGACGAATCTGTGGATCCCGGTGCCGACATCATGTCCGGACGATGAAAGACCAGCCAAGCCATCAAATAGGTATATGGAAGCTCTACTCGGGCGGAAGGAATACCAGATGATGGCTCATCCTTTCCACGATGCTTGGGACTATATGCCGCAATCCACGGTGAATATTGGCCACCATTAGGAAGGAGAGAGTTCTTTCTTGTGGGCAAGGCTGAGCTGCGGGATAAAGGACCTCCAAAGGTAAAGCGCCACCGATTGATATGGAACCACACATTTCTTTAGCGGTTGCAAGATAGGCTGGCTAGGCGAGTTAATCGGTTTGGATAGGCTTCACCGCATGCCACAGAAAGGTTGCAAACTTGGTCCCTGGGGGAAAACCATCTTTGGCGTAGCTGAGCGTGTAGGAGTTAGCCTCGGACCTCTCGATCAGTTCATTAACCTCCGAAGGAGTGAGCGGTGACCGTTCACATATTTCCTCGCCAGACTTGTCCTCCAAATCTTTGGAGCGGATAAATGGCGAAGCTGCTTGGACTCACTTGCGATTTCCTTTTGGCATAAGGTTGATTGGGCGAGCTATATAATAATGACGGTGAGATCCCATAAAGTCTTGTAGCGATCGGGTGTGTGTTTCTTCGGTAACTTCGGCTCTGATTAGAAGGAAGTACTCGATACAAAGATATTCCCCATGGGTAAACCTGAAATTCGGTACATCTCATGTAAAGCCAGCCCTAACTCGCCGTGTTTAGTGAAAAGCGTATTGAATCACGGATTATAGAGCTCGAATAAGGTGAAGAAATGGTTGGCTGATTGGAAGACCATACATGGTGGCACGAATCAATACAGCCGCAAGCACGGTTCTCCATCCCATCGGTTGAGGGCGTAGTTGGTCGGCGACCCCACCAATGTTTACGATGAGTGAACCGGTAGTAAAATCTATGACTAGATGGCATCTCGCCCCAACGTAGCGAGGCGCTTCTTCAATGTCGGCGGTAACAAAAAGTTCATCGCAGGCGGTGTGTCCAACCCCACAATTCGGGATGAAGGCCGATGATCGATTCTGTTGGAACACAGGCTGGGCTGGCGGGTAATAAACCCGCAATGGATATGATCATGCTCCTCGGTCGGGCCAAGACATGCAGTGTCCGCGGCATGGTGTCTGAGGTCGGTCAATGAGAGCTGACGAGGTATCCGGGGAATATACAAAGGACCTCCATCGTCTTTGTTCAACCACCGCTCACTCTCGATAAAAGCTGTATCCGGATCCTTAACCGAGTCGCCGAACAGATAATCGGTTTTTCACAAAGGTTCAGTGGAGTTGGTGTCTTTTACAAGTAGTGCATCGGTGACCAATAGTCTGAGAATGCGGGAACTCCCCTCAAGTACAGTCTGAATCGTCTCCGCTAAGGTACCGGGTGCAAATCGAGGCGAGATAAAAATCGCGGGATCGTCACACGTGGAATAATATTATGGCGTCCATCAACCGCGTAAGTCGGAAAGGCTCCCGAGGAATAATCAACTAAAATCAGAAAATATTCAGTTAGTAAAAGGCGTTGAATTCATCTTACATAGATTGAGTCACGACCTTATAACGGGTACGACGATTTCATCCGTATCAAATACTCAAAGAACGATAAATGTAGTCGTGTAAACAAAGCGGCAATATATCCCGTTCTACAGAGCATGGGTACGGTATGAAATCGCTCCCGTTAAAGATATCGAGACGGGTGATGACCTAGCAAAACCAATCTTTGAAGCGTCAACCCCCACGAAGGAGAATCTCGGCTCTTCCCAATCGCCCTCACAAAGGAGAACGAAGCGGGGTCGTAACGAGTGTACACATGAGAAGATGAAACAGAATCTGAAGCGTCGGTCCCCACAAAGGAGGATTTCGGCTCTTCCCAATCGCCTCACCAAGGAGAGCGAAGCGGGGATACAACGTATATATATACGAGAAGATGATAACGCTGGCGCACCACCGAAAGAAGGAGGCGTGCATTCACGCGGCGTGCGAGTTGATCGACCCCTTGGAACATGAGATCTTCGCGACGACATCGGAAACTGCAAAAAGGACAAAATAAAGTCAGATTTGCAGTTGAAAAATCAGCGAATTCAGCAAAAGAGACCCGTTGGTCAAGTCGTGGCTCGCCATGAAGCTGGCAAAGAAACGGCTGGTGCCATCAAGGCGGCTGAAGCTTCGGCGAACGAAGTGTGCCAGTGCTGGTCGGGAAGCGCCAGGCTCGACACGCCCGATGCTGCGTTCGCGCCCTCGTTCTTCTCGCCTCGCCGTTCGCGCCACCTGCATACGCTGAAACAACAAAACAAAACAAAACAAAAGAGAAGAAGAAAAAGAAAAAGGCATTGTAAAACACTCGTGCATGTACCTCGTTGTTTGAGAGAGATGAGACGGCGAGAGATGAGATGAAAACAAGAGAAAAAGAGCACAAGGGGGGGGGGCGGCCTAGGTCAGAGGCAAAGGGGTGATCATGGGTATTTATAACAACTCCTAATGGGCCCAAATCAATTCTAATTAAGACTCTAATTAGCCCCTAATTAGGAGTCCCAATTAGAACCTTATCCGGATGTCAAAATAGTGCCAAATCAGTCCGATGATTGGCTCCTACTCTCTCCGCCATATTTGGAAGGATTTTGAAGATTTATTCGGCAGGATAACACTTCGCGAAGGACTACATCGGCCTTGATCAGCGTTGCCTAATCCTACTCAATCGAGGAATACGGTATAAAGCTGTTTCCTAACTTCGTCGAGAAGTTCCCGAAGAATATTCCCATAAAAATAAATATTCTTAGGGATAACTTCGATCATGTGGATTACATCGGCCTTGATCAGCGTTGCCTAATCCTACTCAATCGAGGAATACGGTATAAAGCGTTTCCTAATTAGTCGAGAAGTTCGGAAGGATATTTTCACAAAAATATTCTTAGGGATAACTTCGATCGTATGGATCACATCGACGCCAATCAACGCGTTGCCTAATCCTACTCAATCGAGGAATACGGTATAAGCTGTTTCCTAATTAGATAGAAGTTCAGGAAGGATATTTTCACAAAAATATTCTTAGGGATAACTTCGATCGTATGGATCACATCGACGCCAATCAACGCGTTGCCTAATCCTACTCAATCGAGGAATACGGTATAAGCTGTTTCCTAATTAGATAGAAGTTCTGGAAGAATATTTTCACAAAAATATTCTTAGGGATAACTTCGATCGTGTGGATCACATCGGCGCCAATCAGCGTTGCCTAATCCTACTCAATCGAGGAATACGGTATAATCTATTCCTAAGTTTTAGCGAAGTTCTGGGAATATTCTCACATTCTTAAGGATAACTTCGATAACCCTCAATTTTCCTCCCTTTGTGAAATTCGAAATGAGGATTTGCAAAGCAGTTGTTTCTGTTCCAACTAGGAATCCTCATTGTGGTCAAACCAACAACACGTGATGATGGAAGAATTAGCCGATGGAGGGCTATGAAATTACAGATTCGACGCCAATCAACGTGTCGCCAACAAGGAGTTCACCGATATACGGAGAAGTCCAAAAGAGTTCACCGATATCGGAGAAGTCCAAAAGTTTGATGGTTAGTCAAACAACAACCAACCAACGAGTTACAAACAAAACTCACCTACCGCCTTCGATTCAAGATTTTAACAAGCGGTCGGGCGTTAAATGCGACTTGTGACCCCATCGAAATTCTACAAAGCACCGATGATCCAAGGAATTGAAGAAATTAAGCTAACTTCGGGACCCTTTGGCGAAGGCGGGAACCATCATGTCCAAAGTATTCCGTGCTCGCCTATAAAAGAACGAGGTCAAACACTTTGGAAGGGGTATCTGTGGCGTTAGAAAATCATTACAAGATCCCGAAACCAACTTCGTGGCGGAAGTCGGCGAATGACAACCCATCGGATAATACGGACGTCGAATTGTTGAGACCACGAACCGATGGCAAACCCACAGCGTTACAAGCACGGTTCAAACCGGACTTGAGCAGACGATCAGTTGAAGCTGTTGAACGGAATAAACCAAGAGTTAGTCCGGAACCCGGTCTGAGCGGAATCTAGGTCCGGGAAGACCAAGAGTCAATAGGCGTGACCTAAACCCGAAGATCGAGAAAACGACGGAGCTTAAACTGCAAACCGAGGCCACAAAGAAAGCGAGGCAACTCGGCTATGTTGACCGAGGTGACTCGGCCAACATAGCCGAGGTGGCTCGGCCTTCATGACCGAGCCACCTCGGCCAACTTGACCGAGGTGCCTCGGTCAAGTGGCCGAGGTGGCTCGGCCATCATGGCCGAGCCACTTCGGCCCCTTGGCCACCTGCATACCCCCCCCCCCCCCGATGCTATAAATAGGGGGGTCTCCTTCAGTTTGGGGGGTTGGATTTTGGATCTCTTAGAAGAACTCGCTAGAGCCCTGCAGGTCCGGATTTTTGAAGTTTTGAATATCAAGACTTTGGCACAGGTTCGGGCATTGATCAAGAGAAGAGACGAGATCCAGATCTCGAGGAGTTCATTGCGGCTCAGATCTACACAGCAAGGTAGAGGATCCAGCTCGAGTCTACATCGGTCTAGGTCAGATTTGCGGATTTACCCTCTAGGCTAAGCTTCGTCTTAGTCTCAGGGCGAGCGTGTGATTTCTCCTAGTAGATCTCACCCGCTCCGGCGATCACCTCCTTCGTGAGTTGATCCCCGTCGGTGTCTTACTTCCTTCGTGAAATAAGCACCCTAGATCCGCAAATCTCGTATCTAGATCTCCACTTGGATCAAGATTGCGCGGTGGTCCACGGACATAAAAAGTCCCCGGCACAGGCGAAGAACCCACACGAGCAAGGATCCGATAAACGGATCCCGCGTTTGTTCTAAAAGGGTTAAAAAGTTGTAATCTTTTTTGATTTTCATTGTAAGCCTTATAAAAAGGCGATATTCTTTGAATTTTGTTGTAGGCGACTGAAGCTGTAAACAAATTCAAATCAATGACAATCGAAACAACTTTCCCCGCGAACAATTGCTATGTTCTATATCTAGAGATTAATGGTATGAGTTGTGTACGGGAGGGTTTCCTCGTCTGGATTATTCCCTCTTAGTGCTTTTCTCATATTATTAACCTCTAAGATCTGAATCTGAATTTAGGGGCGAAATTCTTTTAAGGAGGGAAGAATGTAAAACCCCGAAAATTTGAATATTTTATGATAAATAATAATAAATGAGTTATATGGTGATAAATACATTTTATTAATGTTTGAGTATGCTAGGAATTGATTTGAGATCAATTCAACATATATTTGTGTATATATAAGTGCAAATGCACAAATCATGCACGAAGAGAAATCTGGAAATAATGATCAGTTAAGAGTTTATAAGTTTTACATACTGATACAGTTAGAATCTGGACAAACTTAAAAAAATAAAAGTTGTAGGTCTCTTCAACAGATTTCCAACAAGTCTTAGATCACCTCATTCCGAGGTCATATGAAAAAGTTATAGCTAAAATACCGAAGGTCTTTTTCCCAGTCAGACTAGATTTCCTGGTTCGGGTCAAACCGGTTTGTTTCAGGTTTACCTCTATAAATACCGGTATTTTCACGAAAATTTTCTCTCTTTTATCATATCTCTAAAACCTAGCAGCCACCCTCTCCCCTCAAAAACCCTAGATCTTTTTCTTATGAGTTTTGAGAGCTTTGTGAAGTAAAATATCGACACGAGGGCGAGATCATCGACGTGTGGCAAGGGAAAACGGGTTGTTTACACTTTTGGATTGCTTGCTATTAGTTTCAGAGGCTTTTCCATGTGCAAAGGCAAGATCACTTGCATCCAAACTCATCCCCATAGTTAAATAACTAGTTTAGATGTTTAATTTGCGTTTACATGTCTAAATCTTAACCTGTTGCACATGTATAATGTTTAACTGGAAATTTAAGATAACAAATGAACTCCAAATTGAACCAAACTAGTGCCAAATAATAGCTATATGGCTCTAGTTTGCAAAACAGAAAACTATTCTTAAATATAGTTTGTATAGAAAAAGATATACTCAATTTACTAACAATGTATTCTGCAGAAAACTGCAGATATGCTGATTTGAAATAATTGATATATTACGTGAAGGTTTCTTTGAGTTTTTATGTTAATTAATCATACTTAAACCCTAGGTTTGTGATATCTAAGTAAGATAAACATGTTTAAATAAATTTTATCTCTGTTCATGCGTAGTTTTTATCATGTGTTGGCAGTCACTTTGTTTACATATGAGAAAATTGAAGAAATTATTTTATTAGGATATTAAACCCTAATTTGGAAGATATAATAATTTAATTTAATGATTCAGATAATTCATGTTGCATATGCCAAGTATAAAACCTCGTTTTAACATCATGATATGTACAATTGTCATAAGCCTTGTTTGTGCGAAGGAATACATATCTTGACAGGTAGTCGACTACTAAGTTTAGTAGTGGCTACTCGTCTTGATTGAGTATAGAAATTATGTATTTGCGAGTAATCGACTAATATTCTTAATAATTAGACTCGTCTTGATATATGTTATTACAGTGCGGATGGACTCGGTGTAGTCGATTACTAAGCCTAGTAGTCGACTACTAAGGCCGCTGCCTAAATTTGTGTTTTGCATACGATTAATATATGTTTGCGGGTTTGAGCCGCACTTCTTTATACTAATTTCATGAATGGTGTAGTAGCACATACATGGGTATCTTGAAAAGAAATTATGGTGGATTTTAACCCGATTACTTTGACAAAGAGTTTAGTCCATACTTTACACATGTTTGGATATCGTTGATGAGCTCGATTCGATACTACATGAGATAGTCGTCGATATTCCATACGCATGTGCTATTGAGTCGACTTTGGATGCTTTATCTAGCGGTCCGTCCATACGAGGTGCGATGAGGCTTGTGAGCCGTACTTCTAGGATACTATATAGTAGGCCGTCCGTACTCATGTTACGCCGAGATCACGATGAGACTAATGAGCCATGTACACTGATCAGGATACCTATAGGGTAGTCCGTTGCACATGATAAGATTAAGTATTAGAATCTTGTATGGAGTTGCATCGAGATAGTTAAATGATGCCTGAGTCATTGGCGGATGCCGTTATGTTTTGACTCATCACGAAATATATGACCAGTACTTTGCATTTGAAAGTACGGGATTCTGCATTATTCATTCTATCTCCCGGTGTGATCGAAGATATTATGAATACGATATGTTGATGTCTTTACTTTCTTTTATTGCTTTTCTTTATTTCTTAGGTTGGGATCAATGATTAGCTGTTCACAATTAGGGACAAATGGTATATACATGAGGGTTTTCTTATTTGGATTATTTCGCTCGACGTACCGGGCTCGTGTTGTGGATTTCTAATTATTAATTTTATTTAGATTATTTATCTTTAGTTCGGTATTAATGTTTAGATGTTTACGATTCGAGACATATGGTATATACATGAGGGTTTCCTTGTTTGGATTATTTCGCTCGACATACTACGTCTCGAGTTGTAGGTGTCTAAATATTAATTCCATTAGTTACGGGGAAAATAATCTAGGTAGGCTATGCTTAATAGATATAGATAGAGCCTCCACTTCATCTAGTAGCCCTTCCCCTGGGGGCGGATGGAGGTAATCTTGCTGTAGCGCTCTGACGCTCTTGTTGTTGCTATTTTTCTTTTAGGAAGCTTGGAGCAGGAGAGTCCGCGGGATGACGGAGTTCTCGCATAGTCGCCGTCGCATGAGTTGTATTAGAGGCTCCACTATAGCTTTACATCTTTATCTAGACATTAGAGTTTCTTTCTGTATTGTAAAGGCAAAGATGCCTTAGTATATTTTCGTTTTGACTTATGTTGAGACATTTTATTATTTGGACTCCATATTTATTTACGTTTATTTTCTGGTGAGACATAACTTGGGATTATGAGATATCTTCTTCTTTATTATGTTTATCGTTGTTGTTCTATTTCTTTGCTGTTTTGTACCTACCCTTCCATTTGATTCCACTAGAGGATATGACGTGATTGGTGAAATGTGTTCTTGCCTGATGTAGGTGCGTAGCGGGTTTGACATCTGGGTTTCACGGGCTGCGGCCTTGTTGAAGCGCAGGCGTCACATTTAAGGCCCATGAACTCTAGGGGGGCCAGATTTCTCCCCATCAATTAGCATTCGAGCCAAGGTTGTACGCCAAAATCCCTCCAATTGCAAAACAATAGGAAAAGAAGTTTGGGAAACCTCATGCACCTTAAAGCAAATTTCCCATTATTAATTACACATTCTTTATGTGTGACAAGAGGCAACTAGCAACCATAAACAGAGTCATGGAACTGTATTTTAGTAATGAGCTTAAAAGAGACTCTACATTGTTAATTAGCTTTTTGTCTGTCTAAGTAATAATTAATTCAACAGCAAATCTTTGTCGAATTATTGATCGTGTCTCCTCCTTCCATGTGCAAACGATGTGGAAGCTTGGAAGAGTCCATTAACTTCTGATAACTCCTTTTATTAGATACTAATAAAGATATGTTGTGCATTGGTGGGTTGATGAAGCATGCGAGGTTTGTAAATTTAGCTTAAGCTTATACTTTTAGGAGTTGAATCCTCCCCATTAAGGTTTTAATAATAGTATAATCCGCACAGTTGTGATTTATTTATAATATGGCTAAATTTGCATGAAATGAATGCATTCATATCTCTAGTTAAGAATAAATCATAATCATCCATCGAACAATAAACAATTAAGATGTAAGTTATCTATATACTGTCCGATTGCACTGAGAAGGGTAAAAATTCATAATATCTTAATATATTGTGTAAAGTATGCAATACATGTAGTACATATTTAAGAATGTCCTCGATCTTGGACACATCAGATGATCATATGCACTCACACCTGGAAAAACTAGCAGAAATGTCACCATACGTAGAAAAAACCATAGCTAACCTAATAATTGATAAGATATCTGTGCCCTTGACAATTCAACTACACAACTCTCCCACATTTTATGGCATGCGCGCAATTTCATGCCCTAGAATATCGTCATAGTTTGTAAAAACCTTTGTTTTGTTTGGTTAGTAAGTACTTTAACTTTACGGCGGGCATGTGGGATTGGCCCTACAATGTTTTAGAATTTAAACTATTTTTTTGCTTTTTAAGTTTTGGGCACCTCCACATGTGTAGTTGTTTATTCACATGGACGCTAAGTTTTTAGGTGGTTTAAAAACAATCTTAATCTGGTACTTTTATTTTTAAAAATATTTGAGGGCCACTGTATAAGGCAAATAATTTGCAATTTCCTTTACATAAGCTTCAGCAGGATGCTGATACGTTTGTTTGTTTAGAGTGAAATACGGAGTTGGGACCACAAAAGCTAATGGAGCAAAAGGAGCAACCCCACAAAACGAATTTAAAAGGACACTGATTGAACTGGGTCCCAAAATTGTATTATTGGTTTAAATTCGAGGATGGGCCTTGGGCCAGAATAAGCTCGCATCCACCGGATATCAACCCGACCCAATATCAACTGGGCGCTTCGATGTCTACAACCGGATCTTATCTAAAGACAGGTGTCCATGGGCACTCCTGCTCTAAAGTTCTGTCTCTCATACATTTACATTATTTTACTCATTTTCTCTCTACACCAGTGGATAGAACGAAGTTGGCTACAGAGCCCGCGCAGTGCTCGAATGGAGCTCTCGGCCTTCTCCTACCAAAAGTTTGTGGATTTTGCTTTGCAACAGGCCCAACTAAAGACCACTCTCACTCCTTTGCCCTCTCAGGTCTCATTTGCCCCCCTTCTTCTGTCTTCATTGTTATCATTATATGTTTTAAAGTAGAAAATTTGGGGACTAATTCAATGTGTGGGTTCTAACTTTGAGGTTCTTGTTTAGTTTCCTTTTGTCTGTGAGTTGGGTTTTCTGAACAATTTGTGGGATTTGAAGTATTTGGGTATATATGCATTTTAGTGGGAGTTTAACTGCTGCGGTTTATTTTGAGAAGCTTATAAGTTGAGGAATTTGCAGTAATTGGGTTATCTATGCATATGATTGGTAGTTAAGTGGTTTATGTTACTGTGGACTGGAATAAGTAGGGTTGGGATCTTTCTTTACTTCTCCTTTTATTCGTGAATTGGGTTTTCCGAATAAGTTGAGAATTATATGTCATTATGTGTCCTATGCACTTGATTTGGAGTAAAAAGGGTTCAGTTCTCAAGTGATTGTTCGTGTAATCCGTGTTTATAAGGAGTATGGATTTCTCTCTGGGAAACCCCTCATTGTTAGAATGTAATGCTGTTATGGATGCTTGTGTTGTTTGTGGAGCCTAGTTCACATGGAGAGTACTTATTACTGGGACCCGAAATTGGATGCCGACAGAATAGCACCCCTGCTAAGGGGGTCACCGGGGCGGCAGCCCATTGAGCGGTGGTCCTGCTGATCGGTCTATTGTGAGCGTATTTTTGTATTTTCGGCCTTACTGATAGAAACCCTATGCTACAAATATGTATCTTCAGCTGCTTATAATGTGCTGTATCCAGAATAGAGAAAAAGATAGAGGCGGCATTGGGGTAAGATTAGGGTTTGAGAGATTGACTGTAATTCTTTGTTAATGTAGTGGAATCTTGATCACATTGATTGATGAACCTCATAAATCTTTGTGTATCTGTACTCCAAGGATGTAGGTAATCACATTGATTGATGAACCTCATAAATTTTTGTGTATCTGTGATTGCTTTTTTTTTTTTTTGGTGTGTCAATCTGTGGTTTGTTTTTGTGCTGTGTTGCTAACAGCTTGTTCGAACTCGGGTAGTTCTAAATTGTGATGGTTAGTAGTCCGGACATGATGGATTGTAAATCATGAAAAACAAAAGCAAGCTATTATTACTATTAGTTTTTGGTATTGCTAGGAATCTGTCTATTGAACTCAATCAATTAATACAATTCAGAAGGCATGTATCACTTGTAAAGACAAGGAAAAAATATCATGTGCCAACATAGGATATGTAGTTAGCACGGTGGCCATTACTTTGTCTAGGAATGTATGAACCTTTAACTCCTTCAGGATATGAAGGTTGGCTAGCAGGGCCTCCTTGTAGACAACTTCTAAAAGCACAGGACTCCAGAAATTTGCAACACTTATACCAAGATAACCTGTGTATATTTCCATTGGGATTCGAGTCACAATAATTACTGAAAAGATATTATTTGCATGGTATGGAGCATCTGTGGTCAGGCAAGATCGAGAGGGGTACAAGTATTTGTACTGGAAGCTTTCCTTTTCAAGTTAATTATCCATAGTGGACGAAGGGTTAGGAACTGATCGACACTAGTATATCAGGTAAGTCCATAAACTGGAGACATTACAGCTACATAGTCTACCGATAATTATTAAATGCTAGTAATAAAAAAGCGGCAACAATTATTTTGTATATTTTGATCCTGTTATAGTAAGTCTCAAAGTATAAAATTATAGCTCTCAATCCTCATCACAACTGCAGAGTTTTGGTGTTGTGGCAGAGTTCTTTGACATAGTATCTGAGCAACCCAAGTTAAAGCTTACTGGCCATGGATTTGTAAAGTGGATTTTAAACAAGTACCTCTCTGTGAGTCGTTTGACCCTCAACCCTCACAACAACATTGGAGTTTTTGTGTTGTACTAGTGCAGGGTCCTTTGACAGTAAGGTTGTCTGTATTGATCTCTGTTGTTCAGGGTCATTTCCGATTCTTTTGTGTTGCATTCATTTAGATCTGCATTATTGATTGCTGGTCAAGAGACATCAAGGTTGAGCATCTATGAAGCATAATATAGATTTGACGGTGAAGCATTAGGATTTTTGAAGCTATCATTGTATTCTATACTGGGGATTAAGAGTTAAAGTTTGAGTGTTATAAGTTGCACACTGTGCACTTCTCCATTTAATTGAAAGTGATGATTTGTTGCTATGAGTGGGAACGCACCATCACGTAGTGTTCCTGTAAGCTGTGATTAATTCTTCCCTGTTTCTATCATCTGTCTTCGGCGATTATAAATTTTTTCCTCTGTTGCATTAAGCTTATTTTAAACACCATTGACTAGAATGGTTAATCAATTAGCTAATTACAGACCATAATTAGTTCCCCCTGACCCCTTACATGTCTTAACAGAAAGAAAACTTCCAGTAAAAGCAAGCCTCACTTAATTACCAAGCGTGAACCCCCCTAGTAGTCCGTGAAATCTTTCAGCCTCCAGTTGATTGTAGGATATTGGTACTAGAAGGAGCTGACATGTATACAACTTTGGTATTAGCTATAAAAGCAGTTTGCAAGATAGAGGTATACGACTGATAACCAACCCTCCATTGCATCCCCTTTAAGTAAAATCCTCCATTTCTTCTCCCTTCATCTCTCTCATAAAATCAGATAGTTTCTATCTCATGTTATCTATAATACTAGTAGTACTTTGAAGAAATTCCAAGATTTTATCATAAAAGTACAAGATAAGAGGTGTGCATATCTACTTGAGTTCTTTAAATGCTTCACATGATAAAAGTGAACCTAACTCGGATTAACCATGTGGCTACAGGTTGTACAGATAACAAAATAGAAGAGTATTGTTAATAGAGCTGGTCATCCTCATTCAAATCTCAAGTATCAACTTCGTGTTTAATTCATAATTTGTTTGTTATATAAGTTTGGTTGTGATGTGACCAGGAGAAATTCAAATCCATGAAGGCTCTAGATGGAAGGACTCTGCTTCATGCACTTTCTTTTCAGGCGCCCAAACTTAGACTCCTTCGAAGTTTGTTGATCGAAGGAAGTCCTTCAATGCAGGTAGCATATACATATAGAAACATTATTATTATTCCTTTTATTTTATGTCCAGTGGCATATAGGTGGTTTTCATAGTTAAAACTTTCCCAAGTTTATTCTTCTCACAGTAAATTTGCAAATACGTGCAAATATTGTCGGGCTAAGTTTCTCTAAATGTGATGTTCAGGTGTCATAATATTTAATTGTACCTTTAAATCCAAAATATAAGATGGATTGTATGTATATGTCCACTGGGCAGTACAACATAGCTTTTGTTAAAAGACTATGAGTTAAAATTTTTATAGCAAATTTCCTGAGACTATTGTGGACACATCCATTATTTTACTAGTCTGTCATAATGGAATTTAAAGAGATTCACAATACTATTTTTAATCATTTCGTTCTTGGATGCATATTTATGATTTCATTTTCTGATACTAAACTATTTTTACCTCCTGTTCCTTATCCTTATTTTGTATCTGGACTTATTCCATTTCGAGCTTTATACTGTCCACTAGAAAAACATATCTGATGCACAATAAATGACTTCCTGGGCAGTAAAACATCTTGTGTACTAGTCTCGCCCAAGCATGCAGACCTCTTCTTTTCCCCTTCTCTTTCAACAGAAAAAAAGCTCCCACACACCACCAACTCATATACAAACACATAGACGAGCACAGAAAAGGAAAAGAATGTGCTAGGTACCATTGATTGTTGCATTCACTGATACCATTATGTAAACAGAAACCTTCTTGAACGTTAACTTATATTGGAATTGTTCGCTTTCTATCTATGACTTGATACCAGAGCATTGTTTGACGTCCTCTCCAAATATGAGACAAGCACAGGGTTCTAGATGCGGTCCTTCTGGATTTAGAAGCGGAATACATGTCATTCTGTTGTTATGTGGCTCTTAATTTCCCAGGATGCTTAACAATGCTTGAGACATAATTCCGCATCCTTCAGATTGGTGTCAATGTTGATACCTTCTGTGATGCCTAAAGCAAGGACTTCCTAGGAAGTGACAGATCCTAACAGTACTCTCACCCAAGCAAACTTATCTAAGCATCCCTCCATGTTGCTATGTTTCTCAAAATTGGCTGTGGCTGTACCGTAGACATCTATAAATAATTCTCGAGTTAATTGCAACTAGTATACAGTAGACAGGACAATGGTACTATTCACTTTTAAGGTCATGATAGTTAGGGTGTAAATAGCATTATGTGATATTTTGCCAGTTGGTAAACACGGTTTAGTGGTCATGCAATGACTTAAACTAAGAATCCAATATCTGAGTAACTAAATGGTCTAAAATTAAATATGTTTACTAACTGATGTCTTCTTATAAAGATAAGAGTTTGGTCTATAGAAGACTTTGATTATTGGGTACTGGGTAATTTCCTTTAATGCCGGTCCAAAAGGAAAGATGAGATGACTGATTAGTGTCATCAATTTCATCTAAAATAAAGTTGTCAACTAGTTGAACACTCCTTTAAGAATCACAATTTTTTGGATGGATACATCTCTTTAAAGAAACTCCTTTAAGAATCACAATATTTTGGATGGGCAAATATTTTTAAAGATACTCTTCTGTTATGATTTATAGATATGGACGTTTTGTACCCAACATGAACATGGGTATCAGACACTACACTTGTTAAAATTCCAGTTACCGGAACTTGAGTATATATGTTTGCTTCTTTTGTTATATGTATACTTGACTCATATAAATATATCTATGAGGATGTATTCACATACAGAAGGACCTTATTGTGAACTTTGTTAACTTGGGTTGTTCGTCCGTGACACAATAGCTTAGATGGTTTCTCGACATCGTGTTAAAGTAACAAGTTACAAGAGGGTCCTGGATTTAAACTTCATAATTGTCAAACTTCATACATGTTTTATTGAGAAAGCACTCTATTCAAAAGCTTAGCCATTAGATTGTGGACTTACGCCACATATCAAGTCAAGATAAATCATAAAACGTCCAATCAAGTGGAGTTTTCACAAGGGAAAGGTTCCAGCACAAAACCGAGGAATCTATAGTCATAAGGAAGAATGAACCTGCTTATCTTGCAAGGCAAAAGAACATTGTAGAAAATTATTCTTGTAAGGTTCTGAAGCTTCAGGTTTGAAGAAACTATTTAATTTAAGCTTAGTCAGCCTCCTTTTCAGCTCAAACCCTGATTTGTATGTGAGGAAATGTCCAAATATTCAAACTTCCGGTTGAAAGATTCCTGGTTTGGTAGAAGTGAGCAGAAGGGACCTGCATGGTTCTTTTTTTTTCCCTCAATTTTCTTCTGGCGTTTTCGGCATCTCTTTACATTTTTATAATTTATTATATTATGAAACTTACACTACTTACAGTTAGTTCTTTCAAGTTTCATCTTTGTCTCCGATTCCCTAATGATGATCTACATTTTTTTCACTATAGGAGGTACATCCCCTTTTGGCTGTGGAACTAATACTTTCCGCATACTGTATATTGAGAATAACTTCAAACTAGAGATATGATTCATAACCTCTTAGTACTGCAATTCCTAAAATGGAGCCAATACTCTTTTTCCTCTATCTGTGAAAGAGCTCCTTTTCCTCTGCTTGTGGCAGTTTGTACAAATGTGGGCTTTACAGTTTCATGTTAGCCTAAGTGAAAGTCTTGTGAAGTTTCTGTAGGAAGCCACTTTTGACATTGTGCATTAAGTGGTAGAAGAATTGGATGCTTACCAAACCCAAGATTGATTTCCAACCAGACAAGAAAATGAAGGCTCTATATAGCTAAATGTACTGCAGGCTTTTACGAAACTATATAACTAAATGCACAGCGTGTTAGTTTATTTCTCATGAATGCATATTCTTAAGCAAGTTTAAAGCCTTTAAGATGCAACCCATAAATAAAGACTCAACATATATGTATTGTAGTATAGAGTTTCAAACATTTTTTATTTTATTTTAGAAATATTAAGACTCATTTGATTTAATATTGTATGCATAGTATTATATTTTCTTGATGTTAAACATTACTCAATACGTTATTCTCCTTGCAGGTTCTTGATTTTGCAGTCTTACCTGAACCAGAATACGATCTACCAATATTTTGCGCCAACTTTTTCACGACTGCTAGCCTAAGCATAGTCGTCTTGTGAGTTATATTTGTTTTTAACAAGTCTTTTCATGCATGCTAAATTTGGAAATTAACTTCCAGTTTTTGTTCAAGCTATTCTGATGGCAATGATGTACTTGGACTATCACTTTTCTCCAAATTATTTGAAAAATAATCATGCATTTTGGCACCAGACTCAAATAACTAAGTGGCATCTCCTGTAGTGAAGCTAAAGAAAGAGAGATACACAACTAGATATAGCTTTAATGCAAAGAGTTCTAGTTTTAGTAGTTTGTTACCCGTGCTGCACGGGAATTAGAGAGAATTAAAGATGGCTGGGTGGTTGTGGTTTTGGAATCGAAGAGGGGAGGGAGAGGGAGGGGGGAGAGAGAGAGAGAGAAAGCAAGGTGGCAAATTAACGAGACCGATCAATTCGATAGGATGATGTAGAGATAATGATGCATGACATATGACTTATGACATATGACAGATGAAATCTGAAAAATCATATGTAATAGGAGAAAAAAATGGATACTATTTCCAAAAAAATAAAATTAAACAACTGTCATTTGTCGTATTCCTGCAAACAATATGTTTAGCATCTTTCAACTGTTGTTGCTGACTTGCTGTCATAACTGCTAGTGTATCTTATTCTGGAGTCAAATGCAGTTACAGTCCAATGGTAAAGCTGCTCCTTTTAACCGTTTGCTGTTCTAGCCTTACAGAGATATTCTACAACTAACGAACAATACACAAACACATGCTCATGTATTCGTCTCATATCCACATCATATCTATATCCGAAATGTAGCCACTCGTACCTCTATCTTGTCGTGTTCATCATGGATTTACTCTCGTAGTACAAGATAAAGGATTTACAATTATCAGAAAAAATAGTGATCATATTGTCTATTGACATAATTTTGTTTTCTAAAATTTATAGGAATATTTGGAACTTATGGGACTAAAACGTAATTGATCGTTTATAGGGATCTTAATCCTTTGTATGATGTCACTATCCAAAAAGATTACAAGGACAAGTACTATAGAAAGCTACTACCTCTTGGCCAGAAATATGTTGAGGTATCAAATTTTAATATTTAACTCATGACATACATCCTACTTCCTTTGTTACTATATTAATTAAAAAACTAAGATAAATATTGCTTCAAGCTACTGATGAGTATATAATGCAGCTTTTGCCTTGGGGAGACAAGCTTACAAGTGAGTCTTTGAGATTCTTTTCACCAATTGTAATATGGACCAAGTTCAGTACAGACCATCACAAGCATCAAGTTCTGTATTCTGCATTCAAGGACTACTTTGAGGTAAATATTCTGAAAATGAAGATACATATATCGTATAATGTGTTCGGGAAGAATTTTAGTGTAAAAATTCATAAATTAAAGAAGCATTATGAACCCCGTGTCTTTCTCTTTCTCAGATATGGTTTTGGTGCATTTGAAGGATCCTTAGATCCTCTTTCTACCTCCACAACTTTTCAACCATGTGAATTTGGGTCTTATATTCTCTTTCTAGTTCTCAGATATAGTTTACTTTTAAGCTTGTCTATTTAAATCCTAGTGATTATAAAGTGTTTTTTTCTCTGTTCAAAGCATACAATATAGGATTTGACATTTTTTTTCATGTATATCAGGTATGTTACATTTTTCACATGAAAAATTTCCCTTCATAATTTATGGCCATAAACATACATAGGATGGTGATTAATGAATTATCAGTAAATTGGTGTCTGCTAAAATGTTAGGCATGGCTTGAATTGTTGGAGCAAGCAGTCGAAGAAGCCGATGAATCTCGGATTCATCAGAATCGTGAAGCACAGCACAAATATCTAACCTGGAGAGCAGAGAAGGTTCCTCTTATATGTCCTCTCTTTTTCTTTTTTCTTTTTTTCCTTTTCGGTTACCATTCTTCTGTTAAACATTTTTAGGGTAAGCTATTTTTAGGGGATACCTGATATGAGTTGTCATCACATTTAGCAAAATGAGCTACCAAGAGATAGAAATGGTGAATCCACCTATTCTGTCTTGAACTTAGAAAATGAGTTGCCACCGAACACCTATCTTTTCCTTATGTTTATTATTTGAAGGGGTTTTTTTAGGCTAAAATATTGATATTTATCAGGATCCTGGACGTCCATTATTGAAGAGATTGGTTGGACAAAGTCTTGCAAGGGTATATCACTTGTAATCTTACTGGTTTTGCTCTCTTTTGAATTTGATTCATGCAACTGATTCATCATTTTCAGGAAGTTGTGAGGCAATTCTTATTCAAGGAGTTGATTCACTCGAGTCAAGTCATTCTTGGATTATTTCCTGAATATCGTTGTGAAGATGGAGCGATAAATCAGAAAAGAAGTGTGATTGGAAAATCATATGAAGTTAGTCCATGGAATGCCAATGGAGAGTTCATCGGTAATGATCCTACATAAAGTACCGATTCTAACCTAGAGGTAGTGCCTTTTTTAAAAATGGATACTATTTCCAAAAAATAAAATTAAACAACTGTCATTTGTCGTATTCCTGCAAACAATATGTTTAGCATCTTTCAACTGTTGTTGCTGACTTGCTGTCATAACTGCTAGTGTATCTTATTCTGGAGTCAAATGCAGTTACAGTCCAATGGTAAAGCTGCTCCTTTTAACCGTTTGCTGTTCTAGCCTTACAGAGATATTCTACAACTAACGAACAATACACAAACACATGCTCATGTATTCGTCTCATATCCACATCATATCTATATCCGAAATGTAGCCACTGCACTCTATCTTGTCGTGTTCATCATGGATTTACTCTCGTAGTACAAGATAAAGGATTTACAATTATCAGAAAAATAGTGATCATATTGTCTATTGACATAATTTTGTTTTCTAAAATTTATAGGAATATTTGGAACTTATGGGACTAAAACGTAATTGATCGTTTATAGGGATCTTAATCCTTTGTATGATGTCACTATCCAAAAGATTACAAGGACAAGTACTATAGAAAGCTACTACCTCTTGGCCAGAAATATGTTGAGGTATCAAATTTTAATATTTAACTCATGACATACATCCTACTTCCTTTGTTACTATATTAATTAAAAACTAAGATAAATATTGCTTCAAGCTACTGATGAGTATATAATGCAGCTTTTGCCTTGGGGAGACAAGCTTACAAGTGAGTCTTTGAGATTCTTTTCACCAATTGTAATATGGACCAAGTTCAGTACAGACCATCACAAGCATCAAGTTCTGTATTCTGCATTCAAGGACTACTTTGAGGTAAATATTCTGAAAATGAAGATACATATATCGATAATGTGTTCGAAGAATTTTAGTGTAAAATTCATAAATTAAAGAAGCATTATGAACCCGTGTCTTTCTCTTTCTCAGATATGGTTTTGGTGCATTTGAAGGATCCTTAGATCCTCTTTCTACCTCCACAACTTTTCAACCATGTGAATTTGGGTCTTATATTCTCTTTCTAGTTCTCAGATATAGTTTACTTTTAAGCTTGTCTATTTAAATCCTAGTGATTATAAAGTGTTTTTTTCTCTGTTCAAAGCATACAATATAGGATTTGACATTTTTTCATGTATATCAGGTATGTTACATTTTCACATGAAAAATTTCCTTCATAATTTATGGCCATAAACATACATAGGATGGTGATTAATGAATTATCAGTAAATTGGTGTCTGCTAAAATGTTAGGCATGGCTTGAATTGTTGGAGCAAGCAGTCGAAGAAGCCGATGAATCTCGATTCATCAGAATCGTGAAGCACAGCACAAATATCTAACCTGAGAGCAGAGAAGGTTCCTCTTATATGTCCTCTCTTTTTCTTTTTTCCTTTTAGGTTACCATTCTTCTGTTAAACATTTTAGGGTAAGCTATTTTTAGGGGATACCTGATATGAGTTGTCATCACATTTAGCAAAATGAGCTACCAAGAGATAGAAATGGTGAATCCACCTATTCTGTCTTGAACTTAGAAAATGAGTTGCCACCGAACACCTATCTTTTCCTTATGTTTATTATTTGAAGGGGTTTTTTTAGGCTAAAATATTGATATTTATCAGGATCCTGGACGTCCATTATTGAAGAGATTGGTTGGACAAAGTCTTGCAAGGGTATATCACTTGTAATCTTACTGGTTTTGCTCTCTTTTGAATTTGATTCATGCAACTGATTCATCATTTTCAGGAAGTTGTGAGGCAATTCTTATTCGAAGGAGTTGATTCACTCGGAGTCAAGTCATTCTTGGATTATTTCCCTGAATATCGTTGTGAAGATGGAACGATAAATCAGAAAAGAAGTGTGATTGGAAAATCATATGAAGTTCGTCCATGGAATGCCAATGGAGAGTTCATCGGTAATGATCCTACATAAAGTACCGATTCTAACCTAGAGGTAGTGCCTTTTTTTTAAATATGCATTCTTTTTCCCCCCTCCAGTTTTTTTTTCCCAAAATAGAATTTGTAGAATATTTTCTTGCACAATTTAATGCTGCAGTTCATCATGTCCTTGTATTTTCCTACTTAATTCCAGAAAAGACACTGTAGCTTGTATTGCAATTCAATTTGAACTATGTTCAATATCAGAGTAGAAAACAAGCGAAACGAGTAAACTTAGAAAGAATTAAGAAAGCACCAAGTCCTTAACTACAGCCATAATGAGGGGGAACCCTATGGATTCAGGAAGAAAAGCATTTTCTGTTGTTGTATCTATCTACTGCTTGAACTAAGCAATCTGATGCATCCTAGACTACTTCAAAGATTATTTGCAATGGGTTGTAGGTATCGGATACAAATACAAATATGGTTCAGTAAGGAAAACTCATACTATGGGTTGTAGGGATCGGATACAAATACAAATATGGTTCAGTAAGGAAAACTCATACTATGGGTTGTAGGGATCGGATACAAATACAAATATGGTTCAGTAAGGAAAACTCATACTTTATCTGTCAAAATTGAAGACAGATATGGATCAAGCAAGAGGGGTATGATGGGAATGCATAAAACTTAAGCATTTAGGCCATATGATACAAAATTTGTATAAATAAACCAAAGTTTCTCAAATAAGAGTTCATCAATGTATTTGACATATCTAGAAAGCTAAAGTCAGCATTGGATCATCAAAATTGATCTTATATTCACTATTCTAACGTCAAAATAATTTCAACAAGTTGATCGATTCATTTATTCAAATATCCAAATGCGATAGGATAGGCTAGTTATGTTAGAATTAATATAAAACTAGGATCCTGGACGTCCATTATTGAAGAGATTGGTTGGACAAAGTCTTGCAAGGGTATATCACTTGTAATCTTACTGGTTTTGCTCTCTTTTGAATTTGATTCATGCAACTGATTCATCATTTTCAGGAAGTTGTGAGGCAATTCTTATTCGAAGGAGTTGATTCACTCGGAGTCAAGTCATTCTTGGATTATTTCCCTGAATATCGTTGTGAAGATGGAACGATAAATCAGAAAAGAAGTGTGATTGGAAAATCATATGAAGTTCGTCCATGGAATGCCAATGGAGAGTTCATCGGTAATGATCCTACATAAAGTACCGATTCTAACCTAGAGGTAGTGCCTTTTTTTTAAATATGCATTCTTTTTCCCCCCTCCAGTTTTTTTTTCCCAAAATAGAATTTGTAGAATATTTTCTTGCACAATTTAATGCTGCAGTTCATCATGTC
The DNA here is from genome assembly GCA_012295165.1 of Asparagus setaceus. NCBI lineage: Eukaryota > Viridiplantae > Streptophyta > Magnoliopsida > Asparagales > Asparagaceae > Asparagus > Asparagus setaceus. The sequence continues at coordinate 67,113,406 of CM022702.1, forward strand.
CTTGTATTTTCCTACTTAATTCCAGAAAAGACACTGTAGCTTGTATTGCAATTCAATTTGAACTATGTTCAATATCAGAGTAGAAAACAAGCGAAACGAGTAAACTTAGAAAGAATTAAGAAAGCACCAAGTCCTTAACTACAGCCATAATGAGGGGGAACCCTATGGATTCAGGAAGAAAAGCATTTTCTGTTGTTGTATCTATCTACTGCTTGAACTAAGCAATCTGATGCATCCTAGACTACTTCAAAGATTATTTGCAATGGGTTGTAGGTATCGGATACAAATACAAATATGGTTCAGTAAGGAAAACTCATACTTTATCTGTCAAAATTGAAGACAGATATGGATCAAGCAAGAGGGTATGATGGGAATGCATAAAACTTAAGCATTTAGGCCATATGATACAAAATTTGTATAAATAAACCAAAGTTTCTCAAATAAGAGTTCATCAATGTATTTGACATATCTAGAAAGCTAAAGTCAGCATTGGATCATCAAAATTGATCTTATATTCACTATTCTAACGTCAAAATAATTTCAACAAGTTGATCGATTCATTTATTCAAATATCCAAATGCAGATAGGATAGGCTAGTTATGTTAGAATTAATATAAAACTATGATCCTCGACCCTCATCATAACTTCGGAGTTTTGGTGTAATGGTTAGAGGAACTAAATTTAAGAAGTTATATCTATATTTCTTAAGGGTTATTTAGATACTAGTCCCTCAGTCTTCAATACTTGCATATGAGCCCCTCAAATCTTAGAAATTGCTCATCAGTTTCTCAAATCTTATGAGGACTTGCAATTTGGTCCCTCCACAACCAAAATACCACTTATGTAAAGGGCTTTTTTTTCGTTTTTTTTTGTGGTTGTTGTTGTTGTTGTTGTTGTGAACAAGAGGACTTTAATGAAGCTCTATGTGATGGTCAATTTTCTCTGGTCAATATATGGATATGGTATCTGCAGTTATAGATCTGGAATAAGTTAACTTCTGCTACGAAGTTGCTTCTTTGTATCCAGTATCAGTAACTTACCTATACATAGCTAATTATATGAACTCTTTTCTCTGTGTTTTACGTTACAAACAAGCAATGTTTAATGTTTACTGCTTTTTATGTGCACTTCTTGGTAATTATCTCCAGAGGTGATCTGATATAATGAATTCTTTTTATTGTATGTGCGTGTAATCCTCTATAAACTTTCTGAGCAATGTTGTGTCTTAATTTATGAGCTCTTTGAAATTTATCCGTGATGCTGGAAAAGAACAATGTATGTCACAGATACATGTTTATTATATACGAAAAAACTGTTTTTTTATTTTTTATTTTTTTTGGTGAATGTTTAACTGCTTTACATGCTATTCTTACTGAGAGCGCTGAGTTCTCTGTACAGAAAGAAAGTTTACGTCTTCCCGTCTCAAAAGCTTTATGAGTACCAGTTATATGATCTGTGCATCCCCATTTCCATAGAGGTTCAGTAAGAAAGAAGAGCAGCTCAACCGATTCTGTAACTTCTGATCCCTTAGGATTTGAGAGGCCAGACTGCCATGTTTTGTTTTTGAACAAGAGGGGTGTTTTTGTGGGGGGAAATATATTCAGGGGTATTTTGGTCATTGAGAGACCTAATTGCAAGACTCCTTAGGATTGAGAGACTTATGAGCATTTTCAAAGGTTCGAGGGACTAATATGGAATTTTTGAAGATTTGAGAGACTAATATCGAAGTAAACCTCTTTTTATTTGGTTCCTACCAGAATTAAGTAACGGATTCATATTTGTATCCATACCTATTGCATATAGGTATTTGGTTTTTATATTCGATAAGACACAAATACAGTGAATATCCATGTCCTTTTGCATTCGTGATTATAAGTGGTCATCATGTTTTTTTTAGGGCTAATTTCATAAATTCTCTTGTACTTTGGGGTTTTGCACATTACCCCCCTATATATTGCTTTTTTTTCCTCACCAGAACCCCTAACTGTAATTGGCAAATAACTAAAATATTTGAGAAGAACTCTTCAATTTAGACATTTGTCATTTGCAGACAACCTGCCTCTCTCCCTCTAATTGAGAGCTTTTTTTCTAGAAAAGAAATTTTAGTTATTTATCAATTACATGCAAGGAAGTCCAATGAGAAAAATGTGAAGTCCATGGGGTGATGGTAGTTGGGGGACACCCCAAATGTTCTGGGGCTTATCTGAGGTAAAAAAAATAAAAAATAAAAAATAAAAAATAGAAAATAGAAAATAAAAAAAATTCATGGGGAACCAAACCCTAAAAGTTTTCTTTATAACGAGCAAAATTGACCCGCGCGTTGCCGTGGCATTTGCATGATAAGCAATGACAAATTTGTTTGAGCTTTACTTAGAAAAATATATAGCAAAAATAAATAATATATAGCAACGAACACGTATATCAAATTGTTGCAATATAAAGTGAGTCAGAAATACGTCATTTGAGTATTTTGTGTATAAAAGTGATTTTGGAAGTGGATAGGTTTAATAATAAATGAGTGTTAATCTTTGGATTTATAAATAAAAAATTATTTTGGAGATAGATGATCATAATTTTAAATAGGGATAAAACTTTAAGTTTACTGGTTAAAAACTCATCTATAATGCCACAAAATTTGCTTGAGAAAAGACCTAAAGAAATTTAATTATTTGGTTCAAAATAAAGAACACATACGTCACAACTTGTAGAAAAGTAATACACCGTGTACCAAAGTGTTGAAATACAATAGGCGTTTAAAAATAGGGAAAATTGTACCAAGGCCCCAAAAGCCAAAACTTCATGTGACGGGGCCTCCCATACTTTTTCCCATGTGCTTCAGTCCTAAACAGTGTCCCAATTTGTGCCCCACCCCTTTTTTAATCATCATTACATGCCAACTAAGCATGGAAAGAGAGAAAGAAACAAAAAATCCTAAAATACATTTATCTTCTCCATTCAATTTTCTCTAGATCTAATGGCCATGGCTCCCTTTTCCTCCTCTCTTCTAATCCAAATTGGTGCTGCTGATGAAAATTTATTAGGTTAAATTGGAAGCATATCGAGGCAGCCGACCTCTGTCAAGAAAAGTGCATATTCCCTCCTCAAGGATTAATACCTCTGAGTGTAGTTCTCATTCGTCTTGTAGCACTAGCATTTTTTTGGTATCATTTGCTTAATCCTGTTGCAAATGCTTATGGGCTTTGGTTGACTTCAATCATATGTGAAGCCTGGTTTTCCCTATCTTGGATTTTGGACCAGCTTCCAAAATTGCAACCTATTCACAGGGAAACCTATCCAAACATTTATGTTTGAGGTAAAACACATCCTTTATTTGGTTTTAGAGCAGTGTAATGGATCTTGTTTACAAGTTTTACTATGGATTACTTATATTTGCAGATACAACTATCTAGGAAAAGAATGTCAGCTTGCCCCCATTGATGTGTTTGTTAATATCTCAAACCCTATGAAAGAGTCACCTCTTGTCATATCAAATACCGTGCTCTCGATTCTGGCCGTGAACTATCCTACAGATAGGTTAACATGCTATGTCTCAGATGATGGGGCGGCGATGCTGACCCTTGAAACTCTATCAAAAACCTGTCAATTTGCTAGAAAATGGGTGTCATTCTGTAGGAAATTCAATGTTGAAAGTGGACTTAACACGAACCAAAGTGAACCTAACACGAATGAAACTGGACTTAACACGAACCAGGTTCGTGTTAAGTCTAACCAGGTTCGTGTTAAGTCTAACATGGTTCGTATTAAGTCTAATTTGGTTCATGTTAAGTCCAACTTGGTTCATGTTAAGTCTATTTTAATTGATGTTAAGTCCAACCTGGTTCGTGTTAAGTCTAGCATGGTTCGTGTTAAATCTAACTTGGTTCGTGTTAAGTCCAGTTTCATTCGTGTTAGGTTCACTTTGGTTCGTGTTAAGTCCACTTTCATGAACCAGGTTAGACTTAACACGAACCAGGTTAGACTTAAATACGAACCAGGTTGGACTTAACATGAATTAAAATAGACTTAACATGAACCAAGTTGGACTTAACATGAACCAAGTTGGACTTAACACGAACCTGGTTAGACTTAACACGAACCAGGTTAGACTTAACATGAACCAGGTTAGACTTAACACGAACCTGGTTCGTGTTAAGTCTAGTTTCATTTGTGTTAGGTCCACTTTGGTTCGTGTTAAGTCAACTTTCATGAACCAGGTTAGACTTAACACGAATCAAGTTAGACTTAACACGAACCGGGTTAGGTGTTAAGTCTAGCATGGTTCGTGTTAAGTCTAGCATGGTTCGTGTTAAATCTAACTTGGTTCGTGTTAAATCTAACTTGGTTCGTGTTAAGTCTAGTTTCATTGTGTTAGGTCCACTTTGGTTCGTGTTAAGTCTAGCATGGTTAGGTGTTAAATCTAACTTGGTTCGTGTTAAGTCCAGTTTCATTCGTGTTAGGTTCACTTTGGTTCGTGTTAAGTCCACTTTCATGAACCAGGTTAGACTTAACACGAACCAGGTTAGACTTAAATACGAACCAGGTTGGACTTAACATGAATTAAAATAGACTTAACATGAACCAAGTTGGACTTAACATGAACCAAGTTGGACTTAACATGAACGAGTTAGACTTAACACGAACCGTGTTAGACTTAACATGAACCAAGTGGACTTAACACGAACCGGTTAGACTTAACACCTAACCCGGTTCGTGTTGAGTCTAGTTTCATTTGTGTTAGGTCCACTTTGGTTCGTGTTAAGTCAACTTTCATGAACCAGGTTAGACTTAACACGAATCAAGTTAGACTTAACACGAACCGGTTAGACTTAACATGAACCAAGTGGACTTAACACGAACCGGTTAGACTTAACACCTAACCCGGTTCGTGTTAAGTCTATTTTATTCATGTTAATCCAATACCAACCAAACTTAAAAGTCTAGTTCTCCGCTTCATTTATTACTCACACCCATTCCAAATTCCACTCACACTCTCTATGTCAATTTTCCCCTTCTCCTTTCTTCTTCCTCCTCCAAATTCTTGATCTCTCCAATGGGCTCTCGGACTCTAGCTCCAAAACCCAAGCCCAAGCCCACCACAAAGACAAAGTCATCACCCAAGTCGGCATCGGCCCGATCTGAACCACGCCCAAAGTCTCCACCTTTCCCTCGAAAAATCCCTCAATCTGCATCATTTGGCGATCCCGCTTGAAATCCTCCTCAACTCCTCCTGATTCCTACCTCGATTTGAATTCCCAAACCCTAAGCCCACAAGCAAAAGCCCACTAACTCTTGGCGGGCCCCGTCGCCCCTCACGCTTTCCTCCGGTTCGGTGCTCGCAGGGGCCAGCGAGCCATCAGCCTTGGTGGCGTCGAGCTTTTCGTTGGATAGAAGCCCGTCGTGGTCCAATCAGCCGACTCCTTGCATCGAATCAATTCTTGGGAGAAAGATCACCCTTGTGGATGACTAGATGAAGAAAGGAAGGAGATGGGTTATGAGAGGAGGAGAGGAGAAAGAAGGAGATAAGGGTATTTTAGGATTTTTAATCTCTTTCTCTCTCCATGCTTAGTTGGCATGTAATGATGATAAGAAAATGGGTGTCATTCGTAGGAAATTCAATGTTGAAAGTGGACTTAACACGAACCGGTTAGACTTAACATGAACCAAGTTGGACTTAACATGAACCAAGTTGGACTTAACACGAACCGGTTAGACTTAACATGAACCAAGTTGGACTTAACATGAACCAAGTGGACTTAACACGAATCAAGTTAGACTTAACATGAACCAAGTGGACTTAACACGAATCAAGTTAGACTTAACACGAATCAAGTTAGACTTAACATGAATTAAAATAGACTTAACATGAACGAGTTAGACTTAACATGAACCAAGTTGGACTTAACACGAATCAAGTTAGACTTAACACGAATCAAGTTAGACTTAACACGAATCAAGTTAGACTTAACATGAATTAAAATAGACTTAACATGAATTAAAATAGACTTAACATGAACCAAGTTGGACTTAACACGAATCAAGTTAGACTTAACACGAATCAAGTTAGACTTAACACGAATCAAGTTAGACTTAACATGAATTAAAATAGACTTAACATGAACCAAGTGGACTTAACACGAACCGGTTAGACTTAACATGAATTAAAATAGACTTAACATGAACCAAGTTGGACTTAACATGAACCAAGTTGGACTTAACATGAATTAAAATAGACTTAACATGAACCAAGTTGGACTTAACATGAATTAAAATAGACTTAACATGAATTAAAATAGACTTAACATGAACGAGTTAGACTTAACATGAACCAAGTTGGACTTAACATGAATTAAAATAGACTTAACATGAACCAAGTGGACTTAACACGAATCAAGTTAGACTTAACACGAATCAAGTTAGACTTAACACGAATCAAGTTAGACTTAACACCTAACCCGGTTCGTGTTAAGTCTAGTTTCATTGTGTTAGGTCCACTTTGGTTCGTGTTAAGTCTAGTTTCATTGTGTTAGGTCCACTTTGGTTCGTGTTAAGTCTAGTTTCATTGTGTTAGGTCCACTTTGGTTCGTGTTAAGTCTAGTTTCATTGTGTTAGGTCCACTTTGGTTCGTGTTAAGTCTAGTTTCATTGTGTTAGGTCCACTTTGGTTCGTGTTAAGTCAACTTTCATGAACGAGTTAGACTTAACACGAATCAAGTTAGACTTAACACGAATCAAGTTAGACTTAACACGAATCAAGTTAGACTTAACACGAATCAAGTTAGACTTAACACGAATCAAGTTAGACTTAACACGAATCAAGTTAGACTTAACACCTAACCCGGTTCGTGTTAAGTCTAGTTTCATTGTGTTAGGTCCACTTTGGTTCGTGTTAAGTCCAACCTGGTTCGTGTTAAGTCTATTTTTATTCATGTTAATCCAATACCAACCAAACTTAAAAGTCTAGTTCTCCGCTTCATTTATTACTCACACCCATTCCAAATTCCACTCACACTCTCTCTATGTCAATTTTCCCCTTCTCCTTTCTTCTTCCTCCTCCAAATTCTTGATCTCTCCAATGGGCTCTCTGGACTCTAGCTCCAAAACCCAAGCCCAAGCCCACCACAAAGACAAAGTCATCACCCAAGTCAGCATCGCTGGCTTCGATGCCCAGACCACGGCCCAAAGTCTCCACCTTTCCCTCGAAAAATCCCTCAACTGCATCATTTGGCGATCCCGCTTGAAATCCTCCTCAACTCCTCCTGATTCCTACCTCGATTTCGAATTCCCAAACCCTAAGCCCACAAGCAAAAAGCCCACTAACTCTTCGCGGGCCCCCGTCGCCCCTCACGCTTTCCTCCAGTTCGGTATTCTCATGAGAACAGCGGGCCATCAACGGCTGGCGATCACGAGCTTTTCGTTGGATAGAAGCCCGTCGTGGTCCAATCAAGCGCCGACTCCTTGCATCGAATCAATTGCCGGAGAAAGATCAGCCCTTGTGGATGACTAGATGAAGAGAAAAGGAAGGAGATGGGTTATGAGAGGAGGAGAGGAGAAAGAAGGAGATAAGGGTATTTTAGGATTTTTTTAATCTCTTTCTCTCTCTCCATGCTTAGTTGGCATGTAATGATGATAAGAAAATGGGTGTAGCACAAATTGGGATACTGTTTAGGGCTGAAGCACATAGGAAAAAGTATGGGGGGCCCCGTCACATGAAGTTTTGGCTTTTGGGGCCTTGATACAATTTTCCCTTAAAAATAATCAAAGGAGTATTATGGATCTAAGTTATAAGCAAAAAATCATTTCTAGACTATTGTGAGTTTAAAAATAAGCGAGGGTAAAACTTCCGATTTGTAGGTAAAAAAATTAGTTAAAATTTGATGACACGACATCAGTGTGAAAAAAAGGAAAAAAAAATTAATATTTGGCTTAAAAAATACAATGTACGCCTAACTACTTAGTTAGCAAGTCATAACAAAAATATCATAAGGGGACAGGTAAAACAATCATTTAAAATTTTGATGACGCGACTTTAGTGTGGAAAAATTAGAAAATAGTTTAATATTTGGTTTGAAAAATACAATGTATAGCTAAATACTTAGTTAGCAAGTCATAACAAAATATCACAACTCACAATATATAATAAACTGCTAGAATACAAACTGAATTTAAATTAACTTAGTGAGTGTTTTGGGTGTAGAAATGGTTTTGGGAATGAGTGAGTGGGTTCAAAAATAAATGGGGGTAAAAGTTTGTATTTATAGGAGAAAAAAAGCCCTTTCTAGAAGCAAGCGGGTTTTAAAAATATGGAGTAAATCGTTGGTTGAAGTATTTTGGGTCTAAGAGTGATTCTGGATGTAGCCGGATTTAAAAATAAAAATTTGGTTTTGTGTGTGTGTCTTTTGGTGTGTTGGGGTTATTAGAGAAGAAATGTGAATTTAAAACTAATTAGGCTACATATTAGGTTTATAAGCAAAAGATCTTTATATGATACCTCATCCTCTTATTATATTATCTCATTAAAGTCCATGAAGTATTGTCTTATTATATTATCCTATTAAAGATCATCTTATTGTTATATTAGAAGTCATTTTATAATTGATTTATAAATTGGTTTATATGCAAAATGCTATTTATTAACGTGTGCCTAGCTCTCAAAAAATGATATTTTATGCATAATAATTTTTTGGCCACATACATGTCTTTTAGCAGTTTGCAATTGACCCCTAATAACCCCTAATAATTTTTTAAATCTCACTAAACCCTTAATATTTTTACAGAAAACCCCACCCATATATTAGAACCAATGACCCCCTTAATTTGGGGGGGGGGGGAGGGGGGTGTCAAACGATGATAGTTATTCGATCAAAAAAATATATAAAAGGCATTTGGAAAGTTATTGGGGGTTTAGTGTAATTTACCCAAAAGATATTGGGGTTTTCTGCAAAAAAATTGAAAAACGATGATAGTTATTCGATCAAAAAAATATATAAAAGGCATTTGGAAAGTTATTGGGGGTTTAGTGTAATTTACCCAAAAGATATTGGGGTTTTCTGCAAAAAAAATTGAAAAACGATGATAGTTATTCGATCAAAAATATATATAAAAGGCATTTGGAAAGTTATTGGGGGTTTAGTGTAATTTACCCAAAAGTTATTGGGGGTTTTTTGCAAAAGAAATTGAAAATCGAGTAGAAGGCAGCAAGCTCTGAACCCCAGACCTCCGCCGTGAATTTAAATGATCCAACCAATTGAGCTAATTGGAATTCATGTTATCACTGTAATACAAATAATAATAATAATATTGTTACTGTAGCTATGAAAAGACATTCTACAGTGGTAAACCCTTTAACTTTAGTATATACAAGCAAAATTGACCCGCACGCTGCCGCGGCATTAGTGTGAAAGAAACTAAAAAAGTGAATAAAAAACTTCATGGTATATGTTCCCAAGTAAACAATTCAAATGAATAAATTAGAGATCCAAGCTGATCGAAATAGTTGTCATTGGGATATCTATATAGCTAAGCATAAATTGGTCTAAATAACTAAATGATCAAAGTTTTAATGTACCTTGTTTGTTGTGATCTCACATTGTATTCCTTCCTAGGTGCAGGAGCCCCATATTTCATAATGTTGAACAACTTTGTTTTCCTGGTAGAATAAAGACAAACGTAAGTCAATCGATAACATTATTTTTAAGCATGATAACGGTTACGAAAGGAACCCATGTTCCAAACATAAAACTTCAAGAGAAGCCACAACTTAATTATGAGATTAAAGGGAATAAATGGGGGGTATGAGACACTAACATTAGGTAATCAACCTTAAGGCAAAATCTTTCCTTAAAATCGAGTGGAACCTGACACCAACTTGATCCAAACAGCTTAGCCCCTTGCAAAATTCATATCAGCATCAACCTCAACCAAAAATGAAAGAACTCCTTAAAACTAAATTGCAAAAACAGAGCTATACTCCAAGCCTGAGCGTTCCCATCTTTGCTCCTAGCTTTGATCAGGCAAATGATTGGAGCAAAGCTCCTAATTTGTCTCATTTTTTTGGATTGTATCCATTTAACTAAAATGTTCCAAAAGAATAACTAAACATGTAGTCTTTTCTCTCAAAAGTTCACAGACTTTTTTATCACCCACTTTCTTACCAATAAAATTTGGTGGGACCACAAGTATGTGGAAGTCATGTCTAGGGTAAAAGGGGTCCTAAAGTTAGTGAAAGTAAACATAAAGTACACCCCCTCATATCTTCGTATTCTTTGAACAACCTGCTTGGACTTTTTCACTGTGATGAAGACCATCGAAAATTTGACAAGATAAAGATCAGAAATTTTGGGTACTGTGCTTAGGAATAGTTGTAAACTCATTAGTTTTAGTATATAGATAAATGGGGGTAAACTTTGAGTCTGTTACTTAAAATAAAAATATTTTTTTTTTTAATTAGATAGGCTTCGAAACCATTGAAATTGCTATTTTGTTCCCTTATTCCAAAATTATTTTGAAATTAGTCCCTCAAGTTAATAGCAATGTTATTAGATCCTCTAAGTCTCTAATCTTTTTAAATTAATCTCTTTAGTTATTGCTTCTACATTTTATTGAAGGAAGTAATTTCAAAATAATTTTTGAAGAATTAAGAAATCTAATATTAATTTTAATGATTTGATAGATCAATTTCTAATTAACTTAGGAATTGTAGGATTTAATAACAATTTTCATGATTTGAGGGATTTAATTTCAAAACATGAAAGGTTTAAAGACTCATAATGAAAATAATTTTTAAGTAAGGTTAAAAAATTGAAGTTTTGAGGAATCGAACAAGGGCCGACTAACATGTAAGATTTTATGAGGGAGGCAAATAACTCATAATGAAAATAATTTTTAAGTAAGATTAAAAAAAATTGAAGTTTCGAGGAATCGTACGCGGGCCAACTAATAGGTAAGGTTTTATAAGGGAAGCAAACACCAAATGCTCTACTTAGCAGTTGTGATTTGTTAATTGGATTATTTTATATATATTAAATGATTTTACTATAGCTTTCTACGGTTATAGACCCAATAACTTTAGTATATATATAGATATATATAATATAAATATAAATCTATGATTTTACTCTTTTGATTATTGATTGAAGGTGGCACCACAATATATAATCTATTTCAATAATTTCTATTCATTGAGCAAATCATATCTGAAATTATGTTAAAAGTCGAAAATAATTTATTGGATTATTAAGATGAAACACTTTTTCCCGACAAGTGGGGCCTTGGTTGTTCTGCATTATCATGAAGGACATATTACAAGGTTGTACCCAAAAAAATAAAAAAACAGAAAAATAAATAAATAAATAAGGACCCCAATAAAAAACCACAGAAAGATATCCAGCCTACGACACCTAAGACTGGAAGCATCAAGCCATAGCGTTAGTCCCACACGCAAAATGATTCTCAGTCATGATATTGACATTTAACTGTCCTCGGCCGTAAATAGCTTTCATAGAGGCTCACGGGCAACTTGGCTAAGGAGATCTATAGAAGTCTAGAAATTAAATGGACGTGGTGTGAGAGTCTCAAAAATATAAATTAAGGGCAGCGGTTAGCAAATTAAATTAACTAATGTTAGGAGCTGAAAATTTGATAGAATATGGAGGATGATGAGAGATTCAATTTCTTATCTTGAGTGAAGTCGAATTCCAGCCGGAATTGAGTCAAACGGGTGAAAAACTGAATTGATTTCCCACGTTGGACAATTTCGGATATTTCGACCAACGTCATATATCGAATATACGTAGAATAAGAGACGTTTCGATAATGTAATCATCATGAATTATATGGTGTGAGAGTCGTAAAAAGTCTTAGCTCGAATGACTTCGAAACAGGTAAATATTGATACAAGAAAATGGGCAGATGCAATGTCTTATATTATGAAAATTATTTTTGCGATAGTGGAAATTCTAAATTGCTTCATCTTATTCCTTAAAATTTGAATAGACGATAAACATTAGGATAATTATACCCTCTCCAATGACTAATTGAAGAGGATCTGAATCCCTAATCCATACATTAGTAGGTACAGTGAAAAGATATTAATGGGACTCAATGCCCAAATTACTGACATAGCGTTTATTGTTAAGTTATATGGATTACTAGTATGGGTTCATTCAGTGGGTTCCATAATTAAATTTTTTTTTTATAAAGTTTATATATACAATATCATTTATGGGTTTCTCTACCATCAAGAATATAGAGGGTTCTCTACCCATAATACTCTACATCAAATATAATGCTTTCTCCTTTCTATTCAAATCCCTCGTATTATTGTTGGTTTGGGGTTAAAGGCGCTGTCAGATAGAAAAGTTAAAAAGGGGAGGGGAAAAAAAGGACTTTGGTAAAGTTAAACAAAAATTTATTTGGCATCTATGAGAATCCAGCAACACGCCAAAACTTTCACCATCCCAAGCCTTAAAATTTCAAACCAACGTTAGAGCCAATTTCGGACGTAAACTTTGATAATCCAAACCCAAAGACAATTCAAAAGTCTTCGCCTTTTGGACTTCTTAGGAGAATACACGAGCCCTTAATATTGACAATACTTACGAATAAAGGTCCACAAATTATTCGAATAGTAATTGCACTTAAACACCGTACAGTTTCGCTTACTTTGCACTTAAATATCGTCACTTATTTTTCACTTATTTTTTGATAGCACTTATGTATCCTGAAGTTTTTAAAATTTACATTTTAATATCCCGAATTAAACCACGAGAATTTTCAGTAACTAATTCTATACATTATAATTCTTAATATTTGTTAAATTTACTTTTAAGTCTGCAAATACTAATTTTCAGTAAGTACTAATTTTAAAATATTTTAACTCTTAATATATGTAATCAGAATATGTTAATGGAAGAGGGATGTTTTCATTGTAATGCAATAATTATGGAAGACGTGAATCATATTTTCACTTTGTCTCCGATAGATAAGGAGGTTTGGGAGTTTGCGAAGCTTTCAATTAGTATTGTGACCCTTTCCCACACTAGTTGGCAGACTGGGTAGTGCAAACAATGATGTTGTTGAAGTAAGAGGAATTCATATTATTTGTAGTTATTCTTTAGACATTGTGGTCCTCTAGAAATCGAGTAAGACTGGGGAAGCTGACTCTCCAACCGCCGGGTATGGTCCTCTTAGCTAAAGGCTTGGTGGCGGAATTTGCAGCTATTCAAATCCCTCATCATCACACACAAAGTCAGTCTAGAGACCATTGGAATCCTCCCTCCGTAGGTTTAGCGAATGTGAACATTGAGCTACATGTAATATTTCAGGAGTGGATGCTTACTGTTATTCAAAATGATGTGGGTTCAGTATTGGTAGCTATGAGTGGTGGGTTCAGTATTGGTAGCTATGAGTGGTAGGTGTTTCGATGCAGGCTCGCCTCCTATGGTGGAATGCTTAGTGATTTTAGAAGGGGTGAAACTTACGAAAAGCCTTAATCTCAAGGAGTCAATCTTAGAATCGGATGCTTTAGCTATTATTCAAGAAAATTGATGAAGTTGGTGAATGCTTAACATCTTATGGTCATATTGTCAAGGAGATTCGGAGAGAGTGTTCTAGTTTCAGAACATGCATTTTTGCTCATGTTAAACGGTTGGGAAATGAGGTTACACATTACTTAGCTCAATTTGGCTTATACTATTTACAGACGGTTACATAGAGAGACTCTTTCCTTCATTTTCTAAATATGTAATCTCTTTTCATGGGTAGTTATTAATGAAGCTTCTTTTTACAATAAGAAAATTTTGCTGTTAGATCATTTTCTCCAGTAAATGATCCTGACAAATTCGAGCAATATTTGTCATTCAAATAATTTATTTATTTATTGATTTTTATTTTTCGAAAACAATGTAAAAATTCATGAGAATCTTCTTATCCCCAACTTAAATTCAAGTTGAGACTCATATCCTAAATTATTAGGAAGAATTAATTGAAATTATTCAGAAAATAAGCAAAAGAGATCTCACAAATTCCAGCAATATTTGTAATTCAAATTAAAAAAAAAAAGAAAGAGAAGAGAAATCTGAAGACAATTCTTGAGAATCTTGATCCCCAATTAAAATTTCCCCAATCGTGATCCCTACTATCTATTTACAAGCTATCATCATAAGAAATCAACGATGCCAAATTCAAGCACCATCGAAAAAAACAAAGAAACCCTAAAAAATTCAAGATTAATCGATACTCAGCGGCCATTGCCGATCTTGAACGCTCCCATCCCCGATCCTGTCATCATAACCCTAAACTCCTCGAAACTCACAGAACCATCTCCATCCTTGTCGACTCCATCGATCATCTTCTTGCACTGCGCAACGCTCACCCCCTCGCCCAAGCTCCTCAAAACCCTAGCCAGCTCCTCGGCGGAGATCGACCCGTTGCGATCGAGATCGAACACGGAGAAGGCGTGCCTGAGATCCTCGAGCGCGGCGTTGGGATCGACCTTGGCGGTGTTGAGGTCGACGAATTCGTCGAGGCTGATGAACCCGTCGCCGTCGGAGTCGGCCTCGGCCATCATGCGGGCGAGCTCCTCGTCGGTGAGGGGGTGGTTGAGGGAGGAGAAGATGGCGGCGAGCTCGGAGGAGGAGATCTTGCCGTCGCCGTTGGAGTCGAACTTGTTGAAGACGCGCTCGAGGTCGGTAGGGGTGGAGGTGGCTGCGGCGGAGGGGGAGGAGGGGGTCGACGGCGACGAGGAGGCGGTGGCGGATCCCGATGCGGATCCAGGTTCGGATTTGGCGCGGCGCCGGCGGCGGAGGAAGGATCGGATCTTGCCCATTTGAGGGGGGAGAGAGAGAGAGAGAGAGGAGAGAGGAGGGATTTTATTTGATGATGGGGTGTATTCTATTGTTAGAGAAAATGGCGATTATTTATAGAGGGGAGAGAGAGACGGTTAAAGAGGAAAGAGGTAGGAAATTACCGAGGGAGTCATAGATGGAATATGATGCTTATCATATTTGTATCTATTTAATATTGACACATATTCTGCTCAAAAAATATATATTCATACTTAGATGGAATGTGATACTTATCATATTTGTATCTATTTAACATTGACACATATTCTGTTCAAAAAATATATATTCATACATAAAATATTGGTTATATAATAGAAGGAGTCTATTAATATGTTCGTTATATCGAGAAACTAAGATTAAATATATGAATCATCTAATGTAACCTCAATTCATTAATTTAATGGCCAAGATAATTACCACGATATCCTTTTTGAGCAAATAATTCTAAGAAAATTTGAGATCTGGGTTCAAATATTTTCATTGTGTATTTGTATATGTAACTATATCCTATAAGAGATAACTTTTAGTAACGATATATGTGTCCTAACTCGACATATATGAATATGGATTTATTAGTGAATACAAATACTATTTTGCAAACCTAGTGTGATATAGGAGTAGAAGCCTCCTGTCATTGCAACTGCAATGCAAATTTGGATTTTTTGAGAGTAAAGACAGCTGCGAAAAAGAAAATAGTGCAATAGAAAAATTCTTATTTTCCATGTTGTTTTCATGTTTTGCTTAGCAACATTGTAATTATTGAGACCAAATGGAGTTATTATCATAATGTATAATTGTTATGATTAATTCTTAAAGTATCTTTTACATGATGCATGTGTTTTGATAGGAGTAAGGCTCGTATTATTGTTTGGTGTGCTGACAAAAGAAAGTGTAGCAAATATTACTATAACTGTTGAGTGCCATTGCAAATCCAAAGGTGTAAAAGGAAATAGCTAAAAAGTAGATGGGTTGTTTGTAGTGTTTAAATTAATTAGACGATATTGCTTTAAAACTGATGAATTCCTAGGAAATGTTAAATATTCTAATTATACCTAATAATTCCAAACTAATAATACATAGAAGTGATAGCTATATGGCTTCACATGCTTCTCTCTCTCTCTTGTAATGTGGAAATAGTATTAATGATTAGTGTAGTTAGCATGACTCAACAAACCCAACTTACAAATATTTTCTCAATATATTGTTAATAATCCCTTTTTTAAAAACTCTTAATTTTCAGAAAAATGAAAAAGAAAAAGTGACGCAATCAAAAAAGGTAGTTACTAGAAGGCCCAACCGCATATCTTCTGGCCAGAATCGCTCCCCTACCCAAAACCGCGTCTCTTTCACCATCACCCGCCACCGCGGGGCCCACGCGCTTACTGGTTAAATCTCTCTAATCAACAATTAATCTTTGTTTACTATCCCTTTAAACAATGCAATTAATTTTTTCTTTGCCCACCCGAGAATGCCCTCATATTATTACTGGGGCCCTGGCTTGTGGAAGGGCGGGTGTGATTCTGGGTGTTTTGGAAATCAGTCAAAATTGTTTTTTATTTGTTTTTTTGTGTCGGGAGTCCCGTTGAGGGCTTCTATTAATAGCTTCTCCTAATATCTTGGGGGAGCGGAGAGGGAGAATTAACTACAGATGGGACCCACTGTTTGCTTCAAATAGCAGCCACGAGCTTCCCACGAGCGTTGTCTTCAAGATGGACCCCGTTATATTTGCACTTTTGTTCAATAATAAATCATTATTGGCAGGTGGATGTAAATGTTATGTAAAGATATCAAAATTGCAACTTACATGTTTGGTCAAATAGTGTTTCAACTTCAAATAGTTATTGTTAAGTGTACTAGGCTACCGCCACTGCAAAAAGTGCAGCGAATTATTAGGCTCAATTAACATTCAAGCTATGATCATTAACTAATTCAAGTTTGTTGTTTGGATCTTGTCATATTACTTCATAGGTGAGGTGAGTAAATCTCGTGTTTCTTGTCATGCGAAAATTCTCTTGAACTTTTCCTTATGAATTATAAGACCAAATTATGAATAAAAAAGTAGACACTTTTGGACCTACCTTTCATAATCTAACTAGAATGATTGGCATAATCTTAGAGCAGAATATAAGCAAAGATTATTATTACAAGAGAATATTAGAAAATTTTCTATATCATTATAATAAGTGGTGTAAGCTTTATTATTCCATTCATTTCTATGATAATAACAAGAGAAGTGCTTTTCTTCGTCCAATTTATTCGACATAATAATAATGCAATAATGCATGCAACTAATATATAAATAAAATTCATATGATCTGGCGTTAATAGTAGTGGTGATCACGAACTACGCGTGAAATGATGATGGATAGAGTAGATACGAAGACAGTTGGTATTCTTTTCTCCTAACAATAACCTTTTTATTGTCTTTATTATACTGTAATAATTATGATTAGTGTATTTTTGATTTAGACTAATAATTGAAAAAAGAAAGATTGTTGTTGTCGTTTGAGTCCGTGACGAGACGAAGTTTGGTCGGTGACAACTTGTGGCGATCACATGACAAGCTTAGCCAAAAGCGTTTATTAAAAGGAAAGGTTGAAATGTTGCTTCCTTGTTGAAGCTTATTATTGCACTATAGTTCTCAGTTTCAAAGATGCTTTGCTTGAATTCAAGTGTTAGATGTTATGCTCCTAAAACTTTTTTACATTGGCAATTGTAGGCTCATAATGAAATAATAGCTTAATAGAGGTGTAGGCTATATCAGATATGGGTAGTATATGATATTTACTATAGCTGCTATATTCGTATAGGCTTTCGAATCACTCAATAAAAAGAATTTATAGTTCATATCCGTCGAAAGTGAATACAAATATAGATTGGATAAGAGAAAATATATACAAATACGAAGTGGATACGAGGAAAATATGTAAGATTGAGAAATATTTATGCTAAGATTAAATATCTTCTGTGGGGGCCACGGCCACAAGCACGAGCGAGACGCGTTCTCGTGCTCGTGTGGGGGCCACAGCCACGAGCACGAGAACGTGCGCATGAGAACGTGCTCGTGGGTGCTTGTGGGGCCAACCCCACGCGTTTTGCTCAACTCGTTTTGAACGCGTTTCTCACGCGTTTTGAACCCTATAAATTGGGATATAGCAGCAGGTTAGGGTTTTTTTGAGGGAGGTGTTTTGGAGGCCGAAAATAGAGAAAAATAGAGGGTTTTTAGCCTCCTTTTGAGGGAGATATTTGTGAGGGTTTAGAGAGCTTTGTTCTAGGATTTTGGTGTGAGATTTGTACTCTATTTGTATTTTCTTTCTCTCAAATAGTAGATCTCTCCCTCCTTGCCCCGTGGACGTAGGCAACTTGCCGAACCACGTAAAATTCGTGTATCTTGTTGTTGATTTGGTTTGTAATAGCTATTTGTGTGATTTGTAATAGCTTTTAGGTTCCCTCGACAGGTCAGTCCTAGAACTGATGAGAGGAAGAGTAAATATCCCACTTTGTTGAGATATTTGCTTCAGATTCTTGTTTCCTTAGTGAGACGGGAATTCTTATTGCGATCTAGCTCTCTTGTTGTGCCCTTTGTACACTGGAGGTGCTGCCGAAATTTTTCGCTGCGCACAACAAGTGGTATCAGAGCCCAGATTTCAGATCTAGGGTTTTGGAGTTTGGTGGAGGAAGATGCTTGTGTGAAGCTTAGTTCTTGGAGTTCTCGGCTTCGGTAGAGATAGCATTAGGAATTACCGTTGGAGTTTTCGCTTTCCTCGTGCGGTTAGGAAATCTATTTGGAATCCGATCTAGGATTCAGTTGGGTGATTCTTAAATCCTATCAAAGTTATTCTTTCTCTACAATTTGGAGTTAGTTTGCAATGGGAGAAGAAGGTGAAAGCAGCAAGTCAATGGCGAGTACAATACAAGTTGGTTTTCAGAACACCAAAATTAGTGTGGTGAAGTACGACGGCAAAATCAACTTTGATTTGTGGATGAGCGACATACAGGATGCGCTCAATGCTCAAAATTTGGAGGAGAGCATCATGGTCCACGAGAGGCCACCTAACTATGAAGAGGTGATATGGGAGAATATGAATAGAAACGCGTGTGGGGTGATCAGGTCCTGTTTGGAACAGGAGCTAAAATATGATGTGATTGGGGTGACGTCTGCAATGAAGATGTGGAAAATTCTCAACAATAAGTATCTCACGAAGAGTGTTGAGAACAGGTTGCACTTGCTGCGAAGATTCTTCAGGTTTCAGACGTCCAGGGGCACCTCACTAGCGGCTCATGTGAACAACTATACTAAGTTGTTGTCCGACTTGGCAAATATTGATGAGAAGATAACGGATGAGTACAAGGCAATTATTTTATTGGGCTCCTTACCGGATGAGGAGTATGACACCTTTGTACTCACTTTGTTAAACGGACGAACTTCTATCAGCTATAGTGAAGTCACTAACGCATTGACCAACTATGATTTGAGGAGAAAGGACAAGGAGATTTCCCGTGCGAGTACTTCAAGCGAGGCCTTGTCGACGAGAGGTAGAAGCCCATATCCGAAAGGTGGTAATAGAGGGAGGTCAAAGTCAAGAAGCCGCCACCAGTTATCAAAGAACCAACGTGCATTCTGCAAAGAGCAGGGACATTGGAAGAGAGATTGTCCAAAGCTCAAGGAGAAAGAGAATGGCAAGAAAAAGGGCCCGAAGGCCAAGGAGGTGAATATTGCTAAAGGCGATGATTCCGATGATTCGTAGTTTTCTCTATTGATTACTCCGGAGGTGAACCATGTGGAAGTATCAGATTGGATGCTTGATTCCGGCGCTACTTATCATGTGACCCCTAGGCGAGACTGGTTTGCATCTTTTGAGAAAGTCGACGGGGGTGTTGTTGTCATGGGAAATGATCAACTCTGTGGCATTTATGGGATAGGTAATGTGCGGATTAGGATGCACGATGGAGTAGTCCGTGAGTTGAAGGAGGTGAGATTTGTTCCTCAGCTGAAGAAAAATCTTATCTCAGTTGGAGCCTTGGAGGCGAAGGGATTCAAGGTGACTTTTAAAAACGGTGTAGCGAAGGTTACTAAAGGATCCTTGGTGGTGATGAAGGGAGTCCGCAATCAAAATTTATACTATCTGAAGGGGAGCACCGAGATTGGCCACATTGCTTGTTGTTGTTTGGTGGGCTTGGCGAGCTTTGGCATTATAGGTTAGGGCACACAGGTGAAAAGTCACTGCAGGCGTTGTGCAAGCAGGAGCTATTAAAGGGTGTCAAGAGTGGAAAAATTAAGTTCTGTGAGCACTGTGTTCTTGGCAAGAAGACAAAGGTAAAGTTCGGAACAGCCATCCATCAGATGAGGGGTATTCTGGACTACGTGCACACAGACGTTTGGGGTCCTACCAAGACGGCATCACTTGGTGGTAGACATTGGTTCGTCACATTTGTTGATGACTATTCTAGGCGATGTTGGGTGTACACCATGCCGAAGAAGAGTGAAGTCCTAGATATATTTGTGGAGTGGAAGAAGAGATTAGAACTGCAGACTGGGAGAAAGATCAAGACGTTGTGATCCGACAACTGTGGTGAGTATACTTTAGAACCCTTTCAGTAGCTATGTCGAGACGAGGACATAGAGAGACACTTCACGGTTAGTCATAAGCCGCAGCAAAATGGGGTGGCAGAGAGATTGAATCGATCTTTGCTGGAGAAGGTCCGATGTTTATTGACGCATAGTGGTTTGGAAAAGATCTTTTGGGCTGAGGCACTTATATATGCGAGCCACCTCATCAACAGGCTGCCTTCATCTGCGATTGAGGGAAAGACCCCTATGGAGAAGTGGTCAGGAGAGCCAACACGAGATTATGACCAGCTCAAGGTATTCGGGTGCCCTGGGTTTTATCATGTGAGAATAGATAAATTGGAACCGCGAGCTAGGAAGGTCATATTTATAGGATTCAAGCGTGGTGTCAAAGGATACAAGCTATGGGATCCAGTTGATAAGAAGATTGTGCTGAGTAGAGACGTCACATTCGATGAGGCTTCTATCTTGAAGCTTCCCAACTCTCATCAGGTGGAGAGCGACCCGACGAAGGAGATATAGTAGGTGGTGGAGATCGATGCAGCTCCACATTGTCTAGATGGTATAGTATCCATTAGAGTGCCGACTAAGGTGACGCCAAGCGAGCACGACGGTGACACGGAGGATAGGAGTACAGATGTGCAGGATCAGGGCCCGATGGCTCAGGTTCAGGATTCTATTGCGGTTCGGAGACAGAGAAGAAACATATAGATGCCCGTGCGGTATCGACGGTTGCATATGCACTTCCGGTGGAGAGTATCGATAAGATGATACCTACTACATTCAGAGAGGCCGAGCAGAGTTCGGAGGCTGATTCGTGGGAGGTAGCTATGCAGGAAGTGATGGAGTCTCTTCACAAGAACGATACATGGGAGCTTGTTGAGCTTCCAAAGGGACGGAAGGCAATTGGTTGCAAGTGGGTATACACTAAGAAGGAGGGCATTGAAGGCACTCCATTGAGGTTCAAAGCTAGGTTGGTTGCGAAGGGCTATGCACAGGAGGAAGGTATTGATTATAATGAGGTCTTCTCTCCGGTGGTGAAGCATTCGTCGATTCGGATTTTGCTAGCTTTGGTGGCACAGTATGGATTGGAATTAGATCAGTTGGATGTGAAGACAACATTTCTTCATGGTGATCTTGATGAAGAAATTTATATGACTCAGCCATTGGGATTCCGAGCTGCAGGGAAAGAAAAATTGGTTTGCAGACTAAAGAAATCGCTATATGGTTTGAAGCAGTCTCCTCGACAGTGGTATAGGCGATTCGATAGTTTTATGCTTGGTCATTCGTACACTCGGAGCCAGTTTGATCCTTGCGTATATTTTCACAAGTTAAAAGGAGGTACGTATATCTATTTGTTACTATATGTCGATGACATGTTGGTTGCCTCCATTTTCAGATCTGCTATAAATGAATTGAAGACACAGCTTTCAAAGGAGTTCGAGATGAAGGATTTGGGTGAGGCTAAGCGCATTTTAGGGATGGAGATCGGGAGAGACAAGAAGATGTGCAAAATTTGTTTGACACAAATGGCTTATTTGAAGAAGGTTCTACAGCGATTTCATGTTAGCATGGATACGAAGCAAGTCAGTGTACCATTAGGAGCCCATTTGAAGCTTTCAACTGACCTTTCACCGAAGACAGTTGAAGATCGAGAGTTGATGTCGAAGACTCCATATGAGAGTGCAGTTGAAAGCTTGATGTACGCAATGGTATGTACGAGACCATATTTATCACAGGCGGTGAGCATGGTTTCGAGATACATGCACGATCCAGGAGTGGGTCATTGGAACGCCGTGAAATAGATTTTGAGGTACATTTGAGGTACGCTCAATGTTGGTTTGGTGTATGAGCAAGACACTACAGGTGGGCAGTTGTGTGTTGGTTATGTTAATTCGGATTATGCCGGGGATTTGGATAAACGCCGGTCTACGACGGGGTATGTGTTCACTTTGACCCATGCGCCGGTGTGTTGGAGATGCACCTTGCAGTCTACGGTTGTTTTGTCTACGACGGAGGCAAAGTATATGGCAATTACGGAGGCTGTGAAGGAGGCGATTTGGCTTTGAGGACTTTTGGAGGAACTTGGTATATCGCAACGGTCCGTCACCATTCATTGTGATAGCATGAGTGCTATCTATTTGGCGAAGAACCAGGTTCTTCATGCGAGGACGAAGCACATTGACGTTCGTTATCACTTCGTTCGTGATGTTCTTGAAGATGGTGATGTGGAGATTGTGAAGGTCCACACGAAGGATAATCCGGCAGATATGCTCACAAAGGTGGTTCCGAGCAACAAGTTTGATCATTGCAGAGACTTGTTGCACATTCGTGATTGTTGAGGCCATTGGCGGCCATTTGGGTGAACTACATGCGGCTTAATTCCTTGGGCAAGAGGATACGTAGGCAATCTTTCGATGCAGCAGGTTTGGATTAGTTATTTTTTATGGAGGGAGATTATTTGAATTCTCGTTTGGGTTCCCGACTTGTTGTGGATTGAGTCCGTTATCGTGGATTTATTCCACTTCGTCCTGGACGCAACAAGCGGGACATTTGGTTGTTTTGGTGTCGGCTCAGTTTTGGGAGAAACTTCACCAAGGTGGAGAATTGTGGGGGCCACGGCCCGCGACACGAGCTAGGCGTGCTACCGTTGCTGTGGGAGCAGCCACGACCACGAGCAGCGTTCTCCGTGCTGCGTGTGGAACCGACCACGACGCGAGGAAATGCTGTGAAACTATTAGGGCCAACCCGTAGCGTTTTCTCAGCGTTTTGAGCAGCGTTTTCTCAGCGTTTTGAACCCTATAAATTGGGATATAGCAGCAGGTTAGGGTTTTTTTGAGGGAGGTGTTTTGGAGGCCGAAAATAGAGTAAAATAGAGGGTTTTTTAGCCTCCTTTTGAGGGAGATATTTGTGAGGGTTTAGAGAGCTTTGTTCTAGGATTTTGGTGTGAGATTTGTACCCTATTTGTATTTTCTTTCTCTCAAATAGTAGATCTCCCCCTCCTTGCCCCGTGGACGTAGGCAACTTGCCGAATCACGTAAAATTCGTGTATCTTGCTGTTGATTTGGTTTGTAATAGCTATTTGTGTGATTTGTAATAGCTTTTAGGTTCCTCGACAGTCGATCCAGAAGCGATGAGAGGAAGAGTAAATATCCCACTTTGTTGAGATATTTGCTTCAGATTCTTGTTTCCTTGATGAGACGGGAATTCTTATTGCGATCTAGCTCTCTTGTTGTGCCCTTTGTGCACTGGAGGTGCTGCTGAAATTTTCCGCTGCGCACAACATCTTCGAGGTATATAAAATGTTAAGATTAAATATCTCTTCAGAATTGATCTCAGATCTACCAATTTATGGTCAAATAAGTTAAACTGTCTGATTTATACTTTGAATATGACTTGTCATTTTCTCTCTGAATTATAACAGCCTAAAATCCTCAAAACAACACCCAGGAAAACCTTGGCGAGAGATGGGAATCCTAACTCTAGATTGAACTTAGCCTGAGCCCAGCAATGCCTTTGGCCCGAATTGATGTAGATCTGGACGATAACAATTTTGTTGGGTCTAGCAATAATCCACAAGCTCAGCCCATGAACACAAGCTACTAATTCCCATTAGATTTCTTTACAGTTAAAGTAAATAAGAGAAAATACCTGAAAGTATTTTTCGAAATTGAAATACTATAAAAAGATTCAACCGTCTCCATTGATTGATGGAATATATATCAAATCCCAAGCAAAAAACTAGAGTTTACTTTGACAGCAATAAAAGTTCAGAGGTCATCACGTTGAGGCTCAAGAGTGAGAATTTGCGAATTTGAGTTTCACAAAAATAACAAAGACCAATCCTAAAACAACTAGCGTCATTTTTTTTTAATCCCTTTTAATGATCACTGTCCTAACCACAATAGGAACATGGCTTGGTCGGATCCCAATCCTAATTGAACAAGGATTCGAACTCGACAACAACTGAGCCAAATCCCAATGGCTTTGTCGGATCCCAATCCTAATTGAACAAGGATTCGAACTCGACAACAACTGAGCCAAATCCCAATTGGGCTCAGCCAAATCCAAGTCTATAAATTCAAGGTATCCCCTCCAACAAACAATTAGAATTGCAAACTAAACTGAGCTCTTTACCGAATTCCTACTTATTTACTCTCCCCTCATGGACGGAAAAATCATCATTGATCTCACCGATGATTCCTCCGATGATGCTCCGTCAATCCCATGCAAGTACTGCAACAGGAAGTTCGCGACACGACAGGATTTCATCGCTCACCAGACGGCGCACAAGGTCGAGCAAGCTATAGCGAACAACAACAAGAAGAAGAATCTGAGCGTAATTCACAAGCGTAAAAAGAATGGCTTGAATGCATCTCAGATACACCGCGCTCTGATTGGCGCATGCAAGCCGTGTATGGAGAGCACGTCTTTTGGTGCACGCGTGAGTAGTGTCATTGAGCAGACCTATCTTCTTAGATTCAAGCAATTGGCTGCTTTGAGACGTGGAAGTTCATCAAAGGCTTGTGTTGTTGAAGACGGAGTTGGAGTTGGAGATGGAATTAGGGTGCTTGATTTTTCTTGAAAGATTATTATTTTTTCCTTGCAAAATAAAATTTGGTACCTTTCGACTTGTACTGGTTTTAACTATATCAATGGACATGTCATGAAATTAATTTTTTGTATTTAGGAGCTTTTGCTGGATCAAATACTTAGAAAATTATCTTTAAAAAATGAGAATTGGTCAATATTGATGAACGACAAAGGACTGGTTCCCTTTATGTAAAAGAAAAGTTGTTGTATAGAGAGTTCTGAAAAAGGAAAGCTAGTTGAATGCATATGCACCTCTATATATATATATATATATATATATATATATATATATATATATATATATATATATATATATATATAATATATATATATATACCAACTTTTTATCCACTCATCTTGTCTTGAGATTTGTGATGCACAAATCTCAAAGTGGCTTTATATCTTTCACGGATCCCAAAGCAAGATGAGTGGTTAGAAAAGTTGGTGCACCACTATTCATTATGAACTTAAGTTCATAGAGCCTTCTCTCTCTCTCTCTCTCTCTCTCTATATATATATATATATATATATATATATATATATATATATATATATATATATATATATATATATATATATATATATATATATATATATATATATATATATATATATATATATAGGTAAATGGATCTAAGGTGACTCACTAGGTGCATCTAAGGATCATAATCCCAGTAGATCCATTTACACATCATCAAATCCATTTGAGCCCTCCGTTCAAAATTTTCATCCCCCTCAAAACGCCATCCATTTTCCCCCTTCTCATTTCTCACTAAATTCCATCACCCTAAGAAACCAAATTTCCGCCGTCAGCTTCAGCCCCGCCGGCACCCCCTCGAGGCCATTTCAAAGAAATTTCCACCCCTCGCCAGTAAAATTTCACCTCTGGCCAGTAACCCCACCTCATTGCCCGGGCCAAAGACCCAGCCTCAGGTCTGTTGCCGACATTCACCCTCCCTGCCCAGCACGAATCTCAAAGCATAAGGGCAATGGAGGGGAGGTCGGTGGATCTTTTGTGATTGTGAACGGAGATTCCGGCGACCACTCCGATGGAGATCTCGACGCCGAGGGAAAGAAGTTGGATCCGAAGTCGAAGTTGGAGAACGAGGAGATTAGGGCAAAGGAGGAGGAGGATTTAGTTAATGATGATGAAAAATTGAGTGAAGAGAACGGATCAGGATCTGATATGAAAGTTGAAGAGGGTAAGGAAGTAGAAGCTGGAGAAAAATTGGATTTTGATGTGCAATTAGTGCGAGAGGAGGTCGAGGGTGATCCGTTCAAAATTTTCACCCCCCCTCAAAAACTTCACCCATTTTCCCCCCTTCTCATTTCTAACTAAATTTCATCAGCCCCCTCTCCTCCGCCCAAGCCATCCATCGCCGCCTACCCTCGCCCTCGCCATCGCGACCCTCGCCCTCGCCGCCGACCCTCGCCCTCGCCGCCGACCCTCGCCCTCGCCGCCGTTGAACCTAGCCCTCGCTGCCGAGGGTTCAGGAAGAAGAAGCCCGAGGTGATTTTTGTGCTCGAAAGGGCGTGTCTCGAGTTCGCCAAGGTTGGAAAGGTAAGAAAGTTGATATCTTTTGCCATTTCAAGTAAATTCATCACGATTCTAGGGTTTAAGCCGCAGTTTACGCCACCGATTCATCAATTGGATGCAAGTCTAAGAAATTTGTACAGTAGAGACATGCAGATTTCATGGGCTAGTAACCTTAGGAGTGTTAAGGTTTGATCATAGATAAAGGTTTTAACAGCTAATTTTATATATTAGAATGAGAATCGTTCGTTAAACCCGTGTTCATTTTGTATCTTGATGAGTTTATCACATGTAGTTAGCAAAGGGAAGGGGAAAAAGCCTCAATTAGCATATTGTTGATCGTCAAACTTGTATGTTGAGAAGATGATTTCTTGAAATCTACACGATTTCTAGTGATCGAAGTTGTATAAGATGAAGCGTGTGTATGCTGATAGTATTTCGTGTATCTGTGAATATTGTCAATGCCAATTTCGTAAGTGTACAAGTTGCACCATGAGTTACTTCAAGCAATTAATGTGTCTAGTAGAGGAATTAAGAAATACTCAATTGATGTTGAGTCATGATTATGGAATCAAGTAAAGAACCATCAGGACCATTTAACCTATCCTGGCAAAAATTTAGCCTATATGAGTTACTTTGAAAATATCTGTATGTTACACTGTGATTCAACTTTATTGAAATGGCAAAAGATATCAACTTTCTTACCTTTCCAACCTTGGCGAACTCGAGACACGCCCTTTCGAGCACAAAAATCACCCCGGGCTTCTTCTTAGGTATTTTTTTTCTTGTAATTCTTGTTGATATTGGGATATGAATTATGAATATGACCTTTTGAAGAAATGTATAATAGTGGGAATTATATTTCAGTTTAGATTTTGGCATGAATTTATTGTTAAATTGGATATGAACGTTAAATTTGGTTTGAACTATTATAAATTTATTTCAATTGAGAGTCGAACTTATATCTTGAATTTGGTACAACATAAGCTATTATTCATTAGGGTTGATTTTAGTTTTTGAGCTTGGATAATGAAGTTCTTTAGTGAAATTGAAGGATCAAGTTGACGACGATTTTGATTTTAAACTTCTTATATGTTGTAATTTGATAGCTTGTATGGACACTCCAACAATTCTTTCACGTGATACAACAATGGATGAAGATGAAAACAAACTTATAGCCTTTGACCTTGAAGGTGAGGACCATGATCTTATTGTATGAATGTTAAATTTGGTATTATCTTTAATCTTAATTTTATGATTTTTTTTTCATTTTGATGCATTTGTCATGATAAAGTTGTAATTTTTTTGTAGATGAAAAATATTGCAGGTGGAGGTCGAGAAAGTTAATGGAGGGCCAAAACAAAGCTAGATGGAAGCGTTTTTTTCCTTGAGTGACAAAATTAATCATGTGGCTTGGTATAATGTGATAATTTAAACTGAAGTCATGTATGTATGGATGCAAGTATGTGTTCTTTGAACCGTGTGGCTATATGTACCTTAACTTTGCGATTTGATAATGTGGTTGTATGGATTAATCATGTGTTCTGGTATAATGTGATAATTTGAAATGAAGTCATGTATGTATGGACGCAAGTATTGTTGTTTGAGCCGTGTGGTTATATGTACCTTAACTTTGCGATTTGATAATGTGATTGTATAGATTAATCATGTGCTCCGGTATAATGTGATAATTTGAACTGAAGTCATGTATAAGTGTAGGCGTTGAAAATTGCCTATAAGTCCCCGAGCATAACTCATGACGAGGGGTTGGCGATCGGCAAACCATCCGACGACATAACAACAAACCGTCGGCGATGTAACAACAGGTGACTGCGATGCAAATGCATAAAGCAAGTCGACGAAACACATGAAGTGGGTCGACGAGGCGTCCAAGACAGCAACGCGAATGGGCAAGGCGTACAAAGCCAACGAAGCAACGAATCACATGCGAGCGAAGGGATAAACCCAACTTTGAAGCTCCGGATCAGCGAAAATCGATAAACCTAAATCAAATTAGACTCGGAACACCGAAAGACGGCGAAAAAGACCGGAAAACAAGCTGCTTGGGCGGCTTGGCCAAAACCGAGCCACTTCCAAGTGGCTCGGTGGCCAAGCCACTTCCAAGTGGCTGGGCCAAAGCCGAGCCACTTCCAAGTGGCTCGACCAAGGCCGAGCCACATGGAAGTGGCTAGGCGGGCTTTTGGGCCCAGTTCTGATCCGCATCCGCATTGAAAGCTATAAATAGACTAGGGGGTCTCATTTGGAGAGGCGGGATTTTTTGCAAGAAGCCAAAGCTCTGCCAAATTGAAATCAAGCTTCAGATCTAGATCTCAGGAAAAAGGGAGGACTTTTCGACCATCTTCTTCGACAGCCAGATCTTAGCGAACCCCAGGGCTATTATCCTCCTTCGTGAGATAATCCCCTGCAAAAGTTCGAGAGATCTCGGTCAGATCTACACCATTTCCTCCGGATCAAAATATTATTTTTGATCCCGAGAAGAGCTTTGATCTCGCTTAGTCGATTTCATTCGCTTGGGCTATTATTTCCCTCGTGAAATAACCCCTTTTTACTGTGTAGATTTTTCATCGGATCGGATCACGCGGCGGTCCACGGACAGAACAGAGTCCCCGACACAGGCAAAGACACCCAAGCAAGCGAGGACCCGATAAACGGATCCCGCATTTATTTAAGGTGAAAAAGTTGTAATTTTTTATTCTTTTTTTCATTGTAAGCAGCCTTATAAAAAGGTGAATTTTCTTTGAGTTCATTTGTAAAACCATAAAGGTATAATGAGTTCAAGAATAAAAAGATCCCGACTTTTCCCGAACAATAAGTAGTTATAAAATTTTGTCCAAATTTTTTCGAACTATGAGCTATGAAACTTTAATAAATGGGTATAAAACTAGAATAAGTAGTTACAAAACTGAATAATTAGTTATAAAATTTTGTACAAATTTTTCCGAACTATGAGCTACAAAACTCCATTAACTGGTATAAAATTGGCATAAGTAGTTACAAAACATGAATAAGGAGTTACAAAATTTTGTACAAATTTTTTCAGAACTATGAGCTACAAAACTCCATTAACTGAGTATAAAATTAGCATAATTAGTTACAAAATCTGAATAAGGAGTTACAAAATTTTGTGCAAAATTTTAACTATGAGCTATGAAACTTTAATAACATGGTACAAAAGTAAGCTAAAGAGTTACCAAACATGAATAAGTAGTTACAAAAGTCTATAAGCTACAAAACTCCATTAACTGGTATAAAATTGGGATAAGTAGTTACAAAATCTGAATAAGTAGTTACAAAATTTTGTACAAATTTTTTTTCAGAACTATGAGCTACAAAACTCCATTAACTGGGCATAAAATTGGCATAAGTAGTTACAAAACATGAATAAGGAGTTATAAAATTTTGTACAAAATTTTTTCCAGAACTATGAGCTACAAAACTACATTAACTGGTATAAAACTGGCATAAGTAGTTACAAAACATGAATAAGGAGTTACGAAATTATTTTTATAAAACTATCAAACTCCAATAACTAGGTACAAAAATGGTTTCATCACACTCATCATGGCACAAGCAATTTTTTTCTGCAGGTTTCATCACACTCATCACTGCACCAGCAATATCAAATTCACCACAATTGAGTAAGGAATTACAAAACCAGGAGAGAAATGCTATTGAGCTACAATTCAACCGATTTTGAATCGAGCTACAATTCAACTGCTTCTTCGTATGTACACAAAAGGAGATATAACATCTGATTGAATTATAACACAACAAAAGCGCAAAATAAAACTTCCAAAAATATGTGAATTACATAGTCTGAACTGCGTTTTTACAATCGTCACAAATACGGTGAATCACGTGCATACAAGAGAGCTGCACAAAACTTTGCTCTGTACTTTGCACAATCTGCTTGTGTGATTGTTATCGATCGCTTTTTAACAATGCTGCTAATGAATTCAATCATAAAGATCCCGCAATCTAAGGTTCTGCATTTAGAAAAAAAAATAATTATGATATAGAAAATCACTTCGAAAAAAAATGAGAATTACAATAGAAATGCCTTAAACACATATGGCCCTTGTTGAGGAGCAGCAACTGGCACAAGTTCATGGTGCTCTAATTTCCCCAGCGTCCAATTACTCTCTAATTACTAAACAATTTCCAAGCAAAAGCTTTCTCATATTCTTTGAAAATAAACATCATACTTTGTTTTTAGAAGGAATACTTGACATAAAAATGTCATGACACAATCTAATGTTGAGTGACGGTAATTTTCGATTAAGTTTGAAAGAGAGTTTCCTTTCATTTATTTGGATCATGACACAATCTAATGTCTTGTGGCAGACCGGCGATCTTGTGAGAGACTGCGAGGGACGGTGCCGAGAGACGGCGACGGATGGCAGCAATGTGGGGCTCGGGCGGGGGCGGATGAGAGGGGGGATGAGAAATTAGTCTGATGGTCAGCCGAGTAAGCCGAGCAAGGCGGCGGCGAGGGTGATGGCGGGCCACGGGGGTGGATGGCATGTGATACAAATAGAAGCACAAATGGCGTGGATGACATCTGATCCTGAACCAGATACCAAAGTTTCCTCCTTTCCAATCTTTTGTTCCTTAATATCATCACCCTCAACTTCCACTCCCTCTAACTGGGCATCGGAGTTTTCTTTTTCTCCAATTACAGCTTCCAAAGCTTCATCCTTTCTAATATCTAATTCCTTCTACTTCCTTACCCTCTTCAACTTTCATATCAGATCCTGATCCGTTCTCTTCACTCAATTTTTCATCATCATTAACTAAATCCTCCTCCTCCTTTGCCCTAGTTTCCTCGTTCTCCAACTTCGACTTTGGATCCAACTTCTTTCCCTCGGCGTTGAGATCTCCATCGGAGTGGTCGCCGGAATCTCCGTTCACAATCACAAAAGATCCACCGACCACCCCTCCATTGCCCTTATGCTTTGAGATTCATGCTGGATAGGGAGGGAGAACGTCGACGGCGGGCCGAGGGCGTGGATGGTGGGCACGGGGTCAGCCGGGCGCCTGTGGGTGGCCGGATGGCCGGGCCGGGCTGCCCGGCCGAGGGGCTGGGGCCACCGGGCGGGCCGGCCGGGGTGCCGGTGGGGGCTTGTAAACGGCGACGGCGGCGGGCTGATTTCTTGGGGCTGATGAAATTTAGTGAGAAATGAGAAGGGGGAAAATGGGTGACATTTTTGAGGGGGGATGAAAATTTTGAACGGAGGGCTCAGATGGATTTGAGGATGTGTAAATGGACGGCTGGGATTGCGTATCCTTAGAGGCACCCTAGTGAGTCATCTTAGATCCATTTTACCCTAGTTAATGATGATGAAAAATTGAGTGAAGAGAACGGATCAGGATCTGATATGAAAGTTGAAGAGGGTAAGGAAGTAGAAGCTGGAGAAAAATTGGATTTTGATGTGCAATTAGTGCGAGAGGAGGTCGAGGGTGATCCGTTCAAAATTTTCACCCCCCCTCAAAAACTTCACCCATTTTCCCCCCTTCTCATTTCTAACTAAATTTCATCAGCCCCCTCTCCTCCGCCCAAGCCATCCACTGGATTCATCAATTGGATGCAAGTCTAAGAAATTTGTACAGTAGAGACATGCAGATTTCATGGGCTAGTAACCTTAGGAGTGTTAAGGTTTGATCATAGATAAAGGTTTTAACAGCTAATTTTATATATTAGAATGAGAATCGTTCGTTAAACCCGTGTTCATTTTTGTATGCTGATGAGTTTATCACATGTAGTTAGCAAAGGGAAGGGGGAAAAAAGCCTCAATTAGCATATTGTTGACTGTCGAAACTTGTATGTTGAGAAGATGATTTCTTGAAATCTACACGATTTCTAGTGATCAGAAGTTGTATAAGATGAAGCGTGTGTATGCTGATAGTATTTCGTGTATCTGTGAATCTTGTCAATGCCAATTTCGTAAGTGTACAAGTTGCACCATGAGTTACTTCAAGCAATTAATGTGTCTAGTAGAGGAATTAAGAAATACTCAATTGATGTTGAGTCATGATTATGGAATCAAGTAAAGAACCATCAGGACCATTTAACCTATCCTGGCAAAAATTTAGCCTATATGAGTTACTTTGAAAATATCTGTATGTTACACTGTGATTCAACTTTATTGAAATGGCAAAAGATATCAACTTTCTTACCTTTCCTACCTTGGCGAACTCGAGACACGCCCTTTCGAGCACAAAAATCACCCCGGGCTTCTTCTTAGGTATTTTTTTTCTTATAATTCTTGTTGATATTGGGATATGAATTATTAATATGACCTTTTGAAGAAATGTATAATAGTGGGAATTATATTTCAGTTTAGATTTTGGCATGAATTTATTGTTAAATTGGATATGAGCGTTAAATTTGGTTTGAACTATTATAAATTTATTTCAATTGAGAGTCGAACTTATATCTTGAATTTGGTACAACATAAGCTATTATTCATTAGGGTTGATTTTAGTTTTGAGCTTGGATAATGAAGTTCTTTAGTGAAATTTAAGGATCAAGTTGACGACGATTTTGATTTTAAACTTCTTATATGTTGTAATTTGATAGCTTGTATGGACACTCCAACAATTCTTTCACGTGATACAACAATGGATGAAGATGAAAACAAACTTATAGCCTTTGACTTTGAAGGCGAGGACCATGATCTATTGTATGAACGTTAAATTTGGTATTATCTTTAATCTTAATTTTATGATTTTTTTCATTTCGATGCATTTGTCATGATAAAGTTGCAATTTTTTTGTAGATGAAAAATATTGCAGGTGGAGGTCGAGAAAGTTAATGGAGGGCCGAAACAAAGCTAGATGGAAGCGTTTTTTTTTTCCTTGAGTGACAAAATTAATCATGTGGCTTGGTATAATGTGATAATTTAAACTGAAGTCATGTATGTATGGATGCAAGTATGTGTTCTTTGAACCGTGTGGTTATATGTACCTTAACTTTGCAATTTGATAATGTGGTTGTATGGATTAATCATGTGTTCCGGTATAATGTGATAATTTGAAATGAAGTCATGTATGTATGGACGCAAGTATTGTTGTTTGAGCCGTGTGGTTATATGTACCTTAACTTTGCGATTTGATAATGTGGTTGTATAGATTAATCATGTGTTCGGTATAATGTGATAATTTGAACTGAAGTCATGTATAAGTGTAGGCGTTGAAAATTGCCTATAAGTCCCCGAGCATAACTCATGACGAGGGGTTGGCGATCGGCAAACCATCCGACGACATAACAACAAACCGTCGGCGATGTAACAACAGTGATCGCGATGCAAATGCATAAAGCAAGTCGACGAAACACATGAAGTGGGTCGACGAAGGCCCAAGACAAAGAACGCGAATGGGCAAGGCGCATAAAGCCAACGGCAACGAATCACATGCGGCGAAGGGATAAACCCAACTTTGAAGCTCCGGATCAGCGAAAATCGATAAACCTAAATCAAATTAGACTCGAACACCGAAAGACGGCGAAAAAGACCGAAAACAGCCGCTACGCTTGGTTAAAACCGAGCCACTTCCAAGTGGCTCGTGGGCTGCCACTTCAAGTGGTCGGGTTAGCCGAAGACTTCCAAGTGGCTCGACCAAGGCCGAGCCACATGGAAGTGGCTAGGCGGCCTTTTGGGCCCAGTTCTGATCCGCATCCGCATTGAAAGCTATAAATAGACTAGGGGGTCTCATTTGGAGAGGCGGAATTTTTTGCAAGAAGCCAAAGCTCTGCCAAATTGAAATCAAGCTTCAGATCTAGATCTCAGGAAAAAGGGAGGACTTTTCGACCATCTTCTTCGACAGCCAGATCTTAGCGAACCCGTGGCTATTATCCTCCTTCGTGAGATAATCCCCGCAAAGTTCGAGATCTCTACGATCTACACCATTTCCTCCGGATCAAAATATTATTTTTGATCCCGAGAAGAGCTTTGATCTCGCTTAGTCGATTTCATTCGCTTGGGCTATTATTTCCCTCGTGAAATAACCCCTTTTTACTGTGTAGATTTTTCATCGGATCGGATCACGCGGCGGTCCACGGACAGAACAGAGTCCCCGACACAGGCAAAGACACCCAAGCAAGCGAGGACCCGATAAACGGATCCCGCATTTATTTAAGGTGAAAAAGTTGTAATTTTTTATTCTTTTTTTCATTGTAAGCAGCCTTATAAAAAGGTGAATTTTCTTTGAGTTCATTTGTAAAACCATAAAGGTATAATGAGTTCAGTAATGAAAAAGATCCCGACTTTTCCCGCGAACAATAAGTAGTTATAAAATTTTGTCCAAATTTTTTTTCCAGAACTATGAGCTATGAAACTTTAATAAATGGGTATAAAACTAGAATAAGTAGTTACAAAACCTGAATAATTAGTTATAAAATTTTGTACAAAAATTTTTCCTGAACTATGAGCTACAAAACTCCATTAACTGGGTATAAAATTGGCATAAGTAGTTACAAAACATGAATAAGGAGTTACAAAATTTTGTACAAAATTTTTCAGAACTATGAGCTACAAAACTCCATTAACCGAGTATAAAATTAGCATAAGTAGTTACAAAATCTGAATAAGGAGTTACAAAATTTTGTGCAAAAATTTTAACTATGAGCTATGAAACTTTAATAACATGGTACAAAAGTAAGCTAAAGAGTTACCAAACATGAATAAGTAGTTACAAAAGTCTATAAGCTACAAAACTCCATTAACTGGTATAAAATTGGGATAAGTAGTTACAAAATTTTGTACAAATTTTTTCAGAACTATGAGCTACAAAACTCCATTAACTGGTATAAAATTGGCATAAGTAGTTACAAAACATGAATAAGGAGTTATAAAATTTTGTACAAAATTTTTTCCGAACTATGAGCTACAAAACTACATTAACTGGGTATAAAACTGGCATAAGTAGTTACAAAACATGAATAAGGAGTTACGAAATTATTTTTATAAAACTATCAAACTCCAATAACTAGGTACAAAAATGGTTTCATCACACTCATCATGGCACAAGCAATTTTTTTCTGTGTTTCATCACACTCATCACTGCACCAGCAATATCAAATTCACCACAATTGAGTAAGGAATTACAAAACCAGGAGAGAAATGCTATTGAGCTACAATTCAACCGATTTCGAATCGAGCTACAATTCAACTGCTTCTTCAGATGTACACAAAAGGAGATATAACATCCGATTGAATTATAACACAACAAAAGCAAAATAAAACTTCCAAAAATATGTGAATTACATAGTCCGAATCGCTTTTACAATCGCCACAAATACGGTGAATCACGTGCATACAAGAGAGCCGCACAAAACTTTGCTCAGACTTTGCACAACTGCTTGTGTGATTGTTATCGACGCTTTTAACAATGCTGCTAATGAATTCAATCATAAAGATCCCGCAATCTAAGGTTCTCGTGATTTAGAAAAAAATAATTATGATATAGAAAATCACTTCGAAAAAAAAATGAGAATTACAATAGAAATGCCTTAAACACATATGGCCCTTGTTGAGGAGCAGCAACTGGCACAAGTTCATGGTGCTCTAATTTCCCCAGCGTCCAATTACTCTCTAATTACTAAACAATTTCCAAGCAAAAGCTTTCTCATATTCTTTGAAAATAAACATCATACTTTGTTTTTAGAAGGAATACTTGACATAAAAATGTCATGACACAATCTAATGTTGAGTGACGGTAATTTTCGATTAAGTTTGAAAGAGAGTTTCCTTTCATTTATTTGGATCATGACACAATCGATGTCTTGTGGCGACCGGCGATCTTGTGAGAGGCTAGGGGCGGTCTTAGAAGGGCGGACGGATGGCGACAATGTGGGGCTCGGGCGGATGAGAGGGGATGAGAAATTAGTCCGATGGTCAGCCGAGTAAGCCGAGCAAGGCGGCGGCGAGGGTGATGGCGGGCCACGGGGGTGGATGGCATGTGATACAAATAGAAGCACAAATGGCGTGGATGACATCTGATCCTGAACCAGATACCAAAGTTTCCTCCTTTCCAATCTTTTGTTCCTTAATATCATCACCCTCAACTTCCACTCCCTCTAACCGGCATCGGAGTTTTCTTTTCTCCACCATGCCTTCCAAAGCTTCATCCTTTCTAATATCTAATTCCTTCTACTTCCTTACCCTCTTCAACTTTCATATCAGATCCTGATCCGTTCTCTTCACTCAATTTTTCATCATCATTAACTAAATCCTCCTCCTCCTTTGCCCTAGTTTCCTCGTTCTCCAACTTCGACTTTGGATCCAACTTCTTTCCCTCGGCGTTGAGATCTCCATCGGAGTGGTCGCCGGAATCTCCGTTCACAATCACAAAAGATCCACCGACCACCCCTCCATTGCCCTTATGCTTTGAGATTCAGGAGGCTGGATAGGGCAAAGGCCCGAGGCGTGGATGGGGGCCATGGTTGATGTTGCGAACCAGTCTTGGATGGCCCGTGGTAAAATTTTAATGCGAGGCCAAGAAGCCCGAAGCCAACTTATGAGAAGTCTTGGAGTGGGGGTCCGGTGGGGGCCGCCAGCGGCAATGATTTCTTAGGTGATGAAATTTAGTGAGAAATGAGAAGGGGGAAAATGGGTGACATTTTTGAGGGGGGATGAAAATTTTGAACGGAGGGCTCAGATGGATTTGAGGATGTGTAAATGGACTACCGGGATTATGATCCTTAGAGGCACCCTAGTGAGTCACCTTAGATCCATTTTACCCTATATATATATATATATATATATATATATATATATATATATATATATATATATATATATATATATATATATATATATATATATATATATATATATATATATATATATATATAGAAATATCCCATGAACTTAAGTTCATAATGAATAGTGCCTGACTTTTCTAACCACTCATCTTGCTTTGGGATCCGTGAAAGATATAAAGTTTCACTTTGAGATTTGTGCATCACAAATCTCAAGACAAGATGAGTGGATAAAAAGTTGGTGCACCATCGCTAGCGACATTTTGTGTGTGTCTCGCCACGAAGCGAGACATTTGATGTGTCTCGCAACTAGCGAGACACTTGTGTGTGTCTCGCCACGAAGCGAGACATTTGATGTGTCTCGCAACTAGCGAGACACTTGTGTGTGTCTCGCCACGAAGCGAGACATTTGATGTGTCTCGCAACTAGCGAGACACTTGTGTGTGTCTCGCCACGAAGCGAGACATTTGATGTGTCTCGCAACTAGCGAGACACTTGTGTGTGTCTCGCCACGAAGCGAGACATTTGATGTGTCTCACAGCATGAGATTTTGTGTGTGTCTCGCCACGAAGCGAGACATTTGATGTGTCTCACAGCATGACATTTTGTGTGTGTCTCGCCACGAAGCGAGACATTTGATGTGTCTCGCAACTAGCGAGACACTTGTGTGTGTCTCGCCACGAAGCGAGACATTTGATGTGTCTCGCAACTAGCGAGACACTTGTGTGTGTCTCGCCACGAAGCGAGACATTTGATGTGTCTCACAGCATGAGATTTTGTGTGTGTCTCGCCACGAAGCGAGACATTTGATGTGTCTCACAGCATGACATTTTGTGTGTGTCTCGCCACGAAGCGAGACATTTGATGTGTCTCACAGCATGAGATTTTGTGTGTGTCTCGCCACGAAGCGAGACATTTGATGTGTCTCGCAACTAGCGAGACACTTGTGTGTGTCTCGCCACGAAGCGAGACATTTGATGTGTCTCACAGCATGACATTTTGTGTGTGTCTCGCCACGAAGCGAGACATTTGATGTGTCTCGCAACTAGCGAGACACTTGTGTGTGTCTCGCCACGAAGCGAGACATTTGATGTGTCTCGCAACTAGCGAGACACTTGTGTGTGTCTCGCCACGAAGCGAGACATTTGATGTGTCTCACAGCATGAGATTTTGTGTGTGTCTCGCCACGAAGCGAGACATTTGATGTGTCTCGCAACTAGCGAGACACTTGTGTGTGTCTCGCCACGAAGCGAGACATTTGATGTGTCTCGCAACTAGCGAGACACTTGTGTGTGTCTCGCCACGAAGCGAGACATTTGATGTGTCTCGCAACTAGCGAGACACTTGTGTGTGTCTCGCCACGAAGCGAGACATTTGATGTGTCTCACAGCATGACATTTTGTGTGTGTCTCGCCACGAAGCGAGACATTTGATGTGTCTCGCAACTAGCGAGACACTTGTGTGTGTCTCGCCACGAAGCGAGACATTTGATGTGTCTCGCAACTAGCGAGACACTTGTGTGTGTCTCGCCACGAAGCGAGACATTTGATGTGTCTCGCAACTAGCGAGACACTTGTGTGTGTCTCGCCACGAAGCGAGACATTTGATGTGTCTCGCAACTAGCGAGACACTTGTGTGTGTCTCGCCACGAAGCGAGACATTTGATGTGTCTCGCAACTAGCGAGACACTTGTGTGTGTCTCGCCACGAAGCGAGACATTTGATGTGTCTCGCAACTAGCGAGACACTTGTGTGTGTCTCGCCACGAAGCGAGACATTTGATGTGTCTCGCAACTAGCGAGACACTTGTGTGTGTCTCGCCACGAAGCGAGACATTTGATGTGTCTCGCAACTAGCGAGACACTTGTGTGTGTCTCGCCACGAAGCGAGACATTTGATGTGTCTCGCAACTAGCGAGACACTTGTGTGTGTCTCGCCACGAAGCGAGACATTTGATGTGTCTCGCAACTAGCGAGACACTTGTGTGTGTCTCGCCACGAAGCGAGACATTTGATGTGTCTCGCAACTAGCGAGACACTTGTGTGTGTCTCGCCACGAAGCGAGACATTTGATGTGTCTCGCAACTAGCGAGACACTTGTGTGTGTCTCGCCACGAAGCGAGACATTTGATGTGTCTCGCAACTAGCGAGACACTTGTGTGTGTCTCGCCACGA
Source organism: Asparagus setaceus (assembly GCA_012295165.1). Classification (NCBI taxonomy): domain Eukaryota; kingdom Viridiplantae; phylum Streptophyta; class Magnoliopsida; order Asparagales; family Asparagaceae; genus Asparagus; species Asparagus setaceus. The sequence continues at coordinate 67,152,897 of CM022702.1, forward strand.
AGCGAGACATTTGATGTGTCTCGCAACTAGCGAGACACTTGTGTGTGTCTCGCCACGAAGCGAGACATTTGATGTGTCTCGCAACTAGCGAGACACTTGTGTGTGTCTCGCCACGAAGCGAGACATTTGATGTGTCTCGCAACTAGCGAGACACTTGTGTGTGTCTCGCCACGAAGCGAGACACTTGATGTGTCTCGCAACTAGCGAGACACTTGTGTGTGTCTCGCCACGAGCGAGACACTTGATGTGTCTCGCAACTAGCGAGACACTTGTGTGTGTCTCGCCACGAGCGAGACACTTGATGTGTCTCGCAACTAGCGAGACACTTGTGTGTGTCTCGCCACGAGCGAGACACTTGATGTGTCTCGCAACTAGCGAGACACTTGTGTGTGTCTCGCCACGAGCGAGACACTTGATGTGTCTCGCAACTAGCGAGACACTTGTGTGTGTCTCGCCACGAGCGAGACACTTGATGTGTCTCGCAACTAGCGAGACACTTGTGTGTGTCTCGCCACGAGCGAGACACTTGATGTGTCTCGCAACTAGCGAGACACTTGTGTGTGTCTCGCCACGAGCGAGACACTTGATGTGTCTCGCAACTAGCGAGACACTTGTGTGTGTCTCGCCACGAGCGAGACACTTGATGTGTCTCGCAACTAGCGAGACACTTGTGTGTGTCTCGCCACGAGCGAGACACTTGATGTGTCTCGCAACTAGCGAGACACTTGTGTGTGTCTCGCCACGAGCGAGACACTTGATGTGTCTCGCAACTAGCGAGACACTTGTGTGTGTCTCGCCACGAGCGAGACACTTGATGTGTCTCGCAACTAGCGAGACACTTGTGTGTGTCTCGCCACGAGCGAGACACTTGATGTGTCTCGCAACTAGCGAGACACTTGTGTGTGTCTCGCCACGAGCGAGACACTTGATGTGTCTCGCAACTAGCGAGACACTTGTGTGTGTCTCGCCACGAGCGAGACACTTGATGTGTCTCGCAACTAGCGAGACACTTGTGTGTGTCTCGCCACGAGCGAGACACTTGATGTGTCTCGCAACTAGCGAGACACTTGTGTGTGTCTCGCCACGAGCGAGACACTTGATGTGTCTCGCAACTAGCGAGACACTTGTGTGTGTCTCGCCACGAGCGAGACACTTGATGTGTCTCGCAACTAGCGAGACACTTGTGTGTGTCTCGCCACGAGCGAGACACTTGATGTGTCTCGCAACTAGCGAGACACTTGTGTGTGTCTCGCCACGAGCGAGACACTTGATGTGTCTCGCAACTAGCGAGACACTTGTGTGTGTCTCGCCACGAGCGAGACACTTGATGTGTCTCGCAACTAGCGAGACACTTGTGTGTGTCTCGCCACGAGCGAGACACTTGATGTGTCTCGCAACTAGCGAGACACTTGTGTGTGTCTCGCCACGAAGCGAGACACCTTGATGTGTCTCGCAACTAGCGAGACACTTGTGTGTGTCTCGCCACGAGCGAGACACTTGATGTGTCTCGCAACTAGCGAGACACTTGTGTGTGTCTCGCCACGAGCGAGACACTTGATGTGTCTCGCAACTAGCGAGACACTTGTGTGTGTCTCGCCACGAGCGAGACACTTGATGTGTCTCGCAACTAGCGAGACACTTGTGTGTGTCTCGCCACGAGCGAGACACTTGATGTGTCTCGCAACTAGCGAGACACTTGTGTGTGTCTCGCCACGAGCGAGACACTTGATGTGTCTCGCAACTAGCGAGACACTTGTGTGTGTCTCGCCACGGCGAGACACCTTGATGTGTCTCGCAACTAGCGAGACACTTGTGTGTGTCTCGCCCGCGGCGAGACACCTTGATGTGTCTCGCAACTAGCGAGACACTTATTTGTGCCCGCCAAAGGCGAGACCCGAATACTTGAAACGAGCTCGAAGGGTCTAAATCAATGCTGGTGGGGCCCACTTGACTTTATCAGCAGAGATGTTCAAATACTTTAATGTGCGGTTACCGCGAAGATCGCCCACTAGGCGTGATTCTAGGGCATTTAATCGTGCCTAAAAGCGGAAAACCGTTACAACGGTGAAGGCGACAACGCCTCGCTAGTCGTGAGGCGACCCATCTGCCTGCGTCGCCCGTGAGGCAACCTACACCGCCGCCGGTTAGCGAGGCGACTTAGCGTGACGCAGACTCGGTAGCGCTAGCGCAAATTTCTGCACTTATGACACTTATGTTTCAAGAGGGCACGCTTCCCAAAGACTATAAATACCCTCCTACGTTCACTTGGAAGTGCGGCTATCGAAGGGGCAATCGAGATCCAAGCTTCGGAGTTCAAGAACACGATCCACACGGAGATTCCTCGAGTTTAAGCCTTGACTTATTCTTGAGAAGAGTAGATATCTTACCTTGCTAAGATATTTGCTGAAGTTCTTGTTTCCTTTGCGAAGCATCAACTAAACCCCGTCGATTCGACGATCGCTGCTCGGTGGTCCACGGATTACGCGTCCCCGGCACAGGCAAAGTCCCACAAAAATAGGAGATCTACACTTGTAGTATCTTTTGTTCGAGTTTGTGAGAGAGTTATTCAAATTTCTTTGTAACTGAAAATTAAAGTGTAATTTTCTTAAGTTTTGCAATGGAAACGACAAAGAAATCAACTTTCAACTCAAACACGATGGCGACCACAGTGGGAGCCAACGGTCTCAAGCCCGAGATCGTTGTGTCGCAGCCTTGCAGCGATCAGGCCGACCTCATGGACGATGGACTGGATTACATCTTCGATCAAGCCAAGTTCGAAGAATATCTCTCCTCTTCCTCATCAAAGTCCTCTTCATCCCGCAAACATCGGAGGATCTCATCCCCTAAGAGGGAGGTTCGTTCTGTTGAGATGCGCAACGATTTTTGTTCGCTTGCGACAGAGGCGATTTCCCCTCTCAACAAGATCTCAAGCGATCGGCGAAGAGCTTCGCCAAAGACGACGTCAAAAGATGGCCCGTCAGTTCGCCAAGGCTCTGGAGTCGACGGATGGAGTTCACTATCAGACGAACTCACGTGATCAAAGGCGTCAACAAACTACAGCGCTTCAACCCGTCAGCACTTCTGCCAAGGAAGAATGGGTTCTCGTCAAAAGGACCCAATTGACAAGGAAGGAGCGCGCTCAAAAGCGCCGTGCACGCTTTGCTCGAGCACGTGCTGTTGTTCGCAAGGCACAAGAGCCGAAATCAACCCAGCAATCGGCTCAAAATCGCCAAGCATGGATCCCGAAGTCGACATCAAAATCGGCTCAAGAGTCTGCCTCGCCAACAACATTCAGTAGAGCGGTGTAAAGCGCCTCGCGCCCGGCGAACGGTCCGAATTGCCTCGTCAGCAATGGCGGTGTAAAGCGCCTCGCGCCCGGCGAAACGATGCGAGCTGCCTCGTCAGCAATGGCGTGTAAGCATCTCAGCCAGCGAACGGCAGCTACCTGCGCCAACGGCGGCGATCCTCTATGCCTTGACAAAAAATGGGCTTTTCCGCCCCTTTCTTCCACTTTTCCGGCTGAGGCATCAACTGTTAAGTCTGGAAATCCGTCAACTTCGGTGTTCAGTCGCCTTGGTCCACAATTGAGAACCAAAGTCAAAACACCGGTAATGGAACGTTTGGGTCACCCGATCCATAAACAACGACAGGTTGGGGGCCGTACCCAAATTCCAAGTGATGTTCAGAAATGTGCCGAGCCATTTGACGCAACTCAAACTGAAAGAATTCCTGTTGCGTCTCGTTTGAGCATCCCTAAGGGGGTCCGCGAGTTTGCTGATAAAGACAAAACGAAGCGTGTGATTCGCAGAGTCACCAAAGGCGATCAAATGCTTGTTATTCATGCAGAAGAAACTTCCAATAGTCGACGTCCCCAAAAGAAGACGTGTTCTCAAGTTAAGGACAACGTTACACTTGGGGGTGGAAGTGCAATTTGTAAAGACCCACACCAACCACATCATCAGGCTGGGGGTGGCAACACACGAAAGAGAATGATTGATGAAATAGGTTGTTCTTGTTCGTGTGCACAATTGATTAAGACATGGTTATCAGGATGTGCCTGTTCTGAGTCGAACGCTCACCCACAAAGAGCTTCAGTATTCAAATGGCTTTCCCTGTCAGCAACAGAAGATCTGAAGCCACAGTCAAGACGACGTCGAAGAAGAAAGAGATCATCCATCCAATTTGATGATTTTCCCGAAGTGACTATCAACATGGTGAACAAAGGGAAAGGACCAGCAATGGATGCAGATCCTGACTTCACTCCTGGAGGAAAGATCGGGCCTCAAATTTCTCAGAGAATGTCTCGGTTGCAATTGCGAGCTACCCAACGCATCGACTATAGAAGGATGCATGAGGAAGAGTCATCTGAAGATGAAGCTTCTGACAGCAATTCGGCGATAGCTTCCGATGACACAATGTCAAGTATTGGTCGCCATCCCAGAGAAGCTTTTACCATTACTATCGATGTCCTGGCTCAAATGTTACAAGAAGCATTAGCCAAGCAAAGAGAAGAGCTTAAGGCCGAAATGAGAACAGAGATGGAGCTAGCCATGCAACAGATGAGGGAGTTGCAAACCCATACAGTTACACAACACAGGTCAGTCAACATCACGAATCCGATCAACAAGGTGGAGCTACCCACCATAACGCCCATAATGTCGAAGACAGCGATTCGGAGATTGATGAACACATTTACGCTGATCAACCTCCAAAGAAAGCTGCATCTGGTGCTCAAGGTGGAAATGGTCCAATTCTTCCTATTGGAAGTAATCCAAAATAAGGGGAGGATGATGGCGAAAGGATGAAAGAGCTTGAAAATAAAATCAATGCTTTGATGTCCGTACAGGAAGTCAAAAGGACTGGTATCCCGTGTCCGTATCCTAGAGAGTGGGATTCAATTCCTTACCCGCCGAAATTCAATTTGATCAACTTCACGCCATTTGACGGAAGAGGGTCACCTACACAACACCTGATTTACTTCAAATCACATTTGGGGGTGATCTCAGGAAATGAGCCTTTGATGATTCGGTCATTCGTTGGTACCCTTCGCGGGGCTGCCTTCGATTGGTATCGAAGACTCAAGGCCGGGAGTATTAATTGCTGGGAGGACATGGAAAGCTTGTTCCTCAGCAACTTCTTCGATGACGACACCGAAGTCTCGATTGGAACCCTTTTGGATGAAAAACAGAAGAATGGGGAGACAATTGACACTTTCGTTAAGCGTTTCCTCAATAAGGCCATAAACTGCAAAGATCCAATTACCGAGGAATTCATATTGCGGACGTGCCACAATAATCTTTCTATTGATCTGTTGGAAGTCATGGGGGTCGTCCCACCAACTACATGGAAAGATCTGAAAATACGAGGAGAACAAGCCGAACGTTTCCTCAGAAGGAAGAAAGCTGAAAGAGGTAAAATGACGGCTGACCCCTCAGAAGTAAATTTTTCCTCTCGTAATAGAGGAAAGGCGTCTGTGACTGCTGTTAGTCAAACGTCGCAACAACGACCGCGCCAAAAAGCTTCTAAATCAGAATTCCACAGGACATACTCTTTCAGAGACGAAGAAGTTCCAATCATCTTCAAATATCTCCTTGATAACAACAAAATCAAGTTGCCTCCGATTACAAATCAAGAGGAGGTTGACAAGACTTCGGACCCTAAATACTGTGCGTACCACAGGAGGATCCTCTATCCTACTAAGGATTGCTTAGCTCTCAAGGCCATCATCCAAGCCTTGGTCGAAGCCGGCGTCTTAACGCCGAAATAAGCCGAATGAGAAATTCCTCCGATGAGTACAAGAGGTTAAACTGCTTCTCCTTCTTACTCCAATAAGAATATGAGTATAAACTATTCTAAATGAATGCAACCCTATTTTGCAAAGAAAGCTGGGGGTGGATAATCCATGAACGAGAGGTCCACTTCCACATTGAGCGATCAAACCTTCCTACAGTTAGGATTGTCTCCAAATTTCTATCATGGTCAAACCTTCCTACAGTTAGGACCATGGTCAAAACCCCCTCTCGATTCCTTCCATGAACGAGAGGTCCATTTTCAGGTTGAGCAATCAAACCTTCCTACAGTAAGGATTGTATCAAAATTCCTATTCTGGTCAAACCTTCCTACAGTTAGGACCACGGTCAAAACCCCCTCTCGATTCCTTCCATGAACGAGAGGTCCATTTTCAGGTTGAGCAATCAAACCTTCCTACAGTAAGGATTGTCTCAAAATTCCTATCCTGGTCAAACCTTCCTACAGTTAGGACCACGGTCAAAATCCCTTCTCGATTCCTTCCATGAACGAGAGGTCCACTTCCAGATTGAGCGATCAAACTTTCCGACAGTAAGGATCGTCTCCAAATTTCTATCCTGGTCAAACCTTCATACAGTTAGGACCACGGTCAAAACCCCCTCTCGATTCCTTCCATGAACGAGAGGTCCACTTCCAGGTTGAGCAATCAAACCTTCCTACAGTAAGGATTGTCTCAAAATTCCTATCCTGGTCAAACCTTCCTACAGTTAGGACCACGGCCAAAACCCCCTCTCAATTCCTTCCATGAATGAGAGGTCCATTTTCAGATTGAGCGATCAAACCTTCCGACAGTTAGGATTGTCTCAAAATTCCTATCCTGGTCAAACCTTCCTACAGTTAGGACCATAATCAAAATCCCCTCTTGATTCCTTTTTTGAATGAGAGGTCTACTCCAATAACAGGGTTCGTTTTCGCCCCAAGAGAAGACACAACGGGTTCGTTTTCGCCCCAAGAGAAGACACAATTCCAAACTGTCTCGGCAATTCTAACGCTCAAGGCAGTATATTCAAGACAAATTGGTTCCGTATTCCATAAAGAAGCTTTCCTGGAAATCTGATATTCAGAAAACCAGATGACGCTTTTTCTCTGAATGACTCTCAAGGCATTCAATCACAACCCAAATGATGACTTTCAAGATGAAGATGATTAGTCCAAAATTGACTTCGACATTTCAACCAATTCAAATACAAATGCAACAGTTATTGAACTCAGAACATGGTCAGCGACGTCGCGTAGCCAGGGTTCGGAAACTGAAGTAAAACATGGGCCTCTTCTATAAAGTTCAACATTGAACAGAAGCAAGGCGCATCTTATCCAAAGTATTCCAGACCCCTCGATAAAATACAGAGGAGTCTGAAAACTTTGGAGGGGGTATCTGTAGGCATCAAAAATTGCTGAAGAACCTCAAATATGACTAAATTATGAGAAGATCGAAGGACAACGTCGTCGAAATCTCAAGAAGTCAACACAGGGGAAGATTGTGTCTCGCTACAGTGCGAGACACTTGGTTGTGCCTCGCCATGAGCGAGACACTTGCTTGTGTCTCGCTGTTAGCGAGACACTTGTGTGTGTCTCGCCACGAGCGAGACACCTTGATGTGTCTCGCTGTTAGCGAGACACTTGTGTGTGTCTCGCCACGAGCGAGACACCTTGATGTGTCTCGCAACTAGCGAGACACTTACTTGTGCTCGCCAAAGGCGAGACCCGAATACTTGAAACGAGCTCGAAGGGTCTAAATCAATCTTTGGTGGGGCCCACTTGACTTTATCGCAGAGACGTTCAAATACTTTAATGTGCGGTTACATGAAGATACGCCCACTAGGCGTGATTCTAGGGCATTTAATCGTGCCTAAAAGCGGAAAACCGTTACAACGGTGAAGGCGACCTTTGCCTCGCTAGTCGGCGAGGCGCTTATACCGCCGCCGCCAACAGGCAACCTACACCGCCGCTAAGCGAGGCACTTGGCGCAAAGGTACTGAGCCAGCTAATCGCAAATTTCTGCACTTATGACACTTATATTTACGAAGAGGGCACGTTTCCCAAAGACTATAAATACCCTTCTACGCCCACTTCAAGTGGGGTCGGCTATCGAAAGGGGCAATCGAGATCCAAGCTTGGGAGTTCAAGAACACGATCCACATGGAGATTCCTCGAGTTTAAGCCTTGACTTATTCTTGAGAAGAGTAGATATCTTACCTTGCTAAGATATTTCTTTGAAGTTCTTGTTTCCTTTGCGAAGCATCAACTAAACCCCGCCGATTCGACGATCGCCGCCGATGGTCCACGGATACGCTGGCCCCCGACGTGCAAAGTCCCACAAAAATAGGAGATCTACACTTGTAGTATCTTTTGTTCGAGTTTGTGAGAGAGTTATTCAAATTTCTTTGTAACTGAAAATTAAGGTGTAATTTTCTTAAGTTTTGCAATGGAAATGACAAAGAAATCAACTTTCAACTCAAACAAGGACCTACCCCCCCTCCTCCCAAATCCTATGCTCAAGCCGCCAGGAGCGCTAAAGGCACAGGCTTTGTGAGATCTCATGCCTCAGATGTGGCGTCATTTGCTCAGCTTCCTCGTACGGGTGCTAATATCCTTTGTGGGTCTCGAGAAGGCATGCCTTCTTTCACTTTTGCTAATGCAGACCTGCCTGCAGTGGAAGATCTCTATACCAACGCACTAGTTATGAAGTTCCATGGCAGCCGCCCCTCTTTGGAAGTCAGCCACAGAGAAATTCTCAGTTGGGGGCTTGAAAAACCATTCTCTATCGGGCCTCTCACCTCCCACTCCTTCTTACTGAGATTTCAGGACTCTAAGGATCTCATTAGAGTTCTCACTAGACCATCTTCTATCCTCACTACATTTCCATACAAAATTTTTGGTGGCACAGTCTATGCCACATCATAGAAGACTCTTGCTACGTGCCGGTATGGATCTCGCTACCTCGGCTTCCTTTGCAATGCTTCATTCCAGAATTTCTTGAAGCAGTGGCCAGCAAGATTGGCCGCTTCCTTTGTTTTGACAAAGCAACGTCTACCCTAGCCCGCCCTAGTGCAGCAAGATTTTGTGTGGAAATGGATCTCAGGAAACCACCGCCACCATTTATTTGGATTGGTCTATTTGACGGGTTGAAACAACCAGTCATCTATGATAAATTACCAAGATATTGTGGTGGTTGTCAAATTCAAGGCCATGTGATGGCGGATTGTCCCAAGGGTCATAGGGAGACCAACCCACATTCAGATGCTACTCGGCAAAAGCTCTCCAAAGTATGCTCAAATCCTGTTCGACGATATGCCTCAATGCATTCGTCGAACACTCTGCAGTACCCCAGCAACTCTCATGTCGCATATGACATCTCACATCAGTCTCAACAACTCAATTCCACAATTTCACCAGCTCCTGGCTCTGCCTTAGGCCATTCCCAACCAGCTCAAGCTATGGTCGATGCTCCTAATCATCTCCCTATTCAGGAAGCAGCCACCTCTACAGATCTTAATGCTCTCCCCTCTAACCCAACCATCAATCCTCCACCAGAAAATCCTACTCACTTTGTCCACCCTAACACCCCTCACAAATCCCCCTCGCTGCATAATTCCAACCGCAACCGAGATATCCAGAATCGGAAATTAGTTGCATTTGAATTATCTTCAGACTATCCCCAATCTAATCTTGAAGCAAACGAATCTCTCGGGGACGCAGTCAATAGACAAGTGTCCATTCTTGAACAAGTGCACATCAGTGCGCCATCTAAATCGAATCCCAATCCAGGTGAAGACCACCATTCAAATGCTGATCCCTCCCCTACTTCAAACAACTCCCCTGTCATCCCTCATCCAACTACCTCACCTCCCAATCTTGCTCTAGTTCCTCTCAATTCAGATGAATGCACCTCTCAAACTTCAGGTCCTCCAGGGTTTAGTAGCATAAATACCGACTTCAAGGAGGTAAACCTAGACAACGAAGATAGCTCTTCACAATCCTCTGGCCCTCCGGGATTTAGCATCAAGATACCCAAGACAAAGAAGACACATTCAAGTAAAGGAGGGACTATTTTCAGTCACAGAACTCATTTGAAGCATTTTGCTACTTCTAAGAAAACTTCTGCCACCTCCAAGCGAGATAATCCTAACTCAACTCCTTTTTTACCTATTAATTCTCTCAGTTCAGACGACTTCGCTTCTATCGCTTCAAACTGCGGTATTAAGCTTCCTCTGTCCTCTGACGCTTTTGCCAGATTGAAGGCACTTGAGATAGAAAGATCTAGAGCTGGTCGGTAATCCTTTGCTCAGGGACTTTTCTTTGGTTGGGTGGTGTTGAGCTACCCTATTATATTTAATTATCTTATTAGTAGTGTTTAGTGACTTATAATGTTGCTAATGTTTTTTCTTTTTCTTTTCTTCTTTTTTCTCTTTTCGATCTGAGCTCTTAGTTCTCTTCTTTTGAACTATAAGCTCATTTCTTTTTGTGTATGATTGTTTATTGTTTTATCTATATATATATATATATATATATATATATATATATATATATATATATATATATATATATATATATATATATATATATATATATATATATATATGAGTAGGGCTTCTTGCCCTACTTTTCCCTAAAAAATGACTTTTATTCTTATAATATAAAGAGTTTTTATAACCCCTAAACTAAGGGGTTTCTGATATTTTAAAAGTTAGGAGGTTATCTTATAATCATTCAAAATTAAGGGGTTTTCTGAAATTTAACCCTTGTTATTCTTGTCATTTCCTCATCAATGCTCCACTCTTGAAAGCAACCTTATAGAGTTATAATCATTGAGAAGGAATTAAAACCATAAATTATGACATGTTGTTATGAGACAAATTAGCGTCTAATTGTCAGAACCAAATTCTTAACTATGTAACAAATTAGCATCTAGCAGGCGATCGATAGTCAATCCCAAGTACAATAGGAATCCAACTTCCAAAGCACATGGCAAATTAAAAGTTATAGTAATAGCCGTGTTTATTTTTTTGACATTTGTAGACATGCTGATTGATTATTTTCATCCGATATCTTCGACGGTTAAACCACTGTCATTTAACCACATTCATGTTTTAGAAATTATAGATGTTTGTATGTAATTAAGATGCATAGTGTTACCTACAATTGACACACTTAAAACATGGTATGTCATACAAATAACGCTCTCAATTTGCATTAGGCATGATGTTGGCAGCAAGTTTTCAGTAGTACCTACCAAAGTAATCACAAGTTAGTTTCTTCTCTTGGGCCCTATGTTGAGTGGGCTTCCGTTGAGTGTTGAATGCCAATTTGGCCAGCTCAGTGAAAGCATACGGCAACAAACAAATGTCATAAGATAATTTATTCACAAGTAAAATAACTATATAATCACTAAGTTGTAAGATTAAATGACGTTATACTGCGGTATAAGAATTAGGTGACAATAGAACTGATTCTATGGCTCTACTTTTCCATATAAGGAAAAACCTATGAGCATTGTCGTGTTATTTGCAAATATTAGGGGACTAATTGGTTCACATCGAGTAAACCAACCGAGCCGACCAAATTTTAACGATTTGGTTCGGTTTTAAAATATGTATCGGTCAGTTTCGTTTGAGAAGGTTTTAATCCAAACTAATTGAACCGACCGCTTTCTTAATTGTTGAGAATGTACTCTTTCTTTCTTTTTGTTAGTCCACTAATTCCCTTCTCTTTTTTTGCTTAAATTGTTTACTAATTCAATTAATTTACATCGTTCTTTTGTTGATCCCTAAATAGACATTTTTTTTGCACCAAATTCTTTGACATTTTTTTCTTGCACCAAATTCTTAACATGGGTCTTTCTTTTGGACAAAAAGAGTCATTTTTCTTAATTTACCGAGTCCAATTCAGAACTAAATAAAGCAAACTGAACTAACTAAACTAATTTCGATCGGTTCAATTCAATTTTAAATATAGAATAGTTTGGCCCGGTTTTATCAAAGTTACTCAAAATTGATCGAACCAGACCGTTTGCTCACCCCAAGCTGGAGGCTGCAATGCGGTCGGTTCATCTAGTCAATGTGCTAGTCCTTTATTATTATTATTATTATTATGTCAATGTGCTAGTTCTTTATTATTACTATTATGTCAATGTGCTAGTCCTTTATTATCATTATTATTATGTCAATGTGCTAGTCCTTTATTATTATCAATTATATATTTTTTTAATAAAAGTGCTAGTACTTTGTTACTTCCTGAAATCTTGTAGTTAATTGCATATAAACCTCTTGTAGCATCATTGTTAAACTTATTACCTCTTTTGTTTTACTTTTACAGATAGATTCATTGAGTGATATATATTTTATAGTTTTTTTACAGAGGCAGGGACAAGCCCAGGGGCCAACGAGGACAATGACCACTCGAAGACTTTGACCTAAGCATGATATGTTTAGCTTTGAAAATGTTAGTCATACAACTGAGATTTGACATTTGAGTTAACCAGAGCATATCATACCATTGAGTTGACTCGGTCAAATAGGTACGCAATTTAAATTTCTAAAGTGTGAGATATTCGCACTCAACATAAAACACGGTCAAGACCCATGGACTTGACTTGAAAGCCTAGATAGAACAGTAAATGTCCATAACAGTTGAACTCATCAGTTCAGTTATTATGCCCACACTCTAAGCCGACCTGATTTTATGGCGCTCTGCCTAATTAGAGGTAATTGATTCTTATCATATCTTATCTTCCACATATAATGTGAGGGGATATTGATCAGATACTCAATCTTTCTAGTTGATAACTTTCATAACTTACCATATCTACACATATGTCTCATGTACCATCCTACGCCAATGAGGTATTGCCACGTAGATCTACTTGCATGCCAAGTAACTGCCATCACAACCTCAGCCGTTAGGATGATGACACTTGTAGATGCGGATCTGCCCCGGACAATTGGTATAAATACACCTCTTACCTATGTACTTGTTTGGATTAGCCCCTAGTGAATGGAAGTTAAGTGAATATAGGATTAGTGAAGTTAGAGGAAGTTAAGATAATATACAAAATTTGTTTGTGTATTTAGAAAGAAAAACCAAGGAGAACTTATTTCACCATATTTGGAAAGTTTAATAAAGTGAATGGAAGGTAATGGAATATATATAAATTTACATAAATAATCTTACATGTTATTTCACCTCTTTGGATTTCATCTTGTTATAAGGGTAAAGTTGTCTTTGTGTAATGTTCCTTTTTTTTTTCAAGAGTTCCCTCCTCCTCCTCCATTACACGCTAATTTTTTCGATGGTGGTGGTGGTGGTGGTTGTGTGTGTGTGTGTGTTGGGGGTGGGGGGGGCGCTGTTTCTCATTTTTCCTCCTCCATTATCTTAACTTCTCCATGACTATCTACCTCAAATGAATTCCCCAACAGGGTTAATGTGTCATCCACCTCCCCTTACCTCCCATTACTCCCAATCCAACAAGCCCTAAGGTAAGATGAGACCCAAGACACATACAATCCCAAGGCTCGGTACCGCCAAGCTTCAGTTCATAATTTTTCTCTTCTAAAACCATAACCTAGATTTACCTATTGTTTTGACTTCTTGTCATCAAGAATCTGAGTTAGGCATTGGAAGAGTGTAGGTAGATTGTCCACCATCATCAATCTAACACTTTTTCTGTGTATTTTAGATCGTCATCAATAAGCTCTCGCATCAGATATTAAAGTAGATCACTGAGTCCTAATCCTTGAGTCTATTTTTACAGACTTCATATTGTAAGTTGATTCTCGCATCAACAGAAAATATATAGTATACTCATCTAGAGCCTTGATGCAGATTCTATGCTCAATCAACTGACATTCAGTTGAACTCAAGGACATGTCACATACACCATAATATAATTTAGGGGTTTCACATTAGCCCTTAAATCTTTCATATTTTGAAATTAGTCCCTCAAAGCATTAAATTTGCTATTAGGTCATCTTAGTTTTAGTTGTTTTGAAGTTAGTTTCTTAAATTAAGAGTAGAATTAGCAACTAGAGGGTTAATTTGAAACAACCTATAACAAATGAGGTAATAGCGATATCTATGAGTCAAAAGATTTCCAAGTAAGTTAAGAATTGGGAAATAATAGTGATTTCAACATTTTGAGGGACTAATGTCAAAATATGAAAGACTTAAGAGACTAATATAGAAAAACCCTTAATTAAAATGTATATGTTGGTTATATGTATTATAAAATGCTAACAACTTCGTTGCTCCGATTGAGTACCAAAAGGGTTGGCAAAATTAGTTCCAATGGAAATCTCTTTCACATTCCTGTTTTTAAGGGACAAGGCGGTTGTGAGGGGTTCCACACCTAAAATCCTAAGTTCACTTAGATAAAAGGTTATTTTAGGAAGTATAAATAAGAAGAGGATACGATTGGTTACAACTCTACAACTAACTAAACATGTTTCTTAATTCCAGCACAAATTAAGGTATTTAACCTATTTTTATTTCCTTTAAAATTTAAATAAGTAAACCTATCCAAATTTGATTCATTTTCCTTCCAAAACTGCTCTCATGTCTATAATTTGTACTTGGAATTTTTAGCATCTATCAAACTTTAATCTTCTTTTCTTTCAACTTTAATTATAGATAAGATTACACAAAATGGTTATTTGATTTTTAAGGTCGATTATAAATCAATTATTTATTTCCTTTCTACAATTCTACCTAATTACAGTTTCTGTATAAATAAGATACCATATATTCCTTATTTTCTTAATTTCCTTAATGTTCTCTATTATTTATACAATAAAATTATCCTTAAAAGTAATCAGAAGTTAATTTCTTATAAAAGGTAGGTAAATGGTGGTTTGGGAATAGATACGAATGCAGATTATTAAAAAAAAGGAAAGACACATGTACCCTTCCTATCTTAAAGCCTAACCTTCCATCTTTTTCAATTAAAAAAAATCATTTTATCGAAGCACCAAAGCAAAGCTCTTATAAAATAATCAAAATAGCCTATCCAATTATGGATAAAATGTTAACTCTTCAGCCGACCGTATTTTTGCCTCCATTTTAATATTTAACATTTATTAATTTTAAGTTTACGTTATATTGTTTCTTGATGTGATATTTGAATTGAGTTTTCTTAACTTTTAGCTTTTAAATTATTATTGTAGAGCTTTTGTATTGTCAAATTTGCATAACTTACTAGCTTTTAAATTAGTTTTCTTAACTACTTCGCTTTCATATTGAGTTTTCTTAACTTGTTGGGATAGCGATTTGATTTACGCTAAATCATTTGTATCGCCAAATTTACAACGGATAACTTTTTTAAAATCAACAAAATGGAAGGAATGATCTTAATTTATATCAATTTTGACTTTATTTGCTCCTTCGTTACCACCCCACCTCCCCCCAAAATAAATAAATAAATAAATAAATAAAACACCACCACTACTGACGAACCATTCTAGACTCCTTCCTACTTAGAGGAAGAAATTTTTTTATTTTTGACAAATAGGCCTTTGACTCAGGAGTGTTTCTTTAAAAATAAACCAGAGGAGTACTAAGTTTGAAAGAATAATGCTAGAAGGGTCTGCCTGTAATTCATTAAACTTATAGGTGATGCCACATGCCAAGTTCTTCACAGAAAACCTGCACAATGCTCTCTTACTCAGAAGAAGTATTTCTGTAAAAATAAAACTAGAGGAGTATTGTTAGGTGTAAAAAAGGGTTAATTTCGCTTAATCCTCCTGAACTTTGGGAGCTATGCATATAGTCCTCCTAAGCTTTGTTTGTCTTACATAATTTTTCCGAACTTTGAGGTATCTCACAATCCCCACCACCCAACCCCAACCAAAAAAAAAAACTTTTCTCAACGGGCCCTCCAAAATGTATTTCGAAATTAACTATAATTTTCTTGAGAGATTTTTTTTAAAAAAAACTTTGTAATTTTTCATGTACATGCAATATATCACACCCCCCGCCCCCTTAATTTTTCATTTCCCCCCTCTCTATGCAACTTTATTTATTTGCAAATTACACATAGGCGGGTACAATGAGAAAAGTTCAAAGTTCAAAGGGGTTTTGTGAGACACCGCAAAATTTAGGGGGTTATATGAAATAAATTCATAAACAAAATTTAGGAGGACTAAGGACCACTCTGGAATTACTAGAGCTTATAATAAGTTGCTTATAAAAACAGTTTATAGAAGCAACTTATATAAGCTTTTGAAAATAGCTGTTTGGTAATCAAATATAAAAAACTACATAAAAAACAGTTAAGGTGTTTGGCAGAAATATGCTTAATGATTATTGTTAAAAAATAAAAGATATTTATGATATATAAACTGAAAAAAGCAGAAACTGCTTTTAAAAACATCCTTAAATTGCTTCTAGAGGTACCCTCTTAAAAGCAGAACCAATTTCAATAAACATACCAAATTTTTTTTCACCAAACATCATTATTGTCTGCTTATTGAAAAAAACAAGCCGAAGCCCTCTAAAATAAAATAATACCAAACTGGCCCTAACCCCCAATAGTTTGGGTGTGGGTGGGGGTTATGTGAAATTTTCCCAAAAAAAAGAACGCTGAGGATAATTTTCCGTGTTGTGCCCTTGATACAAGCAATTAATCATTTAATCGGAACCCCATCCCTTAACAAAATTAAGAAACAGTAGTCCCGATTCCATTAGGATGCAAGTTTCCTAAATGATACGTCTCCATAATCAATTGTAGGAATCCCAATCCTAACGCAACACCGAGCCGGAGTCGAGCCCAGACTACGACTCTAGAGTCCATGTTCCAATCCCATATGAAATACGAGACTGCATGTTTCCCAATTAAATGGCTCAGAACCTGGAGTCCTAATCCTACAAGGATTCCGACTCAAGTCCAATCTCCATTCAGAACTATGAGCAAACTTGCTCTCTATAAATACAAACTAACCAACAAAAGAACCGACACCCGAACAAAATTTAAACATGACCCCACAAAACAACCCCAACGATTTCCCGTGCAACTGCTGCAAGAGGAAGTTCAGTACACTTCAGGCTCTCGGCGCGCACCAAAAGGCGCACAAGATCAAACAGATCATTCTGATAAAAAAGAAGCAACTTTCGAGCAGAGCTCGGCACAGCCACGTTGGTCTGTGCGCGTCGTGCATGGGCAGATCGACGTTTGGCCACCAGCTGACCTCCGCAATTGAGCAGGCGTATCTCATGAGGCTCCGGCAGTTGGCTGTGCTGCGACGTAAGAACCACCCTGAGGAGCCTAGCAACGACGATGCGGATTCTGTGAATTTCAGTCGTCAAGAGCCGGAGATAGAGTCGGATGGTTCAGTGTCATCATCATCATCGGAGCGGAAGGAACGCGATTACCTATCATTGTTTTCATGAATTATTTTTCCTTTTTCCACAAAGTACTATGTATTACTTGGCGGTTTTGATTTTACTCTAATATATAAACACCGATTGTATTAGTAGGACTACTCACCTTTATGAATTAATAAATCTGAATTACTTCTTTGTACTTTAATCAAATTCCTTTTTTTTTTTTGCCAGTGAAACGGTTAATTTACTGCTTTCTGTCTCTGATATTGGATGAATTGCTTGTGAATTAGATAGAATATAACAGAAAGTTGAAGTTATGAACTTAATCAATTTCAGTCAATTTATAGTCGGGCCGCTGTATGAGCCAATAGAGCCCACCGGTTCTCTTAGCCCGAAAGTAAAACCATTGTGGCCGATAACACGTGCGTATCACGTGCTGAAGGCCCGTGCAGAAGAAGGCTGCCATCTCATTGATCTCAATCTTCCTCTTCTCATCCTCTCAAATAAAATACGTCTATTTAAAAAAATACAATAAAAAAATAAAAATAAAAATAAAAAATGACTTCCGCAGTCTCTCCGAATCCCCTCTCATTCTTCCCGCCGAAAAGGCTCAAACCCTTGAACAAGCCCGTCTTCGCCTCTTCGACGCAGGGATCATCGCCGACGGACGACGAGCCCGGGCCCACATCGGACCCAATGAAGCTGGCCCTAGCCAAGGCCGAGGCTTACAAGAAAGCCAAGAGCTCTGCTCCGGATCCGGTCACCGATGGTGATGATAAGGGAAATGACGATCCTGTTAAGCTCGCCATGGAGAGAGCTAAAGAGTATAAGAAGAGCAAAGGGCAAATTAAAAATTCGGGTAATTTCTTTGTTTTTTTTTTAAATTTTGGTGAATATTTGTCATTTATTTTAAGTGATTTTCTTATGTTCACTGTCCCTTTTAGTTTGAGCCACTCATTATACAGTAATTACAAAACACGAGTGTAAAACTATAAATATTGAAAATCACAGTTAAATATAATCTCAGGAATAAAAAAGGAAGGTAGGTGAGATAAAAAAGCAGGCATCTTTATGAACTATCCATATAAAAGCTTTAATCTTGATTCTCAGATGAGCTTCTCTTTCCAGTCTTCCAGCTAATTAAACAAAATCTAAACTTCTGCATTTATATATGAAGATTTTGCTAAGTGGGTATCCTCTGCTACCTCTATATATTTCCAAACAATATCCTTGCGAAACAGCATGCTACAGTTCCCAGTGAGCTATGTATATTTTACAGTAGGAGTAGAATCCATCACACGTTTATTGGCTAGATGTTAGAACTGTTGATCCCTTTAAGCATACTCTCATATAGTCAGGGATGAATCCAGGATTGTTCAGCTGTTTTTTTTTTGGTTGGGGTGGGGGGTAATGTCTGTCAAGCTTGTTATCAAATCAAAAGGCACTTATGTAAATAAAGTAATCTAAAACCTAATATATTATGCAAGTTTGATGATAAGAAGGCGCTAATATTAATTAGTTAAAAATGAACAAGTTAAAAAACTCAATCCAGATATAGATCTCGACAAAGAAACAATCAATTCTTTTTCTAATTCAGAAAATCCAAAAAATATTAGATTTTTAGGTCCAAAGTATAATTAAGAAGAGGAAGTATAGATGAAACCCTAATACTAACTATAATTGAACAGTTACTAGGGAAAAGGAGCCGACGAATCGACCGTTACTGCCTCTCTCCTCTCTTTCTCGGATCTCAAAATAAGAAGGAATTGATCATTTTTATCAAGTATGCACGAAGAAGAATTAATTGCAAAGGAGGAGGATAAAAAATTAAAATTTCAGCAAATGGGGGTTCTATTGTCAGCACAGTTAGTGTAAGTAAATTTAGTATACCAATAGAACCAAAAAAAAAAAAAAAAAAGCTAAACAGTCCTGGATTCATCCCTGACTATATGCGAGTATGCTTAAAGGTATCAACAGTTCTAACTTCTAGCCACTAAAGGTGTGATGGATTCTACTCCTACTGTAAAATATACATAGCTCACTGGGAACTGTAGCATGTTGTTTCACAAGGATATTGTTTGGAAATATATAGAGGTAGCAGAGGATACCCACTTAGCAAAATCTGCATATATAAATGCAGAAGTTTAGGTTTCCGTGCGATAAAAGATGAGAATTAGTTGTGACCTCACTTGATTCTCTACTCCCTAGAATAATATACCAATAGCAATTAGTTTGTGGACCCCCTGTTTTTGACTAAGGTATACTTTAAAACAATTTGAGATCCTGGAGGGGCCACAACCGTGGGCCTTGAGCGCCATTGGCTGTGTGCAGACTAGCCTCATATAGTTAAACCCACATCTTACGTCAAATTATTATTTTTTGGGTGTGTCTGAGGAAGGTTATAGAAGAGGGTGATCAACTAATAAGGGGGATACATATTTATGGAATCTTTTATGTACTAATAAGAGAGTCAATATTGTGTTCATTAGCATCCCAGATGGGTAACTTCCAAAATTTTGACACTGTAGAGGACTATGTTTTATGTGTACATGCAAATACGTGCATTTACTCAACAACACAACCAATCAGTCAGTTTAATGTAATTTATTTGGAACTTTAGTTGACATGGTTGTAAGTCAAGATCTTTCGTGCTAAGTGTTGATACTTGATAGTGTAAGTAAAAGGTGGTAGTATATTGATATAATATAATGGTTTCATATGTCGTCGGGAGGTCAAAATATCCTGAAGCATCCAAAAAGTTTTCATGTCTCTTTTGTGTCGGACTCATCAAACAGGTAAAATATGAAAACCCTGGTCTTTGGTTAGTTTTGTAGTTTAGTAATGAATTTGCTGTGTTTGCATGGTGTATCTTAAGTTTGAGTTGAACAATTCATCTTTTACAAGTATTCTAGTTTCCAGTTTTACTTTCTTCTCACCAATGTAGTTAATAATTTAGAAATCTTCTATTAATTAGAAAACTCAAAACATAAAATTTCATTTAACCTTTTCCCCACATATTCATTCACCACAATCGGAAATACAAATTCATGATCATTTTAAATCCTAGGTTCAGAGGATATGAAGGTAACAAAGACAAAGGAGAGCTTCCTAACCAACAAGGTTAAAAAGAAAGGAGAGCCAAAACTTTCCGGCATTGATTTTGTGGGGTTTGAGTTCTCTGAGAAGAAGAGATATAGAGGGTTGCCCCCAGGATTGGCTCCACCTACCGAACCTCTTTTGGATGGACAACTTCCTGAGGTGGAGATTATTGTGGGGGATGCCAGCAAGTTGGATGTTACAACACCAGAACAGAAGAATGCAGAGTTGGATTCTGATAATATAGATGAATACAAGCCAAAGGTGTCTACATGGGGAGTCTTCCCAAGGCCAAGCAACATTTCTAAGACGGTAATGCTATATCTATCTTTGCTAGTGAATCTTTAATCTTATTGATTTATTGCTAGCTTTTTTCCCTTTTAGTTGATTTGGAATTAATGATCATGTTTCTAAAAGTATTGGTTAAGACTCCTTGTGCAAGGATTTCATGTTGGTTTTGACCATATGTTAATGTCTATAAATGAAACAAATGTAGTTATTTTTTTTCCTTTTAAATTCTCTTAAGCAAGTTTATGTTTATTTACTGAAAGTTTATGTTTATTTACTGACCTGTACAGCATTTCCTAAATCTTCAGTCCTGATTATGGATTAAGGGCAAAAGAGGCACACACTTAATCCGAGCATGTTTCAGTATCAGGAAATAGTAGCCGCCTAATTATATCTGAGAATGAATATTTATACCAGTGCTTTAACTCTACATAACAAGTCTAGCACTCTCTTGTTATATGTAATGAATATTTATGCTAGTGCTTTACCTCCATGTGTCTAAGAATGAATAGTTATGCTAGTGCTTTAACTCTAGTGTAACGAGTCTAGCACTCTCTCGTTAATTATAGCATGGATTTTCCCTATTTACATTCACATGTACATAATGAGTCACAAAGGTGCGTTATTAGTTAGCAGTTCCGCAGAAAACTACTCTTGAAACCCCTCATTATCTTGTTATCTGAAATTCTGAATGACCATTTATTTTTTTGCTTGAGAACTTACAAGGTTTAATCTCAGATTTTACAGAAAGTTTTGTTAGAGATAACAGAATGTAGGATATTTCTCCCTAATAAAGTTGACATGTCGACACGTGTTTGACTACAAGCATGTGCCCATCCATGTTATATAATACTTACAAATGTGTCCTGATTGATTTACATGCCTTTGTTGGTTTATGACCCAGCATTCTTTCTATAAAAAATAAATAAAAAATAAATAAAGCTCAGTTACAGGTTAAGATATCATGCTGTTGTGTGTGCATATGCATATGTCTTCAAATATGTTGGTTTCTCATGTCACTGCTACCCAAGGATCTTATCAAATAACCTATTCTATCTTTAGAAAAATGCATGCTGGGGTCTGAGTATGAAACACATATGCTTGTTGCTTTTATTGATTGCTCTCTAGGTCAATAAATTTTTACTTTCTGGAGGACAGAAGCATGCAACACACTAGTTTCATTGCTTAACATCATGACCCACCATTACTTTTCTCTTCTAAACAAACCCACTCCATCCTTCCAAGCAGGTTTAGTGGCTTTTGCATTCTCCAAGTCCAAACTAGGAAACCAGATACTGAAACATTCCCCTACAATTGCGGCCTCTCCTTCATCAGCATTGAAGGAAATGATTATTGACTGTGATATAAACAGCCAATTTCTTCTTCTTAATGCCTTCCACTTGTTAAAGATATAATTTGTAATTCTCTGCACTCTCAGCACTTGGCAGTATGTAGTGCTGTCCAATTGGGCCCAAGGCCCAGACCCGGTCGGGCCCAGACTTGGCCCGGAAATCCGGGCGAGCGGACTCCCGGGTCAGCCCTGCCTCAAGACCGACCAGGCCCGACCGGTTTCAAATTTTATATTATATATATATAATATTTTTAATATATAATTATAGTATAAAATAGTCATTAATGTATACTTATATATATTTTAAGTGTATATTGTCATTAATATATACTTATATATACTTACATATATATTTCTAATGTATACGATATATAATTGTAGTATAATACGGTCCTTAATGTATACTTATATATACTTACATATAATATATAGCTATATACTAATATGTAAGTGTATACTAATACATACTTATATAGATATAATAAGATTAATCTAATTTTTTATCAATTTTATCAAAAATCAAAAAATACAACAAAAGAAAATCAGGCTGGACAGGGCCGGGCGACTAGGGCACCACAGGTCCGGTCAGGGCTAGCATTTTGCCCGACCCGAAAATCCGGGCCGAGCCGGGCTAGGCCGGCCCGTTTGGACACCCCTAGCTGTATGCCACTACTGTCTTGTTGAAATTAATTCAGAGGGAGACCAGAGACTCTATCTAGAGTTCTGTTGATCTCTTATATTTATACTAAGAAATAAAAAAAAATCAAAAAAATACAACAAAAGAAAATCGGGTCCGCGAGTCCTACTGGTTTGGCTCGGACCGCCCGGTCCAGCTAGCATTTTGCCCGGACAGTGGCCCGGCCCACGGGTCAGGCCCGTTTGGACACCTCTAGCTGTATGTCACTACTGTCTTGTTGAAATTAATTCTGAGGGAGACCTGAGACTCTATCTAGAGCTCTGTTGATCTCTTATATTTATACTAAGAGCAAATAAACACATGTTACATATTATTAGGAATATGCTAAACATATTCTTAGCATATTTCTTTATTCTCTCAATCACATCCCTAATATCTCTCAACCATATATTCCTAATATATTATTCCTAATATAACTATAACATCATAGATCTCCATAATATATTCATTAACACTCCCTCTCTAGCTGGAGCACGTATGTATACACGTCCAACTTGTTACAAACAAGATGTACTCACTCCAATTTGTATCACGACTTAAAAGGCTGCAATATTTTGTGTGACCTTTCTCATCGTAGTTGTCTTCATCTTCTAGTCTTCTACTTGAATGTCTTCCAGCACGAACAACTTCAACCAAAATTGCCAAATGTGATACCTTGATCTTCTTCACAGATCGACCAAACGAAACGATCCTCTCTAGGAAACTACCAAACAAACAATCCTCACCAGGGACCCACCAAACAAATGATCCTCTCTAGGGATCCACCAAACAAATAATCCTCCTCAAGGATCCACCAAACAAATGATTCTCCTCGGGATCTAACAAATGATCTTTATTTAGGGATCTGCCAAATAAATGATCCTTTCAAGGATCTAACAAGCAAATGATCCTCCTCGGGATCTAACAAACGATCCTTCTTTAGGGATCTGCCAAACAAACGATCCTCTTCACTGATCAATCAAACAAACGATCATCTTCACGGATCAACTAAACAAATGATTCTCTTTACGGATCAACCAAACAAACTCTATCGGTGGTCAAGGTTTCTAGACTACAAGCGGTGGTGGCGGTGGTGTCCACAAGTTGAGTAGGCAGTGAACAAAGGGAAATCGAGGCTCCACAGGTGGTGAGCGAGAACATATACATTGAGGATGGCTACAGCTACCAATAATAGCAATTCTGATCATCAACAAGGCCATCGAAAGTAGGACGGACAAGAATCCGCGGCACTGTTTATGGTGAACAATCGCCGCGCCCTGTTCACGGTAACTAGTCATAGGAAAGAAGGGAGGTTGTAGGCAGAGGGAGGAGTTTGATGGTGAGAGATTGGGGGGCTAGGGTTCGTGAGGATCTAGGGTTTTGTGGAGGCTAGGGTTTGCACGACTCTAATACTATGTTGAAATTAATTTTGAGGGAGACCAGAGACTATCTAGAGCTTTGTTGATCTCTTATATTTATACTAAGAGCAAATAAACACATATTACATATTATTAGGAATATGCTAAATATATTCTTAGCATATTCCTTTAATCTCTCAATCACATCCGTAATATCTCTCAACCACATAGTCTCAATATAACTATAACATCATAGATCTCCATAATATATTCATTAACATGTCTCTGACACGTTTTGTATGAGTAAAAATGTCTTCTTAGATCTAACAAACTTATCCACCGAAACGTTGTTACAGTTCAAGCGCCTTGCAGGACTAGCCTTTTTTTTTATTTAAATATCTATTGTCTGAGTTTACCTTTTCTGATCAAGTGATTTTTTGACAAATGAACCAGGAGTTAGTAAAAATGGACAGGGATTCTCTAGAACTAATGGAACTAAAATAGTGAGAATGGATGTGCTGTATGTCAATTGTGAACGTTGACTGTAATTTCTTTTCTATTTTTCCTTTAAAACAAGTTTCATTTTGGTAACTAGGACCGTGAACCTTGGCTTGTCTATATTGCTAAATTTAAATACTAAAGTGGGTTAACCAAGTGTTACTCATATTTGAAACAGCTTTCTTCTTTTTGTGTCTTCCAATTGGCAGATGCTAATGTAGGATTTAAATTTTGCTTTCTCTTGCAATCGTAAAAATAAAAAAATTTCAGCAAATATTGCAGCAAGGAAAGATAAAAGTATTTGGAGCTCTTATTTGAGAAAAATAGTTTACAGAGAAGTAGTTGAGTCCTGTAAGACTTTATATCCTAGACCAGTTTCCAACACCACACTCTCTCCCTCACTCTTTCAGCAGGTCAGTCAGAATCTCATTTTAGTTATGAACCAAAAGTGGGCATAGGGATGCATTATGGTATTTCATCATCAAACAATCCAAAATTTCTTCTCAATCAGTTCTCTCATTCTGTTGTAATTTATGAGTATGATCGTTATCATTGTCTCAACTCTCAACCTTCCCACTTACTGTATCATTTTCCCTCTCCCTTTCGGCATGTTAGGTCAGAGCCTCAGTTTCTGGAGAACCTAAAGTTGGTATTTGGATGGACTTACCGTATGGTAGTTAATCAAAGTAGCAAAAATTTCCTTCTAAATCTATTCTCTCATTCTGTTGTAATTTATGAAGATGACTTCTATCATTGCCTCAATTTTAACTTCCTACCTTATTGACTGCACTATCACTTTGCACACCAATGACGTTCCTTTGTCCTTTTCACAATCTTTTTTTTTTCTTTGTAATATTGTCTTCCTTGTAGATTTCCTTTCATCATGCATCTTGTGCAGTGTAATGTTCCCCCCTGAGATATTGTACCTGTTTGCTGATGCTTAGAAAAATATATGCTGAAAAAGAAAGAAAAAAGTGAAAAAGTTGGGTATTTAATTTTCTTTTTGTGTTGGAAGAATCCGAACTTGAAACCTTACCTAAATCAATGTGATTTCCTTTCTATAAATCACGTTTGGTATTTGTCTTCTGTTACTTTTTTTGTAATGCCATTGACCATTGTTTTCCTTTAACCATACATCTAGGAAATGAGGTTTTCCGATACCAGGCTAGTTTGGTTGCAAGGCAAACAAACCTTTTGTCTTTGTTATTCTCCTTTTAGCCGTTTTTGTAAAAATTTTCACTAGCCATGGTTTTGCATTTAGCTGTCTTTATTCCATCGATCCAGAATATCCCATTCTCAATTAAGGAAATTCATTATTACCTCATATTGGATATGTAAAATTACGTATGCAGATATTGATGCAACTAAAAAGAAGCAAGGTCACAGAGGGGGAAAAAATCCTGTTAAATTGATATGCACACTAATGAAAACTTCTAAGTGGATCCATGTCACCCCTCTCGTAACTTTGGCATCTTTTCCTTGATCATTGTTTTTCTCTCTTTTTCTTTCCTTTTTACTTATCTAATTAGTACTATATTATTGTTATTATTGTTTCTGTCTTGTTGTCTGATGATGTCATTTATTGTTGTTCATTTGTCGTTCCTATATTATTATTTTTCCTTGAGATTTTGATCTTTCATCTGTGACAAAACATCTTCCATGATATCTTCTGCTTTATCATTCACCTTGATAAGATTTTGTTATACATAATTTTCTTCGTAAATATGTTTAATTATGTCATTTTTCACTTTCTAGTTTGGTGGTGGACGAACTATTCAACCGGGTGAAGTACTTGAAACAGTTGAGGATAAAACAGCTAAAGAAAAGCGTACTAGAGAATTAATTGCAGCATACAAAAGAAAGATGGGCCTAAGCATCGATGCAAAAACAAAAGCTGAATGTGAGAAGGTACCAGGACAAAAACAACTCTTTTTGTTTTCGTGTCATTAGTTTAATATTTGATGCAATATATTACTCTTTTAGGGGGAATAATGATCTAAATTACTAAAATTTTCTCTCTTATCGTTTTTTCTGTTTTTTTTGGATATACTTTCTTTTTTCTATTTTGTGTTCTACCTTGGATTGTGTGAGTGTGTGTGTGTGTGTGTGTGTGTGTCAGTTCTTTTATATTTACTCAATTCCAGATGCAAATCAAGCTCAAGGTCAACAAACTCTTGTTTATCAATAAGCCCAGTACCTCTGAATAGGGAGATATTTTATAAAGCATGCAGGAAGTGTATTAGTATGTGCTGATATTGGACAAAAATACTCGTGGTGAATGGTCTATTACGTAATGGTTTTGTTTCTGATTAGAAGATTATCATTTGAAACTGTTGCACAGCTCGAATATTGACTTCTTAGCGTCAAATTATCCTTTTAATAATCTCCTTACCAATTATACCAGAAGCAATGTGACAGAAGGAACCTATGGGCACTTTCAATTATGAGGTACAGAAATTTACTAGAAAATCTCAGAAATGCTTCACTGATTCATACATATATAGGGATAGATAGTTACCTTTTTCAATCCAAACCTTGAAGGTAACCTTGAAAAATTATGACTAGTAATGGGGAGCCGACAAAATTGCAGTATACACCAAGATGAACAAACAAAGGATAATATGAAAACAGGAACAGGAAGAAACAGCTACAAAAGAGAGGAGAGTTGAGGCAGAGAGATGCTATCATCACACAGAAGGAACATGGGAACACTCATCAAATCCAGTAAATAAGGTCTTCTTGGGGCTAAAAAACATGGTTCAACTTCACCTCTTGCTCTTAAATTGATGCATATTATCCTATACAAACAATTACATATTGATCTAGAAAGGAGTAGGTTTTTTGTCAACCATGTAGGAAAATAGTGTCATTTTTAATGCATACGCAGTCAATTCTAATCCAAAATTAATCCCATAAAAGTTTGATCCCTGATGTTAGCACAAATATAAATGGAATTTTAATCATTGCTCAATTCCATGCTGAAATCTTGACTTAGCTTCCCACTAATAAGAGGAGCTTCGTCAGCAAATTCTTTATGAATCATCATTCAAAATCTAAGTTGCATGGGTACAGGTACTAGTATGGGTACGGCTACGGGACACAACAAATTTGTAAAAGGTAGGGTATGGGAATACAACTATATATATGTATGTTATGTATATTTGTATGTTTCAAAATTAATAACTTATATAAGATCAATACTCTTTTTTCATTTATATAAGATCAATATATAAGAAATAGATGTGAAGTGTAGAATATACGTCCAAGAAGTGTATGTGGATTGTTTTAAATTAAAACATGTATTATATAATTGAGCATACGCCTGAATAAACGCATGTATATATTCAAGAACTGTCCAAGAAGTTTTGGTACGGGTACGGGTACTGGTACGACTTTCGATTAGAAGTACCTAGGTTACATAGGAAATTGTTTTGATTCAAGTTGGAGCAAGAAAAGACATGCTCATAGTTTTTCTTGAAATCATGGGGCAAATCATGAGCATGGAGCAACCAAAGGTATTATCGTGATGTTTCTTGAAGATAGGGGGCAACCTGAAAGTCCTTTTATTATTCCAAGAAAAAAGAAAAATAGTTGGTTTGGGCATAATTCTCTCTCAAGATGCAAAAGGCTAGAAGTGTCGAAAGAATTTTGTATGTTGAATAAAAAATCCACTTCAAATGCAAATTCATTTCTCAAATGGCGCGTGTAATGATATCACCAAGGCGTTATATTTCATGTAAGCCTTGAAACAAAGGATCATCATGCCAAAGGTTAAAATAAAAGAAAAGAGGTCCCAACCCGTTTCCATCCCCTTTTTCATTCAAACTTGTGACTATTGAAGTTCGAAGTTGCTACTAGTTTTAAAATTTGAAAGTCAACAATACTCAGGTGCATGAGTATAAATTACAGCCTGCAGTACTTTCTGGGTGTGAGTATAAATTGCAACACACAATACTCCGTGGGTGCACAAGTAAAAATTACAACCTACAACACTCCTACGGTGCATGACTACAAACTACAAACACAGCCTTCTTAGGTACATAAAATCAAACTCTATGTCTTATCATCACAAAATTTTCATACTCTGGGCTCGATGTCAAACAAGCTTAAACTGAGAACGAAAATCAGAGAAGAAATCTTGGGCTCCTTGATCTCAAGAGCCTAAATTGTGATCACAAAATCTTTAGCGCCACATCAAAGATCAAATCAAAAGACACTCCTTGCATGAATATAGACTGCAAACCTACATATACTCCAAGGGTACATGAGTATAAAGTGTAAACCCACACAAAAAAGAACTAGTGGAGGACGTGGGTCTCTCAAAAAAACACGGGTAAAAGATGAGCTACCAATGGACCTGATGAAAACACGAAAGGCCCAGGGGTAAAATTGTTAAAAATCCCGGTTGCAGCATACCTCCATGAGAAAAAAATAGAAACCCCTTGCTATAGGAAAATCGCAATAGACCTAGACAAAACCATAGGGGAACTAGCTACAGTGAAAATCCTAAAAAAAGTGGGGGCATCTGGTTAGAAATTTTGAAAACCATCGTCAAATGACAAGGCCTCTCATGGTATCATTGTACCGGTATTTCAGTGCAGCAGGCTACTGATGACTTAAAAACCATAATCTCGCAAAACCCGCAAAACCCTATGAAGATTTCGCTGCTAGTATAAAAAAAAAAGATACTTTAGTAAAGTGACAACCGAGGGTACAAATAAATTTTCCAAATTAAAATCCTTCATCGTTAAATGATAAGGCCGCTCATGGTATCATTAGAATGGTACTTCAGTGTATCATACTACTGATGACTTCAAAGACAATCTTCCTAAGCCCTATGATAAGTTCGCTACTAGTATTAATAAAACAATAAAAGATACTTCAGCATAGCGACAGCTGAGAGTTCAAACAAAGTCCCCAACCAAAAATGCTCATTGTCTCTTTATGAGGCTCGCTCCTAGTATCAATTTTTTATTATTCAATGTAGCAGTTATTGAAGGCTTTAAAAAAATTTAGTTGTTTTCTCACGACGAGACTCGTCAGTAATATTATATTTTGATACTTAAATCTAACAGGAGCTGACAACTCAATCAAAAGCAACTTTTTTACTCCTCGGTAGCTGAGTCTAAAATACAAGCAATTTCAATTTTAAATAAACTTTCACACTCCGGACACATAAATTTAAAAGCAAAACCTATATTCCATCAAAGTCATAGTTGCTAATATGTGCTACTATATAAACAAAAGAGTACATCTTGCTAACTGGAAACTACCTTAATAAGGAGAAAGGGAAGGAATCTAAACAACTACGGTATGATAATGGAGTTTAACTTATCCTTGATCTTGTCATTCAAAGCTTCAAATCAGCTGTAATCCTTTCTTATTGAGATAATTTTTCATTCATATCTTTCTTTGTTTTAACCAGTTCTTGATCAAGCATCAATTCTTTGTCACGAAGAATGATAAGTCGATAACAGTTTCTTATTTTAAGTTTAGCTCCTCTTGCTCAAAGGATAATTATTTTCCCATTCAACGACATGAGCCTACAATTTGCAAATTTATTCTTGATCATGATCTTTCTCCTTCACAAGCTTGTCAATTCTATGGGTTTGATTTAATACTTAATTTTCAAGAGCTGCTTTTTCTTTTGAATGAGCATACATCACAACTTTCACCCTCTCATGACTCACGAGATTCACAACATTCACTTTATGTTGTAGTGTCCTTTTGAAACACGGTATCTGCAACATTCACAACTTCTAAAACAGAGGCATTTACATTGCACATGTCCTTTGATGTACTGAGATTGCCTAAAAAGGGAATATTCACAATACACACAAGCACGAAGGGTAAGAAGGTACTTAATGAAGTCATGTACATATACAAACCTGAGCCACCAACAGTATACTCTTGTGCCAATGACAACTCATTCATGTGCTCTCTTGTACCTACAATCATGACAATGAATTATGACAAGTGAATTTACTAAGCCAAGAAAATAAAAGATATACATATTGAAGTTGCTTTTGTGAACTGTCGTTCCTTATTCCTAATCAAAGCAATCTCCTTTGCTCATGCTTCCTTAAATTTTGAAATAGCTGCAAGTTGAATACCTTATGATTTGATTGAAGAAATTTCTAAAATTGTCAGAACAATTGAAACTCGGAGGTAAATCATATTCGACCATATGTATATAGTTACCCTTTTGCGAAGCGTTAATCCCTATCTAGTACAGCAGGTATCATCTCATGGTTACTTTCTTGTCCCGCGACATTGTATAAATTTTTGCAGACATCCTTAGAAGATAACTTTAGTCTGATTGAACTAAAAATAATCAAATTGCTTTTTACGTACTGGCATCCTAGTGACAATGGGAGATTTAGGTACCAGGCGTTACCTTTTATTGGTACGGTGTCATTCCCAAAATCTCCCAAGGCCATGTCATAAGAGGCGGCGCCGCGGCGCCATTTTCTTGTTCTTGATCCACATGGGGCAATGTTCCTTCTATCGCTAAAATTATAAAGAATATGAAAGTTATAACATGGAAAACATTATGAATGAGCGACAGATTCCTTGTGGTTGAGAGTTGTGACTCCCTTCGTCATCTACCTCAGAAAATTGATTTCTCCTATTCGATTCTTTTGGGTTATGCTTCTCTCCTATCTCATTTGGCGCACCTCAAAACTTTTTAGGTGCGGTTACAAACGACAATAGTGCCATTCCTTTTCTTTTTCTTTTAGCAAGCGAAGGTCAAATCCCAGTCATTATTAACATGACTTCTAATGCAATCATATGGTTGTTGATGAAGTTCTGGTCGTTCTTATTTATTAAACTGACACTTGATCTCAAAACCCTGGAGCAATTTTTTTAGATGTCCAATGCCTCATGCTTTTTTTCCCGTTGTTCTAAATAAAGCTTTCAACATTATGAATGAATAATGCATGCACACTATTTGACTACTAACGAGCATAACAATGAGTGGGCTTGCGACAATGTTCTTCGCTTTGGATAATAAATTATGTAGATGATCCCGTGTGAATAAAACTTTTCCAATGGCATGCTATACCACCAAGTGATGAAGGTTGTCATGATGAATCAATATCCTTCGTGAAATGTTGATCTAAACCAAATTGCCTTGTGAATTTGTGAGGGTTGTAAGTCTCAACATACATCCTTTTACCCAAGCGTAATAGGAGAATACCCGCACGCGTAGAGATCAAATATTCTAATAATATCATTGACAATTTTGATTCTCATGTCACCGGCTTTCCATCTTGAATTGTCGTATCTTGCAAACAAGGATAGAGAATTGATCTCTAAATAAAGTTCTTCTCATCTTTTAAATGTAAACGTGCATTCCAAGAATTGAATGGAGTAGCTGAAGCATCCATGAACTCAATAATTTCAATAATTTTTTTTAAGTTTGGTGTTTTCTTCAAACCAACATCAATTTCTCTCCGAATATGTCTTTTGAAATCAAGAGCCAATCCAAGCATATAAAATATTATCAGGGAATCTGACGTAGACATAGATAGTTCATCAATATCAACAATTTCTCCTAAACAACATGTATTGCCAAAATACAGCAGGTGCAAGAGAAACCTTTGTTCCGGTTGCCATCAAGGAGCTTATGACAAATGTTTTCGGACGAATGTAATGAGAGAGATTTGAGGGCATGACGAACTTACAAAGCCACAAAGAAATAAGTGCGGCGAGATAAGTGTCTTCACAATAGGAAGGGATATCTTCATGCATCAAAGTGTCTTAGAATTCTCTTCTTTCAATTTCCGTCCAAATGAACTTGGAGAGCCTTTATAAAAGAAATCCACCTATGGATTGTAATAGATACGATTGTTGCTTCTTGATAAGCTTTGCCTCAAAAGCCAATGATAGATTTAAAAAAATCCTTCAAGAAGGATGAATACAATGAACGTCGAGTTATGGAAGAGTTACATGAAGAAATGCTATCGATCCTGACGAGTTTGCTGATTTAGCCAACACAGTTGCGGAGTCTATGATACCTATCAACATCTTTAGTCCTACCATACTATCTTCTTTTCAAGATTTTGAGTGGTCATTGTATGAAGCTAAAAAGATATGTAATTCTTCGGGATGTGAATTGTCGAGAGAGACTCACGAGTGGATGAAGCTATGATGCATGCTCATTCAAAAGGAAAAGATACTTTTGAATATGAAGTCTAAAATCAAACTCATAGAATTGACAGGTTTGTGAAGGAGAAAGATCATGCTCAAGAATAAATTTGCAAATTGCAGGTTCATATTTTTTAAATGAAAGAACAATTTCCTTTTGAGCAAGAGGAGCTAAAATGTGAAATAAGAAACTGCTATCGTTCTTCATAACAAAGAATTGACGGTTGGACAAGAAGTCAAGAACTAGTTAAAGCAAAGGAGGACATGGATGAAACATTATCTTAAGAAGAAAGGATCAAAGTTAATTTGGAAGCTTTGAATGACAAGATCAAGGAGAAGTTAAACTCCATCATCGTATCTTAGTTGTTTAAATTTAGATTCCTTCCATTTCTCTTTTTTAAATTAGTTTCCAGTTACAAGGATGTACTCTTTTATATTGTAGCATATTAGCGACTATGATTTTCATGGAATATAGTTTTACTTTTAAATTTATGCATTTGGAGTGTGAAACTTTATTTAAAATTGAAATAGCTTGTATATTAGACTCATGTACCGAGGAGTATTTTATAAATGTTGCTCTTGATATTTGTTGGATTGTCAGCTCCCATTGGATTTAAGTATCAAAATGTAATATCATTGACGAGTCTCGTCCTGAGACAACATTTGATTTATTTTTATTTCCAAGCCTTCAATTACTGCGACATTGAATAATTAAAGGTTGATATTAGGAGTGAGCCTCATAAAAAGACAATGGCCATTTTTATTTGGGGACTTTATTTGAACTCTTAGTTGTCGCTATACTAAAGTATCTTTTATTTTTTTATTGATACTAGCAGCGAACTCTTCATAGGGCTTAGCAAGATTTTGTTTTTTAAGTCAGTAGTAGCCTACTGCTTTGAATTACCATTTTAATGATACTGGAGCGGCCTCATCATTTAACAATGAAGGATTTTAATTTGCTGAATTTATTTGCGCCCTCAGTTGTTGCTATGTTAAAGAATATATTTTTGTTTGATACTAGCAGTGAACTCTTCATAAGGCTTAGGGAGATTTGATTTTTAAGTCATCAGTAGCCTGTTATACTGAAATACCGTTTTAATGATAACATGAGCGGCCTTGTCAAATGACGATGGTTTTGGAATTTTCTAACTAAATGCCTATACTTTTTTTAAGGGTTTTCTTCGTAGCTAGTTCCCCTATGTGGTTTTGTCTATGTTTTTACAAATTTAGAAAGGGGATTTTATTTTTGCATGGGGGGGGCATGATGCAGCTGGGATTTTGATAATTTTACCCTTGGGCCTTTCGGGTTTTCACTCGGTCTTCGGTTGCTCATCTTTTAGCCATGTTTCTCTGAGAGATCCACGTCCTCAACCAATTTTTTTGTGCGGGTTTACACATGTACCCTTGGAATATATGTAAGATTGCAGTTCATAATCATGGACCTAAGAAGTGTGCCTTTTGATTTGACTTTGGATGTGGCGTTCAAGATTTTGTGCTCACAATTTAGGCTCTTGCGGTCAAGGAGCACAAGACTTGATTTCATCTATGATTTTTTCATTCACAATTTAAGCTCGTTTGACATAGAGCACAAAGTTTGGAAATTTTCTGATGATGGGCATAGAGTTTGATGTTATGTACCTAAGAATACTAGGTTTACAGTTTATATTCACGCACCGTACGAGTGTTGCAAGTTGCATTTTTTACTCGTGCACCCAAGGAGTATTGCGGGTTGCAGTTTATATTCATGCACCCGAAGAGTATTGCAGGTTGCAGATTTGTAGTTTATACTCATGCACCTAAGGAGTATTGTTGATTTTCAAGTTTCGAAACTTGTAGCAATTTCGAACTTCAAGATTCACAAGTTCGCATGTAAAAAGCGATGGATACATGTCGGGACCTCTTTCTTTTTATTTTTAACCTTTGGTATGATGATCTTTTGTATCAAGGCTTTTGTCCTTGAAATACTTCACGTTGGTGAAATAATTACACACACCAGTTGAGAAATGAGCTTGCACTTGAATTGAATTTCTTTATGCAGCATACAAAATTATTCTGACACTTCTAGTCTCTTGCATACTGAGAGAGAATTATGCCCAAAATAACTATTTTTCTTTTTCTTAGAACAGCAGGACTTTCAGGTTGCCCCTTAACTTCAAGCAATATCATGATCATATCTTTGGTTGCCCTGTGCTCATCATTTGCCCCCTGATTCTGAGAAAACTATGGGCGTGTCATTTCTTGCTCCAACTTGAATCAAAACAATTTTGGACGTTGATTCATGAAGAATTTGCTGACGAAGGTCCTCTTATTAGTCGGAAGTTAAGTCAATATTTTAGTATAGGAATTGAGCAGTAATTGAAATTTCATTTATATTTGTGCGAACACAAGTCTTGAAGATGCGAGGAGAAGCCATGTCTCACCGGCTGTGCCAGAATCTGTAGACTCACAAAAGGTTAGGAATAAACTTTAAGATGAATTGCTTGGTTGTTTGAGTTGACAATGGTGGGGAGAACTTGCAGAAATTTTTTGGTTGCTTCGGTGTTTGAGTTGACAGAGGTTTGGGATCCCTTTTTTTCCCGGTTGTGAGGAGTAGACTTTATAGAGGATGGGGAGATTGTGATGGGTTGAGGGAGTTAGTTGAGGGATTAGTGGGTTGGGTTGAGTTGGTTGAGGATTTAGCGGGTGAGGTTTACTGGTATTTTGTGGAAAATAGGATTAGGATGAATAGATTATGGTTTTAATAACTTATTTCTTTTGCTTAACATATATCAGTCAATTACGTAGTCAAGCACTCATAGTATAGTCTGTGATTCACATTTGGTTTTGTTTGTTTCAACATTAAGTCTATTGTCATTTTCAGATCTCTCTCTCTTTTCTTTTTGTTATACTATCTTTTCTTTTGGAGGATAATTTTAGTTTTATGCACAAGGACTGTGCATGAATGTAGGGATTGGTAGCCTTGGATATACTCGTAGGAGTAATTAAAGTTTACTTATTTAGTTTTATGCACAAGGATTTTTGCCATATCCTTAGACTAAATTTGCCTTTGAATTTGATTTTTTGTTCAACATTTTTTAATTTTGTATTGACACTCATAGTATGCATTTGGTTTAAACATCTCTCTCCATGTACATGGAAAATATGTACACTGCTGTGAGCCCGAGGAACAGTACGATTTATGCAGTCATCTTAATCTAGATTAATTTTGCAAGCACAATAGTAAAATATACGACATTTTTGTACTTTTCTTGGCAACATAAAGTCAGCATACAAAAACAAAATTTGAATAACTTATTATCTTGAATGTAGGCACTGAAAGAAGGTGATAACTTGATGGATCTTGGAGAACTGCGAGAAGCACTGCCCTATTATGAGAAAGTGATGAAGAGTGTGATTTTTCAGGTACCATTTCAATTGGTGATGTTTAAACGTACATTTCTTGAATATCAACTTTGGACAACATGCTCTAAATGGCTAAACATGTGCAACATGTTTCGTGTATAAGTGAATACTTTACTAATGTATCCTGTGAAACCATCCATCTACGGCTAGGAAGTACAAGTGCCCTCATATATTCAAAATAAATTCTTCCCTTCAAGCCAGTGATAAGATCTTATAATTTCCTTCTCCCTTAGTAGTGTATTGTGTGATATAACAAGGAGTTATTTCCTTTACACCTTTTTTATTTTATTAACCTGACTTTGCCTCTGAAAAAAAAGATAAAAAAATTTCTTATTATTTGGATATATTCATCTCATATATCAAGGCATAAGAAAATTACTTATTACTATTTAGACGTGACAGCTTGATTCCTCCCACTCGATAGTTCAATTCTTCCATCTTTTCTGCTCGAGCTTCTGTAGCACATTTATCCAATCCTTTGATCACCTTAGCTGGCAATGGGAAGGATGGAACCCCCATTAAACTCACTACAATATTACTTGCTTTGTCATTTTCCAACTTATTTCGAGCAATCCTCCTATACGCTTACTCTTGTTAAGTTCTGATACGAGACTCAAAAGAAATGTCTTTCGACTCTTTCCTTAATCTGCAGTATACAAAAGAGGGTCTCCTCCTGGTTTGACCCCTGACATTTGAAATTCTGATGGGAGAAGGAAATGTGTTTTCTGCTAAACATCTGAGAATAATTTCAGATTTTTTGTTGATTCATATTCCTATATTGTAACTTTGATTTTT
Source organism: Asparagus setaceus (assembly GCA_012295165.1). Taxonomy (NCBI): domain Eukaryota; kingdom Viridiplantae; phylum Streptophyta; class Magnoliopsida; order Asparagales; family Asparagaceae; genus Asparagus; species Asparagus setaceus. The sequence goes on from CM022702.1 coordinate 67,189,633, forward strand.
TATTTTTACGATATTGATTTACAGAGTGAGCTACACGGGTTGGCTGCTCTGCAGTGGTCTATTTGCCAAGATTCACTTAGAAGGTATTATTGCAGTCACTAAATTGCCAATGTTTTTCAAATTTTGTGTGAGCTGTTAAAATTTTCGGATCAACATTTTTCGTATTCAATTTACCATCTAAGCGAGATAGGTCTTTAACTGTTTGTGAGATGAGGATACTGCTAAGCAGTATATTAAGTTTGAGTGGACAATATGTTTTGCAACATGCAAGAAGAAAGACAACTTTTACCCAGAGATTCAGGTGGCTAATTGTTCTGAAATGATTTTTCTATCGTGCCCTAAAATTTTAATAGGCAGAAAGTGTTAGCAACCAAGGCTTCTCCCTTAAAAAATGGTTTCTTTATGATACAACCTTCAAGAGCACACAACATATGTAGCCAGTTTTCAGTTTGGAGCCATGCTGTTCTCTTCTTGGACAATTATTTTCATTTTTCTATTTTTTGAAAAGAACTTTAACATGTTTTCAGGTCAAGTGAGGCACGAGCAATGTATGAGAAGCTCCAATCTCACCCAAATGTCCACGTGAGCAAGAAAGCAAGACAGTTTGTGTTTAGTTTTCAGGTAACGTTAATTATGTTTATATTAATGTTTCCAACTTTGCATTATCATCTCCATCTTGCTACTTACTGTTGGAAAAAAAAAGGTTGAGTTCGGAACTAGTAAAAAATAAACAAAAAATGATTTTTTTTTAAATTTTTAAAATTTTTTGATTTCTACAGGCTATGGAAATGATGAAGGTTAGAAGTTCATCTTTCTCAAGAATAACTGGTTATGAGAACTATTTTGATGCATTTGTAGAAAACAAAAACAACTACAACTCTACTGAGGAAGAACAAGGTGAAACTGTATTGGGACAAGCTCTTCCCTATCTCTTGCTTCTTGTATCTCCCATATTCTTTGTGCTTTTTGCTGCTGTAAGAAAATCTAGTTTGGGATCATGAAGGCCCCATGTACATATCAAGCCTTGTTAATAAATTTCATTTATTTATATATTCTGCCCTCTTTAGTTTCAACTGGTGACATTTCTCATGAAAAACTGGTGACACCAATGAACTGATAGAAACTAAAGGATTAAGAATGCAAGCGGTTCCCCCTACGTTATCTTCTTGCCTTTGGAAACTAGCTTGAATGTCGAGGATTGAGATCTCTCGCAAGTGTACGATTGCAGATCAATTCATTGAAGACTATGTATTCCAGCAGCTATTTGAACGTGGAGAAACTCGCTAAATTTTAATTTTCTATCTTTGTTTATAGTTTCAAGTATTGAAGGCCTTGGTTATGTCGTTCTAGTGAGAGGAGATTGAATGTTGATTCTAATATGAACTTATCATGTAATTTGTATAATATTTCAGCAATAAAAGGATGCTCAATAACTAACATTTCTTAGATTTTTTTTTTATTCATTGGTTCAACTATTGAAAACAGATGATAAATGTCATTTATCCAAAGAAAGGAGGAAAAACCATCAAAATACTCGAAAACCATCAAAATACTCAAAACATATCAAGCAATCTTTTAGCAGAAACACAGAGTGCAAAGGTTTTTCCGGAAGAGGAAGTTTTCAAAATAAACCCAAAAATATATTTTATCCCAAAAAACGACCCACTCGAAACTTATTTTGTCGACCCCTTTCTCGCCCGTCGGCCTCATGGCGGCGGGCCATTAAAAGGGTTCCTAATTAGTGGGGTTGCCAACCCGACTAATTAGTGGCCTAATCGTGGGTGTTACCCCGATTAGGCCACTAATTAGTCGGGTTGGCAACCCCAACTACTTAGGAACCAGTTTTTGTGGTCTGCCGCCGCCACGACCGACGTGGCGAAAGTGGGTCGATTTCTAAAAATAAGTTTCGAGTGGGTCGTTTTTTGGGATAAAATGTTGAAATGGGTTTATTTTGAAAATTTCCTCTTTTCCGGAATGTTAGATTTACAAGTGTGATATCTGTGATTACAAGCACATATTAACAAACTCAAGTTAATATAGGTTGGTTCGAAATAAAAGACTCATGGGACCTATGATTGCTAAGCAACCAAACGGGCCAAACTTTATTCATGATTTTGCAAACACCAGTAGTTCAAAGAGGAGACATGACAGACAGTAAAGTGATCCAGACACGCAAGAACATTATCAGTAAAGTGATCCACACATACAAGAACATTATCTTCAACAAAGTTCCAAAACTGATGCCTGAAGGAAAAGAGAAGTACTAGAAAGTCAATGGAGAGACAACTCTCTCATCTGTTGCACTTTATATTTGATCCAATTCTCTCCAAGAAGAACCTAGCAAAGTCAGCACACTTGCTGCACAACTAGAATTGTCTGTACTACAACACGGGAAAAACCCTACAGAGAACTCTCCATAGAAAATCATATGGGGCGGGGGAAAAAAAGCATGACACGTGTCTCATTGCCAATTCAACATCAGTTCAATCGTTATACATATCAGTGGAATTGATGTCAATGACATCAGAGTATTGTATCAGTACAATCGTAGTATTGTATTAATGCAATCACCAATACTGCATCAGTATAATCAGACTACTCTATCAGTCACTGACTAAAAAATCTCTGCTGGACGCTTGTCACGATGTCCTTCCTCCTTATACAATTTCGCATAGAGGGTCCTCTGTAGGATTCTTTCCCAAGTTGGAGTTGAAATTCGAGCCAATGCATGGCAAACAACAACTTTGACCCAGCTTAAAAAGCATCTTCACCTGTAATCAGATAAAGGAGGTTTTATTAGAGAATAACAACTCCCAATAGGATATATTAGACAAAACCTTATCCATATCTATGAAAGCTTCAATTATTCCGTGAAATCATTAGGAATATGATCCTATGCTCTAATACGTAACTTTTATTATTAACTTCTGAATGCAATAATCTGAAAAAAAAAATAAAAATAAATAAATATTCAACTACTAAACATTCAAACTCAACAGTTAAGCAGCCAAGCATCATTAAGTGACATTGCAATGACATCTAGGTCTAGCTCAGTAAGCGTGGATGGCGTCTTAGAGGCCTAGGTTTAATCTAGATCCACTCATCTTTATAGTTGACAGTATAAAGAAAATTGTAGAAATAGCAAGCAGGTCCTCTGAAAATTCAAGCATACATATTCCTGTTCTACTTGTCCTTACATGTAAAAACAAAAATTGTATGTATCATCACCTAAGCATTTTTGCATCAAAACTTTTGCAAGCTGAACGTAGGCTAGAGGAACTTCAATGCAATCTCATTCGCCCACAATTGAGCCACAAAACACAATAAGCAAAACTTACAGGCATAGTGGTTACAGGCATACTGGCTGAAAGATAAATTATGGAACATCACAACGTTCCTCTAACCTACGATAAAAGATTGAACTCACACAACAACCAGACGAACAAATAAGCTCACAACACATTCTCTTCTCCATACACCTAAAATTATCCTGTATAACCCTACACAACAAAAGAAAATCAACATAGCTTTCTTGGTCTGACTTTTCTTGGTCCCACTTTAGACCCACTTCAAGCTGAGGGCCCTTTGTCCTGAGATTCCTATAAGAGTCAGAATAAGAGCACTTCACGGAGTACTCATCTATATATAGACCAGAAGTAATGTGAGCTCGAAACAACATAAGAACACAAGAGAAAGAGAAAAGAAAATGCAAATATGAAAAGTGTTCCACTTCTCATGCAGAGCCTTATCTGAGGAAGGAGAGAGAGAAGTTAAGCCAAGGATGACTTGCCACAATAGGCAGAAGTTCTTTCAGTGCTTACTGTCAGTAGTTGGGGGGTCATCTGCGGCTTAATTTGGCTCTCTTCTAACTTATGTAAGGCTCTTGCATGATCCAACCTTCAGATAATGCAGATTATCCATGTCATAAAGCAAGAGAAGAGACCAGAATTTTCGACAATATAGCATGTATGTGTATTTGTGTTGTCTGCAGTTATTGAGTGTGTATTTACACATATATGTACATGTATATATATGCACATACGTATATATATGTATATATATGATATGTGAGGCCCACCTTACTAGTCACATCGAAAGGTAAGGACCTTACCACTTCCATCTCTTAGGGCATGTTTGGCTATACTTATTTTATGAAACCTTATAAATTAGTTATACTTATTTTGTTAGAGGGCAAAGTAGTCTTTTAACATCAATGACTAAACCTCCTTATAAGTGCCAAAAAAAATAAGTTGGAAAAATCCCAACTTTTCTTTTTCCTACTTATAAGTAAAAAGTAAGTAAAATTTACCAAACATGATCTTGGACCCTCATAACTTATAAGGAAAAAACATACTTATAAGTTAAAATAAGTCACTTCCCAAACATGTTCTTAGTGGCTCATTTTATTAAACGAGGTGGCAGCTGATTTTGCTTAGCGGGCTACCAAGAAATAGACTTGTAAGGTTCACCCTACCAGTCACATCTAATGTATGGGTCTCACCATATTTTATCTCTGTCTCTCAGTTAATACAATGAAGTGGCAGCTTTACTATTAACCCGATATATATGAGAGAGAGGCTATAAGGTAGCAGATCATTTTGCTAAATGAGCTACATGAGATGAATTAGTGGTGAACTACCATGAATGCATGTATGTATGTATGTACATATACAAAGTATATTAGGTGTGAACTACCAGCTCATTTATCAAAAGAATTGTCAACGGATGGGAATGGTGAGATCTACCTGCTCCGATGTGACAAGAAGGATGAGCCTCACCACATGTCTTTTCTTGGTAGAAGTAAAATGAGTTACCGCTTTATTAAGCAAAACGAGTTGCCAAGAAATAGCAGTGGCGAGGTCCTCCTACTATCATAACTAGTCTATCTCTTAGTACCTTATTTAGTAAAATGAGTTGGAACCTCATACTTATTTTTTCATACGTGTGTGCGTAGATATACATGTGTATGTATATGTACATACACATATATACATATATGTGTGTCTCTCGTATATTGTATGTATGTATAGATATGTATGTAGTATGTACATATATGTATACATATACATATATGTCCATATATATGAGGATAGTGGAGTGGATATGAACTGCTATTTCATTTACAAATAAGCTACGAAAAAAGGAAAGTGGTGAGGTCCACATGCTCCGATGTGACTAGAATGGTGGGCCTAACCACTATCTATGTGTGTGCTGCGTGTTGGAGGATTAAGTATGATTTGAAAATTTATTTCCCAAAACAATCTGTAAAAGAAAAGAGTAGGGAGGTCCACCCTAGCAATATGAACAATACCACTAGTCTATATCTTGGTCGCTTATGTGGAAATAAGTTTTTAGCTCATCCTCATTTCTCTCTCACACACACGCACACATATGGGGGATATTGTTAAGGGTGTAAATGAACCGATTTAGAATCGAATACTATGGTATTCGGATTCGAATTCGATTAGTTTTGACGAATTCGAATTTGAGTTGAATAGGAAAAGAGTGTTCAAATTCGAATAATTAATTAGCTGAATATTCTTTAAAAGTTCACGAGTATCCGATTAGCACACTCGGTAGGTCACAAGTTTCTTAAACATGAAGTCTTGAGTTCGAATCCTATGTTTGAAGTATTTTCTTTTTATTTTCTTTAAGGTTTTACTTAATTGTTATTATGATATTTCACTATAAGAATTATTATATTATATATTTATAAGTTATTAATATAATATTTATAAATAGAAATATTTACAATATTATGCACACTTAAAAGATAATATAATGTAATAATATAAAGGGTTAATTGTGAACAGATCCCATATAGTATCACTCAATTGCGAATAGACCCCCTATAGTTTTATTTGTGGCGAATGGCCCCCTTGTAGTATTAACCCATTTGCGAATACACGTCCTAGTGAACTTTTTCGACTCTTAAAAATCAAAATAAATTAGCAATTGAGGATCTACCCTCACCAATAGAACTATAGGGGGTCTACCTGCCTCCTCAAACATTTTTAACGATTTTAAGAGTAAAAAAATTTCACTCAGGGGGTCTATTTGCAAAAATAGTACTAAAGGGGATCTATTCACAGTTAGGTGATACTACAGGGGGTCTGTTCGCAATTAACCCTAATATAAAAGTAGAAAAACATAAACAAATATTTAACAATCAAACGAATCGAATATACATTTGGTTAAATTCTATTCGTTTATGAACCAAATACTAAAAATTGTTCGTTTATTGTTAAATGAACTACCGAATCGAATATGACCGAATACTTAGATGAACTGTTTGTTAACTATTTGGTTCCTTTCCACCCCTACACCTCATATAGTAAAATGAACTTTCAACATATGTGAGTGGTGAGGTTCAACATCTCCGATGTAGCTAGTAGTGAACCTAACACTAGTCTATAACTTGGTAGGTCGTTTAGTAAAATGGTTTGCCACCTCATATCCATTATTTTCTTTGTGCCCCATGCACACCTACCCATCCACAAGCACACCACCCACCCACCCACCCACTCCCCAAGCACACGCGCGCGCGTGCACACACATGTATATATGCTACATTTATATATACACTACATTTATATATACACTACATTTATATACACACTTAATGCACACATACACCCAGATGCACGTGTATTACATAAATTTATGGAATATAGTCTCTTCAAAATCAAATACATACATTTGAATCAAAATCCATGGGGTAATATTTCTTACATTTTGAATCAAAATCCATCGGGTAATAGTTCTATCCATCACAGGAGTTTTAGTCATGTTATTTCTTAATGACTGAGAAGTTTCAATGAACTGTAGATTTACTGGATTTCAGCTGAAAGATTCTCTGAGCTTCAGTAAATTATATGAAGGGTTCCAAAAATTGTGAACTACATATTTTGAATTAACCACTCATTTGACAAGCTTCTCATCAAAAAGTGAACAATTTCACAAATCTGTCCATCATTCTTAGGGAGATTTTCCTTTCTAGGTGTTTGGCTATTTTTTAATTAAAGTCTAGGTGTTTGGCTATTTTTTAATTAAAGTCTAGGTGTTTGGCTATTTTTTAATTAAAGTCTAGGTGTTTGGCTATTTTTTAATTAAAGTCTAGGTGTTTGGCTATTTTTTAATTAAAGTCTAGGTGTTTGGCTATTTTTTAATTAAAGTCTAGGTGTTTGGCTATTTTTTAATTAAAGTCTAGGTGTTTGGCTATTTTTTAATTAAAGTCTAGGTGTTTGGCTATTTTTTAATTAAAGTCTAGGTGTTTGGCTATTTTTTAATTAAAGTCTAGGTGTTTGGCTATTTTTTAATTAAAGTCTAGGTGTTTGGCTATTTTTTAATTAAAGTCTAGGTGTTTGGCTATTTTTTAATTAAAGTCTAGGTGTTTGGCTATTTTTTAATTAAAGTCTAGGTGTTTGGCTATTTTTTAATTAAAGTCTAGGTGTTTGGCTATTTTTTAATTAAAGTCTAGGTGTTTGGCTATTTTTTAATTAAAGTCTAGGTGTTTGGCTATTTTTTAATTAAAGTCTAGGTGTTTGGCTATTTTTTAATTAAAGTCTAGGTGTTTGGCTATTTTTTAATTAAAGTCTAGGTGTTTGGCTATTTTTTAATTAAAGTCTAGGTGTTTGGCTATTTTTTAATTAAAGTCTAGGTGTTTGGCTATTTTTTAATTAAAGTCTAGGTGTTTGGCTATTTTTTAATTATTTAATTATAATAATTGATAAAAATATGTATTAAATTCATATAAATTTGCAAAAAATATAAAAATAGATAGCAATCTTAGATCCACAATAAACTATGCATACTTAAATACTAAATAGCCAAAATAATAACTAACAATGTTATAGAAAGTGCTAGGAGGTCTACGCGTTGGACCCGACGCCTAGAGCCTAGGAGGTTTTCTTTTTATTTTTAATTAAAGTCTAGGTGTTTGGCTATTTTTTAATTAAAGTCTAGGTGTTTGGCTATTTTTTAATTAAAGTCTAGGTGTTTGGCTATTTTTTAATTAAAGTCTAGGTGTTTGGCTATTTTTTAATTAAAGTCTAGGTGTTTGGCTATTTTTTAATTAAAGTCTAGGTGTTTGGCTATTTTTTAATTAAAGTCTAGGTGTTTGGCTATTTTTTAATTAAAGTCTAGGTGTTTGGCTATTTTTTAATTAAAGTCTAGGTGTTTGGCTATTTTTTAATTAAAGTCTAGGTGTTTGGCTATTTTTTAATTAAAGTCTAGGTGTTTGGCTATTTTTTAATTAAAGTCTAGGTGTTTGGCTATTTTTTAATTAAAGTCTAGGTGTTTGGCTATTTTTTAATTAAAGTCTAGGTGTTTGGCTATTTTTTAATTAAAGTCTAGGTGTTTGGCTATTTTTTAATTAAAGTCTAGGTGTTTGGCTATTTTTTAATTAAAGTCTAGGTGTTTGGCTATTTTTTAATTAAAGTCTAGGTGTTTGGCTATTTTTTAATTAAAGTCTAGGTGTTTGGCTATTTTTTAATTAAAGTCTAGGTGTTTGGCTATTTTTTAATTAAAGTCTAGGTGTTTGGCTATTTTTTAATTAAAGTCTAGGTGTTTGGCTATTTTTTAATTAAAGTCTAGGTGTTTGGCTATTTTTTAATTAAAGTCTAGGTGTTTGGCTATTTTTTAATTAAAGTCTAGGTGTTTGGCTATTTTTTAATTAAAGTCTAGGTGTTTGGCTATTTTTTAATTAAAGTCTAGGTGTTTGGCTATTTTTTAATTAAAGTCTAGGTGTTTGGCTATTTTTTAATTAAAGTCTAGGTGTTTGGCTATTTTTTAATTAAAGTCTAGGTGTTTGGCTATTTTTTTAATTATTTAATTATAATAATTGATAAAAATATGTATTAAATTCATATAAATTTGCAAAAAAAATATAAAAATAGATAGCAATCTTAGATCCACAATAAACTATGCATACTTAAATACTAAATAGCCAAAATAATAACTAACAATGTTATAGAAAGTGCTAGGAGGTCTACGCGTTGGACCCGACGCCTAGAGCCTAGGAGGTTTTCTTTTTTTATTTTTTAATTGCAATAATTGATTGTAAATGTTAATATTATAGAAAGCTTAGGTGCCGGACTGGTGTCTAGACGGATTTCTTTCTTCATTGTGGTGGTTGAGGAGGTTTTGCTGAAGGTCGGAGGAGGCAGAGGAGGTGTTCATATTTGGAGGTTAAAGGAGTTTGAAGAAGGTTGGAGGACGTGGAGGCTGCAACACAGAAAATCACGATCAAGGCTTAAAGGGTGCAGTCCACATAAGCAGACAATGCTCCCCTGAATACTCTCAAAATCTAGGTGGGCAGCCTAGGTACCGCTAGGCGCTAGGCGCTAGTTAGACGGCCGAGGTACGGCCTAGGCCTAGGCGTACGCCTAGGCGGAGGCTTTTTAAAACAGTGATTGTCATATCCTCATATATATGCTTTAGCCATGCTGCTTATACAAACCTGTATTGAGATGTTTCAACATTTGAGCAAACTTCAAATTCTGTATTTTAGTCTTAGAATTTTTCATTCACAGTTAGAAGTAGAAAGCTGTTCTAGATCTACTTGGATGTTAAAGGCTCAATCCTAAAACAACTTCAATTTGCATGGCAATCAGACCAAACAGCCCCCAAAATCATTACTACCTGATGAATCCAAAATTAAAAAATAAAAAAAAGACTCACTGACCAATCTCTCAATTCAAAACTGAAAATAGACTCCAAGAAAAAAAAGATTATTCCCCTTCATATGTTCGTAACTCTTCTCAGAATTAAGAAACTTAAGTGAAACTATTCTAGCAGCATACCGAAATTTTGTACCCCTTTGAAGAGGGGAAAAAAACTACACTACAAGGATAAGTTAGCACTCAGCCCGTAATGAATACATATAGTCATCACATGTTTATAACCAAATAACTGCATAAACATACGTAAGAAATTATCATAGTCAATTCCAAACAAACAAACTTCTATGAGTAGACAAGTAAATATGACACATTTATCCCTTTAGAAGATCATTTTTATGCTCTGCAGGTGATGTAGAAAGCAGCTACAAATCCCATTTTTAAAGGGAGATACACCAAGTATAAGCATGACTTTGTCAGTTGTCCCCACATGCATGCATATATTTTTGATATGTTTCAGAAAAATATCCCAAAGGAAGGATAACAATAGATGGAGACCAATGGAGGCAATTATCTCATAATACACTTGCACTTGAAAGAATCCAATTCCCTCTAGAAAATTAAGCACGCTCATCATCTCAAGTTCCAATGGGATGATCTAAACAGGAAACTGAGGTGTGAAGTCCAGCTAACAGACAACAAGGCATCTTGACCCAATTCAAGGCATCCGCAGCAGGAACTAGATAAGAAACTTTAGGAACAACAGCTACTTGTCCATATCAATTCCATACTAAACACATTATGTCTTATCCATATCCATTAAAGCCAGAATGTGCCCATGAAGGGCATCAGGAGAATAATATTGCAGGAAGCCCTGAAACCATAGTCGAGTTTATGAACTTTCAATAAGTTGATAATTTCTAATATTCGAATAAAATGAAGCCTAGTTTGAATTAATGCAACAAGTTGTGTGACATAGTTTTTCCAAACACTTCCTCATGAAATAACCGACAGACCAAAATCCTATTTAGCCTGCAGTTGGAATTTGAAGGGAGGATAAAGAAAGAGGATATCATGAAGCTGTTCATAAGAAGTACGCTGGCTATTTGCCTACTTCTCAATTATCTACTATCCCTATTAACCCTTTCTCTTCAGATAAGAACATAAAAATTTAAGGGAAAAAAAAGAAAGGGGTTCATTATGGTTGGCGAAACCTCTCCTTTCAGTCACTGAATAATTGGTGGAATCTCAATTATACCTGTAATACATTCACTCTAGAATTATTCTTCAACTAGGGTTCACATTGAAAACTTGTGAATTTCCGATATGATAATTCCAACTACTCAAGTTGTGCAAGGGGATCCTTGCTAAAAGATGATAACAACTACAATTACTTGCAACAAACATGGCAGAAAACCCTGAAAACCATAGTTGAATCTATGAACTTTCAATCACTTGATAATTTCTGATATTGGAATAAACTGGAGCATTCTTTGAATTAATGCAAAGAGTTATGAGATATAGTTTTATGCTCCAACACTTCCTCATGAAATAATTGCCATGTCAAATATTCCAGTTTCGAATGCATTTGAAATTTGGAGAGAATAAAGAAAAAGGATGCCTCAAAGCTGTTCAAAAAAAGTGCTACTATCCCTATTAACCCTTTCCCTTCAGATCAGAAAAATTAAAGAAAAGAAAGAAAGAAAGAAAGAGGTTCATTCTGGTTGGCGAAACCTCTCCTTTCAGTCAACTAAGTAATTGACGGAATCTCAATTATACCTGTGGTTAGAATTCAGGCATCAATTCTGAAAATTCTTCAACTGGAGTTCACACTCGAAACTTGTGAATTTCAGAGATACTTTAGACTACTGGAGTTGCAGAAGGGGATCACCATATTCACTAAAAGATTCACAGCTACATTTACTTGCAACAAACGGTAAGTTCCCAAATAATCTAATAAAAATCTTACCTTAAAAAATTGGAACTCAAAATTTCTTATAGAGATAACCAAATACAATGAAATGGAATATGATATTGCAACTGTGGTTTTCTACAGTCTAAAAATTATATGCATGTACGTACGTGTCACGTGTGTGTGTTTGTGTGTGTGTGTGTGTGTGTGTGTGTGTTTTCCAGTATCATTATGTTTCCACTTAGAATAAACTAAGGTTGTAAGTAAAGTGGGCTTCTTCCTTTAGGGAAACGAGCTTCAATGCCATTTCGTCCCCTGCCATGGATCTTTATGGTAGATTGCAAGCATAACTTTGAAAAGTTGCCATAAGGAGCTCATGCATATACCTTTTCTCAATATCTTTCCCATACACAATAGAGATTATAATCCAACAAATACTTATAACTCATAAACCCTATTCCCTTCTCCCGACACCTGATATCACCCTATAAAAGGCACGAGAATCTAAATATCTTTCTCATCTGCACTATGTACCCATAACAAAAAAAACTCCAGATGCCCCTTTTAAGAGTGAAAGTACCAAAATTTCATAGGGCAGACAATTATTTATACGACATTGCTAATGAAGGCCTAAATGCAAAATGAGAACACGAGTACATATATGAAAGTAACATCCAGAGGGTCTTTCATTTCTGCAGTCAGGTTGTGCAATATCCAATCCTTGTAAAGGGGTTTACATTGAGCATCATTGTAACTTATACAGGTATATATCATGAGAGGCATGCAGCAGGGGCTCACAAGTTACAAATTAAAAGTTCGCCAAATACCTATGTCTAATATGTGTATCATACAATGTGAATAATAATAACAAGGAATACATGTGATGCATGTACATTTAATGCCTAATGTTTAAAGAGATATTATACTTGTTTCCAAATAGCATGAGAACAACTTACCTCAACTATAAGCTTTTTTTGAGATTTCGAAACAGTTCAATGCGCTTAGCATGTACATCATTGAATCATATATTGTTTCATCCAAATATATATCAATAATATCAATTAACAGTTCTCTTCATGAACTAAGAAACTTAGATGTTGCACGCACGTCAATTTAAATATCAAAAACTACAGGAATGGGATAACAACTGACAATTCAAGTTGAGAATAACCTAAATTCTATGCTGCATGAGTAAGAGTATGGGTATTAGACATGGCAAATTTGTATAAAGTAGGGTATGAGGATACAGCTACGTTATATATTGAAATTAATAATTTACATGAGATCAATGTTGTTTCACATGTTATGAAAATCAAAATTTCTATAACATTTTTATGTTTCTTTTATTATGTATATTATAAATTGGAACCCACTCGTTTTTGAACTAGATAAGCAAACAATCCTCTAAAATCATAGTTATGAACTAAGTATGTTGAAATGAACCTAACCCTTGTCCAACAAGTTTCAGAAATTGGATGTGAAGTGCACGATAAATGTCCAAGAAGTGTGTGAAAAGTGTTTTAAATTAAAAAATGTGTTATATAATTGAGTACATGTCAGATTAAATGAATGCATATAATCAACGAGTGTCGGCATCTGTACAGGTATAGGAAGTGTTGGGTACTGGTACAGCTTCATAATAGAAGTGCCCATGCAACATTGCCTAGATGAAATCCTTGAAGTCTGCTCTCCAGCTCATGCAAATTTTTTGAAGAAATAATGAACAATGTATCTCAATGTCATAAATATAGGCTTAAATCTATTAGTCTCCTACTCGAAGTCCGTAAGTTCTGTTTGTGTAACAGAGTTTGATTTTGGAGTTATCTTTTCTTATCCTGATTTGATTTTGGAGCTATCTTTTCTTATCCTGATTAATGCATAAATATCAGATGAGAAGTATTATTGTCTAATCATATTGGAATTTGATTCTATATGTGATTTCTTCAAGTATTGTCTATCACATCGATACTAGAGTGAGAGACAGCTCAAGGAGAAGGATAAAGAACCTCTAGATTGTTGCCTTCATGAATTGGGAAGGGGGTGAAGATTTATTTAGATTGAGACTGAGGGTCGGGGATAAGGGGGGTTGGTTTTGGCATGAGAGGATTTGATAAATACTGGATAGACTATGCTTTACTTGTTCTTTACTGTTTTCCTTTTCTTTTTGAGCGAGAAATTACCCAAGTTTGGTGGGTGAGAGAGAGAGAGTAGTAGTAGCTGTCGTAGGATAGTCCTATTTTGAAAACCTCTGATCATGGGGTAACACCCAAGAGGTTTCATTTCTTTTCATGTATCCTTTTCCGACTACTATAATTTAGTATTCTGAACCTAATCAAAGATGGAAAAAAAGCAACTTGGAGAATAGATACATCAAAATCCACTTAAGAATTATGTTTTGAATAAACCTAAAGCAGACAGTCTATAGCCATGTTCCTCTTTCCTTTCTTTCTGAGGCTAATTTGTCAATTCAATTTAATTAATATGTCTGCACTTGAATGAATCCAGATTCAATTAAATTAAAATCTTAAATAGTTTTGGAAATCAACCACCAAAGAATTTTATTTAGTTTTCGGGTTGAATATTTATAAACTCTAAAATAGGTTAGTCAACCTATAAATGAAATGATTTATAAGACCTATGCTCTTTAACCAATCAACTGGCCAGTCCTTGTTCATGTTCTCGTTCATGTAGGAGGGCCCCGCAAACGCCACTATCCAGAAACGGCTAACAAAAGGAAAGAGAGTGCTGGAAGTCAATGGAGAATATATCTTCAACAAATTCCAAAACCGATCACAAAAGAAAAGAGAAGTACTGGAAGTCAACGAAGAGACATCTCTCTTATAAAACCTTGTCTATTGCACTTTATATTTGACAGGATCAAATTCTCTCCAAGAAGAACATAGCAAATTCAGGACACTTACCATCTCGGGTTGGAAATTCAAGGCACTGCATAGCAAACAAGGACCCAGCTAAAAAGCATCTTCACCTGCGATCAGATAAAGAAGATAGTATTAGAGAATACCAACTCCAATTGGGATATATAAGAAAAAGTGAACCTCATCCATATCTATGAGAGCTTCAACTATCCTATGAAATTGTTAGGGATATGATCCTATGCTCAAATACATAGCTTTAATTGTTAACTTATGGATGCAGTAGTCTGAAAAATAATACCAACTAATAAATACTCAAACTCAACATTTTAAGCAGCGAATACCATTAAGTGACATTGCAATGACATCGAGGTCCAGCTTCGTAAGCAGTGCATCACAATGGGCCTAGGTTTAATCCAAATTCACTCAGCTTTACAGTTGCAAGCAGAAATAAAATTGATAGAGATTGCGACAGTTGGTTCTCAGAAATCTCAACCATATGTATTCCAGTTCTAATTATCTTTACATGTAAGAACAGAAAATATAATCTTTTCAGCAATTTTTTCCATCAAGACTATTGCAAGCTGCACAATGAGAAGTTCTAGCCCTAGAGGAAATGCTCCAAAGAGGAACTTCAATGCCATCTCATTCCCTCTCAATCGAGCCACAAAACACAATAAGCAGAAGGTGGCATAGTGGCTCAAAAGGTAAAAAATGGACCTTCATAATATTTCCACCTACAGATAATATTGAAATCAAACAATAACCAAACAAACAATTAAGCTCACAACACATATTCCTATCTCCAGACCCTAAAACTATCCTACACAAAAGAAAATTTAGATATTCTTAAAGTCCCTAACCATTACATCATAACTCCGAAGTTGTGGTG
The DNA here is from genome assembly GCA_012295165.1 of Asparagus setaceus. NCBI lineage: Eukaryota > Viridiplantae > Streptophyta > Magnoliopsida > Asparagales > Asparagaceae > Asparagus > Asparagus setaceus. The sequence continues at coordinate 67,204,930 of CM022702.1, forward strand.
AGGGTTGAGGGTTATAGTTTTATATTCTAACATGTCTCATCAGACTGAGCGCCCTTTTATGGGCCGAAACCTGGACTCACCAGCGGTATCAATTTTTTTTAAATCTGCTTTAAATTCGCGGCTAGTGGGATTTGAACCCGAGTGTTATGATACTACCTTAAAGTCCCAAACAATTACACCAAAACTCTGACGTTGTGGTCAGGGTTAAGGGATATAGTTTTATATTCTACTAGACATCTGTCTCGGTCTCACTTTAGATCCACTTCAAGATGGGCCATTTGTCTTGAATTCCCTTAAGAGTAAGAACAAAGATCTTTTATGGAGTATTCGTCTATATATAGACCAGAAACTATGTCAGGTACAGCATAAAAACACAAAACAAAGAGAGAAAGGAAATACAAATATGAGAGAAATATGTCCCATTCTCATGCAAAGCCTCATATGAGGAAGAAGAGAGAGGAGTTAAGCCAAGGATGACTTGCCACAACTGGCAGAAGTGTGCCTAAAACTGACTGTCAGTGGTTGGGGGGTCATCTGCGGCTTAATTTGGCCATCTTCTAACTCATGTAAGGCCCTTGTATGATCCAAGTTCCAACCTTCAGATAAATGAAGATTATCTATGTCAAAAGCTAGAAGAAACAGCCACATTTTTTTCATAATACAAGTGCATGCATTGTGTTATACAGAGATTAAACAGGGATTAGTGCGTCCCTCCATGCTTTTGGTTGGTGTTTCACTGACGTGAGACACATCCATGTCACTAATCACTATAGTCGAGATATCAACATATCCAGATCATACCCGATGACCTGAGTGTCTATCACGTCAATAGCATACTAGTAGAGAACGTGGAGGGACACACTAGCCCTCGTTTACAAGTACATACATCTCTCTCTATATATAGTATACATACACACATGCGACACAACACATGGCTATCTCTTGGTAACTCATTTAGCAAAATGAGCCGTCACCTCTTAACTATATATATATATATATATATATATATATATATATATATATATATATATATATATATATATATATATATATATATATATATATATATATATGTGTGTGTGTGTGTGTGTGTGTGTGTGTGTGTGTGTGTGTGTGTGTGTGTGTGTGTGTACCAAGAGATAGACAAGTGGAGAGGCTCAGCCTAAAAGTCGCATTGAATGGGTGGGCCACACCATTTTTATTTCTCGGTAGCTCATCTAGTAAAATGAGTCGCCACTCACCACCATCACCCACCCACACACACACCACACACGCACACACGCACAAGAACGGGGTGGCAAGTCCCTCCATACACATAGCTGGTAAGTTCTTTAGCGTGGCGTGTAGAGCACCATAGCTCTAATCATCAGTTTATCTTGGTCATAGTTAATGGTCTGGATATGTGTCGTATTAGTGATACTACCTTAAAGTCCCAAACAATTACACCAAAACTCGACGTTGTGGTCGGGGTTAAGGGATATAGTTTTATATTCTAACATGTCTCATCGGTGGCCCTTTTATGGGCGAAACCTGGACTCACACCGGTATCAATTTTTAAATCTGCTTTAAATTGGCTAGTGGGATTTGAACCCGAGTGTTATGATACTACCTTAAAGTCCCAAACAATTACACCAAAACTCGGCGTTGTGGTCGGGGTTAAGGGATATAATTTTATATTCTAACATGTCTCATCGGTGGCCCTTTTATGGGCGAAACCTGGACTCACACCGGTATCAATTTTTAAATCTGCTTTAAATTGGCTAGTGGGATTTGAACCCGAGTGTTATGATACTACCTTAAAGTCCCAAACAATTACACCAAAACTCGACGTTGTGGTCGGGGTTAAGGGATATAGTTTTATATTCTACTAGACATCTGTCTCGGTCTCACTTTAGATCCACTTCAAGATGGGCCATTTGTCTTGAATTCCCTTAAGAGTAAGAACAAAGATCTTTTATGGAGTATTCGTCTATATATAGACCAGAAACTATGTCAGGTACAGCATAAAAACACAAAACAAAGAGAAAGGAAATACAAATATGAGAGAAATATGTCCCATTCTCATGCAAAGCCTCATATGAGGAAGAAGAGAGGAGTTAAGCCAAGGATGACTTGCCACAACTGGCAGAAGTGTGCCTAAAACTGACTGTCAGTGGTTGGGGGTCATCTGCGGCTTAATTTGGCCATCTTCTAACTCATGTAAGGCCCTTGTATGATCCAAGTTCCAACCTTCAGATAAATGAAGATTATCTATGTCAAAAGCTAGAAGAAACAGCCACATTTTTTCATAATACAAGTGCATGCATTGTGTTATACAGAGATTAAACAGGGATTAGTCGTCCCTCCATGCTTTTGGTTGGTGTTTCACTGACGGAGACACATCCATGTCACTAATCACTATAGTCGAGATATCAACATATCCAGATCATACCGATGACACGAGTGTCTATCACGTCAATAGCATACTAGTAGAGAACGTGGAGGCTATAACACGTAAAATCACGATCAAGGCCTAAAAGTCGCATTGAATGGGTGGGCCACACCATTTTTATTTCTCGGTAGCTCATCTAGTAAAATGAGTCGCCACTCACCACCATCACCCACCCACACACACACCACACACGCACACACGCACAGTAAACGGGGGTGGCAAGTCCCTCCATACACATAGCTGGTAAGTTCTTTAGCGTGACGCGTGTAGAGCACCATAGCTCTAATCATCAGTTTATCTTGGTCATAGTTAATGGTCTGGATATGTGTCGTATTAGTGACACTAGCTAAGGGACACAACCCCATTTACAATACAACTAAAATGAACCTAAAATAGGGGTTAGAAATAGTGGAGCACCAATATTATTTGTTGTATAGTTAGGAAATTGTTAATTTATGCAAACAATTGATACATGAGTAATGTACACACAACATACATGATTTTTTTTCCAATTACTTGATCATTAAGATATGTAGATCAAGATGAACAAAATGGATTGTCCAATTTTATTGCATTATACGCATTTTTGCAAGTGGTCATAACCAAGCTAGTTATTGCCTAAGAGCAATGTTACGTATATGCTAGGCAGACTAGGCGGAGGCTTTTTAAAACAATGCCTAAGAGTATTACATGCAATACATATGTAAATGTATGTATATGTATATCTATGTATATGTATATATGTATGTGTGTATATTTCTGTGTGCTTATGTATATCTACATGTGTGTGTGTATACAGAAATAATTTATATGAGGCGGTAGCTCATTTTACTTAATTACCTATCAAGAGATTTGCTGATTTGGTGAGGCCCGCCGAGCTAGCCACAGTGGAAGATGTGGACCTTACCATTCTTATCTCTTAGTAGCTCATTTGCTATATGAGATGATAGCTCATGTCCAATATGTCTATATATATTTATATATATTGTACACATTTATATATGATACATACAGATTCAATGCTTATGAGGTGGCAGCTTGTTTTGTTAAATGCGCTACCAAGAGATAGAAGGTGAAACCCACCTACTTGATGTGACGAGCAGTATTTATCACCTCATGCTCATCATTCCCTATATATAATAACAAATCAAGACTATAACAATAAAAAACTACAATAATGCCTTTATCCCAAATATTTAGGATCAGCTACATGAATCTTATTCTGTTAAATGCGCTACCAAGAGATAGAAGGTGAAACCCACCTACTTGATGTGACGAGCAGTATTTATCACCTTATGCTCATCATTCCCTATATATAATAACAAATCAAGACTATAACAATAAAAAACTATAATAATGCCTTTATCCCAAATATTTAGGATCAGCTACATGAATCTTATTCTTTCTTTCATCTTTAATTATAAAAAATCTCCTTTGTTGATTTAACTATTATCATATCATTCTTAATTGCTTCCAACCAGTTTCTTTTAGGTTTGCCTCTAGTACTCTTTGCACCATCAACTAGAATAGAATGACTTCTCTTAACTGATGCTTTAAGTGGCCTTCATTGTTCATGACCAAACCCTCTCGATCTATACTCTCTTTTATCCTTAGCTAGAGCAACATCTTATCTCCGGCGAGTGCACTCATTTTTATGCTATCTTTTATGTATACCCGGAACATGTTTTGTAATTGTCCAACATTCTAATCTATAAAATATTGTTCAGTGTTGGTCTTATAACCGTTCTATAGAATTTTACCTCAAATCTCATATGTATTCTATGGTGACACAAGACTTCAGAAGCATTCTTTCAATTTAACCGTCTTGATTTGATTTGATGAACCACATCAAACTCAATCTCAGCATCATAATAAATGACATGACCTAAATAACGAAAGTGATTACTCTTAGGTATTTTTGTCCGTAAATATGTACTCATTTCAATTCATAATTTTACAAAAATTACATTCCAAATTCTGTTTTTGTTCTACTAATTATAATCCTTTAGTAAGAGTAAAGCACAACACTAGCAAGTTAATACATGGAATGTAGTGTCTTTGAAATCAAATGCATACATGTATGCCTAAATCCATGGGCCGATGTTTGCTATCACTAAATGAGAATTTCCAGTAAAGTAATTTATTAATGAATGAAAGGCTCATTGAACTGTAGATTTACTGGATTTCAGTTGAAGGATAATAAGATCTCAATAAAATTATATGAAGGCTTCCACTAATTGTGAATTCATATTCTTGAATTAACCACTCATTTTGACAAGCTTCTTATAAAAATGTACATAATTTCACAAACCAGTTGATCAACGTTAAGGAGGTTCTCTGTTTTCTTAGCTAACTTTTTTTTGTGTACATGTATGAGACTAAAGAATATGCATTGTCACATCTTGATATATATGCTTACTCGCTTAGCCGTACTGATTCATGCTTTATTAGTTTATTAACCTATAGTGAGATGACCTTTGAATTAGCACACATTTTTTTTATTGAGATGTTTCAACATTGGATTTTTAAGATATTGGTCCCTAGAACTTTAGTATTTGGATATAGGTTCCCCAAACCCAGTATTTCGAAATTAGTCCCCCAAAAGTTTTAAGTTACCTCAAAGAAGGACATGCAGTCTAGTTCCGTTATATTAATTAACCCAAATCAAAATTAATAGAGGTTAATTTTTTGAATTTCTAGTTATGTCCCTTTCTTCCCCAATCCTTCCAACAGATATATCTAAATGTCTCTCCCCCTCCCCCCACCCATAATCCATCTTACATCTGTTCTTATTAAAAAAAGTCAATATCTTCTCAATCTTCTCTCCAAATTCTTTGATGCTAAACTATTTTTCTCCAAAATTTTGCAGTTAACATCATATTGACATTGGAGACAAACTAAAGCAAATATGCAGCACCCAAGCTTGCCGTGAGATTATTTGAGAAAATGAATATAGCATTAGGAATTGGATCATATCAACCATAAAATGGATCTTCATACAAAAGCAAGATTGACTTGAAACTAGTGTACAAGTCTGATACAAAATTTAATTGTTCTGCAACAAACTGTTTTCTACACAAATTTTTGCAAAATTTTCAGAATCGTTCAACAAACACCTACACTTTGAAAGCTTAGGTCACTTCCAAACCAATAGGGGCTCTTCTCTGCGCAGCTGATTTTTAGCCAGTTTTTATTTTGCCGCTTTTGGGGAGGAAGGAGAATGGGAAAGAAAGGAGGAAAGGGGAATTTCAATTAGCAACCCCCTCTCCCATTCATAAATGGGTTTAATTCAGGTAGGGTAATATAAAGCTGGGTATTAACTATACCCGAGTTAGATGGGAATGGAAAAGAGCTAACTTGTCCTTTTTTGGGTTAACTTATACTCTTGGGCGACTACTATAAAAAAGAATTGGTTTTGGGGGACTTGTCTCAAAATATTAAAGTTTCAGGGGACCACTATCTTAAAAACCCTTCAACACTAGAGCAAACTACAAACCCGGGTTATCTTCTGTATTCCAGGTTTAGAAATTCTTCCTTCCCAACCAGGAGTAGAAAGTTGTTACAGATATACTTGGATATTAAATGCTCACTCCTAAAACACGTCAAATTTACATCCTGTGGCAGTCAGACAAACTAGCCCTGCACAATCATTACCTGATGAATCCGCAAATAAAACAAAAACACCGATCAATCTCTCAATCCAGAATTAAAATAGGTCCCAAGCAAAAAAGATGATTCCTCTTCATATGTTCATAAACTCTTCTCAGAATTAAGATGTCCAAGTTAAACTAGTATAGTAGCAACCCAAAAATTTTATGCTTTTGAAAAAAAAATCACTACAAGAATAAGTTCACTTAGTCAATTCCAAATAACTACATAACCATATACAATAAATTATCACAGACTTAGTCAATTCCAAACAACATGCACTTGTGCATAAACAAGTAAATATGCACATTTATTCCTTTGAGAGATCATTTTAATGCTTTGTATATTAAGAAAGTAAGGATTCAATCATCCCCACACTTGGCCTTAAGGGGAACTACACCAAGTATAAACATAACTTAATCTTCAGATGCGGGCACATATCTTTGACAAGTTCTAGAAAAATATCCAAAAGGAAGGATAATAATAGGCGGGAGTCAACGGAGACGACTATCTCATATACATTCTTGAATGTCATTTAGTGTTTGGAAGAATCTGGTTCCCTGTATAATGAGAAAACCTAGCAAACAAAACATGTTTATCATCTCAGGTTCCAAGGGGAAAATTTATACTAGAAGCTGAGGTAAAGTCCAGCGAATGGACAAGGCACCTTGATGCAACTTAAGGCATCTAAAACAAGAAGTATAAGAACTTATAGGGAATAACAATTACTTTTGATTCATATCAATTGGATACCAAACGGATTATATCTTATCCATATCCATTAAATCTACAATTGTTCCCACGAAGGTCCATCAAGTAAGCAACATGGCAGGAAACCCGGAAAACCATACCTGAATATATGAACTTTCCATAAGTTGATATCTGGTATTGGAATCAAATGGAGCATTCTTTGAATTAATGAAAAGAGTTGCAGGATATAGTTTTATGCTCTAACACCTCACGAATTAACGACACGTCAAAAATCCTGTTTAGCATGCAGTTGAAATTTGGAGAGAGAATAAAGAAAGAGGATACCATAAAGCTGTTCATAAGAAGTATTCTAGCCATACACTACTCAAATTGCTATTATCCCTTTCAACCCCTTATCTCAAATCAGAATAATTTAAAGTAAAAAAGAAAAGAAAAGAGGTTCATTCTGGATTGCCGAACCTGTCCATTTAGTCACTAAATAATTGGTGGAATCTCAGTTATACCTCACACACGTTCATTCTAAAAATTGTTCGACTAGAGTTCACACTTCAAACCTGTAATTTCAGAATATGATAAATCCGACTGTTGGAGTTGCACAAAGGGATAGCCATACTTGCTAAAAGATGATCATTATTTGCAACAAGCAGTAAGTTTATATGTACTCTAATAAAACTTTACTTCATAAGCGCTCAACTCAAAACTTCTTAATCAAGTAACCAAATACCATGAAAATGGCATACAACATTGCAATCATCAAGCATGGTACTATGTATTCCAGCTCTATTGTTTTTCAAGTTTGAAGTTAACTTAGCATATGATCTATCATCATATAACAATTTTCGTACAAAAACAGTTGCGAGTAAAAATTGGTAGAGGGAGAGAGGGAGGGAGAGAGAGAGTGTGTGCATGTGTGTGCTTTACAAATGAGCTTCAATGCCCCTGCCATGGATCTATATGGTACATTGCAATGAGCACAACTTTTAAAAGTTGCCAATGAAAACCTCATGCGTAGACATTTTCTAAATATATTTCCCATATACAACAGTGATTTGACTCCCACAACCACGTCAACACTAAAAACTCATAACCCATATTTCCTCCTTCTGGCCCCAGAAACCATCCTATAGAATGAAAAGAGAATCTAATATCTTTCTCATCCCCACTTTGTATCTGCCTCAAATAAGCTTGGATGCCCTTTCAAGAATAAAAGTAGAAAAAACCATAGGGTAGACATCTATTTATAGGGCATTGCTAATGAGGGACAACATGCAACATAAGAACACGAGTATTTATATGAAAGATGTGCATTAGAGCTCGTGAAGAGTTTTATCCAAGGGGGGAGAGAGAGAACGTAGAATATTCATGTCATCAGCGAGAAGAAGGGATAAGACCCTTTCATAATGCAAGGGCAAGGTCATATATATGATAGTAACTTATATGTCATATATTATCGCACCATACATTGAGTAAGTTGTGCATGACTTCAGAATGACATAAATCTCCTATATATCTATCATTCATGTAAGTGATGTTTTTTACCTACAGGAAGAATTGGCAAAAAGGAAGTTGCATGCCATTTTATAAAGTGAAAGTCCTGTTAAGCTTTCACTAGAATGATTCTGAATTTCAAAAATCTTTTAGGATGGTTCTAAAATTATGATTTTCATTTTTGTATATGAACCACAATTGGCTCATCAAAAGTGCATTAATCTCAATATGAAATTATCTCTTGTTTTTAGTTGTTTCTTGTTGGTATACTGACTTTTTCTTTTACCTAATGTATTATGGATTATAATATCCTATTATATTTGCTAGCTGGGCTGCTTCCTGCTTTACAAGTCCATAATTGCAAACAGGTAGTTCACACATTCTTTGTCATTGAGTTGTTTCAAATTTTGAATAAGGTATAGTGCACTAGTCTTCAGTATTTTTTTAGCTCTCATTCCATTCCTATTCCAATTCTTAACAAGTTCATTGTAATTAACATAACTTCATTAAAACTAATCAAGTATCTGATCCAATTAAATCACTCTGGAAAAAAAATGTGTATGTCAGTATTCAACATGTAAATGAAGGATATCTAATGGTTTATGCTTAGAAACACAAACCACTATAACCATATAAAAGAAATTATTATAATTCAATTATTATATATTTTATGAATCATGAGTAAACAAATAAACATGGTACACATAGGCCTCATCAGAAATTCTAATGTAATAATCGAATAAGACCAATACCCCATGAGTTGACACATGTCAATCACCAAATTTGCGGGCTTGTGGTAAGCACAAGTCCCTTATAGTTTGCAGTCAATTGGTGCAATATTCAATCCTCGTAAAGGAGTTCACATTGAGCCTCAGTATAACTAATTCTCACGCCTGTATATATCATGAGATGCATGCACCAAGTGCTCAGAGGATGCAAATAAAGTTTCCCAGATATGCAAATATAATGTGTATCATACATCATGAATAATTATAATTAATTACAAGTACAGGCTGTGTCTGTACATTCCATGCCTAAAGCTTAAAGAGACATTATACTTGTTTTTCGAAGAGCATGAAAACAACTTCTCCTCAACTATAAGCTTTTCAAAAGATTAGAGAACATTTCAATGCATTTACCATGTAGTGTAGCATCACCATATGTACAAAAACATTTGTAAACATAGTTCTCTTCATGAACTAGGAATTCTAGATGTAACATATATATCAATTTCAAAGATCATAAACTGCAAGAGCTGGGATCGCTACTTACAGTCAAAGTTGTTCTCAAATAGGCAAAATGCAACCCTGGAATTCTGCTCTCAAGCTCCTGCAAGTTTTTTCGACATATGATCATCATCGATGTACCTCAATATAGCATAAAAGTGTCTAAATCTATTATTCTCCGACTCTATATCCACAAGTTACGTGGTGACCAAAAAATGAGTTTGGACTTTGTAGGTATCCTTTCTGATCCTGATCACTGTAAATGTCAGATGAAAGAAATATTATTTTCTACTCATATTAGATTATATTTCTGACTTGGGTTACGGGTGTTCACAGAAAGCTGAGAGGAAGAAGATTTAATCATTTATATACTGACTCCAAGTCCTTTGCCATTGTTGAAACAAAACCAATGAAAAAGTGATATCCACATGCATATTATAGATTGTTTTTACATGTCACAATATAAACTAACCCCGTTTTGATCAAGTAAGAATTGAAGAAATATTCATATGATCAAGTATAGGTTGTTTTACATGTCAGAAAATGAACTAACCCCATGTCAATTAAGTCAACATCAAAGAAGTATGCCATGCTGTCGGTGCTTCTGAAAATGATGGCATGTGACTAAGAAAATGATTACATGCAAATCCTTAACTGACTAATATAAAACTATCAGAAAGTAAATGCATAAATTAAAAATAACGATAAGCATTAAAAACATGGAGAGTTTTCTTTTCAGTTATTTTTCTCTTCTGTTTTTATTGTGGAGATGGGCTAAGCAACTTCAGGAAGGATTTGGACGCAAATAAATCCCATTCAAATTCAATTGTATATCTATTCAACATTCATACGAAAGATCCACTTTGTTAATACTTAAAAGCTAATCTACATAGTCTAGAATGTCTACAAACAAAAAGATAAGTAATTTAAATTATTGTTTGCTCATGCATCAAGAGGCGCAAATGAATGGTGTAAATAGCGAGTTAGTGAGTTTGAAAGTGAACAATGTTTTGAGAACTAACTCGAATCAGTGTATAAAATTTTTTAAGTCTTTAGACCAAAATCAAGAATTTAGATTGAAAATTTTAAACCCTAAAGCATATAACTGAAAGGAATATCATTTTGACCATCTACTTTGTCCTTGATGCATGGACGAAAAGAATCTAAAGTGCTTTATTTTTAAACCTAAAAATCTCAACCGCACAAACTAGATAGATTTTTGCCTAGGAGAATTCAAAAGGTTGCCTTGCAATTACATTAGTCTATCATTCATGGTCAAAGATGTAGGTTTGTGTCTTGTAGGGATTACTTAAATTTTCACCTTAGGCTTAGGCGGACTATATATTAGTTTGTAATGCCAGAGTTCGAATATAGGAGAAACAAAAGATGAAGTATAATTTCCCGTATTAAGGTACAAAAGGTCAAAGTGATGTAAGAAGATGAAACAAAAATTAAGGGTAGGGGTGATATCAACATGTGGCATACTAGCTCAGTTGGAAGAACGGTTGTGATCCTTGAAATCTCAAGAAAATTGAACAAAACCACATGAGAAGCAAAAGAAAAAAAAACATGTAAGAGAGAAACCTTTAAGAGATTATTCATAGCCCCAGGTTAGATAAAAAGCATTGTGTGAACTCAAATTGGGACTAAAATAAGGATGCATAATGAGACGCAGAACTCTAAATCCTGGCAGATCAGATAACATGCAGCCAGTCTTCTACGACCAAAAACAGATTTGTAACGAAGTCTGACCCAAGGTATGCTTACAGAAGGTTCTCTGCTGACCAGAAAAAGTAGTGCGATGCAGCAATTAATCATTATGAACTATAGTTAGATGTTATCAGCCATGTTGTCTATTCAGCGTAAACAGATTTCAGAACACGTGAACTTCAGATACCTTAACGTTGCATCTATGTAAAATCTGTTTAAGTTATCCAATATGAACTAGGGAGCCTTTTTTTTTTTGACAGTTCCCTATGGTGAAGAGAATTGATAACAATTAAGTTTTTTTTTAATAGGACTTTCAGATATCTCTTTTACTACTTCCTAAGTTCCCTATATTAGTCTCAGTTAGGCTTAAAAGTAAATCATACAAAGATTGGAGGCAAAAAAAGCACAGAGCAAGTGCATGTTTGAGGACTCGGATTAAACCTTCTCTAGATTCCTCTCTTCCCTTCTTCACCTAAAGACAGCAAAGGAAGTACAGCATGTGCGTTGTAAGATTCAAGTCATAGACATCTAGGGGTGGAAGTGAACCGAATAATTAATAAACAGTTCGGTTATTATTCGTCCAGATATTCGATCAAGTTCGATTTGATAGTTCATTTAGTTCTAAACAAATAATTTTTAGTATTCGTCTTATAAATGAATAGAATTTAACCAAAGGTATGTTCGATTCGGTAGTTCATTAACTATTCAATAACTTTTACATTTTCGTCCTATTAATTTAACTTATTGCAAATATTACTTATCTAAATTTTTATTTACAAATGCTACCCATATAAATAGGTAGCGTGGATTCGGGGCTAGGGTTTTCTCTTTGTTTCTATCCGCCTCCACCCTTCAAATCGACTCCAAGGATTGGTGGATCGCTCCTCTCTCCTCTCTCGGTCTTGGCGTTCGCTCTCTTTCCGTCGACTCTAGCTCTATTTCCCTTTGGCCTCCGGACTTCCGTCGCTATTCCCGTCAGCGACTTGAAGCTCTCGTTCTCCCTCGGCTCGTCGTTCCTCCTCCCTCGGTTCACTCCTCCCTCGGCTCGTCGTTCACTCCTCCCTGTTGTGTCTTCCCCAATGTAAGTTGAAGCTTAAAGTTACCATTTTTCTTGATTTTAAATTTAAATTTATTGCTAAAGATTACTTCTTTATGCCTTTTACGATAATTTTGCGAAAATCTGATCTCATCCCTTGTGGATCTATAATTTCAATCACTTCATTTAATTATCGAGGTGAACTCTAAACTATAATGATTTATATGTTAATTTCGGTCTTTTTAACTTGATTTTCAAAACCAAGTCTGGTATTCTCGTGCCAAAGTATTTATTGAACTTTTGCGGCTGAGGTTACCTCTAGTACATTTTAGTCTCATTGTTGCCCTTGGTTTTGAGGAGAGAGTTGGTTGCTTGAACCTGTTGTTTTCAAATGAAGTTAGCATTTCCATGATTTGTTTCTTTCATTGTTTTCTTGTAATTTTGCTAATTCAAATTTATGTTGGTGTCTGGAAAAACTGATAATGGTTGAAATGCTCAACACTATATGATGTTATATGTTTTGTATTCTCTGTTGTGACCTTGAGACTCTTAATTGTTTAGGATCACTTTGATCTACAAATGTACTTGAAGGTTTCTTCTGTGTTTGTTGAGCTCCTATTTGCTTTTAAGATTTTCAATCTGCACTTTACGGAATCATTCTTATAGCATCTCGATCGGTTGCTTGTTACATTGTTTCTGGTAGCCTTGTTGCTTCTAAGTTTTACAATATGTTAATGTGTCTTGAATCAATCTTTTTCACTCTAAAAGTTTCCGTTTGCTTCTATGTCAACAATCAATGCCTTTCCCCTGTAATATTGGATTCAGATCTAAATCTAGTTAGAAATTTGCTCAGATATTACATAACAACAAGTTGGACCTATCTGTAAGATTAAGGTGATACGGGTGAAGCTACTATGTAAATTTATTCATTTAATTTGTAAGAGAATGGAGCTTTCAAGTTTTGAGAAATCTCAGTTTCACTTTGTGGTATCTTCTTTAGGACATTGTCCTTTTAAATAGCCTTTTTTTCTTTTTAGCATGGATTTGTGATCATATTATGATGGAACCCACATATTGACATCATATTCTAAATAGACTTTTGGTAATCTTTATTGTTTCAGAATGTTTCATAATGTTATTTGCTTCTTTATTATGAATCTTATTATATCCCAATCTATGTGCTTACATATTTTTTTCTTGAGTTTATTGCGCTCCTTGATCTAAAGGGTAAAGTCTCCTTGACCAACTTCTACTCATCTTGCTCTAGTTGTATGATTAGCTTAAAAAAGTTATTTGCATTATGCTAGTAACATGATAAAATTATTTGCATTAGAACACTAAAAGCCTAAAACATGAAAAATACTGTACCTCGCCACTTAATGTAAGTAAGTCATGCTCTCTACAGTTTCTCTTTCTGATTGCTTTGCCGAGGTTTCAAAAATCAAGGCACTTAATGTACCTCACCACTTATTAACTATTTGCTTATGTTCTATAATTTCAGCTCCAAAAGGTGAATTTAGTCTTGATTTGTGCTTTCTCAGGATCTCTTCAGCAAAGAAGTTGTACATGGGTGAAAGACTAAGCAACAAATAGTCATTTGGAGCCTACTGCCCTTTAACAAGTTTTTTTGGAGAATTTAATATTTTTGTCATGAATGAACTATGTGATCTTGTTGATGTATGTCAAATTGAACATTCGGACTGAATTTTCTTTTCTATGCAAGTGGTGTTGTAGTATTGAGTATACGTATGGTATGGGAGATGTTTATGTTGATGTTTGACTTTCATATTTGAAGAAACTATGTTTTTCTTGCTTTATTATGTAATAATTTGTTTTTCCATATTTGTTCATTTTATATTGTTGCAAATATGTTTTGTTTTACTTTTAATGGACATATTTGTACTGAAATTTCCAAAATTGTTTTGGTGTAATGTCTATATTTCTATAGAATGCGCTATGTCTGTTTTTAATTTCGAATAATTAACGAATAGGTATCGAATATTAAACGAATAATGCAGGGAAAATCACAGTTTTTTGTTAAACGAATATTCGAATAATTATCGAACACGAATAAATGTTGTCGAATCAATTTTAATGGTCATTTAGTATTCGACTTCGAATACGATCACGAATTGAATATATGAAAATGGACCGAATTCGAATTCGAATAGGTAGTTGTTCGCTTCGATTCGGTCATTTACCAGCCCTATAGACATCCACATAATGGCATAGATGTCTGTATCAAAACTCCAGGAACATGAATAAAATTATCTGTAAGAGGCCAACGGAAGCGAACATGGCCTCTACCATTCTGGATTTCACTTTATATGTCACCAGAATCCATGGCTTTCCAAAATGAATCAAGGGAATGAATATCAATGTCACTGACTTACCTCTTTCACTCAGAAATGGTGCAATGTCTCTCTTCTTACTCACAGAGTCCACCTCATTACTCCTCTGCTATCCAAAAAAGGACATTTGGAAGAACAAGTTGGCAACAGAAGTCCAGTCAGAGGCACCTTGATGAAGCTAAAACTATCTGCCACTGCAATTAGATAAGATTGCATTAGCTAGTTGTAATAAGAGCTATTTGCAAATGACATTCAAATGCTGATTTGTTAGCCCAACATTGGACTGTTGTGCTTCATCTATAGCTATGAATGTGATGCTTATTCCTATCAAAAGGAATCAGTAGTCAACGCATAAGAAACATTAGGAGATGCATTTTATAATGTAGAGATGTATTATAAGATAATGAGGTTTACCACTGTTTTAAAACTCTATCAGAAGATAACAGCAACCAAGTATTCCATTGTTTTCATAATTAAAATAATTTGCAGAATTAGCTTCCAATTTTAGCCAATATAACAAACATGGTGGCTTCCGGTTCAGTGGATAAAAAGACCAGAACCACAGAAGAACAGATGGCTGAATTGACACAAACGGGAAAGCAAATGAACAATTCTACATATACTATGGAGGGACTACCATCAATGGCAACTACAAAGTTAATCAAGAAAGGAACTTGGACATAATTAGTCCTATCAATGGTAATTACAAAGTTAATCAAGAAAGGAACTTGGACATAATTGCTAACATAGTTTGACACATGCCTCCACCAAAGATAATAAGAGAAATTTTCCTTTCTCATTCAAGAATACACCAAGTTTATACCTTATTTTTGCCATCATATAACTTGAAAAAGATTATATTGTAAGTTTATCTTTTAATATCATGGTCTCTCAAGTCCATGTTGTAGGTAGAGAGAATTATCTCATGTACATTACATCTCTAATATTATCATGTATGTACTCAAACAAAAATGTTATTCATATCCTAGATATAACAAGATTTTCCTTATTTGCACAGCAGTATCTTGTCTATATTATTATCCAAAGCTTGCATACATCTTACATCGTGCTTACTTACCCATCATCAACATACTCCATAGAAGTTAATTCCCTTAGAAGACCAATATTACCCTTACATCCTCCACAAAACGCCTCAACTAGAGCATCCCATCCCTCTCCATCCAACGTTATCTTCCTCTTCTCCATCTCCTCCAAAACAAAACAAGCATCACTCACCCTCCCATCCTCACAAAGACCCAAAATCAAATCCCTAAAACTCTCCCGACGAGGGCAATGCCCGCTTGAGAGCATCGCGTTCAAAACTCTCAACCCCATATCAAACCCCCGAGCCCGACAAAACCCATCCACCATCATCCTATACACCGCCGCACTCACCTCAACCTCCTTCATCTGCATGTCCACAAACACCTTATACGCCTCATCAACCCTCCCTCTGCCACACAAATAATTCACCACGATGCTATATATAACCCCATCCGGCTTCATCTTCCTCCTCTTCATCTCTGCCATCAACTCCCTCATCCCCTCAAAATCCCCTCTCCGTCCGCAATCGCTCATCAAAACCCCGTAATTCCTCACCTCCGTCTTGCACCCTCGATACTCCATATCAAACATCAACTTCCTCGCATCCCCGTACCTCCCCTCCGCACACAGCCCCTCCATCAAAATCCCATATGTAACTGCATTCGGCTCAATCCCCTTCCGGGTCATCTCCTCCTTCAACCTCACTGCCTCACCCAGCTCCCCGCTCCTACCCACAAACCCAATAAGCATATTATAACTCACAACCGAAGGCCGAACTCCTCTCTTGCACATTTCATCGAACACCTGTCGTGCAAGATCAAACCCATCTTTTTCCATCACCCCCTTGAGTAGTATATTATAAGAAACAACGTTGGGTTTGATTTTTGTGTTAGAGAGGATCGACCGGGCTTTGTCGACGAGCCCATTGTCAACGAGGGCGTTAAGGAGGAAATTGAGGGTCTGGGTTTTGGGGGAGGAGAGGGAGTTGAAGAGGGAGAGGGCTTCTTGAGGGAGGTGGGCCCGGCCGTAGTGGTGGAGGAGGGAGTGGAGGAGGTGGGGCCGGAGGGGGACGCGGTAGGCCCTGGCGAAGGAGAGGAGGGTGGACACGTGGCGGAATAGGTGGGCCCGGGCGAGGCGGTGGAGGAGGGAGGAGACGGTGGGGTAGGTGATGTCGGTGGGGCCCGCGGAGAGGAGGAGGGAGAGGGCTGCGGTGGGGTCGGTGGTGGATTTGAGCTCATCGAGGAAGGGGATGGGCTCTCGAGGGGGTTTGGGTTTAGGTCCGGATTCGGGTTTGGGTTTGCTAACGGGTCGGCGCCGGAGTCCGGTCCGGATATTACGAGCTCCGGCGAACATTTTGCTGGGGAACCGGTGGTAAAAGAAGCAGCTGTTTGTAAGTGAGGTAAAACGGGTTATGCTCGGGTCGGATCCTCCACATGGCTTTTTCCGATATTAGCTCTCTAAACTTTCATATTTTGAAATTAGTCCCTCAAATAATTGAAATTCCTTGAGGTCCCAAATTCATTAGTTATTTTTCAAATTAGTAACTCAAATTATTGAAATTTCTAATAGATCCTGCAATTCTCATGTTGTCACACGTTAATTCCTCTAGATGTTACTTATACTCTTAATTTGAGGAACTAATTTCCAATAGGTATATTTATACATTTGTCCCACAAATCTTCAATAATTCCATATTAGTCTCCCAATCTTTGAAATTGCTTATAAATCTCTCAAATCTCAAGCGGTCTTGCAGATTGCTCTCAATGACCAAAATGCCCTCATCTTATGATCCTCAAAACCTCTATGTTCACAACAAACATAACATTAGTGGCATTTTGCTTCTTGAGGGACTAATTTGCAAGACTTCTTAGAATTTGAGGGACTTATGAGCAATTTCAAATATTTGAGGGATTAATAATTTAAAAATTTTGGGATTAATAACAATTTCAATGATTTCAAGGCTAATTTCAAAATAGCTTAAAATTGGTGATCTACTTCTGATTTGAGGGACAAAATTACAGGTTAATTGCATATTAGTTCTTTAGATCAACCTTAATTGTCAAGTAGTTCCTCAAATTTCATTATTTGCTTATTAGACCCTAAAGTCTTCAATTTTCTTGCAATCTTGTACCTCTTGTTAGGTGACGTTAAAAATGAGAATGAAATTTTGTAAAATGTAACGAAAACACATGAATTTCCCGTTATAAACTCATCCCATCTTAACACTATCATTAGAAACCGCACTCCACTGTTTCAGAATGTTTAAACCCGTAACCCAATCACTCTAAAACCCAAATCCACAAAGTCTAAACTCTGGGGCAAGGATATCACTTCTTTCTAACAGATGGGGTAAAGAAGCAAAGAATCTTTCTTCTCAAACGGTCTTGTACTTTTCTAAACCAAAATCTGTTTCCAACTTTCTGAAAGCGAGAAAAAATTAGAAATAAGAGACTTTTCCGTTGTTTGAGAGGGTAACATATACTCAAGGGTACTTAGGTAATTCTAATATGTGGGGTTAGGGTTAACCCCATTAGAGGAGAGGGAGTATTTGGCAAGAAAATTGAAGGTTTAAAAGAAATTATTATAATTCAATTATTATATATTTTATGAATCATGAGTAAACAAATAAACATGGTACACATAGGCCTCATCAGAAATTCTAATGTAATAATCGAATAAGACCAATACCCCATGAGTTGACACATGTCAATCACCAAATTTGCGGGCTTGTGGTAAGCACAAGTCCCTTATAGTTAAAATAATCAACAAGAATATTCAATCCTCGTAAAGGAGTTCACATTGAGCCTCAAGATAACTAATTCTCACCAGATATATCATGAGATGCATGCACCAAGTGCTCAGAGGATGCAAATAAAGTTTCCCGGATATGCAAATATAATGTGTATCATACATCATGAATAATTATAATTAATTACAAGTACAGTCGTGGTTCAGACATTCCATGCCTAAAGCTTAAAGAGACATTATACTTGTTTTTCAAGAGCATGAAAACAACTTCTCCTCAACTATAAGCTTTTCAAAAGATTAGAGAACATTTCAATGCATTTACCATGTAGTGTAGCATCACCATATGTACAAAAACATTTGTAAACATAGTTCTCTTCATGAACTAGGAATTCTAGATGTAACATATATATCAATTTCAAAGATCATAAACTGCAAGAGCTGGGATCGCTACTTACAGTCAAAGTTGTTCTCAAATAGGCAAAATGCAACCCTGGAATTCTGCTCTCAAGCTCCTGCAAGTTTTTTCGACATATGATCATCATCGATGTACCTCAATATAGCATAAACAGGTCTAAATCTATTATTCTCCGACTCTATATCCACAAGTTCTGTGGTGACCAAAAAAAAAATGAGTTTGGACTTTGTAGGTATCCTTTCTGATCATGATCACTGTAAATGTCAGATGAAAGAAATATTATTTTCTACTCATATTAGATTATATTTCTGACTTGGGTTACGGGTGTTCACAGAAAGCTGAGAGGAAGAAGATTTAATCATTTATATACTGACTCCAAGTCCTTTGCCATTGTTGAAACAAAACCAATGAAAAAGTGATATCCACATGCATATTATAGATTGTTTTTACAGGTCACAATATAAACTAACCCCGTTTTGATCAAGTAAGAATTGAAGAAATATTCATATGATCAAGTATAGGTTGTTTTACATGTCAGAAAATGAACTGACCCCATGTCAATTAAGTCAACATCAAAGAAGTATGCCATGTCATTTGCTTCCGAAAATGATGGCATGTGACTAAGAAAATGATTACATGCAAATCCTTAACCGACTAATATAAAACTATCAGAAAGTAAATGCATAAATTAAAAATAACGATAAGCATTAAAAACATGGAGAGTTTTCTTTTCAGTTATTTTTCTCTTCTGTTTTTATTGTGGAGATGGGCTAAGCTACTTCCGGAAGGATTTGGACGCAAATAAATCCCATTCAAATTCAATTGTATATCTATTCAACAGTCATACGAAAGATCCACTTTGTTAATACTTAAAAGCTAATCTACATAGTCTAGAATGTCTACAAACAAAAAGATAAGTAATTTAAATTATTTTTTGCTCATGCATCAAGAGGCGCAAATGAATGGTGTAAATAGCGAGTTAGTGAGTTTGAAAGTGAACAATGTTTTGAGAACTAACTCGAATCAGTGTAAAATTTTTTAAGTCTTTAGACCAAAATCAAGAATTTAGATTGAAAATTTTAAACCCTAAAGCATATAACTGAGCAGAATATCATTTTTGACCATCTACTTTGTCCTTGATGCATGGACGAAAAGAATCTAAAGTGCTTTATTTTTAAACTGAAAAATCTCAACCGCACAAACTAGATAGATATTTTGCCTAGGAGAATTCAAAAGGTTGCCTTGCAATTACATTAGTCTATCATACATGGTCAAAGATGTAGGTTTGTGTACTGTAGGGATTACTTAAATTTTCACCTTAGGCTTAGGCGCACTATATATTAGTTTGTAATGCCAGAGTTCAATATAGGAGAAACAAAAGATGAAGTATAATTTCCGTATTAAGGTACAAAAGGTCAAAGTGATGTAAGAAGATGAAACAAAAATTAAGGGTAGGGTGATATCAACATGTGGCATACTAGCTCAGTTGGAAGAACGGTTGTGATCCTTGAAATCTCAAGAAAATTGAACAAAACCACATGAGAAGCAAAAGAAAAAAAAACATGTAAGAGAGAAACCTTTAAGAGATTATTCATAGCCCCAGGTTAGATAAAAAGCATTGTGTGAACTCAAATTGGGACTAAAATAATGATGCATAATGAGACGCAGAACTCTAAATCCTGGCAGATCAGATAACATGCGACCTTTACGACCAAAAGCAATTTGTAACGAAGTCTGACCCAAGGTATGCTTACAGAAGGTTCTCTGCTGACCAGAAAAAAGTAGTGCAGTCTGCTTAATTAATCATTATGAACTATAGTTAGATGTTATCAGCCATGTTGTCTATTCAGCGTAAACAGATTTCAGAACACGTGAACTTCAGATACCTTAACGTTGCATCTATGTAAAATCTGTTTAAGTTATCCAATATGAACTAGGGAGCCTTTTTTTTTTTGACAGTTCCCTATGGTGAAGAGAATTGATAACAATTAAGTTTTTTTTTAATAGGACTTTCAGATATCTCTTTTACTACTTCCTAAGTTCCCTATATTAGTCTCAGTCAGGCTTAAAAGTAAATCATACAAAGATTGGAGGCAAAAAAAGCACAGAGCAAGTGCATGTTTGAGGACTCGGATTAAACCTTCTCTAGATTCCTCTCTTCCCTTCTTCACCTAAAGACAGCAAAGGAAGTACAGCATGTGCGTTGTAAGATTCATGTCATAGACATCTAGGGGTGGAAGTGAACCGAATAATTAATAAACAGTTCGGTTATTATTCGTCCAGATATTCGATCAAGTTCGATTCGATAGTTCATTTAGTTCTAAACAAATAATTTTTAGTATTCGTCTTATAAATGAATAGAATTTAACCAAAGGTATGTTCGATTCGGAAGATCATTAACTATTCGATAACTTTTACATTTTCGTCCTATTAATTTAACTTATTGCAAATATTACTTATCTAAATTTTATTTACAAATGCTACCCATATAAATAGGTAACTGTGGATTCCAGGGCTAGGGTTTTCTTTGTTTCTATCCGCCTCCACCCTTCAGATTGACTCAAGGATTGGTGGATCGCTCCTCTCTCTCTCTCAGTCTTCGGCGTTCCGCTCTTTCCCGTCGACTCTAGCTCTATATCCCTTTCGGCCTCCAGTCTCCGATGCGCTATTCCCCGTCAACAACTTGAAGCTCTCGTTCTCCTCAAAGCTCGTCGTTCACTCCTCCCTCGAAGTTCACTCCTCCCTCGAAGCTCGTCGTCCTCGAAGCTCGTCGTCCTCGAAGCTCGTCGTTCACTCCTCTCTCGACTGTGTCTTCCCCAATGTAAGTTGAAGCTTAAAGTTACCATTTTTCTTGATTTTAAATTTAAATTTATTGCTAAAGATTACTTCTTTATGCCTTTTACAGATAATTTTGCAGAAAATCTGATCTCATCCCTTGTGGATCTATAATTTCAATCAGCTTCATTTAATTATCAGAGGTGAACTCTAAACTATAATGATTTATATGTTAATTTCGGTCTTTTAACTTGATTTTCAAAACCAAGTCATGGTATTCTCGTGCCAAAGTATTTATTGAACTTTTGCGGCTGAGGTTACCTCTAGTACATTTTAGTCTCATTGTTGCCCTTGGTTTTTGAGGAGAGAGTTGGTTGCTTCGAACCTGTTGTTTTCAAATGAAGTTAGCATTTCCATGATTTGTTTCTTTCATTGTTTTCTTGTAATTTTGCTAATTCAAATTTATGTTGGTGTCTGGAAAAACTGATAATGGTTGAAATGCTCAACACTATATGATGTTATATGTTTTTGTATTCTCTGTTGTGACCTTGAGACTCTTAATTGTTTAGGATCACTTTGATCTACAAATGTACTTGAAGGTTTCTTCTGTGTTTGTTGAGCTCCTATTTGCTTTTAAGATTTTCAATCTGCACTTTACGGAATCATTCTTATAGCATCTCGATCGGTTGCTTGTTACATTGTTTCTGGTAGCCTTGTTGCTTCTAAGTTTTACAATATGTTAATGTGTACTGAATCAATCTTTTTCACTCTAAAAGTTTCCGTTTGCTTCTATGTCAACAATCAATGCCTTTCCCCCCTGTAATATTGGATTCAGATCTAAATCTAGTTAGAAATTTGCTCAGATATTACATAACAACAAGTTGGACCTATCTGTAAGATTAAGGTAATACTGGTGAAGCTAGTATGTATCAAAACGCCTCAACTAGAGCATCCCATCCCTCTCCATCCAACGTTATCTTCCTCTTCTACATCTCCTCCAAAACAAAACAAGCATCACTCACCCTCCCATCCTCACAAAGCCCCAAAATCAAATCCCTAAAACTCTCCCGACGAGGGCAATGCCCGCTTGAGTGCATCGCTCAAAACTCTCAACCCCATATCAAACCCCGAGCCGACAAAACCCATCCACCAGCATCCTATACACCACAGACTCACCTCAACCTCCTTCATCTGCATGTCCACAAACACCTTATACGCCTCATCAACCTCCTCTGCCACACAAATAATTCACCACGATGCTATATATAACCCCATCCGGCTTCATCTTCCTCCTCTTCATCTCGCCATCAACTCCCTCATCCCTCAAAATCCCTCTCCGTCCTGTCGCTCATCAAAACCCCGTAATTCCTCACCTCCGTCTTGCACCCTCGATACTCCATATCAAACATCACCTTGATCCTCAGACTTCCTCCGCACACAGCCCCTCCATCAAAATCCCATGTAACTGCATTCGGCTCAATCCCTTCGGGTCATCTCCTCCTTCAACCTCACTGCCTCACCCAGCTCCCCGCTCCTACCCACAAACCCAATAAGCATATTATAACTCACAACCGAAGGCGAACTCCTCTCTTGCACATTTCATCAACACTGGTGCAAGATCAAACCCATCTTTTCCATCACCCCTTGAGTAGTATATTATAAGAAACAACGCTGGGTTTGATTTTGTGTTAGAGAGGATCGACCGCTTTGTCGACGAGCCCATTGTCAACGAGGGCGCTAAGGAGGAAATTGAGGGTCCGGGTTTTGGGGAGGAGAGGGAGTTGAAGAGGAGAGGGCTTTGAGGGAGGTGGGCCCGGCCGTAGTGGTGGAGGAGGGAGGGAGGAGGTGGGGCCGGAGGGGACGCGGTAGGCCCTGGCGAAGGAGAGGAGGGTGGACACGTGGCGGAATAGGTGGGCCGGGCGAGGCGGTGGAGGAGGGAGGAGACGGTGGGTAGGTGATGTCGGTGGGGCCCGCGGAGAGGAGGAGGAGAGGGCCGCTGGGTCGGTGGTGGATTTGAGCTCATCGAGGAAGGGATGGGCTCGAGGGGTTTGGGTTTAGGTCCGGATTCGGGTTTGGGTTTGCTAACGGGTCGGCGCCGGAGTCCGGTCCGGATATTACGAGCCCGGCTAACATTTTGTTGGGGAACCGGTGGTAAAAGAAGCAGCTGTTTGTAAGTGAGGTAAACGGGTTATGCTCTGCCGGATCCTCCACATGGCTTTTTCCGATATTAGCTCTCTAAACTTTCATATTTTGAAATTAGTCCCTCAAATAATTGAAATTCCTTGAGGTCCCAAATTCATTAGTTATTTTTCAAATTAGTAACTCAAATTATTGAAATTTCTAATAGATCCTGCAATTCTCATGTTGTCACACGTTAATTCCTCTAGATGTTACTTATACTCTTAATTTGAGGAACTAATTTCCAATAGGTATATTTATACATTTGTCCCACAAATCTTCAATAATTCCATATTAGTCTCCCAAATCTTTGAAATTGCTTATAAATCTCTCAAATCTCAAGCGGTCTTGCGATTGCTCTCAATGACCAAAATGCCCTCATCTTATGATCCTCAAAACCTCTATGTTCACAACAAACATAACATTAGTAGCATTTTGCTCACCGAGGGACCAATTTGCAAGACTTCTTAGAATTTGAGGGACTTATGAGCAATTTCAAATATTTGAGGGATTAATAATTTTAAGAGCAACCGTTGAATGTACTATAGATATGGGAGGTGATTTATTATGTCGTTGTACGAGAGCTGGACCTTGGACATATTTCCATGGAGATGTTTGCCATTCTTTTGTCACAATGGTCGATATGCTATTTGGATAGAAGTTAGATAGCACAAATTGAGAAGTACAAAGCATGACAATGGAGAGGGTAAAGAGATCACTATTCTCTACTATTTAAATGTTGCTCCTACAATACATTTCAGCATATTATGGACGTATGAAATTTAGGGGCAAAAACTAAGTAGGAAGGTAGAGGGTAAATGGGAAAGTAGATAGGACCTATATTTTAAAATTGGGTTTAATTGCATACTAGTCCTTTATTCTTATTTGCCAAATAGTCCCTCAAATCTCAGTATTTGCTCTTTTGTTCATTAAACCTTCAATTTTCTTGCCAAATACTCCCTCTCCTCTAACTCTAATGGGCTTAACCCTAACCTCACATATTAGAATTACCTAAGTACCCTTGAGTATATGTTACCCTCTCAAACAACGGAAAAGTCTCTTATTTCCAATTTTTTCTCGCTCTCTGAAAGTTGGAAACAGATTTTGGTTTAGGAAAGTACAAGACCGTTTGAGAAGAAAGATTCTTTGCTTCTCTTACCCCATCTGTTAGAAAGAAATGATATCCTTGCCCCAGAGTCTAGACTTTGTGGATTTGGGTTTTAGAGTGATTGGGTTACGGGTTTAAACCTTATTTGCACAGCAGTATCATGTCTATATTATCCAAAGCTTGCATACATCTTACATCGTGCTTACTTACCCATCATCAACATACTCCATAGAAGTTAATTCCCTTAGAAGACCAATATTACCCTTACATCCTCCACAAAACGCTCAACTAGAGCATCCCATCCCTCTCCATCCAACGCTCCCTCTCCATATAAGATTCTTTGTTTTCAAATGTGTTTAAACCCAGAACTAATCACTCTAAAACCCAAATCCACAAAGTCTAGACTCGGGGCAAGGAGATCACTTCTTTCTAACAGACGGGGTAAAGAAGCAAAGAATCTTTCTTCTCAAACGGTCTTGTACTTTCCTAAACCAAAATCTGCTTCCAACTTTGAGAGCGAAAAAATTGGAAATAAGAGACTTTTCCGTTGTTTGAGAGGGTAACATATACTCAAGGGTACTTAGGTAATTCTAATATGTGGGGTTAGGGTTAAGCCCATTAGAGTTAGAGGAGAGGGAGTATTTGGCAAGAAAATTGAAGGTTTAAAAGAAATTATTATAATTCAATTATTATATATTTTATGAATCATGAGTAAACAAATAAACATGGTACACATAGGCCTCATCGAAATTCTAATGTAATAATCGAATAAGACCAATACCCCATGAGTTGACACATGTCAATCACTAAATTTAGGCTTGTGGTAAGCACAAGTCCCTTATAGTTTAGAAATAATCTACAAGAATATTCAATCCTCGTAAAGGAGTTCACATTGAGCCTCAAGATAACTAATTCTCACCAGATATATCATGAGATGCATGCACCAAGTGCTCGAGGATGCAAATAAAGTTTCCGTGATATGCAAATATAATGTGTATCATACATCATGAATAATTATAATTAATTACAAGTACAGTCGTGTTCAGACATTCCATGCCTAAAGCTTAAAGAGACATTATACTTGTTTTTCAAGAGCATGAAAACAACTTCTCCTCAACTATAAGCTTTTCAAAAGATTAGAGAACATTTCAATGCATTTACCATGTAGTGTAGCATCACCATATGTACAAAAACATTTGTAAACATAGTTCTCTTCATGAACTAGGAATTCTAGATGTAACATATATATCAATTTCAAAGATCATAAACCCAAGAGCGGATCGCTACTTACACCAAAGTTGTTCTCAACAGGCAAAATGCAACCCGAATTCTCGCCTCAAGCTCCCAAGTTTTTTCGACATATGATCATCATCGATGTACCTCAATATAGCATAAACGTGTCTAAATCTATTATTCTCCGACTCTATATCCACAAGTTCCGTGGTGACCAAAAAAATGAGTTTGGACTTTGTAGGTATCCTTTCGATCATGATCATCAGAAATGTCGATGAAAGAAATATTATTTTCTACTCATATTAGATTATATTTCGACTTGGGTTACGGTGTTCACGAAGTCGAGAGGAAGAAGATTTAATCATTTATATACTGACTCCAAGTCCTTTGCCATTGTTGAAACAAAACCAATGAAAAAGTGATATCCACATGCATATTATAGATTGTTTTTACAGGTCACAATATAAACTAACCCCGTTTTGATCAAGTAAGAATTGAAGAAATATTCATATGATCAAGTATAGGTTGTTTTACATGTCAGAAAATGAACTGACCCCATGTCAATTAAGTCAACATCAAAGAAGTATGCCATGCTGTCGGTGCTTCTGAAAATGATGGCATGTGACTAAGAAAATGATTACATGCAAATCCTTAACTGACTAATATAAAACTATCAGAAAGTAAATGCATAAATTAAAAATAACGATAAGCATTAAAAACATGGAGAGTTTTTCGTTATTTTTCTTCGCTTTTATTGTGGAGATGGGCTAAGCTACTTCCTAAGGATTTGGACTAAATAAATCCCATTCAAATTCAATTGTATATCTATTCAACATACGAAAAGATCCACTTTGTTAATACTTAAAAGCTAATCTACATAGTCTAGAATGTCTACAAACAAAAAGATAAGTAATTTAAATTATTTTTGCTCATGCATCAAGAGGCTAAATGAATGGTGTAAATAGCGAGTTAGTGAGTTTGAAAGTGAACAATGTTTTGAGAACTAACTCGAATCGGTAAAATTTTTAAGTCTTTAGACCAAAATCAAGAATTTAGATTGAAAATTTTAAACCCTAAAGCATATAAGCGAAAGCGTAATATCATTTTTGACCATCTACTTTGTCCTTGATGCATGGACGAAAAGAATCTAAAGTGCTTTATTTTAAACTAAAAATCTCAACCGCACAAACTAGATAGATATTTTGCCTAGGAGAATTCAAAAGGTTGCCTTGCAATTACATTAGTCTATCATACATGGTCAAAGATGTAGGTTTGTGTACTGTAGGGGATTACTTAAATTTTCACCTTAGGCTTAGGCGACTATATATTAGTTTGTAATGCCGTGAGTTCAATATAGGAGAAACAAAAGATGAAGTATAATTTCCGTATTAAGGTACAAAAGGTCAAAGTGATGTAAGAAGATGAAACAAAAATTAAGGGTAGGTGATATCAACATGTGGCATACTAGCTCAGTTGGAAGAACGGTTGTGATCCTAAATCTCAAGAAAATTGAACAAAACCACATGAGAAAAAAGAAAAAACATGTAAGAGAGAAACCTTTAAGAGATTATTCATAGCCCCGTGTTAGATAAAAAGCATTGTGTGAACTCAAATTGGGACTAAAATAATGATGCATAATGAGACGAGAACTCTAAACTCGGCGATCGGATAACATGCGCCTCTACGACCAAAAGCAATTTGTAACAAGTCCGACCAAGGTATGCTTACGAAGGTTCTCTCACACCGTAAAAAGTAGTGCGCTTTGCTTAATTAATCATTAT
This sequence comes from Asparagus setaceus, assembly GCA_012295165.1. Lineage (NCBI taxonomy): Eukaryota > Viridiplantae > Streptophyta > Magnoliopsida > Asparagales > Asparagaceae > Asparagus > Asparagus setaceus. Next base: position 67,232,813 of record CM022702.1, read on the forward strand.
GAACTATAGTTAGATGTTATCGCCATGTTGTCTATTCAACAAAACAGATTTCGAACGCGGAACTTCAGATACCTTAACGCTTACATCTATGTAAAATCAGTTAAGTTATCCAATATGAACTAGGAGCCTTTTTTTTGACAGTTCCTATGGTGAAGAGAATTGATAACAATTAAGTTTTTTAATAGGACTTTCGGATATCTCTTTTACTACTTCCTAAGTTCCCTATATTAGTCTCACCGGGCTTAAAAGTAAATCATACAAAGATTGGAGGCAAGAAAAGCACAGAGCAAGTGCATGTTTGAGGACTCCTGATTAAACCTTTCTAGATTCCTCTCTTCCCTTCTTCACCTAAAGACAAAGAAAGGAAGTACAGATGTGCGTAAGATTCATGTCATAGACATCTAGGGTGGAAGTGAACCAATAATTAATAAACAGCTTCTATTATTCGCCCAGATATTCGATCAAGTTCGATTCGATAGTTCATTTAGTTCTAAACAAATAATTTTTAGTATTCGCTTATAAATGAATAGAATTTAACCAAAGGTATGTTCGATTCGGAAGATCATTAACTATTCGATAACTTTTTACATTTTCGTCCTATTAATTTAACTTATTGCAAATATTACTTATCTAAATTTTTATTTACAAATGCTACCCATATAAATAGGTAACTGTGGATTCCAGGGCTAGGGTTTTCTTTGTTTCTATCCGCCTCCACCCTTCAGATTGACCTGGATCGCTCCTCTCCTCTCTCTCAGTCTTCGGCGTTCCGCTCTTTCCCGTCGACTCTAGCTCTATATCCCTTTCGGCCTCCAGTCTCCGATGCGCTATTCCCCGTCAACAACTTGAAGCTCTCGTTCTCCCTCAGCTCGTCGTTCACTCCTCCCTCGAAGTTCACTCCTCCCTCGAAGCTCGTCGTCCTCGAAGCTCGTCGTTCACTCCTCTCTCGACTGTGTCTTCCCCAATGTGTTGAAGCTTAAAGTTACCATTTTTCTTGATTTTAAATTTAAATTTATTGCTAAAGATTACTTTTTATGCCTTTTACAGATAATTTTGCAGAAAATCTGATCTCATCCCTTGTGGATCTATAATTTCAATCAGCTTCATTTAATTATCAGAGGTGAACTCTAAACTATAATGATTTATATGTTAATTTCGGTCTTTTTAACTTGATTTTCAAAACCAAGTCATGGTATTCTCGTGCCAATGTCTATATTTCTATAGAATGCGCTATGTCTGTTTTAATTTGAATAATTAACTAATAGGTATCGAATATTAAACGAATAATGCAGGGAAAATCACAGTTTTTTGTTAAACGAATATTCGCGAATAATTATCGAACACGAATAAATGTTGTCGAATCGAATTTTAATGGTCATTTAGTATTCGACTCGAATACGATCACGAATTCGAATATATGAAAATGGACCGAATTCGAATTCGAATAGGTAGTTGTTCGCTTCGATTCGGTCATTTACCAGCCCTATAGACATCCACATAATGGCATAGATGTCTGTATCAAAACTCCAGGAACATGAATAAAATTATCTGTAAGAGGCCAACGGAAGCGAACATGGCCTCTACCATTCTGGATTTCACTTTATATGTCACCAGAATCCATGGCTTTCCAAAATGAATCAAGGGAATGAATATCAATGTCACTGACTTACCTCTTTCACTCAGAAATGGTGCAATGTCTCTCTTCTTACTCACAGAGTCCACCTCATTACTCCTCTGCTATCCAAAAAAGGACATTTGGAAGAACAAGTTGGCAACAGAAGTCCAGTCAGAGGCACCTTGATGAAGCTAAAACTATCTGCCACTGCAATTAGATAAGATTGCATTAGCTAGTTGTAATAAGAGCTATTTGCAAATGACATTCAAATGTTGATTTGTTAGCCCAACATTGGACTGTTGTGCTTCATCTATAGCTATGAATGTGATGCTTATTCCTATCAAAAGGAATCAGTAGTCAACGCATAAGAAACATTAGGAGATGCATTTTATAATGTAGAGATGTATTATAAGATAATGAGGTTTACCACTGTTTTAAAACTCTATCAGAAGATAACAGCAACCAAGTATTCCATTGTTTTCATAATTAAAATAATTTGCAGAATTAGCTTCCAATTTTAGCCAATATAACAAACATGGTGGCTTCCGGTTCAGTGGATAAAAAGACCAGAACCACAGAAGAACAGATGGCTGAATTGACACAAACGGGAAAGCAAATGAACAATTCTACATATACTATGGAGGGACTACCATCAATGGCAACTACAAAGTTAATCAAGAAAGGAACTTGGACATAATTGCTAACATAGTTTGACACATGCCTCCACCAAAGATAATAAGAGAAATTTTCCTTTCTCATTCAAGAATACACCAAGTTTATACCTTATTTTTGCCATCATATAACTTGAAAAAGATTATATTGTAAGTTTATCTTTTAATATCATGGTCTCTCAAGTCCATGTTGTAGGTAGAGAGAATTATCTCATGTACATTACATCTCTAATATTATCATGTATGTACTCAAACAAAAATGTTATTCATATCCTAGATATAACAAGATTTTCCTTATTTGCACAGCAGTATCTTGTCTATATTATTATCCAAAGCTTGCATACATCTTACATCGTGCTTACTTACCCATCATCAACATACTCCATAGAAGTTAATTCCCTTAGAAGACCAATATTACCCTTACATCCTCCACAAAACGCCTCAACTAGAGCATCCCATCCCTCTCCATCCAACGTTATCTTCCTCTTCTCCATCTCCTCCAAAACAAAACAAGCATCACTCACCCTCCCATCCTCACAAAGACCCAAAATCAAATCCCTAAACTCTCCCGACGAGGGCAATGCCCGCTGAGAGCATCGCTTCAAAACTCTCAACCCCATATCAAACCCCGAGCCCACAAAACCCATCCACCATCATCCTATACACCGCCAGACTCACCTCAACCTCCTTCATCTGCATGTCCACAAACACCTTATACGCCTCATCAACCCTCCCTCTGCCACACAAATAATTCACCACGATGCTATATATAACCCCATCCGGCTTCATCTTCCTCCTCTTCATCTCTGCCATCAACTCCCTCATCCCCTCAAAATCCCCTCTCCGTCCGCAATCGCTCATCAAAACCCCGTAATTCCTCACCTCCGTCTTGCACCCTCGATACTCCATATCAAACATCAACTTCTCAGATTCAGACCTCCGCACACAGCCCCTCCATCAAAATCCCATATGTAACTGCATTCGGCTCAATCCCCTTCCGGGTCATCTCCTCCTTCAACCTCACTGCCTCACCCAGCTCCCCGCTCCTACCCACAAACCCAATAAGCATATTATAACTCACAACCGAAGGCCGAACTCCTCTCTTGCACATTTCATCGAACACCTGTCGTGCAAGATCAAACCCATCTTTTTCCATCACCCCCTTGAGTAGTATATTATAAGAAACAACGTTGGGTTTGATTTTTGTGTTAGAGAGGATCGACCGGGCTTTGTCGACGAGCCCATTGTCAACGAGGGCGTTAAGGAGGAAATTGAGGGTCTGGGTTTTGGGGAGGAGAGGAGTTGAAGAGGAGAGGGCTTGAGGGAGGTGGGCCCGGCTGTAGTGGTGGAGGAGGGAGTGGAGGAGGTGGGGCCGGAGGGGGACGCGGTAGGCCCTGGCGAAGGAGAGGAGGGTGGACACGTGGCGGAATAGGTGGGCCCGGGCGAGGCGGTGGAGGAGGGAGGAGACGGTGGGTAGGTGATGTCGGTGGGGCCCGCGGAGAGGAGGAGGAGAGGGCTGCGGTGGGGTCGGTGGTGGATTTGAGCTCATCGAGGAAGGGGATGGGCTCTCGAGGGGGTTTGGGTTTAGGTCCGGATTCGGGTTTGGGTTTGCTAACGGGTCGGCGCCGGAGTCCGGTCCGGATATTACGAGCTCCGGCGAACATTTTGCTGGGGAACCGGTGGTAAAAGAAGCAGCTGTTTGTAAGTGAGGTAAAACGGGTTATGCTCGGGTCGGATCCTCCACATGGCTTTTTCCGATATTAGCTCTCTAAACTTTCATATTTTGAAATTAGTCCCTCAAATAATTGAAATTCCTTGAGGTCCCAAATTCATTAGTTATTTTTCAAATTAGTAACTCAAATTATTGAAATTTCTAATAGATCCTGCAATTCTCATGTTGTCACACGTTAATTCCTCTAGATGTTACTTATACTCTTAATTTGAGGAACTAATTTCCAATAGGTATATTTATACATTTGTCCCACAAATCTTCAATAATTCCATATTAGTCTCCCAAATCTTTGAAATTGCTTATAAATCTCTCAAATCTCAAGCGGTCTTGCAGATTGCTCTCTCAATGACCAAAATGCCCTCATCTTATGATCCTCAAAAACCTCTATGTTCACAACAAACATAACATTAGTGGCATTTTGCTTACTGAGGGACTAATTTGCAAGACTTCTTAGAATTTGAGGGACTTATGAGCAATTTCAAATATTTGAGGGATTAATAATTTAAAAATTTTGGGATTAATAACAATTTCAATGATTTCAAGGCTAATTTCAAAATAGCTTAAAAATTGGTGATCTACTTCAGTGATTTGAGGGACAAAATTACAGGGTTAATTGCATATTAGTTCTTTAGATCAACCTTAATTGTCAAGTAGTTCCTCAAATTTCATTATTTGCTTATTAGACCCTAAAGTCTTCAATTTTCTTGCAATCTTGTACCTCTTGTTAGGTGACGTTAAAAATGAGAATGAAATTTTGTAAAATGTAACGAAAACACATGAATTTCCCGTTATAAACTCATCCCATCTTAACACTATCATTAGAAACCGCACCTACCTGTTTCGTAACAGGTTTAAACCCGTAACCCAATCACTCTAAAACCCAAATCCACAAAGTCTAAACTCTGGGGCAAGGATATCACTTCTTTCTAACAGATGGGGTAAGAGAAGCAAAGAATCTTTCTTCTCAAACGGTCTTGTACTTTTCTAAACCAAAATCTGTTTCCAACTTTCAGAAAGCGAGAAAAAATTAGAAATAAGAGACTTTTCCGTTGTTTGAGAGGGTAACATATACTCAAGGGTACTTAGGTAATTCTAATATGTGGGGTTAGGGTTAACCCCATTAGAGGAGAGGGAGTATTTGGCAAGAAAATTGAAGGTTTAAAAGAAATTATTATAATTCAATTATTATATATTTTATGAATCATGAGTAAACAAATAAACATGGTACACATAGGCCTCATCAGAAATTCTAATGTAATAATCGAATAAGACCAATACCCCATGAGTTGACACATGTCAATCACCAAATTTGCGGGCTTGTGGTAAGCACAAGTCCCTTATAGTTTGCAGTCAATCGGCGCAATATTCAATCCTCGTAAAGGAGTTCACATTGAGCCTCAAGATAACTAATTCTCACCAGATATATCATGAGATGCATGCACCAAGTGCTCGAGGATGCAAATAAAGTTTCCGTGATATGCAAATATAATGTGTATCATACATCATGAATAATTATAATTAATTACAAGTACAGTCGGTTCAGACATTCCATGCCTAAAGCTTAAAGAGACATTATACTTGTTTTTCAAGAGCATGAAAACAACTTCTCCTCAACTATAAGCTTTTCAAAAGATTAGAGAACATTTCAATGCATTTACCATGTAGTGTAGCATCACCATATGTACAAAAACATTTGTAAACATAGTTCTCTTCATGAACTAGGAATTCTAGATGTAACATATATATCAATTTCAAAGATCATAAACCGCAAGAGCGGATCGCTACTTACACCAAAGTTGTTCTCAAATAGGCAAAATGCAACCCCGAATTTCGCTCTCAAGCTCCTGCAAGTTTTTTCGACATATGATCATCATCGATGTACCTCAATATAGCATAAACAGGTCTAAATCTATTATTCTCCGACTCTATATCCACAAGTTCGTGGTGACCAAAAAATGAGTTTGGACTTTGTAGGTATCCTTCGATCATGATCATCGTAAATGTCGGATGAAAGAAATATTATTTTCTACTCATATTAGATTATATTTCGACTTGGGTTACGGTGTTCACGTAAAGTCGAGAGGAAGAAGATTTAATCATTTATATATCGACTCCAAGTCCTTTGCCATTGTTGAAACAAAACCAATGAAAAGTGATATCCACATGCATATTATAGATTGTTTTACAGGTCACAATATAAACTAACCCCGCTTTGATCAAGTAAGAATTGAAGAAATATTCATATGATCAAGTATAGGTTGTTTTACATGTCAGAAAATGAACTGACCCCATGTCAATTAAGTCAACATCAAAGAAGTATGCCATGCTGTCGGTGCTTCTGAAAATGATGGCATGTGACTAAGAAAATGATTACATGCAAATCCTTAACTGACTAATATAAAACTATCAGAAAGTAAATGCATAAATTAAAAATAACGATAAGCATTAAAAACATGGAGAGTTTTCTTTTCAGTTATTTTTCTCTTCTGTTTTTATTGTGGAGATGGGCTAAGCTACTTCCGGAAGGATTTGGACGCAAATAAATCCCATTCAAATTCAATTGTATATCTATTCAACAGTCATACGAAAGATCCACTTTGTTAATACTTAAAAGCTAATCTACATAGTCTAGAATGTCTACAAACAAAAGATAAGTAATTTAAATTATTTTTGCTCATGCATCAAGAGGCAAATGAATGGTGTAAATAGCGAAGTTAGTGAGTTTGAAAGTGAACAATGTTTTGAGAACTAACTCGAATCAGTGTAAAATTTTTAAGTCTTTAGACCAAAATCAAGAATTTAGATTGAAAATTTTAAACCCTAAAGCATATAACTGAGCAGAATATCATTTTTGACCATCTACTTTGTCCTTGATGCATGGACGAAAAGAATCTAAAGTGCTTTATTTTTAAACTGAAAAATCTCAACCGCACAAACTAGATAGATATTTTGCCTAGGAGAATTCAAAAGGTTGCCTTGCAATTACATTAGTCTATCATACATGGTCAAAGATGTAGGTTTGTGTACTGTAGGGGATTACTTAAATTTTCACCTTAGGCTTAGGCAGACTATATATTAGTTTGTAATGCGCCAGGAGTTCTGAATATAGGAGAAACAAAAGATGAAGTATAATTTCCCGTATTAAGGTACAAAAGGTCAAAGTGATGTAAGAAGATGAAACAAAAATTAAGGGTAGGGGTGATATCAACATGTGGCATACTAGCTCAGTTGGAAGAACGGTTGTGATCCTCGAAATCTCAAGAAAATTGAACAAAACCACATGAGAAGCAAAAGAAAAAAAACATGTAAGAGAGAAACCTTTAAGAGATTATTCATAGCCCCAGGTTAGATAAAAAGCATTGTGTGAACTCAAATTGGGACTAAAATAATGATGCATAATGAGACGCAGAACTCTAAATCCTGGCAGATCAGATAACATGCAGCCAGTCTTCTACGACCAAAAGCAATTTGTAACGAAGTCTGACCCAAGGTATGCTTACAGAAGGTTCTCTGCTGACCAGAAAAAAGTAGTGCAGTTTGCTTAATTAATCATTATGAACTATAGTTAGATGTTATCAGCCATGTTGTCTATTCAGCGTAAACAGATTTCAGAACACGTGAACTTCAGATACCTTAACGTTACATCTATGTAAAATCTGTTTAAGTTATCCAATATGAACTAGGGAGCCTTTTTTTTTTTTGACAGTTCCCTATGGTGAAGAGAATTGATAACAATTAAGTTTTTTTTTAATAGGACTTTCAGATATCTCTTTTACTACTTCCTAAGTTCCCTATATTAGTCTCAGTCAGGCTTAAAAGTAAATCATACAAAGATTGGAGGCAAGAAAAGCACAGAGCAAGTGCATGTTTGAGGACTCGGATTAAACCTTCTCTAGATTCCTCTCTTCCCTTCTTCACCTAAAGACAGCAAAGGAAGTACAGCATGTGCGTTGTAAGATTCATGTCATAGACATCTAGGGGTGGAAGTGAACCGAATAATTAATAAACAGTTCGGTTATTATTCGTCCAGATATTCGATCAAGTTCGATTCGATAGTTCATTTAGTTCTAAACAAATAATTTTTAGTATTCGTCTTATAAATGAATAGAATTTAACCAAAGGTATGTTCGATTCGGAAGATCATTAACTATTCGATAACTTTTTACATTTTCGTCCTATTAATTTAACTTATTGCAAATATTACTTATCTAAATTTTTATTTACAAATGCTACCCATATAAATAGGTAACTGTGGATTCCAGGGCTAGGGTTTTCTCTTTGTTTCTATCCGCCTCCACCCTTCAGATTGACTCCAAGGATTGGTGGATCGCTCCTCTCTCCTCTCTCAGTCTTCGGCGTTCCGCTCTCTTTCCCGTCGACTCTAGCTCTATATCCCTTTCGGCCTCCAGTCTCCGATGCGCTATTCCCCCGTCAACAACTTGAAGCTCTCGTTCTCCCTCAAAGCTCGTCGTTCACTCCTCCCTCGAAGTTCACTCCTCCCTCGAAGCTCGTCGTCCCTCGAAGCTCGTCGTTCACTCCTCTCTCGACTGTGTCTTCCCCCAATGTAAGTTGAAGCTTAAAGTTACCATTTTTCTTGATTTTAAATTTAAATTTATTGCTAAAGATTACTTCTTTATGCCTTTTACAGATAATTTTGCAGAAAATCTGATCTCATCCCTTGTGGATCTATAATTTCAATCAGCTTCATTTAATTATCAGAGGTGAACTCTAAACTATAATGATTTATATGTTAATTTCGGTCTTTTTAACTTGATTTTCAAAAACCAAGTCATGGTATTCTCGTGCCAAAGTATTTATTGAACTTTTGCGGCTGAGGTTACCTCTAGTACATTTTAGTCTCATTGTTGCTCTTGGTTTTTGAGGAGAGAGTTGGTTGCTTCGAACCTGTTGTTTTCAAATGAAGTTAGCATTTCCATGATTTGTTTCTTTCATTGTTTTCTTGTAATTTTGCTAATTCAAATTTATGTTGGTGTCTGGAAAAACTGATAATGGTTGAAATGCTCAACACTATATGATGTTATATGTTTTTGTATTCTCTGTTGTGACCTTGAGACTCTTAATTGTTTAGGATCACTTTGATCTACAAATGTACTTGAAGGTTTCTTCTGTGTTTGTTGAGCTCCTATTTGCTTTTAAGATTTTCAATCTGCACTTTACGGAATCATTCTTATAGCATCTCGATCGGTTGCTTGTTACATTGTTTCTTGTAGCCTTGTTGCTTCTAAGTTTTACAATATGTTAATGTGTACTGAATCAATCTTTTTCACTCTAAAAGTTTCCGTTTGCTTCTATGTCAACAATCAATGCCTTTCCCCCCCTGTAATATTGGATTCAGATCTAAATCTAGTTAGAAATTTGCTCAGATATTACATAACAACAAGTTGGACCTATCTGTAAGATTAAGGTAATACGGGTGAAGCTAGTATGTATCAAAACGCCTCAACTAGAGCATCCCATCCCTCTCCATCCAACGTTATCTTCCTCTTCTACATCTCCTCCAAAACAAAACAAGCATCACTCACCCTCCCATCCTCACAAAGCCCCAAAATCAAATCCCTAAAACTCTCCCGACGAGGGCAATGCCCGCTTGAGTGCATCGCGTTCAAAACTCTCAACCCCATATCAAACCCCCGAGCCCGACAAAACCCATCCACCAGCATCCTATACACCGCCGCACTCACCTCAACCTCCTTCATCTGCATGTCCACAAACACCTTATACGCCTCATCAACCCTCCCTCTACCACACAAATAATTCACCACGATGCTATATATAACCCCATCCGGCTTCATCTTCCTCCTCTTCATCTCTGCCATCAACTCCCTCATCCCCTCAAAATCCCCTCTCCGTCCGCAATCGCTCATCAAAACCCCGTAATTCCTCACCTCCGTCTTGCACCCTCGATACTCCATATCAAACATCAACTTCCTCGCATCCCCGTACCTCCCCTCCGCACACAGCCCCTCCATCAAAATCCCATATGTAGCGCATTGGCTCAATCCCCTTAGGGTCATCTCCTCCTTCAACCTCCTCATCGCCACTCCAGCCCCGCCCTACCCACAAACCCAATAAGCATATTATAACTCACAACCGAAGGTCGAACTCCTCTCTTGCACATTTCATCAACACTGTCGGCAAGATCAAACCCATCTTTTCCATCACCCCTTGAGTAGTATATTATAAGAAACAACGTTGGGTTTGATTTTTGTGTTAGAGAGGATCGACCGCTTTGTCGACGAGCCCATTGTCAACGAGGGCGCTAAGGAGGAAATTGAGGGTCCGGGTTTGGGGAGGAGAGGAGTTGAAGAGGAGAGGGCTTCGAGGGAGGTGGCCCCAGAGTGGTGGAGGAGGGAGTGGAGGAGGGAGTGGAGGAGGGAGTGGAGGAGGGAGTGGAGGAGGGAGTGGAGGAGGGAGTGGAGGAGGGAGTGGAGGAGGGAGTGGAGGAGGGAGTGGAGGAGGGAGTGGAGGAGGGAGTGGAGGAGGGAGTGGAGGAGGGAGAGGGCCGGGTTGGTCGGTGGTGGATTTGAGCTCATCGAGGAAGGGATGGGCTCGAGGGGTTTGGGTTTAGGTCCGGATTCGGGTTTGGGTTTGCTAACTGCCTGCCGAGTCCGGTCCGGATATTACGAAGCCCTAACATTTTGCCGGGAACCGGTGGTAAAAGAAGTACTGCTTGTAAGTGAGGTAAAACGGGTTATGCTCTGCCTGATCCTCCACATGGCTTTTTCCGATATTAGCTCTCTAAACTTTCATATTTTGAAATTAGTCCCTCAAATAATTGAAATTCCTTGAGGTCCCAAATTCATTAGTTATTTTTCAAATTAGTAACTCAAATTATTGAAATTTCTAATAGATCCCGCAATTCTCATGTTGTCACACGTTAATTCCTCTAGATGTTACTTATACTCTTAATTTGAGGAACTAATTTCCAATAGGTATATTTATACATTTGTCCCACAAATCTTCAATAATTCCATATTAGTCTCCCAAATCTTTGAAATTGCTTATAAATCTCTCAAATCTCAAGCGGTCTTGCAGATTGCTCTCTCAATGACCAAAATGCCCTCATCTTATGATCCTCAAAAACCTCTATGTTCACAACAAACATAACATTAGTAGCATTTTGCTCACTGAGGGACCAATTTGCAAGACTTCTTAGAATTTGAGGGACTTATGAGCAATTTCAAATATTTGAGGGATTAATAATTTTAAGAGCAACCAGTGTTGAATGTACTATAGATATGGGAGGTGATTTATTATGTCGTTGTACGAGAGCTGGACCTTGGACATATTTCCATGGAGATGTTTGCCATTCTTTTGTCACAATGGTCGATATGCTATTTGGATAGAAGTTAGATAGCACAAATTGAGAAGTACAAAGCATGACAATGGAGAGGGTAAAGAGATCACTATTCTCTACTATTTAAATGTTGCTCCTACAATACATTTCAAAGATATTATGGACGATGAAATTTAGGGGCAAAAACTAAGTAGGAAGGTAGAGGGTAAATGGGAAAGTAGATAGGACCTATATTTTAAAATTGGGTTTAATTGCATACTAGTCCTTTATTCTTATTTGCCAAATAGTCCCTCAAATCTCAAGATTTGCTCTTTTGTTCATTAAACCTTCAATTTTCTTGCCAAATACTCCTCTCCTCTAACTCTAATGGGCTTAACCTAACCTCACATATTAGAATTACCTAAGTACCCTTGAGTATATGTTACCCTCTCAAACAACTGAAAAGTCTCTTATTTCCAATTTTTTCTCGCTCTCTGAAAGTTGGAAACAGATTTTGGTTTAGGAAAGTACAAGACCGTTTGAGAAGAAAGATTCTTTGCTTCTCTTACCCCATCTGTTAGAAAGAAATGATATCCTTGCCCCAGAGTCTAGACTTTGTGGATTTGGGTTTTAGAGTGATTGGGTTACGGGTTTAAACCTTATTTGCACAGCAGTATCATGTCTATATTATCCAAAGCTTGCATACATCTTACATCGTGCTTACTTACCCATCATCAACATACTCCATAGAAGTTAATTCCCTTAGAAGACCAATATTACCCTTACATCCTCCACAAAACGCCTCAACTAGAGCATCCCATCCCTCTCCATCCAACGTTCTCCCTCTCCATATAAGATTCTTTGTTTCGTAACAGGTTTAAACCCGTAACCTAATCACTCTAAAACCCAAATCCACAAAGTCTAGACTCTGGGGCAAGGATATCACTTCTTTCTAACAGATGGGGTAAGAGAAGCAAAGAATCTTTCTTCTCAAACGGTCTTGTACTTTCCTAAACCAAAATCTGTTTCCAACTTTCAGAGAGCGAGAAAAAATTGGAAATAAGAGACTTTTCCGTTGTTTGAGAGGGTAACATATACTCAAGGGTACTTAGGTAATTCTAATATGTGGGGTTAGGGTTAAGCCCATTAGAGTTAGAGGAGAGGGAGTATTTGGCAAGAAAATTGAAGGTTTAATGAACAAAAGAGCAAATACTGAGATTTGAGGGACTATTTGGCAAATAAGAATAAAGGACTAGTATGCAATTAAACCCAATTTTAAAATATGAAAGAGAGGACTATATCGAAAAACCCTAATGAATCTAAACTCTTTCCGGTTCAGATTCGGGTCGGACTATCGGGTTACCCGATAAGGAGAAAGAGAGAGGATAGGGCAGAAGTAAGAGAAGAAAGAAAAGGGCATAAAGAGAAGTGAGCAGATAACAGAAGGGAGGGCAGTGACCAAGGCCAAAGAGGTAATTCTTCTCCTCTGTAGTTTTTGGTTCAGTAGTGGAGCTTAGTTTGATTTCATGTTGCATTAGCTAATTCAATTTTGCTTTCTATTCATTTCATCATGGACAGTTTGAGTGAATGAAGTAGATGAATTGAGTAAAGAAATGTGATTTTGTTGGTTATTTTCCTCTCGCTTTTTGGGTTCATTTAGTTTCATTTTCCTTTTAGCTGAAATGTGTTAAAATTGGGTTTTTGAATGTTTTTTGAAATTGGCATTTAGAATAGGATTGTCCTCTGCAAGTATGAAGAAACAATCTTTAAACACAACTAAGTCAAGAAAGCTAATGATTTGTGCTGGACGCAAAATGACCACTTTTCGGTTGGCATTATTATGGGTAAACTCTTGTTTCGTAATCAAAATCCACCCCCCAACCTCCAAAAAAGTTTTCTTTTTATTTCACTTAATCCCCATCACAGCATCAGCCCATATTTTGAGTTCCCAAACAGAGAATGTCACATAAACATCATAAAGTAGTCTTTGGGGGTTAAGTGAAAAAAATCAAAATCTTTTGGGGATTTTCTAAAATTTCCAAACTTATTGGGGGTTCAGTGAGGGTCTCAAGGAATTGAATGTAGAACACCCAAACTTATCGGGGGTTTAATGAAACTTACCCTAGATGAAAACTGTTGTTATCAATGATTCCTTCAACAGTTCTCACCAACCCCTAGTTGTTTTTGAGTTATTTTGTCCTCCTAATTTCCTAGTTTATCTTTTTGGTCATGCTTTAAATTAAGGATAAATTACACTAAACCCCCAGGAACTTTCAGCATTTTGCAGTAAACCCCCAATTACTTCTAAAATCGCACTGAACCCCTAATAACTACTGGAATTGCAGAAAACCCCCAATATTTTCATGTTTTGCAGATAACCCCTTGACGTTGTTAGTCCACATTTAGGATCTAAATGTGTCGCAAACACAAAACGTGGACTGATCTGCAAAACCGAAAACTTATTGGGGGGTTTCTGCAATTCCAATAGTTATTGGGGCTCAGTGCGATTTTAGAAGTTATTGGGGGTTTACAGAAAAGCACTGAAAGTTCTTCAGGGTTAGCGTAATTTACCGTTAAATTGATCTATCTCTGCTTTTTTCTCCCCACACTTTGAATAATTTAGTTGCTTCATTTGTGTGTGTGTGTCCATATATATATATATATATATATATATATATATATATATGAGAGAGAGAGAGAGAGAGAGAGGGAAAGAGAGAACCTTCTGTTCTACTGGATGGATGTTGTGTTAAATGAAGTACACATTCCTCTTCATTGTCCACTTTCAAGTTCAGATTGTGTTGTTAAAATAGGTATTCGAATATACTTTTTCAGAAAACTGTTCATCCAAAAGCTTCAGTTCTTGGCTTTTGTACTAACAATGTGTATCAAGAAAACTTGGCAATGTTTAAGATTGAAAATGATGAGATTTGAATACACAACTGACAACTCCTTGCATAACTGTGTACTCTGGTAAACACACTCTGGTAGTTTAATGAACGTTTAAGTTCATGGCTTGTTGCCTGAAAATGCATATCAAGCTAAATTAACCTTTAACAGACCATGTGTGTCTTTGTCTATGGAAGAACCTCCAACATAACATTACTATCATCAGTGTTGTAAAAAGCGGCCTAGGCGGACGCCAAAGTGACCTCGCCGCTAGATTTGGCTCGAAGGCCGCCTAGGCGTCGCTCTAGCTTTTTAACCCAAAAAAAAGAAAAGAAAAACCTAATTTTAAACTAAAACCCAGCCCAAACCCGAACCCATAACCCAAACCCGAACCCATTACTAACTCTTAACCTATTTCCATCTTTTTTTCACTGTTTTATTTTTTTCACTGTGATTAACTAATTATGTTGGACATGGTGATGTTTCTTAGTATTTGGTTACTATTTTAGTTATTTAGTATTTATGCATGGTTGATTATGGATCTAAGATTGTTATTTATGTTTTTTTTACAATTTGATATGAACTTAATAGTTAATACATATTTTTGTGAATTATTATAATTAAATAAATTAAAAAATAGGCAAACGCCTAGGCCTAGGCTAGGCCCCTTCGAACGCTAGTCAAATTTGTCAGTAACATTGACTATCATGGAAAGGCGGAATAAATGGGTAATAAGCACAATTAATTTTCAGATTACAAAATTTGAATCATGGACCTCTTGAAGGGGTGCTCTAATACCATGAGCGGAATCCACTTTGAAAATTCTGAAAGTAAACGGACTATGCACTAACATTGTATTATGGGCAAACTTTCTTCATTCCTTACGGGTTTTGTATCCTAGTTTTATTATTCCTCTCTTTATGTATAGTTCGTTTGCTAGTGAATGCAAGTCAAATATAGTTTACACCATTGCCACTATAAGGTAAATAACCTAAAGAACGTGTATGTATGACCTCTAGAGCAGAGGATGAGATTAATCATGATCTTAATTTAGATCTTTATCCATCGTGTAATAAAATTTAATTTGCACTTAACAATTTCCTTATTTGTTTATTTGGTGCTCATAGTCATATGCCTATGGTTAAGTTTAATTGTGTTGCATGTGAAACGGTATTATCTCTTTGTTATTTTTGATAAGCTTCTTACCAACTTACCCGACTAGAAACAATTGTGTGCTCTTCTTTCTATTTTATTATATTTCCAATTCACTTGAGCTGTTTCACATTCTCATTTGGAACTCCTCGGTTGGTTTATTTTGCAGGAATTAAGTCCAGGAGGAAACTTTCCAACATTAAGTTGCATTATCCTTGGTCATTTTATACAAGTTATAGAAATATAAAAAAAAGGTGTGCATTTAGCGCTTCAAAAATAGGTTATAAACTTTTGTCCAATTATTTATAGGTCCTATCTACTTTCCCATTTACCCTCTACCTTCCTACTTAGTTTTTGCCCCTAAATTTCATACGTCCATAATATGCTGAAATGTATTGTAGGAGCAACATTTAAATAGTAGAGAATAGTGATCTCTTTACCCTCTCCATTGTCATGCTTTGTACTTCTCAATTTGTGCTATCTAACTTCTATCCAAATAGCATATCGACCATTGTGACAAAAGAATGGCAAACATCTCCATGGAAATATGTCCAAGGTCCAGCTCTCGTACAACGACATAATAAATCACCTCCCATATCTATAGTACATTCAACACTGGTTGCTCTTGAAAGAGAAGAAGAGAATGTGGAAGAAAAAGAAAAACCAAAGATAAAATGGCATGATGTAGGCCCTGACATAACCGAGGCCCAGAAGGAAGCAATATCTCAGCTTCCACCAAAGATGACCAATCGGTGCAAGGCCGTAATGAAACGCATCATATGCTTCACTCAAGATGAAGTTTTATCTCATATTTTGGCAGCATGGGTAAAGGTCATGAAGCCCCGAAGATCTGACTGGTTGACAGTTCTCAAAGAATTGAAGAGGACAGAGAGCCCTCTCCTTTTGGAGGTCAGTTATAATCCCCTATTCCTTTTTTTTTCTTTTTTCATTTTTTTTTATTTTTTTGTCTGGACAGTGCAGTTTACTTATTTGGAATAATGCTGATCTGGAGGTTGATTAGTGATCAGAGTCTTTTACGTGAACATAAATTTGCGACGATAAAATGACTTGTTAAATTCGTAATCACAAAATCTTTATATATTCTTTTTTAAAATTCATTGCCTTTGGGTATGGTGTTACTTTAGTTCCATGCTGTTGTTGTTGTTGATGTTGTTATTATTATAGCTTACTTATGTAAAACTAAGTTTTGAAATTACTTTTCTACACTGAGAAACTCCTAGAACTTCAGAGAATTTTCATCAAATTGTTTCATTAAGGAAGAGGGAATATACTATATAGTATTGGGACATCTTAAGGTCCAAACAGACTAAAGTAGTATGAGCAACTTAATGAGGCTCTGCAAAACACGATGATAATTAAAAAAGTCATATCTACAAAATCTAGGGCTTTTGCGAATTGCATCTATCATTTATGTCTATTTAGATGCCAATGTTTGAGCCTGTTCCTCTGCAACAAAGTTGTTGCCAATATGCAAGTCTTTGAACCAGCCAATAGTTCGTGGTATCTGTGCTCTTCTCTGGACCACTGTAATAAAAAAATTATTATTATTTATGTGCTTATGGAATTATGCCATATACCTTTTAGCTTTGCTTGTACAAACATTCATTATGAAAGGAATAGTCTTATCCTAGTTACATGTTACATCCCGGATTCCCGGCGATCCCGCCACAAGGCCAAGTCTCTGACATACAGCTTTCCTTTTACATCAATAAATATCTGTAATCTGCCAGGTCAATAATGCAGAACCTGGAGTAAAATTCAAGTTGAATTATGTATATTATATACACATAATACAGTGTTGATCTATGCCTCCGGAATACTGATCATAACATGTGATTCTCGTGTACTTGATAGAGAATACAGTATAAAAAGTTGTGCATCCTCCTCCATTGAATTAGATATGTTTTTAGTGTACACTGAGGTAAATTTGAATATGAAAGCAAAAGAAAATATATGAACTCAAACTTAGTGTATTAGTTACCTTCATCATGTGCAATGGTACTATTGCAAATTGCAAACAAGTGGCTAACGAAGAGTAGAAGCCTCAAAGCAGGCACTCACATGAGACACAAATAAATACGGTGGGGATGACAGAAGAATCACACACATAAGCACTCACCTATCACCCACTCACAAAACACAAGAAAAAAATCTCTTCTGACTGCTCTATTATTCATTATTATTTTTTAAAAAGGTAGTCATCATTATATTATCATTGCTCTTCCCATCAAAATGGGGTCAATTATGGAGTACAACAAGCCTCGTGGAGTTTGGATGAATTACTATCGGATATCTACTTGACATCAGTACCCTATGCTGGTGCCAAATTTCTGTCAAGATGCCAGGAAAGGAGACTTTAATAGGTTTGCCTTATTGTTATACAGTTTGAGCTCATGTATTCAAGGAGAAGCTCTGCATGATTCTCCTGGACTAATAAAAAGTGTAGAATGGGAAAGGTGATATGTTTTATGATGTTATATGTTTTATGATATTACATGTGAGCCTTATGTTGCATACTCAAAAGAGAAGGTGTGTAATATGATAGAAGCGTTGTAAGAAAAATGATACTTACAAACTTGTGGGCTGTACTGTAAATTTGATCCTTCTTAGTTTTGTCTCACCATCATCTAGTACTTGTGTCATGGGGTTCCTAGATTCTTTGCTGAGCAAGCTGTTGTCCTCATCTTCTAGCTAGAACTCTGAGTTCCCTTTTTTCTTCTTCAGTTTGTCTCTGTCTCTATCATGCAGTACCTTAGACAAACTTTATCATCTTTATGCAAATTGAGAAGTAATGGAAAGAGGAAGTTGGACAGGTTGGAGCACTTGCTTGTGAAAGGAGAGGTTAAAGGAAAGGTGGAATATAGTCATAGCTTAGCTTCATGAGAAACATTGTTCCATTGCAAATCCCTTGTGTAGTGGGGATGACTCCTGAGCGCAAAATATGTAGGATCACTCTCCATCAATTTATCTGTTTCTCGCCCAATTAACAAGTATGTGATTAAATTTTAAGTTCATGTCTTGAGCCACATGCTTAAAAATAATTGGGCATCTCCTCCTAGTTGGTTTATCCTTTTGTGGACTAACACCAAAGGTACCTAATAGGCACATGTTACCAGTACACCATGACTGCACTTGGGATTTTACAGCATCCATTCAGAATTCTGTGGGTTGGTTTAGCATAGAAGTTTCCCACCTTTTCCCATTCCAGATTCTAGTTTTTGGGCATTGAGAAATACTTGAGAGCTATTTCTTAAAGTTGTCAATATTTCTGCTCTTGTACCCTCATGATAAGAGTTAGCGGTATCCTGAATGTAGGTTACTTTGTCTTCTCCACCCCCATTCACCAATGGGAGCATCCACGTCTAGTGCCATGTTTGCGAGATCAGAAAAAGTAGAGCTAGTATGATATCTATGGGAACTTTTCAGAAGCCAATATCTTTCCTATGGCCAAGGTCACGTCTAGCAAATCATATGGACATGTGACTGGCAGGAGCCTTGCAGAGCTGTTACAATGCCCAATTCTCGGTTCTCCACTTCAGAGTAACTAATCAAGGGTTCCAATAAATAGATCATTTCATTGCTATCCTCCACTAGACATTAAGGGTTTCTTCCTCTTCAGAGTAACTAAATACAGTGCCTTCTCCCTACATTCCTTGTGTTGGCAAGCTCATTGCCAACCCTTTGTTTTGTTTTCATTTAAATTGGTTCGTTCTGTCGCAAAATGCAAATACTGATCATGAACATTTGCTTAAACTTTTGAATCAATTTTGTTTAATGAACTGCTGAGGCAACATATAAAATATGAGTGTTGCTTTTAATGACGAGTGCAGTGGTAAAGTTTATGTATAACAATTCTGGAGTTTATGTATAATAATCATGTGTGTATGCATTAAGTAAAATGTGTGATATGGATGTTACTTTCACGTGTTATTTCTCTAATCTACCATTAACTTAGAGATTTTGCACAAAACTGCCGTTAGAGAAGACTACTTTGAACTTTCAAAGCAGCAGAAAAACACCATTAATTACCTGAAATTGTTGATAGCACTGTTAACTTACTGGATAAAAGGTGTGAACTACCGTTATCTGCAATTTTATGTCTATCACCTCGTGGAATTCATGAGGGTAATGTAGAAGATATTAAAGTACGTAAGGGCAAAATTATCCAAAACATGTCAGGTGCGAACCACGTGACAACTTACCCTAACTGTAGTCTTGGTATTTTACTGGAAAAAAATCCATGATATTTTCAATCTAAATAGTTATAGTAGTTCTGTGAAATTTACCCTTAACTTATGTTTCAATATTTACATTTCATTGCAGACTGTATTCGTCATTAGTATGCATTATCTTGGTAATTACCAGGCATTTTTCTAGAGGCAAATAATCTCCCCCAATAATGTAACTATCTTCACTACTTATTATAGCTTGCCTTATCCCTAAATCATGTGCCACCATTTGTAGGTAATGGACCGGGTCTTATTGGAAGAGTCCTTTGAAGCCAATGCCCGCGACTACACCAAACTAATTGACACTTACGCAAAACACAACCTCATAGAAAAAGCAGAGAGCACATTCCAAGCTATGAAGAACAGAGGCTTCCCTTGTGATCAAGTCACGCTAACGGTTCTCATTCACATGTACAGCAAAGCCGGAAATCTTAACAAAGCCAAAGAAGCATTCCAAGAAATCCAACTTCTCGGTCTCCCTCTCGATAGACGAGCGTATGATTCCATGATCATGGCTTATATTAGAGCTGGAGAGCTGAATTTCGCAGAGAATTTAATGAAAGAAACGGAGGCTAAAGAAATATATTCAGGAAGAGAGGTGTATAAAGCTTTATTGAGAGCTTATTCCATTATAGGCGATTCTGATGGGGCGCAAAGAGTGTTTGATGCTATTCAATTTGCAAGGATTGTTCCTGATTCAAAGCTATGTGCTCTTCTTATAAATGCATATTGTGTTGGAGGTGAAACTGATAAAGCTTTTAGTGTGTTGGAGAACATGAAGATCGTTGGGCTTAAGCCTAATGGGAAATGTGTTGTTCTTATGTTGGAGGCTTATGACAAGGAGAACAGCATTGAGAAAGCTCTGGCTTTTCTCGAGGATTTGGAGGATGATGGTGTAAAAATTGATGAAGAGGCATCGGAGATTTTAGAACAGTGGTTTCAGAGATTGGGGGTCGTTGATGACGAATTGCGTCGTGACCTGAGAAAATTGTGTCCTGGGAAGAAGGGAAGATTGAAACAAAGCTGAAAGAAAAATGTTGTCTTTTGTTCTTGTTTTATTAGTGCTATATTCAATGTTATTTGTAATCACATAAGCTTTTTTTTTAAGTTGTAAAATCCTGTAATATTATTTTGTGATAACTCTTGTAAGAAGTTGGCAGCTGCAGAGATCATACATATGATTTGCAGTATCCTCCAGGTAAGTATATTGATTGAGAATAGTTGTTGACATCAACTTAACCAATGTGATCTTTGATAAATGATATGTTGATTGTGCACAATAGAATGTGTTATTATCCTGCGTCTCACATAGCATTTTTCTGAAGGTTTTTTTTTTGTCGTAATATTTTTCTGAAAGTTGTATTTTTCTTTTTTTTTTTTTTTCTTTTTTAATTTTCTTTCTAAAGTTTGTACATTTTGGTCCCACCAAATTGGCTGCAACATTTGTTGCAGCTATTTTCCACAAGTTGTAGGTCCATGTACATTTCTTAATTAAAATATTCCAAACCAAATAAGTGAAACATAAATCCGATTGCAGTATTTATATAGGTTGGTTTCTACCCAACCAAACAACCCCTTAATTATAGAATTTTATATAGAATGGTACTTTGTAAACAATGGTTGATATGTCGTTTCACATTTTTATCTAGTGTTACATTGATATGACTCTATTGTGAATATGTTCTGAATTGTGATATTGTGGATGTGTCTCATACCAACGACACACCAGAATATGTGAATCAAACTCGGGAGTGGGTCCGATAGAATTTATAATGAGCTGTAAAAAAAATTTTAGGGCATCACCGCGGGTGATCCGAACGGTTGGGAGGTTCCAATATATGACTCCCACGATCTAAGGTTCAATTCCTTACTGAATTATTAAAATAAAAAAAATATGAGCTCAAAATGGGCCCTTCCCAGACATCAGTCTATCAGAAGGTAGAGATTGAATAGGCTTTGGTCTACGACCTACATGCATAGAGATGGGTCTAACATTGGGCTTTGTGTCTATGGGCTATACAATTATGAGTACACATCCTTAATTGCAAAGCAAACCTAATCTTAATTCACCATGACATCAGTAATGAAAGCACGAGATTCCTGTCTAAAAGCAGGGGAAAAGTTCAGTAGCTGAATAATCTTTTCAGTCTTTTCTACATTAAACTCATGGACGATGATGTGATCATGACAAGGACTAAGGAAAATATAAGAAGAGAGCGTGCGTTAAAAGCAAGTGGGCGGCCCAATGGGGCCTCTTTCCACCGACCCAAATCCAAAGTGGGCCCCGTTCCCAGTTTGTCTTTTCTTCTTCATTTCCCAACCGTCTAGTCTTTTTGATTCTTGGGGATGCCTTTGCTTTTACCCCCTCTTTATGGATCATAAAGATATAACTATTTGTTGTCATCTTTTTGGATCAGTTATATATAGAGTTCTTGTGAGATCAAATTTTTGAAAATAGCTCTAAAGTTTTTTTTTTTAAAATTCTAACATTTTTCAAGAGGCTGAGTGTATTTTGTGAGAGGTGAAATTTGAGCTTTAACAAAATAATAATAATAATAATAATAATAAAATACTTACCTAACATTAGAGGAGAGAGTTTTGGTATATCCATTTTGACAAGCCCTTAATTATTCTTTCAAACACAAAAATAAAATAAAATAAAATAATAAAATAAAATAAAATAAAAACATAAAAAAATAAAATAATAAAACCCGTATCTCAACTTGGTTCTGAATTTTTTAGGCGGGACCAAAAATCATCAATAAAGTAAAGTGTTTAGATATAACTAGTTGATGATTAAGTTTTGCAGCTTAGTGAAAGATGGTTCTTTAATTAAAAAAAAAATCAATGTGGTCAGTTAGTTTAGAAAGAATAAGTTTGCTTAACCAATCTCTATCACTAAAATAACAAGAATGAATAGTTAAACAAAGTAGTGATGGCTCAAGACTTCCAATTTAATATCATCAACACTTAAACTACAGATACTGTTTAAGATAGGATCTCCACATCCTCATTATTCTAAAGAGAACAAAGTTAGGTAGTATATGCAGAAGAAGAAGCATCAGCATGCTGACTCTGTTTGATAAAATAATAATAATATAAAGATAATAATGCTTAAACATCACTGTCAGAGGCGGCCCAAGAAGTCACCCATCGTTCGGCTGCTTCCCTCACGCCCGCTCAATTCCTGTCAAAGCCATCAAAAACATCAACATCACTGCCGTAATAATACGACACATATTGGCGATCATAAAATGAGTCTTCTAATTTAAAATAAAATTATAATGAGGAACAGAGAAGGGAGCATCAAGGCATTCATATATTTATCTAGAGATCACATGACAATAATCCACAATTTGTAAATCCATACTCATAGTCAATCAACAACATTTACAAAGAAACTGAAATATAAATTAAAAAATTCACAATTTTAATGGGGGAAAAAGGAATGTAGCGCCAAAGCATTTCTTGTCCTGTAGGCCACTGAGCAAACGTTCAAAATCTCCTGCAATCATGCTCATCATCAATTCAAAAGTTTGAAAAAAAGATGAAAATGACTGAAGTTAAACACTACTACGCAGAGGAAGAAGTAAGAGTAAGGATTCTATCAGAACACCCCATAGAAAGGAGTGATCTATACCATTCACGGGTGGTTAGAGGGTTAGTTTGGTAATTATAACTCTGCTATTAATGGTGTAGATCACCCCAATCCTATGGGGATAGTTCTGATAAGATCCTTACTGAAGAAGTAAGGGTAAATTTCACAAACCTCCCTGACCTTTGCGGATTTCCCAAGAAATCCTCATGAACTTTATCGATCCACTAAATACCCATAAACTTTCGCGTCTCTTGCAGAATCAATCCCCATAAACTTTCATATTGTGGTTAAACTGGGCACACTAACTCAATTAGGGGGTTCATGAGGAAATTTTGAAAGTTTAGATGGGTTTTGTGAGATAGTGTTCATGAGTGTTTAGTGGAAGTTATAAAGTTCGAAGGGGTTTTGCCGGAAACCCCAGAAAGTTCGTGTGGGTTTTCAGAAATTTACCCGGCAAGTAACTGAAGCATCAGAGCATTCATACGTACCAACATAAATATCACCAAAGAGGCAGTGCTGCATCGCTTTCTTTGTTCAATATCCCCTCAGTCCGCTCATCAGCCCCACCAAAAATAAAGAAGAATTTGAATACAAGAAGCCAACTGTGGTGTGGGTATTCATTCCAAGGCCACATCCAATAAAGAAATCTTTATGAATTCAAAAACAGCATCCATGCTTTCAACCCCATTAGCCCCTAATCCACTACAAAAAGTTGTTGCCACTCTCCAATTCAAAATTGGCTGGCCTCTGTCAAAACACAAACCTCTAGAAGAATCACCAAACAGGCAAACACTTGAGGGAAAATTTCACAAAAAACCCTGAACTTTAGAGGCTTTGCACAAAATCCTTGTAAACTTTATGCATCAAAGAAAATCCCATGAACTAGTTTTACTTTAGAGGCTTTGTTTGGGAGTTTACTAAGGGAAGGGATGGAAAGTTAAATAATGGAAAGGAAAGGTAAGGAAGGAGAGTGAAAAGATAAAATATTGTTTGGGAGTTTTAGTAAGGGGAACGGAAGTAAATTTGTTTTACCTTGTTTGGGGATTTCAAAATTTGTTTTACCTTGTTTGGGGATTTCTAATAAGGAGGAGGAAAGTGAAGTGAATATATATAAAGTTACATAAATACCCTTACATATTGGATGATAGTATACCCTAGCCATTGATTTTAATGTCATAAGGGTATAATTGTCTTATCATAATGTAAAATTTTATATTGGTTTCCATTCCATCATCTACCGCCCAAATTGAGGGAGAGGAAAATATGAGGAAATTTAACCTTCCATTACATCCTCTAACCCCTCAAAAAAGCTCCCAAACAAGGTGAAAATGAAATTTCACTTTAACTTCCATCCTCTAACCCCCATCCAAACACAGTTTAAGTATCATGACTGACTGTAAGTACTTCTAAGTTGTCACATGCTTCGCTCGCTCGCTCGCGGTAAGTTTTGAGCAATTTTATGCCTAACTACAAAATATAACTTACTATTATAGACTTCGGATAAGGCTAGGTAAAAAATATATAGATGGTGTACTCCTTTACTTTTATCTATTAAATGTACCCGTAAAAAGTAAAAAGATAGTATTTGAAAGTTTACATAAATTTCTATGATTTATAAAGTCCAGAGGAGAATTTACGCAAACCGTAAAATGTTCAGGGGGATTTGTGAACTTTACCCAAAAACTTGCAACTATTGTTTCCTTGCAAACTAAAATTTGGGTTTCATCAGCTTTCTCTCCCTCAAGACTTTACTTCCAATATTTTCCAACTTACAAACCCAAACTCCCCAAACTCTGCTCCCTTCAATCTTGCTTCCAACATGGTTCAAAGAAAAGCACCAACAAAGATTAGCTCCCAAGCTGAAACAAAGAGGAGCCATGTCAAACTTGAGAGGCAAACATCTTCTCCAAAACATCAAGACACGAGAAGCAGAGGAGGAGCAGGAGAAAGAGGAGGAGGTGACCTGAAGAAGAAGTTGAAGCTTGAGAGATCCATCAGAGCTGCAGACCTTGAGAGCCTCAAATCTATGAAGCCCAAGAAACAATCACCAAACTATATGAAGCCTACAAGCAGTTCAGATGCAAGGAAGGAGCAGTTGCAGGTAAAACTAAGTCCCAAAAACTCAAACGGATCGAATCCTTTGAAGCCAAAATCATCTTCTTGTTCTTCTCCGGGGCTTAAACTTTCAAAGTCCTTGAGTAGGCAATCTAGTTTGAAAGCAATAAGGCCATTGATGAACAGGGCAACTTGTTCATCAACTCTAAAAGATTCAAATTTTCCTCAAGCTTTAGACCTTAATCCTGAAGGGACCTCAGTGATGAAGGTCTGCCCTTATACTTACTGTTCATTGAATGGGCATAGACATGAGCCTTTGCCTCCCTTGAGGAGTTTTATGAAGGCAAGAAGGAAATTGATTAAGACCCAGAAGAGCATGAAACTAAAAGGGCTCTCTTCATTGAGAGTGAAAGGCTTAGGGAAGGATAAGGGGGAGATAGATACAGGGCAAAAGGCTATAGTTCCGTCAATGGAGGAAATAGATGATTTCTTCGTCGAAATTTATACTAATAGAAGTGAAGATGAAGAAGAAGATCAGATAAAAGAAACCTGCGAGGTTGCCATTGTTGATGATGGTTTGGATAAAAGAAGTGAGCTATCGAATGAAGAAGTTGATGTCATGACGAGTTTCCTGGAATATGTGGAGTGTGATCGAAAGGGAGACGATGCTGAGAAAGAGAAAAAATCAAGCTTTGTATCAAAAGAGAGTGAAAACAAGGAGTCAACTTTCGATTTCAATTGCGAAGAGGGAGTAGATAATCCATTTTCGGACAACATGACCGAGAGCTCTGAATGCCCTGATGATTGTCTTGATCCAATGCCTCCTCAGATTGAGCCCCCTATCAAAGAGATTGCATATGAAGTAGCCGAAGCTGATGTAGAGAAGCAACAAGAAGTGAATCAAGAATCTGCAGATGGTGATGAATTTGTCGTTGATGAAGTTGATGCAGGGTTTGAGCAAGAAGTATCTCATAAGGTTATCGAGATTAGTGAAGATATGATCCATAATGGTGATAATTTGGAAGGCAATGATACTGGGTCTCTTGAAGGAGAAGAATTATGCAGAGCTGATGTTTGGATTCAAGAATCCACAAAAAATGGTGAGGAGTTGGTTTCTGAAGAATCTGAAGAATTTAGTGAAGCAGGGCATGCTCATCTCAAAATGAACAACGAAAACATCAAAGAGGAGGGGAATAAGAATGAGAATGAAGTTGACAACATCAGTTTGTTAGCTGAGCAGATTCAAAGCCAGCCGGAGACAACCTCCAAATGTGATGATGCTACTAAAGGTGCAAGCATTTCTTCTGATATCAAAAGATATTCTTATACAAGGAAGAAGATAACTGATGAACAAGATGAAATCAGAGAATTCAATCCACGAGCTCCGCGGTTTCTTGATTTAGAGCCTGATCCAGAAGCAGAAAAGGTTGATCTCAGGCATCAGATGATGGACGAAAGAAAGAACTCTGAGGAATACTTGATAGATTATGCGCTTCAAAGGGCAGTAACAAAACTGGATCCTGCCCGAAAGAAAAAAGTAGCATTGCTCGTTGAAGCTTTTGAGACCGTGATGCCATATGAAAAGCCCCTTCGACATGAAACATTACGATTCATCCATGCAAGAATTATGCAAGCCTGTAGTTAACAGCTTCACAGGTAAGACCAGTAGTATATTTTTAGTTACGGTCTTAGCAAATCTTATCAATTCTCACTCTTTCTGCTTTCTCATTTACAGGTAGTAGTAATTGTAATAATGACATATTGCTGTGAATTAGAGCGAAAGGAGAAGATCCAAGCAAATAGAATGGTCTATGATAGCAAAATGACTAATGGTAGCGTGGTGAATGAAGCAGAAGCAAGTTTGCACAGAGAATGTAGTACTAATGTTTATATTAAGTGAGTGTGATGTAACTTAAATGAGTATTTGGACCTAAGGTCGGTCATATATATGTATTAGTGTTGCTGTATTTGATTTCTTCAAGCATATGCTATTCTAAGTTAACATATGTATGTCAATAATCTATACTAACTTCATAAGTTGTACAGAGGGCAAACTATGTATACTTTTCCCCCTCATTCCTGTATATTGTTTTTTTGTTCCTTGTGATCAGATGAGAAGAGGAAAATATAATGTCAGCGAGCTCATTAACTGATGAAGATACAGAAGCTCGAAAGGCTGTAGGCTAAGAAATGATCTAAGCTTGCAATAATGTCATGTAGCTGCATAGGCAAAGCAGAAAGAAGTATGTTTGTTCAAAGGTCTTGCACATTGTAACAAAACTACAAAGTTATGGTGAAGGTTGAGGGTTATCTAACAAGGCCCGGTCCTCATTTTACAGGGCCAAAACTTAGACTTGCACAACAATATCTTCTTTTAACCTGCTTTTATTAAATGCGTTACTTGTGGAATTTGGACATGGACTGCTCCGATACTGTCCTAAAAGCCCTTCCACTCCACCAAAACTTCAAAATTATAATGAAGATTGAGGCGTATAATTTATATTATAACAAAAGTGTTTAATAGCATAAATTTGAAAGTTAAAATCAAGTTCAATAGGAAAAGCTCAAAGTATAGGCCTATATATCAAGATAACAAGAAATTTCCATATGCTTGCAGAATATGATTCTTATGTTAACTTAAAATATTTGTCATACAAAGATTGTCCTTAAAATATTTGTCATACAAAGATTGTTTATCAATGTGCACATGTGGCATCCCTATCATGACTCTAATCAAGGACTCAAGGACAACAATCATTGATACCATCATAGCTAGTATTATCCAACATATTTGTAATGAGGGATGTCATACAATAAAGCTTAGGCTCCAAATCAGAGGGCGGCAATGGATACAAGATAGCAGTTTGGCTCATATGGCATGATATAATCATCATCAACATCAGTATGCAAACAATTTGCAAGAAAATGACAAGACTTAAATTAAAATGAAACTAAAGATCAAGCTGATGGATTATCTGCAGCTAGGTTCTGGAGCAATGATGATCAAAGTATGGAAGATGGATAAAACAGGTGGAAACATAGTTTCTAGAAGATACCAAGATGTCAAAAGGATAGAACTCTGCAATGTCGATACACAAGGATACTTCATCATAAAATTTGTTTCCACACTAAAGTCTAGACATGTTGGAAACACTGAACCGTAAAAACAAGAGAAGGATATTTACATATCTGTTTATTGAAATTGCTTTAAGACACAATCTTCTAGTTTAAATGACATACAAAATACTTAAAAAGGGAAATAAATATGATAATCACTGCATTAACCTTCTATAAATCAGCTCAGAAGGACACTGATGCAGGGCACAAACATGAGATTATTGCAATTTATTTAAAAGAAAGATCATAGGGGAAATGGCGACATGAGACTAGAATGTGTGTGTGTGCGCGTGCGCGCATGCACACACACAAGCATGTCCTCGTGTGTTTACGCAAAGTAGACAAAGTTTGATATAGATATGTTCATGCACTCAAAAACCAGGGCGTGATAAATTAAAGGTGCAAGAATTACATGTATCCTAAAATATTAATAAACTCATTTTTACAGTTCTGCAAAAAGTAAAAATCTTACCTCTTCACACATTATTCCAGATGTCAAGTTTTAAGTCTGTTACCTCTTAATTTATCCCGATTCATGACATGAATACAGTATGATGGAGTACAATGCACAATTCACTTGACAACACATGACTTCTCTAGTTGCTGATGAAAAAAATCTCTATTTTACGAAGTACTCAAGGAGCATTCTTTTTCTTCATGACAATGCAAAAATGACAGTTGAGCATTTAGATTATAGATCACACTGACCGAATCATTCTCTATGAAACACTTTAATATAGAAATATTACTTTGTTGCTCAAAATGACACTTCACTTATCCTTTATATTAAACTGTGACTGCTACGGATTACTATCAAATATGGTCCTTTATACCATGATTCTAGCCTTACTCCTTAATCACCAAACAATGCTCGTAACCCCTACTCAATAAGCTAGTAATCGTTGTATCATGACGCCTTACTAACTCTTAACAACGTAAACATCTTAGAAGATAAAGTACAATACATTATTTTCCTTTAAAAAGAGCACAATACATTATACTATCTGATGAGACTAATAATAAGTTGAAACAATTGCTTTCTCTCTATGAGCCTATACGTATGAATATGATTCTTATTGAAAAAGAGAAAATTTTAAAAGAGCCCTTTTTTGCTAAATAATTAGCAAAACCGACCGTTTTGCTAATTATTTAGCAAAATCGACCTCTTTTTGGCCAACAGGCCAAAAAAAAGTCGGTTTTGCAAAAAACTGGGCTCGAAACGTACGGGACTAGTAGTCCCGTATGTTTAGTGGCCGCTAATCGGCCACTAATTCAAGACTATGAAACGTACGGGACTACTAGTCCCGTACATTAAACAGACACTCAACAAGCTTGTAAAGGAGGTGGCCAGCAAATCGACGGGACTAATCGTCCCGTAGATTTCCAGCAAATCTACGGGACTACTAGTCCCGTAGATTTGTCGGGCTATAAAAGCCCACAGCTGTGCCCAAAATTAGGGCACAGCCTCCTCTCCCTCTCTCACTTTCCTCTTCCGAAAATCTACCTCCCCCAAACCCATTTTACTCCACTCTCTCCCAATCTCTCTCCCTAAATAACCCTAACCCCATTCCCTCTATTCTCTCCAAAATCACTTATTTCTCCCTCAAATTTCTCTCTCTAATTCTCAACAAACTCATTCTCTCCAAACTAGTTCTCTCCACTATTATCTTCCCCAAAGTTCGACGCCGTCCATCCTCTCCGACGCCGACGAATTTCAGATCTTCATCAAGGTATAAATTTCTTAACATTGATAATTTTTTCTTTATTAATTAGTTAAAATTGTAGTTTAGAAATAACTATATATTTAGAATAATTTTTTTAATTATGATAAACAATTAGATTTGATTAAATTTTAATAGATTAAAATTTGTGGGATTAAAATTTGATAAATAACTTGAATAACTTGCATATGATAAATGTTAATATTTCAGTTCGAATGGCGAATGGAATACCGGTTATTTGCTTATTCAATGGGAAACTGAGTGTTGGAATGAATAATATGCCTATATATGAGGGAGGATCTAGAAAAATGTTCATGTTATCTAGAAATTGCAACTTCGATGGAATGATGGAGCAAATATACAGAGTTACTAAATTTAATCATGGGGAGTATGCCGTCAAGGTCTTTTATAATTGTCCGATAAATGAAAAAAGAACAATTGCTGTAGAGATCACCAATGATCAAGAACTGAGTGACATGATACAACTTGTGGAAAACCAAATCTCAATCGAGTTGTTCATTGAAAATATTCCAATATCTGGTGTTGCCCAAGTTTCATATGCTCCTGGAGAGTTTACTCGAATGCTTGACTTAGAAAATAACTCGAGCGAATTCATTTCATCTCCAAGTGTCTTACACTTAGAAAATGATTCGGGTGCAATGTCAAGTGACGTGTTCCACAATACTTCGGGTCATGGTTCAGTTAATTTACCGGTTGGTTCTATTGTACAAGAGGATGAGGATGCAGATGTATATACAGATGATGATAATGAAGATGCCCATGAGGAGGAACGTCTTGATAGTATGCAATGTGCAATTGGAGGAACCGAGGAGGACACCAATTGGATGGATGAATATTGTGTAAACAACGATTATGTTGAGTCCGAAAACCGCTACGTAAGAGTTTCAAAATGAGGAGTGGATAAATGCCTCACAAGCTGAGTTCGTTGAGCTTGACACCAATTTCAACGAGCCGAGGACTTCACTTTCAAAAAGGAGATCTTTTCGAGAATAAGGAAGCTTTGGTT
The DNA here is from genome assembly GCA_012295165.1 of Asparagus setaceus. Taxonomy (NCBI): domain Eukaryota; kingdom Viridiplantae; phylum Streptophyta; class Magnoliopsida; order Asparagales; family Asparagaceae; genus Asparagus; species Asparagus setaceus. The sequence continues at coordinate 67,263,937 of CM022702.1, forward strand.
TTCGCTATAATGAATGGTCAATCAAGAATCGGGCTAAATTCAAGCCGGTGAAAACCAATACAACCAACTACCATGTAAGGTGCTACTTCCACGAAAGCTCAAGGAGAGTATGCAAGTGCTCAAGACGAGAAATTCAAAGTGTCCATGGAAGCTTAATGCGCCTATTAGGAAAAATCTAATGGGCAATTTATGATCTCTAGTTATTGCGGACTTCATACTTGTTGCAATCCGATCACAATGGCAATCATGAGGTAGCAACTTCATCTTATATATTGAAACTAATTATGCCCGGTTAGGCGAGAACTTGATCTTACTCCGTGACGATAATTACAAGGGTATATGATATGAAAAAATAACTATATCCAAATATAAAGCATATGATGCACGGAGGAAGGCGTTGACTAGAATCTTTGGAGATTGGGAGAAATCTTACGAATTACTTCCGCAATATCTTGAAGCAATTAAGAGGAAAAATTCGGGTACCGAATATGAAATATTATCTAAAGCGATCGCACTGGGAGTGGAGAGGTTCATGCGAGTATTTTGGGCATTTGGACCCGCTATCAAAGGGTTCTCTTTTTGTCGTCCGCTCTTGAGCATTGATGGCACGCATTTATACGGCAAATATAAAGGAGCGCTCTTGGTTGCGATCGGTGTAGACGCAAATGGTGGGCTATTTCCATTGGCTTTCGCAGTTGTGGAGGTGGAGGATACATCGAGCTGGAAGTGGTTCTTTCAATGTATTTACGATTCATCCCTACCGCTCAAAGTCCTACAACGATTACTTTTATTTCCGACCGGATGAAAGGAATTCCACAGGCCTTGCACGAGGGTTTTGGAGCACCACATCATCACCGATATTGCTTGAGGCATATAAGAGATAATTTTAAGAAGAAACACGGAGAGGTCAATTTACAAAATCTATTGTGGCAAGCCGGGTGTGCAGTTGACACACTGATATATGAGCATTGTAGGGAGAAAATAAAATCCCTATCAGTTGAAGCACACAACTGGATTGAACAAAACTTGAAGCCGCAATACGAGGATCGATGGGCATTATGTAGAGATGGTGGAGTGCGCTGTTGTATGATGACAACCAATTGCTCTGAAAGTTTTAATGGCGTACTCAAGGGTGCCCGTGCTATGCCAATTCAAGCCTTGGTTGCAAGGACGTTTTATAGATTAAACGCATACTTCAATAAGAGACGTGGCGATGGTGCAAGTTGGACGACAAATTTTACTCCGAAAAATGAGATTATTCTGCAGAAAAGGATTGTGGCCGTTAGATCATGTAGAATTACTCCATTCAACGCCAATGAATGGGAGGTTAAAGGTTGTGAAGGTACTTACACCGTCCATCTCTATGACCGGGAGTGCACTTGTTCTTGTAATATACCGCAATTACAAAATTACCGCGGTGAACATGTTTTAGCGGCTAGCTCCAATCAGGATGGTGGTGCTAGATTGCCTTATGATCGGTATTACTCACCTTGGTATTCAACAAATCATTATCAAAAGGCTTATAAGGAGAGTTTTCATCCTCCTGACGATAGTCGTTATTGGCCGGTTTATAATGGACCATGTATATTACCACCTCAATACAAAAGACAAGCGGGACGACCTCGTTCGGTGCATGAGGAGATGGTATATGCACGTCAACGAAGACGAGGTGGATCTTGCTCGCACGACAATGAAGCTGGTCCGTCACATCCCCACACACAACCAGAAAGCGAGCACGTACAAGCTCAAGTCGAAGGAGGACGTCGACGATCTGAGCGGGTACGAAGAGGGAGACAACGGGGGAGGGGCGACTTTTAGGTTGCATGTAGTTTATTACTTTTTTTGCTTGGACTATATTTGTCGTATGGATAGGCTTGATACATTTGGAGTTTATCGTGTTGATATGTTTATGACGTATCTATTATGTTGTGATGTTGTGAATTTCTTATATTTGCATGTGAATTGACGAAATGTGTTTTAATCCTGTGTTAATTTCTTAAAGTTTATAACTTATACAAATGTTGTAATGTATATCAATGTATATAAAGTGTTTGGGTCATTTTTCTGCAAGTTTTGGTCAAGCGAAACAATGTATACGAACTTAGCAAGCCTGTGCATGTTTTTGTGCACGATGGAGTTTGAAGAAATCCACGGACTAGTAGTCCCGTGGATTTGTTACGCCTAGAGTGTTCGTTTAATGTACGGACTAGTAGTCCCGTGACGCTTCATAGTCTTGAATTAGTGGCCGATTAAGGCCACTAAACGCTGACGACTACTAGTCCGTGACGCTTCGAGCCCGCTTTTAAAACCGACCTCTTTTGGCCAAAAGAGGTCGATTTTGCTAAATAATTAGCAAACGGTCGGTTTTGCTAATTATTTAGCAAAAAGGGCTCTTTAAAATTTTCTCCTATTGAAAATCATGTGAAGAAAAAAAAATTAAGGCACCCTTATAAGACAATAAAGCAAATTAGAGCAGCCAATTTAATGAGTAGAATATTCAAAACGAATAAATATAGGTCGTAAGCTTGTGGGGATTTTGCACAAGCTATTAAAAACAATTGCACAATATAGTCGCTTGCTATAATGTAGCCCTGTGATCAAATTGGCATTAACTCTTAAAACAGTCAAAATTACTACCAATGGGGTAAACTCCTATACAAGATAAAGAAAAATCAAATAACCCAGTAGTTTACTTAGAGTCTCAGCAACCCCATAATATCAATGAATAACCCATTAGGAATTATTCTCAGGGGAATTATAGCAAGCATATAACGTGCAAGTAGTGAAGATGGTAAATAAATAAAGATAGAATTCTTCAATAATTCCGCAAATATTATGATGCCATGTCTAAGAAGAAGAATGAACTATGACTATTTAAACATTGACATCGTAGAAAGAAAGGAATACCTGCACAAGGAAATGAGGAGAGGCAACGGGTTAAAAAAAAAGGGTTATTTCGTATTAGCCCCACACATTTTCAATATTTTGATATTATCCCCTAATCTTTTTGAAATTGATCTCAGCAACCTCCACCCAAAAAAAAGTTAAATCTAGGTAAAATGGGGGTGAATATTCTGTTTACTTTGACTTTTTTAGTGATTTGCTGGTTATACCCCTTTCACACAAACCCAAACTCATTAACATTTAAACTTATACCCGTTAAATTCTCCAAATGGACAAAGTCCGTTTAATAAAACCCCAACTCAAACTCATTTTTCACTTCATCTTCTCCAACGTCTTTCCCAACGGGAATCTATCCATTACAAATTTGAGATGAGGACTGAAAAGAGTCGTTGGGGAAGACGTTGGACAAGATGAAGTGAAAAATGAGTTTTGTTTATGTTAGAAAGTTGATGTATGGTTTAGGAGAGATAAGTATAATTCTGAGGTCCCTTAATCTCCTTTGATAACTGATCGTTCCTATGGAAAGTCTCGAGCTGCAATTTCCAACACGAATAACAGAGGTTAGAGGCCTTGGAGGTTGCTTCCTCCGGCGTGTCTTTCGACGCTCAAGTCAGTGACTGATCTAATTAATCTGAAGAGAAAAGCAGAATGTAGTTTTGTTGACTTTTTTGGTGTAAAAGTACATACCTTAGTGTGGTGAAAGTTAACATTATTTATAGAGGATTTACGGGGCACATTGGTAATTTGATCGGGTTTGTGCAGTGATGGGTCAGACCATGCTTTACATGCGTCGGCAACTGATCAGAGGAGTCGCTTTTGCAAGGGTGATAAGGCTGCTGAAGTACTAGCACGGTCCAAGGAGCTTTGAAATCTCTAGCTCGAGAGGTCATAATGACTGACACCGCATTAATGTTGATGGCGACTGGGCGGCGAAGTGTTGGCGCTGACTGGCCACTTGATGGGTAGTTAATGATTACCTCCTAAGTTGCAAGTATACAACCTTTATCAAGTTATAGTATAAAAGATTATCGATCCCACGAGGAACGGGAAAGTAGGAGGGGTTTTGCTCAAGTTTTGGTTCTCAAATTATGCGCGCGACAATTAGGAGTTTATTAAAATAAAATGATAGTGAGGAAATGGTGAGAGTGGATGTGGAGAGATAAAAGAGAGTGGATTGTGGATTATGTGCAAAGGAGGAGAAAATAAAGTTGAAAATGTGGTTGTGGTTATATGCACATAATAACAAAACTAGGTTTGAGATTATATGCACATGAAGGAATATGAGATTGAGAGAGAAGTAAAAATCAATGAAATCAAAAATAAAGGAAAATAACAAACAAATGAAAAACAAGGATAAGAGGAAAATAAAGAAGGTAAAGTATGGAGGATTAATTAAAGATATGAGGAATCTAGAGTAGATCCACTTAGCTTATCTCAATCTCATGAAAATGAGTTGGATTTGTTAGCTAGTTTCAAACAATCTCTAGGGATCCCACCTAATATTAGCTCCATACTTAGAAAAGGGTAATTCCCTAGAGGGTTCTAGCCTCAAGGTGAATTAAAGAAAAGAAAAATCTATTCTAGAAAGTAAATACAAGAATTAAATACATTGCATGAAAGTAAATTGTAAGGAATTAAATTGCATGAAAGTAAATTGCAAGAAAGTAAATTGCATGAAAGTAAATCTATTCTACAAACAAGAAAATAAAGAAGAAAATGAAAAGAAATAAAATAGAAACCAACAACTCTCGATCTTAATCTAATCCTCCTTTGGTCCTTGGATTAGAAGAAGAGAAAGGAAATTGAAGGGTGAAACATTTCATTTATTGTGTAACAAAGTTATAATTTTGGAAGGTCTTCAATTAAGAGTGACCCTCCTCTCCAAATGGAGTTTTTACAAAATATTTCACACTCAAAACACTCACCTTCACCCCTATTTATAGCCCAACGGAGTTGATGTGAACCATTGGATCAAACCTAGCCAAAAGGAAGAGAAATCCACCATTAATTGAATCATTTGCAAACCGATCGGTTAATAACGGTTGGCCAACCGGTTGGTCAACCGATTGGTTCCCAACCGAATTTGTCTTTTCTTGATTTTTCTTCACGAATTTCTCTTGGATCAATTTGGTATCTTGGGCCTTTGTTTGTCTTCAGTTTTGGGCTTCAAATATTGGTAGAAATTCAGAGAATTTGAGTCATTTGGGCTTTTATTCATTATTTCTTTATTAGCCTGCAAAAAATGATTATTAGTAATATCGTTATTAATATAACATAGGTAATAAGGGTATAAAAATGTAATTAAAATGTGATAATCAAATACCCCCACACCTAAACTTTTGCTAGTCCTCTAGCAAAGAAAATAAAAAGAAAACCTAACTCACTTTCGCAGGAATCGCGGTTGTATTTAGCACATACAACAAGCCTTTAAACCCCTAGGTTACCCTAGTGGACGAGTTGTAGTCTCGTGAGGGTTTGCAGTGAATATACCCACAAAATTCAGTCAACTTGCCAAATTAAAAAAGTTAATAAAATAATTAATTCATTTGATATCTTCAAACATTCCAATTGAAGTTGGTTAATACTCAAGAAAACGTTTTATCATAACTCCAATGTAATTTTCTTAAGAAAATCCTTTCATTATAGTTATACAAAACCAAGTTTAACTCAAAAATTTAATTTAAAAGTTTTGAAAAGAACATGCTAACTCTTTGTTTTAAATAAACTTCAAGTCTTTTAATCCATTTAATTCTTCAAGAAAATAAAGAAGAAAATGAAAAGAAATAAAATAGAAACCAACAACTCCTGATCTTAATCTAATCCTCCTTTGGTCCTTGGATTAGAAGAAGAGAAAGGAAATTGAAGGGTGAAACATTTCATTTATTGTGTAACAAAGTTATAATTTTGGAAGGTCTTCTCAATTAAGAGTGACCCTCCTCTCCAAATGGAGTTTTACAAAATATTTCACACTCAAAACACTCACCTTCACCCCTATTTATAGCCCAACGGAGTTGATGTGAACCATTGGATCAAACCTAGCCAAAAGGAAGAGAAATCCACCATTAATTGAATCATTTGCAAACCGATCGGTTAGCCAACCGGTTGGTCAACCGATTGGTTCCCAACCTAATTTGTCTTTTCTTGATTTTTCTTCACGAATTTCTCTTGGATCAATTTGGTATCTTGGGCCTTTGTTTGTCTTCAGTTTTGGGCTTCAAATATTGGTAGAAATTCGAGAATTTGAGTCATTTGGGCTTTTATTCATTATTTCTTTATTAGCACGCAAAAAATGATTATTAGTAATATCGTTATTAATATAACATAGGTAATAAGGGTATAAAATGTAATTAAAATGTGATAATCAAATACCCCCACACCTAAACTTTTGCTAGTCCTCTAGCAAAGAAAATAAAAAGAAAACCTAACTCACTTTCGCAGGAATCGCGGTTGTATTTAGCACATACAACAAGCCTTTAAACCCCTAGGTTACCCTAGTGGACGAGTTGTAGTCTCGTGAGGGTTTGCAGTGAATATACCCACAAAATTCAGTCAACTTGCCAAATTAAAAAAGTTAATAAAATAATTAATTCATTTGATATCTTCAAACATTCCAATTGAAGTTGGTTAATACTCAAGAAAACGTTTTATCATAACTCCAATGTAATTTTCTTAAGAAAATCCTTTCATTATAGTTATACAAAACCAAGTTTAACTCAAAAATTTAATTTAAAAGTTTTGAAAAGAACATGCTAACTCTTTGTTTTAAATAAACTTCAAGTCTTTTAATCCATTTAATTCTTCAAGAACATATACAAATATAACTATATATAAAAACATGGTTAGTATGATTTTTTTATTTACTCTTTATTCCTTGGTGGTTTTGTTCTTTCTAATCGGCTTTCTAAGTGACCATTTAGCGAGTTTTGGGCCAATGAATCCCAACCCAATTGGGCTTAGGTCATTAAGTATAGAAATACTCCTCGGGCTTAATTACTCAGTCAACTTAGGCTTAGTAAAATAAAACCACCAATGATTTTAAGAGAAAATTTTCTTCTTTTGTTAAGTTAGTATAATATATATATGTGTATATGTATATATATTCTGAACAATATTTGAATCAAGACAACTTGAAAAATTATTTTCAACTCTAAGTTAGGCATGCAAAAATTTCATTACTTTAATTAAAAATCTAAGTTAAAACTTAAGTAAAGTATACTACTTTGAAAGTCATTTCTTAAGAAATTTATTTGGAGTTATCATAAAAGGTAAACTTGAGTATAGAACTAACTAGGATTAGAAGACTTAAATTCTATCAATTTGATTAATTATTAATCAACTCTATTAAGTTGGCAAGTGACTATTTTTTTTATGATGAAAAGAGAAAAAATAACATAAAAAAAGATAACTAAGATAAAGATAAAATGACTAATTCCCACCCCACACCTAAATTTTGCATTGTCCTCAATGCAAATTCTATTATGCACAAAGTAAAACAGATAAGAATGGAAGCACTTACATTTGTTCGGTCGACTTCAACAATGATAAAATTCTCAGAATTACCTTTGGTATGAGAAGGTGAAGTCAAAAATTTATTCTTTTTTTTTTGAAATAAAGAACAACAAGAAACTCTCACATGAGAGCAGAATAAATTCTTGTTATTATTATGAGACAAAAAATGTAGAATAAAAGATGAAACATGAGAAGCTCACATTCTACATTAAATCCTACCTTATTGCTGAAAATTCTACCTCGAAATTTAAAGAATTTCAAAATGATATAATTAATGATGTTCTCAAATTCTGAAAATTCCAAGGGTTGCAATGTGTTTTGCAGCAAATTAAGGTAGGTCTTATTGGTGTTATGCATTTTGAACTTAGATTCGTTATTAACAAAAATTTCATCAAAAATGAAATCTTGTTGTTTTCTATTTTCTAAAAATCTAAGTTCATTAACAAAGGGTTCTTCAAATGTTGGTTTCAAGATGCATGTATTCAACATAATTCTCTCGTTCTGAAGGACTTGATTATTAACCTGGTTACCTGACTGTTGTGAATGGATTGCATTCACTTGATCTTGAAAAATTGAACTTGACCCCGCGTTCCTTGGATTGCTCACGGGTTGACTCGGAAATGATCCTTTCTCTCTCTCACTTATAGCGCTAGCTAGTTGACCAAGCTAGGTTTCTAATCTAGCTATGGCTTGAGTGTTGGAGTTGAGAATTTGTCCTGTTGATTGCATAAAGGAGTTCATCGTATTAGATGTTTGAGTCAACAAGTTCGTGGTCTGTGCAGAGGTTTTAATCAAGGCTTCCAAACTCCTTTCCAAAACATTAAGACGTTTCTCAACATTTGAAGGAATATGATTTGTAGATTGATGATGAGGAAACTGATTTGGAAATGGCTGATTTGGTTTTGAAAAATTGGTTTGAGAACTGAAAGAAACTGCGTTGCCCCTAGGGAATTGTTGGTTTGAAGAGGGAGTGAAATTTTGATTTCCCGAGAAATTACCCTGATTCCATGCAAAATTCGGATGATTTCTCCAACCTGGATTATAGGTTGGAGAAAATGGATCATTAATCGGATGTCGGAATGCAAAGATTCATCCGTTTCTAGAGATTGAGTATTTCCTAAGAGTGGACATTGCTCAAGCATGGGTCAGAAAGACAGTTATGACAACCTGAGGCAGAAACTTGATTGATTTGAGCCGGAGCTCGTTCTTTGGTTTCTAAAGTTTCTAACCTGCGTAGAATTGTAGCCATCTTAGCTTCAGAGGCTATGTTTGACTCTAAGGAAGGACCTCTAGAATTGGATTGGGTAACTGATGAATCACAGTGTTCCCACTGCATAGTTTTCTCGGATAAATTCTCTAAAAAGTCCCAAGCTTCATCGGCATTTTTCTTCATGAAATCCCTTGACACATTGACTCTAAGGAAGTTTTTGAAGAATAATCCAATCCTTCATAAATGATTTGGCATAATCGCCACTTTTCAAGACCATGGTGAGGACATTGGATAAGAAGATCTTTAAATTTGTCAAAATACTTTCAAAAAGGTTCTCCCGGGACAATTTTAAAATTTTGAATGCTGTTTCTAAGCTTGACCGTTTTGTGGATAGGAAAGAATTTTTTCAGAAAAACTTTTACAAATTCACCCCAAGTTGAGATGGAATCTGTGGGCAAGCTATACAGCCATTTTTTGGCTTTGTCCTTAAGGGCAAATGGAATAAATCGGAGTTTGATCGCATCTTCGGTTAAGTCCCTCATCTTGATCATGAGGCAAACTTCTTCAAATTCGGAGATGAAAATATAAGCGTCTTCGGTTTCTACTCCTAGGAATTTGGGAAGCATGTTAATAAAATGCGGTCTAAGTTCAAAATTGGTTCCATTTACCTCGGGAGTTTTATGCAAGAGGGATTGCATTTCTAGTGGGGTAACAAACATCTTGAAGAACAGTGGGTTGGTATTAGCCATTTCGCTTGGTTCAAGAGATGAATCAAAACTAATTAAACGATTAGTATTATCCCTAACCCAAGTTTGCATACACCAAAATCAAATTTTTTTTTATTTGAAAAAGGATAAGAGAAAAAGTTAAGAAGATGATGAGAAAAAAATAAGGAAAAACTAACTAAAAATAAATCAAGGCAATCACTTTCCAATCACCCTAACTCTAGAGTTAAGCCTAAACTTGACTTAGACCAGCTCCTAACCAAAAATTCCCTTAGTGAAAAGATCAAAGTTTACTTGGGTAATTAGCCAGGTAAGGATAGTACTAGAGGGAGATCAAAGATCAATTAAGTACCTCTTTCCTTTCGGAGCGCCTTACGCAACCCCTAAACCTTGCCTTAGACACCAATTAATCCAAATAAACTTGGACCGGTTCACTTAAGAAATTATTGTTCCTTAATGAGCTCAATCCTTAGGGGCCAACGCCTAATCAAATTTTAAGAGGCTTGGGTAAGTGTAGTGAGGAATTAGTGATTTTTGGGCTAAGGAAAGGGTGATGAAATCCCTCACCTTATCTTGATTAATGGGTTTTGCCCTTAAAATATTTTCAAGTGTGTGCCAAATCAAGATGCTCAAATCACTTTGGTGAATTCCTACTATTATATGAAATGCAACCCTAGAAATTAAAAGCAACTAAAAAGGATGCAAAAATAAAAATCTTTTATTTTTATTATGGTCGACAATCAAAGAAATGAAGTTTATTAGGGTCGACAAAAAAAAATCCTTTTATTTTTTTTATCCTAATTGTCTCTAATGTATATGAACTATCTAAAGGGTGGAATTGAAAATACTAGATGGAGAAGTTACCCACGCAAAAGCAATGCAAAGCCTCGTTGGAGGCAATTCTTCAATCTTGAATCTTCAACTCTTGATCTTCAAGCTCCAAGTTCCTACACAAAAGAAAACACACAAAATAAAAACCAAACTTAATGAAAATCCTACTTATGCACCGTTCCCCGGCAACGGCGCCAAAAACTTGATGGGAAGATAAATGATTACCTCCTAAGTTGCAAGTATACAACCTTTATCAAGTTATAGTATAAAAGATTATCGATCCCACGAGGAACGGGAAAGTAGGAGGGGTTTTGCTCAAGTTTTGGTTCTCAAATTATGCGCGCGACAATTAGGAGTTTATTAAAATAAAATGATAGTGAGGAAATGGTGAGAGTGGATGTGGAGAGATAAAAGAGAGTGGATTGTGGATTATGTGCAAAGGAGGAGAAAATAAAGTTGAAAATGTGGTTGTGGTTATATGCACATAATAACAAAACTAGGTTTGAGATTATATGCACATGAAGGGAATATGAGATTGAGAGAGAAGTAAAAATCAATGAAATCAAAAATAAAGGAAAATAACAAACAAATGAAAAACAAAGATAAGAGGAAAATAAAGAAGGTAAAGTATGGAGGATTAATTAAAGATATGAGGAATCTAGAGTAGATCCACTTAGCTTATCTCAATCTCATGAAAATGAGTTGGATTTATTAGCTAGTTTCAAACAATCTCTAGGGATCCCACGAATATTAGCTCCATACTTAGAAAAGGGTAATTCCCTAGAGGGTTCTAGCCTCAAGGTGAATTAAAGAAAAGAAAAATCTATTCTAGAAAGTAAATACAAGAATTAAATACATTGCATGAAAGTAAATTGCAAGGAATTAAATTGCATGAAAGTAAATTGCAAGAAAGTAAATTGCATGAAAGTAAATCTATTCTACAAACAAGAAAATAAAGAAGAAAATGAAAAAGAAATAAAATAGAAACCAACAACTCCTCGATCTTAATCTAATCCTCCTTTTGGTCCTTGGATTAGAAGAAGAGAAAGGAAATTGAAGGGGTGAAACATTTCATTTATTGTGTAACAAAAGTTATAATTTTTGGAAGGTCTTCTCAATTAAGAGTGGCCCTCCTCTCCAAATAGAGTTTTTACAAAATATTTCACACTCAAAACACTCAGCCTTCACCCCTATTTATAGCCCAACGGAGTTGATGTGAACCATTGGATCAAACCTAGCCAAAAGGAAGAGAAATCCACCATTAATTGAATCTGTTTAAACCGATCGGTTAGCCAACCGGTTGGTCAACCGATTGGTTCCCAACCGAATTTGTCTTTTCTTGATTTTTCTTCACGAATTTCTCTTGGATCAATTTGGTATCTTGGGCCTTTGTTTGTCTTCAGTTTTGGGCTTTAAATATTGGTAGAAATTCAGAGAATTTGAGTCATTTGGGCTTTTATTCATTATTTCTTTATTAGCCTGCAAAAAATGGTTATTAGTAATATCGTTATTAATATAACATAGGTAATAAAGGTATAAAAATGTAATTAAAATGTGATAATCACCACGCATTAAATGTGATGTGAGGTTGACAAGTCACTCCCCTGTTCAAGATGCCCAGTGTCGGGTATGAAATTGCCCTAGAGGGGGGTGAATAGGGCAATATGCTAATCTAATCCGAATTAATACCAATTAAAACTAATTAACAAATTATATCCTAGTAAGAATGATATTCAATAAGATTATATGCAAGGATATGTAAGCAATACTAAATAAAATAGTGGATGAAATGATCAATAAAAATTGGCGAAATAGGCAATAAGCACAAATAGAAATGAACGCCAAGCAAACACAAATAAACGATATGATCACGGAGTTCGGTCCCCACGACCGACGTCTCCGCTCCTCGCCTCGAGGAGATCTCCACTATCACAACCGAGTTTTCTACGCTCACCCGAATAACGTTTACAACATCTACACATTCAATTTTCTAGCTCACCGAAAATTTTACAATCTCTCACAATTGCAATCATACAACCTCACCCTCTAAGTGTCGGTCTCAAGCCCGTGTTTCCTTCAAGTGCTCAGATTTACTACCTCTCCCTAGGCTTTACTACCGACGCCACTCCTCTTGGGACAACCCCGTCTCTCACCGCACACTTCTCTCGGTATCCTTGTGTATTACAATGTGAGTCCTCACAATAAGCTCGCAAGTACAAATTTTGTTCTCTACAATGGATGAGAACTCAATGTAGCTCACTCTCTAAGTCACACTACCCACAACTCAAATTATACAATGTATGCAAATACTATAAGCTCAATGGTTGTGTGTGTAGACAAAGAGAAATAATCAAAACTAAACTCAAATAAATTCTAGCTTATGGAAATGAAAATCAAACATATAAATCGCTAGATATGAGTTTAGAAAAATTTCTCTAGATGACAAGAGAGAAGGAGAAGAGTTGAATGCTCAAACACCAAAGGATGATCTCCTCAAGCTCTTGTGAAAGTTTCTTCACAAACTAAACTTCCAAACAAACTAAATAAACACTTAAACTCTTTAAAAACGTGTTTAAAACCTTCTTGATTATTACTGAAATAAATGAGGGCATGGGGTATATATAGGATGAAGAGACAAAGCCTAAAACCCAAGAAAATCCCAGCAAAAATGCTCAAAAATAAAAACTAGCCCTTACTAGCCGTTATAGGTGAAAAGACCAAAATACCCCAAAATCCAGATTCTGGAAATTTATATATTTGGTTTTGTAAAATCAATTAAAATAGTAAATCAACTCCAAAAATCATGAATTTTAGAGAGAAGTTTCTAAACATGTATATGAACATGTTAGAGAAAGAATTTATAAAATATCACTTCCCATTTGTGATAAATAATTGTTTCAGACAGATATTTCAGATTCTGAAAACTGCTAAAATGCTTAACATTGTAAAATCAATTTGACGTAGTAAATCAACTCCAAATATTATGAAATATTTAGGGAAGGTTATAAAGATATATATAAACATGTTAAAAAATAATTTCTGAAATATCACTTCCCATTTGTGATAAATAATTATTTGAACACAAATAAACAGTTTCTAAAAACTGCTGAAAACTTCTTTTGTAAACTCAATTGAAAATAACAAAACAACTCCAAAATTAGTAAAATTGGGAAAATGTTTGTATATATAAATATAAACATGTAAATGAAGAAATTTTTCAAATTTCATTTTCCAATTATTAAAACTCAATTGTTTTGCAAAAACATGAAAAATAATGATATGTGAAAAGCATGATTTTGAACATGAACAAGTATTGAGATCTTGTGATTTGGTTTATGGACTTTATATAAGATATAAATTAATGTGATAAAATCAATGAACCATGGATACAATAAATTCTCAATTTTAACTTGTTTTGCAATAGAAACAAAAAGTGTGTATGCGGATGTTCGTGCATGTTTGAAAAGATATAAACTTGAGATTTTTTGATTTTTTTTAAACACGTTTTGAAACACTTTCCAATGAATTTATAAACTTGAGAAATGTTATAAATCATGTCGTTAAGTCTATAATCCAAAACGGTGATAAATCAAAATAAATGTGTGTGTGTATGAATCTTGAGCTCTAAGTATGAACACACAAGTATAAACCTAAATTAATGTATCCAAGCTTGAGATTTACAATAAGCTTGTCTTGGCTACGGATGAAGCTTGATCTTGAATCTTGACTTGAATTGCATTGCTTCACTCTACTATTCCTCCCATCCTCCAATGGATATGATTGTGTAGGCGCAAGTCCATCCAACCTCCAACACATTGTTTGCCTAGAATAAACATGAAAACACAAACACTAAACAAACAAGATTAGTTATAAATTGTTTGTTAGAACATCATCAAAACCAAGGAACTAACAGGGTACGAGTGGGGGAACGCCTTTCATCTCGGATTTGGGCTTCTGGCATATCCTAGGTCGAATACGCATTTCGTCTCATATTTGGGTTGAGAGATAGGTCGGCTGGCTCCGCTCCCGGGTCATGCTTTCATATTTAGGTGACTTGGCCGGCTAATTATAGCACATGTCCACTTTTTGAGGCTTTATTAGGCTTGGTAATTTCTAGGGTATAATATTGGCCCCTTTTCACTAGGACTCGGGAAGCTGAGTTCGGGAGAAAATAAACCTTCTCATCTCATGCGTCGTGGATCTGAACCGTCCTTATCAAAAGGTAGCTGTGATCTGATGTTTTTTACGTCAGCGAAGTTCATGTAGCAGTTTAACGAAGTGACGCTTCATTTGACGAGCTGTCGCTTTAGTTTTCAAAAACCGCCAGCAGCTTCTGGTAAATCATGTTAGCCATTCGTTTTGTGCCACATGCAGGTTCCCTCCGCTTATATATATCCGCTCCTACCCAACCTTCAATTTTTGTTGGTGAAAGTCCATCTTCTTTTCCTCCAAAAAGCATTTGTTGTTCTCCGACCGTTCTTCTTGGCTATTTTGATGGCTTCTAGTGCTCAGCCCACCACTGCTCGCAACGAGTTCAGAATTGATATGCTGTAGAAGTATAAATTGAAAGTGCTCACGAGCTGCTTGGAGAAGTATGTCCTAGACTATGACATCCCCAACACTCTTACACAATCAGCTCTATTGAGGAAGCAATCCGTCTATCACCATAGCAGCAGTTTAGTTCTGATATACTGGAACCACCTCGACTATGGTCTTTGTTTGCCGTTGCACCCATTTCTTCAGCAGGTTTTTAGGGTTCTAAGGGTTTTGCCGGCGCAGTTGAAGCCGAATTCCATTCCTCTTCTAGTGGCCTTCCTCATCATCTGCTACCGCGTGAATATTGAGCCCACGCTGGGCATTTTGTGCCACTTTGTGTGTGTTAAGACTGGCAAGAAAGAGGGCCACTTCTACTTGCAGACAATCGGTGCTTACTGACTGACCAACATTTCTGAAATGAACAAGGGGTGGAGGGAGAAGTTTTTCTTCGTCATTGGTGCCGATCCGATTCTGGCATGCCCCACGTGGCCAGAAATCAAAAAGGAGGGTGTGAGGTCGAAAAGCTCCCGTGTAGTGCCCTCGGTTCGGCAATGACCCTTAGATGTCGTCTTATTCTTCTTCCTATTAGACCCCTCGGCTTGAGTGGAAGATTTACTCAGACTGAGTTTGGCTACGATCTAGTTTAGTGGCAAAGTCTAGAGCTCCCCTGCCTCTAGCTCAGCACGTAGACGTTTTCGAGGCAAAGTGGGAAAGCCGACCTGAGAACCCTTTGCGGACTGCTCGTCGACTGCCAGTACCGCAGCTAGGGCCCAATCTACTTCAGTGGAGCAGCCCGACTGCCAGTACCGCAGCTAGGGACTGAGCTACTTCAGTGGTGGGGATAAGGGATATGCCAGCAGCTCGAAGGATAATATTATCGAACAGGTTCTCCTAACACTGAGATCCTCTGTAGGCCCAGATCCTCTCCAAGCCTCGCTAGAATAACAGAGGTAAGAGGCCCCAGAGATTGTTTCCTCCGGCGTGCCCTCCGACGCTCAAGTCAGTGACTAATCTGATTAATCTTAAGGGAAAAACAGAATGCAGTCTTGTTAACTTTTTGGGCGTAAAATTGCGTACCTAAGTATGGTAGAAGTTACCATTATTTATAGAGGATTTACGGGGGCACGTTGGTAATTTGGTCGGGTTTGTGCAATGATGGGTCAGACCATTCTTTACGCATGTCAGCAACTGGTCGGAGGAGTCACTTTGGCAATAGTGATAAGGCTGCAAAAGTACTGGCGTGGTCTGAGGAACTTTGAAGTCTTTGACTTGAGAGGTCATAATGACTAACACCGTATTAATGTTGATGGCGACTAGACAGCGAAGTGTGGGTACTGACTGGCCACGCATTAAATGCGATGTGAGATTGACAGGTCGCTCACCTATTCAAGACGCCCAATGTCAGGTCCAAGTGGGGGAATGTCTTTCATCTCGAATTTGGGCTTCTGGCTGATCTCGAGTCCATTACGCCTTTCGTCTTGGATCTGGGTCAGGAGATAGGTCAACTGGCTCCACACCCGGATCGTGCTTTCAAATGTCGATGAGTCGACCAGCTAGTTGTAATACGTGACCGCTTCTTGAGGCTTTATTAGGCTTGGTAATTTCCAGGGTATACCATGTTTGGGCTAGGATTTATTAAACGGATTTGAGGAGCTTAACGAGTATTTGTTTGCTAGTTAATGGATTTGGATTTGTGTGAGAGGGGTATAACTGGCAAATCACTGAAAAAGTTAAAGTAAACAGAATATTCCCCCCCCACCAAAAAATCAATTAGATTTTAACTAGGGGGCTTATTTCAGCATACTAGTAGGATTAGAGGGCCTAAGAGCAATTTCAAAGATTTGGGAGGCTCATATCGAAATATTAAAGATTTCAGGGGGCCTGAGAGCAATTTTAAAGATTTGGGGGGCTAATATCGAAATATTGAAGATTTGGAGGGCTTGAGAGTAATTTCAATGATTCTGGGGGCTAATGTCAAAGTATTGAAGATGTGGGGGAAAATATCGAAATAACCCCCAAAAATAAAATTAAAAAATGAAGGAGGAAAAAAAAAGAAAAAAAAAGAAACCAAGGTCCGAAATTGTTACCGGCTCGGGTATGGATGGAACTATATCCGACAGACTCGACCTTAATGTTAATTTGACTGACTTGGATCAAAAGGGCCTGTTAAAGTTTAGCCCGTCTAAGTTAAGCTTGGACTATTTTATGGGCCGGATTGATCCTTATTTACAGTTTACGACATGAATCCCACTTTTATATACAAAGAGAAATTGGTGATACTAAAAGTACAGAAAATTGACTTGTGTCATATCAAAAAATTAACAAGTGAATACACATTTTCCTATCAGAAGTGGCATATGTACACCTAATCTTATATTCACTTAAGAATCTTCATCAAATTAAATCTATTCATAATTAAAAATTTCTAATTATAATCAAATATTTAGCAATCCTGATCAAATGATAACTACCCATAACTGAAAAAAATTAATAATAATATTTTTAATTCCCTTTTTCTTTATATATATTCAGCAGGTTATTTTCTTCTTGAGGATCCAGCTTAGTAGAACTGACAAATTGAAAGATACTCCGTACAATAGGAGCTGGTGTGTGAAGATAAAGATTCATCCTACATTCCTGACTTAGAGTCACAGATTTGGTGGTCAGGATGCTCTATACTGAAGTTTTGTTCTATACTGTCATTGATCTAGGTTTTTGTATAGTTTTCCTTTTAATAGTAGTTGGTAGTTGTTCTTGATACCATGTGAGTGTACATACATAGAGTTTGTACTTCATTGCTATTTTGGTAATGAAAGCTAACATTCTTTGCCAAAAAAATTTCTCTTTTTCTTTATATATAAAAGAGAAATTAGTGGTTTAATATTAACCATACATCTAAAAAATTTACCACGTCTCCGTCCCTATTTTTTTAAGACTAAATTTTATTAAACCTTCAACAAGTTTGGGTGTTTTATTACTAAACCCCGAATTTTTGAATTCATTAAATAACGAGAGAGATGGGTGGTTGATCATTAGCCTTACATATTAAAACATTGGCATGTGGCCCTTCTTAATTTTTTAAAACTTAAATTTCACTAAACCTCCAATATGTTTGGTCGCTTTGTACTATGCCCCAAAACTTTTTGAAACCCCCCAATAACTTTGGAACTCTCAAAAAGCCTCCATAATATTTTGATGTTTTGCAGTTAACCTACATAATGGTGTTACCCCATAATTGTATATTGACGAACATTAATCAATGTGTACTTCTCAAATCATTCCTATTTGCGAATAACCCATAAATTTACAAACAACCTCTGAAAAACTAAAAATTATAAATATTCTCATTAAAATATGAAATTACTAATGACACCCTAAAAATTTAAAAATTTTAAACAACCCCTTTAAATTCTAAAATTTGTAGACAACTCCCTGAAAAATTTGAGAACTACAAACAAATCTCTAAAAAAATATAAACATTACAAACAATACCGTTAAAATTCTAAAAATTATAAGAAAAAATTGTGTCAAGGCCCCAAAAATAAAATGTTCATGTGGCCTAGCCCCCCGTATTATTTTCTTTGTGTATTGGCCCAAAATACATTGGATTTATGTGATTCAGCCCCTATTTACACTTCCCAAGAAAAAAATTCAAAAAATTTTCAAAAATACCCCTCTTTCTCTTCTTCTTCTCTGCCTATCTCTTTTTCTCGTGGAGACCACAACTGCTCCTCCCTCCTCTCCCCCCCTTCTCCTCCTCTCCCCTAACCCCAACCTTCCTCCTCTCTCCCTCTTACTCCTCTTCCCCTCTGACCTCGCAGTCTCCCTCTCCCGCCTCCCCCTCTACCGCCACCAACCTCGAGTGCACCCTCTAACCCTGTCATCTTAGGCAAGCGTTTAGAAGGCTTAGAGGAGAATGAGAGGCAGTCGGCGAGATGGACAGAGAGGAACATGGAGAAGGAGTAGGAAAGAATGAAGGAGAGGTCAAACTCATCAAGTCAGTGAGGCCCATGGTGAGGTGAGGTATAGGGAGATTATGAGGGGGTATGGATGGATTTGGTGATGGAGGGTGGTCTGCAAGAGGCGTAGAAGGCAGCTAGGAGATGAAGGTCAAGGTTAGGGCTCGGATCTAGTGGGTAATGAATGAGGAGAAGGAAGATAATGAGGGTTTTGGGACATATGTGTTGTTTGTTGAAATGCTTGTGAGATGGATGGTTGGCCTGCAAGTTAAAATGATATTACTTGGGCTAAAAATATATGAATGCCAAGTATTTGAGGAAATGCTATGAGATGTGCCCTCAAAAATGAAAATTTTGATCATTTCTTTGATGACGTTAATGTGATTTGATGAACTGCTTATGGGACTAGTTGGGCACAACTTTTATGAATGCGAGATATTTTTATGTGTTATGATTGTGTTCTTTTAGAACCGCACACAACACATTTATTATTTTGCTTCAACCAGAGAACTTGGCTTATGTTGAATTCAATGGTTAAAAGATAGATTAATCTCATTATGAAAATCATGGAATTCTTTATATCTATACAAATGTAACAAATTTGAAGTAGAACTCAATTGAGATGACTGTCCATTGACCTCATTTTATTACATTTTGGGTCGTCGTATCCAGTACATGTTAATTTTAGCCAATACATATTAATCAGTATTCACTACATGTTAACTTTATCTAGTACATGTTAACTATATATGATATCTGTTAACTTTAACTAGTACATGTTAACTATATACGATACCTATTAATTTTAGCCAGCATCTATTAACTATACCCAATAATTGCTAACTATACCAAGAATCGTTAAATATGTTTATATATGATCATATTACCTGTAATATATGTTTGCTTATTAATTAGCATGTGATGAGAAATTATCCAATATATGAATTATAAGTTACTTTTAACAGTACAAGTTTCAGCTAATAGTTATATGTGATACTTAACGAGCAGTTTATAGTTAACATGTACATGTTATAGTTAACATATACATGTGATGCTTAACAAGAACCAGTTAAAATTAACAAGTACAATGTATAGTTAAAATGTAATTGTGATACTGGAATAGGTTATTTGGAGTAGTATCTTCTCTCCGAGCTCGCCGCCATCCTCAACTTGATTTTTTGGAGTAGTATGTTAAGCGACTATATAATATGTGACATTTGGCGATTGCTTGTAAATTGTTTGATGAAATGCTAAAGAGAGATATGTGACGTCTCTGCAAGTTTAAAGCTTTGATTTAGAAATAAAGTTTGGCTTTTGCAATGCACAACTATGTTGAATTAGGATTTTATGGCCCGTGCTAATGCTATGCGAGTTATCTCATTATTTAAATGCAAAGGAGAGTACAAAGTTTTGATTTTGAATGCACAATTGTGTTCAATTAGACAATTCAATCTTTGTTTTAGCCAAATAAAGATGAGAAAAAACTATCAGAAGCAAAAATAAAGATGAGAAAGCATTAGTAATACTTACTTTGAGTCCCAGTATTAGTTTATCAATTACATGTTAAGTTTATCCCTTTAATGTTACGTTTACCCATTATATATTAACTATATCCGGTACCTGTTAACTTTAGTTAGTACCTATTAATTATATCCAGTACATATTAACTTTAGTCAGTACCTATTAAATATTTTTATATATGGTCACGTTAACTCTAATATCGCCGAATTTTTTAACAACTAAAATGCTTGTACTTAACAACTAAAATGCTTATAATTTCATCGAATCACCTATGGGTTGGGATTGGGGTGACATATTGTAGTGGGATTATAAAGTTATAGAGAGCATGTGTTGCTAAAGTGATGTTAAGAGTGAAGCAAACAACTGGAGTACATTGTCATCATATATATGTAGCTTTGGGTTGTATTGTTTATTTTCTTTTGCTTAAAGATGAGTATAATCTACTTGTCGAATCATCTTTGTACTGGAAATAGTTAACATGTCATGGCTATAGTTAACAGATACTAGATATAGTTAACATGTCATGGCTATAGTTAATGATACTAGATATAGTTAACATGTCATGGCTATAGTTAATGATACTAGATATAGTTAAAATGTAATCGGATATACTTAATGTAATGACTAAAGTTAACAGGTATCGAGTATAGTTAACAGGTACTGTTAAAGTTAATAGATATTAGATATAGTTAACATGTACTTGCTAAAGTTAACATATGCTGGATACGACGACCCAAAACATAGCATAATGAGGTCAATGGATGGTCATCTCAATTGAGTTCTACTTCAATTTTGTTTCATTTGTATAGATATAAACAATTCCATGATTTTCATAATGAGATTAATCTATTTTTTAACCATTGAATTCAACATACGCAAGTTCTCTAGTTGAAAAAAAACAACAAACACATTGTGTGCAGTTCTAAAAGAACACAATCATAACACATAAAAACTAAATTTGTAGCAACAAAAAGTACAGGTTGTGTAACAATTTGTCAAGATTTTTAATATTAGCAACACACAAAAATCAATAATCTCTAAATGCATCAAAACCCCAATCAAGCTCCACCAAATTTTCCCCAAAAATCAAGCTCACTTTCATTCACTCTCCAACACGCATAGTTAAATTGAAGAAATCCAGACCAATTTTGCCACAAAATCCAAGCTTTTAGGGTCTTTTAAGGAAGAGGGCAGAGTGAAGAGAACAATGGAGGCGGGAATAAAATTGAGGAAAGAGGAAGAAAGCGGGAGAATCACCCTAGAGCTTTTCTTGTTGAGAGATAATGAAAGATTGTAGCTAACTATAATTATTGGGGTTATCTGCCAAAATTACTACGGATTAAGTGAAAAAACTAAAAAAAATTTAGTACAATTCAATTTTTAGAAGCATGATGGGCATAACCAAAAAAAAAAAAGAAAGTCATAGAGAATAAAGAAATCGGATATACAAACCAAAAAAAACCACATCCACTCGTGTGAGCACGAGCATAATGCTTATTTAAATAGAAAGAAAATTATTGTTAACATTAGGTGCAAAACATTATCGCTTTTTAGAGAAGAGAAATGATAGTAAAGAAATAGAGAGATGAACATTTCTTCATATTAACTGAAAGAAGGGCAAATTAACAAGATTGATATATTTTGTTAATCTTTGTATCAACTTGGTATATTTTCTTTCTTTAAAAAAAAAGAAAAAAAACTTGATATATTTTCTTACTCCGATGACAACAAGGTATATAAAGCGGGACACAGTGGGACTAAAATAAATAAAAGTAAGATACCTTAACTACTACAGGACTAAAATAAATAAAAGTAAGATACCCTAACTATTACATTTAACACCTCCCATCTTAGTCATAGTGGGTAGAGAACCGAGAGTTTGCATAAGATGAGCTAAGGTTTGCGTTAATGGTTGTTGGCGTGGCTCGACGAGAGATGGTTGAATAGGAGCACATTGACATTGGTGGCTGCAATCACAAGCGCTAAGGTGGAGCTTGCCCGTTGAGGGCATGGACAAAGGATGCAAGGTGGAGGCTGCATGTAGTTGATAGCGGCAATGTCGTTGTGAGAGATCTCTCGGGCATTCCATCGAACGTGTTGTGTGCAACATCATCGATGAGCATTGAACGAACATCGAGGGTGATGATGGTTGTGGTTGTCGTTGTTGGTGGCAGAGTCGACAAAAGAGGCGGTGGCAGCCACTGGAGATGGACTGGGTATAGGTGAGATGCCTGCGGGCTTTGGAGGTCATTGGCCGCAAAAGAGCAAAGGGCAAGAGGTTGCACCGGGAGATTGGTGGTCACGCACGATGGTCACGAGAGGGCGGACCTACGGTCACGAGAGGAGGTGTTGTGACCGGATCTGGGTCGTCGGTGAGTGAAGAGCGGCGTCTGGCAGCGGTAGTCCGTGTAGTTCGCGTTTAGCAGTGCTCAACGAGGTTGTTGGGTTGGCGGTGCGGTGAGTTTGTGTTGCCGAGCGGTGGTTCGGATCTGGGTGCAGCAGTCGACAGCGACGTGCAGCAATCAGTGGTGGACAGCAATGTGCAAAGGTTGATGATGGCGGCGTGCAGCGGTCTAGGGTTCGACGACGGCTATGGTCTGGATTCGAGTTCAACAACAGCTGCAAGTTCAAATGACGGCTGTGAGTTTGTGAGCAGGTGCATGCAACGAGGGTTGTTAGCCATTGCAGGAACGTTGGCGGGAGTTGCAGGACAGGGAGTTGCTACTCGAGGGCACGTGGTTTGAATTTGGGTTTGAGTCGAGCATTTTATCGAACAGTTGACGGGCATCTTCCGCAGCGCGTGGAGAACTGGACCAGCTGGGGCTTCAATTGCCCAGTGATGCAGTGATGATGACATGAGGGCTGCTGGTTAGGTTCGATGATGTACAACAGGCATCAGTCATTGTGTTGTGGGTGCCAAGGGTTGATAAAAGTAAGATACCTTAACTACTACAGACTAAAATAAATAAAAGTAAGATACCTTAACTACTACAGACTAAAATAAATAAAAGTAAGATACCTTAACTACTACAGACTAAAATAAATAAAAGTAAGATACCTTAACTACTACAGACTAAAATAAATAAAAGTAAGATACCTTAACTACTACAGACTAAAATAAATAAAAGTAAGATACCTTAACTACTACAGACTAAAATAAATAAAAGTAAGATACCTTAACTACTACAGACTAAAATAAATAAAAGTAAGATACCTTAACTACTACAGACTAAAATAAATAAAAGTAAGATACCTTAACTACTACAGACTAAAATAAATAAAAGTAAGATACCTTAACTACTACAGACTAAAATAAATAAAAGTAAGATACCTTAACTACTACAGACTAAAATAAATAAAAGTAAGATACCTTAACTACTACAGACTAAAATAAATAAAAGTAAGATACCTTAACTACTACAGACTAAAATAAATAAAAGTAAGATACCTTAACTACTACAGACTAAAATAAATAAAAGTAAGATACCTTAACTACTACAGACTAAAATAAATAAAAGTAAGATACCTTAACTACTACAGACTAAAATAAATAAAAGTAAGATACCTTAACTACTACAGACTAAAATAAATAAAAGTAAGATACCTTAACTACTACAGACTAAAATAAATAAAAGTAAGATACCTTAACTACTACAGACTAAAATAAATAAAAGTAAGATACCTTAACTACTACAGACTAAAATAAATAAAAGTAAGATACCTTAACTACTACAGACTAAAATAAATAAAAGTAAGATACCTTAACTACTACAGACTAAAATAAATAAAAGTAAGATACCTTAACTACTACAGACTAAAATAAATAAAAGTAAGATACCTTAACTACTACAGACTAAAATAAATAAAAGTAAGATACCTTAACTACTACAGACTAAAATAAATAAAAGTAAGATACCTTAACTACTACAGACTAAAATAAATAAAAGTAAGATACCTTAACTACTACAGACTAAAATAAATAAAAGTAAGATACCTTAACTACTACAGACTAAAATAAATAAAAGTAAGATACCTTAACTACTACAGACTAAAATAAATAAAAGTAAGATACCTTAACTACTACAGACTAAAATAAATAAAAGTAAGATACCTTAACTACTACAGACTAAAATAAATAAAAGTAAGATACCTTAACTACTACAGACTAAAATAAATAAAAGTAAGATACCTTAACTACTACAGACTAAAATAAATAAAAGTAAGATACCTTAACTACTACAGACTAAAATAAATAAAAGTAAGATACCTTAACTACTACAGACTAAAATAAATAAAAGTAAGATACCTTAACTACTACAGACTAAAATAAATAAAAGTAAGATACCTTAACTACTACAGACTAAAATAAATAAAAGTAAGATACCTTAACTACTACAGACTAAAATAAATAAAAGTAAGATACCTTAACTACTACAGACTAAAATAAATAAAAGTAAGATACCTTAACTACTACAGACTAAAATAAATAAAAGTAAGATACCTTAACTACTACAGACTAAAATAAATAAAAGTAAGATACCTTAACTACTACAGACTAAAATAAATAAAAGTAAGATACCTTAACTACTACAGACTAAAATAAATAAAAGTAAGATACCTTAACTACTACAGACTAAAATAAAGGAAAATAAGATACCCTAACTACTACATTTAACCTACACCTTAATGGGGCTCAAATATCTTTCGATAAATACAACAAAAGAGGAATATGAGGTCTAGTGAGGACAGTCCACAACATTAAATGTGCATCTAAAAAATATCAACTCTTGGATTATTAAAATTCATGATTCGTGCACTAATCCAAGAATCAATATCTCTTGGGTACGTACACATTTAATAGCATGAATCGGGGTCCATATGATACTATCTCCAAAATTAGTATAGTATGAACGAAAAAGCTCAAGTAATATGTTAGTTCATGTGGAGGATCAAACTCGCAGTGAAAAGTACTTTTTTCCAATCTGGCAAGCATACAATAGAAATGGATTATTTTTACGTTAATCATTTACGTACGGTTAATGGAGTTGTAAGTCTCTAGTATAATGATATCTACTGCAATCTATTAATCATATTGATTGGTTGATTTTAGAAATTCTTTTAAAATTATTTTTACTGAAGTTTCTTTACATATCTCTGCTTACTTTTATTGTTAGGGCTGCACCAGATTGATTTATCTGTGTAAATGAAGAAAATATGAAAAATATTGAGAGGTTACATTAGCTCTTTTGAATGCATGGTCATATCCTTCAATTATACTTTTATATTTATTTTTAAAGAAATTCTTCGGATTATGTTGTATATGAATTTCGAACAAAACTCTTATCTCTATAGTAGAAAATTGCTGAGAAATGGAGAAAGAAGTTTATATAAACATTTATGTGTGTTACATCCTCTACCGACCATTCTACATTTCTAGAAATCAAACGAAAATAAGAATTTTAGAAAAATTGGGATTTCTTGGATTTATGACCATATTCTAACAATTAGACCAAAACTCCAAAGTTATAGTGAGGATCAAGGATTATAATTTTATATTTATTCTAATATGCCCTCGCAGGTTGAGAGGCGGTCTCAATTTTTTAGAAATCCACTTTAAATTCGTGGCCGGTAGAATTTGAACCATTGTTGCTCTAATACCATCTTAAAGTTAAGTCCCTCTAACCATTATGTCAAAACTCCAAAGTTATAGTAAGCATCAAGGATAATAGTTTTATATTAATTCTAATAGAGGCCATCAAATAGAGAAAGAGAAATTTTTATGTCTTACATAGCCTACATCTCCTAAAAAGAGAATTTCATCTCCTAATAGTGCACTTCAACAATCTATGGCAATGAGCTTTCAAACATTTCCAATAACAACACAAGTGACAGTTTTACATTGTAAACTTAAACTTCTCTTAGATCTCATCAAGCAATATTCGAAATTGACGCCTGTCCCATGAATCTGAGAGAGACCATATAATCCTAGATTATTCCTTATCTTTACTGATACTTCCAAAATCGCAGCGATTCTAACTAAGAGCTTCCAAAATCATAAATTAAGTAATGTCCCTTGCCCCTATTATAGCTTGTAGTTATTATTCAACATGTTGGTATTCTATCTATATGATGCCGCTAAGGAATAAAAGCTGCGGTAGTCCAGCTATAGACATGTGTTCTACAAAAAACACCAAGTAGGCTAAAAGACATGAATATTAACACTATAAGCTTTGCTTAAACCAAGAAACAAAAGGTTAGTGACATATATAAACAAACAAAAGGAAACACTATTCAAGTAATGTTAATGGTTTTGGGTAACGGTGAAAAAGATGAAGGAAATGCAATTATTTCCTTTCATTTTCAAAGAAACTTGTAGATCTAACTTGTTGTGATTCTACTTCTTCCTTCCAAAAGTTGAATTATCGATCAAAACAAGCAACTTTAACAAGATAATTACACTAATGTTTTTTTCCTCATTAAAACCACTATGTATGTACTTCCTACATGCTTTTACAATAAATTTTCTCATCCTTAAAAAGTTAACTAGTTATAGTTGGCAAATTTTTTTAAGCAACATGTAATACGAGTAAATGGAGACGGTGTGTTCTTACACACTCTTGACCGGTATTTTGCTAATGTGGCATAGAACCAAACTATTATATATGATTGATGTGTCGTGATGATCAAGACCACAAATTGTGTAAATGTGTCATCTTAGTAACACACCAACAAACATCTTGAAGAATACATCAATCCCTGCTTACTCGTCACATGATTGTATATGTAGAAATTTATTGATGTGCCACTCAGTTTGCACACGACATATACTTTTTTTTTCTTTTCTCTCTTTTTTGTTTTAAGGAATTGAGCAATTATATTGCATTGCGTCAAGAATAATTTGAGTACATATATGGTATGGACCATCATTTGCGTCCGAAAATAAAGTTCATTTATATTTATAAGCAAACTCAGCTAAGTTATACGAAAAATGTTGCCAGAACGACGAACATGGCTAACATTAGAGGTTCTCAATGACTTGAAAAGACTCCAACAATCCCCAACAATAATCCAAAGATGATGCGGGTAAGTGAAAACCCCATCTAGCATAAGAATAATACCGTAGCCCCATAGTACAATTTACATGTTACACAATATCTGGAACATAACAGATCAACAATTCTCTGTTCTTCTAATAAAAAACATTGTTCATGTTCCAAAAATAACAAAACAAACATACCTTAATCCCATAATTTACATGTCTCAACACAAATTGATCAATAAACAGATATACTAGTTGACATAAAAAGCAACCAATAATCATCATCCAAACATTGTTCATTCATTCATTCAAAAACCAAACAAAACTTTACACATAACCAACAAAATTAACCCAAAATAATCAATCATACCTCCTGCATCTCCAAGCCGAAACAGAGAACAGAGCTCTATCCTGCCAGCACATGAAAAAACAACCCCCTTCCTCCTTAACCTTATACGCATCACATCCAAAGCTCTGCAGCATTCTCCTCGCCTGAAGCAGCCCATAATAACTCAACGGCACCCTCCCGAATCCGGCAACCTCGAACCTCTGCACCCATTTCTCAAGCTTCTCGTGCCTCTCCCTCCTCTCCACCCCCTCGCAAGCTATAATGTTCTTGATCTCCTCCCCTAACAGCAGCTTCTCGACTCTCATCCTCTCCATCGAGCTCCTCGGCACCGTCAACTCCAAACAATCGAACAATGTGGCGTAGAAGTTCAGCGCCTCGACGAACCTCTCGTTCATGGTGGCCCCATTATGGTTCGATTCCTGTTCGGTGATCACCATTATCTTCGGCGACAGCCCCCAGAGCGAGTTCAAGAAGTGCTCCATTTTGGGCGACGGGGGCAATCCGAAGGGGGACGAGGAGGCGGAGTCAGGGCTCGGAACCAAGCCGTTGATCAGCACGTCTTTCTCCAGCAGCTCGCCGAGCGTGCCCCCCTGGCCCCTGTGCACCACCATCCTGTGCAGCTGGGCCATGCTGGAGCTCTTGTGCTTGCGCTGCGGGCTCTCGTCGTCGCAGGCCAGGAGGGAGTGGAGCTGCAGGACAGAGTTGACGGCTACGGCCTCGCCGGTCTTGACTCTGAGCGCTTCGAAGTCGAGGGCGTCGAGCCGGCTGACGATAGGGTTGAACTGGAAAGGGATGTCGAGCTTCTCGGCCTCGTCGGACAGCACGGCGGCCATGTGGGAGAGGGCTTCTCTGCTCTGGCCGACGCCGGAGATTCTCAGGTGCGGGGGGCCGTCGGGCCGGGTGGCGAGGGCCTGGAGGAGGGCGAGCCACTGGGTGGGGTCGGAGGCGTGGAGGTCGACGATGTGGACGACCTTCTCGGCGTCCATGGACTCGATGATGGCCTGGTTGGAGACGAGGAAGGAGAGGCGGAGGAAGGGGAAGAGGTCGAGGAAATGGCGGCGGGAGGGGGAGGGGTCGGGGGAGGGGGAGGTGGAGGTGAGGGCGCGGTAGAGGCCGGGCCAGGAGCGGAGGAGGCGGCGGGCGAGGGCGTCGGAGAAGTAGGAGGCGATGCGCTGCATGGCGTCGCCGTCGGGGGAGGAGAGGAGGGAGATGTGGTCGAGGCAGGTGTTGGCGTGGTCGAGGGAGCCGGCGGCGACGTGGTTGGCGCAGTTGAGGAGGAGGTGGATGAGGTAGAGCCCGCGCTCGTCCGACTTGAGCTCGCGGACGCCGCAGGGGACGACGGTGGTCGGGGACAGAGACATTAGGGAGAAGCACTGGAGGGGGGAGGAGGTGACCGAGGAGGAGCCTTCGTCCTGCTGGTGAACAACCATCATTTGGAACTTACTTAATTTTGATTTTGATTTGAGGGGGAGGAACCCAAAATGAAATCAAAAATAGAAATAGGAGGGTTGGTTTGAAAATGATGAAGTTGGGGAGTAATTGACGATGGGGCGATGAGGTGTGTTTTGGGGCATTAGGCGACAAAAGGGAAGCGGTTTTTTGGAAGGACGTGGATTTTGGTGTCTGTTTGTTAGCGGAGAAGACGAATATGGAATTTATGAGAACTAGAGCCCACCTCTGTTTCAGGCGCTTATTATTTCTTTCCCCCTG
Organism: Asparagus setaceus; assembly: GCA_012295165.1. Classification (NCBI taxonomy): domain Eukaryota; kingdom Viridiplantae; phylum Streptophyta; class Magnoliopsida; order Asparagales; family Asparagaceae; genus Asparagus; species Asparagus setaceus. The sequence continues at coordinate 67,293,230 of CM022702.1, forward strand.
CACCTGCTTCTTTTTTTTTTCAACTTGTTCCTCCCGTAAATGATCTAATTACAATTGACTTTCTTGCACGGTCGTGAGAATTCGGTAACTGTAATTGCAATGCAAATTATGCAATTGTCGAACTGCAATTGCAATTGCTTAGTTTGATATTGAAATATTATAATCCGCAATTACTCAGTTTTGGTTTCTTAGAACATTGTTGCAAGCCGGTTACAATTAGAACACATTACAGCAATAGATTATGTTAGAATTTATACATTATAGTTATAGATTATGCTCCAATTTGTATGACTGTTTTGACTGAGAGTGTTCCAAAATTGCAGTTACAATTATATTATTATTGGTCAGAATAAAATAAAACTTTACCATTGGCATCAAATGTCCTGGTTGTACAAGCCTAGCAACGAACTAAGTAATCACATACTTAATTGCAAGGTTTAAGATTGTAAAAGTGGCATGCAAATAGCAGAGCGTCACAAACATGCATGTTTTGTAAAAAGAGTAAAGTTAAGGGGGGGTAGGTGTAAAGGTGCCGAACAAATTTGGAAGTATTATGACTGTTAGTTTGGGGTTTTGTCTCGATGTGCGGGTGTAGGGGAATAAGGTCGGACTCCTTATTCCTTATCCTCACAAGCATCCAAGCATGCCCCTCACACAACAAAACACCACTCTCTTTTGTTCTCTTGTTTTCCTTTTGACAAGAGAGAGAGAGAGAGAGAGGGAAGAGAGAGAGAGAAAGTGAAATAGGGAGATTTCAAAGGAGGCCAGCCTTGAATGCATCCAAAGCTCCACCTTGCTTGTCTTCATCTCTCTCTTATTAACACGACCCTTATCCTCCTCCAAAGGTGTTAAAAGAGAGAATGAGACAAGCTGAGAGGGTGGACTGCCCTTTTTGGTTGTATATCCTCTCTTGCTTCGCTTGGGGCACCTCCTTTTAATCAGCTTGTGACAAAAAAACTTAATATGAATGAGAGGTTTTCTTGAGAGTTGTTAGAGAAAGTGGAGTTTCTTTTGACCTCCCTTGTTACTTCCAAAATTTTAACAACCAAAAGATTTTGAAAATCTTTCTCTAAATTAAATCCCAAGTTATGACTATTAATTTAAGGTATTTCCTTGTCAATTTTAGACACGTAATTATTCTTTCTTGAAAATATAAAAATGTCATAGAAGATAAGAATATGATATATTTAATATGAGCCGTCATCCCATTTAACAAAGTAAGATACAAAGAGATAAGCACAATAAGGCACAATACTGGAAAGATAAGTTTCATAATTTTTCTTTCTTTCCCGAGCTCACCAGAAAAATAGGTCGCTAATGAATATCAACTATATCAAGAGGGAGTTTCTTCATGTATTGTGTACATCGCAAACACAGCTCCTATGTTTATGTTTGTAAAAATTAAAATCTATTTGGAAAATAATTGATTATTCTGATTAAGAAAGAGAACACATTACTAAGGAGAACTTAAGGATGGGGACTTGCACTTGAATTAGCCACTGAAAAAAGTTCCACTATACATTAAAAAAACACAGCATAAGGTTATAAGATAATGATAATGTAAAGCTATGATTATCAATATAGAGAGTGTTATTCAATTCAGAATAGCTAAAGTTTTCTATCTTCATCGTATTTGAACAAAATCATGCCCACCATGGTACATAATTTCAAACTTCTAATTCAAGAGGAATAACTTCTAACTTTGGGTTATCAAAAGAAAGTCCTCTACGCAAGATGGATTTTATTTTAAGAGGGAATTAAATTGGCAAGCCAAGGTCATAGGTATTCCATTCCCACGTTTTTTTGCACTCAATGGTAAGGTTACATGTTGCTTAGCTTATCAATAATGCTTAGGTCTAACTTCATTATCAACGTGATTAAGACTATGGAATAGTCAAACTACTCTCTTAATTGTATGGGATTTAGGCTCACTGATTGTTTAAGCAACGGATTATGTTTAAGCTTGGTGTTGACTAGTGTTTGGTGTGTGCCTAGGTCAGCTTCTAGAATTGTTAAGCGTTGGAAAATGCTAGTTTTGGCTGTGATGTAGACAAATGGGAATCCTAGAGATCAGTTTTGGAGCTTTGCTACTTGACTATAGATGGGCTTAATTAGACTTTTTGCTTAATTCTTCTTCTTCTTCTTCTAGTTACTCTTTTAATCTTCAAAACTTAATTTGTCAATCTTTTAGGAACTAGAAAAGGAAGAAATTTTCTCAATTCATCTTCTTATAGTTCCTAGGAGATTGACAAACTAGTTTGAAGATTAAAGGAGTGTTTGATTCACATTTGTTTTGCTAGTCAACCCATTTAATTTCCTTTTGTTTTGAAAGTTTTTTGGTTTAAAAAAAAATCAAGTTGTGTACGTTTACCATCCGACAAACATGAGTCTGCCGTTTCAAGACTCATTTTACTAAACACCTAATGTAACTAAAAGGCTTCAGTTTACATTTTCATTTTTGTCATTAAGGATTTGTTTCAGTTGCTTATCATAACTAGGAATTTCAACGACTTTTTCAAATACAGTACTATCAGGAAGTGTTCGTCTTTAAAATTCATACAACACAAGGAGAGTTAGGGATCAGGGTTATGGAAGGAGAAAATTTGAGAAGCTTTTATGCTAAGTAACGTATCAGAGTACAAGATGTTAATTTAACCTACGTATTTGTCACAAAATCAGATACTAGATGTTGCCCTGTAAATTAATTAGATGAAATTTTCAGGGTAAATTTCACAAAACCTCCCTTAAGTTTGGTTGTTTTTAAGATAAACTTTAAATATGTCACTTAATCCCTCTTAAGCTTTGCGAAATGACTCTCGGACTAACACCATTACATCTAATTGTACACGTAAAAATTACATGCGTCCACCTGACTAAAATGTCATGATGAAGAAAACACTTTTATGTCCTTTTAAATAATTTTAAGAGTAATTTTTACAAAATCTCTTTGAATTTTGCTCGATTTGAGACAACCCGTATCTAACTCTAGCCCCAAACTTAAAGTAATTAATTTAATAATTAAAGTGTTAATTTCAAAAGTGTATCTCGTCTCTTTACCATTTTATCACACATCTGTTGGAGGGTTAGTTGAAAATAAATGAAGATGCTTGGGTTTTTTCTGAAAGCCCCAAACTTAAGAGGGTTTAAATGAAATTTTAAAGTTTAAGGGGTTATCTCAAAATTGGCCGAATTTAAAAGGTGTTTGTTAAATTTATCCAAACTTCTATGTATAGTTTAGCTTCCTATCGCGAAGCTAAAGGTTGACGATTACTATTTCATTTATTTTATTTTGATGTACAACAATATTTGCATAGTATTGCAGTTATTTCATTTGATTGTCAAACGGAGTCAGGGAATATTTGCAATAGGATAGGGGGTCTATAAAAGGGGGGGAAAGGCTACATTTCCACTTTTCTAAATAGAAGGTTAAATATTAGTTTAATCTTTAGTAAAAACAAATGGACTGAAAATTTTAAGTAATTGCTTTCAACAATCAAACAACGTGATGGACATTAATATCTTGGTATACACGTTAACTGTATACGGCAAAATATTCTCTATCTTGATGAATTCTAAGACATTATTGAATAATATCTCATATATTGTATTAAACATTCATTAAATATTAGAGAATGGGGACTTCTCACTTAAGAGAAAATAAAAAATTTAAATAAATTTCAAATTTGCTTTGATTGCTCCAACTATCTTGAGCTTATGTAAGCTTCATACCTTGTAATCTACAGTTTATCCTCTTCTTGAACTTCTATAGCCAAGTCCACTGTTTTATTCTTCCTCTGCAATAGGTGACGGCTATGGTCCTCTCCTTATTCCTAGGAGATGAACAGTTAGTTCTTTTGGTATTGAATTCAAGGATGGGATAGGTAATTTTGATTTTTATATGATACATGAACAGGGATATTACCATGTTTCTTCTTTTCAAAAAAATATGCTTTGATTGCTTATTAATTGCTCAATACCAAAAAGAGTTATGCTAACCATTGTCCTAAGTTAGGAAGGAAACAGATAGAGAGATGCGTGAGTAGAGAAAGGGGAGGGAGAGGGGGTTGAGAAGGGAACATATAAGCTCACTCACCATATTCTCTCTCTATCTCTCTTCTTCTTAATCATTGCTTTTTGGTCAATGGTTAGCAAAATCCTACCAAAAATAAAAAGATTAGCATTCCCGCTTTATTCTATAATCAAACCCAAATGTGAAATAAAAATGAGCACTCCATTCCCACATTTATTCAATTACATTTCTTATTTCATTCCATTCTCACTTGACTAGATTCTCATTTACCAAACGGGGCATAAGGTCTATTTGGCAACTCCACTTAAAACTGGTTTAGTGGAACAAGACTATTTACGTGTCTAGTTGTTGTTTGGCGAAAAAAATGGACCAGGACTTAAAGTTGGTTTTCTTAGGCAAATTTAAGCATTCAACTGGTTTTGTTTTGATTCATCTCCTTCAGACCTAAAGCTAAACTAGTAGAGATCAAACTGATTTGGGGCTCGGAGTGTGGGTTTGTATGTTGTTTGTGGGTTTGTATGTCTCTGCATGTGTGTTTGTTCAGGGTTGCCAAATATTAACCCTTATTCTTTAATCATACCCTACAAACAACTCATGTATGTCAAATTCATATCCGATCCATTTATTTATGAGGTCTCGGACACCCATACTCACTGGATTAATAATCAAATCAGTATTTGATCTACCTATCCTAATTAGTAATTACCAAAAAGGCCAGTAAAATATATGATAATCTTTTTAATTGAAAAAACATGATATAAGAAGAAATTGTACCCATAATCACTGTTGGTACCCCAAAATATTTTTAATTAATCCCTATATGAAAATCAACATGAGTCCAATTTCATGCCAAAACAAGCGACTAGACCTAATGGGATCTCTCAGCCTCAATATGTGTGTTCTACACACAAAGCATATCTTGCTACACAAAGCATTACTCTACAAGGTCGACGCGAAAGGCGGTCCCACGACCAAACAGCGGTGTTCGGCCTTTCTTAGTCAATTCACGAAAATTCAATCGGCGGCTACAAACAACATGCAAAAGGTAACGCAAATGACCAACAACGTGTTCGACCCTCTTTCTAGTTATCTCATAGATCGGAGAACATCGTTACAAGATCGACTTTGCTCAAAGAAACCCAAAAATTTAAAGAAATGACGCCAAAGGCGGTGTCGCTCAACAACGTTCTACTCTCTTCTACCGCCCGCTACAAGCATCAAGACTACCGCTACAAGAGACTCCACTGGCTACAAGAGGTCGACTAAAACCGGCCAGAGGTCATCTACTACAATGGTGGCCCATCTCAAAGATCGATAGCCGTACAGACCCATTGCTATAGATACCGAAGGGCGGGGTAGGTTGTCTTTCACAAGATGCGGACTATCTGCTACAATACCTTCATTAAGATATGCCTCCTTTCTCTTAGCTTGCCTTGCTAAGAACCGACTTGTCACATAGGTCCGAATCTGGCATTGTTAGTCGTCTCCTCTATTCATCTACCGCTTATAATAGTTGACCTTGAGCCCTACAATAACAAGTCACCATCACAATTAATGACACTATGCTAACCACGCATGGCCTTCTCATTGGCCATTAATTCGCCATTCATCAATCGGTGATGACTCATGCTTACAGCAAAGGCGGCATGTATGTGGCCCAGTGCTGGTTTGATGGAACTCTTTCATCTCTATGAAAGGGGAACTATTCTCAAACTCAAGGTAAGCCATTTTCTCCCTATACTATGCACACAAGAACAAATTATCGTTTCATCTTCAGCCTCCAGCTCGGCACTGACTACTAAGCGATCGTGGGTACAGCAGGGAGATCAAGCCCTCTCTGCGAGCTTTGCTCGATGGGGAAAAGATCAATTTCCAACTTCGAGCAGAATACAACTCCAACACTTAGCGGTTCTTCCGCATGGCGGGACGTATCACCTCCATCAGCCAAGCGGTGGAGAAAACGAATCCCCATCATCATCATTACAAACCTCAAACTAGCTTTGACCCAGTTGACTGTGTGATTTTTCGAGCATCAACAATCACATTTAAAGATAAGTTTCACGTATTTTAATTTGCATAGAGCAATTTAGTAGTTATTTTATTTATTTATTACCTAATTAGTCAGTAGACTAAAAACATGCAAACTTACAAGGTGAGTAGGTCACTCATGAAAATGAACAGACTCGTCTTTATATGTAATGACTTTGGCAGGTTGTTACTTATGACATTTAGAGGAGACCTCTGTTTAATAAGGATAAAAATTTGGGACACTTATAAGTTATAGAGGACCAAATTTTGACATGAATAAGGGTGTCTTTTATTGGCACAAAACAAAAACAATGCTATTATTAATGCGTCGGTAGTACAAGTGTGAGGCTGAGGTGCTGCCACAGGCTTAGGTTTTCTTGTGGTCAAAATGTTTGGTGATGGACATGACAAGAGCAAGGTGCCAATGTACAAGTCACACTTGCAAATTATTCTAATTCATGTAAAATTGTAAGGAACGGTGTTGTCACCCTAGAGCTCGATTTTTGTATATATGTAAATTGTCGGTTATAATCTAGATTGGTTGATGATCATGAGTTAATTTGGCAACTTAAGAACTAATCTATAGTAGTTTGAATCAACTTAACCCAGGCTGGCGCGGGACAGGACATGGGTTATTTGTTATGAGTGTAGCCTACACACACTAGAGGTCATGCGTCCAGCCTGTCGGTTGTTACAGAACTGACTTTGTCAGCTAGAGTCTGGCATGTTAGTCGTCTCAAGATTCCACTCAATATTGACCTTGAGCCCCGCTACAATAACAATGTCACCATCACAATTAATTCATTATGCTAACCACATATCTCGTAGCCCATTACCAACCATTCACATCAAATCATGATGACTACTCCCACAAAAGACATGTAAACTAAAGTGACCAAATTGATCTCTTTCATCTCTATGAAAGGGGAACTATTCTCAAACTCAAAGCCATTTTCTCCCTATACTATGCACACAAGAACAAATTATCGTTTCATCTTCTTCTCCACTCGCTCACTTACTAACTTGATCGTTTGAGTACAATGAGATCAAGCCCTCTCTTACGAGCTTTTGCCCCAGTAGGAAAAGATCACCAATGTAACCTAAGAACCCAACTCCAACCACTAGCGCTTTTCCTTCCTGACGATCACCTCTCCTTATTGAAAGAACGAAATCATCATTACAAACCCAAACTAATTGACCGAAGAAGGATTTTTCGAGCATCAACAATCACATTTAAAGATAAGTTTCACGTATTTTAATTTGCATAGAGCAATTTAGTAGTTATTTTATTTATTTATTACCTAATTAGTCAGTAGACTAAAACATGCAAACTTACAAGGTGAGTAGGTCACTCATGAAAATGAACAGACTCGTCTTTATATGTAATGACTTTGGCAGGTTGTTACTTATGACATTTAGAGGAGACCTCTGTTTAATAAGGATAAAAATTTGGGACACTTATAAGTTATAGAGGACCAAATTTTGACATGAATAAGGGTGTCTTTTATTGGCACAAAAACAAAAACAATGCTATTATTAATGCGTCGGTAGTACAAGTGTGAGGCTGAGGTGCTGCCACAGGCTTAGGTTTTCTTGTGGTCAAAATGTTTGGTGATGGACATGACAAGAGCAAGGTGCCAATGTACAAGTCACACTTGCAAATTATTCTAATTCATGTAAAATTGTAAGGAACGGTGTTGTCACCCTAGAGCTCGATTTTTGTATATATGTAAATTGTCGGTTATAATCTAGATTGGTTGATGATCATGAGTTAATTTGGCAACTTAAGAACTAATCTATAGTAGTTTGAATCAACTTAACCCAGGCTGGCGCGGGACAGGACATGGGTTATTTGTTATGAGTGTAGCCTACACACACTAGAGGTCATGCGTCCAGGCTGACGGTATATACGTTAAATCCTATCCGTATATTTCAAAGTCACAACAGTACACAATATTTCCGTGGTACATGCACCGTAGATAATTACTCACAAAAGAAGGACAACAAAAAATATTTCCAAAAAGCCTCTAAAGTCTCTGGCACGAATGGCTCAAATACAAGTCACGCTTATAAATTATTCTAATTCATGTAAGACGGTAAGGGGATTGGCGTGTCAACTCCAAAACTTGATTCTTGATTTGACAAATAGTTAAGTCTTCAGTTATGTCTAGATACATTGATTGATGATCTACACTATAATTCAGATGGTCTGAAAAAATGTCACTATAACTATAGCTATATTCAGTATGTTGACTGGATGTAAAATTACCACACTCAAATTTTTGAAGTTTTTTTTCCATAAATTAACTTTAAAATGCACCAGACACTTCAGTTTGATATCTCCTTAATCATGTATTTTAAGTGGATTAAAAAGATATTGATGCTTAAGATTAGTTTCAACTCATAAAAGAAGCGCTCAATCTGTGAATCGCTCTCAATTCTTATCATACCAGGAAACATCTTTAACAAAATTCATATATACATAAATTCACTAACAAAAGAAAAGGTTTTCATAGTTAGATGTTACTTTAATTAGACACAATTAATGTAAGTTGGATTGAGATATATATAGCTTCAATAAGTTACCTAAAACAAAAATAAAGATAAAAGTAAGAAAATAAGATCCTACCAAACCTCAGAACAAACTTATAATCACTATCAAGGTAGTGTATTCTTTCTTCTTAAAACTATTTAATCAATAACAAAGTTATTATTTAGAATTGAATAGTCTCGAGAGAAATCAAAATCAAAGGTTAATGCTCTACCAAGTGGTCACTGCGTCTTCAATCAATGTCACAACATTAACCATGGACTTCACTCAATTTGTCAGTTTTTGCAAGCTTGTTTCCTAGAAGGTGTCATGAAACTACTTAAAGAGTTACAGTTGTCGGAGAAATAACCTTTTCCATGAAGTTACTAATATCATTTCCATGTCTCTCAAAACTTATTTCTATGAACTTCAAGCTTATTGGCAAAGGAGCCAATGAGGATTGGTTTAGTATTAGCATTAACAATGATTTTTTACTTAATAAATATAAGTATCAGTAAAGAAAACAAGAGCAGTTTTGCATGACAATAATCTTCACAATAACAGAGAAATCACTTGCCATCAACTTTCCTATCTTTTCTTTGTCTCCCATTACCTGATTCTTTAGACTTCTAGCTTATTGGCAAAGGAGCCAATGAGGATTGGTTTAGTATTAGCATTAACAATGATTTTTACTTAATAAATATAAATATCAGTAAGAAAACAAGAGCAGTTTTGCATGACAATAATCTTCACAATAACAGAGAAGTCACTTGCCATCAAATTTCCTATCTTTTCTTTGTCTCCCATTACCTGATTCTTTAGACTTCTAGCTTATTGGCAAAGTAGCCACTCAGAAACTGCTATTGTGCCTTCAAAATTTCAATAATAAAATAAATAAAAGAAAGTAGCAGTCTTACTCTTAGAAAAGCTAGAAATTGTGTGGAAGTTTACTGCTGCAATACATAAATAGTTCTCGGGTTTTTTTGTTTAGAGAAAAGAGTTTGGATTATATGCATGTTTTGTGAATTTGTGTTAAAGACACAAAGGTTAATTTAGACAAGAATGGTTTATGAAAATTATATTTTCGAGCTACTTTGTATGTGTAGTTACTTATAATCTTTTGGATTGTTTCGTTCATTTGCTGCCTTATGTTCTGTTTGAAGCTTTACGAAATTAATACACTAGTTAGTCTAGTTTGATGGAAGCTCTTGAAAGAGCATACTAGCTCAATTAAAATTCTGATTTTATGAGATTTGAAGACCACTTAACCGTAGTTATATCAAAATAGACAAGAATCTAAGTTGACAGTTCGCAATAGTTTTGTAAATAAAAGAGTTTACAAATTACAAAAGTTTTGTAAGAATTAATTCTCTTTAAAGTTTAAAAACCCCATGCATCTCAATCTAAATCCTTTGGCTTAGACAGCACCTATTTTCCACTAACCAACACCTACTAACTCACACCAATCTATTCAATGCAGCCACCTAAAATTGATCCGCACTTTCTCTTTACCTTCTCCTTGTCCACTTCAAAAATCTAAGCTAAATTATGCCTCTGTTGTCAATAAAGACAATAACAAAACTCAGAGCTTTGTTTGAATGGAAATTGTTCCCACTTGTTCTTGTCTTGACTTGCATTAGAGTCGCTCACAAGGGCCCAAAGCCACAACTCGTTTAAATATTTTTGTTTGTATTTGGATGTGGGAATCAACGCAAAAGCTTTGTTCTCTCTCTTTTTCTCACTATTTACTTGTCTTTAGCAATGGAGGCTGAGGATGGATGCTATGATTCCTATGAACAAAAGACTAAGGACGAGGAGGAAAAGCCAAATGAAAGGAAAGAGTTTGGACGCGTTCATAAAGAGATTATGATTAAAATTTATTTGATTTGATGGGAGCTTGAAACATCAAATCAATCAAGATGAAGTGAGGTGACAATAAGTGGGATGAGCTCACTTGCCGTGTTGGTTTCATTTAAACTATCATGTGAAAAGTTTGTGGAGATCTACTTGCACAATTCACAAAGGTTGGATTCAGTATGTTTGGATTTTGCTAAATTTGAGACTGATTAAGGATGTTATCTAATAAAACTAAAGATCTCATTTATTTATACTGACATGGCCAATGTATAACAAATAAGCTTGATCTTTTTTGTTGATTTTTTTTTATAGGCAGTACTCTGAGAAAAACTCACAGTGTGCTGGGCAAAACTCTCAAAATTGGGTCGGGACTGATCCTAACCCAATTTTGAGGTAAACTGGTTCTTTTTTAAACTAAGGGATGTGTGGTCTAAAAAAGAAACAGTTTTAATTTTTTTTTTGCCTAAAAGAAATAGGTTAGAACCGGCCCACGTTTTGCAAATCAAGAAACAAATTCAAAACGGGGTCGGGTTCAGTCTTGGTTCAGTGCCAAACACACCCTAATAGCTACCAAATGTACTATTATATAAGAAAAATGAGTAACAACCCCAGAAAACAAATTAAAAACAAGATTAGGTCTTCTAATGTAGCGATTAAGTCCCTATGTTCCCACGTTGGGTCAGGAGTGAAATAGTATTTTACAGACAAGTTCGAGATTGAAAGAACAATTAAGCAATAACGTAATAACTCTGAATGATTCATGTTCTCGCACAAAGTTCCCTTATCAAGTTCTTAATATTTTCTCCAACTTATTTTGGCTATAAGTTAATCGATAAACTAAAATAAAGAGTAAAGAAAAAGAAAGAAAGAAAAAAAGAAAACAAAGGAAAATCAATGTATAGTAATAGCTATAAAAAAGAGAGAGAATATAACATCACCTGGTCCATAAAATAAAATGTAAACTAAAAGAATAACATTTCTTGGATCAATGCACAAATCCTAAAGTCTCAACGATCTAAGGGTTGCTACATAATAGTCATTACATTTTAAATTTATGGAACAAGTCCACTGAATATTTTCTCAGAAACTAATCAGTGTGTTCTTTAACTATTAGTTCCTTTTCTACTATGTCTGTTTGAAGCTTTACGAAATTAATACACTAGTTAGTCTAGTTTGATGGAAGCTCTTGAAAGAGCATACTAGCTCAATTGAAATTCTGATTTTATGAGATTTGAAGACCACTTAACCGTAGTTATATCAAAATAGACAAGAATCTAAGTTGACAGTTCGCAATAGTTTTGTAAATAAAAGAGTTTACAAATTACAAAAGTTTTGTAAGAATTAAATCTCTTTAAAGTTTAAAAACCCCATGCATCTCAATCTAAATCCTTTGGCTTAGACAGCACCTATTTTCCACTAACCAACACCTACTAACACACACCAATCTTTTCAATGCAACCACCTAAAATTGATCCGCACTTTCTCTTTACCTTCTCCTTGTCCACTTCAAAAATCTAAGCTAAATTATGCCTCTGTTGTCAATAAAGACAATAACAAAACTCAGAGCTTTGTTTGAATGGAAATTGTTCCCACTTGTTCTTGTCTTGACTTGCATTAGAGTCGCTCACAAGGGCCCAAAGCCACAACTCGTTTAAATATTTTTGTTTGTATTTGGATGTGGGAATCAACGCAAAAGCTTTGTTCTCTCTCTTTTTCTCACTATTTACTTGTCTTTAGCAATGGAGGCTGAGGACGGATGCTATGATTCCTATGAACAAAAGACTAAGGACGAGGAGGAAAAGCCAAATGCAAGAGGAAAAGCCAAATGAAAGGAAAGAGTTTGGACGCGTTCATAAAGAGATTATGATTAAAATTTATTTGATTTGATGGGAGCTTGAAACATCAAATCAATCAAGATGAAGTGAGGTGACAATAAGTGGGATGAGCTCACTTGCCGTGTTGGTTTCATTTAAACTATCATGTGAAAAGTTTGTGGAGATCTACTTGCACAATTCACAAAGGTTGGATTCAGTATGTTTGGATTTTGCTAAATTTGAGACTGATTAAGGATGTTATCTAATAAAACTAAAGATCTCATTTATTTATACTGACATGGCCAATGTATAACAAATAAGCTTGATCTTTTTTGTTGATTTTTTTTTATAGGCAGTACTCTGAGAAAAACTCACAGTGTGCTGGGCAAAACTCTCAAAATTGGGTGGGTGATCCTAACCCATTTTGAGAATGCTGTTCTTTTAAACTAAGGGATGTGTGGTCTAAAAAAGAAACAGTTTAAAACTTTTTTTTTTTTTGCCTAAAAGAAATAGGTTAGAACCGGCCCATTTTTTGCCAATCAAGAAACAAATTCAAAACGGGGTCGGGTTCAGTGCCAAACACACCCTAATAGCTACCAAATGTACTATTATATAAGAAAAATGAGTAACAACCCCAGTAAACAAATTAAAAACAAGATTAGGTCTTCTAATGTAGCGATTAAGTCCCTATGTTCCCACGTTGGGTTAGGAGTGAGATAGTATTTTACAGACAAGTTCGAGATTGAAAGAACAATTAAGCAATAACGTAATAACTCTGAATGATTCATGTTCTCGCACAAAGTTCCCTTATCAAGTTCTTAATATTTTCTCCAACTTATTTTGGCTATAAGTTTATCGATAAACTAAAATAAAGAGTAAAGAAAAAGAAAGAAAGAAAAAAAGAAAACAAAGGAAAATCAATGTATAGTAATAGCTATAAAAAAGAGAGAATATAACATCACCTGGTCCATAAAATAAAATGTAAACTAAAAGAATAACATTTCTTGGATCAATGCACAAATCCTAAAGTCTCAACGATCTAAGGGTTGCTACATAATAGTCGTACATTTTAAATTTATGGAACAAGTCCACTGAATATTTTCTCAGAAACTAATCAGTGTGTTCTTTAACTATTAGTTCCTTTTCTACTATGTCTCCTTCAAACTTACCTTCCGATTAAGTGAAACTCCATAACTTATAAGCATATTATTGGGGGGAAAACATGGTAAATTATACTTATCCATATCACAATGTATCCTGATAAAACATTGCCCATCCCGTTTTACAAACCAAAAGCAGATAATTGTGTGAATTAATGCATAACCATTTCCATTCATAACAGGAAAACCAAAACCTATAACTGGAAGAGGCTACGTAAAACATTTTGTTAGAAATGATGGCATATACACAACATTTTACAATATAACAGCAGTCATTGAGACAATGACATGCTTGGATTCCACAGTAAAAAGATCTATGAATTCAAAATCAGAAGATTTATCAACAGCCCCAAACCAGCCTGTAGATGTTCTTGCTAGCACCCCAACTTATAACTTTACATTGATTTTTCAGCATATCCTCCTGGCGAATGTCACCCTCCTTCAATAAGCACAAAGGTTGGATTCAGTATGTTTGGATTTTGCTAAATTTGAGACTGATTAAGGATGTTATCTAATAAAACTAAAGATCTCATTTATTTATACTGACATGGCCAATGTATAACAAATAAGCTTGATCTTTTTGTTGATTTTTTATAGGCAGTACTCTGAGAAAAACTCACAGTGTGCTGGGCAAAACTCTCAAAATTGGGTCGGGTGATCCTAACGATTTTGAGAATGCTATTCTTTTAAACTAAGGGATGTGTGGTCTAAAAAGCAGTTTAAAACTTTTTGCCTAAAAGAAATAGGTTAGAACCGGCCTTTTTTTGCAAATCGAAACAAATTCAAAGCGGGTCGGGTTCGATTACTAAACACACCCTAATAGCTACCAAATGTACTATTATATAAGAAAAATGAGTAACAACCCCAGAAAACAAATTAAAAACAAGATTAGGTCTTCTAATGTAGCGATTAAGTCCCTATGTTCCCACGTTGGGTTAGGAGTGAGATAGTATTTTACAGACAAGTTCGAGATTGAAAGAACAATTAAGCAATAACGTAATAACTCTGAATGATTCATGTTCTCGCACAAAGTTCCCTTATCAAGTTCTTAATATTTTCTCCAACTTATTTTGGCTATAAGTTTATCGATAAACTAAAATAAAGAGTAAAGAAAAAGAAAGAAAGAAAAAAAAGAAACAAAGGAAAATCAATGTATAGTAATAGCTATAAAAAAGATAGAGAGAATAATCAATCTATAGTATAGCTAAATTAAAAAATAGAGAGATAAATAATACTCATAAAAAAGAGAGAATATACCCATCACCTGGTCCATAAAATAAAATGTAAACTAAAGAATAACATTTCTTGGATCAATGCACAAATCCTAAAGTCTCAACGATCTAAGGGTTGCTACATAATAGTCGTACATTTTAAATTTATGGAACAAGTCCACTGAATATTTTCTCAGAAACTAATCAGTGTGTTCTTTAACTATTAGTTCCTTTTCTACTATGTCTCCTTCAAACTTACCTTCCGATTAAGTGAAACTCCATAACTTATAAGCATATTATTGGGGGGAAAACATGGTAAATTATACTTATCCATATCACAATGTATCCTGATAAAACATTGCCCATCCCGTTTTACAAACCAAAAGCAGATAATTGTGTGAATTAATGCATAACCATTTCCATTCATAACAGGAAAACCAAAACCTATAACTGGAAGAGGCTACGTAAAACATTTTGTTAGAAATGATGGCATATACACAACATTTTACAATATAACAGCAGTCATTGAGACAATGACATGCTTGGATTCCACAGTAAAAAAGATCTATGAATTCAAAATCAGAAGATTTATCAACAGCCCCAAACCAGCCTGTAGATGTTCTTGCTAGCACCCCAACTTATAACTTTACATTGATTTTTCAGCATATCCTCCTGGGCGCGAATGTCACCCTCCTTCAATAAGCAGAAATGTTTTCAGAAAAAGTTTTATTTAAGGGTGGGTTTTGGTTAAAAATAATTAGCATAACAAAGGCATTTATATGTATTATTGACTCATGGCATTGGATTATCTTTTAAATTTAAATTTGATCGCAGCAGCCATTGTCCTATTTTAAGTCGTTTTGCTTTTATAACAACTGTTTGGAGTTGCAACGACATCTGGGCAAACATGTATTTTGAAATTTGCATGTAGTTGAAACAAAACAGAACTCCAACTACTCCTATCGAATGCACCATAAATAAAGATGAAAATGAAAAGCTGGATTCCAATATAGAGGGCCTTAAAATTGTCAAAATACTACCAAAGAATTGCTCAAATATGACAAAGCAATAGATGCAAGTTTATTGATGAGCATATCGGAAAACAAAATTTGAATGGTAGGATACTCACAAGACGAGAGTATGCTCGAGCAAGTGAGAGAAGTGTTGGATACATATCTATAACAGCAAGGGCAATCTCCTCTGTTACCTGTGGAACCTGATATTTTCAATAGCATGTAAATCATGTTCCCATTGAATCAATAGGCAAAAATAATTTAATAATAGCGAAAACACATCAAATGCAATCAAATAATAGAAAATTGATGAAACTGAGTTTTCACCTGCATGAGTTGTAGAGCAAATACATCAGTAACAGTCATCTTCTCAAGATCCTGGCACTTCTTAACAAAGTCACTGTAGCTGGGGCAAACCACACTTGTTCCAGTTTTTTCACTGGAAAAATACGTGCTGTAATACTGAGCTATTGATTTTGTAAGATGACCATATTTTCTCACTGTATCTGCAAAGCCACTAGTCCTTTGGACGTCGAAACCTTCCAATATTTCAGTTGTGAAGCAACTGCACTAAGAATGTATTTATCATTTAGAGAGCTGACCTAAAAAATGGTGACTTAATGCCAATGATGATTGCTCAAGGAAAATAAATCATGCAGGATAAAAGCTCTTTCTGAGATAATACATCCAAAAATGTTCTCAACTTAGTCTTTAACTTATACTAATCTATAAAACAAGAACAACATACTAATCATCAAAACAATTTTTAAAAATATAACCCAGGCGCACGGGGTGCTTCAAGTAGTGCTTCATTATCCATTCTCATAATGTTTCTGCGTGTATACATATATCTTTTCAGGGTAAAATTTCCAGAAGAAATTCAAATCTCTTTTTCATGCATGCATATATGTACATATGTATAGCTTTGATGGTTATGACTTGTGAGGTAGCGCCTCATTTTGGCGAGGCCCATCCTACTTATCACATCGTAAGATTTGGACCTCAATCTATCTATCTATCCATAAGTTAGAATAAGGGTTTTTCATAGACCTTTTGTCCACCTCTTCCTCTTCTCCTCCTCCTTCCCTCCTCCCTCCTCTCCGGCCTCCTTCCCTCCCCAAACCTCTCCTCCTCCTCCTCCTTCCCTCCTCCCTCCTCTCCGGCCTCCTTCCCTCCCCAAACCTCTCCTCCTCCTCCTCCTTCCCTCCTCCCTCCTCTCCGGCCTCCTTCCCTCCCCAAACCTCTCCTCCTCCTCCTCCTCCTCCTTCCCTCCTCCCTCCTCTCCGGCCTCCTTCCCTCCCCAAACCTCTCCTCCTCCTCCTCCTCCTCCTCCTCCTCCTCCTCCTCCTCCTCCTCCTCCTCCTCCTCCTCCTCCTCCTCCTTCCCTCCTCCCTCCTCTCCGGCCTCCTTCCCTCCCCAAACCTCTCCTCCTCCTCCTCCTCCTCCTCCTCCTCCTCCTCCTCCTCCTCCTCCTCCTCCTCCTCCTCCTCCTCCTCCTCCTCCTCCTCCTCCTCCTCCTCCTCCTCCTCCTCCTCCTCCTCCTCCTCCTCCTCCTCCTCCTCTCCTCCCCCTCCACCTCCTTTTCTTTCACCTCCTCTTCCTCCATTCTCACTTTTGTCCACCTCTTCCTCTTCTCCTCCTCCTTCCCTCCTCCCTCCTCTCCGGCCTCCTTCCCTCCCCAAACCTCTCCTCCTCCTCCTCTCCTCCCCCTCCACCTCCTTTTCTTTCACCTCCTCTTCCTCCATTCTCACTTTTGTCCACCTCTTCCTCTTCTCCTCCTCCTTCCCTCCTCCCTCCTCTCCGGCCTCCTTCCCTCCCCAAACCTCTCCTCCTCCTCCTCCTCCTCCTCCTCCTCCTCCTCCTCCTCCTCCTCCTCCTCCTCCTCCTCCTCCTCCTCCTCCTCCTCCTCCTCCTCCTCCTCCTCCTCCTCCTCCTCCTCCTCCTCCTCCTTCCTCCTCCTCTTCCTCCATTCTCCTTTTGTCCACCTCTTCCTCTTCTCCTCCTCCTTCCCTCCTCCCTCCTCTCCGGCCTCCTTCCCTCCCCAAACCTCCTCCTCCTCCTTCCCTCCTCCCTCCTCTCCGGCCTCCTTCCCTCCCCAAACCTCTCCTCCTCCTCCTCCTCCTCCTCCTCTTGTTTTAGAATGAGGGGTATTGTAGTGTAGTAATTTCATATTTTTAAAGCAGAAATTATCCAAAAGTGTGACATTGAGAAGGATAACACACATATAAGATGGTTTCTATCAAAAAAAAACTTTAAAGGTGGTTTTCATAAAAGTTTTCAATTTATAAGGTGGTTTCCATGAAAAAACCCTTAGAATAATGAAGATAAAAAACCTCTTATTAACTTAAAGAGAAGTTATTAACTTCAATCATACACTCATATAGGCTACAAATATCTCTCTAAGTTAATTATTTCTATTAGATCCTGAGTCAGAGCTGTTTCATTCTCAAAGCAGATTGATAGACCTTAGGTGGACAGACTGTATGTCCCATTGTTTCATGCACATATACAAACTACATCCATCTATATTGTTCAATGTGTGCGCGCGAATATATGGCTATATGCTTGAAAGTTGAAACATAAACACAATTACGGGATATGTATATGGGTACAGACATCATGATTTTGAATCTAGATATGTATTTGGCATGGATGTGACAAACTAATATAGATATAATTTGTACCTACATACATACGACATATATAAGTATATACATACAGACCCAAACACAGATATGTAAACAAACCGCGCGCGCGCGCGCTCGCTCACTCACTCACGCAAACAACACACACACATGCATGCATACATTTACATATAATGCAGTACTAAGAATACAGTAGGATATGGCAAAACAGGTAAAGCAAGTCATATAATTTAGGTTATTGATACATTATGGATAAAACTATGAAATTATAATGGATGTGTTGATCAACAATAGTATCTTCTATTGAGAAACCGGAAATATTATACAAGTATAATGTATTACAAATAGAATTATCGATCCTCATTAATACATTTGATTTTAACTTTCGACATCAAATTTTCTATGATAACGTCTTTGATACATCTAGAATACAGTGCATATTTTGGAATACATCACAGGTACATCAGAAATGTATCTATCAGTATTGGAGTGTTAAAGTATAGTATATGTTTTCCGATTGGAATATGTCTCCTTCTTCAAAGTATTGGCAATGTCGGCCATCTGTCATGATGCAATGAGTGAAAGAACATTCATGTTTATGTATAAGAAATCTTGCTTAAGAATCCAAGCGAAGACAAAGCTCACCTTAATCATAAACAAAATAATCTGAAATTGAAGTGCTAAGGATAAGCGTGATCATCTTAAGGTAAAACTCCCAACAACTACAAAAAAGGTCATATGCATTCTCTGGACTGTAGGGGTGGAAACGAACCAAATTATTAAATGAAGGAACTATTCGGTTATTATCAAATATTAGTTTAAAATTTGATCGCTTATAATATGTATTATACACACATGATGTTATATTTCAACCCACTTACATCATCTACTTAAAATTTTATATACTAATTTTGAGAGACTTAAAGAGTCTTAAATCAGTTTTCTAACGAAATATTGAATTAAATATGTATACATCATAATGATAAAGGAATTACTTTCAATCATCAGTTTAAATACTATTTGAAAATCAAATTCTTTAGCAATGAATATATTTTAATATTGACAAATATTCGTGACTATTCATGAATATTTGTCAAATACCGGTATTCGAGTTCAAATTCAGAAAACTCCAGAAAACGGATAATCCAAATTCATATCGAATTCAAAAACTTAAAGCAAATACAAATACAGACACTTTCATTATTCGCTTCAATTCATTTCCAGCTCTACTATGGAGTATCCTTTATGGATATTAACTGTTTTTATAAACCAATGCATGACAAGCACAACTATATCTCGAAAAAGCCAATGTGCAATTCCACAAGGAAAAGAAAATGTCCCACATTTGAGAACCTCAACTTCCTAAACCAAAACACAATTTTGTTTCACTAGAAACTTGCATGAAACAAAACACTCTTGAGCTCTAAAAATGTATACAAATTGGCATCACAAGTAGTTCTATTGTGAAGCAACTATAAAACAATCTGCTATATATGACTATAACTATGAAGCAAGGACAGTTCTTTATGGCTCTCAAACAATCTGCTATATATAACAAAGACCATCTCTTGACACTCAAATGCAACGGACACCATGTTGGACACAACTTGTCACGCCCAGAAACTACAGCGAAAATTTATAAATACGGGTTACGCAACAGCAGCGACCCATGCACAAGACAAGTCTCGTGCACGAGTCAAGCCTGGCACTTCATATCACATAATTTTTCTCAAAACATATATAAACCTGCTGATGATAGAAGTTCAGAGCAAACTGTATATATAATCGGTATCACGGGGTAATTTGTTTCTCTTGACAAACTGTGCAGCAATGAAAGAATGTGATGCACCAGAATCTAAAAGTACTCGAGCATGAACAGATGCAAAGTTATCGTACATGTCACCACATCTTTGTCTGTTTTAGCTTCCTTCTCGATCAAGGAATGACTTCGAGCCTAGGCTTGAGGATGTCATTCCCACTGGCGGTCACGTAGAGATACGATTTTTGCATTCTTGGGCAATTTGCAATCTTATGATCTTTACGCATTTGGCGGACTCGATATTTCTCCAACAATTCTTGGCTTTATGGCCAAGTATATGACAAATATCACATCTCACAACCTTCTGAATATGAAACTGCTCCTCTCTGCACCTCACATTCTGCTTTTTATTTCTCCAATTCTATTCCTCCCACTACAATTATCTACCCAAAACCGCTTTCTTTGATAGGAATTGTTCGCCTCATTCTTTGATTTTGCATCTATCTCATTTTTCTCAAGTAACAAGGCCTTCTTTAATACTTCTCCATATGTAGGGAGTTCAAATGCACTAACCGTCTTCCTGATGTTCGGTCGAAGCCCTTCTTCGAAGCGACGAGCTCTATCCTCTTCCATACCCAACAAATGAGTAGCAAATTTTGGCGGATAAGTGAACTCCTCATATTCACTACCGATCTTACCTTTGCTATAATTTTGAAATTTTTGTTCTTTTTGCTTGCGGACCGTTGAGGGAAAATACTTTTCATAAAAAAATCTTTTGAATTCATTCCATGATATCTTATATGCATTTTCTTCCAACATTCGACATGCATTTGCCACCACCCATAAGCCGAGTCTTTTAGCATGTAGACCGCATAATCGACCTTTTCCTCTTCGGGGCATTTCATGTATGTGAAGACTTTTTCCATTCGGTGATCCATGTTCGGCAATCATCGGATCAATAGCTCCTTCAAAGGTGGAGTATGTTTTCCGATTGGAATATGTCTCCTTCTTCAAAGTATTGACGAATGTCGGCCATCTGTCATGATGCAATGAGTGAAAGAACATTCATGTTTATGTATAAGAAATCTTGCTTAAGAATCCAAACGAAGACAAAGCTCACCTTAATCATAAACAAAATAATCTGAAATTGAAGTGCTAAGGATAAGCGTGATCATCTTAAGGTAAAACTCCCAACAACTACAAAAAAGGTCATATGCATTCTCTGGACTGTAGGGGTGGAAACGAACCAAATTATTAAATGAAGGAACTATTCGGTTATTATCAAATATTAGTTTAAAATTTGATCGCTTATAATATGTATTATACACACATGATGTTATATTTCAACCCACTTACATCATCTACTTAAAATTTTATATACTAATTTTGAGAGACTTAAAGAGTCTTAAATCAGTTTTCTAACGAAATATTGAATTAAATATGTATACATCATAATGATAAAGGAATTACTTTCAATCATCAGTTTAAATACTATTTGAAAATCAAATTCTTTAGCAATGAATATATTTTAATATTGACAAATATTCGTGACTATTCATGAATATTTGTCAAATACCGGTATTCGAGTTCAAATTCAGAAAACTCCAGAAAACGGATAATCCAAATTCATATCGAATTCAAAAACTTAAAGCAAATACAAATACAGACACTTTCATTATTCGCTTCAATTCATTTCCAGCTCTACTATGGAGTATCCTTTATGGATATTAACTGTTTTTATAAACCAATGCATGACAAGCACAACTATATCTCGAAAAAGCCAATGTGCAATTCCACAAGGAAAAGAAAATGTCCCACATTTGAGAACCTCAACTTCCTAAACCAAAACACAATTTTGTTTCACTAGAAACTTGCATGAAACAAAACACTCTTGAGCTCTAAAAATGTATACAAATAGGCATCACAAGTAGTTCTATTGTGAAGCAACTATAAAACAATCTGCTATATATGACTATAACTATGAAGCAAGGACAGTTCTTTATGGCTCTCAAACAATCTGCTATATATAACAAAGACCATCTCTTGACACTCAAATGCAGCGGACACCATGTTGGACACAACTTGTCACGCCCAGAAACTACAGCGAAAATTTATAAATACGGGTTACGCAACAGCAGCGACCCATGCACAAGACAAGTCTCGTGCACGAGTCAAGCCTGACACTTCATATCACATAATTTTTCTCAAAACATATATAAACCTGCTGATGATAGAAGTTCAGAGCAAACTGTATATATAATCGGTATCACGGGGTAATTTGTTTCTCTTGACAAAGCGTGCGGCAATGAAAGAATGTGATGCACGGAACCTAAAAGTACTCGAGCATGAACAGATGCAAAGTTATCGTACATGTCACCACATCTTTGTCTGTTTTAGCTTCCTTCTCAGTCAAGGAATAGACTCGAGCCTAGGCTTGAGGATGTCTGTTCCCACTACTGGGCTGGCCGGTCTGTAGGGTATTCTGATTTTTTTGCATTCTTGGGCAATTTGCAATCTTATGATCTTTCTGCCCGCATTTGAGGCAGACTCCAGTATTTCTCCAACAATTCTTCGCTTTATGGCCAAGTATATGACAAATATCACATCTCACAACCTTCTGAATATGAAACTGCTCCTCTCTGCGCCTCACATTCTGCTTTTTATTTCTCCAATTCTATTCCTCCCACTACAATTATCTACCCAAAACCGCTTTCTTTGATAGGAATTGCTCGCCTCATTCTTTGGTTTTGCATCTATCTCATTTTTCTCAAGTAACAAGGCCTTCTTTAATACTTCTCCATATGTAGGGAGTTCAAATGCACTAACTGTCTTCCTAATGTTCGGTCGAAGCCCTTCTTCGAAACGACGAGCTCTATCCTCTTCCATACCCAACAAGTGAGTAGCAAATTTTGACAGATAAGTGAACTCCTCATATTCAGCTACCGTCTTACCACCTTGCTATAATTTTCGAAATTTTTGTTCTTTTTGCTTGCGGACCGTTGAGGGAAAATACTTTTCATAAAAAAAAAATCTTTTTGAATTCATTCCATGATATCTTATATGCATTTTCTTCCAACATTCTGACATGCATTTGCCACCACCCAAAATCAAATTCTTTAGCAATGAATATATTTTAATATTCGACAAATATTCGTGAATATTTATGAATATTTGTCAAATACCGAGTATTCGAGTTCAAATTCAGAAAACTCCAGAAAACAGATATCCAAATTCATATCCGAATTCAAAAACTTAAAGCAAATACAAATACAGACACTTTCGTATTCGCTTCAATTCATTTCCAGCTCTACTATGGAGTATCCTTTATGGATATTAACTGTTTTTTATAAACCAATGCATGACAAGCACAACTATATCTCGAAAAAGCCAATGTGCAATTCCACAAGGAAAAGAAAATGTCCCACATTTGAGAACCTCAACGTCCCTAAACCAAAAACACAATTTTGTTTCACTAGAAACTTGCATGAAACCAAAACACTCTTGAGCTCTAAAAATGTATACAAATAGGCATCACAAGTAGTTCTATTGTGAAGCAACTATAAAACAATCTGCTATATATGACTATAACTATGAAGCAAGGACAGTTCTTTATGGCTCTCAAACAATCTGCTATATATGACTATAACTATGAAGCAAGGACAGTTCTTTATGGCTCTCAAACAATCTGCTATATATGACTATAACTATGAAGCAAGGACAGTTCTTTATGGCTCTCGACCAATCTGCTATATATAACAAAGACCATCTCTTGACACTCAAATGCAACGGACACCATGTTGGACACAACTTGTCACGCCCAGAAACTACAGCGAAAATTTATAAATACGGGTTACGCAACAGCAGCGACCCATGCACAAGACAAGTCTCGTGCACGAGTCAAGCCTGGCACTTCATATCACATAATTTTTCTCAAAACATATATAAACCTGCTGATGATAGAAGTTCAGAGCAAACTGTATATATAATCGGTATCACGGGGTAATTTGTTTCTCTTGACAAACTGTGCAGCAATGAAAGAATGTGATGCACCAGAATCTAAAAGTACTCGAGCATGAACAGATGCAAAAGTTATCGTACATGTCACCACATCTTTGTCTGCTTTAGCCTTGAGGATGTCTATTCCTACTACTGGGCTGGCCAGTCTGTAGGGTATTCTGATTTTTTTGCATTCTTGGGCAATTTGCAATCTTATGATCTTTCTGCCCGCATTTGAGGCAGACTCCAGTATTTCTCCAACAATTCTTCGCTTTATGGCCAAGTATATGACAAATATCACATCTCACAACCTTCTGAATATGAAACCGCTCCTCTCACCTCACATTCTCGCTTTTATTTCTCCAACAATTCTTCGCTTTATGGCCAAGTATATGACAAATATCACATCTCACAACCTTCAATATGAAACCGCTCCTCTCACCTCACATTCTCGCTTTTATTTCTCCAACAATTCTTCGCTTTATGGCCAAGTATATGACAAATATCACATCTCACAACCTTCAATATGAAACCGCTCCTCTCACCTCACATTCTCGCTTTTATTTCTCCAACAATTCTTCGCTTTATGGCCAAGTATATGACAAATATCACATCTCACAACCTTCAATATGAAACCGCTCCTCTCACCTCACATTCTCGCTTTTATTTCTCCAACAATTCTTCGCTTTATGGCCAAGTATATGACAAATATCACATCTCACAACCTTCAATATGAAACCGCTCCTCTCACCTCACATTCTCGCTTTTATTTCTCCAACAATTCTTCGCTTTATGGCCAAGTATATGACAAATATCACATCTCACAACCTTCAATATGAAACCGCTCCTCTCACCTCACATTCTCGCTTTTATTTCTCCAACAATTCTTCGCTTTATGGCCAAGTATATGACAAATATCACATCTCACAACCTTCTGAATATGAAACCGCTCCTCTCTGCACCTCACATTCTGCTTTTTATTTATCCAATTCTATTCCTCCCACTACAATTATCTACCCAAAACTGCTTCCTTTGATAGGAGTTGTTCGCCTCATTTTTTGATTTTGCATCTATCTCATTTTTCTCAAGTAACAAGGCCTTCTTTAATACTTCTCCATATGTAGGGAGTTCAAATGCACTAACCGTCTTCCTGATGTTCGGTCGAAGCCCTTCTTCGAAACGACGAGCTCTATCCTCTTCCATACCCAACAAATGAGTAGCGAATTTTGACGGATAAGTGAACTCCTCATATTCAGCTACCGTCTTATCACCTTGCTATAATTTTCGGAATTGTTGTTCTTTTTGCTTGCGGACCGTTGAGGGAAAATACTTTTCATAAAAAAAAATCTTTTTGAATTCATTCCATGATATCTTATATGCATTTTCTTCCAACATTCTGACATGCATTTGCCACCACCCAAAAGCACAGTCTTTTAGCATGTAGACCGCATAATCGACCTTTTCCTCTTCAGGGCATTTCATGTATGTGAAGACTTTTTCCATTTCAGTGATCCAATGTTCAGCAATCATCGGATCAATAGCTCCTTCAAAACTGGGTGGAGACAGTTTCTTGAATTCACCCATGCCGCTTCTTAATTTTGATTGATCATTGTTCTGGCCAATCATCTGGTTACGATCGATTTGATCTTGTTGTCTGGTGACTACAGATGTCACTGCTTGCAGTAGTTCCATCAGTGTGTTGCTATCTACTGGGCTTCCTGAGGTTGATGCACGAGCAACTCTAGATCTCATCATCTCACTTATTGTTTGATTGAGATCATTATCTCTATGAGGAGGGGTTTGCTCATTACATGTAGTTTTATCTCCCTATAAATAATAAAATGTTTGGGTCAACTATAGTACAAGAGACAATTTCTAAGCCTGTCACATATACGCAAGTCAAGTAATTATAAATTCAATCATTGCTCAACAACGTAACACAAGTCAGTACTTACAAGCCAAAAGTATATTAATGATAATTAACTTTTCACTTCATATACATGTACGAGTATATGGGTTTACATATATACATGCGTTTCTACAAAAAAGTGGCCTATATACACCAAAAGTATAACTAAGAAAACTCATATACTGTTTTACAAAACTATCCTTCTGACTAAACTTTAATCCATCGAGGAAGAGGAGCTGCTAGAACTAGATTCCTCATCAGTTGACTCGGTCTCCTCCGAGTCCTGGCTACTATCAGAATCGAACATATGATCTGGGTCGATACCACAAGTCTCCCACCTATCGAGATCAACTTGATTCGCCCTCAAAAGGTGAGTCCCTAATCATCACTGAAAGTCCCGCCCACATGGGACTCGATGCTGGAGGAGTCGGATGAGATCATGATGACTTCAGAGGGTGAGGACTCTATCGGAATAACCTCAACTATTGGTTCATCGTCATCGAGGGATCAGTCTCAAACTCTGAAGTATCTACTATAATGACCTCTACTGACTCTATATTCGAGGAGTCTGGCGCCGCACGATCAACCAAGATCTCTCTCCTCTATCCCCTTTCCTTATTGCGATCCCTCTTCTTCTTCTGTCATTTTCTTTTTTTTTTACTGATGTTGCTCAGGCCCTCATGCTTCCCCGATCCTTTGCTCCTTCATCGGGGTGACTCTTGGCGGTGAGGTCTCGCCGCGACTAGAGGTCGACGACGAGGTCCTCACCGGAGCTAGTATGTATTTTTTTATTTACAATACAAATCCCTAACAATAGCATTCAATTCATAATTCAAGCTACTTATATCATCATAAATCAATTAAGAAGTCTAATTAGACAAGGAGTAAGGAGTTATACCTTAGGGTTGTTGGATGCTAATTGAGGTATTTCCTCTCTTCCTTCTCTCATTTTCTATTTCACTTACTACTGCAGGAAACGAAGAGGGTGAGTTGGTTTGGATTTTTTTATTATAGATTTATTCTCTCATTCTTATCTACCTCTTTGAGACGGTGCCTCCCTTTCTTCTAATGGCCGAGAGCCACCAAATTAGTGAGGTGGCGATGAGCAGGCAAAATATTTGAGACATTTTTCATAGAACCCCCTATTAATATTATCATTTACATGAACTTCTTAAGATAAAAAATAGGTTAATTAAATTTGTATTGGGTCCTTTGCACTATCTCCTCCTAATAAGAAATTTCGTCCTCGAAACTTAACATACCTTAATCTTCAAAGAGCTTTGGATATTTCTCTCGCATAGAATCTTCCATTTCCCAAGTAGCTTCACTTTCTGAATGATTCTTCCATTGAACTTTCACATATTTGATGGTTCGACGCCGAAGTACTTATTCCTTATAATTCACAATACGCTCTGGTTTCTCCTCATAAGCAAGGTTTTAAATGTCTGGATGTCTGTCATGTTTGACGCACAAATCCATGTCTGATAGCTGAATCGGGATATGTCGGGGACATGGACTAAATATCGGATTACTATATCTTGCATATGTATAATATCATATCCTAAATGCAATAACCGAATTAGTGACATTTATCATCAATAACCGCTAATTAGTTATATTCAACTAAGAAATAAGATATAATTCAATTTCAATTTATGAATTTCAATTACAAATTTATAAATTCAGCCAATTTATGCATTTATCATAAAATCGGGTTTTTGTGAATTTACCCAAAAAGGGTCAGAGAGCGAAGACATTGAGAGAGAGAGAGATAGACTCAGAGAGAAAGAGAGAATCAAAGACTCGAGAGAGAAGAAGAAGAGGAAGACTATGATCGAGAGAGAAGAAGACTCACCGCGGATGTCAGACATCAGGCGCCGATGAGGATGAGCTTGAGAGAGAAACAGCAGAGACTTTGCCCTAGGATTTTTCTCTATCACTTCATATTTATAAGAACGGTCTTAGGTGAAACGGGTTTGATTTTCGACTAAACCCAAACCCGCTCACCTTAAAACAACAGAAAATAAAAGGGCCATATCGGTCTATTTTTCAAAGAAAATCGGCCGATGTGGGTCATATATCACGATTTATCCGACTTGAACATGAAACGACATTCGACTTGAACCGTTCAAGTCGCGGTTTCTGAGCCATGAAACCGACATGTCGGCCGACATTTAAAACCTTGCTCATAAGTCAAGTCTAGCCTGAGCTCCACTGGAGACAACTCAACGATCTCATTTGGATCTCGGATTATCTTTCGGAGCATCGAAACTTGAAATACGTCATGTATTCCAAATATAGATGGCAGTAATGCTAATTTATACGCCACTGGACCAACTCGTTCCAGAATCTCAAAAAGGACCAATGAATCTCGGGCTTAACTTTCCTTGGATTCCAAATCTTTTCACTCCACGAGTAGGCGAAACTTTCAAGAAAACATGATCGCCAACTTGAAATTTCAATTCTCTCCTTCTTTGATCACCATAACTCTTCTGACGACTTTGTGTAGTGTGAAGACGTTCCCTAACTAATTGAATCTTATCAATTGCTTGTTCTACTAATTCTGGTCCAAGAAGTTTTCTTTCTCCAACATCGTCCCAATGAACAAGAGAAATGCACCTTCTTCCATAAAGAAGTTCATATGATGCCATCTGAATACTAGCTTGATAGCTGTTATTATATGCAAACTCAGCCAAAGGCAGATAATCTTCTCATGATCCTTTCATTTCCAGTACACAACATCTCAATATATCTTCTAGTGTTTGAATTGTCCTTTCTGATTGGCCATCCGTCTGTGGATGGTAAACAGAGCTAAATTTTAGTTTAGTCTACAGAGCCCTATGTACACTTTTCCAATATTCTGATGTGAACCTAGGATCTCTATCAGACTATTGATATTGGTAGGCCATGCAATCTCACTATCTCATTGATGTATATTTTAATCAGCTTTTCTAATGAAAATTTCATATTGATAGATAAAAAGTGAGCTAACTTAGTAAATCGGTCAACAATCACACATATCGCATCATTCTTTTTCAAAGATTTTGGAAGGCCGGTGATGAAATCCATGGTGATCTTTTCCCATTTTCACATTGGTATATCCAAGTTTTGGACTAATCCAACTGGTCTTTGGTGTTTAGCCTTTAGTTGTTCGCAAGTAAAACATTTCGCAACATAGGTGGCAATTTCCTTCTTCATGTTATTCCACCAATAGATTTCCTTCAGGTCTTTATATATTTTTGTTGATCCAGGATGCATAGTATACAGAGGTGTGCCTCTTTTAGAATCTTCTTCTTTATCTCTGGTATATTAGGCACACAAACTCTAGTTCCAAACATTTCGGACCCATCTTCATATATCTTAAATTCTCTTTGAATGTCTTCTTCCACATCTTTCTTTATCTTCACCAGTTGAAGATTCTTCTGTTGGTTTGCTTTAACTTCATCTATCAAAGAAGGTTGTATCATCATATTTGTTGTGTAGTGACCCAATACAAATTTAATTAACATATTTTTTTATCTTAAGAAGTTCATGCAAATGATAATATTAATAAGGAGAATTTTATAAAAAAAATATCCTAAATCTTCTTCATGTTCATCGCCACCTCACCAATTTGGTGGCTCTCGGCCATTAGAAGAAAGGGAGGCACCGCCTCAAAGAGATAGATAAGAATGAGAGAATAAATCTATAATAAATAAAAAAAATACATACTAGCTCTAGTGAGGACCTTGTCGTCGACCTCTAGTCACCGGTGAGGCCTCACCGTCATGAGATCACCCCGACGAAGGAGCAAAGGATCGGGAAAGCATGAGGGCCTGAACAACATCAGTCAAAAAAAAAGAGAACGGCAGAAGAAGAGGGATCGCAGTAAGAAAAGGGGATAGAGGAGAGAGATCTTGGCTAATCGCGGCAGCCAAACTCCTCGGATGTAAAGTCAGTAGAGGTCATTATAGTAGATACTTCAGAGTCTGAGACTGATCCCTCTGATGACGATGAGCCAGTAGTTGAGGTTATTCCGATAGAGTCATCACCCTTTGAAGTCATCATGATCTCATCCGACTCCTCCAGCATCGAGTCCCATGTGGGCGGGACTTTCAGTGATGATTAGGGACTCACCTTCTCTGAGGCCGAGTCAAGTAGCGTTGGTACAGATGTAGACCTTGATCTCGATAGGTGGGGGACTTATGGTATCGACCCAGATCCTATGTCCGATTAAGATAGTAGTCAGGACTCGGAGGAGACCGAGTCAACTGATGAGGAATCTAGTTCTAGCAGCTCGGATTAAAGTTTAGTCAGAATGACAGTTTTGTAAAACAGTATATGAGTTTTCTTAGTTACACTTTTGGTGTATATAGGCTAATTTTTTGTATAAACACATGTATATATGTAAACCCATATACTCGTATATGTGTATGAACTGAAAAGTTAATTATCATTAATATACTTTTGGCTTGTAAGTACTGACTTGTATATACTCGTATATGTGTATGAACTCCCTACATATGGAGAAGTATTAAAGAAGACATTGTTAATTGAGAAAAATGAGAGATGCAAAACCAAAGAATGAGGCGAGCAACTCCTATTCAAGAAAGCGGTTTTGGGCAGATAATCGTAGTGGGAGGAATAGAAATTGGAGAAACAAAAAGCAAAATGTGAGGCGCATAGAGGAGCAGTTTCATAACCAGAAAGTTGTGAGATATGATATTTATCATATACTTTGCCATAAAGAGAAGAACTGTTGGAGAAATACCAAAGTCTGCCTTAAATGCGGGCAGAAAGATCATAAGATAACAAATTGTCCAAGATTACAAATTGCCCAAGAATGCAAAAAAATCAGAATACAATACAGAAGGGCCAGCCCAGTAGTGGGAAAAGACATCCTCAAGCCAAGGCTCGAGTCTACTCCTTGACTGAGAAAGAAGCTGAAGCAGACAAAGATGTTGTGACAGGTACGATAACTTTTGCATTTGTTCATGCTCGAGCACTTTTAGATTCTAGTGCATCACATTCTTTCATTGCTGCACAGTTTGTTAAGAAAACAAATTACCCCGTGATACCGATTATATATACAGTTTGCTCTAATCTTCTATCATCAGCAGGTTTATATATGTTTTGAGAAAAGCTATGTGATATGAAGTGTCAAGCTTGACTCGTGCACGGAACTTGTCTTGTTCATGGGTCATTGCTGTCGCGTAACTGTATTTATAAATTTTCGCTGAAGTTTCGGGGCATGACACAACTAACCATGTCTGACCTCAAACTATGATGTTTCATGTTTAAGACACAGGTGCACGAGGTTTCTAAAGAAAAGTTGTGGTTTAGATTGGTGTACAGTTATACAATAAGTATAAATCCTTGAAGAGATATTAGCATTGCCACCTTGTGACTTTTTTAAGGTAACATAGGACGCTATAGCGAACCGCGACCCGTGTTCAGTCGTCCCCCATTACAATGGACACGACCCAATTCACCAACTCCAACGACTCGATTTAGAATTCAAACCAGTTAAAACTTTTTTAAAAATAGCTCTTATTCACAAGTATAAACAATAAAAATGTGAGAAATTAAACAAATAAAATATGCACACATTAATTGCAACATGATTCTCAATGTTCTTTTACCATTACTGATATCAACTAGCATATTTCTTAAATTTGACTCTTGGAAGAAATCTCAAATTTCTAGATTTAAAAACCGAACCTAAAACGCACCACGTTCCCTAGCGTATTGTACAAGCCCAACCCTTCGTCTAGTCGTTCCCGATTCCTAATAAGTGGCATGCTAAGCTCCCATTCCCATCTCATAAGCCAAACAAACTGGATATCATGCAAATATAGTACTTCCTACTATGATATACTGTGGAACTTGAAGAGTTAGCCTCATTATTGATCTGGGATTCCAGAGAACTTCCTAAATGCAATTTTTCATGGGTGTCATGTGCGCTTGCGCGCCCGCATAGATGTCATTTTGATGTGTATCATTTATGTGTGCGCATGCACGTGCGTGTGCGTGCGCAGGGGGTAGAAAAGTTAATGGGTATCATATTTCATATGAGAGGATTCTTTCATATGCAATGATGTGGCTCAATCTCAACCAAATGTGGCTATGAGGATTTCTCTCTTCCCCTTTATTCACGTGGTTGATTGAGCCATATTATTGTACACAGGGGTGGAAATGAACCAATTTGAATACTAGGTTATGCGAATTCAAATTTAGTGAATTTGAATTTAAGTCAAATACCAAATTAGTGTTCAAATTCAATTTGTTTAAATAATGATATCTTCGATTACTATTCACGAATATTTATTTAGCTCAGTTGGTTCAATATATGACTGTCAAACTTGAGTGCATGAGTTCAATTCCTATGATTTGACATTGTCTTCTTTTATTTGTTTTTGAGGATTTTTCTCATATACACCCTCGAAATTGTATGATTTTCAAATTTGCCCTCCAACTTACTTTTTCATTTTAATTTACTCCTCAAGTAAACTGATTTCCAATTGAAATATTCTATCAACTAATAAATATTTTAGATAAATAACGAATTTATCATTTAATAAATTAAATTAACTAAAAATATTAATAAACTAATATTTGGAACATGTTTGGCAACTTTGGATTATAATCCGTGGATCTAGAGTGTTTGGTAAATTTAGTGGATTATAATCCATTTTAATAGTAGAGTGTTTGGTAAATGAGTGGATTATAATCCACTAGTATTGTCAAAATAACCAAAAGGATATTGGGTTGGTGATGAGTTATTAAATGAAGCCTTGAATTTTATGAAACCATGAGGGGTATAATTATCGTTTACTTGGTCAAACCTCATGGCTTATAATCCACTAAAAAATAAGTTAGGGTATGTTTGGCAAATTATAAACCACAAAAGTGGCTTATAAGACACTTTGACCATTTGCGTTTGGATTATAATCCACTTGGATTATAATCCAATTGTGGATTATAAATCCATATAGGCTATAAGACATAGTGTTTGGTAGATTTAGTGGATTATAATTCATTTCCAATAGTAAATTGTTTGGCAAATCGGTGGATTATAATCCATATTGTTGTCAAAATAACCAAAAAGGGCATGGCTTATAATCCATCAAAAAGGACATGGCTTGGAATTTTCTAAAATGATGAGGTATATATATCATATAAGTCATTTATTTGGTCAAAATTGTGGCTTACAATCCATTGAAAATAAGCTAGGCCACGATAGCTTAATTTTGGATGGATTATAAGCCAAAATATGCCACTTGCCGAGTATCTCAAAGTGGCTTATAAGCCACTTTGACCATTTGCCAAACATGCTCTTAATAATCAAACGAATCAAATAATCGAAAATTCTATCCGTTTACACACTGAATGCTAAATTTATTAGTTTACTGTTAAATTAACTATTGATTTGAATATAACTGAATACTCAGACAAATAATTAACTAACCTTTTTATTAATAATTTGGTTCATCTCCATCCCTAATTGTATATAAGAGAATCCCTCATATGACAAGGATGCTCATTAAGAATAATGGGTATCCTTGTCGTATTAGAAGATTCTCTCGTATAAAGTGATTCACTAAATCTCAGCCAAGTGAAGAAATGGAGAGAAGCCCTCATAAGCACACTTGACTGGGATGCAACCACATCATTATATGAGAAAATCATCTCATATGACATATGATACACCCATTAATCTCACAAGTACAAACATACATACATGTAGATAGATAGATAGATAGAAAACATACAATAATTCTGACCTTGTATGCTAATTTTACAAATGTGTTGTATACCAAACCCATGTATGTACACGTGTCCATACCAATGTCTGTGTAACATAGAATATGATGAAATTGTTAAAAATCCAAGAATTTAATGAAATATCTGAAAGCACCCACAAACTGTTATTTAAATATGAGATATATAACATTATTGCTGAAAGATACTTGTTTCCGTAACGTTATTTTTATGCAATTATAAGAAGTGGAACAGGAACAAGTATGCCAACACCAATTTAAAACTAGCAAGAAATACAATAAATTGTCTGATTACGCTGTTTTGATGCTTTCTGCAGCTTCCAACGAATTAGGATCACCTTCCACGAGATATATCAGCTTTTGCAGCCCACATCTCTATAAATAACAAGTCAGGAAATGGTCACATAAGTTAAGGAAGAAAACTTATAATTAATTTTTTTTCTAAATTACTACTTCAGCATTACTCAATTTTTGTATAATAACAATAAAAAGGAAACTAAAATTCTCATCAATTTACCCTCTTCAAATGCAACGCTCTAATCCTTGCAGTTGATTTGTTTGAAATAGATAAGCAGGCAAAACCAAAAGAGATACATATCCATCATTGACATATCTTATTCTCTCAGCATATATAGAATGCTACATGTATGGTACTCAAGGGAAAAAAAAGGAAAAAGAAAAAGACAAGACATGTAACTATTCTAAGTAGCTGCTGCCATTTATTAGACCAAAATTTGTTCAAAAAAAAACCTACCTGTAACCTCAATTTCTGATCTCTGTACCGGTTATCTCGTATAGAACTGCAAAGATCATCAACCTTTTTCCTTTCAACAATAAAATCAAGCACATATTCTTTATTGGACTGTTTATGTCTAACAATCCAGATACCATCTCCAACAGGCAAGCGTCTAATCTATGGAAAAATTCACATGGAGTTATGTTATAACAAGTTAAAGTTAATAAATACAGCTTTTATATAAAAAGAAAGAAAGATTAAGCATTTTATGTAATATCAAATATCCAGCAGGAAGTGGCGAAAAACCCAAAGCTTCCAAATCGCCATGTAAATACAGCTCCCTTACCAAATCACCATGTAAATATAGCTCTCTTACATACTTATGCAACTCCAATAAAATAATACAAAAGGCCAAATTTGATATGAATATGAACCAAATGATCCTAGAGCACAACATCAAAAATATACAGAAGCATCAGATTTTTTTAGACCATCAAGACAAGGACAATTTCATAACTAAAAGTGGTTTACTTAATAGAAATACAAGAGCATGAAGGTTCAAAAGAGTATGCATCAAATTATTATATAAATGGACCAGATATCCTCTTAGAACTTCTCACTGTTCATTTAAATTAAAAATATAATGTGTACCAAGCTCTGACCAACATAAGTACAAAATTTCCATGAGAAGAGTGCAAAGATCAACATAGTACAACAGAACAGTAAATATATGAAACTCCTTAATCTACCACAAAAGCACGTAAGAATTTTCAAATTCGCCTAAAACTGTAGTTCACTTGATTAACACCAAATAAATGGAAGATTAAAAAGATCAACGCACGGTAGTCATATTTTCACATAATCATATATAACCATTCTGTTAGAACTGGAGAATGTGCATAGTTGTATGTGTGTGTCATGACTGTTAAATAACTACACCGTATTACATACACGTGCAAAAAAAAAAGAAGAAGGGCATAACAAATATTGACTGTTGACAGTGTTTGTTCCCGCAAGTTGTTAGACTGCCTTAGCAGCTTCAAAGATATACAGCATTACAGAAACAAAGGTCTTTAAAAAATGAAAGACTACATTTTATAATCAATATAATAGTCTTGGATGCATGGATTCTCAATAGCAAGCTGTCATCAGTATACTATATGATTATGATGTAAGCTATTAGTAATTATAACATTTATTTCTTTTAAATTTTCTACATCAGTTAAAATCTATGCCTTAACAAGAACTTGCACTAGTTTAAGTAGTTCGAGATAGATATTATTGAGGTGCTTTTGACTCGAAATTTCTAGAGGTTGATAGTTTTGCAACTAGAGCATCAAAGAACTGAAGAAGATAATTTTATTATGTTATTGTTAAGTTAGTACTCTACAAAGCAAGTACTAATTATCAAAACTATGATTCTGTCAAGGAACTTCTGGCATGATCCAAAGTTACTAAGTACCACATGTTTTCATTCCTTTGGTTATATAGCATATACTTCAGAAAGTACCTAACCAGAATTTAAGTTTTGTTTATGCTTAAAGCAGCAAGAGATGAAAAAGAGACTAGAAAGTAAGAAGAATATTAAAAAGAGAATGATGTTAGGAAAGGAAAATTAAAAGTTAGTTAATGTTTGATGATAATGTGAAGCCTATAGCTGTAGTGCAGTACCATTAACTTGCATCAATCATATAATAAGTTAGAAACCAGTATATGATGCAAAATAGTTATAAAATTAATCACTCACGAGAAATCAATTCTGTTCACTTTTGCATTTTGAATTTTACATCAGATAAACTAATTGTAGAATGTTATTTCGTATGATTTATCAATCTAATTCACAACAACACTTAAAGAAACTCTGGCACAGTCAGGAATTTACTAAATTTTTCATCATAGTATTCTGGAATTTTAATAGCGAAATATTTATGGTGTGAACATAAATAAACCAAAATTTCAATGCAAATATAGTCACTTCCTAAACTTTGAATGTACTAACCTCAACAAAAACTTTGAACTGAGAGCGTATGTTATCCACAACTTTTCTTGAACGGGATCTGCAGGCATAAAGATGTCAAGTGAAATTTGAGAAATGCATCCTGGTTCAGATTTCAGTATTAAAAAGAAAAAAAGAACATCATATTTGGAACTTAGTAGTATATTAGATTAGCAAGCTAATCACCATAATCTTGAGCCTTTTGGCACCAAAATAAGATCAGCTATGAAGCACTTTAAGAAAAGCTCCACACCAAATTAGACAAGTTTCTAAGACCTGCTACTTGACTGGTAGGCCAGTAGATAACACTATTAATGCAGTTTAAGACCACGCAACCAAGGATCATTGGAGCAGCCGCCCCCTGCACCTGCCCCCCAAGCAAAGAGGTGAAGTGATATGAGGGCATCAAACTCAGGTCAAAGTTAACCCTGTACGGTTTATGAAAAATTACCGGTGTTCCACAGGGAGATATTTTAAAGGATATGTTGTTGACATGCCATATTGTCAATGACATTTTAAGGTAACCTTTTACTGACATGTTACTATGGACCTAGATAAATTGAGATGAACATCATGAATTTTTTATGATTGGCTATGTTTGGAAAAGGTATATTCTTCATTATTTCTGTGGAGAACATATCATGAGACTGCAAATGATTTTCATAGGATATGTTGCAGATATTTGCCCACCATCTCCTATCAGAGGTGCAGGGTGGACACGGAGTGCTAAGGAGCAGCGATCTAATTTTCCCTTGAGACAAGCATAAACCAGGTTAGAGAGAGAGAGAGAGAGAGAGAGAGAGAGAGAGAGAGAGAGAGAGAGAGAGAGAGAGAGAGAGAGAGAGAGAGAGAGAGAGAGAGAGAGAGAGAGAGAGAGAGAGAGAGAGAGAGAGAGAGAGAGAGAGAGAGAGAGAGAGAGAGAGAGAGAGAGAGAGAGAGAGAGAGAGAGAGAGAGAGAGAGAGAGAGAGAGAGAGAGAGAGAGAGAGAGAGAGAGAGAGAGAGAGAGAGAGAGAGAGAGAGAGAGAGAGAGAGAGAGAGAGAGAGAGAGAGAGAGAGAGAGAGAGAGAGAGAGAGAGAGAGAGAGAGAGAGAGAGAGAGAGAGAGAGAGAGAGAGAGAGAGAGAGAGAGAGAGAGAGAGAGAGAGAGAGAGAGAGAGAGAGAGAGAGAGAGAGAGAGAGAGAGAGAGAGAGAGAGAGAGAGAGAGAGAGAGAGAGAGAGAGAGAGAGAGAGAGAGAGAGAGAGAGAGAGAGAGAGAGAGAGAGAGAGAGAGAGAGAGAGAGAGAGAGAGAGAGAGAGAGAGAGAGAGAGAGAGAGAGAGAGAGAGAGAGAGAGAGAGAGAGAGAGAGAGAGAGAGAGAGAGAGAGAGAGAGAGAGAGAGAGAGAGAGAGAGAGAGAGAGAGAGAGAGAGAGAGAGAGAGAGAGAGAGAGAGAGAGAGAGAGAGAGAGAGAGAGAGAGAGAGAGAGAGAGAGAGAGAGAGAGAGAGAGAGAGAGAGAGAGAGAGAGAGAGAGAGAGAGAGAGAGAGAGAGAGAGAGAGAGAGAGAGAGAGAGAGAGAGAGAGAGAGAGAGAGAGAGAGAGAGAGAGAGAGAGAGAGAGAGAGAGAGAGAGAGAGAGAGAGAGAGAGAGAGAGAGAGAGAGAGAGAGAGAGAGAGAGAGAGAGAGAGAGAGAGAGAGAGAGAGAGAGAGAGAGAGAGAGAGAGAGAGAGAGAGAGAGAGAGAGAGAGAGAGAGAGAGAGAGAGAGAGAGAGAGAGAGAGAGAGAGAGAGAGAGAGAGAGAGAGAGAGAGAGAGAGAGAGAGAGAGAGAGAGAGAGAGAGAGAGAGAGAGAGAGAGAGAGAGAGAGAGAGAGAGAGAGAGAGAGAGAGAGAGAGAGAGAGAGAGAGAGAGAGAGAGAGAGAGAGAGAGAGAGAGAGAGAGAGAGAGAGAGAGAGAGAGAGAGAGAGAGAGAGAGAGAGAGAGAGAGAGAGAGAGAGAGAGAGAGAGAGAGAGAGAGAGAGAGAGAGAGAGAGAGAGAGAGAGAGAGAGAGAGAGAGAGAGAGAGAGAGAGAGAGAGAGAGAGAGAGAGAGAGAGAGAGAGAGAGAGAGAGAGAGAGAGAGAGAGAGAGAGAGAGAGAGAGAGAGAGAGAGAGAGAGAGAGAGAGAGAGAGAGAGAGAGAGAGAGAGAGAGAGAGAGAGAGAGAGAGAGAGAGAGAGAGAGAGAGAGAGAGAGAGAGAGAGAGAGAGAGAGAGAGAGAGAGAGAGAGAGAGAGAGAGAGAGAGAGAGAGAGAGAGAGAGAGAGAGAGAGAGAGAGAGAGAGAGAGAGAGAGAGAGAGAGAGAGAGAGAGAGAGAGAGAGAGAGAGAGAGAGAGAGAGAGAGAGAGAGAGAGAGAGAGAGAGAGAGAGAGAGAGAGAGAGAGAGAGAGAGAGAGAGAGAGAGAGAGAGAGAGAGAGAGAGAGAGAGAGAGAGAGAGAGAGAGAGAGAGAGAGAGAGAGAGAGAGAGAGAGAGAGAGAGAGAGAGAGAGAGAGAGAGAGAGAGAGAGAGAGAGAGAGAGAGAGAGAGAGAGAGAGAGAGAGAGAGAGAGAGAGAGAGAGATCTGATAGAGTTTTAATGATAAACGGGTCGGGTTTGGGTATTGGCTAAAGATATTATCGCCAAGGAGGCATGGTCTTTATGGAAACGTCCTGTCATTCTACCAGGAAACCTTTAAAGGAAATGTTGTTGACATGTCACATGGTGAGGACACCCTTTTGCTAGAATTTAGTCCATCTCTGTTAAATTTCATCACTTGAATACAACTACAACAGTAACAAAGCCTTTCATCAAAAATATTGGGTCAACTAAATGGACCCCTTCAATCATCCATTATGTTTTGTTAATGGCCTTATTCTCAGAAAATAGGGTCAGAAGCTATGAAATAGTGAGTAACTGGATGTCTGGAAGCTTGTTGTAGACAGCTGTCTGTCATGATTGGACTAACATTCTAAAGAGTAAAGTTTCACAAGTCCAATTGGTCCTCCAAATTCATCAGAGTTGGAAGGCAATGATCAATAGGAATACTTCTCCAGAGGACTCCAAGGGTTATGCTGGTTAAAATTCAACTAGTTGATACAAGGTGTTGTCCGCATCAAGGTTATCGATAGCGGATAGCGTTGCGTAGGATGAGGTACCGCTAAGACTATTTGCGCCTATAGCGGCAAATAGCGCTCAAATTTAAATATATTTAAATATTCTAAAAATAAGAAAAATTACATAAAAATCTAAAAAATCTACAAATGCATATTTGATAATTTATAAAGATCCTAAGCATGAAATAGATGTGTATCAATTGCATAATATTAACAAAGTACTATAAAGAATAAAAAAGCACCGGAGATGGTGGAGGTGGTGGAGGGAGCACCGGAGATGGGGAAGAAGCACCAGAGAGAGAGGGAGAGAACCGGCGGCTAGGATTTTTTCTCTTTTGTGGCTGCGAATCAAAGACGAGAGAGAGAGAGAGAGAGAGAGAGAGAGAGAGAGATCTGATAGAGTTTTAATGATAAAACGGGTCGGGTTTGGGTATGGGTCGGGTAGAATATAAAAGCTATCCACCAAATAAAAGCGGGTTTTAGAGGTTAAATCACTGAATGGCGCACAATCACGAGTAGCAGTTTTGGCCGCTATTTGCTACCGCTTTCGCTGATGGCATAGCGGTAGCCAGCGCTAACACTATGAAAACCGCTATAGCGGCGCTATGCATTACTATTTACAACATCGATCCACATGTTTCAAACACTACGAGCAAAGCCATCAAGATCCAATAATTCAAAGATACAAGAAATTCTATTCCTGAAAGCTGGAGAGAAGCTTAGGATATTGCTAAAAGTCTCATACTCAGATTGAGGCTAATTAGCTTGAATTTTGAACTAGACAACTCCCATAGGATGTGGTCAACACAAGCCTCACGATTAGCTATTAACAAAATCTAATTAAGGAGAGAATGAAGCTCGTCGCCTAAATTCATGTGGCGAGACAGGGATGTCACTGCAAATATAATTCCCAACAGGACATTAAATTCCTAGCAAGAGATAATAAAATGATAAAGAGCAGTACAAACAAAATAGATGGGGCTAACAATTTCATTTTGGCTTGTGAGAAATAAATCTAAGAAATACGTCTATAGGAAAATGCAGTTGTTGCCTTGAAACATAAACAATATCTACTACTACAAAAACGTTGAAGTTGAGAAGGAGTACATTGATATAAGATGCATATTGGTCCAAGTCGTTGCACCTGTAGATACTGTACGACTAAACACTAAGAGTCTAAAACATAAAGACATGACAAAAGGATATATATAATACATAATGGGTATGACATGACAGCTAATTTTGCTAAATGAGCTACCAAGTGATAGACTAGTAACGAAATACGTCTTCTGGTCACATAGAAGCAAATAGACATCACAACTCCTATCTTTTAATAGCTCATTTTGCCAAATGAGCCACCAACTCATGTTATATATACATGTAATATAAGTTGGGGCTTATTTAGCAAATTGAACTACTGCCTCATACCCATTATTTATATAACACACACACACCCCCCCAAAAAACCAACACACACACACATGCATGCATGCATATATACATATACATATATACATACATGTAGTACATACATCTACATGCATGCATGCATATATGAAACGAATGGGTATGAGGAGGCAGCTCATTTTTCTAAATGAGCTACCAAGAGATACCCTACTTGTCACATCAAAAGGGTGTGGATCTCACCACTTTTATCTCTTCATAGCTCATTTTGCTAAATGAGCCGCTACCTCATAACCATTAATCCCTATACTACATATATACATAAACATATATATTATATGAACATAGTACATACAAACACACGCTACAAGACATACATTCGAGTAAAAATTTTGACAAGTTATTTCCCAGAACAATTGTAAAATTTTGACAAGGAAGTTATTTCCCAGAACAATTTACTTTTCACAAAGGAAATTTATCAAAAGCTGCATTAACAAAAAGGAGACATCTCAATAGTAGTACCTTTGGAGATAAAGCAGATGGAGATTATATTGTTATGTCTACCCATAAATGTTTCAAGCTTAGTTTACTAAAAGACAGTCATGTGTGAAATATTTACAAATAAAACAATATAGTGATCTTGAACAGACAAGAAGTGTTCCATAGGCAAATAATTATAGGAGAACATGACAATGAAAACTCAAATAAAGGAATCTGAAAATTTTTCAAAACAGAAATGCAAGTGGTAGATAGTTTCCTTTATCTTTCTTTTGGTGTGGGGTGATGGGCGAGTGGTCAGGTAGGGAATTTTGGTTGGAGGAACTCATACTGACCAAGTTTTCACGATCATCCAATATCAATATAACATCATAGGTCTCTTCAAAGTTCTCCCCAAAACTTCGAGGTGGCATCGCCAAAATGTTTGCATCTTTTACCTCCGTGCCAACATCTAATGATATTTGAACAGGAACATCCTGAGTAGTCCCCAAAAACATATATATCACTACAAGCACATAGCATCTTATGTCTAGAAAAGGAGAAATTAGCATAACTTTTGTTCAATCTGAAAGAAAATACAAGAGGGCTGAAGTAAAGATACATGTGAAGTGCAACCCCTCAGATTGAAAGAACTCAGAGCTACATTATTATGGAGTGTGTTTTCATGATAAGCAGCAGCAGAAATAAAACCTTTCTTGTTACCTGCATGCAAGTATACCAATAATTGGGTTGGTGAAGAGAAGATTGAACAAAATGCAATGGAACTATCATGTATCAAACCTCTAATAAAATCATGAAAAATTACTTGTATCCAGGGAAGAGCAAGTACTAAATTCTGCAGTTGCAGAATAACCCTCAAGTTCTGCAGGAATGGAATCAGAATCAGAAGAAACCACTATGTCATCCCCAAATTTCTGCAAAACAACAATGGGAAAGGGATCTTTTCAGATCCAAAGCTTCCAAGACAACAAAAGCTGAAATATTTCATTAATAATTATCAAAATTGAAAGGCCTATGTATAACCACAATCCTTTAATCAAGCTTTAATCAACGAGATAAGCCACTTTCCTCTCGATTTGTAGTCCATCCAATGATAACTAGTGAAATATTTACAAATAAAACAATATAGTGATCTTGAACAGACAAGAAGTGTTCCATAGGCAAATAATTATAGGGAGAACATGACAATGAAAACTCAAATAAAGGAATCTGAAAATTTTTCAAAAACAGAAATGCAAGTGGTAGATAGTTTCCTTTATCTTTCTTTTGGTGTGGGGTGATGGGCGAGTGGTCAGGTAGGGAATTTTGGTTGGAGGAACTCATACTGACCCGAAGTTTTCACGATCATCCAATATCAATATAACATCATAGGTCTCTTCAAAGTTCTCCCCAAAACTTCGAGGTGGCATCGCCAAAATGTTTGCATCTTTTACCTCCGTGCCAACATCTAATGATATTTGAACAGGAACATCCTGAGTAGTCCCCAAAAAACATATATATCACTACAAGCACATAGCATCTTATGTCTAGAAAAGGAGAAATTAGCATAACTTTTGTTCAATACGAAAGAAAATACAAGAGGGCTGAAGTAAAGATACATGTGAAGTGCAACCCCTCAGATTGAAAGAACTCGTAGCTACATTATTATGGAGTGTGTTTTCATGATAAGCAGCAGCAGAAATAAAACCTTTCTTGTTACCTGCATGCAAGTATACCAATAATTGGGTTGGTGAAGAGAAGATTGAACAAAATGCAATGGAACTATCATGTATCAAACCTCTAATAAAATCATGAAAAATTACTTGTATCCAGGGAAGAGCAAGTACTAAATTCTGCAGTTGCAGAATAACCCTCAAGTTCTGCAGGAATGGAATCAGAATCAGAAGAAACCACTATGTCATCCCCAAATTTCTGCAAAACAACAATGGGAAAGGGATCTTTTTCAGATCCAAAGCTTCCAAGACAACAAAAGCTGAAATATTTCATTAATAATTATCAAAATTGAAAGGCCTATGTATAACCACAATCCTTTAATCAAGCTAATCAACGAGATAAGCCACTTTCCTCTCGATTTGTAGTCCATCCAATGATAACTAGTGAAATATTTCTATTTAGTGAATCAAAGTACAACTGGGACAAGCCTAATTGTGCTTAAGTTAGCTTTCCAAGTTCCAATAAAAAACATTATAAATTGATAAATTTGCATTACGTTATCAAAAAATCTTAAATGAAACTGTGCACGTAAAACTATGGCTGCTTGCTAGGACAAATTCAATTTCAAGTCAATTTCTGATAAATACTTTTTTATCTAGTCAAAGTATGTGATGCCAAGTTAAAACAATACAACAATTAGACATATCGTATCAGAACCATGACAGGTCCAAACACAATATAAATTCAACAATCTATTTGACAGGGATGTCACTGCAAATATAATTCCCAACAGGACATTAAATTCCTAGCAAGAGATAATAAAATGATAAAGAGCAGTACAAACAAAATAGATGGGGCTAACAATTTCATTTTGGCTTGTGAGAAATAAATCTAAGAAATACGCCTATAGGAAAATGCAGTTGTTGCCTTGAAACATAAACAATATCTACTACTACAAAACGTTGAAGTTGAGAAGGAGTACATTGATATAAGATGCATATTGGTCCAAAGTCATTGCACCTGTAGATACTGTACGACTAAACACTAAGAGTCTAAAACATAAAGACATGACAAAAGGATATATATAATACATAATGGGTATGACATGACAGCTAATTTTGCTAAATGAGCTACCAAGTGATAGACTA
Source organism: Asparagus setaceus (assembly GCA_012295165.1). Classification (NCBI taxonomy): domain Eukaryota; kingdom Viridiplantae; phylum Streptophyta; class Magnoliopsida; order Asparagales; family Asparagaceae; genus Asparagus; species Asparagus setaceus. The sequence goes on from CM022702.1 coordinate 67,337,484, forward strand.
GTAACGAAATACGTCTTCTGATCACATAGAAGCAGATAGGCATCACAACTCCTATCTTTTAATAGCTCATTTTGCAAAATGAGCCGCCAACTCATGTTATATATACATGTAATATAAGTTGGGGCTTATTTAGCAAATTGAACTACTGCCTCATACCCATTATTTATATAACACACACCCCCCCAAAAAACCAACACACACACACATGCATGCATGCATATCTACATATACATATATACATACATCTACATGCATGCATGCATATATGAAACGAATGGGTATGAGGAGGCAGCTCATTTTTCTAAATGAGCTACCAAGAGATACCCTACTTGTCACATCAAAAGGGTGTGGACCTCACCACTTCTATCTCTTCATAGCTCATTTTGCTAAATGAGCCGCTACCTCATAACCATTAATCCCTATACTACATATATACATAAACATATATATTATATGAACATAGTACATACAAACACACGCACACATACATTCGGAGTAAAAATTTTGACAAGGAAGTTATTTCCCCAGAACAATTGTAAAATTTTGACAAGGAAGTTATTTCCCCAGAACAATTTACTTTTCACAAAGGAAATTTATCAAAAGCTGCATTAACAAAAAAGGAGACATCTCAATAGTAGTACCTTTGGAGATAAAGCAGATGGAGATTATACTGTTATGTCTACCCATAAATGTTTCAAGCTTAGTTTACTAAAAGACAGTCATGTGTGAAATATTTACAAATAAAACAATATAGTGATCTTGAACAGACAAGAAGTGTTCCATAGGCAAATAATTATAGGAGAACATGACAATGAAAACTCAAATAAAGGAATCTGAAAATTTTTCAAAACAGAAATGCAAGTGGTAGATAGTTTCCTTTATCTTTCTTTTGGTGTGGGGTGATGGGCTAGTGGTCAGGTAGGGACTTTGGTTGGAGGAACTCATACTGACCAAGTTTTCACGATCATCCAATATCAATATAACATCATAGGTCTCTTCAAAGTTCTCCCCAAAACTTCGAGGTGGCATCGCCAAAATGTTTGCATCTTTTACCTCCGTGCCAACATCTAATGATATTTGAACAGGAACATCCTGAGTAGTCCCCAAAAAACATATATATCACTACAAGCACATAGCATCTTATGTCTAGAAAAGGAGAAATTAGCATAACTTTTGTTCAATACTGAAAGAAAATACAAGAGGGCTGAAGTAAAGATACATGTGAAGTGCAACCCCTCAGATTGAAAGAACTTCGTAGCTACATTATTATGGAGTGTGTTTTCATGATAAGCAGCAGCAGAAATAAAACCTTTCTTGTTACCTGCATGCAAGTATACCAATAATTGGGTTGGTGAAGAGAAGATTGAACAAAATGCAATGGAACTATCATGTATCAAACCTCTAATAAAATCATGAAAAATTACTTGTATCCAGGGAAGAGCAAGTACTAAATTCTGCAGTTGCAGAATAACCCTCAAGTTCTGCAGGAATGGAATCAGAATCAGAAGAAACCACTATGTCATCCCCAAATTTCTGCAAAACAACAATGGGAAAGGGATCTTTTCAGATCCAAAGCTTCCAAGACAACAAAAGCTGAAATATTTCATTAATAATTATCAAAATTGAAAGGCCTATGTATAACCACAATCCTTTAATCAAGCTTTAATCAACGAGATAAGCCACTTTCCTCTCGATTTGTAGTCCATCCAATGATAACTAGTGAAATATTTCTATTTAGTGAATCAAAGTACAACTGGGACAAGCCTAATTGTGCTTAAGTTAGCTTTCCAAGTTCCAATAAAAAACATTATAAATTGATAAATTTGCATTACGTTATCAAAAAATCTTAAATGAAACTGTGCACCTAAAACTATGGCTGCTTGCTACGACAAATTCAATTTCAAGTCAATTTCTGATAAATACTTTTTTATCTAGTCAAAGTATGTGATGCCAAGTTAAAACAATACAACAATTAGACATATCGTATCAGAACCATGACAGGTCCAAACACAATATAAATTCAACAATCTATTTGACATGGCTGGCCTGTCACATCAATAATCAGTGGATGGAAATTTCATGTTCTGCAGAAAAGCATAAATCAGAAATATTCAGATTACAGGAGCATTTCAGGAGTAATCTTACCCTAGAAACATCAGTCAATTCTTTTGACAGCTTGAACTACTAAAGGAAAACCTTGCTTTTCTTTCAGTGACAGTGGAAACCAAATGTGATACTGTTTGCTGATCAAGAGAGCTTTGAGATCCATTTATTGCAGTCAATGGTGCAGAAGAATCATTTAAACCAGATCTCAGGATGCATTCACGTGCAGCTTCTTGGCCTTCTTGAGTTAGCATGTATCTAGAAAAGAGGAGAACAGATACTCACATATTTATATGAATTCAATTTATCTGCAAAAATACGTCAAATTCTAAAAAAAAATAAGGTTGATTGGAATAACTAAGCACAAACAACATAAATACAAGTACGCAAACCTAGTACAGGTTTTCAACCAAACAAATCCAACTTCAATTTATTACTCATTTACTCTATAAAAGATTTTCTATTTGAAAATTAAATCTCCAACATGTATGATATGTGACTTCTCGAAGTAGCACCTTTCGCATGAGAAAACTTATGGTATCGGATTGACCTTTCATGAGCAAGAAGCCAAGGACAAAATGAAACACCTACGGTGAAGATGTGCACCGTCTATTCTTGTTTCAACATTTCCACTATAGTGTCCGAGTGAATCCTGTTACTTCCTCTGGAATATATATACACATGGATAGAAATAAATTTTATTAGCTCAAAGATTCTGGCTCACCAAATTGTATCCACATCAATATAGTATTGCACAACTTCATATTATTTAAATAACATTTAAGTATTACATCATTGCTAATCTTCATGTTGGATAATCACATTAATTGTCAACTAAATACAGAGTTTACCAAAATGTTATCCACGTCAATTTTTGTTTAAAGAATATATAGATGTGAGTGTTTTGTGCCCTATCGATGTCCGTATCTGAGTCCATGTCTATCTCAATCAAAGCAAATATGTAATGATACCCATGTGTGGTTCGTAATCCATCCTTTTTCAAACCCACTGCCACCCTCTGATTGCTTTTCTTTCAATAAAAAGATGGAAAATTTACAAACTTTACTGATTAATTAATATGAATTAAGCTGCCAAAATCGCTGTCAAGAACCATCAGGCACCATTCAAGGGTAGAAGTTTTCTTCCTCTTTCTTTTCTTTTTATTTTGCAGGAATTGTTTCCATTTAAAACTGAATATTATGTTTCCTAAAACTGAAGTTTATATTTTCCATTGTGTTTCATTTAGTGAAAAAAAATAAACTATCAAAATATATAAATTCAACTCAAGACAACAACAAAATTCTCACGAGGAAACAAGAATTTTTGCAACAGATAAGACACCAGCCTTATCACCATCTGAAAAAACATGCCTAAGATACAAAATTTGGGTCTTAAACTAACTGGAATCAACTGATATTGTAATCATCATTAAAAAAATTATTATAACTGAGATTCAAAGAAAATGAGCCTTACTTTGCTGGGCAGCTTGATTTCACTACTAATCCTTTTGACACCAATGTCTTCATGCAGCTCCATCCCGTATACCAATCCCTACCTGAACTCACAAATTGTCCAGGTTTTCCTTTAGATTTATCTGGTCTGTCACAAACGAAGAAAGTGCGATCAGTTAATAATCACCTTCACAAACTTCCATGGGAATAGATGAGAACAATTTCCGGCTAAGAGCATAACTCACCCAATAGCAGTTCGTGAAAGCCCACTAGCTTCAGCAGCATCAATGAGTTCCTGCTTCTTCATAAAACTATTCCCATTTGCCATTTCTCTAGAAGGGGAAAGAATAAAATTGACTTTCAAGCCACAAAGTCATCAGAAATAAACAAAAAGAAAAAGAGAAACGATTTGTTGTGTACCTATAAAGGGTAATTAACAAGGCATATGCCACTGAATTCTTTTGGGGAACATAACGTTTGGGTCCTTTTGTCTTCTTTCCTACAGAAGCAAACAATTCAATGATAGAGGAACTGATGTAGAATGTAAAATATGCCCAGTTGTTTGGTTCATCACTTTACACTAATCACATTAGATCGCATTAGAAGTTATGAAACCAATAGACTAAATCCATCATTTTAACAACAATCTACATATCTAAAATCTTAAGTAGACATGCAACTAGCTGAATTCGAGATTCATGAGTTTTCTAAGTCAAGAGATAAGTAGACTCAGGGTCAGCATACAATAATGTAATCATCCATCATATCAACCGGATGCAAGGCCACTCCAAAGAATAGCATCTATGTATGTATGAATCTACTATCTATCTATCTAGACTATCTATATACTATACTAATAAAACAACCTCCACTCGATGCAGAATTGCAACACCTGATGCTAAATTAGACATGTAAATTTCCGTCCTCCATAATATTAGTTATTCTATTCCTTTTACATATGTTTTTTTTAGCCTTTGCTCTATGCTTTATAAATCTAAAATGAACCTGAAACCTTCCAATTTTCTTGACATTAATGATTCATTTATAACTGTATTTATGAGTGCAACAACATTGTAATACCAAGTGTTGTACATCAGATGGGTAAAAATCAGTTCAATTCTAATGTGGCAAAATAAATGTACACTTCCCCCAATAACATACTAACAAAAAAATTTCCAACAATTCAGTGAACAGGTTTCAGGATCCAGCATTGTTTATTCATGATAACTAAACCCTCAGTTTAGGATACAGAATCAAAAAGCATGTTAAAAATGAAAAAGTAACCAAAAAGTTTACCCTTTGATGGTGAAACCTCCAAAGGAGCAGGAGAATCAGGGAAAAACCCCTTCATAATCCTCAATATCCACTTCCCCACACCCCTACAACAAAAAATTGCTAACTCAAATCAACCAATTCCATCAAAACAAAACAGCAAACTTTGAAACACCTACTTGATCTTTGAGAGATCTTTCATGGTCTTGATGGGAGTTTTGGAACTGCAGATACTTCGATAAGCGTTCGAGAGCGTCATGTCGAGGTTCTCTGCGATTCCGTTGGGCTTCGCCATTTCCTGCCGCTTCTTCAAGAGGTAGAGAGCGATCTCCTCGTTCTCAGGACAGCGGACTGGCCGCGTGTTCTCCATTGTCGGTGGAGATCGGAAGTCTAGGGTTTCAGAGGTTTTTATTTTGGGAGGGAATTATAGGGTTAGGGTTTTGGATTGGGGAGCGAGAGAAGAGCGAGAGTCTGTACTCTAGGGTTTCATAGCGTTAACCCGCCATTGTCATTCGAATCGAGGCAAATGGCGAAGAGGCAAGAAGACAAAACGACTCTTTCCTCGTAAACGGGCCCAATAGGCCCATAAAAAAGCTGCAAAGAGTTGGCTTCTGTAGGCTTGGGCCGGTTATTGATATCCTCAAATATTTCAGTGAACTGTGCAAATACATCACGTAATATCATATCTAGGCCTGTCCATTCGGGCTGGCCCGGCCCAGAAATCCGAGTCCGGGACCGAGCCAAAATAGGCCGGACACCGAGCCGGCCCATTTTTTTCCTTAGGTTTTTTTTTAAATTGCTTAAAAAAATAGCCTTTTAGGCTATTTGAGCAGACCGAACCGGGCCGGGTCTGGGCTGGCCCGATCCAACCGTCATTTTTTTTATCGTTGGACCAGGCCGCCCGGTCCAACGGTCATTTTTTTTATCGTTTGGATCGGCGTCGGCCCGGTCCATCTTCCGCCTCTAGGGTCGGGCCACGGTCCGGGCGACTCGACTTCGGTACTCCGGCCACCATTTTATGGCCGGACCGGCCGGGTCCGCGGGTTCAGGCGGATTTCGAACTTGACCGAGGTTGAGCAAGCCTTGAGTGCTGGTCCGGTGGGACATAAACGGGTTCGAGCCTCGGCCGAATGGATTAATATCATATCATTGAGTTTTAGAAAAACTTTTCTTAGATAATATTGCCATTAACTTTTTAGATATTATATTCTAATATTACCCTAATTAATAATATATATTCAAATTATTTAAAGGTAAAATCTTTAACCAAAATTTGATATGAAAATAAACCAAACAGTGGTTAAGAAAAATCTTTTTTTAAGAGTAAAAAAAATTTGATCACAATTTAAAAATGTTATTATATTACGTTTCATCTGATTTTAGTATCAATTAAAGATATAATAAAGTACAAAAATTACAAATAACCACCTAAATCTATACTACATATAAAAGATGATTGCCTAGTCAAAACTTTTGATTTTCATTTTTACCCTTTTAAGTTTAATAATTTTCAAATATGTCATTAGTTGTAATTAATTATTCACTAATTATATATAACCTCTTATTAATTATACATTTCCTCACTTTTACAAAACCTTTGGTCACACTATTATTTTATTATTTAATTATGTTATTTAATAGAAATTTTGAAATTTATCCATAATTTATCTTCACATAATATTTAAAACTCTAGAAAATTTTAAAAATAATAAAACTCATTACATTTATGCTATATGCCTTTGGTTTTCACCTCTTATGGAGGACTACCCGTTACTTTTCATCTTATTAGCCTTTTAAAAGTATGATAATAGTATGAAAAATAATTTATATTTATTATAATTATAATAGTATTAATAGTATAATGATTTTAATAGAATTTTTAAATTAATAAATTACATTGTAATTTAATAATTATACAAGTTAGTAAATTATTTGCTAATAGTGTAATAAACTAAGTATGAAATTAAAATGTACTAATAGTATTGTAATTATGCTATGTATAATATTATTATATTTAAAAGAGAAGAACTTATTTAGTATATTATAATTATTTTAATAAATTATGGTAACAATTATCCAAACTATAATAATCAATCATACAGTTCTTTATCCACAGTTTTATCATACAATTTATTTATTTAAACAAAATTATAATTGTTCAGAATTTATATTGTTATACAAGTCATTTCATTATTTTGCAGTCAACATAAAAATTTTGAAAAATATAAAACAAAATAGGTATGCTTTAGTGCAAAGCATGTGCACTATACTAGTAATCTAAAATTACAAATAACACATAGAAAAATTTTAAAAGCTGCAAATAAGCCCTTTAAATTCCTAAACATTATAAAAATCCCTGACAAGTAGGCATATTGCAAATGAATCACTAAAAATAAAAGACTATACAGCCCTTAAAAATTTTAAAATTGCAAAAAAACACATAAAAAGCTAAAATAGCAAAAGGATTTTAAAATTTTAAAAGTATAGATAACCCTAAAAATTCATAAATTACAAACAACCTCTTAAAAATTAAAAGTTCAAACAACCCTCTTTAAATTTTGAAAAATAAAACCAGCCCCTAAAAAGTCAAAAAATTTTAAAAATGAAAATATGGAAATTACAAAAACCATATAAAAGTAAAAATGACAAATAGCACCATGAAAAATTTATACACATCTATTTATTTAGGGTTTTGTCAAAAATTATGTGGGTTAAGTAAAATATATATTTAAAATGTAAATCTTATCAGGTTTTCTACCACAATTTACTAAGTGCATTTTGGTCCTTTGAGTTCACATGAACTAATAATGTTAATTTTGATTCTGCCAAAATTTATTGCAAGGTTTAGTGAGGGTTTTAAACATATTTGGGATTTAGTTCCAAACACCAAACTTACTGGGGGTTTAGTGAAATTCACCCATATTTTAAATTAAAATTTTTGTATTTGTACCCCTCTAATTGTAGGCATTTTAAATTTGCCTCTAAATTATAATAATTGTAAATTTACCTCCAAAATTGTTTTATTTTTTAACTATACTCATCATTGTAAATTTATTATAAAAAGACCTATTCTTATAGGCACGGGCATAACACTTGTATAATTTAGCTAGAAACTTATAACTTTTAAAGTAATTATATCTCTTTTCCCTAACTAATTTTTTTCTAAGTTTAAAAATGACAAATAGCACCTTGAAAATTTTATAAACATTTGTTATTTGGGGTTTTTATCAAAAATTATTGCAATTTAAGTTAAAAAATGTAAAACTTATTTGGATTTCTGCCAAAATTAATTGGGGGTGTGTTTGGGTTATTTGAGTACACATGAGCTAATGATGTTAATTTTGAGGGTTTTCACCAAAAGTTATTAGTGGTTTAGTGAGAATTTTAAATATATTGGGGATTTATTCCCAAACACAAACTTACTGAGGATTTAGTGAAATTTACCTATATTTTAATTTTAGTTTTTTTATTTGTACCCCTCAAATTTTAGGTATTTTAAATTTTGCCTCAAAATCATGATAACTTTTTTAAATTATTTCCAAAATTGTTTTATTCCCTCAACATTACTTATCATTATAAATTATAAATATAGTAAAAACAAAAGCAGACCTACCCTTGCAACCACGGGCATAACCCTCGTATAATTTAGCTAGAAAATGATAACTTTTTTGAAGCAATTATATCTCTTTTCTCTAACCATTTTGTCATGATTTTAAATACCGGTGTGGTTTTATAGATTGTCTTTCGTGATAGATTTTTGAGATATAATATCAAAAACTCTCATGAGTATAGTGATTATCGAAACCCTCTTTAACATTCCAATTTTATTAGAAAACACTCGCAGCTTTGAGATTTTATCAGAAAATCTATTAAATTCATCGCTTTTAGCAGGGTATCCCGATAAAATCTCAATCTTAAAGAGTTTTCTAATAACCCCTAAACTTAAAGGTATTTCTGATATTTACAAAGTTATGTTGGATTATCTGTATCATCTAAAGTCTTATGTGGGATTATCTGTATCATCTAAAGTCAAGGGAGTATTCTAATATTTTAGCCTTTAAAAATTAATATTTTAGCCTTTAGAAAATTATACTTCATTCACATAGTTATTTACACTAAACATGAGATATATAATTTGCCTTGCAATATTTTACTATAAGCAACCAACTCAGTGAAAAATGGTATATTTTTATGGTTGGAAAATGATAGTTTGGAAAGAGAAAACACGGATATTTAGGCTTTTAAAATGTTCAATATGCATGTTAATTAAAAGAATCATGTAGTTAAAATTACTCAAATAAGGACTCTTAATTTACAACTAAATTCTAATTTATATGCATTCTTTTTAAACATTTTATCTTTCTAATATTATACTTTGTAGACACATTAAAAAGGTATAAATTTGTTTTAGTCACACATTAAAGTTTTATTAAGTTTTGATTATGATAGTTCTAATATGTATCATTTCAAAATATTTCTAATAGGTATGCTAATTAAAAAAATGTGAGTGAAATAAGTCAAATAGATATTGTTTAAGTTTCTCGATGTTTTGATTATGAGATTTTCAATATATATGTTACTTTAAAAGATCTAGGATCTTCACCAAATTGCAATTATTTTGACAAGCTTGAATTAGAATAACTACATCCAATTAGAATATTGTTAGCTAATAAGTACTAAGAAATAGAGATGAGTCTGATAGAAGGTGTGACTTAGGCAATTAAGCTAAAAAAGGTTTCAATTGCAAAATGTCGAATGGGATGGAGAATGATACTTAAATAAAGAGAATCGATGCTCATTAAAAAACAAAAAATATTATGAAGACATGAATATATCTCCAATTATATGAAGTACTCAAAGTTAACTATAAAACAATTTTATGTCTCAAAAACAACAAGCCACTTTACTAAAGAAAAGGATACATACTCAGTGAAATTATATCAATTAGTCATTTTATAGCTTGGTAAACATAAACAGATATAATAGAAATATATTATCTTGAAAAAGTTTGCCTGATTATAAGATGACAACACATGATTACAATGAGAATCAAATAATCTCATAAATTACATTTTTCATAAAAGAATTTTGACCTTCATGTACTATTTATTGTAAATTAATTTTACTTAATCTTGAATTGACCATGAAATTTTTACTTTGATCATGGTAATTTTAATACTTTTGATTAAGTATATAGGTATATGGATAATAAATTAATTTACTTTTTACATTGAAATAAAAGAAATATTTCACAATTAATCTAGTTATAATAAAAAATAAACAAAAAAGAACAATAATGATATTTAACCACGTGCAATACGCATACATTTAACCTAATTTATGGATAAAATGACAACACTCCTTTAAAGTATTTGTTGAACTCTCTTCTTTCCTTTTAAAATATCTTCTATTGGTTATGTGTATGAGTCTAATATGAATATTGTGTGAGCCAATAGTCAAATCGTTAACATGTTGATAATATGATAGTTTCTTGGGAAAATTGCTTCAGCCCCAAAATAACAATAAGTAAGCTTCCCCCATCCAAGACTTTTTCAACCCTCCCAAAACCCCAAAATGAAACAAAAACTCTGAGCCCCAAAACACAAAACCCAATATATTAAAACATGTGAAGACCATAATACCCTCCTCTCTCTCTCTCATAATCTCGGTAATTACAAATGGGTTTTGGGGAAAATTTTTAGTTCCCTCAAAATCCAAGAACTTTCACATTGCTTTACCCCCTCCCTCCGTAGGTCGGCTCCTTCCAACCGGTAGGCCTTAGAAGTCCTCAGCCGACTCACGGCGGCAAGATCAGCCTCATTGACCTCAAGTCCGATCATCGCCGGCCAGCCGATCATTCGCCTCCATGATTTTCCCACCGGCCCGAAATGGCCGTGGACTTGACGAGGAAGTTCGAGCGCATCCTTAGCTAATTATAAAGATCTGGAAATGATTGAATCAGAGTGCTTTTTGTTATTTTACATATTGTTTTATTTTAATGTAATGAGTTTGTTGTTAAGGTTGTGAGTTATGAGTTGGTTGTGAAAGAATGTTATGAGTTGGTTGTTAAGGTTATGAGTTTGTTGTTAACCTTATGAGTTGGTTGTTAAGGTTATGAGTTTGTTGTTAAGGTTATGAGTTTGTTGTTAACCTTATGAGTTTCTTTAGTTGCTAAGCATATGTATTAAATTCTAACGAGCCTATCCAGTTGCTAAACATATGTATTAAATGCTAACATTAACAATGAAGCGTTAACCTTAACAATGAAGCACTAACCTTAATAACGAAGCCTTACCTTAACAACGAAGCTCTATCCTTAACAACGAAACCCTAATATTAACAACAAAACATTAACCTTAACAACAAAGCCCTAACCTTAACAACAAACTCATAACCTTAACAACAAACTCATAAGGTTAACAACAAACTCATAACCTTAACAACAAACTCATAACCTTAACAACAAAGCCCTAACCTTAACAACATAGCCTTAAACAAAGCCTTAACCTTAACAACTTTAGTTTGTTGTGAATGTTACGAAGTTATGGGTTTGTTGTTAAGGTTAAGACTTTGTTGTTAAGGTTAAGACTTTGTTGTTAAGGTTAGAGCTTTGTTGTTAATGTTATGGGTTTGTTGTTAAGGTTAAGACTTTGTAGTTAAAATTACTCAAATAAGGACTCTTAATTTACAACTAAATTCTAATTTATGCATTCTTTTTAAACATTTTATCTTTCTAATATTATACTTTGTAGACACATTAAAAACGTATAAATTTGTTTTAGTCACACATTAAAGTTTTATTAAGTTTTGATTATGATAGTTCTAATATGTATCATTTCAAAATATTTCTAATAGGTATGCTAATTAAAAAAATGTGAGTGAAATAAGTCAAATAGATATTGTTTAAGTTTCTCTGATGTTTTGATTATGAGATTTTCAATATATATGTTACTTTAAAAGATCTAGGATCTTCACCAAATTGCAATTATTTTGACAAGCTTGAATTAGAATAACTACATCCAATTAGAATATTGTTAGCTAATAAGTACTAAGAAATAGAGATGAGTCCCGATAGAAGGTGTGACTTAGGCAATTAAGCTAAAAAAGGTTTCAATTGCAAGAGTAATCGAATGGGATGGAGAATGATACTTAAATAAAGAGGAATCGATGCTCATTAAAAAACAAAAAATATTATGAAGACATGAATATATCTCCAATTATATGAAGTACTCAAAGTTAACTATAAAACAATTTTATGTCTCAAAAACAACAAGCCACTTTACTAAAGAAAAGGATACATACTCAAGTGAAATTATATCAATTAGTCATTTTATAGCTTGGTAAACATAAACAGATATAATAGAAATATATTATCTTGAAAAAGTTTGCACAGATTATAAGATGACAACACATGATTACAATGAGAATCAAATAATCTCATAAATTACATTTTTCATAAAAGAATTTTGACCTTCATGTACTATTTATTGTAAATTAATTTTACTTAATGCTAATTGACCATGAAATTTTTACTTTGATCATGGTAATTTTAATACTTTTGATTAAGTATATAGGTATATGGATAATAAATTAATTTACTTTTTACATTGAAATAAAAGAAATATTTCACAATTAATCTAGTTATAATAAAAAATAAACAAAAAAAGAACAATAATGATATTTAACCACGTGCAATGCATGCATTTAACCTAATTTATGGATAAAATGACAACACTCCTTTAAAAGTATTTGTTGAACTCTCTTCTTTCCTTTTAAAAATATCTTCTATTGGTTATGTGTATGAGTCTAATATGAATATTGTGTGAGCCAATAGTCAAATCGTTAACATGTTGATAATATGATAGTTTCTTGGGAAAATTGCTTCAGCCCCAAAATAACAATAAGTAAGCTTCCCCATCCAAGACTTTTCAACCCTCCCAAAACCCCAAAATGAAACAAAAACTCGAGCCCCAAAACACAAAACCCAATATATTAAAACATGTGAAGACCATAATACCCTCCTCTCTCTCTCTCTCATAATCTCGGGTAATTACAAATGGGTTTTGGGGAAAATTTTGGTCCTCCAAAATGTGTTAACTTTCTTACCGCTATTCTCCCTCTTGTAAGGCTTTACGACCTTCCCAACTTCGCTAGGCCTTAGAAGTCTCTACCGCATCACACGCGATCAGCCTCATTGACCTCAAGTCCACGATCATCGCCACTCCACGCCATCGCCTTCCATGATTTTCCCCAACGGACGCCGAGAAATGGCTTCGTGGACTTGACGAGTTCGAAAGCATCCTTAGCTAATTATAAAGATCTGGAAATGATTGAATCGAGTGCTTTTTGTTATTTTACATATTGTTTTATTTTAATGTAATGAGTTTGTTGTTAAGGTTGTGAGTTATGAGTTGGTTGTGAAAGAATGTTATGAGTTGGTTGTGAAGGTTACGAGTTTGTTGTTAACCTTATGAGTTGGTTGTTAAGGTTATGAGTTTGTTGTTAAGGTTATGAGTTTGTTGTTAACCTTATGAGTTTCTTTAGTTGCTAAGCATATGTATTAAATTCTAACGAGCCTATCCGGTTGCTAAACATATGTATTAAATGCTAACATTAACAATGAAGCTAACCTTAACAACAAAGCCCTAACCTTAACAACAAACTCATAACCTTAACAACAAAGCCTAACCTTAACAACAAACTCATAACCTTAACAATAAACTCATAATCTTAAAACCAACTCATAACCTTAACAACAAAGCCTAACCTTAACAACAAAGCCCTAACCTTAACAACATAGCCTTAAACAAAGCCTTAACCTTAACAACATAGCCTTAAACAAAGCCTTAACCTTAACAACATAGCCTTAAACAAAGCCTTAACCTTAACAACTTTAGTTTGTTGTGAATGTTACGAAGTTATGGGTTTGTTGTTAAGGTTAAGACTTTGTTTAAGGCTTTGTTGTTAAGGTTAAGACTTTGTTGTTAAGGTTATGAGTTTGTTGTTAAGGTTAAGACTTTGTTGTTAAGGTTAAGACTTTGTTGTTAAGGTTAGGGCTTTGTTGTTAATGTTATGGGTTTGTTGTTAAGGTTATGGATTTATTGTTAAGGTTATGGATTTATTGTTAAGGTTAGGACTTCATTGTTAAGGTTAAGACTTTGTTGTTAAGGTTAGGCTTTGTTGTTAAGGTTAAGACTTTGTTGTTAAGGTTATGAGTTTGTTGTTAAGGTTATGAGTTTGTTGTTAAGGTTAGGGCTTCGTTATTAAGGTTAGTGCTTCGTTGTTAAGGTTAATGCTTCGTTATTAATGTTAGCATTAATACATATGTTTAGCAACCGGATAAGCACGTTAGAATTTAATACATATGCTTAGCAACTAAACAAACTCATAACCTTAACAACCAACTCATAACCTTAACAACAAACTCATAACCTTAACAATAAACTCATAATCTTAAAACCAACTCATAACCTTAACAATAAACTCATAATCTTAACAACCAACTCATAATCTTAACAACCAACTCATAACCTAACAACAAACTCATAAGGTTAACAATAAACTCGTGAACCTTCACAACTAACTCATAACATTCTTTCACAACCAACTCATAACTCACAACCTTAACAACAAACTCATTACATTAAAATAAAAATAATATGTAAAATAACAAAAAGCACTCGATTCAACCATTTTAGATCTTTATAATTAGCCAGGATCTTTCGACTCGTCGAAATCCGCCGCTCGTTCATCAGCAATAATGCGAGAGAAAAGCGATAATAACATCATCGCGTGATGATCGTGGACTCAAGGTCAATGAAATCTTGCCATCCCATCAGCGTCGAAAGAACGTCAAACTTCGCCGAATCGGAAAAATCGCCGCCAATGAAAAAGGAAAAAACAATGGAGATCTTGGTTTAAGAAAGGAATCATTCCCTCAGCTATATCAATGGCATGCAAAAGAAATGTAATAATGTAAAGAGAAAAGAGTAGAGTGTTTTAATATATTGGGTTTTGTGTTTTAGGGGCTTAGAGCTTGTTTCATTGGGGGTTTTGGAGAGGTTGAAAAAGTCTTAGTGGGGAAGCTACTTATTATTATTTTGGGGCTAGAAGCAATTTTCCTAGTTTCTTTTTGCATTTTCTAGGTTTTATTGCTTCGTTCCATTTCCTCCAAACCAAAAATTCACCAATTATTTTTCTCTAAAATTTTTTTGATGCTTCAGGGGCAGGTGGGAGATCGATAATACTTTAAAGAGGAGTGGATTATTATCCTGTATTTATTACATTATTATATTATGGATTGTAATTTGTAGAATCTATGCCATAAAACATAATTCACAATCATGAAGAATCAGCATACTTTAATTTTTTTAGATTTTACATATCTATATCATTGAAATTTGGACGATGAGTAATTCAATTTGTGAAATATTCTATTTTTGGGCACATCTTGATTTTGATTTTGATTTTTAAGTTAAACTTACTTTACATTGTCTGTGGATTGTATAGGATAGGATTCTTGGTATTTCGTATAGGAAAAGCTCTTTCTGCTCTATAATTATACTAGAGTTTCAAGAAAAATAAAACACTAGTGTACAAATTTTTTGCCCATAATTTTATAATTAACTGCTATTTCAAAGAAATTCAACATCTTAATACAAAAACAAAGCACGTTACAGTTTATGGGCCAGGCCAATCATACAACAATATTTGATGGACCTTAAGAGAGGGCCACAGTTTCACTAAATTGTTACAATGAAGCAGCCACAGCTTATAGGCCAGGCCAACCCGCAATCCAATAAAAGGGTGATGGGCCTTAAGATAGGCCAGCATCAAACTTCATCAAAATAGGTAGATACATACATATTATATTTATATTTAATGTTCAAGGGCATTTGGGGCCTCCCCTCTTGGTCTTCCAGTTGTTGTAGCAAGGGCAGAACTGCTTGTTCCCGTACGTCCCCGGCGGCACGCACAGGCAAGTCGCACAACATTTCTGGCAGAAGAACATGCACGGCTTCCTGTATTGCGTAGCTGAGCACCGCTGCGTGCATCGCCGGGGCATTCTACACTCGAAGCAGGAATTGACTGTTAGGTGAATGTGTCTAATTATTTATAGTCAGAAAAACAGCGTATCTCTTGCTTAGCTGCATGTCGTTCGACTACATTAATTAGTTAGATAAATAATTTGATGTTTAGACACCATGAAATACTTTATCAAATAGTTGAAAATAACATAATTAGTGTTTATTTATTTTTATGTAGTATTTACAATGAAAAGTTAGTCAAAGTATGATCACTATGATAAAAATACGTATGTGATGTTTTGGCGCATACTTAAAAACCACATATAGTCAGTTAAGTAGTACCAAGTCGTTTGTTAAAAGAGCAAACAACTACGAATCTTATCCAACTATCTTTTACATACTTGTAATTTTCTGCAAACTAAGTGGTCCCTGATTTCTTTACGTAGTTGCTAAATTAGCATTTCTAAGCCCGCTTAAGACAAAAATAACAACATTTTATTTTATTACAAAAGAAATCGGACCTTAGTTTTAGCCTACTCTGCACGACATATGACATGAAAACTTAGGCTCAAAATTAATGATAAGGAGTAATTTTTATTAGGAGTAAGACTCTTAAAACTTTTACCTTGTGGTTGGAGGCTTCCTGAGTGACTCCATACTGCAATAATCCAATTTCAATGAGAAATTAGCTGCCAGATATGAAACAATTTAAGATGATTATTTATTAGAGATTTTTTCAGTAGATTCACACCATTGGAAAGTTGGGTTGAGCAGTGGGTCTTGGTATTTCGTATAGGAAAAGCTCTTTCTGCTCTATAATTATACTAGAGTTTCAAGAAAAATAAAACACTAGTGTACAAATTTTTGCCCATAATTTTATAATTAACTGCTATTTCAAAGAAATTCAACATCTTAATACAAAACAAAGCACGTTACAGTTTATGGGCCAGGCCAATCATACAACAATATTTGATGGACCTTAAGAGGGCCACAGTTTCACTAAATCGTTACAATGAAGCAGCCACAGCTTATAGGCCAGGCCAACCCGTAATCCAATAAAAGGGTGATGGGCCTTAAGATAGGCCAGCATCCAACTTCATCAAAATAGGTAGATACATACATATTATATTTATATATTTTACTGTTCAAGGGCATTTGGGGCCTCCCCTCTTGGTCTTCCAGTTGTTGTAGCAAGGGCAGAACTGCTTGTTCCCGTACGTCCCCGGCGGCACGCACAGGCAAGTCGCACAACATTTCTGGCAGAAGAACATGCACGGCTTCCTGTATTGCGTAGCTGAGCACCGCTGCGTGCATCGCCCGGGGCATTCTACACTCAGAAAGCAGGAATTGACTGTTAGGTGAATGTGTCTGATTATTTATAGTCAGAAAAACAGCGTATCTCTTGCTTAGCTGCATGTCGTTCCGACTACATTAATTAGTTAGATAAATAATTTGATGTTTAGACACCATGAAATACTTTATCAAATAGTTGAAAATAACATAATTAGTGTTTATTTATTTTTATGTAGTATTTACAATGAAAAGTTAGTCAAAGTATGATCACTATGATAAAAATACGCATGTGATGTTTTGGCGCATACTTAAAAACCACATATAGTCAGTTAGTAGTACCAAGTCGTTTGTTAAAAGAGCAAACAACTACGAATCTTATCCAACTATCTTTTACATACTTGTAATTTTCTGCAAACTAAATGGTCCCTGATTTCTTGACATAGTTGCTAAATTAGCATTTCTAAGCCCGCTTAAGACAAAAATAACAACATTTTATTTTATTACAAAAGAAATCGGACCTTAGTTTTAGCCTACTCTGCACGACATATGACATGAAAACTTAGGCTCAAAATTAATGATAAGGAGTAATTTTTATTAGGAGTAAGACTCTTAAAACTTTTACCTTGTGGTTGGAGGCTTCCTGAGTGACTCCATACTGCAATAATCCAATTTCAATGAGAAATTAGCTGCCAGATATGAAACAATTTAAGATGATTATTTATTAGAGATTTTTTCAGTAGATTCACACCATTGGAAAGTTGGGTTGAGCAGTGGGTGTTGGTGTCTCCACCGGTTGAGGAGTTGGTCCATGAGAATGCTTAGCCTGCAAAATCACCAAAATGCCCACTAAATCAGTTTTGCCAACATTGAGAAAACTAAGTGTCTTTACAAATTAAACTAAAAATAATAATTTAAAAGAATAAAGAAAACAACTTTTGGTATTAATGAAATATGGCTCTATGGAGAGCCTAAAAACACGAGTACATTAAAAAAGCATACCAAAAACTAATTAATGGGTTAAAAGAAATCATTTAAAGATCTAGGAGGTGAATATGATTTTCCCAAAACCAAATACTGGTATAAATACTTGTAGACTCTTTTTAAGGGGAAAGTTAGTTCATAAAGCTAAAGAGCTACAATCATTTATCATATGAATAGCATGAACATTATATAGCTAGTAGTGAAAATTTTGTGTGTGTGAGAGAGAGAGAGAGAGAGAGAGAGAGAGAGAGAGAGAGGAGGCAGATATGGCCTTCACATGTTTTAATATATCGGCCATGAAAATTGTTTTTTTCATTTCTGGGGTTTTATGTAAAAGTCTGCAGTGAAGCTTTACTTATTATTATTTTGGCTTGTAGCAATTTTCCTACTTTTTGCATTTTCTAGGTTTTATTGCTTCGTTCCATTTCCCTCCAAACCAAAAATTCACCAATTATTTTTCTCTAAATTTTTTGATGCTTCAGGGGCAGGTGGGAGATCGATAATACTTTAAAGAGGAGTGGATTATTATCCTGTATTTATTACATTATTATATTATGGATTGTAATTTGTAGAATCTATGCCATAAAACATAATCCACAATCATGAAGAATCAGCATACTTTAATTTTTTTAGATTTTACATATCTATATCATTGAAATTTGGACGATGAGTAATTCAATTTGTGAAATGTTCTATTTTGGGCACATCTTGATTTTGATTTTGATTTTTAAGTTAAACTTACTTTACATTGTCTGTGGATTGTATAGGATAGGATTCTTGGTATTTCGTATAGGAAAAGCTCTTTCTGCTCTATAATTATACTAGAGTTTCAAGAAAAATAAAACACTAGTGTACAAATTTTTGCCCATAATTTTATAATTAACTGCTATTTCAAAGAAATTCAACATCTTAATACAAAACAAAGCACGTTACAGTTTATGGGCCAGGCCAATCATACAACAATATTTGATGGACCTTAAGAGGGCCACAGTTTCACTAAATTGTTACAATGAAGCAGCCACAGCTTATAGGCCAGGCCAACCCGCAATCCAATAAAAGGGTGATGGGCCTTAAGATAGGCCAGCATCAAACTTCATCAAAATAGGTAGATACATACATATTATATTTATATTTAATGTTCAAGGGCATTTGGGGCCTCCCCTCTTGGTCTTCCAGTTGTTGTAGCAAGGGCAGAACTGCTTGTTCCCGTACGTCCCCGGCGGCACGCACAGGCAAGTCGCACAACATTTCTGGCAGAAGAACATGCACGGCTTCCTGTATTGCGTAGCCGAGCACCGCTGCGTGCATCGCCCGGGGCATTCTACACTCAGAAAGCAGGAATTGACTGTTAGGTGAATGTGTCTAATTATTTATAGTCAGAAAAACAGCGTATCTCTTGCTTAGCTGCATGTCGTTCCGACTACATTAATTAGTTAGATAAATAATTTGATGTTTAGACACCATGAAATACTTTATCAAATAGTTGAAAATAACATAATTAGTGTTTATTTATTTTTATGTAGTATTTACAATGAAAAGTTAGTCAAAGTATGATCACTATGATAAAAATACGTATGTGATGTTTTGGCGCATACTTAAAAAAACCACATATAGTCAGTTAAGTAGTACCAAGTCGTTTGTTAAAAAGAGCAAACAACTACGAATCTTATCCAACTATCTTTTACATACTTGTAATTTTCTGCAAACTAAGTGGTCCCTGATTTCTTTACGTAGTTGCTAAATTAGCATTTCTAAGCCCGCTTAAGACAAAAATAACAACATTTTATTTTATTACAAAAAGAAATCGGACCTTAGTTTTAGCCTACTCTGCACGACATATGACATGAAAACTTAGGCTCAAAATTAATGATAAGGAGTAATTTTTTATTAGGAGTAAGACTCTTAAAACTTTTACCTTGTGGTTGGAGGCTTCCCTGAGTGACTCCATACTGCAATAATCCAATTTCAATGAGAAATTAGCTGCCAGATATGAAACAATTTAAGATGATTATTTATTAGAGATTTTTTTCAGTAGATTCACACCATTGGAAAGTTGGGTTGAGCAGTGGGTGTTGGTGTCTCCACCGGTTGAGGAGTTGGTCCATGAGAATGCTTAGCCTGCAAAATCACCAAAATGCCCACTAAATCAGTTTTGCCAACATTGAGAAAACTAAGTGTCTTTACAAATTAAACTAAAAAATAATAATTTAAAAGAATAAAGAAAACAACTTTTGGTATTAATGAAATATGGCTCTATGGAGAGCCTAAAAACACGAGTACATTAAAAAAGCATACCAAAAACTAATTAATGGGTTAAAAGAAATCATTTAAAGATCTAGGAGGTGAATATGATTTTCCCAAAACCAAATACTGGTATAAATACTTGTAGACTCTTTTTAAGGGGAAAGTTAGTTCATAAAGCTAAAGAGCTACAATCATTTATCATATGAATAGCATGAACATTATATAGCTAGTAGTGAAAATTTTGTGTGTGTGAGAGAGAGAGAGAGAGAGAGAGAGAGAGAGAGAGAGAGGAGGCAGATATGGCCTTCACATGTTTTAATATATCGGCCATGAAAATTGTTTTTTTCATTTCTGGGGTTTTATGTAAAAGTCTGCAGTGAAGCTTTACTTATTATTATTTTGGCTTGTAGCAATTTTCCTACTTTTTGCATTTTCTAGGTTTTATTGCTTCGTTCCATTTCCCTCCAAACCAAAAATTCACCAATTATTTTTCTCTAAATTTTTTGATGCTTCAGGGGCAGGTGGGAGATCGATAATACTTTAAAGAGGAGTGGATTATTATCCTGTATTTATTACATTATTATATTATGGATTGTAATTTGTAGAATCTATGCCATAAAACATAATCCACAATCATGAAGAATCAGCATACTTTAATTTTTTTAGATTTTACATATCTATATCATTGAAATTTGGACGATGAGTAATTCAATTTGTGAAATGTTCTATTTTGGGCACATCTTGATTTTGATTTTGATTTTTAAGTTAAACTTACTTTACATTGTCTGTGGATTGTATAGGATAGGATTCTTGGTATTTCGTATAGGAAAAGCTCTTTCTGCTCTATAATTATACTAGAGTTTCAAGAAAAATAAAACACTAGTGTACAAATTTTTGCCCATAATTTTATAATTAACTGCTATTTCAAAGAAATTCAACATCTTAATACAAAACAAAGCACGTTACAGTTTATGGGCCAGGCCAATCATACAACAATATTTGATGGACCTTAAGAGAGGGCCACAGTTTCACTAAATTGTTACAATGAAGCAGCCACAGCTTATAGGCCAGGCCAACCCGCAATCCAATAAAGGGTGATGGGCCTTAAGATAGGCCAGCATCAAACTTCATCAAAATAGGTAGATACATACATATTATATTTATATTTAATGTTCAAGGGCATTTGGGGCCTCCCTCTTGGTCTTCCAGTTGTTGTAGCAAGGGCAGAACTGCTTGTTCCCGTACGTCCCCGGCGGCACGCACAGGCAAGTCGCACAACATTTCTGGCAGAAGAACATGCACGGCTTCCTGTATTGCGTAGCCGAGCACCGGCGTGCATCGCCGGGGCATTCTACACCAAAGCGGTGAATTGACTGTTAGGTGAATGTGTCTAATTATTTATAGTAAAACAACAGATCTCTTTTAGTGCATGTCGTTCGACTACATTAATTAGTTAGATAAATAATTTGATGTTTAGACACCATGAAATACTTTATCAAATAGTTGAAAATAACATAATTAGTGTTTATTTATTTTTATGTAGTATTTACAATGAAAAGTTAGTCAAAGTATGATCACTATGATAAAAATACGTATGTGATGTTTTGGCGCATACTTAAAAACCACATATAGTCAGTTAAGTAGTACCAAGTCGTTTGTTAAAAGAGCAAACAACTACGAATCTTATCCAACTATCTTTTACATACTTGTAATTTTCTGCAAACTAAGTGGTCCCTGATTTCTTTACGTAGTTGCTAAATTAGCATTTCTAAGCCCGCTTAAGACAAAAATAACAACATTTTATTTTATTACAAAAGAAATCGGACCTTAGTTTTAGCCTACTCTGCACGACATATGACATGAAAACTTAGGCTCAAAATTAATGATAAGGAGTAATTTTTATTAGGAGTAAGACTCTTAAAACTTTTACCTTGTGGTTGGAGGCTTCCTGAGTGACTCCATACTGCAATAATCCAATTTCAATGAGAAATTAGCTGCCAGATATGAAACAATTTAAGATGATTATTTATTAGAGATTTTTTCAGTAGATTCACACCATTGGAAAGTTGGGTTGAGCAGTGGGTGTTGGTGTCTCCACCGGTTGAGGAGTTGGTCCATGAGAATGCTTAGCCTGCAAAATCACCAAAATGCCCACTAAATCAGTTTTGCCAACATTGAGAAAACTAAGTGTCTTTACAAATTAAACTAAAAATAATAATTTAAAAGAATAAAGAAAACAACTTTTGGTATCAATGAAATATGGCTCTATGGAGAGCCTAAAAACACGAGTACATTAAAAAAAAGCATACCAAAAACTAATTAATGGGTTAAAAGAAATCATTTAAAGATCTAGGAGGTGAATATGATTTTCCCAAAACCAAATACTGGTATAAATACTTGTAGACTCTTTTTAAGGGGAAAGTTAGTTCATAAAGCTAAAGAGCTACAATCATTTATCATATGAATAGCATGAACATTATATAGCTAGTAGTGAAAATTTTGTGTGTGTGAGAGAGAAAAGAACCTGGCTTTCTTGGGATATGATTAGCACAAAGAGAAGGGAAAAGAGCATAATGCCACATTTGCTTGCCATTACTAAGTTTGTTAAAGTAGTTAAACAACTATAGAATCAAGAGTGTTTCTTGCTTTGAGTGAGGCAAAAGGGGAGGGGCTGCTGGGGTTTTATAGTGTTGTTGTGGGCACAGCTACATGTGCACAATGGGACATTTCACATCACCAAGAAAATAGAAGAATACAGGTACTGAAGTTTATTAATTAATTTTCAAGATAATGTGCAATTGTGTTCTTTCTTTCTTTTTTTTCTTTTTTTTTTGTGGTTTTTTCGGTTTGCTTGCCAATGACTATTGCGAAGCTTTGATGTGATAAACATAAAGGCCAATTGATTCATGGGAAATGTCAGTTGGTGTCTATTCTTATCTTATGTTTTTGTTCATTTCTGTTTTTTTTTAAAACTTCATTAGCAAGATCATTTTTCAAATTACACTCATTCACAAGTAGTTCATACTCTTCATGAATTACACTTACTTTATTTTTAGCTCAAGACAAATTATAATTCACTAAACAATAACGATTGAAGAATTATTGAGATCTCATTTAATTAAGAGGATCCAAATTCAGGATGTTAGTTGCGTTAAGACTGCATCAACAATAGAAGACATATAAAAGACAGAAGCAAAATAGAATATGATCAAAGCTACTTCAATAAATTATTCTCATAGGAGCTACTTCAATAAATTAAACTACCTTTTACAATATTATTACTGTCGACCCGTCCATTATATTAAAACTTCGAAGTTGTAATTAGGATTTAATGTTATAGTTTTATATTCTAACATGTTCCTACAAGTTGAGTGCATTTTCACAGATGAAAGACTCGCGGAGCGATATCCATTTATTTTATTAAATTCGTTTTAGAATTTGTGCTGGAATGGGTTAAATCTAGGTTGCTTTGCTATCATGTCAAAGATCTCTACACTACATTCTAACTTTAATCTTATGAAGAGTTGAGGATTATGAATTTATATACATGCGAGTTGAAAGCACTTTTATGTGCTAAATTCTGGACATACAAAGCGATATTATTTCCCTAAAAAATTTCTCATCCAATAAAATATGAACCTGGATTGCTCCGATATCATGTCAAGATTCCTTCAACTAGAATGAAACTTTAAGGTAGCATTTGGATACCATGGTGTTTTTGCCAAAACTAAAATATCATATGTTTGGAAACCATGGTGTTTTTGTTAGCTATAATATCAAAACAAAAACACAACACTTATTTCATAACATAAAAGGTGTTTCAAGTTTTGTGTTTGTGTTTTGAGTTTCAAAGGTGTTAATATAGTGTATTAATAATATATATTTTAAAAAAATCTTTCTGCTCTATAATTATACTAGAGTTTCAAGAAAAATAAAACACTAGTGTACAAATTTTTGCCCATAATTTTATAATTAACTGCTATTTCAAAGAAATTCAACATCTTAATACAAAACAAAGCACGTTACAGTTTATGGGCCAGGCCAATCATACAACAATATTTGATGGACCTTAAGAGAGGGCCACAGTTTCACTAAATTGTTACAATGAAGCAGCCACAGCTTATAGGCCAGGCCAACCCGCAATCCAATAAAGGGTGATGGGCCTTAAGATAGGCCAGCATCAAACTTCATCAAAATAGGTAGATACATACATATTATATTTATATTTAATGTTCAAGGGCATTTGGGGCCTCCCTCTTGGTCTTCCAGTTGTTGTAGCAAGGGCAGAACTGCTTGTTCCCGTACGTCCCCGGCGGCACGCACAGGCAAGTCGCACAACATTTCTGGCAGAAGAACATGCACGGCTTCCTGTATTGCGTAGCCGAGCACCGCTGCGTGCATCGCCGGGCATTCTACACTCGAAGCAGGAATTGACTGTTAGGTGAATGTGTCTAATTATTTATAGTCGAAAACAGCGTATCTCTTGCTTAGCTGCATGTCGTTCGACTACATTAATTAGTTAGATAAATAATTTGATGTTTAGACACCATGAAATACTTTATCAAATAGTTGAAAATAACATAATTAGTGTTTATTTATTTTTATGTAGTATTTACAATGAAAAGTTAGTCAAAGTATGATCACTATGATAAAAATACGTATGTGATGTTTTGGCGCATACTTAAAAACCACATATAGTCAGTTAAGTAGTACCAAGTCGTTTGTTAAAAGAGCAAACAACTACGAATCTTATCCAACTATCTTTTACATACTTGTAATTTTCTGCAAACTAAGTGGTCCCTGATTTCTTTACGTAGTTGCTAAATTAGCATTTCTAAGCCCGCTTAAGACAAAAATAACAACATTTTATTTTATTACAAAAGAAATCGGACCTTAGTTTTAGCCTACTCTGCACGACATATGACATGAAAACTTAGGCTCAAAATTAATGATAAGGAGTAATTTTTATTAGGAGTAAGACTCTTAAAACTTTTACCTTGTGGTTGGAGGCTTCCTGAGTGACTCCATACTGCAATAATCCAATTTCAATGAGAAATTAGCTGCCAGATATGAAACAATTTAAGATGATTATTTATTAGAGATTTTTTCAGTAGATTCACACCATTGGAAAGTTGGGTTGAGCAGTGGGTGTTGGTGTCTCCACCGGTTGAGGAGTTGGTCCATGAGAATGCTTAGCCTGCAAAATCACCAAAATGCCCACTAAATCAGTTTTGCCAACATTGAGAAAACTAAGTGTCTTTACAAATTAAACTAAAAATAATAATTTAAAAGAATAAAGAAAACAACTTTTGGTATCAATGAAATATGGCTCTATGGAGAGCCTAAAAACACGAGTACATTAAAAAAAAGCATACCAAAAACTAATTAATGGGTTAAAAAGAAATCATTTAAAGATCTAGGAGGTGAATATGATTTTCCCAAAACCAAATACTGGTATAAATACTTGTAGACTCTTTTTAAGGGGAAAGTTAGTTCATAAAGCTAAAGAGCTACAATCATTTATCATATGAATAGCATGAACATTATATAGCTAGTAGTGAAAATTTTGTGTGTGTGAGAGAGAAAAGAACCTGGCTTTCTTGGGATATGATTAGCACAAAGAGAAGGGAAAAGAGCATAATGCCACATTTGCTTGCCATTACTAAGTTTGTTAAAGTAGTTAAACAACTATAGAATCAAGAGTGTTTCTTGCTTTGAGTGAGGCAAAAGGGGGAGGGGGCTGCTGGGGTTTTATAGTGTTGTTGTGGGCACAGCTACATGTGCACAATGGGACATTTCACATCACCAAGAAAATAGAAGAATACAGGTACTGAAGTTTATTAATTAATTTTCAAGATAATGTGCAATTGTGTTCTTTCTTTCTTTTTTTTCTTTTTTTTTTTTGTGGTTTTTTTGGTTTGCTTGCCAATGGCTATTGCGAAGCTTTGATGTGATAAACATAAAGGCCAATTGATTCATGGGAAATGTCAGTTGGTGTCTATTCTTATCTTATGTTTTTGTTCATTTCTGTTTTTTTTTTTTAAACTTCATTAGCAAGATCATTTTTCAAATTACACTCATTCACAAGTAGTTCATACTCTTCATGAATTACACTTACTTTATTTTAGCTCAAGACAAATTATAATTCACTAAACAATAACGATTGAAGAATTATTGAGATCTCATTTAATTAAGAGGATCCAAATTCAGGATGTTAGTTGCGTTAAGACTGCATCAACAATAGAAGACATATAAAAGACAGAAGCAAAATAGAATATGATCAAAGCTACTTCAATAAATTATTCTCATAGGAGCTACTTCAATAAATTAAACTACCTTTACAATATTATTACTGTCGACCGTCCATTATATTAAAACTTGAAGTTGTAATTAGGATTTAATGTTATAGTTTTATATTCTAACATGTTCCTACAAGTTGAGTGCATTTTCACAGATGAAAGACTCGGAGCGATATCCATTTATTTTATTAAATTCGTTTTAGAATTTGTCTTTGGAATGGGTTAAATCTAGGTTGCTTTGCTATCATGTCAAAGATCTCTACACTACATTCTAACTTTAATCTTATGAAGAGTTGAGGATTATGAATTTATATACATGCGAGTTGAAAGCACTTTTATGTGCTAAATTCGGACATACAAAGCGATATTATTTCCTAAAAATTTCTCATCCAATAAAATATGAACCCTGGATTGCTCAGATATCATGTCAAGATTCCTTCAACTAGAATGAAACTTTAAGGTAGCATTTGGATACCATGGTGTTTTTGCCAAAACTAAAATATCATATGTTTGGAAACCATGGTGTTTTGTTAGCTATAATATCAAAACAAAAACACAACACTTATTTCATAACATAAAAGGTGTTTCAAGTTTTGTGTTTGTGTTTTGAGTTTCAAAGGTGTTAATATAGTGTATTAATAATATATATTTTAAAAAAATATTTCTTACAAACTATAATATAATCTAATATAATATTAAATTATACTATTTAATAAATTACAATCTAATATTAAATTATAATATTTAATATATTACATTATAACATTAGTTTCCAAATATATCAATACTATGTTTAATACCATTAATTAAGAATACCTATAATATTATAATTAATATAATATAATAATCATATTTTAAATACTATTATATATATTATATTAATAGTAAATAATAATAATTTAAATATATTAATAAAATATATTAATAACATAAAAATATTATATTTGTTATATGACATAATATTAATTATATTATATTATTTAAATATATTACATTATAATATTAGTTTCCTAATATATCAATACTATGTTTAATACCATTAATTAATTATATATATCCTATTATAATTAATATAATTTAATAATTATAGTTTAAATACTATTATATATATTAAATTAATATTAAATAATAATAAAATAAAATATATTGATAAAACAAAGATAGCAATTTATTATTAATAAATAATCATATAGTAATGATATAATATTGAATTATATAATAAAATTATTATATTATATTATATTATTTAATAAAATATATCATTAATTTTGAATAACATATTATATAACATATTAAAAAATTTAACATGTTATGTAATAATAATATTTTAATAATAAAATAATAACCTCTCTTAGAATAAAAGATTGAATATTAATATATTCATAATATATTATATAGTAAGTAATAATATATTACATTATAAAATAATGACAAAATAATTACATATTAAAATTAAATATTATTAATGATAAATTACATATACTATAACAAATATTAATATAATAATAATAATACATAATATAATAATATTATATTATAAAAAGAAAATGTTAATACATTATTATTAATGAAATTTAATATATTAATAATGATAATATATTTATACAAAAATACTTATATATATATATATATTAATATTTGAAAATAATATTTAAGTATTATATTATAACATATATCATAAATATGTACTGCATATAACATTATAATCTATTAGTTATATATAATATTTAATATATTAATTATATATATAATATTATAATATATTAATTAAAATAGATTATATTATAATTAATATTTAATATATTAATAATATGTTTAGTATTAATGTTATCAGAGGTCAAAATATTGTTGACATAAAACACTTACCATGGTATTTTGAAAACACTTTTGGAGAAAAACACCATGGTGTTTTGAAAACACCATATAAAAATCATCATGATATCCAAACATATCTTAAATTTGTGATGAGAGTTTTATGGTTATAATTTTATATTCTATAATTTCAATATTAAAATTTACATAATTAATATAATCACATCAAGAATACTAATGTCTAGTTAAAGATAGCGAAGGACAACATTTTTCATGTACATTCCAAAACCCACACTGATGTCACCCATGTGCATGGTGGATAGTGGGGGATCCCCTCACATGTGAACTCTCACATGCATCCAAATACTCTCCTCTCTTGTGGACACGCGCACACCTCTCATAGACACCACATGAGCCTAACTACCAAAGGCCATGCAAACTTAATGATATATTTATTAATTCTCTAACATTGGCTCGTGAAGACATTTTGGAGCTTTTCTCCAACTGAAAGTCTACAACTTCCTTTTAAAATTGTAGTGAACCAAGGTGCATTGGAAAATTTATATACCGGGTCCTCTATAGAAAGTTGATGGTAATTCTATAGAAGGTATCTATATGGAAGATGATATGTTTAGGTGCGTAGAAATGGTGTCTTAACCCTCGCCACTTTTGGGAGAGAAGCTTATGCGTCTGATTGGTGATCGCAATGGGTAGAGATCCTCTACATTCTTAATTGTATAGATTCTCTATAGCTTATCAATCAATACTCTTCACTCAGTGGACCGCATAAATGGTATTAATTATCTAAATAATATAAAAATATTTTTAATTGTGGGACCAACTGAGATAAGCTTATAGTAATAGTGCACCTAACTAATTGTAGGCATTCTCTACAATTAAGATTGTAGAGAATTTGAACCCAATGAATATTCGGAGATTATGTCGTAATTAACTTGTGGTAAGGCAACGACCACTCTCTGTAGTGGATTCAGGATTTTTGTCCCCTCAGCAGTGTTCCCATACAACTTAGTAGCGTCCTACCTTGATATGATATTCCAAATAGTAAACATAAGTAAAAAAAATAATGGTGTTCTATGACATCACTAGAAATTATGTAGCTCTACCGCTGTACTATCTATGCAAACTTTGAACAATCATCGTCCTTCTATAGCAGTTCCTCATTTCTCCTTACGCGTCATATTGTTCGCTCAATACGCCTTAACCCCAGGCATGCAAATGCAACCTCGTTTTAGGTGCCCTTGACACCTTGAAATAGTTAATGATTTTATGGTCATTGCATGTTTTTAGGCGGTTTACACTCTACCCGTATTTTTTCCTATAGATGGCTCCCCATAGCATTTCCTTTTTTCAGAGCGTCTATACGGGTTGGTGGTTGTGGCAGTTTACGAGACGTGCCATTAATGCAGCGGATTAGATGTCGCGTACGTACTCTTTGGGCTGTAGGCTGCGTTGTTTGTTGCGGCTCGTGACTTTGTTTGGGACTTGGACCCGGTTCAGTTCATTCTCCTCGTGATTAGTTGGATTCACATATCTGTGTGCTGGGAGACTATGGATTCCCATATGTTCTGTTGGTTGCATAACTGTAACGTCGGGCCTCTCACAATTCATTTTCAACAGATCTCTGAAATTTTGCATTTTTAAAAAAATTTCAGTACTAAGAAAAACCTTGGTCAGAGCGAGCTACAACCAGACGACTAGCTCAAAGTCAAGCCCAACCATATCTTAGGTGGCATCGACATAGGACACCTTCACCCAAAATTGGACCTCTACTTGACCAAGCAAGCCCCGGCGCTGCAGGTGCTACAATTTCCTACTTTTTGAGATGACATGATGTTTAGGAACGAAGGCTCTCCTTAATCTATATCTTTAGGAATTAGTTAGATTGTCGGTCACTCTATTTATTCATCACTTTATTGGATGTTCATACTTATATTTTTATTGCTTGGATAGCTGATCATGTAATTCATTACTAATTGGATAGTTAATCGCCTATATATAATACTTTTCGTCAATTGACATAATGGATTTTGGTGACGTAACATATATACAAAAGTCTTGATTATTTCACATAACAGATTCATTTTTAGGTGTAATATCTTGATCGCTTATGGAAATAAAAATTTGTTACATGCCGGGCAAGTTGCATTGGGTAATCGTAGTGTGTTTGTTAGTTTATTCTTGAAAACATTAATTTGTGACGTATTAAGTAAGTTGCATTGCTTAAAAATGAATGAAAATATGCAACTTAAATTGACAAAAGGCGTTAGAAGTCACTAGCAATCCAATTAGTATTTAATTACATAACCCGCTATCAAAACAATTAAAATATAGGTAAAAATGCCCAATTAGAAGATAAGTACAGCGAGTGATAATCCAATTAACCAATACCTTTAGCAGCACTCATCACCCTCAACTCTTTTAGAGCCATTTAGCACCCCTTCAACTCTTAGGAAATGAGAGTTAGTTTGCACTATATCCTTGTCAAAATGAAAATTTAGGAGTGGTAAGCGCTACTAAAACAGTTTAGGGGCGAGAAATAGTATTGAATGTATAGATGAGGGTTATTTGCAATTTACTCTAAACACAAAAATCTATAGTATTATTAATTTGATTGAAAAACTCATTTCTGTCGAGAGATGAGGGTTAAAGCAACTGCCATCGAGGCAGCCACGTGGCAACTTTTTAGCTGCTTAGTATCCCGCCTAAATAGTATTTCGCACAAACAAAAACCCATGGAGAAGACAACCGAAAAAAAAAAAACCCATGGAGAAAAGCAAAAAATAAAAATAAAAATGTTTCGCATTAATTTGATTGAAAAACTCATTTCTGTTGAGAGAGATCTGTTCAAGATATATTCCTCTATGAGTTTATAACCCTTTTAAGATTCCATCAGAACAAAACTAAAAAATCTTTTTCTTTCACACACTAAAATTTGAGATTAGTTCAAGATAAGAGTTGGTATCCTTCTTTCCCTTATGAGTTGATTTTTTAAATAAGCTTTATTAGTTGATATTAGCAAGCTTTATTAGTTGATATTAGCCACCCTTACCTTATATAAGAACGGTCAAAATTTCAACAATTTAAACTTTAAAGATATCCGTTCGAAGGTGATATCTATAATTGATGGCTACTAATGTCTAGCAAGCATGTAATAGTTAAATAATAAATCATGCCTAAAAACGTCGGTACCTTTATCTTACACTAGTATGAAAAACGTGCATTGCACGTGATGCATATTAAGAAATCATAAGAGATGAAGCATTTGAAGACCATTTAATATTTTGAATACCAATCTTATGTCTATTTATTAAATACATACTTCACATGGAGCATATATTAACTTCACATAGAAATAAACAAATCACATTAAAAACAAAAATTTACACCTAGGCTCAAAAACATGGAAAGCTTCGGCACAAAAACACTGTCATACTTCAGCTTCAAATAAACATCTCCACATTCCAAGATCACAAACGCAATCAGAAACAAAGAAAGTAGCGCATTAAAAACACCATTTTACAACTGTTGATGTATATAATCACAGTCACTAATCTCGGGTGAGTTTAGCTTGAGGTTGAAGATGACAGGGATCCGCTCTCTCTCCCGAATACCTAGCTCTGAGTTGGGCTGTTCTTCCCCCCTGCACAGGTAGAAGCTCGTGAGAGGACGGGGCTTGGCTCCCCCGTTGTACCTCCGACGATCAAGTCAGTGTTTTGAGCTTGAGTGGAGAGGAAAATGAACAGTAAGAGTTTTTTATTGAAGAGTGCAGGGGGAGAGAAAAAATGGCGTACCTCCCTTTTGAGAATAGCTTCTTTCTTTTTAGGAATGAGTGAGGGGCAAGCTGGTCACTTCCCCATTAGTTTTACACATGTCAGCTTATATGTGGAAAGAGTCACTATTGATTTGATGTGAGGTATGGGGAATGGCTACAAAAGCCATGTGGCCAGCACAGCGCCATTAATTATGATGTTGACTTGTTGTTGGCGCGGGGCTCAAGGCCAACAATTACAGAGGAAGATCGTAGCACCGAGATCAGAGCGTGCAAATTTACCGTAATGTGGGACGACGGGATGATGCTTCCGAAAGCATCAGTAGCACCGCATAAGATGCCTCTACCAGGGCACCGTGAAGCAGACCACGGGCGCTTTCGCGGCCGCCGAAGCACGTAGCACCCGCACCGTAGGGCCGCCCCGAGCACTGTGAAGAAATGACCATCGTGAAGGTGACGACGGGACGCCTCGCCGAGCACCGAAGCACCTCTAAGATCAGAGCGACCATCCGAGGGCATCAGAAAGGTGACGACCGGACGACTTTCGCCTCGGTAGAATCTTGTAGCACCCCCGCGACCGTAGCGGTCGTCCGAAAGTTATCAGAGCGTAACAACCAAGAAGAAGGCCGAACATCGCAGTTGGCTGACGGGGACTGCGTTTTCGGATTGGCGTTACTGTAGCAATCGGTCATCGTATACCGAGAGGTCAAGACCGTATGCATTGAACGCCGTAGTAGCCGAACACTTGTGAGAGCAGAGAGATCCCCTTCGGCCCTGAGTTCACTTACTTTGGCATGAGATTGGGTTCGTGTCGATTTTCATACAGGGATTAACAAAAAATCTTTTTGGGATTCCAACAACAACTATAACATAGAATGATAAATAAGCGTGCGGGCAAGAGCACCAACATACTCAAGATTTAAAAACATCTCAACATTCTAGGATCAAAACGCAAACAGATACAAAGGCAACATCAATAGAAATAAACACAATCACAAACAATCAATTTAGCCCAACAATAGGATTCCAAGCCTGTAAATAACCAAAATTCTCAGATTCTGCTTGGTGGTTCCAAGGGTCCAGCTAGCAAGGTATCGAGTTTTATGATCATTATATGGTTCTTTCAGGCACCTGTATGCCAACAAGTATGCTGTAATCTGTTATCCTTTGCATTTGAATGGTTGGTAAATTTTGGGTGACTTTGCAGTTTCTCTGGCAGAACAACCTTTTATTTAAGGAACTTTTAATTGTTAGCGAGTTTGGTTTAATTTATGAGTTTCATCTGCAGATGTTCCAGTGTTTTAGGATGCTTGTGTAGATCCATGGATAGAAGTATAAGATTCCAAACTATTTGTAACACTTACCTATTACCAATCGAGAGAGTACTATGCAGACATGTGACTGGATTATTTGTGAAGTAGGTGAGAAAAGTAGAGGCAATCATCAGAGGACGTATGCTGGATATCTATTTAGTCCTGCAACAAATAAAACCATCCAAAGTTATTCAAAATCTCCATTCATGCTTCTCCCGTGAGGTTAAATATGTCATCAAATGAGTAGGGTTATGTATCAAGTTATGCACCTGCAAGCTGCCCTGACTATATATTTTGTGGGGCATATGTCCTCTGTAGCTTTGTTGAGGCATGAGTAATAAAAAACATATCCCATCAAATATACTGATGTTTATTTGCATGGTTTATGAGATAAACAGATACACAGAGCCTAACATGATTAGCTATTTGAATTTGATTTGCTGCAGTGTTGTAAAGTCTCCTACCTTAGTTCTGGCCTCTCAGCGCCAGAAGTCATCATGAAGCCTTATTTGCTTGCACAATGTTTAATGGGTTTGTCAGGTTTTATGCTCCACGTCTAAACTAAATTTTGCATTGCTTATTTACACCAAAAGAAAATTAATTCACTATTTCAGCAATACTGCATCTTTTGTACTCCGAACTGACCTGAATTTGGTCTAGCGATAATGACATCAGGTTTTCTAGAATAACATAGAAAGATGCCAAAAACCAGTCCACAATTCAATGAACATATCCAGTCTCTTTGGTTCAGCAAACTAACTGGTTGAAATTCTAATAACATTTTAGGTATATTCTCTATATATAAGTCAGCTTACTGTTAGACTAGAAAATGCACCACCATGTAATAAAGGCGAATAAATATGGAATGAAAAAAATAGTCTTATGGAGTCCTCCATAGTAAAAAGGGAGTAAGGAGAGATTGATAGGTGCCACGGCATACAATTTTAGTTAATGAATGTAGTCATATAATATTCTGATTATACTGGTATTTGAAATCAATGTAATGATATTTATATAGAATGCAAGAAAGCTCCAAATTAAATCTACATGTTTTTGCTTAGTCTAATGTTGGGATGCCTCATAAATGAAACACATCTGTGTCAGACCAAATGCAATAGGGAAACACTTATGATCAAAATCTACATCTATATTTGAGAACTGGTTGCAAACAGAAACCGCCAACACTAACATCCTTATTTTATTCTCAATGACAAAATACGATTAAATCCAGTAACTTAAATTAAGGCAAAACTTCAATGGAAGTCCCTTAAGTATGGGACATACATCATGTAGGTCCTTAATGTTTGCAAATCATAAAAAAAAGGTCCCTAATGTTTGCTCTATGATCAGCACGGATCCTTTTCTAAACTCTCCGTTAAAAATTGCTTATGTGGCAGTTAAAATTTTAATTTCTTGAAAATTGTTTGCTGATGTGACAGATTAACATAGAAAATAACCAAAATTGAAGTTCCTCTTGTCATATTTTGAAATTAGTCAGTTTTGAGGGAAGTGGGAACTTTACTTTCGGACTTTTTCTATATTGACACCCAAATCTTTCATATTTTGAAATTAGTCCCTCAAGTTACTTTAACTCGCCACATCGGCAAACAATTTTCAAAAATTAAAATTTTAACTGCCACATCAGCTAATTTTAAAGGAGAGTTCACAAAAGGACCCATGGTGAAGAGGGAACAAACATTAGGGACATTCTTTGATGATTTATAAACATCAAGGACCTAGAGGATGCTTGACCCATACTTAAGGGGCTTCTATTGAAGTTTTGCCTTAAATTAAAGTTTTATCTTGCACTTTTCAAATTAAAACATCTATCCTGCTAGAACTTTAGCTCAAAATATTTCAAATGGAACGTATAGATTAATATTTCAACAATGCCACTTTTCTCCTAATAAGACTGGGCAATTATCAAAATGAAAGAAGCTTATGGCTGATAAATTTCCTCAAAATTTTCATCTTTCAAAATCTTTTTAAATTCATATACCTAAAGTTCTTAAAATCAATAACTCCCTATCCCAAAAATCCCAAAATCTCTGTTAGCTCTGTCATTCTCAATTGGATAACAAGTTCAATTAGAAAGAATTTTATTTTTAAATTTTGAAGAAATAAAGTGTCTATAAAAGTTTGCACAATGGAATTTAGTTTTGCTACTATTGTAAGAACAAAATTAATGATAAATGAACTTGGCATAATTACATATATAATTACAATGCCTTGGAAATATTTTGGGTATATGCAAATATATATCAGCAATTTGGGAACCCCTAAATGATTAAAGTACATTTATGGTAAAGATAGTAGCGAAATTACTATGAATATAATTAGCAGAAATTACTATGAATATAATTAGCAGAGATGATGATGAGAAGGAGAACGAAAGGGAGAGGGATTTGTCTTGGGTTTCTCTCATCTATCTATGATCTGTGTTAAGATGAAAATGGATTTGTTATTGGGTTGGTCAAAGATCAGAGCACTCTCGGGCAAGGAGAAGTTTTATCGGTCTCATGGATTTTGGCTTTTCACAAGGAGACGTTTCAAAAGGCGAGTTGTTTGTGTGTGAGCGAGCGAGAGAGAAGAGGGAGAATCCAGATTTTTATTGAGGAAGAGATAGGCGAGAATAGGAAGAGAGATCGTCGGCAGTTTTTTTTAGAGAGATTAAAAGGGGAGAGAAAAATTGAGCGTTATATTAAGAGACGCCACAAATCAGGAATTCTATTGATCTTCTTTAATTATTTTTAAACTTTTAATTAATTAATTAATTAATTAATTAATTCACTGATACCATAGAATTGGATAGGAATTAAGAAAAATGAAAGGGTAAAATAGGTATTTAAAAGTTTTGACAATCATATTCTCTTTTATAAATAGTATAGATATAGATATAGATTTTTGTGAATTGATATTCTTTTGATCTCAAATAACCCCCTTAACTTTGGACGATTATTAGATATACTCCCATAACTTTTAAAATATCAAAAAATCTTCTTAAGTTTAGGGTTACTAGAAACCCCTTCAACTTTCAATTTTGTTTAAAAAGAAAACCCTAATAGTGTGAATCACAGTTTTATTAGCAAAATTATCTACATGCATAATTTTACCCACCCATGAAAAAATTGCACTTAACAATATTAGTGGGATTTTATGGGGAAAAAAAATAAAGTTGGAGGGTCTTTTCTAATAACGCTTAAAGTTAATGAGGGTACTCTGATGCTTTGAAAGTTATGGGGGTTATTTGATAACCATCCAATATCAAAGGGTTATGATATTAGGGGGTGTTTGGTTGGGCTATTTTATAGAAATGTTTTCTATAAAAATCTGACAATGGTAGTTTGGTAAATAAATATTTTCGTACATTTCTATAAACCTTGTTTGATTCCAAAAAAATTTATAGAAAAGTTTTCTACAAAGTACTGAAAAATACCCAAATTTATAGAAATCAACTTCCACTCAAAATGGAAGGAAATCACCAAGAAATCTGACAACACAAATATTAAAATAATAAAACTTCACCCCTACCCTATTTCTCACCCCAAAATTTCTTGTTTTGAACCAAACAAACAAACCTTTATAGAAAACTTGACATTTCTATAAAGTAAGGGGCCCATTTTCTTGTTTTGAACCAAACAAACAAAATGTCAAAAACAAGAAAACTTGTACTTTTTGACTTCTCAAAACTTTTCTCAAAATTTTTTCAAGAAATACAAGGAAATGTTTTTTTGGGTGGAAAACATTTCTTGAAATTTCAAGAAAATGAACCAAACACCCCCTTAGCCTTCTTAAAATCAACATCATTAAGTTGGAGGGTGTTTTATGATAACCCTTAAACTTAAGGAGGGTACTCTGATACTTTGACAGTGATGAGGGTTATTTGATAATTGTCCAATATTAAAGGGTTCTCATATTAGCCTTCTTTAAATCTACATCACTATTATACTACTAATGCAGTTGTAGATTGGAAAAACCATATGGCTACCATTTAGCTCTTTATTGTCCCGTTTAGAAAAATCTATGAAATAAAAAAAAAAAAAATCCAAAGTTCAATTAAAATTATTCTCTATGTCTCATACCCTTGCACTGCGAAGGGGAAAAAAAAGAGAGCAACGAGATAACAGAAGTTGTGGTAAATTTAACATTTTAAAAAATAATTTTCTAGGAAAATTTGTTTCTCATCCATATTAATTTTTTTTGATGAAATCATCCGTATTAATTGAGATAGGATGAGCTGTAAAGATATGTGTCATTGATGTATTAAGTGGGATAAGTTCTCTATATTCCATATCCTTATCATATCTCAAGAGCAAGGCTCCTATGAACTTAAGTTCACAATGAATAGTGGTGCACCAACTTTTCTAACCACTCATCTTGCTTTGGGATCCGTGAAAGATATAAAGTCCACTTTGAGATTTGTGCATCACAAATCTCAAGACAAGATGAGTGGATAAAAAAGTTGGTGCACTACTATTCATTATGAACTTAAGTTCATAGGAGCATTGCTCCATATCTCAAATAACTTTGCTTAATGTAAAGAGATCTTTAAATAAAGTTATTTAAAATTTTAAATCATCATGAAAGAATTATTTTTTAAAAAAAAGTTAATGTCTTTTGGTGTATTCAATCCGTATCCTTTCTCAACTAACTGTGCATATTTTTATGATTTCTTTTAAATTTTAGTTAAAATCTATTTCAGTATTCTTTTCACAATACCAAATCACTAACTAAAACAATATTGTAATTAAGACGGAAAAAAGAAAAATTGGCCAGTGGTAAGGAGAGTAAGAGTATCCTTTGAATGAGTGAGTTTTGTTTTGTTTTGTTTTGCCAATCTTTGATTGGTTTGCATTGTTTTCATATGGATTTATTTTCAGTTGAAGAAATCGGAATCTTGATATTTTTATATGGATATTTATTTCAGTTGAAGAAAATCGGAATCTTGATATTTTTATTTAGTTGTTTTGATGGGTTCATAACAACATTATTTTCTACTAGATCAATGGATATAAAAGTTGGTGGACACTCCTCCCTATCAACTTAAGTTTATAGGAGCCTTTCTCTCTCTCTCCACACACACACACACACACACACACACATATATATATATATATATATATATGAGATTAATGGAGTATCCTTGTCATATGAGGGATTTTCCTCATATATGCTTAAAGACAATCTCCACCAAGTATGATTTTAATAAAATAAGAGACATTCTCTCTCCTACTTTATTAGCTTGGTGGAGATTGTACACCTCAACAGATATGAGGAATCCCTCATATGACAAGGATACCCATTAATATATATATATCTATATATATATATATATATATATATATATATATATATATATATATATATATATATATATATATATATATATATATATATATATATATATATATATATATATATATATATATAAGCTTGCTAAGATTAGAGAAAAGAAGAGTAGAGATTTGGATAATATTAGGTGTATTAAAAGTGAGAATCAAAGAGTTCTAGTGACCGACGGGGAAATAAAAGAGAGGTGGAGGAGTTACTTTCATCAATTGTTTAATGATAATAACCAAACAAATGAGCAAAATAGAGATTTTGACCATATAGTGACTGATAAGAACTATAGATATTGTCGAAAAATTAGGATTAGTGAGGTTAAAGATGTTCTAAAGAAAATGAAAAGTGGAAGAGCTGTAGGACCAGACGATATCCCTATTGAAGTTTGGAAATGTCTTGGAGATATAGGCTTAGGATGGTTAACTAAACTATTTAATAAGATTATCGAGACGAAAAGAATACCGGATGAGTGGAGGATTAGTACTTTGATACCGATATACAAGAATAAAGGAGATATACAAAGTTGTTCAAATTATCGAGGTATAAAACTCATAAGTCATACTATAAAACTTTGGGAGAGGATAATTAAACAAAGACTAAGAAAGGAGACAAGTATATCTAAAAATTAATTTGGTTTTATGCCTGGGAGGTCAACTATGGAACCTATACATATTTTGAGACGGTTGATGGAGAGATATCGAGAGAAGAGAAATGATTTACATATGGTTTTTATCGATTTAGAATAAGCTTACGATAGAGTGCCTAGAGAGGTAATGTGGTAGGTGTTAGAAAAGAAATATGTATCTAGTATATATATTGATGTGATTAAAGATATGTATAAATGAGTAACAATTAGAGTAAGAACTAATGAAGGAGAGACTAAAGCTGTTTCCTATTACTATAGGTTTACACAAAGGGTCAGCTTTAAGTCCTTATCTTTTTACATTAGTTATGAACCAACTTACTAGACACATTCAGGATGAAATCTCATGGTGTATATTATTTGCCGATGATATAGTGTTAGTGGATAAAACTAGAAGATGCATAATTTCTAAAGTAGAAAGATGGAAACAAGCTCTTGAATCTAAACGTTTTAGAATTAGTAGAACAAAAACAAAATATATGGAGTGCATTTTTAGTAAAAATAGGAAAGGAAGAGAGCCTATGGTACATATTGATGGTCAGGAAATACTTAAAACTAATCATTTTCGCTATTTAGGATCAATCTTTAGGCATGATGGTGAGATAGATGATGATGTAGTGCATCGAATCAAATCGGGATGGTTGACATGGAGGAGTGCTTCGGGAGTCTTATGTGATCGTAGAATACCAATAAAACGAAGGGGAAAATTCTATAGAACAGTTATAAGATCAACTATGCTTTATGGGTCAGAGTGTTGGGCAATTAAAAAACATGTTCAAAAAATGAGTGTAGCAGAAATGAGAATGTTGCAATGGTCTTGTGGGCATACGCTAAAAGATAGGATAAGAAATGAGTGCATCTGTAGTAAATTAGAGGTTGCTCCTATTAAGGATAAAATGAGAGAGAATAGATTAAGATGGTTTGGTCATGTACAACGGAGACCGCTTAGTGCACCGATTAGGAAAAGCGCTAATATTATAGTTAATGGGGCTAGGAGATCTAGAGGTAGACCTAAAATGACTTGGTTAGAAGCAATTAAGAAGGATATGATTAGGACTAACGTAACGGAGGAGATGACCCATAACAGGATGGAATGGAAGATTAGCATTCATGTAGTCGACCCCAAACATTTGGGATAAAGGCTTGGTTGTTGTTGTTGTTGTTGTTGTAGGCAATGTATGT
Organism: Asparagus setaceus; assembly: GCA_012295165.1. Classification (NCBI taxonomy): domain Eukaryota; kingdom Viridiplantae; phylum Streptophyta; class Magnoliopsida; order Asparagales; family Asparagaceae; genus Asparagus; species Asparagus setaceus. The sequence goes on from CM022702.1 coordinate 67,378,237, forward strand.
GGACAAGGTAAGAAAGAAAATTGAGATAGGAAAGAAGAATAAAAGGCATTTCAAATGCGCTAAATTTTGTATGACCATGGGCATAATGGTCTATAAATAAAAATCTCTAACATTAAGGCCATGTTTGGATTAGGGACTTGTTTTATTCTGGTACTAATTTAACTCACTATGGTCCTGGGATATATTAATTTAGGAGACTATAGTGAGTTAAATTTTTAATAATTTATTTGGCTGCATTTGTTATTAACACATCTAATACCAATGACATGTTTGGAACTTATCGTTGTAAAAGTGTATAGGATTGTGAAATAACATTAAATGTCAAAAATATCATTCTTCCTACCAAAAGTGAATTATAGTTTCTTAATGGTGTAACAAATAAAATAACTTTGAATTTTGGGTGTCTGACTTTCTTCTCAATTATGTTAGACATAATTTTTTATTAATATTATAGTAAACCGATAAATTTTTTTATTTGAGATAGATTTCTTCCCATTTGTTTTATGTTCTCATGTATATTTGGGAGAGATGACGAGAGAATTCAGAGATGCATGAGAGGATTAAGAAATGAGAGAGAGAGAGGATTCAAAGAGATGCATGAGAGGATTAAGAAATGGAGAGAGAGAGAGAGAGAGAGAGAGAGAGAGGATGCTTCAATTATATATTCTCACGTATATTTAAGAGAGATGACGAGAGAGGATTCAAAGAGATGCATGAGAGGATGAGCGAGGGAGGGAGGGAGAAATAAAATGCTACAAAAAGAACGTGGGTGAAAGAAATAATGAAAACCCTAGGTTTTTTTTGTGTGGAAAAGTTAAGGAGTAATATGGTCATTTTAGGTATAATCCTAATAGGATAATAATACCAAGACTATAATAACACCCCCTCTCCCTCCTTTATTTAGTCCAAAATCTCTGGACTATTTCAATTTAAAGGACTAATTAGTCCAACCTAATCCCTCCTAAAATTTTGAACCAAACACCTTACTATTTCATTTTAAAGGTAAAGGGTTATTACCTTAAAATAATACGCAATCCAAACATGGCCTAATAGTGAAATCAACAATTAAGGTTAAATCTAATCAAACAGGTCTTTCTTGGAGAACTTTAAAGATGTTGGGGGCTTCTTTAGAAATAGATATAAGAGTGGGGTCCTATGACATAAAAACCCTACGCTTAATTAAAAGGCCAACGGGGCCTGTTACCAATTTTTGTGAGCGCGCCCCCAACTTGAAAAACATCATTTATTTCCACAGCTATTTTTTCCCTCAGATCCAAAACATTCAAAACTCCCCAAAGTTCGCGCCCCTTCAAATCCTCCCCCAAATCTCATCCATGTGACCTCGCCGCTGCCATCGCCGGATATTCGGTCGCCGTTTCGTGACATCGCCGGATTTTCCGTCGCTGTTAAGCCCTGCTCCGCTGAGAACAGGTACATCACCGATCTTATCTTTTTTTTTTTTTCCTTCTGAGAAAATGGATCTGGTCTAAAATTAAAACCTTGAAAATATTTAATAAACGAAGCTCAAGATTTGGCCTTTACCTTCTGCAGCTCTAATGTTTTGGCTGATGATGATGGTGCAATGCATGATTAGCTTATAAATAACTCACTTTTAGATTTAGGCCAATGACTCATGCCTAATTATAAAAATTTGAGGGAAAATTTCTGACCAAGGCCGAAATTTTGATTACTTAATACATAGTTTTATTCTTTTTATAGCTAGTAATATGCATATTGTTTTCCATAGATATTAATTTTTCATTAAAAGAACTTATTATGAAAAGGTGGAATTTTGATTAATACATCCGTTTTTATCCACATTCATTTAAGGTTACTCGTACTTTTTTATTCTAATTGATACTACTTTATGACATACCTTTTCATCTTCATGGCATCTAGATCGTTGATTTTTTTTTCTTTCTGAATTCAAATCACGAATGTCAATTACCAATAACCAAACTGCCAAAATATTTGATCAAATTCCTTGCCAAATACTTCTCTACCGAATTGCATTATCTTATTTGATATCATATTGAGAACTTCAGTACATTTCCCATGCTTTAAAGCTCATATCGCATTTCTAAGCCAAACATAAATATTAACACGTATATACAATTATCACACACAAACACTCTCTCATGGAGTGACTAACTTTGTTATGGCCATCTACCAAAGTATATGATTCTATGATCAAAATGAATGATCCACTGGGTCTACTTTGATTTACATATCATGGATGACTATAGCTAAACGATCATTCACTTTGCGTTATGCATCTTGTGGAATTAAAAGCCATGGAACCCAAGGGTTCTTTAGTTCCTTCACTTTGCAAGCACTTAATGTTCTGCTAATCAGTCTCGAACTACATGATTTTGTTTTACATCAATCTGTGGAATTTGTATCAAACTGGATTAAATGGGTTGTCCAATTAATAGCACATCATGCTCGTTAGCTGGTGGGTCAACTAAGCTAGATATCTCTTCTAAAGGTAAGTTCTCTTCTAGGAGCGGGCGCGTGCGCGCGCACACACATATATAGGTTTTTAGGAGGTCTACTTGTCTAGGTTCTCATAGTTTGTCTTTTGTGTGCTGTGTGTGGTTTGAGTTCTGTACTCAATCATTTTGTTGGCAGACTTGGTTATGTATGAGTCATACACTCCAAGAGGGGTATTTTGTTGTACTCAGCTTTTATTTATATATATGTTACGATGGTTTCTAGTTAAAAAAATATTATATGTGTGCGCGCGCGTGTGTGTAGAGAGGGAGATGATATCGTGAGATAACATCTTATATCTTATCGTGAGATAGACTAATATGCGCATCAAATTCATGAGTCATACCGTATATCTTGTTCAAAACACCATCAAATGTATACGGTAATATTTTCACATAGTTTGGAGTCTTCTAGGATATGATCAAACTAGTTTAATATGTTGATTTTTCAAATAGCTCAATAGCCATCCCTTTTGCACATAACTAAAATAATGATTATAAATTTAGATGCACTATAATTTTTTCTACATATAGATCATGATGAGTGCAAATCACGGTGGATGGTGCTGATCATCGTATCAGGTAGCCTATTGGCCCATCTCACGATACGAATCTCATCTCACAATCTCATTTTGTCATTTTTCTATATATATAATTCTATACAAAAACACACACACAGAGATATATGTGTGTGTGTGCGTGCGTGCGTGCGTGCACGTGTGTGTATGTATCAGAGGCTTATCTTGCTTATATCTTATGTTCCAGGAAACACTCGTTCCTTGTGGCTTGTGCTGCAAAGAATACCAAGAACTATGCAGAAACTAGGCAGCCTGGAATGAGTAATAATTTTTTAAAATGAGGGGTTTAGAGCCGTGGAAGAGAGCTCAAAGGCGCTCAAACAACGGTGCTGATTCAGGGTATCACCCAGGTGCTTAAGTTAGGAGTTGATCCTTAGGAAATTTAGCAAAGAAATATGCTTCTCAGTTTGTCCTAGCAGTAAGTTTTGTTCACTTGACATGTTCTTCTTTTTACTCTGCACATTGTCATAACATACTTTATCATGGAAAAAACATATTATATAAATGCTTTTACAAAATGGATTGAATTGTGAACTGCATCATTCATACATTACATATTTGCTTTTTCAGTTTTCACACATCTCCATTGCATTAAGATTATGTGGATTTTAGTAGATATGAACAGGATGAGGTATTAAAGCATCCAATAGGAACCCTCCACCATTGAAGCATATTTAGCAAATAAGTGGACTGTGCTTGATGTGTTGGCACATTGACTGTTCACTAAGGATATAGTGATCGTTATGCATTTCTATACAATCAAAGGGGCATGTTTTCTGGTTGAGAGTAGCTCTGGAAATTATTTGTGAAGGTTCACGATTATTTCCCCTTTCAGGACCACACGGAACCACAATGAACTAGCTTGACTTTTTCACATTTAAGATAGTGTCAGTGGCCTACCATCTATAAAGTAAGTTACGATTTATGTACTCTTGTTTTGCTTAATCACAAATGTTTCACACTCATTAATAAGCAAGATGAATCAAAGGAATAAACAGAAAAAGATGGATAAATGGTTTGTAATATATTATAGACAACACCATCCTCCACTGCTGTTTATCGAGATCAGCCAATATCTTAATGCCATGACATTGTATAAGTTTACCCGAAAATTTGATGATCTTCTATTTATGTTTCAATCATTCTTTTCTGACTTTGGTTGTTTATCATTAATTCATGATGCTGTCCAAGTAGGCTGGGAGAACATGTATACCCCGCATGCGGATGACTAATGTTACATTATAAGTAAACTCACTCGATACTAAAGGCAATGAGACAATGGACTAGGATGTGTGCAAGTAAACATTTATTACATGTAAAATATTTATCATTAACTTTTTATTAAGGGCAGTGCTCGTCAGTCAGTTCACTGATTTATCTTTATTAAAGCATTCTAGACACTCCAAACTTCTCTTGTTGCAAGAAATTGAAAATGAGTGCATAGATCGAGAAAATGGTTGTCGAAGGGAACTAACACATGTATTACAAGTAGATTTAAGAGAGAACAAACAAGTATAACAAACGTTTTAGAAGGAAAACAGAACATGGTTCATGGCATGTATTAGGTCGTACATCTCCCTACCACTATCATTATCATCATCACTCTTTAGTTACCAATCAAACTTGGGTCAGGTATAGGACATTAATCAAAGTAGAGAATGCCCTGCAAGAGGATTGGCCAATGTTTATGAGTGGTCGTCAAAGTTATTCAAGTTGGTGCCAGATTGTTACCAATATCAAGCATGAGCTAAGTTCTTCATGACATTGAAATTTGGATCATTCAATTTTAAGCTCCAGAAACTGAGGAGCAATCGAAGTATCAAGTACCCCTGTGTTAATGACAAATATAGCTTTACAATATGAGCAAATGAACAAAATCCCAGGTGAAATGACTGGTACGAAAACATCTTTGATGTTTCTAAGATGCAACTCTTATGAGAGTTTAAAAGGCTAAGATGAGAGTTAAACTGTTAATCTTGCATAGGAGGTGGGGCATAGGCCCCAAGGCATGAGGCATAAGCCTCATGAATTTTACTTGCTCTTTCTTTTAGAATTTTAAATATTGCAAGAAGATAAATAAAGTTAAATAGATATGTTTGTAAGAACATTTGCTCGCACAGAGTTTTCAATTTATCATTGCATCTTACTCATCCCTAGTTGTTTATCCATAATTTCTCTGGTTTATGAAGAACACCTCCTCATGTAAAATATGTCAATAAGGCATATGCTTCATTTGCACCTCATGTCTATGCCTCATATATAGCTTCATATATACACGTTATATATGCACCTCATATGTGTCCTCAAGGTGTTTTTTAACAAAGCATTCCCTAAAGGTGAACCACGAAACACACCTAATTTGTGCCTTTTTCGGCATTCATATCTGCCTGTTTAAGGGGATAATGATATTTAGTGCCTGTTTGGTTCTGCTGATGCGTTCATATCTCATAGTTGTTTAACAGGTCTGAGAATGTGTAATGATTACAAATTCCTTTTTGGTAGGGGATAATTTTTTAGTGATTTTGTACTTTTGAATATCTCTAAATTTCGTGTATGTGTGTGTCGTGTCCATCTCTGTGTATGGATCTCATCTAACAGTGAATGTGTGTTTCTACAGGCAATGAGTATAGCTCGCAGGATTAGGCAGCAGGATGTTGTAACCATTTACCGATTTGTCACCAGCAAAAGTGTTCAGGAGGATATACTGGAGCGTGGGAAGAAAAAATTGATAAGTAATAATATATATTCCTTTAGTGTCACATCTTTTTCATCTACTTTTTGACATGTTTCATTTGCTGTTACTGTTTTATCTGTGCATAATCTGTAAAGCATATAATAATGGGCTCTCTATTTTATCTACAGTGATCATTCTAATACTCCAACCAGTTGATTGGACTCTTATTCTGGAGCATATTTTCATTTCTTTTATTCTTTATCCTAATAAACAGTACAAGGCTATATGCTTGTGTTAAAATTTAAACCATGTGACGAGTCAAGTAGACATGATATGCTGAAATCTATCATCATTGAAACGAAATGTAAAGCATACACTGTTTTCAGCAAAAATAGTTTGCAACATCTTAAACAGATGAACAAAAGCACGAAATGAATGATATCTGGACAAGTTCAGCAAAGTAGCATTGGATATTGTCGCTAGCCTCTGTCTTATGGGTTCAAGAACCTGGTGTTAGAATCACCACTTTCCTCCGGAATAAGATGGAGATTAATTGCACTGTTTATCCCTGGAATATAAGAGCTGTGTATGAATGGAAAGCCTTGACTAACTGCACGCATATCCTCTCTCAAGGTATCGCGTGGCAGTGGAATAACGCGAGTGTTATTCTGCTCATGCTCATTACTCTCCCAGAGAAGGAACTCCCCATTAAACCACAAAACGATTTGTGGCTTAAAGCTCTCGAATCTTAGAAGACGTGCGGGATAGGCCGACGGATCTTGATATGAACCCCCCATAGAGAAGTCCAAGAAACCAAACGGCACCCAGATATCCTGGTGCCCAAGAAGATAGAGTTCGACCATGTGGTCAAACGCGATGACCAAGCCCACAGTATCTCCAATTCTTCCTAACTGAGTTTTGGAGTAGGGAGGCATCTGGGGAAGTACTAATGATGTGACGGTTTGTGTCTCGACATTGTACCTAAGCAAGAACGTGCCATTGTCCTTAGCAATCCAGTAAGCACTCGCGCCGCATGAAACTGTAATCTTGTTGCTGATGTGGCTGAAGCCCTGGAGAGTCAACGGGCTCGTCCAGTTCCCCGTGCAGGAGTTGAACACATCCAGGCGGTAGAAGTTGTGGTCTAATTGAACAGCACAAACGACATTATACGAGAGATTGTCCTCATTGAATGTGAGAATGGCAGAATCTTGAGGGCCATGTGGAATCGGGGGGTTCGGGAGTCTCCGGCTACCATAATCTTGGGCCACGGTCGGATTGATAACATGATAACAAAAGTCATTGGAATCTGGAACGTGGAGGTATTCCTCATCCCGGAAGAGGACGAGGCCATGGGTCGAAGAGCATATCGAGGCCTCGGGACGGCCATTGATGAGGGGGAGGGAGGAAAGAAACGGCCCAGGTAAAGGAATATCATTCTGAATGTGAAAGTAGTCATAGGGGAGGGTTTGCAGCCCTCTTCTTGAATCAAAGAAGAATGTAGCCGCCATTGAATGCCCCTGCTTGTACTCGAATCCATATTCGTTGCCATGGTTCAATTGCAGCGCGCTTGTCGGATTCTCACCAAGGGGTATGTTGCTGAAACAAGGGCCCACGTGGTCACCCATAGCAGGAACATAAACTGAGCCCTGGCCGGTGATGAAGATGAAATGAACGCATGAAGCAAAAAACCTCCCATTGATGTGGTGTACAACGGTGCCGTTCATCAAGTAGTAGGTGTTGTTACCTGGTGCTGCTGCCATTGGAAGATACGGAAATTAATTCTTAAAAGAAAGATAGAAGTTTCAAGTGGGGTTTGGTTTTTTTGGAGAGGAGAGAGAGGAGAAGAAAATGAGTTCTTGATTGCTGTTTGAACCCAGAGCAGGAGGGAAAGAACAATTATATAGCGTAGAAAAGTCGGTTGGGTTGATGTTATATTAGATTCAAATTGAATCTAGTTAAGTAGCCTAGAATTGAGTTTACACTGAATTCGGTTACTTCAAAATTTAAAAGATGGAATTTTTTGTCCTTATCCACGAATTCTTTAAGTATTAAGGTAGATATTTATAGTACCAACTGTTCTTGACTGCAAACGTTCTTGTTTCGGTTCAGTTATTTCCGTTAGCTAATTTTTTTGTCTTGTAAATTTCTGTTAGTGTGGTGGCTCTCTGATGACGTGTCACTGGTGTTGGTCGGGCCCACGCCCTGATAGATTGGCAAAGAGTATAAAATGGCTTTGTATTGGGCAATTGAGATGTCCTTTCCCAAATTTCTTTCTGTGCTCTTCTCCATTTCTCCTCTCTATCTCCAGAACCCTAGCCCTTATTTTACCCAATTCAACACATCACGAACCCTAACCCTAGACTGGAACGCTCAGCTCAAAGGAGCAAACAAGGTTGTCCGCCGAAGAAACAAAGACGATTTGATGAAGATTCGACTGTGAAACCCGGTACTGTCCTGATTTCGAGAATAACTGTGAAAGGAGAGCTTGGTGAAACCCTATTGATGCCGAAGCTGATGAAGGGAGGAGGAAGATGATGAGGTCTACTCCTGCTGCTTTTCATTATAAATGTGTGGGGGTGGCCGGAGATCTTTTGCCTTAAGAAGAGTGGTCTTGCCCTGAGTGCTTAATGGAGAAAAGCATGGTGCTATAGAATTATCAAAGCCATCATCTGGTTGCATGGAAACCCTATTGATGCCGAAGCTGATGAAGGGAGGAGGAAGATGATGAGGTCTACTCCTGCTGCTTTTCATTATAAATGTGTGGGGGTGGCCGGAGATCTTTTGCCTTAAGGAGAGTGGTCTTGCCCCGAGTGCTTAATGGAGAAAAGCAATGGTGCTATAGAATTATCAAAGCCATCATCTGGTTGCATGGAAACGGGTACCGCTACAAGTGTGGGTGCAGGCACGGGGCATGACAAATTTGTGACATGTAGTGTACGGGTACACGTGTGTGTGTATATGCATGTGTGTGTGTATGTATGTATGTATCAAAAATTAATAGTTTACATGTGATCATTATTATTTTTCAATTCATGTGCTATTTGGATTTAAATTCCTATAATATTTTAAAGTTTCTTTTTATTATGTTGATTATTATAAATTAGAAACGGCTCATTTTTTAACTAGACACTTAAACTGCCCTTTCAAATCATAGTTTTTAACTTGGATATGTGCTGAAACAAACCCAACCCATGTCTAATGAGTTTCATGTAATTGACATGAAGTGTAGGATATATGTCCAATATGTCTAATGAGTTTCATGTAATTGACATGAAGTGTAGGATATATGTCCAATAAGTGTATGACAAGTATTTTTAATAAAAACATATTTCATATAATTGAGTACATGTCTCAATAAATGTATGCATATATCCACAAAGTGTCCACGAAGTTTGAATATAGGTACGTGTTGGGTACGGGTACAGCTTCATGGTAGAAGTACCCGGGTAACATAGGGCAGCACAGAGCTTTTGTATATCAATCCTCATGGGCAAGTGTACTTTTGTAGCTGTGCTTGTCTTTCGGGGAGTGTTGAATCTACCTTATCGTCGTGACTCTGTCATTCATTTATTTTACTAGTATATGTTAATATTTTGATTGTCAAATGCAAATGAAAACTCAGGACTATTTGAAACTATGGACTTGTAGGATCCGTTTGGAGATGATTGTATATGTTTTTTTACAAGTATAAACACAAACAGTCCTGAATATTATAAGTACATAAATTGTCCTGGTGTTATCTTTCAGCCATCCACTTGTTGGCACATGTGAACTGACATAAGTTGCCTTCATTGCTTTGATTCTCATATCTATTAGTAATGTTGTATTCTTCTTGGATCATATAACCTGTCATTTCTTATTCTCTTGCACTAGAAACAACTAAGAAAGCCGCAAAGTACTTATAGGTAGGAATATTTTGGAGTAGTTTTGTCATCCACATTTTGTTGAGTTGCTTGATTCCTAGAATCCATGTACTATATAATACAGTTGTTTCTGATAACTGATGTTTGAAGGTAGAATCTGTAAGCTTTCTGAAAGGGCTGGACTTTCCTCGCCTTTGACGAGTGTTTCATATATTGAAGTTTATTGTCTCCCATATCTTCTGGACTTGCTTCTAGGGTAGGATGGTCTATGAAGGGTGTTCCGTACTTTAGAGGAACATAAACTGCTTATAAGTTGGGTATGTTCCCTTCCCTTCAAAGGGGTTGCGTGATTTTATGCCATGTTCTTCTCTGGTGCCTGCATAGGTGGTTAATGTCAGGCTGCTGCCAACTATGAAATTTCCACGAAACCACCTCAGTGTAGAGGTTTTCTTCTGATGCTATCCATTATTCTTATAGTGCTGTCATTATTCTTTTTCTTTGTTAAGTTAATGGACAGCTTATGTAATTGCTTTTACGTAACAAACAAACTGTAAACTGCATAATACATTTTTTAGGTTCTTGATGATTTCTTAATTTGACATATCTGTGTTACATTCAGGATGTATTATGAATTCTAGAACTCATCAAAGGAGTATCCAACACGTAATGGTGTATCAGGGCATCCTTTATGAAGAAAGTGGGAACTTATATAATTGCTCTTACAAGACAAATTGATTTGCTAATTGCATCATTTATATATGTATAATCCTTAATTTATGTATAATCCTTAATTTAGGCATATCTGGATTGTGTTGGATGCATGAGACATTTTAGAACACATCAAAGGAGTACCAAACACATAATTTGGTACTTTCCCCATGAGTTTCATGCTTTAGATGCTTCTTAATTCAGGCATACTCTATTAGTTCTTTCCCCATGAGTTTCAAACTTTGTGTGCTCCTTTCTTTTACCTTGAGTGCTTTCTTCACCTTGCGGATAAGTGCTCAGTGCATGGACAGAAGCTTTGCATACCAAAATTTTGAGGAGTTGCATCATCCTTGGGCTAAGATGACGCTTCTTGGGTTTGCTCGCACATCTGAGTTCAATGGTCCTAGAATGCCTGCTGATCCTCATCAATCGATAGAAGAGGTCAATAAAGAATCATCTTATCAACCCATGCTCGAGCTCACATACAGTTTTTTTTTTGGTTATTCTCTGCCCATGCAAAGCCTTGACCGTGCTAAAATTCTCAAGGTATTTGATTGCCTTCTGATTTTTTTTCCTGATGGTTTTAAGAAGCATTTTCATATTGGGCAAAATGATGCACTTATTAAGTCAAGCCTTAAACATTTTCATGTGGGGAGAAATGATGCATTCATTAATTCAAGCCTTGATCGTGATTTACAAAGTATGGACATTTCAAAGAGAGTGCTGAGCACATGTATGGCTCATATGTCACCAACACTTGCTTGACCCTTGTGAAGCATGAAATCCAGACACTCTGGAGCAGTAGGTTTTGAAGAAAGAATTCTGTCAGATTTTTGTTGGGCACTGTGAAGTCATGTTTCATGTAAAAAGACATATAAAAGGATTGCTTAGCATAAGAAAGAGACTTGTTGAACAAATCTAATCCCCTCAGAGACATGTGATGGCTTCCTCAAATTGTATTAGGTGAAGTATTATGTTAGATTTTTAGATTTGCTTTTTGTTTCTATGTAGTTACTTGATTATACACTCTTGATTCAAATCATTATAAACTATTGATTCGTATTCACTAAGGATTTTGATGTACACTATATGTAAATACATATACTTGGACATGCTCAGGCAACAAGTGCCTGTGTCAGTTCTAAAGAAATTTCTGTTATTCCATCTTTATTTTGTTAGTATCTGTGGCCACGCTTCCTCCTCGTGATGAAAACCAGTGCTTCCAGTTTTTAGTTTGGAATCATTTTTACTATCTGAGACATCATGGTAGAGCATGATTCTGCTACATGTTTTATCATCTATATGTAACCTCACAATTGCTGCTTAAACTAATTAAGTTTTCTTCTATATAGGACGAGGGGAAACTTCAAACATTATTCTTCATGCAGAAAACCATAGTGTTCTTTTAATTGCACAAATGTCGATGATGTTGAACATTCTTGAGGTAGCCATCTTTTTTTATGTTGTGATAGTTTTAATGGCAAAATATTGATTGTTTAATTTGCTCTATTATTATTTTTTATCATCATGATTAACCTACTTGTACGCTTTCTGGTTAAGTGATGGCAATCTGGTAAATTGCTAACTTAGAATTGTTCCTAAAAGTTAGACTAGGATGAGGATCTGTCACCACTGTCGGCTAATTTAATTTCTTTTCAAGTAGTAAGAAGTTATTTCTTTATTGACAAGAAACTTAAATTTTGTTTGTCTGAAGAAGAGTAATCTTTTCAGGCTGTCACAATATAAATTTTATCTGTAGTATAAAGTTAATTGTTACGGGGTTTTTTGTTTGTCTGAAGAAGGGTAATCTTTTCTAGGCTGCCACAATGTAAGTTTTATCTGTAGTATAAAGTTAATTGTTACACAAATTTCGAGGCTACATTCTGCAAATATTTTCCTAAAAAAAGTTTAGTAATTTCACATTACATCCTCGCCAAGTTTGGATTTACCACTGCTTCATGATTAAAGTGAATAATATATATGCTCTAAATAAAGGTCTGTGCGCATGCTGGTCCTTGTATTAAAGTGAATAATGTATACTTATCCTGGCCAAGTTTAGTATAAAGTTTAGTAATGGATAGTAGTCAAACAAAGAAGGTTGTCAAAATTAAAATTCAACTGGTCATATAGTGATATTTAATGAATTCCAAATCCCTTATATCTTATTCTAGTGTTCATTGATGAGCTCTTTATTAAGTTTTTTTGGAGGTTATGGTCTAGACTCTAGAGTAGGATACAGTTTAGTCATGACAATTTTATGCAGGCTCTATGTGTTCATTTTTTCAGTGTCAAATGAAAAGCAGCTCCATATGTGCTGCTAACCCGTGACAGTGTGAACAAGTCCTTCATCAGAGGGGGGTTTGTGTATAATACATGCTAGGGAGACTAGCAACATTTGAGTAGACAAGCACACTTTGTCAAATGGAGTGTTGGGTGATAGGCAAAGCACTGGTAGAAAGGGTGATATTTGCTGATTTTCCAGTAGGAGCGGTTGAGCAATAATTCTATCAAGTTTACGGTCCAATTCTTGGAATTAGTCTGTTATGGGTACATGGTTTCTATTGGAGGATGCAGGTCAGTGACACTAGAGGATGCAGTTGCATATAGATTGGTAAAGAGAGTCGGCGCTGACTATTTGTTTATGGGTCATGTTGATCTAGAGATATGATAACAGAGTACCTGGAAATTCTTGACTTCGCTAGTAATGAATGGCTAGGAAGTCCAGGCTAGTTAACGAGCTGCTGGAGCTTCGTGGATAAAACAATGTTTTGAACATGCGTCTATGATGTATTTTTAATGGCATGATTGTTTTAATGGAATTATGGAATTTAATTCTATCAATCTTAGTGCCTTGCTCTCCGCTGCAGACTGAATTAAACTGCAGCATTGTCTTGTTTTAGTAAATAAAGAAGGTAGTTCAAAATATATGTTTGCATTGTCTTGTTTTAGTAAATAAAGAAGGTAGTTCAAAATATATGTTTATTACGAACATGCTTCCAGTGACCATTGTTGGAGTTTTTGAGGCGCTCTTATTCTTCACCTTATTTGGAACCAAGCTTATATTTTATCCTTTTGAACATTCAATTTGGGGTGACTGTTTGCTATAGTAGTCGAATGGGATCCACATATTGTGAGTTCATGTATACTTTTCGCAGAGCTAAAATGTCACATCTCAAGCTTTAAAGCTACGGGAGCATCTGAAACCTGACTCCAGGTATAGAAAATATTGTTTAGACATGTTAGCAAATAAGTGTTAATGTTAGTGCTGTTGGTGTTTTAAGGTTGGTCTTTCCTTTGTTTGTTTCGTTCTGCAATTGCTTTGAATTCCACATAGCCACTATATGTGTTGAAATTATGCCTTAAAACCCACCGAGTGTTCAATTTAGCCAATGGATCATTGGTGGTCAAGTGGAGATCATCAATGGTCACTTCCATTATTGATGATTACGATGCTGATTGCAGTTTTTGATGATTTAATTTTAGCCGTTCGTTTCTACTTTGATCTCCAACTTCTACTAAGTTTTGGATATCTTTTTCTTGATCTATCGTGGTCTCCTATATATTAAAATAAAGAGAATTTAGATTAGGGTTTTTTGTGAGGGTTGAATCAAGATTTAAGAGTTGAAAAGGAGAGATTGAGGGTTTAGGATTTTGTCTTGTTTTTATAATTCTTTCTCTTTTGATAGTGGAATTTCTCCGACGCCTCTGCCGTGGATGTAGCCCGAATTGGATGAACCACCTAAGTGTCTGTGTTTGCGATTGCTTGTCGTTTTTTCTCGTGCTTGTTCTTCACGATTATTTCCGCGTTATTGTGCACTTGTTCTAACAATATGCTTTTAAGGAATCTAGACACTCAATTTACCATGCAGGTCTTTTTGTGTAACCTAGTCTGTAAAAAGACTATTGAAGAGAAGATACTGCAAAGAGCAAGCCATAAAAATCCTGTGCAGCAGCGGAGGATGTTCTTTCGTTACTTCTTGATGATGCCCAGCTGGAGCATAGACTAAAGAGATTACGTCTGCTGGTGAATTTATTCACCTGTAACTTTGTTTTCGTTTTCCTTTCAGGCTATGTTTGGCATCTAGACATATATTAGTCATGTATTCCATTAAATTATGGTTCAGTACGAAAATTACAAGTGGTTATATATTTCAGAAACTCCATATTCTTTCAGAATTAGGAAATATTAACACAGTCCTTAGCGTTCTTTTACCTTAGATCTCCGGGGTTCAAGATGAAATCTCAATTAGAAATAGTTGTATTTGATATTGGAATGCGTTTGAGTATAAACCAAATTCTTACAAGCAGTGTATTAAATATCGGCCGATATATCGCTATATCGGTCAATATATTGGTTTTGATGCCCTTCCGATACGATATTTATGAAAAAATATCGTTTGCCGATTTGTACCACTTTTTCCTATATATTGAAAATATCGGCCGATATTTCATTGTGGAAATATCGGCCGATATTGACTAATATCCAAATGAAAAGGGTTATTGAGTTTGGGTTTGTTTTTTGTTTTTTTTTTTTTGAGGAAAAAGTAGGGCAAAAAGCCCTACTCATATATATATATCAATATAGATATAACGGTAAACAATCATACACAAAAAGAAATGAGCTTGTAGTTCAAAAGTAGAAAACTAGAAACTCAGATCGCTAAAATAAATAAATAAAAAAAACGAAAAAAGAAAAACATTAGCAACATTGTAAGTCACTAAACACGACTAAAAAAGATAACTAAATATTGTAGGGTAGCTCAACACCACCAAACCAGAGAAAATTCCCAAGCAGAGCATTAAGGAACAGCTCCAGATCTTTCTATCTCGAGTGCCTTCAATCTAGCAACACCAGCGGAGGACAGAGGATGTTTGATACCGCAATTAGAAGCAATAGTAGCCAAGTCCTCTGAACTAAGACTATTGATAGGTAAATAAGAAGTTGAGTTAGAATTATCTCGCTTGGAGGTGGAAGAAGATCTCTTAGAAGAAGCAAAATGCTTTACATGAGTCATGTGACTGAAAACAGTCCCTCCTTTACTTGGATGTTTCTTCTTTGTCTTGGGTATTTTGATACCAAATCCTGGAGGACCAGAGGATTGCGAAGTGATATCTTCTATGCATGGATTTACTTCCTTTAAGTTGGTATTTTTGTTACTAAACCCTGGAGGACCTAAAGATTGGGAGGTGCTTTCATCCGAATGGAGAGGAATTTTATCCCCCTTCTCCTTACTGACTTTGGTATCGTGGTTGCAAGAGGTTGTAGCAGAGCTGTAATCTACCAACTCTAAGTCGGTCCCGATAGCACTAGCCGCAGCCGACTGATGCGAAGAAGGGGGAGGGGGTTGAAGCAGAGCGGGAGGGACTTTTAGAGGTAGAGGGACCGTATAGGAAGCCTGAGGAGGGGGGAGGGACTGTCTCCGTATTTATATCAGAGAGGGGGGAGGCTGATGAGAGAATGAAGGGGTGGTAGGTTGGGCTACAGTGGGTTCAGATGGGCTTTCTGCAGGAGAAGTGGGAGACCGAACCAGTGGGGGAGGAGGAGGAAAAGGCTGATGCGTTATATCTGCAACAACATTGAGGGGGTGTGAAGCCGCCAAAGGTGGCTATGGGGTGGGATTTGGGATTGGAGGGGGGGCTTTAGGGATTTTGTTCCCCTGCTAAATTGTCGAAGAGCGCCCAGGGGCATTTTGTCGAACAGCTAATGTGCGGCCATGAAGGACTCGCTCCTCAGCATAAGAGGAAGGGGTCTCAGTACAACTCTTTGAGCATTCAACAGAAAAATGACCAATAGCATGGCACCCATTGCAGTATTTAGGTAGCCTTTCATAAATAATTGGTTGCTTAAAACCCTCAAACAGGCCCACCCATATGAATTAAGGCGGGGGTTTTCTCAGATCTATCTCGACACACAATCTCGCTGCGCTTGGCCGTGCGAGCGTAGTCGTGGCTTTGTCAAAACACAGGAAGTGACCAATTTTATTCGCCACCGATTCCAGAAATTCTGGTATGAAACACTGTAAAGGGAGCCTTGGCAAGGAAATCCAAACAGGAGCCAGACATGAATCCTCCTTCATATGACATAAATTATGCCACCTGAATGCTTTGTAGGGGAATGTGATGAGGAGCGATGATGGACGGGTAAGGACCTTCAAGAGATCCTTGTTGTCCTGAAATCTCTGTAGGAACGCTCTGGATATTAGGGGCCAATGGAAAAAGGATGATCAATGCCCCAGCTCTAGATTTCCTTGAGGCTAGCCTCAAGCGATGGTCTACCGCCATGAAATTTCATAACCAAGGCGTTGGAATACAACTCCTCCACTTTGGGAAGATCTGAGTTGACAAACGACAAGGAAGGGACACCCTCTCACGAGCCACAGATAATATTCACTCCTGTGCGAGGAATACTAGCAAATGATTCAACATCGTTGGCATGAGCTCGAATAAATCCTGGGCCTCTCGAACTGCGAGTAGCTTGGGCATAGGATTTCGGGAGGGGGGCGGAGCTGAACTCCGCTGGCCAGGCGATGGCGCAGGGCGAGGATGGGGGATAGAAAAGGATGAAGGCTGATTGGGAGGGGGAGTAGGCTCAGATGACGAGGGATCTGCTGTCGAAGGTTGAAGTGGGTGAGGATGAGGCGGGGTGGACGGAGATGGATGGGTGGGCAGAGGAGGAAGAAGGCTCCAAAGGTTGCCTGAGCAAGGGATGGGAGGGAGGAGGGGAGGGGGGAGGAGGGTGGTCGGCGGTGGGGATGAGAATGCCGGAGGAGGAAGGAAAAGGGTTTGGCCATTTTGAGGTGGTCGGATTAGGGATTTGGGCGGAGGACGAGACTGGATCTGGAAGTGATTTAGGGTTCGAATGAAATGGATCTGAGAAGGGGGGAGGTAGTGAAGTCGAAGGGGGTGGGTTAGGTAAGAGAATAAGGGCAGCTGCCATGTCCACGTGGTTGTCGGAGCCGTCGGAGAGAGGCTCTGACAGCCCTTAGTGGGGGATGGCGAACTGAAGCGGGGAGGACATTAATCGAGTTTTTTTTCTCATGACTTCTTCTTCCGTTTGGGTTTGGTTTTGGTTCCCACTAGACCTAAAAATTTAATAAATGCAAACCCAAATACCCTAAATCCCTAGTCAATCTCATAGTTCTCTTCTCTTTTTGTTTAGCACTCCAGCTCAAAAACGTTAGGCGATCTTAGGTACGAATCTCTTTCCTCTCACTCCACACACTCTCTCTCTTCTCCAGTTCTCCTCTCTCTCAGCTCCTCCTTAGACCCCTATGTCTCTTCCTCTCTCCTCTCTCTCAACTTCTTTTTGTCTTCCTCTCTCTTCTCTGCTCTCTCTCTCTCTCTCTGACCTCTACCTGTATCTAATGTCTCTAAACGTCGTATATCATTACTCATGATGCAATTTCTTATGTTTAAAATGCATTAAACATGTTTTGATTACATATTACAATGTTATGTTACATATGAACATCATCCAATATGACACCCCGATATATTTTACATATCCCCTATTTCCGCAATCAGATATGAATTTTGGCCATCCGATATTTTTGATATTTTTGATATTTAATACATTGCTTACAAGTGATTGAATTAATGGAGCTTACACTTAAATAACTTTTTCGTCTACTTGCAGTCTTGCACTATGGTGTCAATGACAAAGTGTTTAAATATTGGGAAAATTGCTTCTAGCCCCCAAAATAGCAGAATTTATTCCTCACACCCAAGACTTTTTCAAAACTCTAAAAACCCTCTAAAGCTAATGACAAATTCCTTTAGCCCCCTAATCCCGTTCCCACTTGATCAAACTTTAAAAAGAAAAAAAAACTCAAAATTGCCCTTTGATTTAACTACTCCCTACTCACTTAATAGGCTTTTTCATTAATCATGGTCATCACTCTCATCTTTCTAAGAGCAAAACCGTCATAGAATCATCCCCAAATTAAAACGTTAACCCTAAATCAGCCTACCCCCAGAGCAGAATCAAAGCTCTATTGTTCTCATCTTGCCTTCTTTCACGCTTCCATTACTTCAAAGCATGGCATACGAGTCATAGCCCAAGGTATTCTCCCCTTAGGAGACTTCGAAGACAACAACTAACAGATATAAAATCACAAGAAGACACTTGAGCACAAAGTTGGCTGATATTGGAGAAGCAATAACAGATGTTCTAGAGGAACTCGTGGTTAATCATCCCCCTCCCACAAGCCTAGTTGATCGTACGGATGAAGATATGGCCTAGCACGAGGGCAACACAGATGATGCCATGAAAGCTCTCCTAGATCTAAAGAAATGAACAATAGAAGTGATTTAGAAGGCATCAAAATGTCAATCCAAAAGAAATGAGTTTATTACATAATTTAGTTGTTTATGACGTTAATTTTCATACGCCGTTGGGTTTAATGTTTTAAATGTCGGATGTCAGGTTCATGTCGGACGGTCAAAATTCATGTCGGTTAGCGAAAATCGGGGATATGTCGGGGGACATAAAAAAAATATCGGATTGCCATATTGATTTGCATAAGTGTAATATAATATCATAAATGGAATCTAAACATGCTTAACAATTCTATTGTCCAGACATATGAAAAAGTAAGTTACTTATTGAGTTATGATGTATTGATGTTAGGATCACTAACCAATTGTAGACACTTAATTCTCGAGTGCATATTGAAACCATCCGAGTGCTTGACCTACAAACTATGAAAATATTGTTAGTAAACATAAAATAGCATATAAGGAATGAAGCAAGTGACATAATTATAGAATGAAAATCACAAGATTCATATCTATAGAGAAACATAAACAAGGCAAGCATACAACCAAGTTTTTAAAGTTACAAATAGTTCATAATTGTTTAACATCCAAGAGCAATTCCAAAATAACATTGAAGCTAAATGACTAGAATCAATCCTCATCGAAATTGAGAGTAGGAATATCCTCCTCATCCGACTCCGAGGATGTCTCAATATATTCTTCCTCATCATCCTCCACCGGCTCCTTCCCCTTCGAAGAGGATGATCCCGACATTTTCTTCCTTTTATAGACTTGCATTCGTGCACTCTTTCTCTTTCTTGGATAGCTTTTGAAACGTCACCAACTTGCCTAAAAGTTAAACATTCTCCCGGAAATACTTTATCATCGCTATCAAACCCCTTTGAACCCATCAACCATTCGGAGATCATTTCCTCATCATCATCGGCGGACAAAGGATCTCTACCTACGACGGAATGTTTGTTCTCCAACTTTGCATTGAATTTGATAAAGACGAGGTCATGAAGCTTTTTGTGAGATAATCTATTTCTCTTCTTAGTATGAATCTACAAATGAAAACATGAATTAGCACAAAATGCTATAAACCTACAACATGATTTAAATTCAAGAAACATTGTTAGTTTTTTACCATCTCAAATATGCTCCAATTTCTTTCACATGCCTAAGAGCTAGTTGTCAAGGCCAAAATCCTCATTGCTATCTTTCTCAACTCAGGAGTATCATTCCCATAAAGCCTCCACCATATAACTAGTTAATTCATATTTGGAAAATTTAGTAACTTATAAATTTGTAATAGAAGTTAATGAATTAATTTAAATGAATATATAAATTTACCCAGACAATCACCCTTAGAAGCTCCTCGCTTCGCATATTCATTCCCAAATGACCCTAGGCGTTTTTGATAATTGGTAATTGAGCTCCAATCTTTTTGAAAGTCACATGGTCATTTGGGAAGAGTTTATGCATACAATCTACAACGGATTTCATGAAGCTTCCATCTTTTTCAATTCCGTGTAAGCCGGATCATAGAAATATGGATTCAAATAGTAGCCCGCTTTGTGTAGTGTATCACAACGCTTATTCTTGAATCTCGACTTAATCATTTTCAATATTGGAATATATTTTTTTCTCATCATTCCCAAGGGCCACTTTGAACTCTTCCAAAGCCACCAACATGTCCTGATAATCACATTTTATTCCACTTTTATATCCTTATTAACTAGTTAAATTGAATAAATATATCTGTTAATAGTAACTTTTATCTTAATTTACAAATAATTGAATAAAAGCTCAAATAAAGATTATTTCAAGTAAAAACCCTCAAATATCTCAATTCTCTATTTTTATTGAAGCCTAAGAAGCCCAAGAAGCCCAAGACAAGATGCCCAAACAAGAAAAATCGGAAAATAAATAAAATCAACAAAATCGACAAACCAGCAAGCTTGGTATCGATAGGGGATGCCCCTATCGATACAAGCATCGATGTCCCTATCGATGCTGGCATCGATACCCAGTGCGATCTGGCCGTATAGTGCTTGTTATGGGTTTTTGTTTATTTTAGTTAAAGTGTTTGTTATGGGTTTTTGTATATTTTAATTACTAGGGTTGAGTGTATTGGTGAATAAATAGGGATGGAGAGTGAGAGTTTAGGGGAATTTGTAACTCCATTTGGAGAGGAGGGTCACTCTTGATTGAGAAGACCTTTCGAATTTATAATTTTTCAATAAACAATCTTTTTCTCACCTCTTCATATTTTTCTTTTTCTCTTGATTGGGTGAAGATGAATATGGAGATGGAAATTTACGTTCTTCAAGAGGCTAGAACCCTTTTGAAATGTAAGTTTCTCCTTTTCTTTTATTAATTTTTATTTTCTTTTATTTTTATTTTAGTAGACTAGATTTAATTTCCCACATTTACTTTCATGTCTTTTATTATTGTCTCACACTTTTAATTCAGATTGTAGATTTATTTCTGGCATTTTCTTTTATTTTTGTAATTAGTTAGTTTTTATTTTCTTTTTCTTTATTCTTATTTTCCTTTTTGTAATTAATTTTCATGTTCATAGTGTTCGCGGGGAAAGTTGGGATCTTTTTCATTGACGAACTCATTACACCTTTATGGGATTACAAATGAATTCGAAGAAAATTCGCCTTTTTATAAGGCTGATTACAATGAAAAAGAGTAAAATTATAACTTTTCTCCTAAACAAACGCGGATCCGTTTATCGAAACCTTGCTTGCGTGGGTGTCTTTGCCTGTGCCGGGGACTTTATTTCGTCCGTGGACCGCCGCGTAATCGTGATCCAAAGAGAGATCTACACGGTAAACGGAGATTATTTCATGAAGAAAATAACAGCCCGAAGCAAATGAGATCGACCAAGCAAAATCAAAGCTCTTCGAGATCAAAATAAAGTTTAATCTCAAGGAATCACGGTAGATCCGAGATCCGATCTCGAACCTTTTGAGGGATTATCTCACGAAGGAGGATAATAGCCCCGGGGATTATCTCACAAAGGATGATAATAGCCCTTAAGAGTTCGCCGAGATCTGGAACTGGTGTCGAAGAAGATCGATCGTCGCTCCCGAATTTAGATCTGAGGTGAGAAGGCAATTTGGCAGAGCTTCTCAAGAATTTTTCCCCGCGAATGAGCACTGTTATGGGTTTTGTTTATTTTAGTTAAAGTGTTTGTTATGGGTTTTGTTTATTTTAGTTAAAGTGTTTGTTATGGGTTTTGTTTATTTTAGTTAAAGTGTTTGTTATGGGTTTTGTTTATTTTAGTTAAAGTGTTTGTTATGGGTTTTGTTTATTTTAGTTAAAGTGTTTGTTATGGGTTTTGTTTATTTTAGTTAAAGTGTTTGTTATGGGTTTTGTTTATTTTAGTTAAAGTGTTTGTTATGGGTTTTGTTTATTTTAGTTAAAGTGTTTGTTATGGGTTTTGTTTATTTTAGTTAAAGTGTTTGTTATGGGTTTTGTTTATTTTAGTTAAAGTGTTTGTTATGGGTTTTGTTTATTTTAGTTAAAGTGTTTGTTATGGGTTTTGTTTATTTTAGTTAAAGTGTTTGTTATGGGTTTTGTTTATTTTAGTTAAAGTGTTTGTTATGGGTTTTGTTTATTTTAGTTAAAGTGTTTGTTATGGGTTTTGTTTATTTTAGTTAAAGTGTTTGTTATGGGTTTTGTTTATTTTAGTTAAAGTGTTTGTTATGGGTTTTGTTTATTTTAGTTAAAGTGTTTGTTATGGGTTTTGTTTATTTTAGTTAAAGTGTTTGTTATGGGTTTTGTTTATTTTAGTTAAAGTGTTTGTTATGGGTTTTGTTTATTTTAGTTAAAGTGTTTGTTATGGGTTTTGTTTATTTTAGTTAAAGTGTTTGTTATGGGTTTTGTATATTTTAATTACTAGGGTTGAGTGTATTGGTGAATAAATAGGGATGGAGAGTGAGAGTTTAGGGGAATTTGTAACTCCATTTGGAGAGGAGGGTCACTTGATTGAGAAGACCTTTCAATTTATAATTTTTCAATAAACAATCTTTTTCTCACCTCTTCATATTTTTCTTTTTCTCTTGATTGGGTGAAGATGAATATGGAGATGGAAATTTACGTTCTTCAAGAGGCTAGAACCCTTTTGAAATGTAAGTTTCTCCTTTTCTTTTATTAATTTTTATTTTCTTTTTCTCTTGATTGGGTGAAGATGAATATGGAGATGGAAATTTACGCTCTTCAAGAGGCTAGAACCCTTTTGAAATGTAAGTTTCTCCTTTTCTTTTATTAATTTTTATTTTCTTTTATTTTTATTTTAGTAGACTAGATTTAATTTCCCACATTTACTTTCATGTCTTTTATTATTGTCTCACACTTTTAATTCAGATTGTAGATTTATTTCGGCATTTTCTTTTATTTTTGTAATTAGTTAGTTTTAT
This sequence comes from Asparagus setaceus, assembly GCA_012295165.1. Taxonomy (NCBI): domain Eukaryota; kingdom Viridiplantae; phylum Streptophyta; class Magnoliopsida; order Asparagales; family Asparagaceae; genus Asparagus; species Asparagus setaceus. Next base: position 67,401,241 of record CM022702.1, read on the forward strand.
TTTCTTTTTCTTTATTCTTATTTTCCTTTTGTAATTAATTTTCATGTTCATAGTGTTCGCGGGGAAAGTTGGGATCTTTTTCATTGACGAACTCATTACACCTTTATGGGATTACAAATGAATTCGAAGAAAATTCGCCTTTTTATAAGGCTGATTACAATGAAAAAGAGTAAAAATTATAACTTTTCTCCTAAACAAACGCGGGATCCGTTTATCGAAACCTTGCTTGCGTGGGTGTCTTTGCCTGTGCCGGGGACTTTATTTCGTCCGTGGACCGCCGCGTAATCGTGATCCAAAGAGAGATCTACACGGTAAACGGAGATTATTTCATGAAGAAAATAACAGCCCGAAGCAAATGAGATCGACCAAGCAAAATCAAAGCTCTTCTCGAGATCAAAATAAAGTTTAATCTCAAGGAATCACGTGTAGATCTGAGATCCGATCTCTCGAACCTTTTTGAGGGGATTATCTCACGAAGGAGGATAATAGCCCCGGATTATCTCACGAAGGAGGATAATAGCCCCGGATTATCTCACGAAGGAGGATAATAGCCCCGGATTATCTCACGAAGGAGGATAATAGCCCCGGATTATCTCACGAAGGAGGATAATAGCCCCGGATTATCTCACGAAGGAGGATAATAGCCCCGGATTATCTCACGAAGGAGGATAATAGCCCCGGATTATCTCACGAAGGAGGATAATAGCCCCGGATTATCTCACGAAGGAGGATAATAGCCCCGGATTATCTCACGAAGGAGGATAATAGCCCCGGATTATCTCACGAAGGAGGATAATAGCCCCGGATTATCTCACGAAGGAGGATAATAGCCCCGGATTATCTCACGAAGGAGGATAATAGCCCCGGGGATTATCTCACAAAGGATGATAATAGCCCTTAAGAGTTCGCCGAGATCTGGAACTGGTGTCGAAGAAGATCGATCGTCGCTCCCGAATTTAGATCTGAGGTGAGAAGGCAATTTGGCAGAGCTTCAGCTTCTCAAGAATTTTTCGCCCCCTGCGAATGAGCACTCCTCCTTGTATTTATAGGATTTCAATGCGGATGCGGGTCGAAACTGGGCAAAAAGCCCAGTAAACCTAGGTGTCTCGGCCAGGCTGAGACACCTGGTGGTGTCTCGACCACCGAGACACCTCTTGGTGTCCTGGTGTTTGGCCGAGTTTTTCCCGTGGCTTTTCTCCGATTATTTTCCGAGCTCGTTTTGAGGCTTCGCGGTTTGGATTTATTCCGTCGCTTGCACGCGGCCCATTGCACGCGATTCGTTGCTTCGGAGTCGGGTTCATCCCATTTGTTTGCACATGATTCGTCGCTTCGTTGACTTGAGCGTATCGTCGACTCACATTTGCTTCATATGCTTCATCGGTATGTCAGCTTGGACGCCTCGTCGACTTGCTTTGTGCGCTTCATCGACTCGTCGACTTGGACGTCTCGTCGGCTCGTTCGACGTTGACGATTTGTCGATACGTCGTCGGACGGCTCGTTGATTATCAATTTATCGTCGCCACGTTATTGGATGGCTTTGTCGATTGACCACCCACTATCACGAGCTATGTCGGGGACTTAGGTAATTTTTTACGCCTACAGATACCCCCTCCAAAGTGTTTCGACCTCGCTCTTTTATAGAAGAAGCCAAAATTCTTTGGATATAATAGGCCCAAACCTTCAGTCGGTGTAACGAGACCTGAAAATGGCTTCAACTCTTGATTTCTTCAATTCTTTCGGACTATCCAGTGCTTTGTAGGATGACTGAAAGTATCACGGTGCTGCATTTATTGTCTGACCATCGTCGAAATCTTGAATCGAAGCCGATGAATGAATTTTTTTTCTTTAGCTCGTGTTGGTGAGTTGCCGTCGAGCTGACTATCCAATTTCGTGAGGCTTAACCTTGAATTGGCAAATTTTCTGTTGCGTCGCTCGTCGTAGAACTGACCACAGCGGGAGGAATTTTCTTGAGATTTTCAATTGGTGAACTCTCTTTCGCGACGCGTTGCCCGGCGTCAGAAATTTTTTTCTTGAAATCCAACCTTCAATCGGCGACTTTCCATTGCGACGCGTTGTCCGGCGTCGTAAAATTGAACACCGTGGGTGTAAATTGGGGGTTGTCGAGTTATCCTGAAGAATATTTTATGAAATATTCTCCAGAACTTCTCAACAAACATAGGAAATAGTTTATACTCATATACCTTTTTAGAGTAACTAACCACTGTGGGAGGAGATTTGAGGGTTGTCGAGTTATCCTTAAGAATATTTTATGAAATATTCTCCAGGAACTTCTCGACAAAATAGGAAATAATTTATAGTCATATACCTTTTTAGAGTAAATAACCACCGTGGGAGGAGATTTGAGGGTTGACGAGTTATCCTTAAGAATATTTTATGAAATATTCTCCAGGAACTTCTCGATAAAATAGGAACTAGTTTATACTCATATACCTTTTTGGAGTAAATATGAGGCTTGCATAATTCGAACCAAATAAGAATTGACCCTCGATGGGTGATGACCTCGTGTGGGAGAGAGAAAACTGATGAGGCAAGTGAATGGGGATTCGAATTTGATCGAATCCTACTTTGACTAGGATTCCGCCGGATCGGGATTCTAAAATCCTACCGTGACTAGGATAGGCTAAATCCTATTGTGATCGGGATTCTAAAATCCTACCGTGACTAGGATAGGCTAAATCCTATTGTGATCGGGATTCTAAAATCCTACCGTGACTAGGATAGGCTAAATCCTATTGTGATCGGGATTCTAAAATCCTACCGTGACTAGGATAGGCTAAATCCTATTGTGATCGGGATTCTAAAATCCTACCGTGACTAGGATAGGCTAAATCCTATTGTGATCGGGATTCTAAAATCCTACCGTGACTAGGATAGGCTAAATCCTATTGTGATCGGGATTCTAAAATCCTACCGTGACTAGGATAGGCTAAATCCTATTGTGATCGGGATTCTAAAATCCTACCGTGACTAGGATAGGCTAAATCCTATTGTGATCGGGATTCTAAAATCCTACCGTGACTAGGATAGGCTAAATCCTATTGTGATCGGGATTCTAAAATCCTACCGTGACTAGGATAGGCTAAATCCTATTGTGATCGGGATTCTAAAATCCTACCGTGACTAGGATAGGCTAAATCCTATTGTGATCGGGATTCTAAAATCCTACCGTGACTAGGATAGGCTAAATCCTATTGTGATCGGGATTCTAAAATCCTACCGTGACTAGGATAGGCTAAATCCTATTGTGATCGGGATTCTAAAATCCTACCGTGACTAGGATAGGCTAAATCCTATTGTGATCGGGATTCTAAAATCCTACCGTGACTAGGATAGGCTAAATCCTATTGTGATCGGGATTCTAAAATCCTACCGTGACTAGGATAGGCTAAATCCTATTGTGATCGGGATTCTAAAATCCTACCGTGACTAGGATAGGCTAAATCCTATTGTGATCGGGATTCTAAAATCCTACCGTGACTAGGATAGGCTAAATCCTATTGTGATCGGGATTCTAAAATCCTACCGTGACTAGGATAGGCTAAATCCTATTGTGATCGGGATTCTAAAATCCTACCGTGACTAGGATAGGCTAAATCCTATTGTGATCGGGATTCTAAAATCCTACCGTGACTAGGATAGGCTAAATCCTATTGTGATCGGGATTCTAAAATCCTACCGTGACTAGGATAGGCTAAATCCTATTGTGATCGGGATTCTAAAATCCTACCGTGACTAGGATAGGCTAAATCCTATTGTGATCGGGATTCTAAAATCCTACCGTGACTAGGATAGGCTAAATCCTATTGTGATCGGGATTCTAAAATCCTACCGTGACTAGGATAGGCTAAATCCTATTGTGATCGGGATTCTAAAATCCTACCGTGACTAGGATAGGCTAAATCCTATTGTGATCGGGATTCTAAAATCCTACCGTGACTAGGATAGGCTAAATCCTATTGTGATCGGGATTCTAAAATCCTACCGTGACTAGGATAGGCTAAATCCTATTGTGATCGGGATTCTAAAATCCTACCGTGACTAGGATAGGCTAAATCCTATTGTGATCGGGATTCTAAAATCCTACCGTGACTAGGATAGGCTAAATCCTATTGTGATCGGGATTCTAAAATCCTACCGTGACTAGGATAGGCTAAATCCTATTGTGATCGGGATTCTAAAATCCTACCGTGACTAGGATAGGCTAAATCCTATTGTGATCGGGATTCTAAAATCCTACCGTGACTAGGATAGGCTAAATCCTATTGTGATCGGGATTCTAAAATCCTACCGTGACTAGGATAGGCTAAATCCTATTGTGATCGGGATTCTAAAATCCTACCGTGACTAGGATAGGCTAAATCCTATTGTGATCGGGATTCTAAAATCCTACCGTGACTAGGATAGTCGAAATCCTCGCCAGGACTAGGATAGGCTAAATCCTATTGTGATCGGGATTCTAAAATCCTACCGTGACTAGGATAGGCTAAATCCTATTGTGATCGGGATTCTAAAATCCTACCGTGACTAGGATAGGCTAAATCCTATTGTGATCGGGATTCTAAAATCCTACCGTGACTAGGATAGGCTAAATCCTATTGTGATCGGGATTCTAAAATCCTACCGTGACTAGGATAGGCGAAATCCTATTGTGACTGGGATTCTAAAATCCTACCGTGACTAGGATAGGTGAAATCCTGTTGTGACTGGGATTCTAAAATCCTGCCATGACTAGGATAGCTAAAATCCTTCTTTGATCAGGTTTAATTGAATTCACCCTTGATTACGATTCCAAACCCACCATAACTTGGTTTGGTCAAACCTGCCTTCAACTAGGTTTCCCTCTTCCTTTTTTTTCTCTTTTTTGCTTTCCTCCTCCTATTGGGTTTGGGCCCAAATAAAACCCTCTCCCCCTATTTAATAGGACTGGCCCCCCCTTTTTTTCTACTTTTTTTTTCTTTTCTTTTTTTTATTTCGGCCGACCCCCCTCTCTAGGGTTTTGGCCAGCCGAAACCCCCCCTTCTCTCTTGTTTTCTTCTTTTTTCTCACCTCGTCTCCCTTAAACCCTAAATAGCTTCAGAGATTCAAGCTTCCTCCAGGCGTCGGACTCAAGAATTCCTCCAAATTTACATTCTTTTTAAGCCTTCTCAGGTCCCTCGAGCACGTTCTTTCAGATTCAAGCCCTCGGACTTTTGCTTCAGGTAAACCCCCATAACTCTTGCATATTTGATTTTTATTTCATCATGCAAATCAGAGGGTAGGCATGCAACAAATTAGTGTCTTGATTTCACGCCTCAAATCGGGGCTTTTGAGGGTAAAATTGCATGAAATTTGAGGGATTTTGGTCATGAGAAAGAGGGCTGAAATTTGAGGGGTTTTTATGCAAAAATTAGACTGTAGTTTGAAGGGTTGGTATGCCAATGATCGCTGGGAATCCCTGAATTTTTGTTTTGGCCAAAATTTGGGGGTTATGTGCAAATTGTGGCTGAAATTTAGGGGGTTTTGTGCAAAAATAGCCCCAAAATTTTGGGTTTGAGGGCTATTTGGGTGGCTGAAATTTTTAGACTTGAAAGTGATCTAGATGGCCGAAATTTTAACCTGGCCCTAGGGGTATTTTGGTCATTTTACGGGCAAATTTGATCAAGAGGGGTTTCCGGGGAAAATTTAATCCTGATGTCAGCGTATATGCCCCTTGTAGGTTTAACTAGAATTTGACCAAGAAATTCCTTATATTCTCCTAGGATTTTTTGGTTCGAAATTCATAATTTCCTCTTTATGTTTCGGATTTGACCCGTCTGGCTTCTTTTTGCAGGTCAAGATGTCATCGGGGAGATCACGCGCTCCGAGGAGCCAGCTAGCTATCCCGCCACCTGGAGTGTGCCTCCATCACTTTCCGGTGAGCTTTTTCTATTCCTTAGTGCATTCAAAGTTCGCATATAGCATATTACATCCCCGCTTTGTTCTCCTTTGTGAGGCAATTGGGAAGAGCCGCGATTCTCCTTCGTGAGGGTCGCCGCTTAAAAGATGGGTTTTTACTTGGTCAACACCTATCTTGAGTGGGCGGTATCATGCTGTATTGTACTTCGTGGGGCAGGGTATATTGTCACTTTCTTTGTGCGATGATATACATTGCCTTATGAGTGCACAATGCAGCTGGAATCGTCTCACCGGTTATAAAGCAGTGACTCTATCTCGTAGATTCGCGAGACGAGTTCGACGCCTCATATAACTGAATCTAAGAATATTTATTACTCGTTTTTAGTTGAATATCCCTCTGGAGCATTTCCCTCTTACGCGGTTGACGGGCGTCGCGGCGAGCATCATGCTACTTCCGATGTTCCTTCGCCCATCTTGGTCACTCCTCAGTTTGCACTGGGTACCTCAGCGGAGACCATTCGGGTGGTATGTGAGGGGAGTGCCCGCGTGCTTCGACTGTTGATCACTGACACCCCACTTGTGAGAGACACTAGTTCCAACCAGCCTCTTAAGAAGACGGACTACTTATTTGGTGATTCTGTTGAGGACCCAGACGCAATCTTTATTGCGAGCGAGCGGTGGTTGCATAAGGATGATGGGGGGCACTTGTACCTACCCCCGGATCCTCGTCATCGCTCATTGGCTGAGCTAAGGTGTCAGACTGTGACTCGGGAAATGTCGTGGCGTTTGACAGAGGAGCGTGACAGCATCCATTGTGGGTATATTACCCACCAGGCGATCCCGGGCTCGAGTAGGGAACGTGTAATCGGATTGCATCCTGGTGTGTTGGGATTAGACGCACCACCCCACGATGAGCTTTTCACTGTAGCTTATACTTTGCAGAACCGTCTCGCAAAGCCGGGCGAAATGCTCGCGAACCGTCACGCACCTTTGGTTGGCTTCATTCTTCAGACAAGCATTGGTGGACTCGTATGACGACTTACGTTCTCGATCGATGGGGGTGTTCGCGGGGAAAGTTGGTTTGTTATTCATTGCTCGTTTGAACTCGTGTACAGCTTCGTTGGCCTACAACAAAATTCAAACAAAGAAAATGCCTTTTTATTTCAGGCTTACAATGAAAACGAAAATTACAACTTTCTTCCTTTTGTGAACAAACACGAGGATCTCTATTTTACGGGATCCTCGCTATGGGTTCTTTGCCCGTCGGACTTTTTATTCGTCCGCGGACCACCGCGCAATTCGATCCGTGGAAACCCGGTTCGAACTACAGACGGAAGGGGCTCGCTTCACGAAGGAAACGACGCACTCGAGGGGATCACACTCACGGCGAGAGGATCGCCGGGATCGCGACTCACGAAGGAGAGGATCGCCGAGCGGTGAGATCTACTAGGAGAAATCACACGATCCAGAGTCAATTCGAAGTTCGCTTACCTCGCGGTTTGTAGATTCGACGGCTCGCCGGGTGCTCGACTGCAAGGCCGACGACTCGTGGATCTCGCGAGGGCTCTCTCAAGAATATCGAAAATCCAATCTCCAAAAATCCACCAAGAATGAGCACCCCCGCCATTTATAGGAAACAAGAGGGGGTTTATGGTCGGCCGGACACCATTTGGTGTCCGTTATTACGGACACCAAACGGTGTCCGGTTTCGCCAACGCTTGGCTCCTCGGTTTGGTTTGGTTTTTGACTTTTCCGCGACGCTCGTCTCCGATCTTGTCATTGTCGCTATAAGTCCACGCTTGGTTCACTTGATTGGTTTCATCCCGCCAACGGTTTAGGTGACGATCGGTCGATGTTCAAACCGATCTCGCTGACGCTTGAACCCGACGATCTCGCTGAAGCTTTGCTTGTTGATTCATTCCATAACACATAGCCTCGCTGATTCAGACGCCTTTGTCGACCCACTTCATGAGTTCGCCGCCTTGCTTTATGCTATGCGGCCGGTTTGTCGAACGGATCGCCGGTTGTCAACCCACCGCTACGAAGTCTTTCTCGTATTGACAAGCAATTTTTATGCCTACAGATACCCTCCAAAGCGCTTCGCCTCGATTCTTTGGCGAAGTCCGATGCTTTGACATGATGAGCCCTTCACCCTTCGACGGCGTGATGGGACTTGTGAATGACCTTGGCGTTTGATCTCTCCACTCCTTTCAGCCTTTCTAGTGCTTTGTAGGATTGTCAAGGTATTACTTGCATCGCATTTTTGTCCGACCGCTGTCGAGATCTTGACCGTAAGTCGGTAGATAAATTTCTTTTGAGATTGACTCCAGATTTGATTCCTCCAATTCTCTCGTGTTCTCCGCTTTGTAGGATACCGGGGTGTTGTGGTGCTGCATTTATTGCTTGACCGTTGTTGGAATTTCGAATCAGAAGCTAATTGAGTTCATTTGTTGTTGACTCGTCGGTGGATTGTCGCCCAATTGACCATCGAGATTCCTCCGCTGATCGGGAATTCTTCACTACAACGCGCTAATTGGCTTCAAACTATATGGGTTTTGGCCTTCAATCGGCGAGTGTAACGCTGATCGGCGTATGCATCTTACGTGGATCCAACCGCTGATCGGTGAATCCTTCGCCGACGACGCCGGTTGGCGCCGTATCAGATACTCCTCGCTGGAGTGTATTCATCCACGGTGGGAGGTATTCTTCCGGGATTTGTTCCAGCCTTAATTGCCGCTGGTAGGCCCTCGGCGGCGACGCATCTAATCGGCACCGATACAAGGGGGTTCTTTCAAGGTAGAGCGTTGTTCGGCCCATATAAGTCTCAGAATTCATTAACTTTTTCCACAGCCGAGGAAATTGAAGATTATCGAAGTTATCCTTAAGAACATGGTAACATTCTCCAGAACTTCGCTAAATTGGGAAACGGCTTATACTCATAATCCTAATTGAGTAGGATTAGGCGACGCTGATTGGCGCCGATGCAATCCGTATGGTCGAAGTTATCCTAAGAATATTTTTGTGAAAATATTCTTCCGAACTTCTCGATAAATTAGGAAACAGCTTATACTGTAATCCTAGTTGAGTAGGATTAGCGACGCCGCTGATTGGCCGATGCAATCCGCATTTGCCGAAGTTATCCCTAAGAATATTTTTGTGAAAATATTCTTCCGAACTTCGATAAATTAGGAAACAGCTTTATACCGTAATCCTAGTTGAGTAGGATTAGGCGACGCGCTGATTGGCGCCGATGCAACTGCATTTGCCGAAGTTATCCCTAAGAATATTTTTGTGAAAATATTCTTCCGAACTTCGATAAATTAGGAAACAGCTTTATACCGTAATCCTAGTTGAGTAGGATTAGGCGACGCTGATTGGCCGATGCAATCCGTATGGTCGAAGTTATCCCTAAGAATATTTTTGTGAAAATATTCTTCCGAACTTCTCGATAAATTAGGAAACAGCTTTATACTGAATCCTAGTTGGAGTAGGATTAGCGACGCGCTGATTACGCCGATGCAATCCGCATTTGCCGAAGTTATCCCTAAGAATATTTTTGTGAAAATATTCTTCCTGAACTTCTCGATAAATTAGGAAACAGCTTTATACTGTAATCCTAGTTGGAGTAGGATTAAACCACATGGGGAATACTGCAACATTGAGCCCTAATATCTCCAAAATCTTTCCAATATTTAGGAAAGAGGATGGATAAATTATTGGACTGTTTTGGATTCCTTTTAGATGTCCAATTGGGCTCCAATTAGAATTCCTATCCATCGCCAAATAGGACTCCTTATTCAAAAGGGATTAGTTCATGTGGGGTTGTTATAAATACCCACCAACCCTCCTTTTCTCGACCTAGGCCGCCCCCTTCTCTCTTGTTTTCATCTCGCTTCGCCGCCTTATCTTCCTCGATCAACAAGGTATGCACACGAGTTTTACAAAGTCTTTTTCGCTTTTTCTTTTTCTTGTGCATGCAGTGATGCGTACTCACAGGGAGAAGGACTGATGGTGCGAACGGCGAGGCGGCGGCGGTCGGACATCGGCCGTTCTACCCGACTGAAGGCCTGGCGCTGCCTCGGCTGAAGGCCGGTCATTGTCTCGGCCGAAGGCCAGTCGTTGCTCGACCGAAGGCCTGGCGCTATGATCTGCCGAGCCAAGCCGCTTGGCTCGGCTGAAGGCTGGTCGCCGCCCCTCGGCGGTTTCGTGGTTTGGTTTTGTCGATCCAGTGGCGCCCGTTTCGGTCGTATCGGCGAGCCATGACCGACCAATGGCCTTTCTTTGTCATATTTGTATTTGACTTGTCATCATGCTTTTGCGCTTTCGATGTCGCCGGAAGATCACGCCGCCCGAGGAGCCGACCGCCTACTCCGCCTCGCTGATGACGCCACCATCATTCGCCGGTGAGGTTTTCATGTTAAATTGCTCATTCACAACTTGTATTTATAAACCGCATGGCCTTGATTCCTCCTTCGTGGGGAACGACCATATAGCCTTGATCTCTCCTTCGTGAGAATCGACGCCAGATAGCCTTTATTCCTCCTTCGTGAGGATTGACGCTTATACTTCAAGAACGACGGGAGCGATTCCATATGCATCACGGCCGATGGATAGAATATTTCGCCATTTTATGTGACGGGTATATTATCCGATGAATCCGTGAGTGCTCGATTGATCTTCCCATTGTAAGGCCGCGGACTCTACCTCATGAATTTCGTGAGATGAATTCAACGCCTTATATATATGTTTGCCGTTTTGACTCATTCCGATTTCATCTTTTCGCTTGAGTATCCTCTCGCGCTTCCTTCGCGATGCGCTGACGGACGCCGTGGTGACCAATTCTCCTCCTCCGATGATCCTACCATTCTTATTTCGCCCGCTTAGACCGGATACTCGCGGAGGTGACCCAGCTTGGTACTTGGGGAAGTCCTCGTGTGTTGAGGTCGCCGATGATCGACGCGCCACTCGAAGATTATCGGTTCTTCTCACTTTGGGCAAGACGGACTATTTATTTGAGAATTCGCCGAGGACCCGGATACGACTTTCATTGAGAGTGAGCAATGGTCGACAAGGACGATGGTGGATTCTTATATCTCCCTTGGGTTCCTGCACCGTTGTTTGACCGAAGTTACGCCATCGTATGCCGCACGGAAAATGTCGCGGTGCCCGGCTGCAGGAGCGTGACAAAGATTCATTGCGGTTTATCACCCATCGCCGGTTCCTCGCTCACCGTGAGGTCGGGTTATTGGATCGCACTCGGTATATTGGGATCGATTCTCCGCCGCGGACGCAGCATTTCATCACCGGGTCGACTTTGAAGAACCGCTTTGCCCCGTTGGGACGGGAGATGCCGCATCCGGTCATAGATTCTTCTACCGGGTTCATTCTCGCAGATAAGCTTTGGTGGACTCGCTCGACCGTCACGCTTCTACCGATGGGGCGAGGACCTTCGTGCTCGTGGTTTATACGCCGCAGCTCGTGCCACCATGTATGGGCTCCCATCAGCATCAACCACTTCTTCGCTTTATCGGAGCTTTATGATCCCGATTCAACACATTCTTAACCGTGCATGGCTAACTTGGACCGGCTTTGCACGAGATGCACCGGTCTCGGTTTACCTATGGAAGGATGCTCTATCGTGAATATTTCCTTCTCGCCGAATTGGGTCGATCAAGGCTACTTTGCTCGACCGCTATGACACTCGTGGGACCTCACGTACATTATCACATTGCTCTAGCAATGATAGAGCCACAAGAAGAGGAAGTCGATTATAAGCCCCAAACAAGCCAATTATTTGTTCAAACATCCGAGGACGATTCTCGATGAGCGATTTGTGAGTCGGCTCCTTCTACCCCTTCGAGGTTAATGCGCTGATCGAAAAGTCCGGCTAAGTCTTATACCCCGAGTAGCACAGTAGTACGGTTTTCCAAACAGGACCAAATTCTCGACCTTCTTATGGCATGCAAGAAAACGATCCGCCGATGACTCTCTTAGCCTGGCCATCGCCATCCGGTTGAAGAAATGTGTGATGCCGCGGTCGCCTTAACGACGCTTTGCCGCTAGAGGTACTCTATCCCGCAGCTCACCGCTCATAAGAAGGAGCCGCTCTTCTTCCTGATGGTGGCTAACATTCATCGGGACTTCACAAATAGCCACCGCTTTACTCGTGAGGAAAACAAACCGCCGTGAGATTCTCATGTCAAGGTGGAACCGCCAGACACCTACTTGATGGCCCGGTTCGCCCTTCATCGACTGACATGATGACAAATAAGCTTGCGTGATCCGTCTGCCTTTTATCCAATCTTTAGAGAAATGTAAATGGCAAGGGCGCAGATTTTAGCTGCACGGAAGCAACCGCAAATCCACAAGGGTTGGGTCTTCAGGTGTTTTCCGGTTCTCCTGGCCAAGACGGGAGGCCTTGATTGATGAGGAGAGACATAAAATGAACCGACTTTACTTGACGCTATCGCTTTAATTGGTCGACCAACATCCCACTGGTTATCTTATTTCTCGAGTGAGAAACGAAGTGCTACATTGAGCCTTATTTCCCTTCTCGCTCGCTTCGCCGCCGGCATTTACCGCTTTTACGCTGGGGAACCCGAACCGAGCTCCGGACTCGCAGCCGTTTGATCGATGGTGTCCCAAGCGCGGGTGGAGTATAGCGGTTGTACCGATGCTAAATTTAGCCTCCTGTGCACCGATCGCAATTTGAGTCGACATATTTACACCGCAGCTGGCTTTTGGCCGCCAAAGGAACTCGCTCGTGAAGTCCCTTGACGAATCAAGGTCAAGAGGCTTCCCGAGCCGACACTCAGCCGCTCAGAGGCCGCCGAGCCTTAAGAAGCTGCCGCCAGACTGGCTAATCGGCTGTGTCCGATGGGGAAATTCATAGTTCCGTGGCTGATACTTCAGGAGATGACCAGGAGGAAATTGCAACTCATGAAGAGGACTCTGGTATCCTCTCCTTTACTCTTATTATTCCCCTCCTATGATATCCTAGTCCGACTGATTTATCTTTTCAGCGCATCGAAAGGGATGCGGTCCGCCTTGCGATGGGGACAGACTCCGAATGGAGTTCCTTTAAGCTTAAAGAGACTTGTCCACAGATCTTGCCCTCGCCTCTGACCATTAACTTGATTCGGCTAAGCCACATCACGGGTGATGGGGTAATGTTCGCTAACCCATAACCCTCTCGATTATCCCATTTTATGAATCTCATGATTTCCTCCCGCGGTGAGAATTTGGTGGGGATGCCAATTTTGATTTTCCCTTCCTCGACTTTGCCGCCCACTGTGGAGCAAGTACTCTGAGCTATGGATCGAGAGCCCGAGAATACCAACATGGGACCGTGGATTGGAAAATCCGGTTCGCCTAACATTGGTATTTTTTCTACCCAACAAAGACTTGCAAAGACATGAAATTTGTTTCCTCGCAGCTCTCATCTATACTTCACACTCTTATGCCTTTTTCGATGGAGGACTTCGAGGATTTGATGATTTACTCGAGACGCCCTCCTCCCGGGCGACATCGAGCTTGAGTTAGGAATTCCTAGGATATCGAGGCATTCCTTTGAAGGTAAACTCCTCCCCGATAATCATAGGACTATTCAATTTTAAATAGTATGTCTATGATTGAAAATGTCCCCGCTTGATAACGAGACTCATCCCGGTGACATTGAGGTCGCTATTCCTCCAGAGTCGCCCGCGAACCGCTGATATGTCGGACGCGGTGTTGAGATACCGATTGAGATCGCCGAGCGCCACCGACCGCCGCCGCTTTCACGGTTTCATTAGGGTAAGGAGTCGGGCTCTACGTGTATGAACCCTTCCACGCCAATACTCATGTTGATTTTGTTTTGGGAGTTTTAACCCTTTTCTTCCTTTTCGCAGGCCCGCCACGACTCTTCATGACTTAGTGAGAGCTTTGATGTCCGACGACGATCCATCTCGCTTATTATCCCGTGGAAATTGCTCGTTTCTTTTCCTATTTGGCCATAGTGGTAGACACACTTCGGTACCGTGCTTTCTTCGCTGGCCCACCATTCCTCGATCCTAGGGTAACCAATGATACGAGGCGGTTATTCAGAGTTGGCCTGTGCTATTGCCGATGATCTTGACCATTTGAGGTTAAGCTCCAAGGTCTCAAGATTTTGAGGCACCGCTTTCCTCATATGTGGAGACAGAGATGAGGCTCGCCCGACAAATTGGCGTGATGCCCGTGTTATTACCGACTCAAGTTCGATGCAACAGACCGTGCATCATTTGAGATCGCTGCCGCTGAAGTTTCATCTTCCATGGACATTTTCGCCTTGTGTCAGCCGGAGAAGCGAGAATAGTAGAGCTCAACAGAACTTCAAAGGCGAGGGAGAGTCCGATCATCTTGAAGTCGACGAAGGCCAACAAGGAGGAGACTCTTGCGCCATGTCCGAAGCTTGAGTTTTCAAAGCGTAGGCCGGTCAAGTCGAGGAGGAGACCGCAAAGACCCTTAATAGCAACGAGGAGACTTTCGTGGCCGAAGCTCAGAGGAACTCCAACAAGCTTTCCTCAATAAAGTATTCGAAGCTAAAGCAAAGAATTTGCCGTCACAAATTTGATGTTTAGAGAATTTGTGTAACTTCACTCGTTTATCAATAAAACATATTTCCATCCTCTTTTATGCTTTATTATGATTCTTTTATTTCATCAGAAATAATTAACCATAATACTTATAGGATTTTTGGCAAACCCTCACCAACGGATTTGATTAGCCTTTACCAACTACCGCTTGAGTTGGGCTAGCGTATGGATTATCTCGATCCGCTCAAGACGCGACGCTAGGCCGAAGAATGAAACTCTTCTAGACTTGTTGCTATGATATTGAATACGAGGCTTGCTACTCTTTTACGCAAGAGATCGCCTCGCAACGCTGCGGTGAGGCGCCGACTTTAGGGTTATTGGTCAACCCCACCTTCAACGAATTTGATTAGCCTTTACCAACTACCGCTTGAGTTGGGCTAGCGTATGGATTATCTGGATCCGCTCCGCACGTGACGTTGTGCTAAAAGAATGAGACTCTCTTAGACTTAATGCTACGATGTTGAATACGTAGGCTTGGTACTCTTTTACGGGCAAGAGATCGCCCGGCAACGCGTGTGAGGCGTCGACTTTATCCCTTCTTAGGCTTCGGGATAAAATACCCCAAGATGAATCTTAGCGCCTTCTTTTGACCGGAGAAGGATTGAACCGGACTAAAATTGATTGAGGTGGGAAAGGAAGAATGTATTCTATTTCCCGAAGGTGGAGAGGAAGGATGTTTTTGTCTCCTATCTCCGAGTGAGGGATGAACAAGAGAGGAAGGTTTTGTATCCTATCTCTTGCCAGTGGAGAGGAAGGAGGATCTTGTCTCCTATCTCCGAGTAAGGGATGAACAAGAGAGGAAGGTTTTGTATCCTATCTCTTGCCAGTGGAGAGGAAGGAGGATCTTGTCTCCTATCTCCGAGTAAGGGATGAACAAGAGAGGAAGGTTTTGTATCCTATCTCTTGCCAGTGGAGAGGAAGGAGGATCTTGTCTCCTATCTCCGAGTGTTGGAAAGGAAGGATTTTTGTCCTGTTTCCAGTGAAAGAGACTAAAAATGGGATCTCCATTTTGAGAATCTTGAAAGATGAAACTAAGAGTGGGATCTCCACTCCGAGAATCTAAGACAAGAGAGGAAGAATGTATTCTATCTCTTGCTTCTGAAGAGGAAGGATGTGTCCTATCTCCAGGTGAATGTGGGAAAGGAAGAATGTATTCTATTTCCCGATGAGAAACTAAGAGTGGGGTCTCCAATCCAAGAATCTTGGAAGGGTACGGATAGCTTTCACTTTTATAGGATTGCTAACCAGAATTTAAAAGTGGACCTCTCGTTCATGGAAGGAATCGAGAGGGGACTTTGCTGGTGGTTGGACCAGGGAAATTTTTAGTGGGCCCACCGTCAATGAATTTGATCGGTGAGAGAATTTTGGAGGAAAACACAATAACTTAGGGTTATCCTCATGAGAATGAGTGAGATATTCTCTGAGGAACTTCCCATCAAGACGGGTTATCCTGAATGTATTAAGGATAATACTTTTCGTAAACTTCCCATTTATCTAAGATTAATCACGGCCGCCATTCTCAGGTGATATATGATATGCACCGCTTGAATAGATCGTCTATTATGAACGGTCCTTCCCATTTGGGTTCGAATTTACCTTTCTTTTGGAAGTGAGGATTATCTGGCCGCCGAGCAAATGAGAACCAAATCTCCTTCTAAAGGTTCTCTCGTCGAACTTTCTTGTTGAAAGCCCTCGACATCTTAGCTTGATAGAACTCAATGCATTGTTGAGCCTCCAGCGCTTCTCATCTAACATCTCAAGCTCTTCGAGACGCTTTTGATGTTGTTCTTCTCGCCATCTCGCTGAAAGGGCTGGCGCGGCGACGAACTCGATTTCAACGGAGAATCGCTTCACACCCGTGAAACCGTGGAGTACGGGTCGCCCAGCTTGGCGTATGCATAGCCAGCGATATGCCCGTAGTGCTTCTCCGAAGTTTATCATCCCAGCCTCGCTTGTTATTCTTCACAAGCTTCGACAAAATCTTGATAATCGCCTTGTTGAACGCCTAATCCATTTGCCGCCGGATTATAGGTCGCCGACGCAGACGCCTTGTATTTTGAACTTGTCGCAAAACCCGATGAAGGAATTGCCGATGAATTGGGGACCGCTGTCATGCACGATCCGTTTGGGACACCATGTCGATAGATGACATGGTGTTTGATAAATTTGACGACGCATCGCTTTGACTTCTTTTAGCGGATTGCTTCACCACTTGGAGAAGTAGTCGGTGATCGCTAGAATAAACCGACGCTTTGACCGACGGAGGAAAGATAGGACCTACAACGCCCATTCCCCATGTCTCAATGGCCGTGATGTGGTCGGGATGCAACCGCCCGAGGTCGATGCATATAATTCGCGGAATTTGGCACGCTGGCATTTCCGAGCCGCATTCGACCGTGTCATTAATCATTGTTGGCCGGCAGCCCATTCTCCGATTCGATCGTAGAGCTTGGGACCAGCCGGTGTGCACCACATTCACCTTCGTGCTTCCCGAAGGACCTCTTCGCCTCTTTGTCCGAAAGGCATCGGAGTAAAGACCATCGCACTCGACGATATAACATCCGGGTCTCGTGTCGTAAAAGAATCTTGGAGCTCTTCACGGATTGACTCTTCTCCTCACGCCTTTCGCGTAATGCCATGTAAGACGTAATCGATGATAGGAAAGTGCCAATCTCGGGGCTCCAACTTGGTTTGGGTCGCATATACCTCTTTGGTCACTACCCCTTTGTCTTCTCGTACTTCATCATATGTTGGTACGAAGAGCTGGTGAGTCCTGACCGTAACCAGTTGCTCGGTCTCGGAAGGTTGTGCTAACGACACCGCTAATGCCGCTAGTGCATCCGCGTAAGCGTTTTGGAGGCGCGGGATATATTCGATGAAGAACTCTTCGAACGAGCTCGCCATTTCGATTGCTACCTGATGATAGGGGATTAGATCCGGATTCCTGACTTCGTAGTCTCCACGAATATGCTTAACTATCAATTGCGAATCGCCGTACGCTTCGAGATACTCTACCCCCAGCTCCTTGGCGAAACTGAGCCCGATAAGTAGCGCGTTATATTCGGCTACGTTATTGGAGCACGGTTCGGTGAGTGAATAAGCATGGGGCATGACATGATTCCCTGGGGAAACCAAGACAACCCCGACCCCGGCGGAAATCTTAGAACATCCGGGGCACTTGCCACGCTGGTAGCTCGAGAAGTTCACAAAGTACCGCCATATTTGTTGGTGCGATGTAGTGTTAACTTCATGGACTTCATCCGAAGATCATCATATAGCTCAATCAAGGCCCGTCTGTTGGCGTACCAAGAGATCGCGAATCGCTTGTCCTTTGACCGACTTCGTTGTTTGAAGTGCAAGTCATATCGGGACAAGAGCAAGGCCCATTTTGCCAAACGCCAACTCATCGAGGCCTACTGGTCATAAATATTCGGACCGGATTTACGCTAGAGATAACATAAATCGCCTCGTCCGACTAAATAGTGTCGCATTTTTCAATTGCTAACACTAATGCAAGGCACCGCCACCATTGATATCGAGACTCACCACTAATGTTCGCCTGTAATACATACCGCTCGCGGATCGCCGCCGCCGCCTTGCGCGAGTAAAGCGCTTAACGAGTGATCCGCTGCCTTGACGTAGATCAAAACGGTTTTCCATCGCGTGCAACAAGAACAGAGGTTTAGCGAGATACGATTTGATCTCTTCAATGTTTTGGCAAAGGCCGCCCCAAATAAATGACACGCCCTTCTTGTTCAACTTGGAGAACGGTTGGCACTTCCCTGATAGGTTCGATATGAACCGTCGGATGTATGCCAATCTTCCTTGTAACCCCCTGAGTTCTCTTAGATTTCTTGGAGGTTGCAACTCTTGAATCGCCTTCACTTTGTCAGGATCGACGTGGATTCCTTTGTCGGTGACGACAAAGCCGAGGAACTTGCCACTGGACATCCCAAGGAAGGATTTGGCGGGGTTCATCTTTAGTTGATGAGTCCGCATGAGTTCGAATACCGTTCTAAGATCTTTAACGTGATCTCCTCTGTCACGCCTTTTTACGACTAAGTCGTCGACGTAGCATTCGACCGTTTTCCGAAGATGATCCTAGAAAATCTCCGCCATCGCTATCGATATGTGGCACCGCATTTTGAGGCCGAACGGCATGACCGTAGCAATATATACCGATAGCGCTCAACGCCGGTGCTTGGCATCTTCGGGTGCATCTTGATCCGATTGTAACCCGAGAAACCATCCATGAATGACATTCTTTCAAATCCACACGTTGTCGACTATGACATCGCGATTGGAAGAGGAAAGTCATCTTTCGCAAGCAGCCGCTCGTGTCTCAGAGTCGCATACTGCATCCTAATCGAACCATTTTTCTTCATGACCGACTATATTCGCCACCCAACCGGTGTTGAATTTCCTCGATGAATCCCGATTCTATGAGTTTCTTCACTTCGTCAACAATTGCTTGCAATATTTGTGGACGAAACCGTCTTTGCTGTTGCTTGACAGGTTTGACATCCATCTTTATGTTGAGACGATGTGTTGCCACATTAGGGTCGAGTCCTGGCATGTCCTCGTAACTCCAAGCAAACACGTCGATGTATTCCCTGATTAGGGCAATCAGCTCTCCCTTCTCTTCTGAGGGAAGACTATTACTGACGTTTATGAGCTTAGGATGTTCCTCATCACCCATGTTAACCTGGACTACCTCGTCCTTGGTGGGGGGTTCTCTTTGTTCGAATCTATCCCCAAACTGCTCTCTGAGTTGATGGATCCATGGGTCTTCCCATGTTGGCATACCCTCATCACTCTCCATAGTAGCAGGATCGACCGTGGTCATATTTGACATCAAAGCTTTGAAAGCTTCTTCGAGGTTGGTGTCAATCCCAAATCAAGAATCGACGAGTATCCGCTCTTCGCCGTAAATGGTCGCCGATCAACCACGCAGCATTCATCTTCTCGAGGAGGATTCATATCCCAATCCTCGCCTAAATGCGTAGTAGTCATCCGCTTCCCTTTGGGACATATGCCGCTTAGGAGGGATTCGAGGACCTCGTCCAAACATAGACCTTCCCTCGTGTCAAGTCGCACTCCCACTTCTTCATGATACCCGTTTCGACTATATCCGCATGTGTGGAGGATAGGCCCATCGTTATCCTCATCTTCTTCTAAGAAGCTTATCTCGCTTGAACCGTGATCTCCTTTTCGTGAAACCAAGTCTTTTCACTACTCGATCTTCGCGGATGACGAAAGGCCGCCCCAAAGGAGTCTCGAATCGCTTTTGTGTAAAGCAAAATGACCGAATTGGTAGGTGCAACTCCGATTGTTATATAAACCTCGCCATCGCATCATTCAAAGACAGAGGGTACTCTAAATCGCCATTTATTGCTTTATCGGCAATTTGCCAATTACAATGTTCATCCGACGATTCTTCATCGCCAAGATTGATTACAAGGTACAATGTTATTTAAAACAAATCCTCCGCTATAATCAAGCCCGCCAGACGCCTTCTTCACCACTGTCCGTGCCTTGGGCCGATGATTCGCCGCTCATTACCGTAAAGGAGGGAATCGAAATAATTCTCCATCCCCTTAAACGGTTGTTTCTCCGACCACCGCCTTGACCTCATTATTTGTGTGTACATACTTGAGACATCGATGAAGAGTGGATGGGACTATAACGCTATTGTGGATCCGTGGTCCACCCAATAATAAGTTATAGGAAGTCTCGCACAATCACATAGCAGTGACTTCGACTTTAAGTCCCCATTTGGTATTTAATCCGATTTTACCAAGTGGGCGGACCCACCGTGTTAAACCAGAAATCATTGTGCTGCTTGACGCCATCGGGTGGATTCCAAGATGATACATGAGGCTAGGGCATGATGCTCATACGAACCCTGGACGACTTGGATCCGTTGACTTCGCTAGAACCAATATACCCGTGAAGTATAGCGCCTATCGTGTTTGAATTTTGGTCCGCATATCCTCCTTTGTAAAGGTGATGCAGGTAAGTGTTTAGCCACAAGGTTGCATTGTTGGGCCGATTCTTCCGGACTCGCTTGATCTCGAGCGAAACGCCGAGTCGCCTGAGCTTCTTGTAGAGCTTCCCGTTTCCTTTGATAATCGGAGCAACTCAGAAGAGTTATCCCGGCCGGATGTTTGCCAACCGGTCATAACATCGGCTGCACGAGAATTTGATGTTCTCGCCTATCCCTTACAATCGGGCGATTGAATCGATTGCTTCGAATTGTGCTTCCCGACTGTGGTTGCTTCTCCTTTGCTTCACCGTTTCTTTGGCGTACCGCTCGCTGTTGTACTTTCTCTCCTCGAGTGAGAGGAGCCGCTACCCCCAGCCAGATAACGCCTTCGATTCGGTTTGGAATCTCCTGATACTTGTAGTTGTATTCGTGCTCACTCCTTGTGGCAAAGACTTCATGCTCACCTCCAAAATTGAAGGTTGCCACTTCTTCATCGCCCTTTTCTCGAATTGCCGCTGCTTGGCATAATTTGCCTTTTCCTTTGACTTCTTTTTGGTCAAGACGCAGCCCATCGATTGTCTTCCAAAGAAGTCGTGGACCCAAAGGATTTCTCCGCTTGTCGTTGTATGCGGTATGAGCCCTTTCACGCTGTTCGTGAGGATCCTCATTCACCATTTTCATTCCTACTTTTACGACCGGGCGCCTGCTGAAACCAATCCAAAGGAACCGACCAAGCTTATAGAGATCGCATTTGTTCCCACCTTCTTCTTCTTTAGAAGGTTTTGGAGTGATGACTCCAACATCGCATCAAGGCTTGAATCTTGTCCCCAGATGGTAGCGTAATTTCAGATGATGTAACGCCTGCGGATAAGCGCAGACTTAGGATCTCAGAACTTTGTTTGCCTCCTCTGGTTTACAATTGGGGCAACCGGATTTTGTTGTTTTCCGTAAGGTACTTGAAAATGCCCTAACTTCCTCATCTTTGAACGAGTAAGTCTTGGGAAATCTCGAACCGTAAGGTTTTGATTCTCGAAGTTTGTCGGGCGCCATTGAGGCCGCGATTGCCGTGGTGCACGCCAAGGCGACCGCTGCTGTGGTTGCAGCTCAAGGTTTGATTACGCCTACGCACTTTGCCGGCACCTTACCTCGCCGCTGCGGCACAAAATTTCGCTTGTTCGTGGTTTGTCGCCGTACCGGCCTCTTTCTCGCTTTCTTCCTTTTAAGGAACCTTTCGCCTTGTTTCCACTTAACTTTCAAGTCCTTCCATCGCTACGATGGTGCCGCCCCCATTGCTTCGAAAGCACGCTCTATCGATAAATTATCGTGGCAGTCCGAGGATGAATTCCTCTCATATCGGATCCCGCAGCTCATTGCCTTGTTACGAATCGCTTAACAAAGATATCCACGCTTTCTCCATTCTTCGCTGCCGAGTAATGTTCCAATGGATACCTCGGTATCGCCATCAAAGAAGTTGGAGAGAAACAAGGACTCCATATCGCCCCACCGTTGATGCTCCCCTCGCTTAAGACGGCGGTACCAATCAAGGCAGCCCACGGCGGTGCCAACGAATGACCGAACCATCGTGGGCTCATTGCCGAATAACCCCGAGGTGCGACTTGAAGTAAATCAAGTGTTGCGTCGGGAACCCTTACCACAAACGGTGTAAAGTTTATTAAGTTAAACTTTGAAGGGTATGGGATTGATTCCCACCCTTCGGTATGGGCAAGGGATACCCGCTTTCTTCACCTCTTGGGCGGAAATCAACGAAGTTAATTTTGCTCGAGGTCTTTAATCTTCTCGCTCATGAGCAACAGCAGCTGCCGCTGCGGTTCGTGAGGGTTATCATCTTCTCGTGCTTCCTCCCGACCGAAGTCGCCGCCATCTTGATCAACGCCGATGTGTTGACTTGATTCCCTCGATGCTTTGTTAAAGCTTGATCTGTTGGTCATGCATTTCTCTCATCGCCGCATGGCCAACTCCATCTCTAATTTGAAGTTTTCCCGCTGCTTATTCAACGCTTCGCCCAAAGATCTTGGCCACCTGACCAGACCGATCATAAGCGCCGGTTGTCCGCCACTAGAAGTCAGATTGTCGGATGCCATTGCCGACCGACGCCCGATACTTCATCCTCTCAAGGTAGCCCTCAAGAGCTTGTCGAATTGACCGCCGAATAGTCCCGACCGCGAACGAAGTTAACCGCTATGGCGCGCTGAATAGCCCTTGACGATGGTTCTTGCCGCCATATTATTAGTGACCTCGCACCATCCTCTCGATGCCATCCTTCGCTGAATCTCCTTGACCTAGGTTTTGGCGTGTTGGTGCTAAGTCTCAAAGACCGAGACTCTTTCTCGAGTTCCTCGACAACAATTACACCGAGCACCGCTTTGATAAGCTTGGAGCATAAACATGACTGGTTGGTTTGGGGAGCACCTTCGAGATTTCTTTGTGCTCCCTGCACGGTAGTATAATTCGCCAACATGAGTGCCGAGCAATCTTCCGCATGTCGACACGATCTCTGTATAACACCCTCATCGCCGATGAAAACGCTCCGCCCGAGGATGAATTGTTTCAGAAGAACCGGGCGAAAGTAACCCGCCTTGACTTTCGCTGGTGTGAGGGTGGAGTTCTCGCAGACTTCTGACTTCGACTTTCAACCGGTATGCAAAGCCGAGGAATCTTCTTGTCTTTGTGGGTGCTACCCTCAGATAGAGTGACCCGCGATTCCTTTAGCGACCCAGCGATCCTTGATGGCAAGCCCGCTGGTCGCGACGGAGTTGGCTTCACGGAGTTCGAGTGTAGACGCCGGAGGTAACTTTACGCCACTTTCGCTGAAGTGCTCACAACCTTTGATCCGAGCACGGAGCAGAGTTGGCTCGGCCGCGTGGTCGGGCTTGGATGCCAAGTTCCTGAGGTGAAGGCCGACGGACTTGGGCTTCCAAACCAGCCGACTTGTTGACGACTTCTTAGCCGCCTTCAACTCGCGGCTTGTTGCACCAAAACCCTTGCTTGTGCGAGGAGCGCGACGCTTCCTGGATACGCCTCGAAGCGTAGAACGGTTCCGCTTGACTCGACCCATTCGCTTGTCGCCGCCGTAGGAGTCGGCTACAATCTCGCACTTCAATCTCGAAGTTAACTCGATCTTAGATCCGCCATAGCTAACCCCATCCATTGATTCTTTGCCCGGGCGCTTGTTTTGCCAGCGCTGACGCCGCCTCGACGGGCTCTCTTAGAGAGAGTCACGACGCCATTGGCGAATCGACCCCGCAGAGATAGGGTTCTCAAGATTTGGCCGCTGTTAGTCGGGAACCACCGCTGCCCGCAGCCTTGACAGCCGTGGTGGTGGATTTTCTCGCCCGCATCTAAGGCCGCATTGGGTCTTCCTTGCGCCGAGACCATCTTGACTTATGGGGAATCGATCTCGACGAGGAAGAGAGGTACTCGTGACTTCTTTGGTCAACTCAACTCGACCTCCTCAATGACCGGATCCAATCCGCTGTTAGCGACACGACGCTTCTTTGTTGAAGCCGCTGGCTCCCACCGTGGTCGCCAGCCTTGTTCAAGGGAAAGTTGGTTTGTTATTCATTGCTCGCTTGAACTCGTACGCCTTCGCTGGCCTACAACAAAATTCAAACAAAGAAAATGCCTTTTATTTCGTGCTTACAATGAAAACGAAAATTACAAATTTCTTCCTTTAGAACAAACGCGAGGATCTCTATTTTACGGATCCTCGCTATGGGTTCTTTGCCCGTGTCGGACTTTTTTATTCGTCCGCGGACCACCGCAATTCGATCCGTGGAAACCCGGTTCGAACTACAGACGGAAGGGGCTCGCTTCACGAAGGAAACGACGCACTGAGGGGATCACACTCACGGCGAGAGGATCGCCGGGATCGCGACTCACGGCGAGAGGATCGCCGAGCGGTGAGATCTACTAGGAGAAATCACAGCTGACCAGAGTCAATTCGAAGTTCGCTTACCTCGCGGTTTGTAGATTCGACGCGGTTTCACGGTGCTCGACTCGGCGGCCGATGACTCGTGGATCTCGCGAGGGCTCTCTCAAGAATATCGTAAAATCTAATCTCCAAAAATCCAGCCTTCAAGAATGAGCACCCCCGCCTATTTATAGGAAACAAGAGGGGGTTTATGGTCGCCGGACACCATTTAGGTCCGGCGACACCATTTGGTGTCCGTTTCTACCAACGCTTGGCTCCTCGGTTTGGTTTGGTTTTTCAGACTTTTCCGCGACGTCATTCCGATCTTGTCATTGTCGCTATAAGTCCACGCTTGGTTCACTTGATTGGTTTCATCCCGCCAACGGTTTAGGTGACGATCGGTCGATGTTCAACCGATCTCGCTGACGCTTGAACCCGACGATCTCGCTGAAGCTTTGCTTGTTGATTCATTCCATAACACATAGCCTCGCTGATTCAGACTTTGCCGACCCACTTCATGAGTTCGCCGCCTGCTTTATGCTATGCGGCGCCGGTTTGTCGAACGGATCGCCGGGTTGTCAACCCACCGCTACGAAGTCTTTCTGCATTGACAAGCAATTTTTATGCCTGTGGGGAGGAGTTAGAGGCCCGTGGTCTTTACGCCGATCCGTACACCATGTATGGGTCGCCAACAAGCATCAATCACTTCCTCGTGTTGTTGGAGTTCTATGACCCGGATTTAAATACTTTTCTGACCAAGCACGGGGAATTGGGGTTACCTCTTCATGAAATGCACCGCGTTTCTGGTCTACCCATGGGGAAGATGTTATATGAGGAATACTTTCCTTCGGACCATGACTTGAGTCAGCTGAAGGACCGCATGCTCGACCGCTATGACACCTTATGGGATCTTACTTGCCATTATCATATTGCTTTGTCGATGGCTGGGCTATTACCCAAAAGGACCAAGCCTCAATTGAGTCCGGCAGCTCAAGAACTTACTTGTTCGTGCACTGAAAGCAATTCTGGCGAGGCGATCTGTGAACTATCACCGTTCACCCCTTTCGAGGTTAATGAGCTAATCGAGAAATCCAATGCTCGCTCTTATACCCTTAATAGCACCGAGGGTGGCTTCCTTGCGGGGACCAAATTCAAGACCTTCTTGTGGCATGCAATGAAGCCGATTGAGCCAATGACTCTCCTAGCCGCTACCCG
Source organism: Asparagus setaceus (assembly GCA_012295165.1). Classification (NCBI taxonomy): domain Eukaryota; kingdom Viridiplantae; phylum Streptophyta; class Magnoliopsida; order Asparagales; family Asparagaceae; genus Asparagus; species Asparagus setaceus. The sequence continues at coordinate 67,426,883 of CM022702.1, forward strand.
CAACTGTTGAAGAAGTGCGAGTACCATATCACCGTGAGGCACTACCATTAGAAGTGCTTTATCCTCAGATTTCACCGCCACAAGAAGAAACTTTCTCCTTCCTGATGGTGGCTAACATTCATCGTGGGCTTTGACAAATAGTCAGTGCCTTCACTCAGGGGGAGGGTAAACCTTCGAAACAAATTCCTGTTGCCAAGGTGGAGCTTCCATAAACTTATTTGATGGCGTGGTTCATCCTTCACCGCTCAGATATCATGTCGACGCCGAGCACCGCTGACCAATCCATCCATTTGCTACAATCGTTAGAGAATTGCAAATGGAAGGGGCGAGGATTCCTGGAGATAAGAAAGCAGTTGCAGATTCACAAGGGTTGGGTTTTCTCTAGATATTTTTCGCGGTTCTCTGGTCAGTACGGCGAGTCTTTGCTCGATGAGGAGAGGCCGAAGGCGAGCCGGACTTCTCTTAATGTCGGCTGCTTCAACTGGCTGATGAACATCCGGCCGGGTTACCTGACATTCTAGGTGAGGGATGAGTGTTTCATCGAGCCGTATCTACCTAGCCGATTCGTCCGCCAGTTCAGTTATGACCAACTTTATGTTGGCAATCCGAATCGGTACCTTCGGACTCACGGTGACTTAGTGGACGGCGTCTGGGCATGGCTATGGAGTGTGGCGGGGTGCACTGGTGCTAGGTTTAGCCTTCCGAGGCCGAAGGCCGCCGAAGCCGACATTTTGTGCTGCACGTGGTTGTTAGCAGCTAATGAACCTGTTTAGGTGAGGCCAATTTCGGAGTTAGTGGCTGAAAAGGCCTCCCGTGCTGAAGCTCAGAAGATTCAGAAGGCCGCTCGATCACAGAGGAAGCGACGCAATACTCGTCAAACCGACGAGGAAGAGGAGGAGACATTCAACTCTGCTAACGAAGCCTCTGGAGGAGATCATGACGACAATCCCGAGGAGGATTTTGGGACAGGTTTACCCATACTTACTCCCTCTTCTTTTTTTCCTTTTCTTCCTTTGGATTTATTGGTTCTAACACCAATTTTGAAGCTTCAGGCATGTCAGTCGAAGAAGAGGGACTTCACGACTCTTGAGTGGGGGCTCAAGCCGTTAAGCGGAAGAAGTTAGCCCACAAGGCGCACGTAGACCCGCGGGCTTTTGTGATGGACCTAACCGGTGATGGCTTTGTTGGCGAGGAAGGTAATGCTTAAGCACTCCGTAGTTCCTTCGGATTCAGGACTCATATCTCTCCATTTTTTGTACAGGAGAGTGCGAAACCAACTTTGACAACTTTGACATTCCTCATCACAATTTCGCATCTTCCGTAGGCCTCAGTTTCACTCAACAGATGTACGAGTCCATGGCAGAAGAGCCTGTGGTATCTATTGAGATTGGTGAGACCACCAATGTAGGATCTGATCCAACGAATCCAGGTACATCCATCACTGGCAATACTCCATTTAGATGGCGAGAATTGGACGACTCGGAATCTGTGCCCTCCCTAATTGTCTCTATGCTTCTCACTCTTTTAGAGAAATTGCAGGGAGCAAACGTGAATAATGGGATGAGAGAGACTGACTTTCATGTAGGAGGTAAGCCATTTCTGTCGATCACAGGTTTTTTTTATTCTGTTTCCTTCACTTATATCCTCTCGTACCAGATTTTTCGATAGAGGATTTTGATGAGGATGGCCTGCTTATGGACACCCCCATAATCGATTCAGTATATGACTCTCCCCGGGATGAGCATCTCGCCGATGACATGCCGCTTAAGCATACTGGGGTTCATTCCTCTAACGGTACGGTGTCTTCTTGTTGATTGTAGGACTAGTCCTGTTTTGACTAATACAACTACAATCTGATGAAGCTAAGGAATTCATTTTATTGCTGGCAGGAACTCCTACTGAGGCTCATTCTCCGATTCCTCATTCTAATGTCCCTCCAGAATTGGGCATCATGATGGCCGCTGCGTCTGACGAACATGCCGTGAGACCAACTGTAGCAATTGGTGTGTTGACGGCGGTTCCTCGTCTGATAGACCCGATAAACCATGAAGCCATGCCGATAGAGCCAGGTACGGGTTATCTAGCTAACGACATCTACGCTGGCCTTTGACTTCTGATTTTGATATATTCACCCTTTCATCTTCTTACAGGGTTTACCTCTCATCTCCATGATCTGGCAAGGGCACTGATGTCAGATGATGACCCAGATCAGATTATCATCTGTATGGAGGTCCAGTCATTCTTTTCTTTCATGAACCTGATTATTGATAAGATTCTCCATAGTGGGCTTTCTCTTCATCGGTTCAGGTCGGCCCTTGACTCTAGAACGGCTTTGATACGGGATGCTGGTCACCCTGAGTTAGCCAAAGCCATTGCTGATGACCTTGACCGCCTAGAATTCTAACTTCAGAAGTTTCAGAAATTGCAAGTAGCATGTGCTTCTTCGTATATAGTCGGTCAGGTGGAGTCTCACTTGGAAGCATGGCGCGATGCTCAGGTCGATATTGGACTCGAGGTTCAGATGCAACGGGGTCGAGTAGATCAGATTAAGACCACGCTTATCGAGAAATTCACATCCCTGAACCACATTTATTCTTGCATCGCATCAAGTGAGGCTGAAATAGTGCAGCTTAGGCAGGAACTTCAGGCGAAGGAAGAGAACTTAAGTATCTTAGAGCTGACCAGGGTCAACAAAGAGGGAGCCCGAACCATCCTATCCAAGAAATTGGAGCTCTCGGAACAAAAGCTAACTGAAGTTGAGGAAAAAGTTGCGAAGACGCTGACCATTTCGGAGGAATCTTTTAGAGCTGAATTGCAGGAGGAGTTCCAAAAAGTTTACAACGATGAGCTGTCCAAATTAGAACAATAAATCTTTTGCCATAAACTTGATATCTGATTAGCTGCAATTTAAAAGACTCGACTCTTGAATAAATTTTCATTCTCCTTTTTCTTCATTTCTATGATTTCTCATTTCGCTTGAAATAATCCACCATAATACTTATAGGATTTTTGGCAAACCCTCAGCCATCAACGGATTTGATGAGCCTTTACCGACTACCGTTTGAATCGGGCTAGTGTGCGAATTATCTATACCCGTTCCGCACGTGATATTGTGCTAAAAGAATGAAACTCTTTTAGGCTTGATGCTATGTTGTTGAATACATAGACTTTGTCATCTTTTACGGGTAGGAGACTAACCGGCGACGCTTGTTAGGCGTTGGCTTTATCCCTTCTTAGGCTTCAGATAAAATACCCCAAGATGAATCTTGGTATCTTTTTCACGAGGAAAGACTAAACCGCAACGCTGGTTGGCGCTGGCTTTATCCCTTCTTAGGCTTCGATAAAATACCCCAAGATGAATCTTGGTATCTTTTTCACGAGGAAAGACTAAACCGCAACGCTGGTTGGCGCTGGCTTTATCCCTTCTTAGGCTTCGATAAAATACCCCAAGATGAATCTTGGTATCTTTTTCACGAGGAAAGACTAAACCGCAACGCTGGTTGGCGCTGGCTTTATCCCTTCTTAGGCTTCGATAAAATACCCCAAGATGAATCTTGGTATCTTTTTCACGAGGAAAGACTAAACCGCAACGCTGGTTGGCGCTGGCTTTATCCCTACTTAGGCTTCGGGATAAAATACCCCAAGATGAGACTTGGTGTCTTCTTCAATCGGAAAAAAAGACTAAACCGGCAACGCGTGGTTGGCGTTGGCTTTATCCCTTCTTAGGCTTCGGGATAAAATACCCCAAGATGAATCTTGGTATCTTTTTCACGGAGGAAAGACTAAACCGACAACGCGTGGTAGGCGTTGGCTTTATCCCTTCTTAGGCTTCAGGATAAAATACCCCAAGATGAATCTTGGTGTCTTTTTCACGGAGGAAAGACTAAACCGATAAAAAGGTGAAAATTAACGTGGGAAAGGAAGAATTTTATATTTTGTTTCCCGACGGTGGAAAGGAAGAATTTTATATTCTATCTCCAAGTCTTCTTTTAGGGTGAAGAGAAACCCAAGACAAGAGAGGAAGAATTTTATATTCTATCTCTTGCTCCTGGAGAGGAAGAATTTTATATTTTATCTCTAGGAAAAAGGAAACTAAAAGTGGGATCTCCACTTCGAGAATTGAAGGAGGTGAAACTAAGAGTGGGATCTCCACTCTGAGAATCGAAAAGATTTGGGTAACTTTCACTTTTATAGGATTCGTTACTTAATCTGGAAATAAATTTCTCGTTTATCGAGATAAAATTCTAACCGACCCTAGCAGGTGGTAGTGGAGATGGAGGAAGTGGGGCCCTCTTATTTATCAAAAGGGGATCCCAGCTTTAAAAGTGGACCTCTTGTTCATGGAAGGAATCAAGAGGGGATTTTGCTAGTGGTTTGGACCAGAAAGATTTTTTTGGACTCACTGTCGATGAGTTTGATCAGTGAGGAATTTTGGGGTGGAGAATAAATTTTAGGGTTATCCTCAAGGACAATGAGTGAATTATTTCCTGAGAAATTTCCCTTCAAGATGGGTTATCCCGAATATACAAAGGGTAGTACTTTTTCAAGAACTTCCCATTTATCGGCATTAATTGCCTGTCGCCATTTTGATCGATTAGGCGATATGCACCGTTTGAGTAGACTGTCTCTATCACAAATGGTCCTTCCCATTTGGATTCAAACTTACCCTTCTTCTTGGAAGTGAGAATTATCAGTCGTCGAGCAGCGAGGACCAGGTCTCCTTCTTTGAAGGTTCTCTGTCGGACTCTCTTGTTGAAAGCTCTCGACATTCTGGCTTGGTAAAACTCGATGTGTTGTTGAGCTTCCAAGCGTTTCTCGTCCAACATCTCGAGTTCTCGAAGATGCCTCCGGTGTTGTTCCTCCGTCGTCATCTCAGTTGCAAGGGTAATACGGAGTGACTGGATTTGAATCTCCAATGGGAGCACGGCTTCACATCCGTATACCAGAGAATACGGGGTGGCTCCGGTCGGCGTGCGAATTGTGGTATGATATGCCCAGAGTGCTTCTCTAAGTTTATCGTCCCAGTCACGCTTATTAGTCATCACGAGCTTCGACAAAATTTTAATGATTGTCTTGTTGAACGCTTCTGCTAATCCGTTTGCAGCAGGATTATAAGCCATTGATGACACGTCTTGGATCTTAAACTTCTCACAAAACCTGATGAAGGCATTGCTGACGAATTGAGGACCGTTGTCGTGCACGATCCGTCTCAGCACGCCGTGTCGATAAATGACGTGATGCTTGATGAATCTGATGACGTTGTTCACCTTCACCTCCTTAAGTGGAATTGCTTCAGCCCACTTGGAAAAGTAGTCGGTGATTGTGAGGATAAACCGGTCACCTTTAACTGACGGGGGAAAAATAGAACCTACAATGTCCATATCCCAGGTCTCGAACGGCCAAGACGTAGCCGAAGGATGCAACTGCACCGGGGGTTGATGCATGTAATTTGCGTGTATTTGACACGCGTAGCACTTTCGAGCGTACTCGATTGCATCATTAATCATCGTTGGCCAGAAGTATCCCATTCTTCTGACACGATCATAAAGCTTGGGACCAGGTTGGTGTGCACCACCTTCTCCTCCGTGCGCTTCCTCAAGGACCTCTTCTGCTTCTTTGTTAGAGACAGCGGCGGAGCCGTCATCTGTAGCGACGATACAATGTCCGGTCTCGTGATCATAAAAGAACCTCGAGCTCTTCGCCGATTGATTCTCTTTACGCCTTCGTGCGTAATACCGTAGGACATAATCGATTATAGAAAATCACCAATCCCGGGGCTCTAATTCAATTCGGGTTGAGTGCACCTCTTTGATGACCACCTCTTTATCGTCGACTTCTTCGCCATATATTGGCACGAAGAGTTGGTGAGTTCTCACGCGATCACCGCCGGACTCGTGAGGTTGGCGCTTAACGATACCGCTAATGCCGCTAATGCGTCTACATATGCATTCTGAAGGTGTGGGATGTACTCAATGAAGAATTCTTCAAACGAATCCGCCATCTCGACAGCTGCCTGGTGATACGGAACCAAGTCCGGATTCCTGACTTCATAGTCCCCACGAATCTGTTTGACTATAAGTTGAGAATCTCTAAAAGCTTCGAGATATCCTACCCCCATCTCTTTGGCGAAGCTGAGTCCAATAAGTAAGGCGTTGTATTCAGCCACATTATTGGAGCATGGTTCAGTTAGCGAGTAAGCCCGAGGCATCACATGCTTTCCTGAGGAAACTAAGACGACTCCGACTCCGGAAGAAATCTTAGAACATCCAGGAGTACTTGACATGTTGGTTGCTCGAGAAGCTCCATCGAAGTACAGTTGCCATACTTGTTGGTGCGATGTAGTGTTGACCTCGTGAGTCTCATCTGGCAAGTCGTCATACAACTCAGCGGCATCCGCTGTTGGGTTGGTTGCCAAGAGATCGCAAATTGCCTGTCCTTTGATCGACTTCTGTTGTTTGAAGTGCAGGTTGTATTGAGACAAGAGCAAGGCCCATTTCGCCAAGCGCCAATTCATGGAGGCTGGTTGCGTCATGAATATCCGGACTGGATTTACGCTGGAGATAACATAAATCGTCTCCCAACTAAGTAGTGCCGCATTTTCTGAATCGCGAAGATCAATGCTAGGCACTCCTTCTCGATCATCGGATAGCGGGATTCAGCACCCACTAAAGTTTGACTCAGGTAATACACCGCCTGCTCGTGACCGTTGTCATCGTCTTGCGCGAGTAAGGCACTTAACGAATGGTTCGTCGCCTTGATGTAAATCAAGAACGGTTTACCTGACTTCGGTTCGACGAGAACGGGAGGGTTTGCCAGATATACTTTGATATCTTCGAATGCCTTTTGATAGGCGTCGTCCCAAACGAATGATACACCCTTCTTATTTAGCTTAGAGAACGGCTAGCATTTTCCGGAGAGATTTGATATAAATCACCGGATATACGCCAGGCGCCCTTGTAATCCTCTGAGTTCTTTCAGGTTTCTCAGGGGTTGCAACTCATTTATCGTCTTCACTTTATCTGGGTCGATATGGATACCCTTAGTGGTAATGACGAATCCAAGGAATTTGCCGCTGGACATTCCGAGGAAGGATTTGGTGGGGTTCATCTTCAATTGATGACTCCGCATGAGATCAAACACCGCCCTCAGGTCCTTGATGTGGTCATTTTTATTGCGGCTTTTCACGACTAAATCATCAACGTAACATTCGACCGCCTTCCTGAGATGTTCCCGAAAATCTTTGTCATTGCTTCGTGATATGTGGCGCATTTTCGGCCGAATGGCATGACCGTAGCGTAAAATGCCGAGAGGAGTTCTAAACGCCGTATATTTTGCATCGTTCGGGTGCATCTTGATTTGATTATAACCCGAAAAGCCATCCATAATGGACATCCTCTCAAATCCACATCGATATCGATTTATCACATCCGCGGATCGGGAGAGGGAAATCGCCTTCGCACGCAATATTCAGATCTCTGTAATCGATGCAGATTCTGATTGTACCGTTCTTTTTCAGAATCGGGACAATATTTGCGAGCTAGTCAGGGTGTTGTTCTTCCCTGATAAAACCGACTCTATGAGCCTCTTTACCTCCGCTATGATTGCTTCCATAATCTGCGGACAAAACCGTCTTTGTTGTTGTTTGACTGGTTTGACATCTGATTTAATATTGAGGCGGTGGGTCGCCACATTTGGGTCAAGCCCCGGCATATCTTTATAATTCCATGCGAAAACGTCGATATACTCTCAGACAAGAGCAATCAATTCCTCTTTCTCCTCTAGGAAAAGGCTGCCACTCATGAATATAGGCTTTGGATTAACATCGTCACCCATATTGACTTGAACCACTATGTCTTCAGTCGGGGGTTCTCTCTGTTCGAACCGGTCCCCATACTGCATGTTTAGGTGATGAACCCACGGGTCTTCCCATGTCGGCATCTGTTCATCGTCCTCTATCGTGGCGGGATCAGCCGTAGTCATATTTGACATCAAACCTCTGAACATCTCGCCAATACTGATATCAGAGTCCCAAGCAGAGGAATCAGACGAATAACCATCTTTATCCAAATTGGGCAATTGGTCATCGACTATCCAGCAACATTCTTCATCTGAAGAAGAGACGTATCCTAGTCCTCTCCTAAATCCATAATAGTTATTAGGCTTTCCTTCGGGGACATGTGCCGCTTTGGACGGAATTTAAGGACCTCTATCGAAACAGAGACCCTCTCCCCGCGCAAGATCGTACCCCTATCTCTTCATTAGACTCTGCACTTCCGGACTGTATCTAAATAAGTGAGCGTCACGCTTGTCATTGCCATCATCTTGCTTCAGGAAGTGATCTGGTAGTGGGAATGCCTCTCCTTTGCCATAGATCAACTCTTTCTCACCTCTTATTTTGGCAGGGATGGCTAGGGTTGTTCCGAAGGAGTCTCGGAGACACTTCTGTGTGACACATGATGATTGAATTGGTATGTGTAACTCGGGATCATCGTACAATTGCTTCATCACATCAGTCAAAGATGACGAGTACTCTAAATCATCACTTATTTCATTATCGGCAAGTTGCCAATTACAACTGTCATCCGACGATTCTTCATCGTCAAGACTGACTACAAAGGGTACAATGTCATTTATGACAAAACCACCATCATCATCAAGCCCGGCTTCGTTATCGGCTTCCTCGCCACTGTCCGTGTCGTGGGCCGATGATTCAGTATCGGATTCATTACCGTAAAGGAGGGAGTCCGTAAAATAGTTCTCCAATCCTTTAAACAGTTACTTATCCGCGACCACCGTCTTGACTTCATTATACGTGTCTACATATTTTAGATACTGATGAAGAGTGGAGGGGACTATAACATTATTATGGATCCATGGCCGACCCAATAATAAGTTATAGGAAGTCTCTGCATCAATCACATAGCAGGTGACTTCTGACTTTAAGTCTCCCATTTGGTACTTTATTCGGATCTTACCTAGTGGCCGAGACCCACTGTTCATCTTTGAGTAAGTCCGGATGAACCCAAAGAATCTTGCCAATCGGGGCCGTATGAGGCACGAGTCCCTTTTCACGCTGACCGTGAAGGTCGTCATTTACCGTCTTCATCCCTACTTTCACAACAGGAGTCGGTTGAAACCAATCTAAAGGCACTGACCCGAAGCTAATGGAGACTGCATTCGCTCCCACCTTCTTCTCTTTAGATGCCTTCGGGGTAATGACCCCTACATCAATCAAGGCCTGGATTTTATCCTTGAGATGATAGCATGACTTCGTTGGGTGGTGCACCGCCCTGTGGTAGGCGCAGTACTTCAGGTCTGTAACCTTCTTTGCCTCCTCTTGATTCACAATTGGCGGCAACTGGATTTTGTTGTTCTCCAAGAGGTATTTGAAAATACCGGGAACTTCATCGTCCTTGAAGGAGTAAACCTTGGGGAACCATGGCTCTGACGACTTCTGATTTTGAGGTCGTTGTTGCCATTGGGGTCGTGACTGCTGTGGTGCTTGTTGTTACATCTATTGTTGGGGCTGTAGCTGGAACATTTGATTTGCATCAACTGTCTTGGCTGGCGCCTTCCCTCTGTCGCGTGGGACGAAGTTTCGCTTATTTGCGTTTACCGCTGGCTGACCTCTCTCTGCCTTCTTCCTTTTCAGGAATCGCTCGGCTTGCTCCCCGCGTACCTTCAAGTCTTTCCAAGTCTTGGATGGTGCCGTTCCCATTGCCTCGAGCACATCCAACGAGAGATTGTTGTGGCAGGTTTGGAGGATAAACTCCTCAGTTATCGAGTCCCGACAATTCATTGCCTTATTCCGAAACCGTTTGACGAAGTTATCCACAGTTTCCCCATCTTTTTGTTTCAATGACCCGATGGATATCTCGGTGTCATCGTCAAAGAAATTAGTGAGAAACATGGTCTCCATGTCATTCCAGCTGTTAACGCTCCCCGGTTTGATACGGCGGTACCAATCGAAGGCAGCTCCATGAAGGGTGCCAACGAATGACCGAACCATCAAGGGCTCGTTGCCGAAAATAACCCCTAGGTGAGACTTGAAATAAATCAAGTGCTGAGTGGGTGATTCCTTTCCATCGAATGGTGTAAAATTGATGAGACTAAATTTTACTGGATACGGGATTCATTCCCATTCCCTCGGGTAAGGACATGGTATACCCGTCTTCTTCACCTCTTGAGCGGAAATCAAAGTTTTGATTTTGCTCTCGAGGTCTTTTATTTTCTCATTCTCCCCTACGTCTCCGTTCGGGTGATTTTGGGGAGGAACGACGGTGTTATCGCTGGCGTTTTGTTGACCAGCACGATCATCGGCGTTTCGCCCTCCTTCTCTGTCCGTGTCGCTATCTGTTAAGTTGACATTATTACGACGACTTGACTCGCCTTGGCGATTCATTATCGCATGGATCTGTTGGTCATGCATCGCTCTCATCTGCTGCATGGCCAGTTCCATTTCAAGCTTAAAGTTGTCCCTTTGCTTGGTCAGGGCCTCTTCAAGCATCTAGGACACTTGTTCCGCGATCATGAACGCCTCACGGGGTTGTCCTATGCTGAAAATTATATTATCGGAAGCCATTGCGGAGCCGGCATCCGACACTTCATCATCTGAGGGTAATCCCCTCTGCATCTTGCGATAATTGGGTCGTCTAACAGTCCCAACCGCATCGAAGTCATTCGCTATGATGCCCTGAATGGCATGTGACGACGTCCCTCTGCTGGTCATATTGATGGTAACACTCGGCAATTCATCGCCTTGAGGCACCAATCTCTTCTTGCGGAAGCGTCTTGACCTGGGTTCTGGCATTCTAGAGCCGAGCCTATCAAAGACCGACGCCTTCTCCAGAGTCGCTTTAGCGCAGTTGCACTCTGATAACACTGCCTTGATCAGTTTTGAGCACAAGCAAGGCATGTTTGGTTCTGGGCATTCCTCTTTCGATTTACTCAGACTGCAAAGACGATAGTACAACTCGTCGGCATGAATACCGGAGCAACCTATCGTGTGTTGGCACGACTTCTCAGGTATAACGTCGTCATCGTCAGATGAGAACGTCTCCTTCTGAGGATGAATAGGCCTTTCGTAAGTCACTAGCCGTGACGTACGCATTCGCGAGTGTGGATCTTCGACGGGCTCTTGGACTTCGATTCGTAGTCCGGTGCGAGCAGCCGCAGGATTCTTCTTGTCTTGGTTGAGGTGGGTGCGACCCCCTGCGTTGGGAGTGTCTCGGGACTTTCTCAACGGGCCCAAGCGTTCTTTAATCGGAATTTTATCTCGATTCTCACGCATCGGGCCGAGGCGCTCTGAGACCGTCTTCTTGTTTCGGGACGAACCGGCGGGATCAACCGAAGGGGGCTTTGAGGTGGTCAGCGATTTGGATGTGCTCGCCGGCGGTGGAACTGGTGCTGAAACGGATCCCCTTTGCTGGAGATCATCCTGAGATGGCTGAATTTTTGTCGAGCCAGCTTGGGGTGGCTGACCCTTTGTTGTTGTGGCTTTGGCCTGAACCATTGCTCCGGGTTTCGGCCTCCAAACTTGGCGCATTCTTGGTGGCTTCTTGGCCACGTCTTCCTTATTCAGCTTCTGGGCCTCTCGAACCAAAGCCCGTGCGTCTTAGCTGTGGCGCTTGGATCTGCGTTTTCAGCGTTGATCGGCTCCGTTTGACACGGACCCAATCACTTGTCGACAGCTTGGAGGGGCCACCAGTCACCTGTTTATGAGGCCTTTCACCTCTCCTGGATTTGAGATTCGCCTCGTAATGGATCCCGTCCACCGACTCCATGGCTTTGGCAAATCGGCGTGCCAAAGTTTGGAGCCGACGCTAGCGGGCTCTTTTCAAAAGTACCGGCGCGCCGTCAGTGATTTTCTCCTTCGTAAAGGAGTTGAGATCTGCAGATCCGGCCGTCTTGGAGGCCGGGCAAGTGCTGCTTCCTGCGACTTTGGCAGGGGCGGGATAGGAATCCTCGCCTTGGGATTCAAGATCCGAGGACCAGCGAATCCTCTTTACAGCGGGGATCCTTTTGGATCTGCGGGGGGAGGATGATCATGACGAGGACGAAAGATACTCCTCGAATTTCTGTTGGTCGAACTCGTATTCGACCTCTTCTTTGACCGAGATCGAGATCCGCGGTTGCGACACGACGATCTCAGATCTGACACCGTTGGCTCCCACTGTGGTCGCCAGCTTGTTCGCGGAGAAAGTTGAGATCTTTTTCATTGACGAACTCATTAGACCTTTATGGGATTACAAATGAATTCGAAGAAAATTCACCTTTTTATAAGGCTGATTACAACGAAAAAGAGTAAAAATTACAACTTTTCTCCTAAACAAACGCGGGATCCGTTTATCGAACCCTCGCTTGCATGGGTGTCTTTGCTCGTGTCGGGACTTTATTCCAACTTTTAATCGTGGATCCAAAGAGAGATCTACACGGTAAACGGGGGTTATTTCACGAAGAAAATAACAGCCCGAAGCAAATGAGATCGACCAAGCGAAATCAAAGCTCTACTCGAGATCAAAACAAAGTTTAATCTCAAGGAATCACGTGTAGATCTGAGATCCGATCTCTCGAACCTTTTTGAGGGGATTATCTCACGAAGGAGGATAATAGCCCTGGGGATTATCTCACAAAGGATGATAATAGCCCTTAAGAGTTCGCCGAGATCTGGATCTGGTGTCGAAGAAGATCGGTCATCGCTCTACAATTTAGATCTGAGGTGAGAAGGCAATTTGGCAGAGCTTCCGCTTCTCAAGAATTTTCCGCCCCCTGCGAATGAGCACCCCTTCTTGTATTTATAGGATTTCAATGCGGATGCGGGTCAAAACTGGGTAAAAAGCCCAGTAAACCTAGGTGTCTCTACCGACCGAGACACCTCTTGAGTTCGCCAGCCGAGACACCTCTAGGTGTCTCGGCCGGTGACACCATCGTGTCTCGCCGATGGTGTTCGCCAGCCGAGACACCACCGTGTCGCCGGTGTAACGGCCAGCCGAGACACCTCTAGGTGTCTCGCTGACCGAGACACCTCTTGGTGTCATGGTGTTTGGCCGAGTTTTTCCCGTGGCTTTTCTCCGTTTATTTTCCGAGCTCGTTTTGAGGCTTCGTGGTTTGGATTTATTCCGTCGCTTGCACGCGGCCCATTGCACGTGATTCGTTACTTCGGAGTCGGGTTCTTCCCATTTGTTTGCACACGATTCGTCGCTTTGTTGACTTGAGCGTATCGTCAACTCACATTTGCTTCATACGCTTCATCGGTATGTCAGCTTGGATGCCTCGTCAACTTGCTTTGTGCGCTTCGTCGACTCGTCGACTTGGACGTCTCGTCGGCTCGCTCGCCGTTGACGATTTGTCGATACGTCGTCGAACGGCTCGTTGATTGTCAATTTATCAATTCCACGTTATTGGATGGCTTTGTCGATTGACCACCCACTATCACGAGCTATGTCGGGGACTTAGGCAATTTTTTACGCCTACACATAGCTTAGGTTTTTATTTCTTGTTCTTACTTTTCTTTTTATAATTAATTTTTATTATTATGTTCATAGTTTAGATTTTACTTTTATTTATTCTTCTTTTATTTTTGTAATTAATTTTATTTTCCTTTTCTAGGTTAGATTTTACTTTTATTTTTCAATGTGGAATTAGAATAATGTAGGAATTAAAAAGTTGTATGAAACTAGTCTAATTTCCTTATTAATTTTGGATTATTCTCTTGTGCTAAACAATGACCATGTTAGGATAATCAACTAGAGATCTAGAAGAGAAATTTGATAACCTACCCTTTCCTTAAATGGTTTGATGGGTTACATTTATGAATTCTAGGATTAGTCTCTAATTGATTTTCTTTTCATGAATGTGAATTTGACTTGGGTGATAATTTGATAGAGTACCCTTTTCTTAAATGGTTTGATATTCTGCACTTAGTAAATCTAAAGAAAATTTGATAAAAGATAAAAAGAGAATAATTCATTTACTAAGAGAAATAAACTAGTGGATTTAATTTTAGATTTCTCATATCTATAATTGAACTCCTCATTTTACTTATTTTATTTTCCTCCTTTCTTGAATTTCTTTTATTTTCTCATTTGTATTTCTTTCAATTTATTTATTTATTTATTTTTCTTTCTCCCCTCTTAATCAAGTTTTATTTTATTTTGCATGTAATTACACATTCAACAAAACCTCCAAAACCCAAACACATTTATTTTATTTTTCATTGCTAATTGTCCACATGCATTTTATGAATCGAGTTTCATGAATTTTCCAATACAACACGCTTTCCTATGTGGTCGATAGCTTTTTATACTATAACTTGTTAAATCGTGTGCTTGCGACGATTTCTCACACCAACATGGCCCCATATATAAATCCTATAGAGGTGACTTTATCACCATCGGCTCTCCAGAGAACCTTCACCAAAGGATTGAAAACTTTAAGGGAAAACTCTGCATTGTCCTAGAACTTGTTGCTAGAAATTATCTCAGCAACCTACAAATAATACAAACAATCCAACAATCAAAGAATGAATGAAATATAAATGATGAAAGGAATACTTTGTAGCTATCAATTTTAACTTTTGAAGTTTAAACATATACCTTTTTACCCGCTGTTGTTCTCGAAAGGCTACAATCCACCCATTGATCAGAGATAAACATCTGCCTCATCTCTTTCTTGTGATCCCTTAATGATTACAGTGAGAGGAATGCCGTAGCAAATCTTGTAACCCCATGTCTCACAAGATCACCTTAACGAACTCTCTAAACAATTAAAGAGGCTTGGTATGATTATATATGAATACCGATACGCTCCTCCCCATTGTAATGGCATTATGAATGGGTTTGAGCTAGGCTATGTTGGATAACATCACGTTCACGGTGTGCGCTGCACAAATGGTCCAAAATATATTTTCCCTCTTCTTCGCCAACTTCTTAGAGGCTGCCATATTGTTTGAAGCTCCATCGGTGACAATTTGCACCACATTTTCCTCCCCTATCTCACCAATGGCCTTGTCTACAAAGTCACAAATATAGTCAGCATCATGCTTATCAGTCGATGTATCATGTGAAGACATAAAACATGCCCTCCTAGTAGAATGCACAACTATGTTCATGATACTTCTAGACTTTTGATCACTCCAAGCATCAGTCATCAGGGAACAACTGTTGACAATGCATGTCTTCTTAAAGTTTTCAACAATCTCCTTCGTTGCATCCACCTCTCCCTGCAAACAAGTCTCGCTCAACTCATACATTAATGGAGCTTGTAAATGACTTCCAAACATCCCTACGGCTTGTAGCATTTGATGGAAAGAGGGAAGTGTGGCTGTATGAAATGGAATTCTGGCTTCAAAGAACCATTTGGAGATGTATTGCAGTACATCTTTCCTTTTCTTCTTTCTTAGCTAGGAGTCCATCGATGGTTGTTTGCGCTTAGCTACTAATTAGGCGGTCTCCTCGAGAACGAGCAGCAAAGCAGTCCATTGGCCCTACTGTCTTGTAAGAGGATGACGAGCTTCTTTGACTAGTCAAGGAGTTATGCTCCTCCTCATCCTCCCCTATATGCACCCGATTCAACAAATTATGGACCTTTGTCTCCTTATCCTCCTTGCTCTTCTTCGCATTCTCCATCATTTCAGTGACTTTTCTTTTAACATCATCATGGACTTTCACACATTGTGTGTAATTCTCTCTCTTTCCAGCTAGATGAGCTTTGAATATGCTAATCCCACCATTGAATGTCTGAGTGCAATATTTGCATTTAACATTGTTGGTGTCGGAGCCAACTCTCTCCTCATATGCCCAACATGGATCTTTACCACCCGGTTTTGATGTTAGCGGTTTAGTAGACCTTTGTCCTTCTAATGACATGTTCCTAAAATTTACAATAGTCAACAAACATAGAATTAGATAAACAAACTTAAAACCAATTACATATTTACAATTGAAACAAATAATTATGCATCATGATTCATGCATGTAAATAACCAAAGTATTGTTTTCAACTAATGTTCTAATAATGATTCCAAATTTATGACAACATTTTGTTTGAAATTAAAATTTATGATTAGTTGTATTCATAAATTTCAGCATTTTCTAAATTTATTAAAAATGTTTTCCTGCAATTTCAATTTTCAAGCAATCAATTACGATGAAATTGGTAAACCATAATTTCATTTTCAAATATAATTCATATATTTCAATCAATTACAAATTTACAATTAGGGCTACAATATCAAACAAATTTATGAATTCTCAATTAGTATTACAGCACAATTTCAATTTTCAAGCAAGTTTATGAATTCCCAATTTCAATTTAAAATCCAATTACTAACTTTAAATTAATTTTGATTTCCTTTTTTTTATCAGAGAATGAGAGAGATGAGGGCGGAGATAGAGAGTTCAAGAGGGAAATGAGACAATGAGAGAGAGAGACAGGGAAGAGACAGAGAGAGTTTGAGAGAGAGAATTAGAGACTGACAGGGAGACAAGGGAGGAGAGACTGAGAGAGTTTGAGAGGAAGAAGGACTGGGGGGAAGAAAGAGGGATTGATAAACTGAGAGAGTTTGAGAGGGAGAGGGACTGAGGAGGAAGAAATAGAGATTGAGAGAAAGAAGGACTGAGAGAGAGAGAGAGAGAGAGAGAGAGAGAGAGAGAGAGAGAGAGAGGGAGAATGAGAGGGAGAGAGATATACCTTCGAAGAAGCTTGACTTGGGTTTCCACTTTCCACTCTTCCACTCCTCACTAGAGTTGTTTGAAGCTGAGAGAGAGAGAGAGAGAGAGAGAGAGAGAGAGAGAGAGAGAGAGAGAGAGAGAGAGAGAGAGAGAGAGAGAGACTTGGGTTTCCATCTTCCAAGAGAGAGAGAGAGAGAGAGAGAGAGAGAGAGAGAGAGAGACTTGGGTTTCCATCTTCCACTCTTTCCCTCCTCACTAGGATTGTTTGAAGGAGGGAGGGAGGGGGAGAGGGGAGAGAGAGAGAGAGATGAAGCTTTTGAGAAATAAAGAGAGAAAGAGAGAGAGATTTGCCGATTTACCTTTGCTTAGAGCCCCTGAAGAAGATGATGAAGGCGCTACTGCTCAGGTACGAAAAAATGCAGAATAGAGGAGGTAGAACTGGGTTTCGCTGCTAATTTGGGCAAAAAAACCCTAAAGCAAAGATATATGGGCTTATTGGGTCGGGTCGGGTTTAGCAAACTTGACCCAATAAACTTAAAACCGATTTTCGTCCAATTTGGCCAATTTTTCAAGGCCGAAATGGCGCCTGCAATAGCCAATATTTTCCGATATGTCCGCAACATGAAATCAAAAAACCAATACGATTTAAAAACCCAAAAATTATGGCAGCTAGGGTATCAAACCGCAATGTCGGCCGCCATGTTTGCCATGGCGATCGACATTTAAAACATTGGTTTTGTTTGACAGTTATTTGTTGTTAAGGTACTTGTTTAATTTCAAAGGATATGTGTTAATTATGAAGGTTAGTTGCCAATGATATTCATTAGTTGTTAAGGCTAAGTATTAGTTATGAAGGTTACTGTTAAGTTGTGAAAGTTAGTTGTTAGTTGTTAAGGTTAAACGTTAGTTATTAAAGTTATGCATTAGTTGTGAATGTTACTGTTAAGTTGTGAAGGTTAGTTGTTAGTTGTCAAGAGTATTCATTAGTTGTTAAGGTTAAGTATTAGCTGTTAACGTTATCCGTTGGTTGTTATGTTTATCGATTAGTTGTTGAGTTTATGGATTGGTTGTTAAGGTTATGGATTGATTATTAAGGCTAAAGTTTAGTTGTTAAGGTTACAGATTATTTACAAACTAATTATGTCTTCTTATTTTGCTTTTCAAATAAAATGTTGTATCGATGTTTCGCCCTAGCTGAAGCTTCACTGCATAGTATAATTTCATGCATTCTTTGGTCAAACTTATGGATAAGAGGCATTGTGATGCCTATGAAGATTATGTCTTCAAACATTACGTTCATTTTTAGACCTTGGGTCTTGATCTTCCCACTTTTGAGCATGTTTTGAGACAGTGAGACCAAAAGAAAAAAATTTTGTCTTTACAGATTCAAAAACTAGAGAAGACATTGAGTGCTCATTCAACCTTGAATGAGTTATGAACCATACAGGGTTCACCAATGAGGGAGATTTTATTGGCCCTAACCGAGATTGCAACAATCGTACTTGAAAAAGGTATTTTATAAAAAAATGAGGATGATAGCAGTAAGGCTCATTCAGCACCTACCAGACACTATATTGATGATCTACTCATGAAGCTTGTATGATATACTAAGCGAGAAGATGTAAAGGACTTTGTCCTATTACAGATCATGTATTAGTTGAGCATAATCTGGTGTTCTAGCAGTATTTTTAGCATACCAAGATACTTATTCAAGTTTGTTGACAGTATTGAACAAGTAAAGAATACTGCTTGGGGAACCTATGTTTTCAACGTCACAAATGCAACTATTGAAGTGGTATTAAGGGGTCTAGGAGCATGAAAGAAACTTTTGTATATGCAATGGTATATCCAGCTTGTGTCTGTAAGTATTTCTACTGTTTATTATTAAGAGCAATGAGTATATGTTATGTTTATTTCTTGATTGTGAAGGTTATTTATTAAATGTTAAGTATAGTAGTTAGTTGTTAACATTAGGGATTAGTTATTAAGGTTGGTGGTTAGTTGTTAAGTATATAGTTTGGTTGTTAATGTTTCAGATTGGTTGTTAAGATTTCAGACTGGTTGTTAAGTTTATTACCTAGTTATTAAGTTTACTGTTATCTTAAAAGACTTATAATTTTCTATTTCTCTCATGTGCAGTTATGATACTATCAACTGATTGGTATTAATAAGTTAATATGTGGAAGTACGTCAAGACCTCCTCTCACAAATTGGGTGAGACTGAGATAAGTTGAGGGTTCACTAAGAACGACCACAGTTGAAGCTGAAACTCTGCAAGTTACGATAAAACTTTTAGAGTTACATGACCAAGTTTAAAGAAAGGAGAAGGTTTTTAAAGAACCAGGGAAAGCTTTGCTGGAGAAGGAGTAGGAGAAAGAGAAGAAGAAAGAGAAAGAGAAGGAGAAAGAGAAGAAGAAGGAAAATGAGGAAAGAGCTGTAAGAAAAGTATGCAGAGATAATAAGGAGAAGGAGAAGGAGAAGATTGAGAGTGGTGGGGCACGTAGCCCAAGATAGGTTATCCCCAAAACAAACAATAGAAGGGGATCAGAAGATGTTAATAATCTTTCTGTATGGGTAAGCATAGTAGTCGTTACTAATTACTTGTGAAGTATGTCATTTTGTTGTTAATGCTATCTCTTAATTGTTAATGATATTTTTACTGATACTCTACTTGTCTATTGCTTAGATTATTTCTCAGAACATTGATGAAGCCATTGAGCAACATGACGAGGCAATTGATTAACTGCGATTGCCTCAACAATTGAGGTTTTCAAAGAGGATCGCGATAATCAATCAAAGATTACGTCGCGACTTGGGGAAAATTTTAAAGATTAGAGAGCTTCCGACTGAGAAAAGATAGCTACTCTATCAACAATGATGGCTAAAACATGATTTAAGGAATGCAAAAGGAAGAAGTCAGACTTCATATAAGAAAGTGGCACACAAGACGGTGATGCGGAAGGAAGAAATGTCGAACACTGAGAAGGTGTCCAAAGTGATGAAAGAGCAAACTACCATAGGTTAGCTAAATTTATTATTGATTGTTAAGTTTAAAGTTTTATTGTTAAGTTTACAAATTGGTTGTTGAGATTAGAGTTTTGTTGTTAAGAAAATAGATTGGTTGTTAAGGTTAGAGATTAGTCATGAAGTTTGCAATTTAGTTGTTAAGCTTGTAGCTTAGTTGTTAAGATTATATATTTGTTGTGAAGCTTACAATTTAGTTAATGTTATATCTTTATTGTTAAGTAAATGAATTGGTTGTTAAGGTTATATATTGGTTGTGAAGATTACGCTTTTTGTCAATGTTATAGCTTTACATTAAGTATATAGATTATTTGTTATGGTTAGAGATTGGTTATTAAGCTTAAAGTTTTTATAATTATAGTTGAAAACCTTAAGTAATTATTTTTTTATATCAAATACTCCATCCAAGACAGACACTCCATCCGACATAGAGATTGAGAGGAAAGTCCCTCCACTAGAGGTTGATTTTTTTGTTGATGATGGAGGAAATATAATAGAAGATGATGAAGTACCTCTAAGTGTTAGGATGGATGAAACAAAAAATAATAAAAGAAAGAGGAATACAAGTGCGACTGAACCCTTTAAGAGAAGAAGAACTAGAAGAAAGGTTAGATCTTCAAAACTTGTCGTTACCCCTCATACTGAAAGGAAGAAGAAGGCAATTAAAGATAAACAAAATGTGGGAGAAAAAGATAAAGTAGAAGTGGGATCTGACGAGGATATGCAGCCTTCCAAGCTACGTGGTGATCCCCTTGAAATTTGGAAGACCATTATGGATTTTCCTATGATTGAGGAAGAAGAATTTTTTTTGAAAGATTTAAACACTAGGATTCCCTTTCCTAAAGGCTTCACGATCAAATTTTATGATGAGTACCCCCACAATTCTGAGTAATTTTAAGATCTCGAAAAATGTTGCTGCCAAACTGATAGAAGAGGAGAATAAAATTCTTAATCATTTCTGTATTTGTAGATGCAACAAGTAAGTATTTAGCTCATATTTTAAATTTATTGCTTTGTTATTAAGGTTATCTCCTAGTTGTCAATGTTATCTCCTAGTTGTGAAGGTCACCAATTGGTTGTTAGGATTACAGATTGGTTGTTAAGTTTACATGGTAGTTGTTAAGGTTACATATTAGTTGTTAATCTTATAGATAGTTATTAAGGTTAGTTATTAGTTGTTAAGAGTTATTAATTATTTTTACAAATTATTTAAAGTGTATAGATCTAAATGCTCATTTATTGACATATTTGAACCGCTTAACATCCTAATTAATGGTCGACTTAATGGTTCCGTAAGATTCATATTATGCCATAAATTTATTCTTACTAACTATATTCAAAATTATTTATTTGTTGTTTATAATCTTCTAGATTACTATTATTTATTTGATGTTTATCATCTTGTAGGTTACTGAAGTGCTGATAGACACACTACGTGAATGGCTGGATATGCCTCAGAATGAAGCATTAGCAAAAAAATATGGACTTGTCTCTGTATTCTTTTCTGTAAGTATTTAAACCTGAAGGAGGTAGGTCTATTTTAGTGTATGGCAAACATGTCTGACCAGTTTAATTCTTGATTACTGCACAAAATACATGCCAAAGAATTTGACTATGCGAATGTTTATAATATTTTCATCAAAAGTTTCATCGAGGCTGGAGTTAATATTCTAATAGTTTCCATTGTCCAACATGATCATTGGAATCTCCTTGAAGTTGATCTACAAAATAATATTGCCAAACACTATAGCTCCTAAAAAGATCGATATGGACATATAGAACCTGTACTAAACATTATTAAATTCTTCAACTAAATGAAAGTTGGTTTCGACGAGAGTAATATCTTCCTTGTGTTCAAAGATGAAATAGTTCCATGTGAGGAACAAATATGGTCATAGGTTTTCTGAAACTATATCCTTTGCAATTTTTATTTATGTATGGTTAAGTTTACGATTTAGTTGTTAAGGTTATAGTTTAATTGTTATCCTTAAAGCATAGTTGTTAAGGTTATGGTTTAATTGTTGACCATATAGCCCAGTTGTCAAGGTTACAGTTTAGTTGTTAACCTTACAGCCCAGTTGTTAAAGTTACAGTTTAAATGTTAAGATTACAGTTTAGATATTAAGGTTTCTATTTTGTTAATGTGGGGAATGATTGTTAATGATTTATTTATATTTATATCTAGGTATGACTGTGGCATTTACGTGTACATATATATAAAAGTTATTCTTGAAAGAAGAGACATATTACACCTCACACTTGAAAATCACTCCACATGGGTCATACGAACGAAGCTAGCCACTAATTTATTAATTGGAGGGAGAATGAAGAAAAAACATCTCGATAAACTTTACGATGATAATCTCGAAAGATTTGGACCACAATGTAAAGAAGCATTGGTAGATGGATCATAGGCTTGTCTGACAGTGTTAAAAATAATTTTAAATGGCTCTCAAAACACTCTTAATTATTGTAAATATTATGTTTATAAATCAATCACAATAATGATAAATATCTCGTCTCATCCAAGTAATTGCAGCACAAGCGTGCTTACAAAGAATGTGTGTCATAGCCCAAAACCTGCGTGAACATGTCCATTTCTTCAAATCTACATGACAAGTTTTATTAGATTCAACCTCCACAATATCTTTTGTTAAATTTTTAACATGTAAGCAGCTTCTTTGATGAATATTATCACTCAATACTTTCTCAGCTTCTGGACATAAGTATCCAGTCCATTTCGCTGCCATAAGCCTTCTATCACATATGCGGTTCATAGTTTGCTTTCGTATTGTCTCCACCAAAGGTAAGATTTGTAATATTCATGCTTTTCTTATCTAACTGTTGAAGGACTCAGCAACATTTAAAGTAATATGGCCATATCTGTAAATCACATGAAAAAAACTCATAAGTTTAACAACTAATACATAACCTCAACAACTAGTGTGCAACTTAACAAGTTAACTGTAACTTTAATAACTAACGTTTATCCATGACAACTAAACTGTAACCTTTACAATCAAGCTGTAAACTTAACAACTAATGTGTATACTTGACAACTACACTGTAAACATAACAACTATTATATAAACTTAACAACTACGCTGTAAACTTAATAATTAAACTGTAAACTTAATAACTGTGATTTAAACTTAACAACTATGTCAGAACTTAACAACTATGTCAGAACTTAACAACCAACCTGTGTGGTTAACAACTAAATTTAATATTAACAACTAACCAAAAACTCAGCAACAAACTAAATTAAACAATAGTGTCATATCTTATACCAAGAAAATAAGCATTTGCCCCTCTCTCTCTAGGGTGTAATTCATTACAGTAACAGAAGCCTTTTTATCTATCAACGCTAATTCTTTCATATAATCATCCCATTCAGCGATTATGAACTTATAAATTATGGATTATAACAAGTCACCCAATATTTGAGTGATATTTACTTTATGACCCAACTCTTTTTTTTTTTTTTTTTGAAATTTTCAACTAGAGGGAGAACACACCTAAAATGTAATGCATTTGGAAAGAATTCTTTGACCGCTACTCTAATACTCCTGTTGGCATTAGAAATTATGACAAGTTGATGTGGAGGATTGTAAGGATTTTCCGTATCATACAGTATGGACCGCACTCGTTATAGGAACTACTTCCAATTTTCCTCGTTCTCCTGGTCGCATACGCAATAAGTAAGAAGAAATATTTCTTGGTTGTCATCATATCTTCTGGCGCTAAGTAATATACCTCTGTAGCAGTCTTTAAGAAATATTCCATCCAAAAATAATAGAGGCCTACATCCAGCAATGAGCCGTCGAATACACGCATTCTAACTTATGAACAAACGCCTAAACTTGCCGTTATAATCATCAATGACAATACAACTTCCTGGATTAGTGGCTAGAACCATGGCTTCATATTTGTATAAATATAATAAGTAATCATTAATATTACTATCTAAATTGTAACCTTAACTAAATCAGATACTTAACATCTAAGATGTATATTTAATAACTAAGTTATAAAGTTAACAACTAAACTTTACACTTGACAACTATATCAGATACTTACCAACTAGTGCGAAAACATAACAATTAATCTATAACATTAATAACTAACATGTACACTTGATAAATAAGTTGTAAACTTAACAATTGCGACGTAACCTTAACAACAAATTTGTATACTTCACAATTAAGGAGTAAACTTAACAATTAATACGCATATGACAGAGAAGATATAAGTGTGGGTTAAAATTGTCTATCTAAATTAGTTACATATAAATCGTCCAATCAAGATAGATAACTTCATTTTGTATATTGATCCCATCAAATTCACCTTACGGGAGAGGGTTTTATTTTTATGTGGGATCATGGATCCCAATAGACTCAAGAGTCTATTGTTAATTACCCTTACTGATTAAAGGAACCTTCAATTAAGAGTCAATAAAAATCATCAAAATAAGAGAAAACTCACAAAGTAAGAAAATCCAATGATATTATTACTATTTATTTAAATAATCATATACATAGCTTAACCAGTGGCATACCCCCAGTGTACAAATTTTTATATAAAGTCCTAAATTAGAGATGCTGCGATTGCAATTTGGCTTGGGTCTGACTTGGAGACGTGAAATGAGATTTGGATTCTTGAACCCAGTTTAGAGACGTGGAGGTCAAGTTTGGAATTCGGTCTAGTTTAACGACGTAGAGGTTAATTTTGGTATTTGGCCCAGTTTAACGATGTAGAGGTTAAATTTAGAATTTTATCCAGTTTAACGACATAGAGGTCAAATTTAGAATTTATTCCAGTTTAATGACATAGAGGTCAAATTTAGAATTTATTCCAGTTTAATGACATAGAGGTCAAATTTAGAATTTATTCTAGTTTAATGACGTACAAGTTGAATTTGGAAATTTGTTCTAGTTTAATGACGTAGAGGTCGAATTTGGAATTTTGTCCAGTTTAAACGACGTAGAGGTCGAACATGGAACTTTATTCCAGTTTAACGATGTAGAGGTCGAGCTTGGTTTGGCCCAGTTTAGTGATATGGAGGTCGAGTTTGATTTGGGGTCTAGTTTAATAATGTAGAGGTCAGATTTGATTTTGTTGTTTGAATTGTGTATTTAGCTAGTTTAACGACTTAGGGGTCGACACAATTGAACCTTTTGATCTTAAACTTATTGGCGCATGTTTTACACCAGGTTATTTCAAGTGTGCTTCTTTTTACACTAAATATTCTTTCATCCAGTTTAGGGATGTTCGCGGTAAAAGTTGGGATGATTGTCATTGATTTGAACTTGCTTACAAACTTCAGTCGCCTGAAACAGATTCAAAGAGAAATATCGCCTTTTATTTTAAGGCTTACAATGAAAATCAAAAAAGATTACAACTTTTTTCCTTTTGAACAAACACGAGGATCTCGTTATATCGGATCCTCGCTATGGGTTCTTTGCCCGTGTCGGGACTTATTGTGTCCGTGGACCACCGCAATTCGATCCAAGTGGAGACCCGGTTCGAACTACAGATAAAGGGGCTCGCTTCACGAAGGAAACGGTTACCGAGGGGATCACACTCACGAAGGAGAGGATCGTCATGGGATCACACTCACGAAGGAGAGGATCACGAGCGGTGAGATCTACTAGGAGAAATCACAAATATCCCCGAGGTTAAGACTAAGCTTAACCTAGAGGGTATCTCAGAGTTCGACCAA
Source organism: Asparagus setaceus (assembly GCA_012295165.1). Lineage (NCBI taxonomy): Eukaryota > Viridiplantae > Streptophyta > Magnoliopsida > Asparagales > Asparagaceae > Asparagus > Asparagus setaceus. The sequence continues at coordinate 67,452,299 of CM022702.1, forward strand.
TTCGGTTACCTTTTGATTGTAGATCCGACGCCGACCGACTTGTACGTACGCATTACTGTAGATCTCGCAAGAATTCTTCAAGTCCGAGCTCTTCCAAATCCCGAAAATCCTCTTAGATCAAGAAAATCCAAATTCTAAGCCTCAAATCCCCAAAATCCAAGCCCTAAATCCCAAAAATCCGACCTCTGGAAGCCCGCCAAAAAAATCCTCTCCGAATGAAGAAGACCCCCCCTATTTATACAAATCAAAGGTGGGTGGTTCGCCATTGGTTTCTACCACTTTGTCGAGGCACTCTCTACCAAGTTGGCCGAGGTGGTTCGCCAAAGCGCCGAGCCACCTTGGCCACTTGGCCGAGGTGTCGCCGCTTTTTTTCCGGCCGCTTTCTCCGGCCGCTTTTGTTTCGCGTGCTTGGGTTCCGTCAGATTTGATTCCGAACTAATTCTTGGTCCGCTCCGTTCAACGGTCCCGAACCGATCATCCGTTCAAGTCCGCTTAAGCCGTTTGTGACGCTGTGGGTTTGCCGCCGGTTCAGATCTCAACCGCTTGACGCCCAGATCATTCGATGGGTCGCCATTCGCCGACTTCGCCACGAAGTTGGTTTCGGGACCTTGTAAGCATTTTTCAACGCCTACAGATACCCTCCAAAGCCGCCTCGCCTCGATTCTTGATGAGTCCGATGCTTTGGACATGATGGTTCCCTACCGGCCGAGGGTCCCAAAAGATAGCTTCAAGTCTTTGATTCTTTCGCACCATCCAGCTTCTTTGTAGGATTTCGATAAGATCACGGCCGCATTTATTGTCCGACCGCTTGTTATCTTGATTCAAGCCGATGGGTGAGTTTTGTTTGTAACTTCGTGTCGGTTGGTTGTTGTTTGACTAACCATCGGACTTTTGACTTATCCTTATTTCGGCGAACTCCTCGCTGGCTACACGCTGGTTGTGTCAATATATGGAATTTCATAGCCCTCATTCGCTAATTCTTCCGCCATCACGTGTTGTTGGTTTAACCACGCCGAGGACTGATTTTTCATGGAGATATCCTCCAGGATTCCTTGTTGAAACAGAGACCATTTGGCTTTCAACCTCGACCTAGCCTTTAGCTCCACGAAGTGCGACGCTTTGACCGGCGTGGATTCGAACCGTTGATCGGTGAATTCTCCTACGACGACGCTACCGGGTTGGCGCCGCATCAGATACTCCTTGTTGGAGTACTATTATCCACAAGTGGGAGGAATTTTTCCCAAGGTTCATTCCCACTATTGACCGATAGGCCGCACTAATTGGCATTGGTACAAAGGGGAGGAGTCCTTTCGAGGTAGAGCGTTGTCCGGCCAATATACTGCCGTAATTCGCCAATTTATCCCTCTTTAAGGTTCCACAAATGAGGAAATTGAGGGTTATCGAAGTTATCCTTAAGAATATGGTAATATTCTCCAGAACTTCTCGCTAAATTGGGCAACAGCTTATACCGTAATCCTAGTTGAGTAGGATTAGGCGACGCTGATTGGCGCCGATGCATCCAAGACGATCGAAGTTATCCCTAAGAATATTTTTGTGAAAATATTCTTCCCGAACTTCGATAAATTAGGAAACAGCTTATACCGTAATCCTAGTTGAGTAGGATTAGGCGACGCTGATTTACGCCGATGCATCCGCACGATCGAAGTTATCCCTAAGAATATTTTTGTAAAAATATTCTTCCGAACTTCGATAAATTAGGAAACAGCTTATACCGTAATCCTAGTTGGAGTAGGATTAGGCGACGCTGCTGATTTACGCCGATGTAATCCGCGACGATCGAAGTTATCCCTAAGAATATTTTTGTGAAAATATTCTTCCCGAACTTCTCGATAAATTAGGAAACAGCTTATACTGTAATCCTAGTTGAGTAGGATTAGGCGACGCGCTGATTTACGCCGATGCATCCGCGACGATCGAAGTTATCCCTAAGAATATTTTTGTGAAAATATTCTTCCCGAACTTCTCGATAAATTAGGAAACAGCTTATACCGTAATCCTAGTTGAGTAGGATTGGGCGACGCTGATCGGCGCCGATGCATTCGCGATGATCGAAGTTATCCCTAAGAATATTTTTGTAAAAATATTCTTCCTGAACTTCGATAAATTAGGAAACAGCTTATACCGTAATCCTAGTTGAGTAGGATTAGGCGACGCTGATTTACGCCGATGCATCCGCGACGATCGAAGTTATCCCTAAGAATATTTTTGTAAAAATATTCTTCCGAACTTCTCGATAAATTAGGAAACAGCTTATACTGTAATCCTAGTGGAGTAGGATTAGGCGACGCTGCTGATTTACGCCGATGCAATCCAAGACGATCGAAGTTATCCCTAAGAATATTTTTGTGAGAATATTCTTCCGAACTTCTTGATGAATTAGGAAACAGCTTTATACCGTAATCCTAGTTGAGTAGGATTAGGCGACGCTGATTTACGCCGATGCAATCCGCACGATCGAAGTTATCCCTAAGAATATTTTTGTGAAAATATTCTTCCGAACTTCTCATGAATTAGGAAACAGCTTATCCTCGTAATCCTAGTTGGAGTAGGATTAGCGACGCTGATTTACGCCGATGCATCCGCGACGATCGAAGTTATCCCTAAGAATATTTTTGTGAAAATATTCTTCCGAACTTCTCATGAATTAGGAAACAGCTTTATACCGTAATCCTAGTTGGAGTAGGATTAGGCGACGCTGATTTACGCCGATGTAATCCGCGACGATCGAAGTTATCCCTAAGAATATTTTTGTGAGAATATTCTTCCGAACTCGATGAATTAGGAAACAGCTTATACCGTAATCCTAGTTGAGTAGGATTAGCGACGCTGATCGGCGCCGATGCATTCGCGATGATCGAAGTTATCCCTAAGAATATTTTTTGTGAAAATATTCTTCCGGGAACTTCTCGATGAATTAGGAAACAGTTTACACTCGTAATCCTAGTTGGAGTAGGATTAGGCGACGCGTTGATTTACGTCGAGAGAATTCACGAGGTGTTATCTTGCCGAATAAACCTTCAGAATCTTTCCCAACATAGCGGAGGAATTAGGAGCCAATTAACGGACTGATTTGGCGTTATCTTCACATCCAAACGAGATTCCAATTAGGACTCCTAATTAGGGGCTGATTAGAGTCCTAATTAGAATTAATTTGGGCTCCAATTAGAATTCCTACTTCTTGCCAAATAAGAGTCCTTATTCAAAGAGGATTGGGTCCATATGGGGTTGTTATAAATACCCATAAATCCTCCTCTTCTTTGACCTAGGCCGCCCCCTACCGTGTTTGCCTTGTTTTCTTCTCGTCTTGCTCGCCTCGCCTCCTCCGATTAACGAGGTATGTGTACGAGGGTTTTGTAAATTTTTTTTTCTTCTTTTCTTCTCTCTCTTTCTTGTGTATGTAGGTGATGACAATCACAAGGGGAGAAGGACGGGCCGGAGCTGCAGGCGGCGGCCAGCGGCGGCTGCGGCGGTCAGCGGCGGGCGTGCCAGCGGCCGACGAAGGCCATGCTGCCGGCGCTGTGCAGCGCTGGCGCTGCTCTGGCGCACCAGTAGCGCTGGCGCTGCCTGGCGCACTGTGCCGCTGCCTGGCGCCAGTCGCTACTGGCGCGTTGGGGCGCACTCAGTAAATACTGGCGCTGCTCGGCGCTGCCAGCCGCGTCTGGCGCTGGCAGCGCCTGGCGCACTGTGCCGTGTCTGGCCGTGTTTATTGTCGGCGCTTCTGTTCGTTGCATCGGTCGCGGGTTTCTGGTTTTTCTTGATGCCTTTTTGTTGACTTTCAACTGCATTTCTGACTTTATTTGTCTTCTTTTGCAGCTTTCCGATGTCGTCGGGAAGATCACGCGTTTCGAGGAGTCGATCAACTCGCGACGGCGCTGCGGAATGCACACCTCCTTCTTTCGGTGGTGCGCCAGCGATCATCATATTCTCGTACATATATGCATTGTATCCCCGCTTCGTTCTCCTTTGTGAGGCGATTGGGAAGAGCCGAAGTCCTCCTTTGTGGGGATTGACGCTGCAGATTTTGTCTCATCCTTTCACATATATACTCGTTATGACCCCGCTTCGTTCTCCTTTGCGAGGCGATTGGGAAGAGCCGAAATCCTCCTTCGTGGGGACCGACGCTTCACAGATTACTCGTCTCGACATCCTTAATGGGAGCGATTTCATACCGTACCCTTACTCTGTAGAACGGAATATATTGCCACTTGATTTACGCGGCTATATTTATCGTTCTCCGGGTATTCGATACGGAAGAAATCGCCGTACCCGTTATAAGGTCGTGACTCAATCTCATAGGTTTCTGAGAGGAGTTCTACGCCTTACGCTGTTTTTTCTTTTTAAGATATTCCTCCTAAATGATCTGTTAACCCCTTGTTCTCTTGTGGTAGGCGGATGCTCCGGCGATTATTCGTCTATTTCGAAGGCTCCAAATGTCAAGCCTCGATTCTTAAGGTCATCCGGGAGAACACCTGCTTCCACCGAGGAAGCGAACTGCAGCGAGGCGAATACCCGCAGGAAGAAACCAGCGAGGCCTGAGCCGACTATCATAATTTCGGATGACGAGTCTGAGGGATCGCTTCCATCATCCGATCCACCGCCTTCCTCACAGCCTTGGCCGAAACCAGGATTCCCCGACCCTTCGAGCATAGGGCGCGGGTGGAGGCCCCCGGTTGATCTTGACGGACCACTTCCACGGATTCAACCTATCACGAGATTGCTCCAGCCAAAATCATTGCCCTCGATTCCGTCCGGATGGGTCTCCTTCACCGTTGGAGAATGGTTTGAAACAGCGATCTCTATTATTGAAGTTAGATGGGCTTAATTTTATGGTCTTCCATTCATACCGAGTATCTTGGAGGAAATTCAGCGGTTGGTGGCCCTCGCTAGTTAATCGCTGTGAGCGTAAGCTCACTAGTCGGCTAACTCTTGCGCATCGTGTGGAGGATTTAGCCTTTTTGAACCATACGATGAGGTGATGCGACTTGTCGACGGCTCGATCAAGGCTTCGTGAACGCCTTCGCGAAGAGAATATCGAGCAAGAGGTCATCTTTGGGAACTCATATGAGCGATGTTTCGCGCCAAGAAGATAAACGCTGCATCACACCTATGTCGAACGCACGGGAATCAGGACTGTTCAAGGGGAGAAGACGTTGAAGAGTTTCGCTGCGAGTGCGCCAGAGTCCGTGATCGCCATCAACGCCGAAACAAGTCCTCGAGGTGATGCGTCGGGAACATGCAGCTGCGACTACTGCGAATTCTGAAGAGGAACTCGAGAAGGAAGCCAAAGCTCAGGTTCGAGCGAAACAGAAGGAAAAACTAGCCGCCGTCAAAGCTGACCTCGCTTCCTTCACAGTACTAGATTGCGCCAATGAAGTCTGATGTGCTGCGAGACTTTTCTGTTCTCTTTGTTCTGCCAGGTCGTTACGATTTTTTGTTTAGATGTATTATCATAACTCTGCTTGAATCAATTGTCTCGACAATTGTAGCTCCTTTTATATTTGCTTCAAATGAATAAGATTTATTCCCTTCATTGTTTATTATGATTCTTTTACTTCATCAGAAATAATTAACCATAATACTTATAGGATTTTTGGCAAACCCTCAGCCATCAACGGGTTTGATGAGCCTTTACCAACTACCGTTTGAGTTGGGCTAGCGGATTATCCGGACCCGCTCAAGACGCGGACGCTACGCTAAAAGAATGAAACTCTTTAGACTTAATGCTACGATGTTGAATAATGAGGCTTCATACTCTTTACGTGCAAGAGAATACCGCAACGCTGTTACGCTGTAGACTCATCCCTTCTTAGGCTTCGGATAAAATACCCCAAAATCGAACTCGTGTCTTCTTCAATCGAAAAGACTAAACCGCAACGCTGCGGTGAGGCGCTGGCTTTATCCCTTCTTAGGCTTCAGATAAAATACCCTTAATCAAACTCGTGTCTTCTTCAATCTAAAAGACTAAACCGCAACGCTGTGAGGCGCTGGCTTTATCCCTTCTTAGGCTTCAGATAAAATACCCTTAATCAAACTCGTGTCTTCTTCAATCTAAAAGACTAAACCGCAACGCTGTGAGGCGCTGGCTTTATCCCTTCTTAGGCTTCGGATAGAATGCCTCAAGATCTAACCTTGGTGTCTTCTTCAATCGAAAAGACTAAACCGCAACGCTGTGAGGCGCTGGCTTTATCCCTTCTTAGGCTTCAGATAAAATACCCTTAATCAAACTCGTGTCTTCTTCAATCGAAAAGACTAAACCGCAACGCTGTGAGGCGCTGGCTTTATCCCTTCTTAGGCTTCAGATAAAATGCCCCGTAATCAACTCGTGTCTTCTTCAATCTAAAAGACTAAACCGCAACGCTGCAGGAGGCGCTGGCTTTATCCCTTCTTAGGCTTCGATAAAATACCCCGTAATCAAACTCGTGTCTTCTTCAATCGAAAAGACTAAACCGCAACGCTGTGAGGCGCTGGCTTTATCCCTTCTTAGGCTTCGGATAAAATACCCTTAATCAAACTCGTGTCTTCAATCGGAGAAAGACTAAACCGCAACGCTGTTACGCTGTAGACTCATCCCTTCTTAGGCTTCGGACGAAATACCCCAAAATCGAACTCGTGTCTTCTTCAATCGAAAAGACTAAACCGCAACGCTGCGGTGAGGCGCTGGCTTTAGGTTATTGGCCAACCCCACCCTCAACGGGTTTGATGAGCCTTTACCAACTACCGCTTGAGTTGGGCTAGCATGTAGATTATCTAAACCGCTCTACACACAACGCTGTGCTAAAAGAATGAAACTCTCTTAGACTTAATGCTACGATGTTGAATAATGAGGCTTCGCCTTTGTCACGGAATAGACTACCCAAAGAACGCTGGTAGGCTGGCTTTATCCCTTCTTAGGCTTCGATAAAATGCCCCGTAATCAACTCGTGTCTTCTTCAATCGGAGAAAGACTAAACCGCAACGCTGCGGTGAGGCGCTGGCTTCATCCCTTCTTAGGCTTCAGATAAAATACCCTGCACTAAACTCGTGTCTTCTTCAATCGAGAAAGACTAAACCGCAACGCTGCGGTGAGGCGCTGACTTTAGGGTTATTGGCCAACCCCACCCTCAACGGGTTTGATGAGCCTTTACCAACTACCGCTTGAGTTGGGCTAGCATGTAGATTATCTAAACCGCTCTACACACAACGTTGTGCTAAAAGAATGAAACTCTCTTAGACTTAATGCTACGATGTTGAATACGAGGCTTCGCCTTTTCACTCGAAGACTAACCCGCAACGCTGCGGTGAGGCGCTGGCTTTATCCCTTCTTAGGCTTCGGATAAAATGCCCTTAATCAACTCGTGTCTTCTTCAATCGGAGAAAGACTAAACCGCAACGCTGTGAGGCGCTGGCTTTATCCCTTCTTAGGCTTCAGATAAAATACCCTTAATCAAACTCGTGTCTTCTTCAATCGAGAAAGACTAAACCGCAACGCTGTGAGGCGCTGGCTTTATCCCTTCTTAGGCTTCGGATAGAATGCCTCAAGATCTAACCTTGGTGTCTTCTTTGACCGAGAATGACTAAACCGAAACGGATTGATTGAGGTGGGAAAGGAGGAACTTTATGTCCTATTTCTCGTATCGAAACCAATAGCAGGGCCCGCTATAGGAATCGAAAAGACTCGTGACCTTCAGCGACAACCTGGTCCGAAAATCCCTACAAGATACCTTCACGGCGCTACCTAAGATAAAGATGGAACTAAGAGGGATCTCCACTCCGAGAACCGAAGAGACTCAGTGACCTTCAGCGACAACCCGGTCTCGAAAATCCCTACAAGATACCTTCACCGGCGCTACCTAAGATAAGAGGTGGAACTAAAAGTGGGATCTCCACCAGAACCGAAGAGACTCAGCGACCTTCACCGGACAACCCGTCCGAAAATCCCTACGATACCTTCACCGGCGCTACCTAAGATAAGAGGTGGAACTAAGAGTGGGATCTCCACCAGAACCGAAGAGACTCAGTGACCTTCAAAGCGACAACCTGGTCCGAAAATCCCACAAGATACCTTCACCGGCGCTACCTAAGATAAAGATGGAACTAAGAGGGATCTCCACTCGAGAACCGAAGAGACTCAAAGCACCTTCACCGGACAACCCGGTCTCGAAAATCCCAAGATACCTTCACGGCTACCTAAGATAAGAGGTGGAACTAAAAGTGGGATCTCCACCGAGAACCGAAGAGACTCAAAGCACCTTCACGGACAACCCGGTTCGAAAATCCCACAAGATACCTTCACCGGCGCTACCTAAGATAGAGATGGAACCCTTCCGTTTGACACGAAAAGGATTTTACGCTTGGAGAGGAAGAATTTTATATCCTCTCTCCAGCGTGAAAGGAATTTTGAGTGGGCCTCTTGTTCATAGAAGGAATCAAGAGAGGATTTTGGTAATGTACCAGAAAATTTGTAGACCTACCGTCAAGGAATTTGATCGGTGGGGGAAATTATGATGGAGGACAAATCTAGGGTTATCCTCAAGAAAAGTGGGTGAAATATCCCACGAGGAACTTCCCGTTGAAACGGGTTATCCTGAAGATACTAAGGGTAGTATTTCTTCAGGAACTTCCCATTTATCGGCATTAATTGCCGGTCGCCATTTTGAGTAATTAGGCGATACGCACCATTGAGTACACCGCTTCTATTACAAACGGACCTCCCATTTAGGTTCGAATTTACCTTTCTTCTTGGAAGTGAGGATTATCACCGCCGAAAGCAAATGAGGACCAAATCTCCTTCTCTAAAGGTTCTCTCGTCGAACTTTCCTGTTGAAAGCCCTCGACATCCTAGCTTGGTAGAACTCAATGCATTGTTGAGCCACCAGGCGCTTCTCATCTAACATCTCGAGCTCTTCGAGACGCTTCGATGTTGTTCTTCGGTCGCCATCTCGCTGAAAGGGCTGGCGCGGCGACGGAATCAATTTCAACGGAGAATCGCCGCACCCGTGAAACCGTGGAGTACGGGTCGCCCAGCTTGGCGTATGCATCACAGCGATATGCCCAGAGTAAGCCCGAAGTTTATCATCCCAGCCTCGCTTGTTACTCTTCACAAGCTTCACGTAATTTTAATGATAGTCTTGTTGAACGCTTCGCCTAATCCATTTGGTACCGGATTATAGGTCGCCGATGAGACATCTTGTATCTTGAACTTTTCGCAAAACCCGATGAAGGAATTGCCGATAAATTGGGGACCGCTGTCATGCACGATCCGCCTTGGAACACCGTGTCGGTAGATGACATGGTGTTTGATAAATTTGACGACGGTACTCGCTTTGACTTCTTTTAGCGGATTGCTTCACCACTTGGAGAAGTAATCGGTGATCGCTAGAATAAACCGACGCTTTGACCGACGGAGGAAAATGGGACCTACGACGCCCATTCCCCATGTCTCAATGGCCGTGATGTGGTCAAGGATGCAACCGCCTCGAGGCCGATGCATATAATTCGCGGAATTTGACACGCTGCGGCATTTTCGAAATGCATCGACCGCGCCATTAATCATTGTGGGCCAAAAGTAGCCCATTCTCCGATTCGATCGTAGAGTTTGGGACCAGCCGGTGTGCACCACATTCACCTTCGTGTGCTTCGAAGGACCTCTTCTCGCTTCTTTGTTTGAGAGGCATCGGAGTAAAGACCATCGCACTCTACGATATAACATCCGGTTTCCGTGTCATAAAAGAATCTTGGAGCTCTTCACGGATTGACTTCTTCCTCACGCCTTCCTGTAATGCCATGTAAGACGAATCGATGATAGGAAAGCCAATCTCGGCTCCAACTTGGTTTGGGTTGCATGTACTTTTGGTAACTACCCCTTATCTTCTTGTACTTCATCATATATCGGTACAAAAGCCGATGAGTCCCGACCGTAACCAATTGCTCGGTCTCTAAGGTTGTGCTAACGACACAGCCTAACGCCAAGGCCCGCATGAGCGCTCAAGGCGCTGGATATATTCGATGAAAAATTCTTCAATGAGTCCGCTATTTCAACAGCCTATCCGATGATAGGGATTAGATCCGATTCCCGACTTCAGAGTCACCACTTAAACCGCTTAACTATCAATTGCGAATCGCCAGATGCTTCGAGATATTCGACCCCCCCTTGGCGAAACTAAGTCCAATAAGTAGCGCTGTATTCGCTACATTATTGGAACAGGGTTCGGTGAGCGAATAAGCACGGGGCATGACATGATTCTCCGGGGAAACTAAGACGACGCCGACTCCGGCGGAAATCTTAGAACATCCGAGGGCACTTGCTACATTAGTAGCTCGAGAAGCTCCATCAAAGTACAGTCGCCATATTTGTTGGTGCGATGTAGTGTTGACTTCTTGAACTTCATCCTAAGATCATCATATAGCTCAATCAAGGCCCATCGCCGGGCCGGTACCAAGAGATCGCAAATCGCTTGTCCTTTGACCGACTTCGTTGTTTGAAGTGCAAGTCATATTGGGACAAGAGCAAAGCCCATTTCGCCAAACGCCAACTCATTGAGGCCGGTCAATATAAATATTCGGACCGGATTTACGCTAGAGATAACATAAATCATTTGTCCGACTAAATAGTGTCGCGATCTTCTCAATCGCTAACACTAATGCAAGGCACCGCTTCACCATTGATATCGAGACTCAAAGACCACTAATGTTCGCCTGATAATACATCGCCGCTCGCGGATCGCTGCCGCCGCCTTTGCGCAAGTAAAGCGCTTTAACGAGTGATCCGCTGCCTTGACGTAGATCAAAAACGGTTTTCCATCGCGTGCAACAAGAACGGAGGTTTAGCGAGATACGATTTGATCTCTTCAATGCCTTCGGCAAAGGCCGCCCCAAATAAACGACACTCTTCTTGTTCAAATTTTAGAGAATGGCCGGCACTTCCCTCGATAGGTTCGATATGAACCGCCGGATGTACGCCAATCGCCTCTTGTAACCCCCGAAGTTCTCTGCATTTCTGAGGTTGCAACTCTTGAATCGCTTTTACTTTATCGATCGACATGGATTCCTTTGTCGGTGACGATGAAGCCAAGGAACTTGCCACTAGACATCCCAAGGAAGGATTTGGCGTGGTTCATTTTAATTGATGAGTTCGCATGAGTTCAATACCGCCCTAAGATCTTTGATGTGATCTCCTTTGTCACGCTTTTCACGCACCAAATCGCCGACGTAGCATTCGACCGCTTTTCCCAAGATGATCCCGAAAATCTCCGCCATTGCTCGCCGGTATGTTGCACCGCATTCTTAAGCCGAACGGCATGACCGTAGCAAAATATACCGATGGGCGCTCAACGCCGTGGTGTTTGGCGCCATCGGGTACATCTTGATTTGATTATACCCCAAAAGCCATCCATAAAGGACATTCTTTCAAATCCACACGGTTGTCAACTATGACATCGCGATTGGAAGAGGAAAGTCGCTCTTCGCAAGCCGCTGAGGTCTCAGAGTCGCATACGCATCCTAATCGAGCCATTCTTCTTCATGACCGACTATATTCGCCACCCAATCCGGATGTTGAATTTCCTCGATGAATCCCGATTCTATGAGTTTCTTCACTTCGCCAACGCATTGCTTGCAATATTTGTGGATCTAAACCGCCTTTGCCGTTGCTTGACAGTTTGACATCCATCTTGATGTTGAGGCGATGTGTTGCCACATTAGGGTCGAAGTCCCGCATGTCCTCGTAACTCCGTGCTAATACATCGATATACTCCCTGATTAGGGCAATCAACTCTTCCTTTTCTTCCGGAGGGAGAGTATTGCTGATGTTTATGAGTTTGGGATGCTCTTCATCACCCATATTAACCTGGACTACCTCATCCTTAGTGGGGGGTTCTCTTTGTTCGAACCTATCCCCAAACTGCTCTCTGAGTTGATGGATCCATGGGTCTTCCCATGTTGGCATATCTTCATCATCCTCAATAGTAGCAGGATCAACTGAAGCCATATTTGACATTAAAGCCTTGAAAGCTTCTCCGAGGCTGGTATCAGAATCCCACGCCGAAGAATCAGACGAATGTCCGTCTCCCTCGTCGGGTGGATTATTATCAATCAGCCACGAGCATTCATCTTCTGAGGAGGATTCGTATCCCAATCCCCTTCTAAATGCATAGTAATTATCCGGCTTTCCTCTTGGGACATATGCCGCTTTAGGAGGGGTTCGAGGGCCTCGTCCGAAACATAGACCTTCCCCTCGTGTCAAGTCATACCCCCATTTCTTCATGATACCCAGTGTTTCTGGACTATATCTGAATGTGTGGAGGATAGGTCCATTGTCATCCTCATCTTCTTCAAAGAAATGATTCGGCGTTGGAACTGTATCTCCTTTTCCGTAAACCAAGTCTTTCTCACTACTTGATCTTCGTGGGATGACGCATATTGTCCCAAAGGAGTCTCGGAACTGCTTTTGTGTAAAGCAATATGACCGAAGTTGGTGTGCAATTCGATCGCTGTATAAACCTCGCCATCACATCATTCAAAGACAAAGGATACTCTAAATCGCCATTTATTGATTCATCGGCAATTTGCCAATTACAATGCTCATCCGACGATTCTTCATCGCCAAGATTGATTACAAGGTACAATGTCGCTTAAAACAAAACCACCACTATAACCAAGCCCGCTTCAGACGCCTTCTTCACCGCTGTCCGTGCCTTGGGCCGATGATTCGCCGACTCATTACCGTAGAGGAGAGAATCGCGAAATAATTCTCCATCCCCTTAAACGGTTGTTTGTCCGCGACCACCGCCTTGACTTCATTATTCGCCTACATATTTGAGACATCGATGAAGAGTAGATGGGACTATAACATTACCGTGGATCCAAGGTCCACCCAATAGTAAGTTATAGGAAGTCTCGCATCAATCACATAGCAGTGACTTCGACTTTAAGTCCCCATTTGGCACTTTATCCGATTTTACCAAGCTGCCGAGACTACCGGTGTTAAACCCGTAGATCATCAGGTTCGCCGACGCCACCATCGGGCAGGATTCCAAGATGATACATGAGGCGCAGGGCATGATGCTCACAAATGAACCCGGATCGACTTGGATCCTGCTAACTTCGCTAGAACCAATATACCCGTGAAGTATAGCGCCTATCGTGTTTGAATTCCTCGTCGCATATCCTCCTTTGTAAAAGTGATGCAGGGAAGTGTTTAGTCGCAAGGTTGCATTGTTGGGCCGACTCTTCCGACTCGCCTAACTGGGTCAGAAGACTTCAATCGGCGAGGGCTTTGAAGAGCTTCTCTCGCTCTTTGATAACCGCAAAGAACTCATAGAGAGTGATCCTTGCGGGATATTGGCCAATTGTGCCATTACATCAAAGCGTATGGAGAGTTCGGTTCCCGCTTATCTCTTCCAATCGGGCGACCGAATCGAGACCGCCGAGTCGAACTTCTGGCGCTGCTGAGCTTTTTTGGCCCACCTGCTGGCGCTTTCTCTCAGGCGAGTGAGGGGATTTGATGGTACCCCAGCTCGAGAGCCGCCTTGGCATTAGGGTCGGGACTTCCGGTACTTGTACTTGTACTGCGGTCCACTCCTCGGTGGCGTGGCTTCGTGTTCCTTCTGGACAACCGGAATGTTACCACTGCTCATCGCCTCCTCCAAAATTGCGGAAGTAGCATGGCATGCCTTTCCTTTCGCTTCGCTTTTTCTTCAACGAAGAAGAGGCTACCCATTGCTCATCTTCAAGTAGGTTCGTGGACCCACAAGACTTCGCCATTCGGGTCAGATAATGATACAAGTCCTTTCTCGGCTATTGTGTGGGTCGCCATTCACCGCCTTCATCGCGACTTTGACCATCGGTTTAGGTTCAAACCATGTTAATGGCACCGCCCCGGTTACTTGACACCGTGATTCGCCCGACCTTCTTTCTTTGGACGGTTTCATGGTGATGACCCTACATCAATTAAAGCCCGGATTTTATCCTTAAGGTCAAAACAGATTTAGTAGGGTGATGAATTGCCCCGTGATACGCCAGCAGATTTTGGGTCGCTCGTCTCATTGCTTCCTCTTGATTCAATCTGAGGGAGCTTGATCTTGTTATTTTCGACAAGATATTTGAAGAGGCCGGAATCTCGCCGTCCCTAAAGGAATAGGACTTCGAATCTTGGCTCGAGGCCTTCGCTTCGTGGCCCAGTTGCCACGCTGATTGTGCCTCGCCGCGGTGCTCCGCCGCCGCTGGGTTGAGTTGAACGCTTGGTTCGCGAACCGCCGCCTTGGCTTGCTCTTTCCCTTTGCCGCTGGGACAAAGTTACGCCGGAGCTTCATTGCCTACCGGCCTCTTTCCGCTTTTTCCTTTTAAGGAATCTTTCGCCTTGTTTCCACGAACCTTCAAGTCCTTCCACGCTATCGATGGTGCTGCACCCATTGCTTCAAGCACATCTATCGATAAGTTATCGGCAGGTTTGAGGATGAACTCCTCTCGTTATTGATCCCGACAGCTTCATTGCCTTGTTCCGAATCGCTTAACAAAGATGTCCACGGTTTCTCCGCTTTTCGCTTCGCCGAGTAATGTCCCGATCGATACTTCGTATCGCCATCAAAGAAATTAGTAAGGAAGTTAGACTCCATGTCGCCCCACCGTGAATGCTCCCCGCTTGAGACGGCGGTACCATTCAAGGCAGCCCCACGAAGGGTACCAACGAATGACCGAACCATCGTGGGTTCGTTGCCGTAAATAACTCCGAGGTGTGACTTGAAATAAATCAAGTGTCGGCCGGGGAACCCTTCCCACAAATGGTGTGAAGTTTATTAAGTTAAACTTCGACGGTACGGATTGATTCCCACTCCCTGTATGGGCAAGGAATACCGTTTCTTTACTTCTTGAGCGAAATCAATGAATTGATTTTGCTCTCCAAGTCTTTGATCTTCTCGCTTCCCGAGCAACAATATCTATGTTTTGCCTAGCGCTATGGGTTCGTGAGGGTTATCATCTTCTTCGCTTCCTCCCGCCCAATCGCTATCATCTTCATCGACGCTGACGCTACCGACTCGATTCACCTTGATGTTTTGTCGTGGCTTGATCTGTTGGTCGCATTTCTCTCATCGCCCGCATGGCCAACTCCATTTCTAACTTGAAGTTTTCCCGTTGTTTATTCAACGCTTCATCTAGCATTTTAGCCACTTGATCCGCATCGATCATGAGCGCTTGGGGCTCCTTCGCTAGATACAAGATGATCGATGCGATTGCGGAGCCAATATCCGACACATCATCCTCCGCTGGTATCCCTTCGCTTATCGACCGACCGCCGGATAGTCCCGACCGCAAACGAAGTTAGCCGCTATGATGCGCCGAATAGCCCGTGACGATGGTTCTTGGTCGGTCATATTATTAGTGACCTCGGTAACTCACCCTCTCTGAGGTCATCCTTTATGAATCGCCTTGACCTAGGTCTCGCATCTCCGCGGTGAGTCTCTCGAAGACCGACACCCTTCGAGCTTGATGGCAATTGCACCGAGAGCATCGCTTTGATGAGCTTGAGCACAAGCATGATCAAGGCCAATTTGGGGAATCCTTCGAGATTTTCTCGCACTTTGCACGGTAGTACGTACCATCGGTGTGTACCGGAGCAACTCCGCCAGATGTCGGCGTGATCTCTCGTATAACGCCCTCATCGCCGATGAAAACGCCTCCTTCCGAGGATCGGTCAATCCATCGAAACTTCCGAAGTGACTCGCCTAGACTTTCGCCGATGTGGGCGCTGAAGTCTCTGGCGCATTTCTGACTTCGATTTTCAACTGATAGAGAGGCCGCAGAATCTTCTTGTCCTTGTTGGAACGGGTGCGACCTCCTGCATGAGGAGTGACCCGTGATTCTCTCCGAGGACCGAGACGATCCTTGATAGTCGGTTTGGTGGTGGTGACGGAATTGGCTTCACCATCGATTCGTGATGCACGCTTTGACTTTGAGGCGCCGCCGCCTTGGACCTTGGCGCTGGATTTATAACGCCAGATCCTTTGGCTTAAGCGCCGAGACGGGAGTGTGGGCAACTGAGGTTGGGGCACCATTAGACTTGGGCCTCCAAACCTGGCGGTACGTTGGTGGCTTCTTTGCCACTTCTTTAATTCACGAGCCCGCCGCACTAAAGCTCGTGGTTGCGCAAGGAGTGCGCGGCGCTCCGGATGCGCCTCGGTGTGGAGCGTTCCGCTTGACACGGACCCACTCGCTGGTTGACGGCTTGATGGACTGCCGATTCCTTGAGGCCGAGCCTCTCGCGAGTTCGACCTTAGATCCGCTTCATAGCGACCCCATCCGTGGATTGCATGGCCTTGGCGAAGTTTGCGCCATGCTCATTGCCGCTTTGGCGGCTCGCTTGAGAGTGCGGGCGCCATCGACGCTCATCTCTGACGCCGCTGTAGTTCGGACTTGAGACGCCGAGGGGATTTCTCGCCACCGGCAGCCGGGTTGGACTCGGCCCCGGGCTCTACCTCGAGGCCCATCGGGTTCTCCTTGCGCCGAGTCCTTCTTGGAGCGGCGGGGAACTGATCTCGAAGAGGGTGAGGACAAGTACTCGAACTTCTCTTGGTCGAACTCAACTCGACCTCTTCCTCCACCGATAAGGATCCGCTGGTTATGCACGACGACCTCCGATTCGAGGCCGGTGGTTCCCATCGTGGTCGCCTTGTTCGCGTAAAAGTTGGGATGATTGTCATTGATTTGAACTTGCTTACAAACTTCACCAAACAAATTCAAAGAGAAATATCGCCTTTATTTTAAGGCTTACAATGAAAATCAAAAAGATTACAACTTTTTTCCTTTTGAACAAACACGAGGATCTCGCTATATCGGATCCTCGCTATGGGTTCTTTGCCCGTGTCGGGACTTATTGTGTCCGTGGACCACCGCAATTCGATCCAAGTGGAGACCCTGCCTCGAACTACAGATAAAGGCTCGCTTCACGAAGGAAACGGTTACCGAGGGGATCACACTCACGGCGAGAGGATCGTCATGGGATCACACTCACGAAGGAGAGGATCGTCATGGGATCACACTCACGAAGGAGAGGATCGCCGAGCGGTGAGATCTACTAGGAGAAATCACAGCTATCCCCGAGATTAAGACGAAGCTTAACCTAGAGGGTATCTCAGAGTTCGACCAATTCGCTACCTTTTGATTGTAGATCCGACGCCGACCGGACTTGTATGCGCCGATTACTGTAGATCTCGCAAGAATTCTTCAGAAGTCCGAGCTCTTCCAAATCCCCCGAAAATCCTCTTAGATCAGCAAAAATCCAGCCTTCGGAAGCCTCGAAATCCCCCAAAATCCAAGCCCTAAATCCCAAAAATCCGACCTCTGGAAGCCCGCCAAAAAATCCTCTCCACGAAGAAGACCCCCTATTTATACAAATCGTAAAGGGGGTTGGTGGTTCTACCAAAGCGCCGAGCCACCTTGGCCACTTGTCGAGGCACCTCGCCAAGTTGGTCGAGGTGGCTCGGCCAAAGCGGCCGAGCCACCTTGGCCACTTGGCCGAGGTGTCGCCTCGCCTCGCTTTTTCCGTCGTTTTCGCGTCGTTTTCCGGCGTTTTTGTTTCTCAGGCTTGGGTTCGTGCGTATTTGATTAGGAACTAATTCTTGGTCCGCTCCGCTCAACGGTCCCAATCCGACATCCGTTCAAGTCCGCTTAAGCCGCTTGTGACGCTGTGGGTTTGCCGTCGGTTCAGATCTCAACCGCTTGACGTCAGACATTCGATGGGTCGCCATTCACACTCGCCACGAAGTTGGTTTCGGGGACCTTGTAAGCATTTTTTCAACGCCTACAAGGGACGTAGAGGTCCGTATCGAGTTTTGTGATTTTCGTATTTTCCTTGAATTTTCTTTGTATTTTCAATATTTGTTAGGGATTAATTAGCAGTTGATGGAATTCTACGAATGAACGCGCAAACTCTACAACTTCTAGATATTTCCAGGGGACCAAATTATAAATTAGGCTGACTATAATTTATGTATTTCTAGAGAACCCTAGCTTGAAACTTTCTGGACTGGACTGTAATGGATCAAACTATAATCCATGTATTTTCAGGGTGTGAACTGCAATTTTTAGATTGTTTTTGCAAAATTGGACTTAAATACAATTTTTACATTTTTCTAGGGTGTAAACTGTAAATTCTAGGCTATTTTACAATTTCTGCAGCTTTTCCAGGGAGTAAACTACAAATCTGGGCTGTTTTACAATTTCTGCAGCTTTTCCAGGGGTGAAAATTTAATTTTGGACTAAACTGTAGTTTTTCAGGGTATAAAACTACAATTTTGGGCTGTTTTACAATTTATATAGCTTTTCCAGGGGGGAAGTTGCAAGTTCTAGACTGGATAGCAAAACTGGGCTCAAATAAACTTTTCTACAGTTATTTCAGGGATTGAACTGCAAATTTCAGGGACTGAACTACCAATTTCAGGGGGGGGTTAAGTGTAATCTCTTTAAATTTTTTTTAGAGATTGAAAATTATGGGGGAAATCCAATTAAGATTTAGAGTAACTTTTTGACTAGGACGCATGCAAATAATTACTTCGCTCCTCCCTTTTTCGTAGAAATTTTCTTCCACCTTTGTAAATACATAGAATCACACGTTGTCTTGTTAAAAGAAATTAATTACATATTAACCCATGTTCATGAATTCGTCAGAATAATTGTGATTCATAAAGTATATCGAGATCATGTACGGTTAATTTTTTTAAGGCAAGGAGTACAAAGACTCGGTAATAAGGAATACAGAGACTCTGTAAAGAGTGCAGAGACTCTGTAGAAAAGAGTGCAGGGACTCTATCAAAAAGAGTGCAGAAACTTTGAAAAAGAGTGCATGGACTCTATCGAAAGGAGTACAGGGACTCCGAAAAAGAGTACAGAGACTCTGTCGAAAGGAGTGCAGAGACTCTGAAAAAGAGTGCAGAGACTCTATAGATGAGTGCAGAGACTCTATAGATGAGTGCAGAGACTCAGAGAAAAGAGTGCAGGACTCTATCAAAAAGAGTGCAGAGACTCAGAGAAAAGAGTGCAGGACTCTGTCAAAAGGAGTGCAGGGACTCCGAAAAGAGTGCAGGGACTCTGTAATATTATTATTATTATACACACTTTTATGTGCAATTTTTTAATTTTTAATAATTTTTTATATTGTTATTTATGCATCCAATTACTTTACTATTGCAAAGTTAGAGAAAACGGGGGGCATTTGCAAATCATGAAAAGAGAAGGGTTTCTTTGTGCTCTCTATTCTTTTTATTAACTGCTCAGGATGATAAGGTATGCAAATTTGATAAAGGGGTTGGTGGTTGGTAGGCCGAGGCAGGGTCAGAGGCTTTGAGTTTATCATCTCGTTGGCTTTTTTTTTGTTAGAGAAAAGAGAGGAATCGAGCAGGGAAGACATGATAGCGACCTCTTCAACCTTTTTTTTTTTAATCTGCCATGTCCTCCTCTTCTCAATCTGTTGTCTTTTTTCTTGGGAATTTTTTGGATAAATTGCGTCAAGGCCCCAAAAAAAAGCCCTGATGTGCCTAGCCCCCCTGTATTTTTGTTTGTGTGTGGAAGCCCCAAATACTGTAAATAGTGTGATTAAGCCCCCAAAGACACTTTCCAACTCATCACCGAGAAAAACGAAAACCCTATTCTACCCCTTAAACCGCTCCCCAAAACTGTTGTTCTCTCTCTCTTCCCCTTCTCTCGCTCAAACCATCAAGACATTTACCCAATTCAAACCCTAGTTTCATCCCCAAACGCCCAAGAATCCTTGAAAGAAATCCATCCTAAAATTGAGTTAAATGGCGATATTCCATCTCTCAAGAAGGATGAAGCGGTTCTTGGCGGCGTCGGTCGGCTCGGTTAGCGAAGGAGGATGCGCTGAACCATCCGCCTCGGCCTGGCCCTGCGATCGACCTCCGCTTCTACCGGGCGGCAACTCTTCACCGACTTCCTCTCGAGGACAAGGATAGCAACAAGGCGAGGTTAGCCAAGTAGCGAAACTCTCCATTGAGCGAGGTTAGCCAAGTAGCGGAGCCCTTCATTGAGCGAGGTTAGCCAAGTAGCGGAGCCCTTCATTGAGCGAGGTT
This sequence comes from Asparagus setaceus, assembly GCA_012295165.1. Taxonomy (NCBI): domain Eukaryota; kingdom Viridiplantae; phylum Streptophyta; class Magnoliopsida; order Asparagales; family Asparagaceae; genus Asparagus; species Asparagus setaceus. The sequence continues at coordinate 67,472,377 of CM022702.1, forward strand.
AGCCAAGTAGCGGAGCCCTTCATTGAGCGAGGTTAGCCAAGTAGCGGAGCCCTTCATTGAGCGAGGTTAGCCAAGTAGCGGAGCCCTTCATTGAGCGAGGTTAGCCAAGTAGCGGAGCCCTTCATTGAGCGAGGTTAGCCAAGTAGCGGAGCCCTTCATTGAGCGAGGTTAGCCAAGTAGCGAAACTCTCCATTGAGCGAGGTTAGCCAAGTAGCGAAACTCTCCATTGAGCGAGGTTAGCCAAGTAGCGGAGCCCTTCATTGAGCGAGGTTAGCCAAGTAGCGAAACTCTCCATTGAGCGAGGTTAGCCAAGTAGCGGAGCCCTTCATTGAGCGAGGTTAGCCAAGTAGCGGAGCCCTTCATTGAGCGAGGTTAGCCAAGTAGCGGAGCCCTTCATTGAGCGAGGTTAGCCAAGTAGCGGAGCCCTTCATTGAGCGAGGTTAGCCAAGTAGCGAAACTCTCCATTGAGCGAGGTTAGCCAAGTAGCGGAGCCCTTCATTGAGCGAGGTTAGCCAAGTAGCGGAGCCCTTCATTGAGCGAGGTTAGCCAAGTAGCGGAGCCCTTCATTGAGCGAGGTTAGCCAAGTAGCGGAGCCCTTCATTGAGCGAGGTTAGCCAAGTAGCGGAGCCCTTCATTGAGCGAGGTTAGCCAAGTAGCGGAGCCCTTCATTGAGCGAGGTTAGCCAAGTAGCGGAGCCCTTCATTGAGCGAGGTTAGCCAAGTAGCGGAGCCCTTCATTGAGCGAGGTTAGCCAAGTAGCGGAGCCCTTCATTGAGCGAGGTTAGCCAAGTAGCGGAGCCCTTCATTGAGCGAGGTTAGCCAAGTAGCGAAACTCTCCATTGAGCGAGGTTAGCCAAGTAGCGAAACTCTCCATTGAGCGAGGTTAGCCAAGTAGCGGAGCCCTTCATTGAGCGAGGTTAGCCAAGTAGCGGAGCCCTTCATTGAGCGAGGTTAGCCAAGTAGCGGAGCCCTTCATTGAGCGAGGTTAGCCAAGTAGCGAAACTCTCCATTGAGGCGAGGTTAGCCAAGTAGCGAAACTCTCCATTGAGCGAGGTTAGCCAAGTAGCGAAACTCTCCATTGAGCGAGGTTAAGCCAAGTAGCGGAGCCCTTCATTGAGCGAGGTTAGCCAAGTAGCGAAACTCTCCATTGAGCGAGGTTAGCCAAGTAGCGAAACTCTCCATTGAGCGAGGTTAGCCAAGTAGCGAAACTCTCCATTGAGGCGAGGTTAGCCAAGTAGCGGAGCCCTTCATTGAGCGAGGTTAAGCCAAGTAGCGGAGCCCTTCATTGAGCGAGGTTAAGCCAAGTAGCGGAGCCCTTCATTGAGCGAGGTTAAGCCAAGTAGCGGAGCCCTTCATTGAGCGAGGTTAAGCCAAGTAGCGGAGCCCTTCATTGAGCGAGGTTAAGCCAAGTAGCGGAGCCCTTCATTGAGCGAGGTTAAGCCAAGTAGCGGAGCCCTTCATTGAGCGAGGTTAAGCCAAGTAGCGGAGCCCTTCATTGAGCGAGGTTAAGCCAAGTAGCGGAGCCCTTCATTGAGCGAGGTTAGCCAAGTAGCGAAACTCTCCATTGAGCGAGGTTAAGCCAAGTAGCGGAGCCCTTCATTGAGCGAGGTTAGCCAAGTAGCGAAACTCTCCATTGAGCGAGGTTAGCCAAGTAGCGAAACTCTCCATTGAGCGAGGTTAGCCAAGTAGCGAAACTCTCCATTGAGCGAGGTTAAGCCAAGTAGCGGAGCCCTTCATTGAGCGAGGTTAGCCAAGTAGCGAAACTCTCCATTGAGCGAGGTTAAGCCAAGTAGCGGAGCCCTTCATTGAGCGAGGTTAAGCCAAGTAGCGGAGCCCTTCATTGAGCGAGGTTAGCCAAGTAGCGAAACTCTCCATTGAGCGAGGTTAAGCCAAGTAGCGGAGCCCTTCATTGAGCGAGGTTAAGCCAAGTAGCGGAGCCCTTCATTGAGCGAGGTTAAGCCAAGTAGCGGAGCCCTTCATTGAGCGAGGTTAAGCCAAGTAGCGGAGCCCTTCATTGAGCGAGGTTAGCCAAGTAGCGAAACTCTCCATTGAGCGAGGTTAAGCCAAGTAGCGGAGCCCTTCATTGAGCGAGGTTAGCCAAGTAGCGAAACTCTCCATTGAGCGAGGTTAAGCCAAGTAGCGGAGCCCTTCATTGAGCGAGGTTAGCCAAGTAGCGAAACTCTCCATTGAGGCGAGGTTAGCCAAGTAGCGAAACTCTCCATTGAGCGAGGTTAAGCCAAGTAGCGGAGCCCTTCATTGAGCGAGGTTAAGCCAAGTAGCGGAGCCCTTCATTGAGCGAGGTTAAGCCAAGTAGCGGAGCCCTTCATTGAGCGAGGTTAAGCCAAGTAGCGGAGCCCTTCATTGAGCGAGGTTAGCCAAGTAGCGAAACTCTCCATTGAGGCGAGGTTAGCCAAGTAGCGAAACTCTCCATTGAGCGAGGTTAAGCCAAGTAGCGGAGCCCTTCATTGAGCGAGGTTAAGCCAAGTAGCGGAGCCCTTCATTGAGCGAGGTTAAGCCAAGTAGCGGAGCCCTTCATTGAGCGAGGTTAAGCCAAGTAGCGGAGCCCTTCATTGAGCGAGGTTAAGCCAAGTAGCGGAGCCCTTCATTGAGCGAGGTTAAGCCAAGTAGCGGAGCCCTTCATTGAGCGAGGTTAAGCCAAGTAGCGGAGCCCTTCATTGAGCGAGGTTAGCCAAGTAGCGAAACTCTCCATTGAGCGAGGTTAAGCCAAGTAGCGGAGCCCTTCATTGAGCGAGGTTAAGCCAAGTAGCGGAGCCCTTCATTGAGCGAGGTTAGCCAAGTAGCGAAACTCTCCATTGAGCGAGGTTAAGCCAAGTAGCGGAGCCCTTCATTGAGCGAGGTTAGCCAAGTAGCGAAACTCTCCATTGAGCGAGGTTAGCCAAGTAGCGAAACTCTCCATTGAGCGAGGTTAAGCCAAGTAGCGGAGCCCTTCATTGAGCGAGGTTAAGCCAAGTAGCGGAGCCCTTCATTGAGCGAGGTTAAGCCAAGTAGCGGAGCCCTTCATTGAGCGAGGTTAAGCCAAGTAGCGGAGCCCTTCATTGAGCGAGGTTAGCCAAGTAGCGAAACTCTCCATTGAGCGAGGTTAGCCAAGTAGCGAAACTCTCCATTGAGCGAGGTTAAGCCAAGTAGCGGAGCCCTTCATTGAGCGAGGTTAGCCAAGTAGCGAAACTCTCCATTGAGGCGAGGTTAGCCAAGTAGCGAAACTCTCCATTGAGCGAGGTTAAGCCAAGTAGCGGAGCCCTTCATTGAGCGAGGTTAGCCAAGTAGCGAAACTCTCCATTGAGCGAGGTTAAGCCAAGTAGCGGAGCCCTTCATTGAGCGAGGTTAGCCAAGTAGCGAAACTCTCCATTGAGGCGAGGTTAGCCAAGTAGCGAAACTCTCCATTGAGCGAGGTTAAGCCAAGTAGCGGAGCCCTTCATTGAGCGAGGTTAGCCAAGTAGCGAAACTCTCCATTGAGCGAGGTTAAGCCAAGTAGCGGAGCCCTTCATTGAGCGAGGTTAAGCCAAGTAGCGGAGCCCTTCATTGAGCGAGGTTAAGCCAAGTAGCGGAGCCCTTCATTGAGCGAGGTTAGCCAAGTAGCGAAACTCTCCATTGAGCGAGGTTAAGCCAAGTAGCGGAGCCCTTCATTGAGCGAGGTTAAGCCAAGTAGCGGAGCCCTTCATTGAGCGAGGTTAGCCAAGTAGCGAAACTCTCCATTGAGCGAGGTTAAGCCAAGTAGCGGAGCCCTTCATTGAGCGAGGTTAAGCCAAGTAGCGGAGCCCTTCATTGAGCGAGGTTAGCCAAGTAGCGAAACTCTCCATTGAGCGAGGTTAAGCCAAGTAGCGGAGCCCTTCATTGAGCGAGGTTAGCCAAGTAGCGAAACTCTCCATTGAGGCGAGGTTAGCCAAGTAGCGAAACTCTCCATTGAGGCGAGGTTAGCCAAGTAGCGAAACTCTCCATTGAGCGAGGTTAGCCAAGTAGCGAAACTCTCCATTGAGGCGAGGTTAGCCAAGTAGCGAAACTCTCCATTGAGCGAGGTTAGCCAAGTAGCGAAACTCTCCATTGAGCGAGGTTAAGCCAAGTAGCGGAGCCCTTCATTGAGCGAGGTTAAGCCAAGTAGCGGAGCCCTTCATTGAGCGAGGTTAAGCCAAGTAGCGGAGCCCTTCATTGAGCGAGGTTAGCCAAGTAGCGAAACTCTCCATTGAGGCGAGGTTAGCCAAGTAGCGAAACTCTCCATTGAGCGAGGTTAAGCCAAGTAGCGGAGCCCTTCATTGAGCGAGGTTAGCCAGCGTGAAGCTCTTCATTGACGAGCTTAGCCCAAGTAGCGAAACTCTCCATTGAGCGAGGTTAGCCAAGTAGCGAAACTCTCCATTGAGCGAGGTTAAGCCAAGTAGCGGAGCCCTTCATTGAGCGAGGTTAAGCCAAGTAGCGGAGCCCTTCATTGAGCGAGGTTAGCCAAGTAGCGAAACTCTCCATTGAGCGAGGTTAAGCCAAGTAGCGGAGCCCTTCATTGAGCGAGGTTAGCCAAGTAGCGAAACTCTCCATTGAGCGAGGTTAGCCAAGTAGCGAAACTCTCCATTGAGCGAGGTTAGCCAAGTAGCGAAACTCTCCATTGAGGCGAGGTTAGCCAAGTAGCGAAACTCTCCATTGAGGCGAGGTTAGCCAAGTAGCGAAACTCTCCATTGAGGCGAGGTTAGCCAAGTAGCGAAACTCTCCATTGAGCGAGGTTAGCCAAGTAGCGAAACTCTCCATTGAGGCGAGGTTAGCCAAGTAGCGAAACTCTCCATTGAGGCGAGGTTAGCCAAGTAGCGAAACTCTCCATTGAGCGAGGTTAAGCCAAGTAGCGGAGCCCTTCATTGAGCGAGGTTAGCCAAGTAGCGAAACTCTCCATTGAGCGAGGTTAGCCAAGTAGCGAAACTCTCCATTGAGCGAGGTTAAGCCAAGTAGCGGAGCCCTTCATTGAGCGAGGTTAAGCCAAGTAGCGGAGCCCTTCATTGAGCGAGGTTAAGCCAAGTAGCGGAGCCCTTCATTGAGCGAGGTTAAGCCAAGTAGCGGAGCCCTTCATTGAGCGAGGTTAAGCCAAGTAGCGGAGCCCTTCATTGAGCGAGGTTAAGCCAAGTAGCGGAGCCCTTCATTGAGCGAGGTTAGCCAAGTAGCGAAACTCTCCATTGAGCGAGGTTAAGCCAAGTAGCGGAGCCCTTCATTGAGCGAGGTTAAGCCAAGTAGCGGAGCCCTTCATTGAGCGAGGTTAGCCAAGTAGCGAAACTCTCCATTGAGCGAGGTTAAGCCAAGTAGCGGAGCCCTTCATTGAGCGAGGTTAGCCAAGTAGCGAAACTCTCCATTGAGCGAGGTTAGCCAAGTAGCGAAACTCTCCATTGAGCGAGGTTAGCCAAGTAGCGAAACTCTCCATTGAGCGAGGTTAAGCCAAGTAGCGGAGCCCTTCATTGAGCGAGGTTAAGCCAAGTAGCGGAGCCCTTCATTGAGCGAGGTTAGCCAAGTAGCGAAACTCTCCATTGAGCGAGGTTAGCCAAGTAGCGAAACTCTCCATTGAGCGAGGTTAAGCCAAGTAGCGGAGCCCTTCATTGAGCGAGGTTAAGCCAAGTAGCGGAGCCCTTCATTGAGCGAGGTTAGCCAAGTAGCGAAACTCTCCATTGAGCGAGGTTAAGCCAAGTAGCGGAGCCCTTCATTGAGCGAGGTTAAGCCAAGTAGCGGAGCCCTTCATTGAGCGAGGTTAGCCAAGTAGCGAAACTCTCCATTGAGCGAGGTTAAGCCAAGTAGCGGAGCCCTTCATTGAGCGAGGTTAAGCCAAGTAGCGGAGCCCTTCATTGAGCGAGGTTAGCCAAGTAGCGAAACTCTCCATTGAGGCGAGGTTAGCCAAGTAGCGAAACTCTCCATTGAGCGAGGTTAGCCAAGTAGCGAAACTCTCCATTGAGCGAGGTTAAGCCAAGTAGCGGAGCCCTTCATTGAGCGAGGTTAAGCCAAGTAGCGGAGCCCTTCATTGAGCGAGGTTAGCCAAGTAGCGAAACTCTCCATTGAGCGAGGTTAAGCCAAGTAGCGGAGCCCTTCATTGAGCGAGGTTAGCCAAGTAGCGAAACTCTCCATTGAGGCGAGGTTAGCCAAGTAGCGAAACTCTCCATTGAGGCGAGGTTAGCCAAGTAGCGAAACTCTCCATTGAGCGAGGTTAAGCCAAGTAGCGGAGCCCTTCATTGAGCGAGGTTAAGCCAAGTAGCGGAGCCCTTCATTGAGCGAGGTTAAGCCAAGTAGCGGAGCCCTTCATTGAGCGAGGTTAAGCCAAGTAGCGGAGCCCTTCATTGAGCGAGGTTAAGCCAAGTAGCGGAGCCCTTCATTGAGCGAGGTTAAGCCAAGTAGCGGAGCCCTTCATTGAGCGAGGTTAGCCAAGTAGCGAAACTCTCCATTGAGCGAGGTTAAGCCAAGTAGCGGAGCCCTTCATTGAGCGAGGTTAGCCAAGTAGCGAAACTCTCCATTGAGCGAGGTTAAGCCAAGTAGCGGAGCCCTTCATTGAGCGAGGTTAAGCCAAGTAGCGGAGCCCTTCATTGAGCGAGGTTAAGCCAAGTAGCGGAGCCCTTCATTGAGCGAGGTTAGCCAAGTAGCGAAACTCTCCATTGAGGCGAGGTTAGCCAAGTAGCGAAACTCTCCATTGAGCGAGGTTAAGCCAAGTAGCGGAGCCCTTCATTGAGCGAGGTTAAGCCAAGTAGCGGAGCCCTTCATTGAGCGAGGTTAAGCCAAGTAGCGGAGCCCTTCATTGAGCGAGGTTAGCCAAGTAGCGAAACTCTCCATTGAGCGAGGTTAAGCCAAGTAGCGGAGCCCTTCATTGAGCGAGGTTAGCCAAGTAGCGAAACTCTCCATTGAGCGAGGTTAAGCCAAGTAGCGGAGCCCTTCATTGAGCGAGGTTAGCCAAGTAGCGAAACTCTCCATTGAGCGAGGTTAAGCCAAGTAGCGGAGCCCTTCATTGAGCGAGGTTAGCCAAGTAGCGAAACTCTCCATTGAGCGAGGTTAAGCCAAGTAGCGGAGCCCTTCATTGAGCGAGGTTAAGCCAAGTAGCGGAGCCCTTCATTGAGCGAGGTTAGCCAAGTAGCGAAACTCTCCATTGAGGCGAGGTTAGCCAAGTAGCGAAACTCTCCATTGAGGCGAGGTTAGCCAAGTAGCGAAACTCTCCATTGAGCGAGGTTAAGCCAAGTAGCGGAGCCCTTCATTGAGCGAGGTTAAGCCAAGTAGCGGAGCCCTTCATTGAGCGAGGTTAGCCAAGTAGCGAAACTCTCCATTGAGCGAGGTTAGCCAAGTAGCGAAACTCTCCATTGAGCGAGGTTAGCCAAGTAGCGAAACTCTCCATTGAGGCGAGGTTAGCCAAGTAGCGAAACTCTCCATTGAGCGAGGTTAGCCAAGTAGCGAAACTCTCCATTGAGCGAGGTTAAGCCAAGTAGCGGAGCCCTTCATTGAGCGAGGTTAAGCCAAGTAGCGGAGCCCTTCATTGAGCGAGGTTAAGCCAAGTAGCGGAGCCCTTCATTGAGCGAGGTTAGCCAAGTAGCGAAACTCTCCATTGAGCGAGGTTAAGCCAAGTAGCGGAGCCCTTCATTGAGCGAGGTTAAGCCAAGTAGCGGAGCCCTTCATTGAGCGAGGTTAGCCAAGTAGCGAAACTCTCCATTGAGCGAGGTTAAGCCAAGTAGCGGAGCCCTTCATTGAGCGAGGTTAAGCCAAGTAGCGGAGCCCTTCATTGAGCGAGGTTAAGCCAAGTAGCGGAGCCCTTCATTGAGCGAGGTTAAGCCAAGTAGCGGAGCCCTTCATTGAGCGAGGTTAAGCCAAGTAGCGGAGCCCTTCATTGAGCGAGGTTAAGCCAAGTAGCGGAGCCCTTCATTGAGCGAGGTTAAGCCAAGTAGCGGAGCCCTTCATTGAGCGAGGTTAAGCCAAGTAGCGGAGCCCTTCATTGAGCGAGGTTAAGCCAAGTAGCGGAGCCCTTCATTGAGCGAGGTTAAGCCAAGTAGCGGAGCCCTTCATTGAGCGAGGTTAGCCAAGTAGCGAAACTCTCCATTGAGCGAGGTTAAGCCAAGTAGCGGAGCCCTTCATTGAGCGAGGTTAGCCAAGTAGCGAAACTCTCCATTGAGCGAGGTTAGCCAAGTAGCGAAACTCTCCATTGAGCGAGGTTAAGCCAAGTAGCGGAGCCCTTCATTGAGCGAGGTTAGCCAAGTAGCGAAACTCTCCATTGAGCGAGGTTAAGCCAAGTAGCGGAGCCCTTCATTGAGCGAGGTTAGCCAAGTAGCGAAACTCTCCATTGAGCGAGGTTAAGCCAAGTAGCGGAGCCCTTCATTGAGCGAGGTTAAGCCAAGTAGCGGAGCCCTTCATTGAGCGAGGTTAGCCAGCGTGAAGCTCTTCATTGACGAGCTTAGCCCAAGTAGCGAAACTCTCCATTGAGGCGAGGTTAGCCAAGTAGCGAAACTCTCCATTGAGCGAGGTTAAGCCAAGTAGCGGAGCCCTTCATTGAGCGAGGTTAAGCCAAGTAGCGGAGCCCTTCATTGAGCGAGGTTAGCCAAGTAGCGAAACTCTCCATTGAGCGAGGTTAAGCCAAGTAGCGGAGCCCTTCATTGAGCGAGGTTAAGCCAAGTAGCGGAGCCCTTCATTGAGCGAGGTTAGCCAAGTAGCGAAACTCTCCATTGAGCGAGGTTAGCCAAGTAGCGAAACTCTCCATTGAGCGAGGTTAGCCAAGTAGCGAAACTCTCCATTGAGCGAGGTTAGCCAAGTAGCGAAACTCTCCATTGAGCGAGGTTAAGCCAAGTAGCGGAGCCCTTCATTGAGCGAGGTTAGCCAAGTAGCGAAACTCTCCATTGAGCGAGGTTAGCCAAGTAGCGAAACTCTCCATTGAGCGAGGTTAAGCCAAGTAGCGGAGCCCTTCATTGAGCGAGGTTAAGCCAAGTAGCGGAGCCCTTCATTGAGCGAGGTTAAGCCAAGTAGCGGAGCCCTTCATTGAGCGAGGTTAAGCCAAGTAGCGGAGCCCTTCATTGAGCGAGGTTAGCCAAGTAGCGAAACTCTCCATTGAGCGAGGTTAAGCCAAGTAGCGGAGCCCTTCATTGAGCGAGGTTAGCCAAGTAGCGAAACTCTCCATTGAGCGAGGTTAAGCCAAGTAGCGGAGCCCTTCATTGAGCGAGGTTAGCCAAGTAGCGAAACTCTCCATTGAGCGAGGTTAAGCCAAGTAGCGGAGCCCTTCATTGAGCGAGGTTAAGCCAAGTAGCGGAGCCCTTCATTGACCGAGGTTCGCCACGCCAGCGAACCTCGACATTCAACCGAGGTTCGCCACGCCAGCGAACCTCGACATTCAACCGAGGTTCGCCACGCCAGCGAACCTCGACATTCAACCGAGGTTCGCCACGCCAGCGAACCTCGACATTCAACCGAGGTTCGCCACGCCAGCGAACCTCGACATTCAACCGAGGTTCGCCACGCCAGCGAACCTCGACATTCAACCGAGGTTCGCCACGCCAGCGAACCTCGACATTCAACCGAGGTTCGCCACGCCAGCGAACCTCGACATTCAACCGAGGTTCGCCACGCCAGCGAACCTCGACATTCAACCGAGGTTCGCCACGCCAGCGAACCTCGACATTCAACCGAGGTTCGCCACGCCAGCGAACCTCGACATTCAACCGAGGTTCGCCACGCCAGCGAACCTCGACATTCAACCGAGGTTCGCCACGCCAGCGAACCTCGACATTCAACCGAGGTTCGCCACGCCAGCGAACCTCGACATTCAACCGAGGTTCGCCACGCCAGCGAACCTCGACATTCAACCGAGGTTCGCCACGCCAGCGAACCTCGACATTCAACCGAGGTTCGCCACGCCAGCGAACCTCGACATTCAACCGAGGTTCGCCACGCCAGCGAACCTCGACATTCAACCGAGGTTCGCCACGCCAGCGAACCTCGACATTCAACCGAGGTTCGCCACGCCAGCGAACCTCGACATTCAACCGAGGTTCGCCACGCCAGCGAACCTCGACATTCAACCGAGGTTCGCCACGCCAGCGAACCTCGACATTCAACCGAGGTTCGCCACGCCAGCGAACCTCGACATTCAACCGAGGTTCGCCACGCCAGCGAACCTCGACATTCAACCGAGGTTCGCCACGCCAGCGAACCTCGACATTCAACCGAGGTTCGCCACGCCAGCGAACCTCGACATTCAACCGAGGTTCGCCACGCCAGCGAACCTCGACATTCAACCGAGGTTCGCCACGCCAGCGAACCTCGACATTCAACCGAGGTTCGCCACGCCAGCGAACCTCGACATTCAACCGAGGTTCGCCACGCCAGCGAACCTCGACATTCAACCGAGGTTCGCCACGCCAGCGAACCTCGACATTCAACCGAGGTTCGCCACGCCAGCGAACCTCGACATTCAACCGAGGTTCGCCACGCCAGCGAACCTCGACATTCAACCGAGGTTCGCCACGCCAGCGAACCTCGACATTCAACCGAGGTTCGCCACGCCAGCGAACCTCGACATTCAACCGAGGTTCGCCACGCCAGCGAACCTCGACATTCAACCGAGGTTCGCCACGCCAGCGAACCTCGACATTCAACCGAGGTTCGCCACGCCAGCGAACCTCGACATTCAACCGAGGTTCGCCACGCCAGCGAACCTCGACATTCAACCGAGGTTCGCCACGCCAGCGAACCTCGACATTCAACCGAGGTTCGCCACGCCAGCGAACCTCGACATTCAACCGAGGTTCGCCACGCCAGCGAACCTCGACATTCAACCGAGGTTCGCCACGCCAGCGAACCTCGACATTCAACCGAGGTTCGCCACGCCAGCGAACCTCGACATTCAACCGAGGTTCGCCACGCCAGCGAACCTCGACATTCAACCGAGGTTCGCCACGCCAGCGAACCTCGACATTCAACCGAGGTTCGCCACGCCAAGCTCACCATCCAACCAAGACCGCCCACTTGAAGCATGGGAGATGTCACATCCCATAGTGGTCACCCACGAGAGCATGGTTCCCCTCCACGGTGGTCACATCCCACGAGGTATGGCTCTCCTCAACCGAGCATGGCCATATCCCACAATCAAGAAAGTGGCCATGCCTCTCCTTGCCTATTTATAAGCCACCATCTCCACATGAGAGGGCTTTTTGGGGGAAGAGGCGGACCCGCGGCGGCGAGGCGGAGTGCGTGGGCATCGATTATGCCGATACATTAACCCGTTTCCACAATTCTAGCATGATAGTTACATGCTTAAAGCCCTATAAATAGCCGGAATAGCTATGAACAGGGGCTTTTGGAACTTTGAGAGATCAACACTTGCACACAAGGGAGAGATCAAGCTCTTCACGCCAATCTCAAGATCATCCGCAATCTTGTTCGATCGTCAACGGAAGCAATCTCGACGGAGCATCGAGGGAAGCATCCTATCGCCACCAAGAACCCATACAAAAGAGAAGTCAAATCAATCTTCTCTTCCTCAGAAGTGAGAATTTGATTGTAATACATTCATTCAATCAATAAACATTTTTTAGACCCTACGAAGATGGCCCGTTGGGAGCAACCATTCATTAGATGGTGGTGGTGGCTTGTCGAACAAGGTTGCGGTTGGAAGAGTTCAAACCTTGGTCCTTGAGTTTGATCAGAGTAAGTATGAGGAGTTCCTCTCCTCGGGGGCATCTAGCCCAGTGAAGACACGCAAGTGTCGACGAGTCTCGTATGAGACTTCAGCCCCCGTGGCTCATGTTGAATCTCCTCGAGTGAACCTCGACAATCGACCTCTGTCTCTCAGCGACAAGGCTCAAAAACCAACCAGCAGGCTAAGAAGTGGGTGGTTAAGCAGCCCAACCCAACCTCGGAGGCCATTAGCCACGGCCTGGCGGGCGAACCTCGCTGGCTTTGTGGAAAGCGGGATATCTGGGGTCAATTCGCGGCGTGCCAAGCGGCGTCAGCGACAAAACCAAGCTTCGCCGTAGGGCTCGAAGCTTTGGTCTCGCTGGATCGGCTTCACTATCGCCCAAAGATGGCCAAACGAACGAGGGTCGAATCGACGAGGAACGCCACGAACCTCGCCATTGTTCGGTAAAAGTTGGGATGATTGTCATTGATTTGAACTTGCTTACAAACTTCACGCTCAAACAAATTCAAAGAGAAATATCGCTTTTATTTTAAGGCTTACAATGAAAATCAAAAAGATTATAACTTTCTCCTTAGTGAACTAAGCACGGTTGATTCCGCCTCGCCGACGCTTGAGTTTAGTCAACTCGCGACGCCGCTTCATTGGCTCGCACGCCTTGCCGACTCACTTCATGTGCTCGCCGACCGCTTCACGCTGCTTTTGGCGACGCCGGTTTGTCGAATGGATCGTTAGTTGCCAACCCACCGCCACGAAGTTTCGCTCGCACCGATAAGCAATTTTTATGCCTACAGATACCCTCCAAAGCCGCCTCGCCGATTCTTTGGTCTTCCCGCTTAGTTTTGTTCTGATGTTGCCGCTTGTGTTTGAGTCCGCGTCTCGATCAACTTTCGAGCTCAAACAGTTCGCTTGCATCGACGGACTAAGCACGGTTGATTCCGCCTCGCCGACGCTTGAGTTTAGTCAACTCGCGACGCCGCTTCATTGGCTCGCACGCCTTGCCGACTCACTTCATGTGCTCGCCGACCGCTTCACGCTGCTTTTGGCGACGCCGGTTTGTCGAATGGATCGTTAGTTGCCAACCCACCGCCACGAAGTTTCGCTCGCACCGATAAGCAATTTTTATGCCTACAGATACCCTCCAAAGCCGCCTCGCCGATTCTTTGGTCTTCCCGCTTAGTTTTGTTCTGATGTTGCCGCTTGTGTTTGAGTCCGCGTCTCGATCAACTTTCGAGCTCAAACAGTTCGCTTGCATCGACGGACTAAGCACGGTTGATTCCGCCTCGCCGACGCTTGAGTTTAGTCAACTCGCGACGCCGCTTCATTGGCTCGCACGCCTTGCCGACTCACTTCATGTGCTCGCCGACTCGCTTCACGCTGCTTTTGGCGACGCCGGTTTGTCGAATGGATCGTTAGTTGCCAACCCACCGCCACGAAGTTTCGCTCGCACCGATAAGCAATTTTTATGCCTACAGATACCCTCCAAAGCCGCCTCGCCGATTCTTTGGTCTTCCCGCTTAGTTTTGTTCGTGATGTTGCCGCTTGTGTTTGAGTCCGCGTCTCGATCAACTTTCGAGCTCAAACAGTTCGCTTGCATCGACGGACTAAGCACGGTTGATTCCGCCTCGCCGACGCTTGAGTTTAGTCAACTCGCGACGCCGCTTCATTGGCTCGTGACGCCTTGCCGACTCACTTCATGTGCTCGCCGACTCGCTTCACGCTGCTTTTGGCGACGCCGGTTTGTCGAATGGATCGTTAGTTGCCAACCCACCGCCACGAAGTTTCGCTCGCACCGATAAGCAATTTTTATGCCTACAGATACCCTCCAAAGCCGCCTCGCCTCGATTCTTGATGAGTCCGATGCTTTGACATGATGGTTCCCGCCTTCACCGGCCGAGGGTCCCAAAAGATAGCTTCAAGTCTTCGATTCTTTCGTGATCATCCAGCTTCTTTGTAGGATTCCTCGATAAGATCACGGTGCTGCATTTATTGTCCGACCGCTTGTTGAAATCTTGATTCAAGCCGGTGGGTGAGTTTTGCTTGTAACTCGTGGTCGGTTGGTTGTTGTTTGACTAACCATCGACTTTTGACTTATCCGTATGTCGGCGAACTCCTTGTTGGCTTACATGTTGGTTGTGTCGAGTACATGGAATTTCATAACCCTCACGGCTATTTCTTCCATCATCACGGTGTTGTTGGTTTAACCACGCCGAGGATATGATTATCCGATGTCAACATGACTTTCACTCCTCGCCGATTCTTTGGTCTTCCCGCTTAGTTTTGTTCGTGATGTTGCCGCTTGTGTTTGAGTCCGTGGTCCGATCAACTTTCGTGAGCTCAAACAGTTCGCTTGCATCGACGGACTAAGCACGGTTGATTCCGCCTCGCCGACGCTTGAGTTTAGTCAACTCGCGACGCCGCTTCATTGGCTCGCACGCCTTGCCGACTCACTTCATGTGCTCGCCGACCGCTTCACGCTGCTTTTGGCGACGCCGGTTTGTCGAATGGATCGTTAGTTGCCAACCCACCGCCACGAAGTTTCGCTCGCACCGATAAGCAATTTTTATGCCTACAGATACCCTCCAAAGCCGCCTCGCCGATTCTTTGGTCTTCCCGCTTAGTTTTGTTCGTGATGTTGCCGCTTGTGTTTGAGTCCGCGTCTCGATCAACTTTCGTGAGCTCAAACAGTTCGCTTGCATCGACGGACTAAGCACGGTTGATTCCGCCTCGCCGACGCTTGAGTTTAGTCAACTCGCGACGCCGCTTCATTGGCTCGCACGCCTTGCCGACTCACTTCATGTGCTCGCCGACCGCTTCACGCTGCTTTTGGCGACGCCGGTTTGTCGAATGGATCGTTAGTTGCCAACCCACCGCCACGAAGTTTCGCTCGCACCGATAAGCAATTTTTATGCCTACAGATACCCTCCAAAGCCGCCTCGCCTCGATTCTTGATGAGTCCGATGCTTTGACATGATGGTTCCCGCCTTCACCGGCCGAGGGTCCCAAAAGATAGCTTCAAGTCTTCGATTCTTTCGTGATCATCCAGCTTCTTTGTAGGATTCTCGATAAGATCACGGTGCTGCATTTATTGTCCGACCGCTTGTTGAAATCTTGATTCAAGCCGGTGGGTGAGTTTTGCTTGTAACTCGTGGTCGGTTGGTTGTTGTTTGACTAACCATCGACTTTTGACTTATCCGTATGTCGGCGAACTCCTTGTTGGCTTACATGTTGGTTGTGTCGAGTACATGGAATTTCATAACCCTCACGGCTATTTCTTCCATCATCACGGTGTTGTTGGTTTAACCACGCCGAGGATATGATTATCCACCGTGGGAGAAGTTTCTTCGATCAACACATTATCCGACGCCAACATGACTTTCACTCCTCATCGATTATCCCTCTCTTGGAGATTATGGTGGAGGAAATTAAGGGTTACCGAAGTTATCCTTAAGAATATGGGTTTATTCTCCGTGAACTCCTCGCTGACAATTTGGAAACAGCTTATACCGTAATCCTAGTTGGAGTAGGATTGGTCGACGCTGATCGGCGCCGATGCCATCCGCATCGATCGAAGTTATCCCTAAGAATATTTTTATGGAAATATTCTTCCGAACTTCGACAAATTAGGAAACAGCTTTATACCGTAATCCTATTTGGAGTAGGATTGGTCGACGCTGATCGGCGCCGATGCAATCCACACGATCGAAGTTATCCCTAAGAATATTTCTTGTGAAAATATTCTTCCTGAACTTCGACAAATTAGGAAACAGCTTATACCGTAATCCTAGTTGAGTAGGATTGGTCGACGCTGATCGGCCGATGCAATCCACACGATCGAAGTTATCCCTAAGAATATTTTTGTGAAAATATTCTTCCGAACTTCGACAAATTAGGAAACAGCTTATACCGTAATCCTAGTGGAGTAGGATTGGGTGACGCTGATCGGCGCCGATGCAATCCACACGATCGAAGTTATCCCTAAGAATATTTCTTGTGAGAATATTCTTCCTGAACTTCGACAAATTGGGAAACAGCTTTATACCGTAATCCTAGTTGGAGTAGGATTGGTCGACGCTGCTGATCGGCCGATGCCATCCGCATCGATCGAAGTTATCCCTAAGAATATTTTTATGGAAATATTCTTCCGAACTTCGACAAATTAGGAAACAGTTTATACTGTAATCCTAGTTGGAGTAGGATTGGTCGACGCTGATCGGCGCCGATGCAATCCACACGATCGAAGTTATCCCTAAGAATATTTCTTGTGAAAATATTCTTCCGAACTTCGACAAATTAGGAAACAGCTTTATACCGTAATCCTAGTTGGAGTAGGATTGGTCGACGCTGCTGATCGGCCGATGCAATCCGCACGATCGAAGTTATCCCTAAGAATATTTCTTGTGAAAATATTCTTCCGAACTTCACAAATTAGGAAACAGCTTTATACCGTAATCCTAGTTGGAGTAGGATTGGTCGACGCTGATCGGCCGATGCAATCCACACGATCGAAGTTATCCCTAAGAATATTTCTTGTGAGAATATTCTTCCGAACTTCGACAAATTGGGAAACAGCTTATACCGTAATCCTAGTTGAGTAGGATTGGTCGACGCTGATCGGCCGATGCCATCCAAGACGATCGAAGTTATCCCTAAGAATATTTTTATGGAAATATTCTTCCGAACTTCGACAAATTGGGAAACAGCTTATACCGTAATCCTAGTTGGAGTAGGATTGGGCGACGCTGATCGGCGCCGATGCAATCCGCGACGATCGAAGTTATCCTAAGAATATTTCTTGTGAAAATATTCTTCCGAACTTCTCACAAATTAGGAAACAGCTTTATACCGTAATCCTAGTTGGAGTAGGATTAGGCGACGCTGCTGATCGGCCGATGCAATCCACACGATCGAAGTTATCCCTAAGAATATTTTTGTGAGAATATTCTTCCGAACTTCGACAAATTAGGAAACAGTTTATACCGTAATCCTAGTTGGAGTAGGATTGGTCGACGCTGATCGGCCGATGCCATCCGCATCGATCGAAGTTATCCCTAAGAATATTTTTATGGAAATATTCTTCCGAACTTCGACAAATTGGGAAACAATTTATACCGTAATCCTAGTTGAGTAGGATTGGGCGACGCTGATCGGCGCCGATGCAATCCGCACGATCGAAGTTATCCCTAAGAATATTTCTTGTGAAAATATTCTTCCGAACTTCGACAAATTAGGAAACAGCTTTATACCGTAATCCTAGTTGGAGTAGGATTGGTCGACGCTGATCGGCCGATGCAATCCGCACGATCGAAGTTATCCCTAAGAATATTTTTGTGAAAATATTCTTCCGAACTTCACAAATTAGGAAACAGCTTTATACTGTAATCCTAGTTGGAGTAGGATTGGGTGACGCTGATCGGCCGATGCAATCCACACGATCGAAGTTATCCCTAAGAATATTTTTGTGAGAATATTCTTCCGAACTTCGACAAATTGGGAAACAATTTATACCGTAATCCTAGTGGAGTAGGATTGGCGACGGTTGATCGGCGTGGTGGCCTTCGCGAGAATCTTTCCAAACTTGGCGGAGGGAGTAGGAGCCAATCAACGGACTGATTTGGCACTATTTTGCCATCCAGATAAGATCCCAATTAGGACTCCTAATTAAGGGCTAATTAGAGTCCTAATTGGAGTTGATTTGGGCTCCAATTAGAATTCCTACTTCTTGCCAAATAGGACTCCTTATTCAAAGAGGATTGGGTCCATGTGGGATTGTTATAAATACCCACAAACCCTCTTTTTTCTTGACCTAGGCCGCCCCCTTTGCTCTCTTCCTCTTGTTTTCATCTCGCCTCGCCTCCGATCAACGAGGTATGTGCACGAGGGTTTTGTAAATTCTTTTTCTTCTTTCTTTCTCTCATTTTCTTGTGTATGTAGGTGATGAAACCACAAGGGGAGAAGGATCGGCCGCGGATGGCGGCGGGCGCTTGGCGGCGGCGGCGGCCGGGCGTAAGCCGCGGGCTAAGCCAAGATCGACGTATATCGCTGCTATGCTGTTCTGGCGCTACTGGCGCTGCTCTAAGCTTAGCCGGGCAGGCTTCATGCACTAGCCGCCCGCCGTGGTTTATCGCCGCTGGCCATTGCTCGCTAACTCGCTGGCTACCGGTCTTTCTTGATGCCTTTTGTTGACTTTCAACCGCATTTCGACTTTATTTGTCTTCTTTGCGCTTCCGATGTCGCCGGAAGATCACGCTGCTTCGAGGAGTCGATCAACTCGCGACGGCGCTGCGGAATGCACGCCCTTCTTTCGGTGGTGCGCCAGCCATCATATTCTCGCATATATGCGTTGTATCCCCGCTTCGTTTCTCCTTTGTGAGGCGATTGGGAAGAGCCGAATCCTCCTTTGTGGGGACCGACGCTTCAGATTGTGCACGCTCGCTATGACCCCGCTTCGCTCTCCTTTGTGAGGCGATTGGGAAGAGCCGAGATTCTCCTTCGTGGAGGATTGAGGCTTCAAAGATCACCCGCTCGATGTTTTAACGGAGCGATTTCATACCGCATTTTGCTTCAGAACGGATATATATTGTCGCTTTGTTTACACGACTATATTCATCGCTCTCCCGTATTTAATACGGATGAAATCGCCATACCCGCTATAAGGTCGCGGACTCAATCTATGTAAGATGAATTCAACGCCATTTACTAACCGAGTATTTTCTCGATTTCAGCTTGATTATTCCTCTGAGCTTTTCCACTTACGCGTCGATGGACGCCATAGTGACTATTATTCCATGTGTGATGATCCCGCGATTTTTATCTCGCCGATTTGCGCTCGACATCAGCGAGACGATCCAGTCAGATTTGAGGGGAGTTCCCGCTTCCCGACGATTGGTCACCGATGCGCCGCCAGAAGGGACACCACTCATCAACCTTTGCGAAAGACAGATTATCTATTCGGCGACTCGCTTAAGGATCCTGATACGCCTCTTATCGAGAGTGAGAGGTGGTTGAACAAAGACGACGGAGGCCCCTTGTATATTCCCTGATACCTCGCCGCCTCTCATTGACCGACCTTAGACACCATGCCGCGGACACTGCATGTCATGGCTGCCCGACCGAGGAGCATGATCATATTCATTGTGGGTTTATTACCCGCCAGCCGGTTCCGGTTCCAACAGAATCGCCATCGGCCTTCACCTCGGGTTGTAGGGCCGACACACCGCCTGCGGATGAGCTTTTCGCTCCTCGCCGACTTTGAAGAATCGCCTTGCTAAATTAGCGAGATGCCGCCGCCCAGCCATAGATTCTTCTACCGGGTACACTCGCCAAGTAAGCACCGGTGGGTCGCCGACCACTTACGCCCTCACCGATGGGATGGAGAACTTCGTGTTTGCGGTCTCAGATTCAACGATTCGTGCCACCATGTATGGCCTTCCAATCAGTGCCAACCATTTCTTCACCTTATTCGAAGCTTTATAATCCAGATTCAATACGCTTTTCACTAAACACGGCGAAGTTGGGGTTGGCTTTGCATGAGATGTACCAGATTTCGTGTCTACCCATGGGGAAGATGCTATATCAGAGTACTTTCCTTCCAATCGAACCGAGCCGCTGAAGGAACGCACCGATCGTTATAAGACTTTATGGGATCTCACTTGTCATTACTATATAGCTCGCCCAATCAACCTTGCGCCAAGAGGAAATCGCAGTGAGTCCAAGCAGTCACACTACTTGTTCCAAAGATTTGGAGGACAAATCGGCGAGGAAATATGTGAACTATCACCGCCACTCCTTCAAGGTTAACGAACTGATCGAGAAGTCCGAGGCTAACTCTTATACACTCACCACGCCAAAGAAGGCTTTCCTTCGTGGACCAAGTTTGCGACCTTTCGTGGCATGCGGTGAAGCCTATCCAACCGACAACTCTTCTAGCGTGCTATCTTGCAACCGCTCAAGAAGTGTGTGGTTCCATATCAATCTGATGATGCTTTACCTTTGGAGGTCCTTTATCCCGCAGCTCAACTCGCCCACAAGAAGGAACTCTCTCCTTCCTGATGGTGGCCAGATTCACCGTGGATTGCGCATATAGTTCGAAGCATCGAGAAAGGACGAGCCATCATCACGCATCCCTTCCGTCCGGTAGAGCTCCCATATACCTATTTGATGGCCCGGTTGGTCCTTCATCGCCCCGACATGATGTCGGCACCGAAGTTCCACAGATTCGCCTACTCCTTTCTTACAGCTTGGTAGAGGATTGCGATGGAAGGGCGTGGTTTTGCAGAGATCAAGAAACGATGCATTCACAAAGGGTGGATCTTTTCCGATGTTTTCCTCGATTCTCCGGGTCAATATGGTGAGTCCTTGGTCGACGAGGAGGTGCCAAGACACGCCAGACTTCACTTAACATTGGCTATTTCAACCGGCTAGTGAATATCGTGCCAGGTATCTCACCTTCCGGTAAGGGAGGAATGCTTCATTGAGCCTTATTTTCCTCGCCGCTTTGCTCGCCAGCCGTTACGCACCAACTTTATGTTGGGAACCCGAACCGACAGCCTGCACTCGAGGTGGACTTGTGGATGGCCTTCGAGCATGGTTGTGGAGCGCCATGGGATGTACCGGTGCTAGATTCAGCCTCCCGAGCTCGACCGCCACCGAGTCGACATTCCTCCATTGTAGTTGGCTATTAGTAGCTAACGAAGTCAGCCCCTCGTGAGGGCCATCTCAGATCCGTAGCCGGCATCGCTATGAGCCAAGACTCGACACCCACGATGCCGCCAAGCTCGAGGAAGCGCCGCCAATCTTATCGACCGTGAGGCCGAGGAGGAGTTCCACAACTCGACGCCGCTACTTTAGGAGAGGACCAAGCTGAGGTCGCAGCTCATGAGAAGGACCTCGGTATTTCTCCTTTTCCCTTTCGCTTTCATCCTTTCCATTAGATTTCTCATCCAATTGAATTTTCAGGAAAATCTGTTGAAGAGGAAGAATTTCAACCCTCTCAAGGGGTTAAACGAAAGAGGTTAGCCCATAAGAATCACGTGAATCCTCGGTCCTTTGATATAGACTTGACCAGTAATGATCCAGTCGGTGAAGGAGGTAATAATTCACCGTGATGAAATCTGAAATTTCGACTTTTAGAGACTGACATTTCTCCGTTTGCATGCAGGGGGTTCTAGGGATTATGATCCTGGCTTTGATTTTGCTCACCACAATTTTGCTGAGCCCAGTTCTGCTCATGCTGAGCCAAGTTTTACTCAACAAATGTATGGAGCTATAGCGGAGGAGGCCGACGTAGGACCTGATTCGGTGAACCCAGGTACATCTAACGTCAATAACTCCTCTTCCGATGGCTTAATGCGAGAATTGAACGACTCGAATTGCACTCCACTAATTACCTCTTCGCTTTTTTGCTCTTTTAGAGGGATTGCAGGAGACAAATGCACAAATCGAGACTAAGCAAGCTAACCCCATTGTAGGAGGTACGTAGCTTTACCTATTGTTTGACTTAATTGCATTCGCCTTCCTAATGCCTTCTTTTCGACTTCTCCATGGAAGATTTCGTGGGATCTCGGTTTATATGGCAACACTTCCATGGATGACTCGCTACGCTTGGTCACAGGATGGAGATACCCTTGGTGAAGATTTACCCGGCTACCGCCCCTCAAGAAGGTATGAATTTTCTTCGATTAATTATAGGACCGCCGCTTGGCCAATACCACTATAATTAAAAGAGGTCGAGACATTCCCTTTGTGTAGCGGTAGGTACTCCTCTTCCGCCGCTTCTAATCGCCTACCACAAATAATCGCTGAGATAGATGAGCACACCGAGGGCTCACCACGCTGACAAAGATCCCAAATGATAGATACGCCTCGTAGACTCGCTTAGCTTCGAGATTACAATCAAGGAGACGGTAAGGGTCTTTAGCCCAATAAATTTTCGCCCATTTTTGCCGAAAATTCTAAAGTCCTCTTTTCTTCCGCGGCAGAGCCTACATCTCGACTCCATGACTTGGCGAGAGCGCTGATGCCGGATGAAGATCCATCCCATCTTATTATCCGCTTGAAGTACGCCATTCTTTCTTTGGTGAACATGGTGATCGAAAAGGTCCTTCATGGCGGCTTTCTTCATCGGCCAGCCACCGCTGATCCCCTGATAGCTTCGATACGAGATATGGGTTATCCCGAAATGCTCAGCCATTGTTGATGACCTCGCCCATCCGAGGGAAAGCTTCAGACCGCAAGAGCCGCGTAGTCGGGCTTCCTCATATGTAGCCGCCATACGGGCTCACGCTTAGAGGCATGGCACGATGCTCGTGTTTTACCGGGCTCAAGTCCGTGATGCAGAGACCGCTACCATCAGCTCTGAGCTGTTGTTGCCGAAACATATTCTTCCCTAAGCCACATCCGTGACCGATATTGTGGCGAAAAGGAGAGGATAATACCGCCGTGGGAGAGCTCCATGCCGAGGAAGATAGATGAGCACACCGAGGGCTCACCGCTGCTGACAAAGATCCCAACATGGATACGCCTCGTAGACTCGCTAGCCTCCGAGACTACACCAAGGAGACGGTAAGGGTCTTTAGCCCAATAAATTTTCGCCCATTTTTTGCCGAAAATTCTAAAGTCCTCTTTTCTTCCGCGGCAGAGCCTACATCTCGACTCCATGACTTGGCGAGCGCTGATGCCGGATGAAGATCCATCCCATCTTATTATCCGCTTGAAGTACGCCATTCTTTCTTTGGTGAACATGGTGATCGAAAAGGTCCTTCATGGCGGCTTTCTTCATCGGCCAGCCACCGCTGATCCCCTGATAGCTTCGATACGAGATATGGGTTATCCCGAAATGCTCAGCCATTGTTGATGACCTCGCCCATCCGAGGGAAAGCTTCAGACCGCAAGAGCCGCGTAGTCGGGCTTCCTCATATGTAGCCGCCATACGGGCTCACGCTTAGAGGCATGGCACGATGCTCGTGTTTTACCGGGCTCAAGTCCGTGATGCAGAGACCGCTACCATCAGCTCTGAGCTGTTGTTGCCGAAACATATTCTTCCCTAAGCCACATCCGTGACCGATATTGTGGCGAAAAGGAGAGGATAATACCGCCGTGGGAGAGCTCCATGCCGAGGAAGATAGGATGAGCAGCTTGAGTCGCCAAGGCCAACAAGGAAGAAGCCCTCACCGCTATGCCTAGGGAACTCGACCGTCGGGCGTAAACCGGCCGAGCTCGAGGAGGCAACCACGAAGACACCGAACACCGATGAGGAGTCCTTCAGGTCGAAGTTGCGTGAAGAACTCCACCAGCTTACAATGGTGAAGTGTCTCACCTTGAACAAAGAAATCCTTTGTCATAGACTTGATGTTTAAACAGCTTGTAGTTCCTTCTATATTTGCTTCAAATGAATAAGATCCATTCCTTTCATTGTTTATTATGATTCTTTTACTGCTAGAAATAATTAACCATAATACTTATAGGATTTTTGGCAAACCCTCACCATCAACGGGTTTGATGAGCCTTTACCAACTACCGCTTGAGTTGGGCTAGCGTAGATTGTCTAAACCGCTCTACACACAACGTTGTGCTAAAAGAATAAAACTCTCTTAGACTTAATGCTACGATGTTGAATAATGAGGCTTCATACTCTTTACCGCAAGAGACCACCCGCAACGCTGCGGTGAGGCGCTGGCTTTATCCCTTCTTAGGCTTCGGATAAAATACCCCAAGATCTAACCTGGTGTCTTCTTCAATCGAAAAGACTAAACCGCAACGCTGCGGTGAGGCGCTGGCTTTATCCCTTCTTAGGCTTCGGATAAAATACCCCAAGATCTAACCTTGGTGTCTTCTTCAATCGGAGAAAGACTAAACCGCAACGCTGCGGTGAGGCGCTGGCTTTATCCCTTCTTAGGCTTCGATAAAATACCCTTAATCAACTCGTGTCTTCAATCGAAAAGACTAAACCGCAACGCTGCGGTGAGGCGCTGGCTTTATCCCTTCTTAGGCTTCGATAAAATACCCCAAGATGAACCTTGGTGTCTTCAATCGAAAAGACTAAACCGCAACGCTGTGAGGCGCTGGCTTTATCCCTTCTTAGGCTTCGATAAAATACCCTTAATCAAACTCGTGTCTTCAATCGAAAAGACTAAACCGCAACGCTGTGAGGCGCTGGCTTTATCCCTTCTTAGGCTTCGATAGAATGCCCCAAGATGAACCTTGGTGTCTTCTTCAATCGAAAAGACTAAACCGCAACGCTGCAGGAGGCGCTGGCTTTATCCCTTCTTAGGCTTCGGATAAAATACCCCGTAATCGAACTCGTGTCTTCTTCAATCGGAAAGACTAAACCGCAACGCTGCGGTGAGGCGCTGGCTTTATCCCTTCTTAGGCTTCGGATAGAATGCCCCAAGATGAACCTTGGTGTCTTCTTCAATCGAAAAGACTAAACCGCAACGCTGTGAGGCGCTGGCTTTATCCCTTCTTAGGCTTCGATAGAATGCCCCAAGATGAACCTTGGTGTCTTCTTCAATCGGAAAGACTAAACCGCAACGCTGCGGTGAGGCGCTGGCTTTATCCCTTCTTAGGCTTCGGATAAAATACCCCAAGATGAACCTTGGTGTCTTCTTCAATCGGAGAAAGACTAAACCGCAACGCTGCGGTGAGGCGCTGGCTTTATCCCTTCTTAGGCTTCGATAGAATGCCCCAAGATGAACCTTGGTGTCTTCTTCAATCGGAGAAAGACTAAACCGCAACGCTGCGGTGAGGCGCTGGCTTTATCCCTTCTTAGGCTTCGATAGAATGCCCCAAGATGAACCTTGGTGTCTTCTTCAATCGGAGAAAGACTAAACCGCAACGCTGCGGTGAGGCGCTGGCTTTATCCCTTCTTAGGCTTCGATAGAATGCCCCAAGATGAACCTTGGTGTCTTCTTCAATCGAAAAGACTCGTGACCTTCACGGACAACCTGGTCTGAAAATCCCTACAAGATACCTTCACGGGCGCTACCTAAGATGAAAGATGGAACTAAGAGTGGGATCTCCACCGAGAACCGAAGAGACTCGTGACCTTCACGGACAACCTGGTCTCGAAAATCCCTACAAGATACCTTCACGGGCGCTACCTAAGATAAGAGGTGGAACTAAAAGTGGATCTCCACCGAGAACCGAAGAGACTCAGTGACCTTCAGCGACAACCCGGTCTCGAAAATCCCACAAGATACCTTCACCGGCGCTACCTAGGATGAAAGATGGAACTAAAAGTGGGATCTCCACTCCGAGAACCGAAGAGACTCGTGTGACCTTCACGGACAACCCGGTTCGAAAATCCCTACAAGATACCTTCACCGGCGCTACCTAGGATGAAAGATGGAACTAAAAGTGGGATCTCCACTCCGAGAACCGAAGAGACTCGTGTGACCTTCACGGACAACCCGGTCTGAAAATCCCTACAAGATACCTTCACCGGCGCTACCTAGGATGAAAGATGGAACTAAAAGTGGGATCTCCACTCCGAGAACCGAAGAGACTCAGTGACCTTCACGGACAACCCGGTCTCGAAAATCCCTACGATACCTTCACCGGCGCTACCTAAGATGAAAGATGGATAGAACCCTTCCGCTTGACACGAAGGATTTTACGCTTGGAGAGGAAGAATTTTATATTCTATCTCCGGCGTGAAAGGAATTTTGAGTGGGCCTCTTGTTCATAGAAGGAATCAAGAGGGGATTTTGGTAATGTACCAGAAAATTTGTAGACCTACCGTCAAGGAATTTGATCGGTGGGGGAAATTATGATGGAGGACAAATCTAGGGTTATCCTCAAGAAAAGTGGGTGAAACATCCCACGAGGAACTTCCCGTCGAAACGGGTTATCCCGAAGATACTAAGGGTAGTATTTCTTCAGGAACTTCCCATTTATCTAAGATTAATTGCCTGGCCGCCACTTTGGGTAATTAGGCGATACGCACTATTGAGTAAACCGCTTCTATTACAAACGGACCTCCCATTTAGGTTCAATTTACCTTTCTTCTTGAAGTGAGGATTATCGGTCGCCGAAAGCAAATGAGGACCAAATCTCCTTCTAAAGGTTCTCTCGTCGAACTTTCTTGTTGAAAGCCCTCGACATCCTAGCTTGGTAGAACTCAATGCATTGTTGAGCCTCCAGCGCTTCTCATCTAACATCTCAAGCTCTTCGAGACGCTTTTGATGTTGTTCTTCTGGCCGCCATCTCGCTGAAAGGGCTGGCGCGGCGACGGAATCGATTTCCAACGGAGAACCGCTTCACACCCGTAGACCGTAGAGTACGGGTCGCCCAGCTGGCGTATGCATCGCAGCAATATGCCCAAAGTGCTTCTCCGAAGTTTATCGCCCCAGCCTCGCTTTGTTATTCTTCACAAGCTTCGACAAAATTTTGATGATCGCCTTGTTGAACGCCTAATCCATTTGCCGGATTATAGGTCGCTGAAGAGACGCCTTGTATCTTGAATTTCTCGCAAAACCCGATGAAGGAATTGCCGATGAATTGGGGACCGCTGTCATGCACGATCCGTTTGGGACACCATGTCGATAGATGACATGGTGTTTGATAAACTTGATGACGGTATCGCTTTGACTTCTTTTAGCGGATTGCTTCACCACTTGGAGAAGTAATCGGTGATCGCTAGAATAAACCGACGCTTTGACCGACGGAGGAAAATGGGACCTACAACGCCCATTCCCCATGTCTCAATGGCCGTGATGTGGTCAAGGATGCAACCGCCAGAGGTCGATGCATATAATTCGCGGAATTTGACACGCTGGCATTTTCGAGCCGCATCGACCGCCATTAATCATTGTGGGCCAAAAGTAGCCCATTCTCCGATTCGATCAGAGCTTGGGACCAGCCGGTGTGCACCACATTCACCTTCGTGCTTCCCGAAGGACCTCTTCGCCTCTTTGTTTGAGAGGCATCGGAGTAAAGACCATCGCACTCGCCATATAACATCCGGGTCTCGTGGTCATAAATATTCGGACCGGATTTACGCTAGAGATAACATAAATCGCTTGTCCTTTGACCGACTTCGTTGTTTGAAGTGCAAGTCATATCGGGACAAGAGCAAAGCCCATTTCGCCAAACGCCAACTCATTGAGGCCGGTCATAAATATTCGACCGGATTTACGCTAGAGATAACATAAATCGCTTGTCCTTTGACCGACTTCGTTGTTTGAAGTGTAAGTCATATTGGGACAAGAGCAAGGCCCATTTCGCCAAACGCCAACTCATTGAGGCCGGCTGGTCATAAATATTCGGACCGGATTTACGCTAGAGATAACATAAATCGCTTGTCCTTTGACCGACTTCGTTGTTTGAAGTGTAAGTCATATTGGGACAAGAGCAAGGCCCATTTCGCCAAACGCCAACTCATTGAGGTCGGCCGGGTACCAAGAGATCGCGAATCGCTTGTCCTTTGACCGACTTCGTTGTTTGAAGTGTAAGTCATATTGGGACAAGAGCAAGGCCCATTTCGCCAAACGCCAACTCATTGAGGCCGGCCGGGTCATAAATATTCGGACCGGATTTACGCTAGAGATAACATAAATCGCTTGTCCTTTGACCGACTTCGTTGTTTGAAGTGCAAGTCATATCGGGACAAGAGCAAGGCCCATTTCGCCAAACGCCAACTCATTGAGGCCGGCTGGTCATAAATATTCGACCGGATTTACGCTAGAGATAACATAAATCGCTTGTCCTTTGACCGACTTCGTTGTTTGAAGTGCAAGTCATATTGGGACAAGAGCAAAGCCCATTTCGCCAAACGCCAACTCATTGAGGCCGGTCATAAATATTCGGACCGGATTTACGCTAGAGATAACATAAATCGCTTGTCCTTTGACCGACTTCGTTGTTTGAAGTGCAAGTCATATCGGGACAAGAGCAAAGCCCATTTCGCCAAACGCCAACTCATTGAGGCCGGCTGGTCATAAATATTCGACCGGATTTACGCTAGAGATAACATAAATCGCTTGTCCTTTGACCGACTTCGTTGTTTGAAGTGTAAGTCATATTGGGACAAGAGCAAAGCCCATTTCGCCAAACGCCAACTCATTGAGGCCGGCTGGTCATAAATATTCGGACCGGATTTACGCTAGAGATAACATAAATCGCTTGTCCTTTGACCGACTTCGTTGTTTGAAGTGCAAGTCATATTGGGACAAGAGCAAAGCCCATTTCGCCAAACGCCAACTCATTGAGGCCGGCCGGGTCATAAATATTCGGACCGGATTTACGCTAGAGATAACATAAATCGCCCGTCCGACTAAATAGTGTCGATTTTTCAATCGCTAACACTAATGCAAGGCACCGCTTCACCATTGGGTATCGAGACTCACCACTAATGTTCGCCGTAATACATCGCCGCTCGCGGACCGCCGCCGCCGCCTTGCGCGAGTAAAGCGCTTAACGAGTGATCCGCTGCCTTGACGTAGATCAAAACGGTTTTCCATCGCGTGCAACAAGAACAGAGGTTTAGCGAGATACGATTTGATCTCTTCAAACGCCGACAAAGGCCGCCCCAAATAAACGACACGCTCTTCTTGTTTAACTTAGAAAATGGTTGGCACTTCCTGATAGGTTCGATATGAACCGCCGGATGTACGCCAATCGCCTCTTGTAACCCCTCGAAGTTCTCTCGATTTCTGAGGTTGCAACTCTTGAATTGCCTTCACTTTGTCGATCGACATGGATTCCTTTGTCGGTGACGACGGCCGGTGAAACTTGCCACCGACATCCCAAGGAAGGATTTGGCAGATTCATCTTTAGTTGATGAGTTCGCATGAGCTCAATACCGCTCTAAGATCTTTGATGTGATCTCTTTGTCACGCTTTTCACGCACCAAGTCGCCGACGTAGCATTCGACCGCTTTTCCAAGATGATCCCGAAAATCTCCGCCATTGCTCGCCGGTATGTTGCACCGGGCGTTTTAAGCCGAACGGCATGACCGTAGCAAAATATACCGATGGGCGCTCAACGCCGTGTTTGGCGCCATCGGGTGCATCTTGATTTGGTTGTACTCAAAAGCCATCCATAAAGGACATCCTCTCAATCCACATGTATTGTCAACTATGACGCCGGTGATTGGCGAGGGAAATCATCCTTTGGGCAAGCAGCCGCTTAGGTCTCAGAGTCCATACGCATCCTAATCGAACCATTCTTCTTCATGACCGGGACTATATTCGCCACCCAATCCGGATGTTGAATTTCCTCGATGAATCCCGATTCTATGAGTTTCTTCACTTCGTCAACGATTGCTTGCAATATTTGTGGACCAAAACCGCCTTTGCGGTTGCTTGACAGTTTGACATCCATCTTGATGTTGAGGCGATGTGTCGCCACATTAGGGTCGAGTCCTGGCATGTCCTCGTAACTCCAGGCGAATACATCGATATACTCCCTGATTAAGGCAATCAACTCTTCCTTCTCTTCCGAGGGAAGAGTATTGCTGATGTTTATGAGCTTAGGATGCTCTTCCTCACCCATATTAATCTGGACTACTTCATCCTTAGTGGGGGGTTCTCTTTGCTCGAACCTATCCCCAAACTGCTCTTGAAGTTGATGGATCCATGGGTCTTCCCATGTTGGCATATCTTCATCATCCTCAATAGTAGCAGGATCGACTGACGCCATATTTGACATTAAAGCCTTGAAAGCTTCTCCGAGGCTAGTGTCAGAATCCCAAGCCGAAGAATCAGACGAATGTCCGTCTCCCTCATTGGGTGGATTATTATCAATCAGCCATGAGCATTCATCATCTGAGGAGGATTCGTATCCCAATCCCCTTCTAAATGCATAGTAATTATCCGCTTCCTCTTGGGACATATGCCGCTTAGGAGGGACTCGAGGACCTCGCCCAAAACATAGACCTTCCCTTGTGTCAAGTTGTACCCCCATTTCTTCATGATACCTGTTTCGACTATATCCAATGTGTGGAGGATAGGTCCATTGTCATCTTCATCTTCTTCAAAGAAATGATTCGCTGGAACCGTGATCTCCTTTTCCGTGAAACCAAGTCTTTCTCACTACTTGATCTTCGTGGGATGACGAAAGTGCCGCCCCAAAGGAGTCTCGAACCGCTTTTGTGTAAAGCAATATGACCGAAGTTGGTGTGCAACTCGATCGTTGTATAAACCTCGCCATCACATCATTCAAAGACAAAGGATACTCTAAATCGCCATTTATTGATTCATCGGCAATTTGCCAATTACAATGTTCATCCGACGATTCTTCATCGCCAAGATTGATTACAAGGGGTACAATGTCGCTCAAAACAAAACCACCACTATAACCAAGCCCGCTTCAGACGCCTTCTTCACCGCTGTCCGTGCCTTGGGCCGATGATTCGCCGACTCATTACCGTAGAGGAGAGAATCGCTGAAATAATTCTCCATCCCCTTAAACGGTTGTTTGTCCGCGACCACCGCCTTGACTCATTATTTGTGTCTACATACTTGAGACACCGATGAAGAGTAGATGGGACTATAACGCTATTGTGGATCCAAGGTCCACCCAACAATAAGTTATAGGAAGTCTCCGCCAATCACATAGCAGTGACTTCGACTTTAAGTCCCCATTTGGCACTTAATCCGATTTTACCAAGTGGGCGGACCCACCGGTGTTAAATCCGTAAATCATTGTGCCGCTTGATGCCACCATCGCGTGGATTCCAAGATGATACATGAGGCGCAGGGCATGATGCTCACAAATGAACCCGGATCGACTTGGATCCTGCTAACTTCGCTAGAACCAATATACCCGGTGAAGTATAGCGCCTATCGTGTTTGAATTCCTCGCCCGCATATCCTCCTTTGTAAAAGTGATGCAGGGAAGTGTTTAGCCGCAAGGTTGCATTGTTGGGCCGATTCTTCCGACTCGCCTAACTGGGTGAGGAAGACTTCAATCGGCGAGGGCTTTGAAGAGCTTCTCTCGCCTCTTTGATAACCGCAAAGAACTCATAGAGAGTGATCCTTGCGGGATATTGGCCAATTGTGCCATTACATCAAAGCGGTATGGAGAGTTCGGTTCCCGCTTATCTCTTCCAATCGGGCGATCAATCGAGACCGCCGGGTCAACTTAAGGCCGCTTTGTCGTGGCTTCTTTGGTCGCCACCGCTGGCGCTTTCTCTCAGGCGAGTGAGGGGATTTGTTGGTACCCCCAGCTCGAGCCGCCTTGGCATTAGGGTCGGGACTTCCTGTACTTGTACTTGTACTCGTGTCCACTCGTGGCGTGGCTTCGTGTTCCCTTCTGACACCGGAATGTTACCACTGCTCATCGCCTCCTCCAGAATTGCAGAAGTAGCATGGCATGCCTTTCCTTTCCGCTTTGACTTTTTCTTCGATGAAGAAGAGGCTACCCATTGCTCATCTTCAAGCAGGTCTGGGTGGACCCACAAGACTTCGCCATTCGGGTCAGATAATGATACAAGTCCTTTCTCGGCGTTGTTTGTGTGGGTCGCCATTCACCGCCTTCACCGCGACTTTGACCATCGGTTTAGGTTCAAACCATGTCAATGGTACCGACCCAAAGCTTATGGACACCGTGATTTGTTCGACCTTCTTTCTTTGGACGGCTTCATAGTGATGACCCCTACATCAATTAAAGCCCGATTTTATCCTTAAGGTCAAACAGATTTAGTGGGTGATGAATTGCCCCGCGGATACGCCGCAGATTTTGGGTCATTCGTCCTCATTGCTTCCTCTTGATTCTCGAATCGGAGGGAGCTTGATCTTGTTATTTTCGACAAGATATTTGAAGAGACCGGAATCTCGCCGTCCCTAAAGGAATAGGACTTCGAATCGCGGTTCTCGAGGCTCTTCGCTTTTTTCCTTTTAAGGAATCTTTCGCCTTGTTTCCACGAACCTTCAAGTCCTTCCATCGCTATCGATGGTGCTGTACCCATTGCTTCAAGCACATCTATCGATAAGTTGCCGTGGCAGGTTTGAGGATGAACTCCTCCGCTATTGATCCCGACAGCTTCATTGCCTACCGGCCTCTTTCCGCTTTTTCCTTTTAAGGAATCTTTCGCCTTGTTTCCACGAACCTTCAAGTCCTTCCACGCTATCGATGGTGCTGTACCCATTGCTTCAAGCACATCTATCGATAAGTTGTTGTGGCAGGTTTGGAGGATGAACTCCTCCGCTATTGATCCCGACAGCTCATTGCCTTGTTCCGAATCGCTTGACAAAGATGTCCACGGTTTCTCCGCTTTTCGCTTCGCCGAAAGCAATGTCCCGACGATACCTCGTATCGCCATCAAAGAAATTGGTAAGGAAGCTAGACTCCATGTCGCCCCACCGTGAATGCTCCCCGCTTGAGACGGCGGTACCATTCGGCAGCCCCACGGCGGGTGCCAACGAATGACCGAACCATCGTGGGTTCGCTGCCGTAAATAACTCCGAGGTGTGACTTGAAATAAATCAAGTGTCGGGTCGGGAACCCTTCCCACAAATGGTGTGAAGTTTATTAAGTTAAACTTCGACGGTACGGATTGATTCCCACTTCTGTATGGGCAAGGAATACCGTTTCTTTACTTCTTGAGCGAAATCAATGAGTTGATTTTGCTCTCCAAGTCTTTGATCTTCTCGCTTCCGAAAGCAACAATATCTATGTTTTGCCTAGCGCTATGGGTTCGTGAGGGTTATCATCTTCTTGTGCTTCCTCCCGACCGAAGTCGCCGCCATCTTGATCAACGCCGATGTGTTGACTTGATTCCCTCGATGCTTTGTTAAAGCTTGATCTGTTGGTCATGCATTTCTCTCATCGCCCGCATGGCCAACTCCATCTCTAATTTGAAGTTTTCCGTTGTTTATTCAACGCTTCATCCAAAGATTTTGGCCACTTGATCTCAGATCGATCATAAGCCGGGTTGTCCGTCGCTAGAAGTCAGATTGTCGGATGCCATTGCCGACCTGCCCGACACTTCATCCTCTCAAGGTAGCCCTCTCAAGAGCTTGTCATAATTGGACCGCCGAATAGTCCCGACCGCAAACGAAGTTAACCGCTATGATGCGCTGAATAGCCCTTGACGATGGTTCTTTGCCGCCATATTATTAGTGACCTCGGCAACTCACCCTCTCTGAGGTCATCCTTTATGAATCGCCTTGACCTAGGTCTTGGCATTTCGTGGTGAGTCTCTCGAAGACCGACACCCTTCGAGCTTGATGGCAATTGCACCGAGAGCATCGCCTTGATGAGCTTGGAGCACAAGCATGATCAAGGCCAATTTGGGGAATCCTTCGAGATTTTCTCGCACTTTGCACGGTAGTACGTACCATCGGTGTGTGTACCGGAGCAACCGCCAGATGTCGGCGGATCTCTCGTATAACGCCCTCATCGCCGATGAAAACGCCTCCTTCCGAGGACGGGTCAATCCATCGAAACTTCCGAAGTGACTCGCCTAGACTTTCGCCGATGTGGGCCAAGTCTCGCAGACTTCTGACTTCGATTTTCAATCCGATAGGAGAAGCCGCAGGAATCTTCTTGTCCTTGTTGGAACGGGTGCACCTCCTCGCATGAGGAGTGACCCGTGATTCTCTCCGAGGACCGAGACGATCCTTGATAGTCGGTTTGGTGGTGGTGACGGAGTTGGCTTCACCATCATTCGTGATGCGCACGCTTTGACTTTGAGGCGCCGCCAATTTTGGACCTTGGCGCTGGATTTGCAACGCCAGATCCTTCGGCTTAGGTGCCGACAGAGTGTGGGCAACCGAGGTTGGGGCACCATTAGACTTGGGCCTCCAAACCCGGCAGACGCTGGTGGCTTCTTTGCCACTTCCTTCTTTAATTCACGAGCCCGCCGCACTAACGCCGTGCTTGTGCAAGGAGTGCACGACGCCCGGATACGCCTCGAAAGCGTGGAGTGGTTCCGCTTGACACGGACCCACTCGCTGGTTGACGGCTTGATGGACTGCCGATTCCTTGAGGCCGGAGCCTCTCGCGAGTTCGATCTTAGATCCGCTTCATAGCGACCCCATCCACGGATTGCATGGCCTTGGCGAAGTTTGCGCCATGCTTTGTCGCCGCTTTGGCGGCTCGCTGGAGAGCGCTGGCCATCGACGCTCATCTCGGCGCCGCTGTAGTTCGGACTTCGACGCCGAGGGGATTTTTCGCCACCGTGGCAGCGGGTTGGACTCGCCGCCCCGGGCTCTACCTCGAGGCCCATCGGGTTCTCCTTGCGCCGAGACCTTCTTGGAGCGGCGGGGAACTGGATCTCGAAGAGGGTGAGGACAAGTACTCGAACTTCTCCCCGGTCGAACTCGAACTCGACCTCTTCCTCCACCGGATAGGAACTGGTCGCACGACGACTCGATTTGAGGCCGGTGGCTCCCATCGTGGTCGCCAGCCTTGTTCATGTAAAAGTTGGGATGATTGTCATTGATTTGAACTTGCTTACAAACTTCACGCCTCAAACAAATTCAAAGAGAAATATCGCTTTTATTTTAAGGCTTACAATGAAAATCAAAAAGATTACAACTTTCTCCTTAGTGAACAAACACGAGGATCTCTCTATATCGAGGTCCTCGCCATGGGTTCTTTGCCCGTGTCGGACTTTTGTGTCCGTGGACCACCGCAATTCCAATCCAAGTAGAGACCCGGTTCGAACTACAGATAAAGGCTCGCTTCAATGTCGAGCCTCGCCGCTGGCGAAGCCTCGTCAATGTCGAGCCTCGCCGCTGGCGAAGCCTCGTCAATGTCGAGCCTCGCCGCTGGCGAAGCCTCGTTCGATGTCGAGCCTCGCCGCTGGCGAAGCCTCGTTCGATGTCGAGCCTCGCCGCTGGCGAAGCCTCGTTCGATGTCGAGCCTCGCCGCTGGCGAAGCCTCGTTCGATGTCGAGCCTCGCCGCTGGCGAAGCCTCGTTCGATGTCGAGCCTCGCCGCTTGGCGAAGCCTCGTCAATGTCGAGCCTCGCCGCTGGCGAAGCCTCGTCAATGTCGAGCCTCGCCGCTTGGCGAAGCCTCGTTCGATGTCGAGCCTCGCCGCTGGCGAAGCCTCGTTCGATGTCGAGCCTCGCCGCTGGCGAAGCCTCGTCAATGTCGAGCCTCGCCGCTGGCGAAGCCTCGTTCGATGTCGAGCCTCGCCGCTGGCGAAGCCTCGTTCGATGTCGAGCCTCGCCGCTGGCGAAGCCTCGTCAATGTCGAGCCTCGCCGCTTGGCGAAGCCTCGTTCGATGTCGAGCCTCGCCGCTGGCGAAGCCTCGTCAATGTCGAGTGATGGGCAAAACGAAAGTGTTTACCTTTTATAGTCGCAAGTGCACAACCATTGTCAAGTTATAGTATTTAAGATTGTCGATCCCACGAGGAACGGAAATAGGAAGCTAATCAAATTTGGTTCTTGTCAAATTATTCGTGCAACAATTAGGAGTTTATTCAAAAGAAAAGAGAAACATGGTGAAAGTTGGTTGTGAGGATTGTTATAAACAAGATTGAGAAAGAAAAGAGTTAAGGAAAATCAAAATCAAAGGATGAGAATTCAATGAGAAATATGTAGGAATCTAGAATTGAATCCACTAGCTAATCTAACTTAATAATTATGAATCAACCTCTTTAATCACACTTCATGTTAGATTTATTAAGCATAGGATATCAAACCACTTAAGGAAAGTGCACTATCAAATTCTTCTTCTATCGATTAGTTCTCTAGTTGATTAACCTAAACATGATCTTTTAAGCACAAGAGATTAATTCACAAATATAAGAAAAATTAGACTAGTTTCATGCAAATCTAGATCCTTACAAGAAATTAGTTACACATCGCCATGAAATAAAAAGAAAATAGAAAGAAGAAGAATTTAATTACAAGAGAAAGAGAAATACAAGAAAGAGAAAATTCTAAACTAATTGCAAGGAATTAAATCTACACTAAATTGCATGAAAATAAATCTAACCTAGAAAGCAATTAAATCTAAACTACAAAGCAATTAAACAAATAAAAAGAAAAGAAAAGAAATAGCCAACCGTTAGCCAACCGTTAGCCAACCGTTAGCCAACCGTTAGCCAACCGTTAGCCAACCGTTAGCCAACCGTTAGCCAACCGTTAGCCAACCGTTAGCCAACCGTTAGCCAACCGTTAGCCAACCGTTAGCCAACCGTTAGCCAACCGTTAGCCAACCGTTAGCCAACCGTTAGCCAACCGTTAGCCAACCGTTAGCCAACCGTTAGCCAACCGTTAGCCAACCGTTAGCCAACCGTTAGCCAACCGTTAGCCAACCGTTAGCCAACCGTTAGCCAACCGTTAGCCAACCGTTAGCCAACCGTTAGCCAACCGTTAGCCAACCGTTAGCCAACCGTTAGCCAACCGTTAGCCAACCGTTAGCCAACCGTTAGCCAACCGTTAGCCAACCGTTAGCCAACCGTTAGCCAACCGTTAGCCAACCGTTAGCCAACCGTTAGCCAACCGTTAGCCAACCGTTAGCCAACCGTTAGCCAACCGTTAGCCAACCGTTAGCCAACCGTTAGCCAACCGTTAGCCAACCGTTAGCCAACCGTTAGCCAACCGTTAGCCAACCGTTAGCCAACCGTTAGCCAACCGTTAGCCAACCGTTAGCCAACCGTTAGCCAACCGTTAGCCAACCGTTAGCCAACCGTTAGCCAACCGTTAGCCAACCGTTAGCCAACCGTTAGCCAACCGTTAGCCAACCGTTAGCCAACCGTTAGCCAACCGTTAGCCAACCGTTAGCCAACCGTTAGCCAACCGTTAGCCAACCGTTAGCCAACCGTTAGCCAACCGTTAGCCAACCGTTAGCCAACCGTTAGCCAACCGTTAGCCAACCGTTAGCCAACCGTTAGCCAACCGTTAGCCAACCGTTAGCCAACCGTTAGCCAACCGTTAGCCAACCGTTAGCCAACCGTTAGCCAACCGTTAGCCAACCGTTAGCCAACCGTTAGCCAACCGTTAGCCAACCGTTAGCCAACCGTTAGCCAACCGTTAGCCAACCGTTAGCCAACCGTTAGCCAACCGTTAGCCAACCGTTAGCCAACCGTTAGCCAACCGTTAGCCAACCGTTAGCCAACCGTTAGCCAACCGTTAGCCAACCGTTAGCCAACCGTTAGCCAACCGTTAGCCAACCGTTAGCCAACCGTTAGCCAACCGTTAGCCAACCGTTAGCCAACCGTTAGCCAACCGTTAGCCAACCGTTAGCCAACCGTTAGCCAACCGTTAGCCAACCGTTAGCCAACCGTTAGCCAACCGTTAGCCAACCGTTAGCCAACCGTTAGCCAACCGTTAGCCAACCGTTAGCCAACCGTTAGCCAACCGTTAGCCAACCGTTAGCCAACCGTTAGCCAACCGTTAGCCAACCGTTAGCCAACCGTTAGCCAACCGTTAGCCAACCGTTAGCCAACCGTTAGCCAACCGTTAGCCAACCGTTAGCCAACCGTTAGCCAACCGTTAGCCAACCGTTAGCCAACCGTTAGCCAACCGTTAGCCAACCGTTAGCCAACCGTTAGCCAACCGTTAGCCAACCGTTAGCCAACCGTTAGCCAACCGTTAGCCAACCGTTAGCCAACCGTTAGCCAACCGTTAGCCAACCGTTAGCCAACCGTTAGCCAACCGTTAGCCAACCGTTAGCCAACCGTTAGCCAACCGTTAGCCAACCGTTAGCCAACCGTTAGCCAACCGTTAGCCAACCGTTAGCCAACCGTTAGCCAACCGTTAGCCAACCGTTAGCCAACCGTTAGCCAACCGTTAGCCAACCGTTAGCCAACCGTTAGCCAACCGTTAGCCAACCGTTAGCCAACCGTTAGCCAACCGTTAGCCAACCGTTAGCCAACCGTTAGCCAACCGTTAGCCAACCGTTGGCCAACCGATCGGTTCGCGACCGACTTTGGTCGCTTTTGCCTTTTTGCATGATTTCCTTCTTGGATCTTCTTGATATCTTGGGCCTTCGCTTGTCTTCATATGTGGACTATAAAATAGGTAGAAAATCGAGAATTAGAGTCATTTGAGCTTTTATTCATTAATACTTCATTATCCCGCAATATAAGATAAAACAATTATTAGCAAGATATTTATTCATATTCAATAGGAAATAGGATATAAAATTGTAATAAAATTGTGATTATCAAATACCCCCACACCTAAACTTTTGCTAGTCCTCTAGCAAAGAAAACTAAAAAGAAAATCCTAACTCACTTTCGCAGAATCGCGGTTGTATTTAGCGATACAACAAGCCTTTAAACCCCTGGTTACCCCATTGGACGAAGTTGTAGTCTCGTGAGGGTTTGCAAGTGAATATACCCACAAAATTCACCAACTTGCCAATTTAAAGAGTTAATGAAATAATCAATTCATCTCATATATTCAAGCATTCTAATTAAAGTTGGTTAATACTCAAGAAAATATTTTTATCATAACTCCAATGTAATTTTCTCAAGAAAATCCTTCCATTATAGTGATACAAAACAAAGTTTAACTCAAAAATTTAATTTAAAAAGTTTTGAAAGGAACATGCTAACTCTTTGTTTTAAACAACCTTCAAGTCTTATAGTTTAATTATTCAAGAACATATACACATCTATACAAAAACTTGGTTAGTTTTTTTTTTTTTAATTTTTATTTTTATTATTATTTTTTTTTTTTTTTTTTTTGTGTTCCTTGGTGGTTTTATTCTTTTAATCGGCTTTCTAAGTGACCATTTAGCGAAGTTTTGGGCCAATGAATCCCAACCCATTGGGCTTAGGTCATTAAGCATAGAAATACTCCTTGGGCTTAATTACTCACCAACTTAGGCTTAATAAAATGAAACCCCAAAGATTTTAGATTTTTTTTATGTGTGGTGCCCATTTTTCGTGACTCTTCTTTTGTAAAGTTAGTATAATATATATGTATATATGTTCTGAACAATATTTGGACTAAGACAACTTGAAGAATTATTTTCCACTCTAAGTCGAGCATGCAAAAATATCATCACTCTTAATTAAACATTTAAGTTAAAACTTAAGTGAAGTATACTACTTTGAAAATCATTCCTTGAGAAATTTAATTGAGTTATCATAAAAGGTAGACTTGAGTATAGAACTAACTAAGGATTAGAAGACTTAAATTCTAACCAATAGATCAATTATTAATCAACTCTATTAAGTTGGCAAGAGACTATTTTTTTATTTTTATTTTTATAAAAAGAAAAGAAAAATGATAAGAAAAAGAGAAAAATTGAATTACCTAAATTCCACCCCCACACCTAAATTTTGCATTGTCCTCAATGCAAACTCGATTAAGCACAAAGTAAAACAGATAGTAATTGAAGACTTACATTTGTTCTACCTACTGTAACAATGATAAAAATTCTGCAAATACCTTTAAGATGAGGGAGTGAAAAAAATCTTTTTTGTTTTGTTTTGTTTTTTTTTTTTTGTTTTTTTTTTTTTATACAAGAAACTCTCACATGAGAGAAGAATAAATTCTTTTATTATTAGTGGGACAACAAATACAAATGTAGAATAGCAGATAAAACATGAAAAGCTCATATTCTACATTAAACCCTACTTTATTGTTGAAAATTCTACCCCGTAATTTAAAGAATTCCAAAATGATATAATCAATGATGTTCTCAAATTCTAAAAATTCCAAGGTTTATGATGATTTTTGTAGCAAATAAAGATAGGTATTGTTGGTGTTATGCATTTTGAACTTAGCTTCTTTGTTAACAAAAGTTTGTGCAATCACTTTATCTTTGAAATTTTTCTCAAACATGACTTCTATATTTGAGGGTTTGAATTCGATTGGTTATTTTCTCAAAACTAAGCTCATCCGAAAAGAGTTCCTAATGTTGCATTCAAAAGACATGTATTCAACACAGCTTCTCAATTTGAAAAATCAAATCAATTTTTAAGATTTCCACCTCATGAAATATTTCCTCAAAACTAAGGTCCGATTTATTCTCTTCTTCTCCTATCTCCTAATAAAATTTATTTCAAAAGGTTGATTGGAAGGTCGATTCTCTACATTGAAAATATTGATATCGCAGTCATATTCCCAAAAGATGCCTTCATGTGACCAGCTTCTACAGCTTGATAAGAGCATTAGACGGGCTAAGAACGGTCTTCCTAATATGACAGTATCCGCCCTTTGATTGGAAACAGTCAGGTTTCCGGACGATGAAATCCACAGGAAAATGAATTCTCCAACCTTAATCAAAACATCTCTATCTCACCCATGGGGACTTTGACTGATCTATCGCCTAACCAATGGTGCATTTGGTTGGTTTGAGTTCTCCTACACCTAGTTGTTGATAGACCAGTATGGAAGCAAATTAATACCGCCCCTAAGTCTAAAAGCTTTATCAATGTGATCATACTAATGATACAGAGATGGTAGGACAACCCGATCCTTATGTTTCGAGGCATGGACTTTGAGATTATATCGCTGATATTGGCAAAGAAAGAAGACTTTCTTCTAACATTTATTCGCCTCTTTTAGTACACAAATCTTTTAAAAATTTGGCATAAGTCGGATCTGCTTGATGATATCTAAGAGAGGAATGTTAACCTTAACCCGCTTGAAGGTTTCTAGGATCTTCTTCTTGAGGGGAGTGATTTCTAGGCCCGAGTCTATCCGAAATGGGGCAACCGGTTTGAACTTGTCAATATTAGGCTCAGTTCGGGTTCGTGCTCTTGGTTATCGTAATTGGGTGATTCATTAGAAGGAGAAATGACTTGATCGGGTTCATGGGTTTGGCTTGGAGGCATTCTAACATGATTATCGACTTTCTACCCGACGGAGTGAATGGATTGCATTCACCGAGCCTCATATGTCGAACTCGCACTGTCCTTTGGGTTGGTCACGGGTTGACTCTAAAAGTTCCTTTCTCTCTCGCTATGGCATTAGCTAGTTGACCAAGTTGGGTTTCTAACCTAGCTATGGCTTGAGTGTTGGAAGTGAAGATTTGCCCAGCTTGATTGCATGAAGGAATTCAATGTGTTTGATGTTTGAGTCAACAAGTTCGTGGATCGTAGAGGTTTTAATCAAAGTTTCAAGACCCTTTCTAAAACATTGAGACGCTTATCATGATCGCAATTTGAGGAGTGTGATTTGCGATTGGTGATGAGGAGACTGATTTTGAAATGACAGATTCGGTTGTTGGAAATTGAGAGGAATTGTGTTTCTAGGAAATTGTTGGGTTGAAGCCGGATTGAAATTTTGGTTCGTGGAGTAGTTTCCTAGTTCCATGCAAAATTCTGATGATTTCTCCAACCCGGGTTATAAGTTGAAGAGAACGGATCATTCATCTGACCGGAATGCGCCGCTGACTGACCTAGTGGCTGACCGATCCTAAAAGAGGACATTCCTCCAAACATGAGATGGAGACAGACAGCTATGACACCCTGAGGTCAAACTTGATTGATTTGAGCTGAACTCGCTCTTTGACTTCTAACGCTTCTAACCTATGCATGATTGTCGCCATCTTTGCTTCAGCGGCTATATTCGATTCTAAGGAAAGACCACTGGTTTTGGTTGGGAACCGAGGAGACTCGATCATCGCGAATGTTCCCATTGCATGGTTTTTCTGATAAACTCTCTAAAAATCCCAAGCTTCATTAGCTTTTCTTCATGAAATCCCTTGACACATAGATTCTAAGGATGTTTTTGAAGAATAATCCAATCCTTCATAGATAATTTGGCATAGGCCATTTCTCTAGACCGTGATGAGGACATTGGATGAGAAGATCCTTAAATCTATCGGCACTTCCAAAAGGGTTCCCCGACAATTCTAAAGTTTTGAATGCTGTTTCTAAGCTTGACCGCTTTGTGAATAGGAAAGAATTTTTAGAAACACTTTTACAAACTCAACCCAAGTTGAGATGGAATCGTGGGTAAGCTATACACCATTTTTTGCTTTGTCCTTAAGTACTAAAGGGATAAATCAAGCTTGATCGCCCTCTGCTAAGTCTTTCATTTTAATCATTAGGCAAACTTCTTCAAATTCGAGATAAAAATATATGCCTTCTGCTTCAATTCTAAGAATTTCGAAGCATGTTTATGAAATGCGGTCTAAGTTCAAATTGGTTCCAGTGACTTCGGGAGTTTAATGCATGAAGGGATTGCATTCCTAGTTGGGTAGCATATATCTTGAAGAACGGGAGGGTTGGCCATTTCGTTGGGTTCAGGTGATGAATCAAGACGAATTAAGCGATTGGTATTGTCCCTAACCCAAGTTTGCATACACCAAAATCAAGTTTTTTTTTTTTTATATATTTTTTTTTATGAAAAAGGAAAAGAGAAAAGTTAGTTTTTTCCTTTTTTTTTAGATGAGAAAAAGAGAAAAAGTTAAGAAGATGATGAGAAAAAGAAAAAGAAAAACTAACTAAAACAAATCAAAACAATCACTTTTCAATCACCCTAACTCTAGGGTTAAGCCTAAACTTGACTTAGACCAGCTCCTAACCAAAACTTCCTAAGTGAAAAGATCAAAGTTTACTTGGGTAATTAGCCAGGTAAGGATAGTACTAGAGGGAGATCAAAGATCAATTAAGTACCTCGTTCCTTGCAGGGCGCCTTACGCAACCCCTAAACCTTGCCTTAGACACCAATTAATCCAAATAAACTTTAGACCGGTTCACTTAAGATTTCTTGTTCCTTATTGAGCTCGAATCCTTAGGGGCCAATGTCTAATCAGTTTTAAGAGGCTTGGGTTGTGTAGTAAGGAATTAGCGATTTTTGGGCTAAGGAAAGGGTGATGAAATCCTCACCTTATCTTGATTAGTGGTTTTGCCCTTAATGATTTTTTCAGTGAGTGCCAAATCAAGATGCTCAAATCACTTTGGTGAATTCCTACTATTATATGATATGCAACCCTAGAAATTAAAAGCAACTAAAAAGGATGCAAAAAAAAAAAAATCTTTTTTTTTTTTAATTATGGTCAAGAAGAAAGAATGTCAATTTTTTTTTTTTATTAACCTAATTGTCTCTAATGTGGATGAACTATCTAAAGGGTGAAATTGAAAATACAAGAAAGAAGAGTTACCCACTAAAAGCAAAGCAAAGCAAAGCAAAGCAAAGCCTCGCTGGAGGCAATCTTCAATCCCGAAGTCTTCAACTCCTTGTCTTCAAGCTCCAAATTCCTCCACAAAAGAAAAACACAAAAGTTAAGAAACCAAAGTTAATCAAAATCCTACTTACACCGTTCCCCGGCAACGGCGCCAAAAACTTGATGGGCAAAAACGAGTGTTTACCTTTTATAGTCGCAAGTGCACAACCATTGTCAAGTTATAGTATTTAAGATTGTCGATCCCACGAGGAACGGGAAATAGGAAGCTAATCAAATTTGGTTCTTGTCAAATTATTCGTGCAACAATTAGGAGTTTATTCAAAAGAAAAGAGAAACATGGTGAAAGTTGGTTGTGAGGATTGTTATAAACAAGATTGAGAAAGAAAAGAGTTAAGGAAAATCAAAATCAAAGGATGAGAATTCAATGAGAAATATGTAGGAATCTAGAATTGAATCCACTAGCTAATCTAACTTAATAATTATGAATCAACCTCTTTTAATCACACTTCATGTTAGATTTATTAAGCATAGGATATCAAACCACTTAAGGAAAGTGTAACCTATCAAATTATTATCTAATTGAAATCAATACTCATGAAGAGAATAACAACAAGATAGTAACCCTAGAATTCATAAGCATAACTCACAAACCACTTAAGGAAAGTGCGACTATCAAATTCTTCTTCTATCGATTAGTTCTCTAGTTGATTAACCTAAACATGATCTTTTAAGCACAAGAGATTAATTCACAAATATAAGAAAAATTAGACTAGTTTCATGCAAATCTAGATCCTTACAAAAATTAGTTACACATCGCCATGAAATAAAAAGAAAATAGAAAGAAGAAGAATTTAATTACAAGAGAAAGAGAAATACAAGAAAGAGAAAATTCTAAACTAATTGCAAGGAATTAAATCTACACTAAATTGCATGAAAATAAATCTAACCTAG
Organism: Asparagus setaceus; assembly: GCA_012295165.1. Taxonomy (NCBI): domain Eukaryota; kingdom Viridiplantae; phylum Streptophyta; class Magnoliopsida; order Asparagales; family Asparagaceae; genus Asparagus; species Asparagus setaceus. The sequence goes on from CM022702.1 coordinate 67,515,945, forward strand.
AAAGCAATTAAATCTAAACTACAAAGCAATTAAACAAATAAAAAGAAAAGAAAAGAAAATAGAAAACCCGCAACTTCTCAACATCAACACATCCTCCTTTTGGTCCTTGAACACTAAGACTAAGAAGAAATTGAAGGGGTGAAGAATTTTATTTATTGAAGAAGAAAAATTTACAATTTGTGGAAGGTCTTCAATTAAGAGTAACCCTCCTCTCCAAAAGGAGTTTTACAAAATAATTCACACCTCTAAACCCTCGATACAACCCATATTTATACCCTAACGCAATCAATGTGAACCGCTGGATCAAACCAAGCCAAAATAGGAGAAGAATCCTGCTGAATTGAATACCAAACCAACCGTTAGCCAACCGTTAGCCAACCGGTTGGCCAACCGACGGTTCAAGACCGACTTTGGTCGCTTTTGCCTTTTTGCATGATTTCCTTCTTGGATCTTCTTGATATCTTGGGCCTTCGCTTGTCTTCATATGTGGACTATAAAAATAGGTAGAAAATCGAGAATTAGAGTCATTTGAGCTTTTATTCATTAATACTTCATTATCCCGCAATATAAGATAAAACAATTATTAGCAAGATATTTATTCATATTCAATAGGAAATAGGATATAAAATTGTAATAAAATTGTGATTATCACCGCCATGGGTTCTACTAACTTGCCGAGCCACTCTTAGTGCTATTTGAGGTGGTCTGCCATGGTGGTCGAGCCACCTCGGCCAGTGGTCGAGCCACCTTGGCCATTTGGCCGAGGTGTCGCCTCGAGTCGTTTTTTCCGTCGTTTTCGCGTCGTTTTCCGGCGTTTTCGTCTCTCGGGCTCGGGTTTTACTCCGGTGATGTTGCCGTTGTGTTTGAGTCCGTGCCCGATCAACTTTCAGAGCTCAAACAGCTCGCTTGCATCGACGGACTGGCACGGTTGATTCCGCCTCGCCGACGCTTGAGTTTAGTCAACTCGCGACGCCGCTTCATTGGCTCGACGCCTTGCCGACTCACTTCATGTGCTCGCCGACTCGCTTCACGTGTTTTGTGGCGCGGACGCTGCTTTGCGACGCCGGTTTGTCGAATGGATCGTTAGTTGCCAACCCACCGCCACGAAGTTTCGCTCGCACCGATAAGCAATTTTTATGCCTACAGCCATTGCACCCCAAGTCGCGGAACCTCGCCTTCATCTAAGGGTTCATTCAAGACAAGACGAACGCCGCCTACCGCTAACCTCGTCCAAGTGGCGAACCTCGCCAACATGAGGTTCCATCAGCAAGACGAACGCCGCCTACCGCTAACCTCGCCCACATGGCGAACCTCGCCAACAATGTGAGGTCCCCTTGAAAAGAGATGAGCCTCGCCCAAGTGGCGAACCTCGACAACGACACGAAGTCCGCTTGAAACATGACGAACTCGCCCAAGTGGCTTAACCTCGCCAACAATGTGAGGTCCCCTTGAAAAGAGATGAGCCTCGCCCCAGTGGTGAATCTCGCCAACAACATGAGGTTCCATCAAAACCATGCAAACATCGCCTGCTGATCTAACTTCGCCACGAAGCATCAAAGTGATGAACCTCGCCATCATGAACCTCGACATGGGGTGTCATCAAATCATGACGGCTCGCCGCTGATCTAATCTCATCAGAAGCGCCGTAATGACGAACCTCGCCATTATGAACCTACCCAACAACATGAGGTCCATTCTAAACAAGATGAACCTCGCTCAAACAACGAACCTCGCCATCATCGGGGTTCATTTAAAACAAGACAAATGTCACCTCACCGCTAATTACGCCCACAAGGCTTAACGCCGCCTACCGCTAACCTCGCCCAAGTGGCTAACCTCGCCCAAGTGGCTTAACCTCGCCAACAATGTGAGGTCCCCTTGAAAAGAGATGAGCCTCGCCCAAGTGGCGAACCTCGCCAACAATGTGAGGTCCCCTTGAAAAGAGATGAGCCTCGCCCAAGTGGCGAACCTCGCCAACAATGTGAGGTCCCCTTGAAAAGAGATGAGCCTCGCCCAAGTGGCGAACCTCGCCGCCAAAACCAAAGGAAAAGGCAACTTCACCAGGGTCGCCAAACTCGACTCAGAGAGCCTTTCTCATACGAGGCTCATTTTTCAGAATCAACTGGGGGAACACCCGTTTCTGATCTCCGTGATTATCTCACTCGCAAGCGTGATGCCAGTCAAATGCAATCCCATTGCTGCTGTGAGAAGCTCATCTCTGCCATGCGCGCCCAATATTCATCGACACATCAACCTTCTGTATTTGAGCGATTATCTAACCCGTCAACTAGACGAAAGCGGTTTCGCCATAAGAAACAAACGGCCCGCGGTGGTCATTTCCCTGGAGTGACCATTAACATGGTTGGGAGAAGCGGGATCAAGATCCCAACAAGCAGTCCTGAATCGTCTGACCCTGAGTATTCCCCAGGGTTACGAGGCGCATTAATCAATTGTCAAGGCGCCCATCGAAGCACTCGTCTTCGTACCGGAGCGGCAATCCCCTTTGACTATAGCCAATTGGCTGGGGGTACCTCTGAAGAATTTGAGAACTCCGGCATTGCCACATCTCAACCTTCAAACACTGATATAAGTGATCAAGCCAGCGTCCTCATGGCTAATAAAGAGGAAGAGATGGCAAAGAAGATCGAAGAGCAACAAGCTCTCATTCTTGCCCAACAAGAGTCTATCAGACGCTTAGAAGTAATGATGGAGAAGCTCGTCGACAAGAAGAAAGTAGACGAGGGAGGTTCCAAATCGAAGCGAGAAGGCTATGAGGGGGATCATGATGTCCACTCCGTGTCATCTGAAGCGGAGGTGAACCCACGCATAAAAGAGCGAGATCATAAGTTACATGATTTCCAAAAGAAGCTTGATGCCCTCAAGCTCCAAGGGCGTTTTAAGGAGCTGGGGGTGGCCAGACCATACCCAATTGAATGGGATACGGTCTCCTACCCGGCAAAGTTCGAGCCACTGGACCTCCTGCAGTTCGATGGCAAGGGTTCTCCTACCCAACACATTTACTACTTCCAAAGAACCGACACATTATGGGAAACGATCCCATTATGACTCGGTTATTCCATTGGCACCCTCAAGGGGTTGCTTTTGAATGGTTTCGCAGATTGGAACCTGGGTCCATCACTTGCTGGAAGGACATGGAAAGGCTCTTCATGGCCAGATTCTTCGACGATGACACAGAGTATCTATGGCATCCCTACTAGCCGTAGCGCAGGAGGAAAGAATCAGAAGCGCCTTTGTTAAGAGATTCGAACCGATCATTGCGTGCACGTGATCGATTCGAGGCCACTCTCATCGAGATGTGCGGAATAATCTCTCCATCAACATTCGCCTAATATGGGCCGCCGTAGCTCGCCGTGGAAAGACTTAACCCGCCAAGGAGAACAAGTCGAGAGCATGCTCGCCGCATGGAGGTTGAAGAGTTATTTGAATTTCGAGGAGGTGACGACCAAGATACCTTGGTGGTGGCGACCGCCTCATCAAACCTCTTTCAAGCACGCCTCGATGGCGCTCGCGAGCTCGCCAACTCGAACCAAGCTATGGGACCGACCGCTAAGACTTGGCGACAATCGCCAAAGATGATCTTTGATGCTTACATGCGCCGATCGCCGAGGACCAAAGATCCGACGGCAAATTCTTGAAGAAGTACTACCCGTAGTCTTTCAAACTTCCCACATAACCGCTATGTTAACAATCACCTCGATAGTCCGCGACCGCCATTCCCGCGAATGATGCCGTCCGATCAAGTCGTTATACTCAAATGTCTCGAACGGCTCGATCCTTTTCCGAAGCGCTCTAATATATTTAGAACACCGTGAGTAGTGGCCTACCATGCGATGTGCCACTATTCGGTTCGCCTTTGCCCCAAGAGAAGACAACAAAACAACAAACAAAGTCTATGTATTCAATGCATAGCGGTCTCATTCTTGACTTAATGATGCATTAAATCTCGCCTATTTATGCATAGTAGGTGTTATTCCTGCCCTAAATCGTGAATAAGTCGCCTAACACACGCCACGGTAGTCAATTCCCGTGATAATTGACCAAGTCTACGATTCAATATCGTAGCATAGATGTCGCATCTAATGACACCTAAACTATGCCTTCATGCATAGGGATGTTATCTCTGCCCCTTACCAGAGATAAGTCAGCATCTAACACACGCCGCCGGGTAGTCAATTCCCGTGATAATTGATCAAGTCTACGTATTCAATATCGTAGCACAAAGTCTAAGAGAGTTCATTCTTTTAGCACAACGTTACATGTGGGACGGACCTAGACAATCCGCATGCTAGCCCGATTCAAACGGTAATCGGTAAAGGCACATCAAGTCCGTTGATAGCTGGGGGTTTGCTAAAAATCCTAGAGGTGGCCTTGACTCTTGAACAACTAGATTCTTCTTGGTCATATGTCGTCATACTTCCGTGTCACTGAACGATTTGATCAATTCCACGTTGTCATTTGGTGGTGGCCTACCAAGTGTTGTGCCAGTTTGTCAAATTACCACAAACGATATCTACTACCCTACCATAGTCGTTATACTCCCATGTCACTGAACGACTCAGTTACCCCCCCCCCCCACAAAGTCATTTTCTAAATGATTTTGTTCGTAATCACCGTGGTCGCCAAACTCGACTCGAGAGCCTTTCTCATACGAGGCTCATTTTTCGAATCAACTGGGGAACACCCGCTTCGATCTCCGTGATTATCTCACTCGCAAGCGTGATGCCACCAAATGCAATCCCATTGCCGCTGTGGAGAAGCTCATCTCGCCATGCGCTACCAATATTCATCGACACATCAACCTTCAGATTTGAGCGATTATCTAACCCGCCAACTAGACGAAAGCGTTTCGCCATAAGAAACAAACGCCCGCGGTGGTCATTTCGAGTGACCATTAACATGGTTAGAGAAGCGGATCAAGATCCCAACAGCAGCCCCGATCGTCGACCGAGTATTCCCTGTGGTTACGAGGCGATTAATCAATTGTCAAGGCCCATCGGCACTCGCCTTCGCATCGAGCGCAATCCCTTTGACTATAGCCAATTGGCCGGGGTACCTCAAGAATTTGAGAACTCCAAGATTGCCACATCTCAACCTTCAAACACCGATATAAGTGATCAAGCCGGCCCTCATGGCTAATAAAGAGGAAGAGATGGCAAAGAAGATCGAAGAGCAACAAGCTCTCATTCTTGCCCAACAAGAGTCTATCGACGCTTAGAAGTAATGATGGAGAAGCTCGTCGACAAGAAGAAAGTAGACGAGGGAGGTTCCAAATCGAAGCGAGAAGGCTATGAGGGGGATCATGATGTCCACTCCGTGTCATCTGAAGCGGAGGTGAACCCACGCATAAAAGAGCGAGATCATAAGTTACATGATTTCCAAAGAAGCTTGATGCCCTCAAGCTCCAAGGGCGCTTTAAGGAGTCAGTGGCTGCACCATACCCAATTGAATGGGATACGGTCTCCTACCCGGCAAAGTTCGAGCCACTGGACCTCCTGCAGTTCGATGGCAAGGGTTCTCCTACCCAACACATTTACTACTTCCAGGCGCAAACTGGACACATTATGGGAAACGATCCCATTATGACTCGGTTATTCATTGGCACCCTCAAGGGGGTTGCTTTTGAATGGTTTCGCAGATTGGAACCTGGGTCCATCACTTGCTGGAAGGACATGGAAAGGCTCTTCATGGCCAGATTCTTCGACGATGACACAGGAGTATCTATGGCATCCCTACTAGCTGTAAAGCAGAGGAGGAAAGAATCTGTAAGCAGCTTTGTTAAGAGATTCAGGAACCGATCGCTGCGTGCGTGTGATCAGATTTCCGAGGCCACTCTCATCGAGATGTGCCTGAATAATCTCTCCATCAACATTCTGCCTAATATGGGCCGCCGTAGCTCGCCGTGGAAAGACTTAACCCGCCAAGGAGAACAAGTCGAGAGCATGCTCGCCGCATGGAGGTTGAAGAGTTATTTGAATTTCGAGGAGGTGACGACCAAGATACCTTGGTGGTGGCGACCGCTTCCTCATCAAACCTCTTTCAAGCACCGATGATGCTCGCGAGCTCGCCAACTCGGAACCAAGCTATGGGACCGACTGCGAAGACTTGGCGACAATCGGCCAAAGATGATCTTTGATGCTTACATGCGTCGATCGCCGGAGGACCAGCATCCGACGGCAAATTCTTGAAGAAGTACTACCCGTAGTCTTCTTTCAAACTTCCCACATAACTGTCATGTTAACAATCACCTCTGATAGTCCGCACCGTCATTCCCGCAAATGATGCTGTCCGATCAAGTCGTTATACTCAAATGTCTCTGAACGGCCTGATCCTTTCCGAGCGTTCTAATATATTTAGAACAATCGGTGAGTAGTGGCCTACCATGCGATGTGCCACTATTCTGGGTTCGTCTTTGCCCCAAGAGAAGACAACAAAAACAACAAACAAAGTCTATGTATTCAATGCATAGCCAGTCTCATTACTGACTTAATGATCTGTTAAATCTACGCCTATTTATGCATAGTAGGTGTTATTCCTGCCCTAAATCGTGAATAAGTCGCCTAACACACGCCACGGTAGTCAATTCCCGTGATAATTGATCAAGTCTACGATTCAATATCGTAGCACAAAGTCTAAGAGAGTTCATTCTTTAGCACAACGTTACATGTGGGACGGACCTAGACAATCCGCATGCTAGCCCGATTCAAACCAGAATCGGTAAAGGCACATCAAGTCCGCTGATAGTCGGGGTTTGCTAAAAATCCTAGAGGGCGATCATTAGCTGCAGTGAAGAATTCAAATTTGCCGTGTTCGTTAGAAGGTTCCTCGCTCGATGCGGCGACCATCTTACAAGTCTTCATATCCAAAGTGTTCCGGACTCCATTCGACGAGGTTCGCCAAGTAGCGAAACTCTCCATTCGACGAGGTTCGCCAAGTAGCGAAACTCTCCATTCGACGAGGTTCGCCAAGTAGCGAAACTCTCCATTCGACGAGGTTCGCCAAGTAGCGAAACTCTCCATTCGACGAGGTTCGCCAAGTAGCGGAGCCCTTCATTCGACGAGGTTCGCCAAGTAGCGAAACTCTCCATTCGACGAGGTTCGCCAAGTAGCGAAACTCTCCATTCGACGAGGTTCGCCAAGTAGCGAAACTCTCCATTCGACGAGGTTCGCCAAGTAGCGAAACTCTCCATTCGACGAGGTTCGCCAAGTAGCGAAACTCTCCATTCGACGAGGTTCGCCAAGTAGCGAAACTCTCCATTCGACGAGGTTCGCCAAGTAGCGAAACTCTCCATTCGACGAGGTTCGCCAAGTAGCGAAACTCTCCATTCGACGAGGTTCGCCAAGTAGCGAAACTCTCCATTCGACGAGGTTCGCCACAGCAGGAACCTCGACATTCAACCGAGGTTCGCCAAGTAGCGAAACTCTCCATTCGACGAGGTTCGCCAAGTAGCTAAACTCTCCATTCGACGAGGTTCGCCAAGTAGCGAAACTCTCCATTCGACGAGGTTCGCCAAGTAGCTAAACTCTCCATTCGACGAGGTTCGCCAAGTAGCGAGCCCTTCATTCGACGAGGTTCGCCAAGTAGCTAAACTCTCCATTCGCACGAGGTTCGCCAAGTAGCGGAGCCCTTCATTCGACGAGGTTCGCCAAGTAGCTAAACTCTCCATTCGACGAGGTTCGCCAAGTAGCGAAACTCTCCATTCGACGAGGTTCGCCAAGTAGCGGAGCCCTTCATTCGACGAGGTTCGCCAAGTAGCGAAACTCTCCATTCGACGAGGTTCGCCAAGTAGCTAAACTCTCCATTCGACGAGGTTCGCCAAGTAGCGAAACTCTCCATTCGACGAGGTTCGCCAAGTAGCGAGCCCTTCATTCGACGAGGTTCGCCAAGTAGCGAGCCCTTCATTCGACGAGGTTCGCCAAGTAGCTAAACTCTCCATTCGCACGAGGTTCGCCAAGTAGCGAGCCCTTCATTCGACGAGGTTCGCCAAGTAGCGAGCCCTTCATTCGACGAGGTTCGCCAAGTAGCGAAACTCTCCATTCGACGAGGTTCGCCAAGTAGCGGAGCCCTTCATTCGACGAGGTTCGCCAAGTAGCGAAACTCTCCATTCGACGAGGTTCGCCAAGTAGCTAAACTCTCCATTCGACGAGGTTCGCCAAGTAGCGAGCCCTTCATTCGACGAGGTTCGCCAAGTAGCGAGCCCTTCATTCGACGAGGTTCGCCAAGTAGCGAGCCCTTCATTCGACGAGGTTCGCCAAGTAGCTAAACTCTCCATTCGCACGAGGTTCGCCAAGTAGCGAGCCCTTCATTCGACGAGGTTCGCCAAGTAGCTAAACTCTCCATTCGCACGAGGTTCGCCAAGTAGCGAGCCCTTCATTCGACGAGGTTCGCCAAGTAGCGAGCCCTTCATTCGACGAGGTTCGCCAAGTAGCGAGCCCTTCATTCGACGAGGTTCGCCAAGTAGCGGAGCCCTTCATTCGACGAGGTTCGCCAAGTAGCTAAACTCTCCATTCGACGAGGTTCGCCAAGTAGCGAAACTCTCCATTCGACGAGGTTCGCCAAGTAGCGAGCCCTTCATTCGACGAGGTTCGCCAAGTAGCTAAACTCTCCATTCGCACGAGGTTCGCCAAGTAGCGAAACTCTCCATTCGACGAGGTTCGCCAAGTAGCTAAACTCTCCATTCGACGAGGTTCGCCAAGTAGCGAGCCCTTCATTCGACGAGGTTCGCCAAGTAGCGAAACTCTCCATTCGACGAGGTTCGCCAAGTAGCGAGCCCTTCATTCGACGAGGTTCGCCAAGTAGCGAGCCCTTCATTCGACGAGGTTCGCCAAGTAGCTTAAACTCTCCATTCGCACGAGGTTCGCCAAGTAGCGGAGCCCTTCATTCGACGAGGTTCGCCAAGTAGCGAAACTCTCCATTCGACGAGGTTCGCCAAGTAGCGAAACTCTCCATTCGACGAGGTTCGCCAAGTAGCTAAACTCTCCATTCGACGAGGTTCGCCAAGTAGCGGAGCCCTTCATTCGACGAGGTTCGCCAAGTAGCTAAACTCTCCATTCGACGAGGTTCGCCAAGTAGCGGAGCCCTTCATTCGACGAGGTTCGCCAAGTAGCTAAACTCTCCATTCGCACGAGGTTCGCCAAGTAGCTAAACTCTCCATTCGACGAGGTTCGCCAAGTAGCTAAACTCTCCATTCGCACGAGGTTCGCCAAGTAGCGAAACTCTCCATTCGACGAGGTTCGCCAAGTAGCGAGCCCTTCATTCGACGAGGTTCGCCAAGTAGCGAAACTCTCCATTCGACGAGGTTCGCCAAGTAGCGAGCCCTTCATTCGACGAGGTTCGCCAAGTAGCGAAACTCTCCATTCGCACGAGGTTCGCCAAGTAGCGAAACTCTCCATTCGCACGAGGTTCGCCAAGTAGCGGGCCCTCCCTTCGACGAGGTTCGCCAAGTAGCGAAACTCTCCATTCGACGAGGTTCGCCAAGTAGCGAGCCCTTCATTCGACGAGGTTCGCCAAGTAGCGAGCCCTTCATTCGACGAGGTTCGCCAAGTAGCGAAACTCTCCATTCGACGAGGTTCGCCAAGTAGCGAAACTCTCCATTCGACGAGGTTCGCCAAGTAGCGAAACTCTCCATTCGACGAGGTTCGCCAAGTAGCGAGCCCTTCATTCGACGAGGTTCGCCAAGTAGCGAAACTCTCCATTCGACGAGGTTCGCCAAGTAGCGGGCCCTCCCTTCGACGAGGTTCGCCAAGTAGCGAGCCCTTCATTCGACGAGGTTCGCCAAGTAGCGAAACTCTCCATTCGACGAGGTTCGCCAAGTAGCGAAACTCTCCATTCGACGAGGTTCGCCAAGTAGCGAAACTCTCCATTCGACGAGGTTCGCCAAGTAGCGAAACTCTCCATTCGACGAGGTTCGCCAAGTAGCGAGCCCTTCATTCGACGAGGTTCGCCAAGTAGCGAAACTCTCCATTCGACGAGGTTCGCCAAGTAGCGAAACTCTCCATTCGACGAGGTTCGCCAAGTAGCGAGCCCTTCATTCGACGAGGTTCGCCAAGTAGCGAGCCCTTCATTCGACGAGGCTCGCCAAGTAGCGAAACTCTCCATTCAGACGAGGTTCGCCAAGTAGCGGGGCCCTCCCTTCAGACGAGGTTCGCCAAGTAGCGAAACTCTCCATTCAGACGAGGTTCGCCAAGTAGCGGAGCCCTTCATTCAGACGAGGTTCGCCAAGCAGCGAAGCTCTTCACTCGACCGAGGTTCGCCAAGCAGCGAAGCTCTTCATTCAGACGAGCTTCGCCCAAGTAGCGAAACTCTTCATTCTGACGAAGTTCGCCAGAATAGTGGTTTGACGAGCTTCGCCCACAACAGTGGTTTGACGAGGTTCGCCCACAACAGTGGTTCAACCGAGGTTCGCCTACAGCAGTGAACCTCGACATTCAACCGAGGTTCGCCTACAGCAGTGAACCTCGACAGTCAACCGAGGTTCGCCTACAGCAGTGAACCTCGACATTCAACCGAGGTTCGCCTACAGCAGTGAACCTCGACATTCAACCGAGGTTCGCCTACAGCAGTGAACCTCGACACTCAATAGAGGTTCGCCTACAGCGGCGAAGCTCACCATCCAACCAAGACCGCCCACTTGAAGCATGGGAGATGTCACATCCCATAGTGGTCACATCCCACAGAGAGCATGGTTCCCCTCACAGTGGTCACATCCCACAGGGGGTATGGCTCTCCTCAACTGAGCATGGCCATATCCCACAAATTAAGGAAGTGGCCATGCCTCTCCTTGCCTATTTATAAGCCACCATCTCCACATGAGAGAGGGCTTTTTTGGGGGGGGAAGAGGAGGCGGAAGGCCACGACAGCCAGGGGAACTGGGTCGTGGGCATCAGTTATGCCCACGTACATTAACCCACGTTTCCACAATTCTAGCATGATAGTTACATGCTTAAAGCCCTATAAATAGCCGTGAATAGCTATGAACAGGGGGCTTTTGGAACTTTGGAGAGATCAACACTTGCACACAAGGGAGAGATCAAGCTCTTCGTCAGCAATCTCAAGATCATCTGCAATCTTGTTCTGATCGTCAACGGGAAGCAATCTCGACGTGAGCATCGAGGGAAGCATCCTATCGCCACCAAGAACCCATACAAAAGAGAAGTCAAATCAATCTTCTCTTCCTCTGTAGTCGAGAGAATTTGATTGTAATACATTCATTCAATCAATAAACATTTTTTTCGACCCTACAAATGAAAGGTTTGAATATGCATCAGAAAACATGTACATTAATATTTAGAAGTTAACATGGAATTGTGAAAAGTTAACATGGAATAGGTGAAAGTTAACATGAAGCTATAAAGTTAACATGGAATTGTGAAAAGTTAACATGGAATAGGTGAAAGTTAACATTAACTAGTAATCGTTAACATGTATTCGTGAACATTATTCTGTAAAGGTTAAAGTTAACATGAAATGGTTAGGAATTCGTGCTATAAGCTTCTACTAAATAACTGAGTATATTTCGTAAAAGAACTGTAAAGTTTACTATCTTAATTGATCATAAGCCTCGTAACTATCTCCGTACAATGACTCTTGTGCTCTTTCTTTGCCCCACCATATCTTACTATATTCAATTCTCAATCCATACTGAGTGAGAAACACCTTTTGCACATCAACTGGGCGGATTTCAGGCCGAACCTTTATCACTGATTGCAATTGGGCTGCTATGAATTTGCGAGATGCCCGGGATCGCCCTGACAGGTTAGTATGTTGCCCACAACTGTGCTCATTCACAAACCTCTTGATTTCAATTCTCTTTTCATTTTTAACAGGAGAGGCAAACAGCATCCAAGGGCATCCATTTGTCTCCTTATATCGACAATAAACTCGGATACGTTTGGGTTCATTCTTTTCAAATTCATAATCAAACTTCTTCGCCATAGAATAATATTGCAAAGCTAGTCTCAGGTCATTTGCACTTTCAAATTGTTGCCCCCTTTCAGTTAATGCTGTGTGCCACCATTGAGGAATACCGAAGTGTTGTTGAGCATATCATCAGCTCTCATCACTTTCTCACCGATGGCCAATCATTTAGAATATTGTTTGAACTTGAAGCATTTTCTGTAAGATATTGAATATATTCTGCATCCAATGAGGTATCGCTGCTGCACAGATTAATGAACCAGTGAGAAATCATATTTCTGTAAATACTATTATAAACGGATGAAAGTGAACATACTATTTTCAAGTTAACATGTTAACATGAAAGTTAACATGAAAGGGTACAAGTTAACATGTTAACGATGAAAGTTAACATGTTACAGAGTAAGTTAACATATATTCGTGAAAGTTCACATGTATGGTTGAAACTTAACATTATACAGCAAGAATAAACATGTAACTATTAAAGCTGACATCTATGTTTAGTCTGTTCATTGAAACCTGAAATCAAAAATATTACATCAAACAAGTTCTAAAAAGAGTTCATTGATTACTTACATTTCAGTCGCAACTTGCTGATCTTTTCTATCACTAGAACCCTCTATATTAACAAAAGCTTACATGTGAATCTCCGAGCAACCAATATTTCGATTGTGCTCCAACATGCACTTCAAATCATCATCATTATCAACTGAAAAACTAAGGTTGGGGTGCCTCTCAGATTTGTATTTCAATGATAGAGCAGCTTCAGGTACTTTCAGTCTTTCAGACACATCAAACTTCAGTTCGCATAAGCTTGTTTCAGAACTTATCGTCGAGAATATGGCCTTCTCGCCCAAAGACACCATGCATATCAAGTTTTGGGCTGACATTGGGGGTTGTTGAAGGTTATAAGGACAGTTATGAGGACAGTTATGAGGACAGTTATGAGGAGCTATTGATGGGGTTTTTACCACATAAGGGGTTGGTGAAAGATGAAGAACAAAACCCTAATATCATAAATGAGAGAGTGAGAGATAAAATAATGAGAGAGTGAGAGATAACCCATTCCTGTATGAGAGAAGTAATGGAGGGAAGCCGCTCTTTTTTCCCTCCATTTTCGCTGTCGAATCGCATTAATTGCAATGAGACCGATCACCGGCTACATGGGTTCCTTTCGTCGGTTCTCTTGGGTAAGGGATGGGGGTATTTTGGGTAGAACAGAATAAAAACATGGAAAGTATGTATAAAACTGAGGTTTTGGGGCCGAGCCACCTTTTTGGGACTCTTTTGGGGCTGAAAAGCAAGGATAAGAGTTGGGGGGGCTGGGCCACATCAGGGCTTTTTTTGGGGCCTTGACGCAATTTTTCCGATTTTTTTTTGTCTCCGGGGGGTTTTGGTTTGGGGGTCTTATATGATGGCTAGGGTTTCTTTTCTCTCTTTTTTTTCTTTTTTTTAGATGGTTGGGATCTATATATAGGGTAGGGGGTTTAGGTGGATAAGATGAGTTTTAGGAGTTAGTAGTTGATTAGGATAGTTTGTTGTATATCTTTTTCCTTGTATTTGATATCTTTTATTTATTTAAATCAACAATCTCAAATATGCACTCATCCTTACCGTATTTGCATGCCCCCTATAATATTTTATTATTTTAATAAAAATTAGCTTCAACAATAAGTATTTGTTTAGTCAGATAAGTCTTACCATCTTAGTGAATTGTAAGTCTCATCATCGTCACCAAACAAGTCCTGTTGTGCTTTCTCTTTATTTTGTCACACTTTGCTGCAATTAATCTTGATGCCGAACTATAAGAGTAAGTCGTTCTTCATATTAATTAGCTGAAGCTTGGTCTAACCTTCAAAATGGATTGTATTTGACTTGCAATTAACTTGCATGATGCCCTCGATTTCCCAGCATTAGCTTCATGTTTACCACAAATGTGAATAGCATAGAATTTCTTTATAGTCATAATCGAGCAATTTCGGAGTGGGGAAGCAAAGAACATCCAATGGCATTTCTGCGTGTCCTTGTATCGGCAATGCACTCTTACACGTTTTTGTTCATTATGGTAAAAATCATATTCGAATCTTTTTTGCAATTGATTGAATAGTATTGAAGTGCTAATCTAACTTCAACAGCTTTATCAAAATTGTGTCCCTCTACGCGTATGATTGTGCCACTCAGCTGAGATATTGGTTTGGTTGTTAATCATGTCTTCTGTCATCATGATAGATTGTCCCTGTAGGATTATCGGTAGGAATACGCTCATCATTACATGATTGGCTGAGCATAGCAGCTGTGCATCGAAAATTTTCTGTCGGGATTATTCTATAAAAATGAGAAAATACTTGAATACTTAACAATTAACTATAAATGTTAGCAACTAACTACTAAGGTTAACAACCAACTCATAAGGTTAATCACCAACTCATAACCTTAACAACTAATAGTTATGGTTAAAAACTAACTTTTATGGTTAAGAACCAACTCATAAGGTTAACAATCAACTCAAAGCCTTAACAACAAATTATTATGGTTAACAACTAATTATAATATTCACAACTATCTCGTAAGATTAATAACCAACTAAGACATTAACAACTAACCTATAAGGTTAATAACCAACTAATAACCTTCAAATCCATACCTTCAACATCTATAGCTTATCAATCAATACTCTTCACTCAAGAGACCCCATGAATAGTATCTAAATAATGTAAAAATATTTTTAATTATGGGACTAATTGAGATAAGCCTATAGTATTAGTCCACCTAACTAATTGTAGGCATTCTCTACAATTAAAATTGTAGAGAATCTGAACCCGATGAAAATGATGAATATTTGGAGATTATGAGGTAATTAACTTGTGGTAAGACAATGACCACTCTCTAAAGTGGATTCAAGATTTTTTTTTTCACCCGCAGTAGTGTTCCCATACAACTTAGTAACGCCCTACCTTGATATGATATTCCAAGTAGTTAACACAAGTAAAAAAACAATGGTGTTTCATGACATCACTAGAAATTATGTAGCTCTACCGTTGTATTCTAGTGACTTGATGAAAGCGGATTTTTCATATCTATGCAAACTCGAACAATCATTGTGCCTCTATAGCAGTTCCTCATTTCTCCTTACACGTCATATTGCTCGCTCAATACGCCTTAACCCCAGGCATGCAAATGCAACCTCGTTTTAGGTGCCCTTAACCTCTTGAACTAGATAATGATTTTATGGTTATTGCATGTTTTTAAGTTGTTTAGGCTCTACTTATATATTTTTTTCTATAGATGCCTTCCTTAGCATTTCCTTCCTTTTTTTTTGGCTAAAATTCCAGATTAGCATTTTAAATCGATCCTAAATGACAATAGAGCATTTTAAATAGCTCCGACTACAATAAGGCCTCATAATTGTTCAAAAGTGACAATAAGACCCATATTTTCGCCGGACTCTGGCCAACTCCCCTCTCTCCTCCCTTCAAGCTCCCCACACCTCTATGGCTGACCTCCCCTCTCCCTCTCCCTCCCTGAACCCAAACCTATCAAACCCAACAACCAAAACCTCGCTTCACCCTCAACCTCTTCAACTCCTCCCTGGAGCTCCTAACTCGCCACCGCCAAGCCATGAGAAAGATAGTCCACAACATCAAAAACCTCAATAAAGCCGAACCCGAACCCCAACGAGAATTAGTTCAACAAGTCTTAGAGTTCAGAGAAGAGGAGAGTGTGAATGTGTCATGGGCGAGGGTGGAGGAGAGAATGGTGTTCGTGAGAAAGAAGGAGAGAGTGGCGACGAGGGCTGAGTTAAAGAGGTTGAGGGTGAAGGCGAGATGTTTTGGTTGTTGGGTTTGATCGGTTTGGGTTCGTGGAGGAAGAGGGAGAGGGAGGTCACCATGGAGGTGTGGGGAGCTTGAAGGAGGAGAGAGGAGTTGGCCGAGTCCGGCGAAAATATGGGTCTTATTGTCACTTTTGAACAATTATGGGCCTTATTGTAGTCGTTTATTTAAAATGCTTCTATCATTATTTGGTCGATTTAAAATGCCAATATGATATTTAAGCCCTTTTTTTTATTTTTTATTTTCTTTTATTTTTTAACACCGTCTATACGAGGTGGCGGTTGTGGCAGTTTACGAGACGTGCCATTAATGCAGCGGATTAGATGTTGGGTACGTTTGGCTGTAGGTTGCGTTGTTTGTTGCGGCTCGTGACTTTGTTTGGGACTTGGACCCGGTTCAGTTCATTCTCCTCGTGATTAGTTGGATTCAAATATCTGTGTGTTGGGACTATGGATTCCTATATGTTCTGTTGGTTGCATAACTGTAACGTTGGGCCTCTCACAATTCATTTTCAACTGATCTCTGAAATTTTGCCTTTCTTTTTAAGTACTAGGAAAACTTTGGTCAGACTGAGCTACAACTAGGCGACTAGCTCAAATTCAAGTCCAACCGTGTCTTATAAGGCATCAACATGGGACACCTTCATGCAAAGGGATGTCCTCTCTCGAAGACAAATTAATTATCAATTAGACCTCCACCTGACCAAGCAAACCTGAGTAATTATATCTATTAGAACCTCGCACAGTGCGTGTTCTGAGAGCCACATGAAGGGCTGCAAAACTACTTCATTGCCCCTTTATTTGTTATCACATGTGGCTCATAAACTTCTGCACCGTGCTGAAGGTCCTGATAGGATGATTACTCGCAAACCCCGATGCTGCAGGTGCTACAATTTCCTACTTTTGAGATGACTTGATGTTTAGGAACGAAGACCCTCCTTAATCTATCATGCATACTATTAGCAGCCTAAGTACAATAGTTAAAGGACCCGATACTCGGTCCGTTTGAATCAGCATGACTAGCGCCACATGACATATTAAGCAGATCTAAACCACCCAATTAGATCCCTAAGTAAATTGCTTATATCTCCTCTTATCTATATCTTTAGGAATTAGTTGGATTGTTTGGATTGTTGGTCACTGTCTTTATCACTTAATTAGATGCTCATACCTATAATTTAATTGCTTGGATAACTGATCATGTACTTGATTACTAATTGGATAGTTAATCACTTATATATAATGCTTTTCGTCAATTGACATAATAAATTTTGGTGACATAACATAGAAAAGTCTTGATCATTTCACAGACCAGATTCATTCCTAGATGTAATATCTTGATCGCTTATGGAAATGCAAACTTGTAGTTACATGTCGGGCAAGTTGTATTGGGTAATCTTAATGTATTTGTTAGTTTATTCTTGAAAATATTAATTTGTGACATATTAAGTAAGTTGCATTGCTTAAAAATGAATTTGTGACATATTAAGTAAGTTGCATTGCTTAAAAATGAACGAAAATATACAACTTAAATAGACAAAAAGGCGTTAGAAGTCACTAGCAATTCAATTAGTATTTAATTACATGACCCATCATTAAAGCAATTAAAATATAGGTATAAATGTCCAATTAGAAGATAAATACAATGACTGTTGATCCAATTAACTAATATCTTTAGTAGCACCCCTTCACTATATCCTTTCTCAAAATGAAAATTTAGAAGCGGTACTACTAAAACAGTTTTGGGGCGATAATACTACCGAATGTACAGATGAGGATTATCTGCAATTTACTCTAAACACAAAAATAAGCATAGAACTCAACAGCCCTTCAACAAAAATCTCTTGGTTCACAATGTCAACCTTTCAAGTCCACAAAAAATGGCCAAGACATCAGAACATGAAAAGTAAAATGGATAAATGGTAAGCATATATAAGTGTTGGGCACTCATAATACCTCTTTGAAAGGGAGCTAAGCTACTTCATCCATAATTCCACACAAGCACTAAACGCAAGGACTGCAGAGCCAACAGGAAACCCTTTCGTAGTACTTTTTGTTGCATTGCCAAAGCATTCAGGACATCTCTAGTTTCCTAAGAATTTAACAAAACAGTCCAAAACATACAGGTTTTACCACCTACAAAAGTAGCATCAACAACACAGAGGTAATACAAAAACCATTTCGAGAAGAAGAGAAGAATTATCGAATAACCGATGAGCTTCATCCAACCACTTTCAGTTTGCATAATATTTAAGTTCCCGAGTCACAACTAAAGAGTAAAGAGGTATCAAGTAAATAAACAAATTCTTTTGATTGACCAAAAGATTTTCTGCTAGCATCATAAGCATGGAGTATAGTTCATTGAATGCTTAAAAAAAAATAACAGAATCGCCTTTCTAGAGATTGCCATGGGGTCGGTCTTGTATAGGATCTGCAACAAAGATAATATTCAAGCATCAGTCAGATACTGATAGTAATAAAATCCACGAATTTATAGATGATACCATGATTTCCAAATTTTAACATACAGAATTCTCTTATAGGAATGAGGACTACACTACAATAACGATTCAAAGTTATACTAGAGTAAATGTAAAATGAGGCATATAGCATTAGGTACTGTCAGATTACGTCTGCAGCAAAACACGTAGATATTTTTGGATCTCTGCACATACTGATTAACTTCTCTGACTGCTAATGTCAAAATTGATATGCATTGTAAATTGATGAACAAAGTATATATTATGCATCTCCAAACATGATAGAAGAGCTTAGAGTTCTAGAAGAAAGTGTATTATTAAGCCCAGCTTGCAAAATAATGTGTTTAGAGATGAATACATTATATGAACAAGAAACCCTCATCTATACTGGTTCTTAATAACAAATTCCTGAGGACGTAGATAGAGACTCGATGAAAAAGCAGAACTAAGTATTTTTATATGCAGCTCAAGTATGTAGGTCCTCCATATCATAACACTACTTGTTCCCAATGTTGCAAAGATTGTGATGAACTTTTATCTTTTTTTTTATTTTATAAAACTTATGAAAAGCAAGAGATTTATATAATCTCACTAATTTGCAGAATTGCTATCAGCTGAACATGTGCTCATACCTATCCTCCCACACTTTACGATATTTCAAACAATCTATGAAGCTTGTGACAGCAAAATGAAGATGAAAATACTTTCAATAGGGGGCAGATAAATGCAAGCAATAACATTCGGAAAATTAACCTATAATCCAATTTTCTGCTGACAGTGATGCAACAAGTTCCAATGAAGTTTAGAATGTCTAATCATCTTCTGACTTCATTTACTCATTTAGAATGCTTTATGGACCACATTGCGCAATTAAGAAACAGTGCGTACAAAAAAATGAGTGTAGTAGAAATGAGAATGTTACAAATGACCTGTAGATATACACCATGTAGATATACACCAAGAGATGATTAAAAAAACTGTGTGCATTAGTAGGAAGTTCGAGGTTGTTCCTTCTGAGGATAAAATGAGAGAGGATTGGTTAAGATAGTTGACAATGTGCTACAAAGGCCACTAAATATACAGGTAAGGAGAACGTGATAAGATTATAATTAATGAGGCAAGGAACACTAGATATAGGCATAACAGAACTTGATGGATGCTCCTAATGTAATAATCAATAAACAATCTTTAAACGTCACCAAGCAATTATAGCTATAGCATATTAAAGGTTGATAAAATCATTCACAACCAATCTAGAAGATAGAAAATAGCAATCACATGATAAAAGAGATGTAGCAAGTAGACATATATGTTTACTTATAACATGTATCTTTCTACAAAATAACAATCACATGTAGAGTAAATAAACGTAACATAACCAGATTTGAAGAACTGTTTACAACAAATTGCGAGATCAAAGTTGATCTGATATTAGAAGTGAGTGTATTAAAGTGCAGTTAGTAAAAAGCCCCAACACTGATATTTGCAACAGTTTAATTTTATAGCTAACTGCAACCAGGATACTGTCCTAACACACTTATGATCTGAACTGTCATGAGATGATCATGAGAATTGAAATTTAGGCATGAGTTAAACCACAAAGGGGCGGAGCTTAATATGATCACATAAATGAAAGATACCAAATTTAACCACCAAATTATACAAAGACATCTAAATGAGTAACATGCATGTAGAAAAAAAAGGGTAGAATTTAAGAAGCAAAGATTTAATACAGGTTCATAAAATTTGACATCCAAATTGCTACAACCTCTATAGGTTGTACCTTTGGAGTTGGGGGTTAAGATGGCACTTATAAAGTTTAGCGAGGTTACCTCAAAACGGGCCAAATTTTAGGGGGGTTATAAGAAATTTACCCATGTTAAAACATAAAAGTTGTACATCCGAACTGATACACCATGTAGCAATATGTGATGCCCTTTAGAGGACATGATTTTAGAAGTGGTTAACTGCACAGAGGGCTTCACTTATCGATGACTTTGTATTAAGGAAAGTTATTTATGGCCCCTGGGCAAACTATTATTTATTTTTAAAGTTTGTACTGAACCATAAGATCCTGAAACAAAACACATATGTTTAGAAGTGGGTTTAGCAGTCGACTAAGAGTATATATCCGCCCCCTTGAGCAGGAGAACAATTTAATCTGAATCTGTCTGAAGTCAAAGAAACTAGCGGTCAAACCCGAGCTATATACGAAACTTAAGTAGACATTAGAGAACTGAATTGATCAAGCCATAATATGGCTGCAGTCAAATAGATAATAGCAAAACGATGTTATAAGCATATGCATATTGGTTAGACTGGAAACAACTATGAGAAGTCGATAAATGACATAAATCAAGTCCATTAAGCTATACGAGCACAAAATGAGAAATCAGTGAACAAATTGAGCAAGACCACTATCAATATCCATACATGAAAAGCAAGAAAAATTGATGAAATTCAATTATCAACAAATGCCAACCTGAACTAGCAATTCATAAAACTAGATGGTTCCAATGTGCAGCCTAGGTTACCTAGATAGACACTTCGTTTTGGGTGCCGTATCCGTGTCGACACATGTCGGACACGGATTCACCAAGGACACGCCATGGACACATGTGGTTCAAAGTAAAATCAGATTCCCATTACTTATAACCCTAAATTGATTTTTTTGGTATATCGGGTTTAAAACCAATAGAGTTTCGAACCCGAAAACTGAAAGCCATCCATTAAAGATTTGAAATATGCCCATAGTATCCCAGGCGATCAAAACTAAAACCCGATTCTACCTTTTCTTCCCCATTCCTACTTCACCTTCTTCAAACACAAAAAAGAAACGAAGGGCTCCATTCCCAGTTGCCCGACAACGACAAAAATCTTAATTCTTTCTTTGATTTAACTTAATTCTTAGCTGTTATAGATAACAAAAGAAAATATAAATGTTATAGGTATTTTAATTTAATATTTGATTTGATATAAATTATAAATATATAGTTGTGCCCCTGTACCCTACCTTTTACAAATCTGCCATGTCCCCGTGTCCATCTCTGTGTCCGCACCTGCACCCGTATCTGTGCAACCTAGTGTAAAGCTAACTGCAAAGTGAAATTGGAAAAAGATGACTCCGCAAAAAGTTTTAAAGACTAAGTGTCATCCAATTCATAAGAAGTAAATAATAAACAAGATACATCAATTCCTGAAAGTATGTTATAATACATAATGTATTTGTGCATCATTAGGATCTAAGTATAGTGCCACCACTTATCCTAGGAAACATCACAACTTAATCAATAAACAGAATAACAGTTTAAGCAACAAATCGATAACAAACTCCAATCAGGCAAAATTAATAAGTAACAAAGTGGAAACGAAAACAATTTCAAGAAAGAAGTAGTACAAGTGGTCAAAATGAATATACTCATACAGAATATTAAACCAGATTTATGTATAAAAATGTCCGAAAACTTCAATAAATCTCTTATAATGTACCTTAACTCAATTAGGCAACTGGCTCGGCATCTATCAACGGCATGAAACTTTCGAAATAAAAGCTGTTGAGAAACACCTCTGCCTTCTCACCGGTTACATTAAACTCTTGGAAAGATTTGTGTTTTGGGTCATAGTACCACAACTCATCTCCACCTGACTTTTTTTGACCAAGAAGTACTCTTCCATCTTCCTCCACAGCCTGAGGAATAACCGGTTTTCCCCAATCTCCAAATATGAGCGAATCTCCTACACTCAGCGAGGAGATGTCGATGATGTACTCTTTAACCCACGAGCCTGTGTCTCTGTTTGTTAGGAACCAAAGCTCCATTTGATGCACACCAGTCAAACCAAAGTCGGCCAAGCATAGCCGCACTTCTACCAATTGCCTCATAAAACACAGGCGTACAACATTCTTGGGAGGGATTTGACATGGAGTCGGAAACTCAGACCACTTTTCGTGCTCAAGATCGAAACAACATATCCTTGGAATAAAGTGATGGGGGCTGGTATAATTATGAATACTAATATTAACATGGATTGGCAGCAAATAGATGTCTCCATTGACACAAGCTTGATGGACGAAGGCTATATGAGGAGGGCGGGCTACTGTTTTCCAACAACTGTGTTTGGAGCCCACGGTGAAGGTCTCATACTGAATGTAATGATCACTTCCAAGGTTAACGTAATATCTAGCTGGGTAAATAATGCGAAAAAGTTTGTATTTTTTTGTGGAGGAGATATATCCAAGTCCGACAAACTCCTGATGGAAGAATGGCTTGTGTACGGGAGATTCTCCGGCCAGCAGAACGAGTTGTTGGGTCGAGGGATTGCATAGGTAGATCCTCTTAGAGTTGAACATGCAAACGAGATCGAGGTAGGTAGCTACTGTGAATAGCTTCTGATAAGGTTGTCGTTCATCTCGCGGAGGAGTGATCATGAACATGAACTCTACGGTACTAGCAACTTTTTGTATGGAGAAAAAGTGGTACCAATTGCAGGGATCGCAATAGAAGGAGAGCAAGAGATGAGGGTTCTGTTTGGATCGATGGCGATGGGATTCGATGAAGGCAGGGTCGGAGATCAGAGCGAGCCATGATTTGGAGACACAACGGAGTCTGCAGAGGGTCCTGACTCGAAGCCTTGACAGGATATCGAATATGATTTCAGGAGGGAGGTTAATATTATTTCTTCTTCTTGATGCCATGGATGATCAGCAGGATCAATATTAATTTCTGCATGAGAAAGCACCAAGCAACTAATAAGGAGACCCAGAGAAGTTTAACTTACTACAAACTCTAGTTGCTACAGGAGTCCCATTCATAGATGAGAAGCTTCAAATTTCCAAATTTATATATAGGTAAACCACTTACAGTAATAAAAATGGAGTCTTTTACCGTTTTTTCTGTGGATAGTTTGATGACCGGGAGTCTGCAAATTGATAGATTAGGGTTTTGCGTTTCATATACAGGTGATCAAGATCAGCAACCGACTGAGAAGATAAAAGGCCAACCTTTTTCAAATTCTACAAATTCAGGAATAGGGCATATATATAAGCTTCCAATGTACAAATTTTTATATAAGAATAAACTACTTGCAGTAATAAAAACTGAGTTCTTTTAACCTTTTTTTTTCCCCGTGAATCGCCGGCAAAATCAAAAGGGGGAGGAGAACGGAGGATTAGGATTTGTGTATTTTTCACATAAGCCCAAGTCTTTCCACATTTACGAGGATATTCATGGAAAAAGTGAACCGTCAGAAGCCCAAACGCGGGCCTGGCAGAGAAAAATGATTTGCAACGAAGAAGAACAGGTCATATTTTCCAAACTGTACGTTGGCATTAGATGAATTATACATGAAAATCATGTATGTTTTCGGGACGGAGTCAACCAAACCCACTGTTGTTCAGTTTGTTGCCGTCTGTTTCATAAAATTCCCTCTGGATTGAGAGACATAAGAGTTTTGTCAGTATTTTACTATTTTAGGTAATGTCTTAGGAGTCTATTTTAATTAGGAAACAAATCAGATTTGATTCTAAATTTGACTGATTTATTTTCCCAATCATAGGGAGTCTTTTAAGGAGAGTTTTGTTATTTCTATTTTCAGTAAAGTTCGAGTCCTAGTAGGAGTCTTGTTTATTTCTATTTAAGCAGAGGATTGTAAGCCCTAGAGGCATAACTTTTCATTACTAAAATTTCCTCTTTTAATATTTTCTTCATGGATTCGAAGTCCTTCGTGGATTCAGAGATTATTTTTTATAGATTTAAAGAACGCCCATTGGTAAATTCTGAGGTTTATTACTTCCGCGCTGCGTTACGGGTATAAGCAATATGTGAAAAAAATCCTATTAAGTTCAGCATATTAGGCGCCCGATTTCTAAAGCCTTTGAGCGAACTGGACCTAAAAGCCCACAAAGCAAAAGCCCAACTACCAAGGTCCAAGGTCCAAGGTCAAAGTCTATTTCATAAGAGAGTATTTGGGTCCGTAACGAGTTTGCATTCAATCGATTGGAATACGCGCACTCAGCTAAAAAAATTTGCAGAACATCCACTCACCGTCTTGGCTTCGAAATTGTGTCTTTTGAGGGGTCATTCTTTCTATTATTAAGTAGAATTTTTAAATTCAATTTAATAAGTTCAATTTAATTTCAATTTTGGGGCTTTTCTTCATAATTATAGAGACTTGGTGTATTCTCTAAGTTCTAACGATACAATTTCCCCTCTTTTCATTTTCTTAATTTTTTTATTATGAGCAACATATATTTTATTCAATTTGTGATTTATATTCTCATGTGCTCTGTTTATAAATTTGTTGTGTAAACCCTAAATATAAATAGTTAATTTATTGAATTGTTTGATTATATCCATTTTTTAACTTAAATTTATGCTTTTGGTCAATGCAAATTCTATAAATGTATTTTTTGGATAGTTTTATAGTGTATTTCTTTCATTATCATATTTATATATTTTGCCCCCACCCCACCCGCCGATGTTTGAATCCTGGCTACGCCACTGCGACTCCCTCCACCATTCTCAAAAATCTTAATCCCTCAAATTTCCTTTTGTCGTTGCTCCAAACTCCATCCGGACCTCCACTCTGCTCCAACCCTCACGTCATCCATTACAAACCCTAGATCCCCAGACACTTTTACCCTTTTGAAAACCCTAGCCCTCTTTTGCCGTAGCTCAACCCCTCATAAGAATTACAATTGTGAGTGATTTTTCATCAAATTAGGGCTTGAATTCTCTTTTTTATTTTATTTTGTTCTAATGTCTCAAATGTGATAAGTTTCTCTAGGAGAAAGGGAGACTTGTGACGTTTATATGATTAGTTTGTTTTGTTAAAACATACAAAGTATCAAAAGGAAAAATTCTTAACTTTCTCTTGTTTAATGTTGTTTATTAACTTTAATTGATATCTATGGTACTTTATTCTAAGTGTGAATTGTTTCTTCTTGTTATTGAGAATGATCTTCGAAACCAAATCGAAAATGATTACATGAATGATTGTTTGGTGCCTTACATTGAAAAAAAGAATTTGTAACGTGGATGCAGAAGATGTTATGAAATGATTTTAAGAAGTGAAACCAAAAATATTGCTATTGTAAACAATATACTATAATTGAAAGTATGATTTTGACTGTCTTATTGTATAATAATGTGTAGATACTAATCAATTGTGCTAAGAACATTATATGTTCTCATGTTTGATTATTTTTTGCCCCCCCCCCCCAAAAAAAAGCCTCCGCCACCCGTGATTTGAATTATAAATGGTTGCTTGAGGATCCCAGGAAATTGTTGCTAAGGAAGACCACCTAAATGATTTGAGTTCGGAGGGAAAATATAATTTTTAACTAAGGAAATAACTTTAAAAATATACTAATATACGACATACAACACTTATATTAGTTGAATTTATTCTTTCTTAAACTTTTATTACAGTGATGATGACTTCATCAACAAAGACCAATATTTTTATTATGAAAAACAATTACAGAAGCTGCATGAGCGTCAATACTTGGTTTTGAAACAGTTACAAAGGTTAGTTTGTCCGTTCTTATCAAACACACAAGGACGCCATTGTGTGTTGACGGCAATCAGACAATTAGCAATAGGCTGAACACAGCACCATGCTGGACTACCTTAACAAAGAACTCATGCTCAAGAGTACAATTCACACAACTGTAACCAAAAGTATCCTACAAGGTTGTAAACTAATCTCCTTTCTACCGTTGTAATGTACTATTTTGCGGCAGTATGGTGAATCTAAGAGTGTGTTTGGCAACTCTCTGAAATTGGGTCAGAACTAAACCTGGCTCAGTTTTAAATACTTTTTTTAGCAAAAAACAAAAAACAAAAAACAAAAACAATAAACAAAGTTGGCCCGATTTTTATTGGCAAAAAATGCCCGCTAAACTGGTTTTAGTTTGGAGCATCCATCTCTTGATCCAAATTAAACTAGTTTAGGATGAAATTGAGCCAGGATTGTTCCTAGCCCATTTTTTATTTGTTGTCAAATACACCCTAAGGCAAGGAGTGGTCTTGATCCTATTTTCAACTAAACTGGTTTTCTTTTGGACTAGGGAGGGAAGTGGTCCAACACAAAACCAGTATTAAGGGCTAAATTTGACTTTCATAGAACTGGGCCAAAGTTGGCCCAATTTTACCCAACACAAATTTGGTCAAAATGCATTTTATTAGTATATTATTAAGAAAATGAAATTATATTTTTATTATTTATTTACTGATTTATTTAATATTTTATGAAACTGTAATTTTAAGGATTTAAAATTAGCTATTTTTCAGATTTATTTTATTAGTATTCATTTAGTTATTTAAAATATCATTATGAAACTGAAATTAACTATTTAGTTACTGATTTATTATATTGTTATTTATTTACTTATTTAATATATTATTATAAAACTAAATTTAAGAGGTTTAAATTTAACTATTTATTTACTAATTTGTTATAATAATATTTATTTAATTGTTTTAACTAATTATATAAATTATATGTTGGTTAGATTTTATAGAAAATAATTACATATAATAAGACGGATAATTACGGTAAATTTAAGTCAAGAATTATTTTATATTTTTAAAACTAGTATATAAACCATATTTCAATAAACTATTTTTATATTAAACAAAAATTATATTAAATGAAACTTATATTGATTGAAAACTATATTAACTGAAAATTTGAAATTGTATATACATAGTTTTGAAGGTAGTTGGGATTTGATTAGATAATATTTTTTCAACATATACTAAATTGATTACATATTTTCAATTATTATAATTTCAGATAATATCTTCGTATAAATTAAGCTATTTTTGGTGGTATTATAAATTATATTATTTTGTTTATTATCATTTCATCAATTGTTAATATAGAAAAAGTAAATCCATTATTGATATGTGATTTTTATAATTTGAGTGACTGACATATTATTTTTGCTAATTATTAATGATTAATAAATTTTATGAAATTATATTAGGCTATGTTTGGAAATACTGATTTGTACCTTAGATTTGAAATTCAGGGTATTTCAAATCCAAATCTAGTATTTGGGCTTTAGTTTGGACCATGATTTTAAATCAAGTCATTTTAGAGAGAGGGATTTGAACGCCCAAAACCGTGTATTTCAAATTCCACCTCGAGGGCTGGTATTTCTCAAATCCCGACTCCTCTTTTTTTTCACTCATGCTCATTTCAAAGTCCTGACTTCATCTCGATCTCTCTCCATCGCAGGTAATCTCCTCCTCCTCTCCTCTCTCTCTCTCTCTCTCTCTCTCTCTCTCTCTCTCTCTCTCTCTCTCTCTCTTTCTACTCTCTCCTCTCTCTCCCCTTCCATTTGAAACCCTAGATCTGAGCTAGGGTTTAGGTAATCTTTGTGGCTAAAATCCTAGATCAGAGCTAGTACTCTTGATGGGATCTCCATTCATGGTGGCTTATGTTATCTGAACAATATTTTAACCAATTATTTCTAATTTTTTGATGATTTCATTATGAATATGCATTAGGGTTTGGTGATTTTGATAGATTCTTGGCTAATTCGAGCAAGGCGTGCTTCTCTCATCTCAAAGGTACAACTTTTTTTTTCATTTTATTGAGAATTTTTTCTTTTTATTTTATTATGATTTTAGTTTATTTTTTGATTGTGGTAGCCAAACCCATTTTTGAATTTTTTAATGAGTTTTTTTTGTGACATTTTCGAAGTTCATGTGACTATACTATCATATCCTTGATACAAGCTGCTGCATTGCAAGCACTAGTATATTTTTAAGTATACATCAAAGTTACATGTTTTTTTGTTGATTAAACTTGATAGGTTTGGATATAGTTGCCTTTTAATCTGGATTGTCACTCTTTTCAATGTGATAGGTTAAAAATGATAAATGTTGGAAGGGATTCAAGGATCCAACATAAACGTACAAGGGAAGAATTTGAAAGGAGAGAGGAGGAGGAGATTATTATGGTAGTGGTCAGTTTTATAGTTGCTGCCATCGGTGCTTGGTACTATACAAAGTACATGTTAAAAGAGAGTTCAAGAACACATGAAGAAGAGGATGAAAGGGCATACCTTAGAAAGTCTTGGATTCGAACTCTTATTTGCAATGCAAATAACTGTATTGAACAACTAAGAATGAATCCTCAAGCTTTTAAGAGGTTATGTGATGTTCGTTATGTGATGTTCTATGTACTAGAGGGGGATTAGTAGCATCAAGAAATGTCACGATTGAAGAAATTGTCACTATGTTTTTGCATATTTTAGCTCATAATTTAAAAAATAGAACAAGCAAAACAAATTTTTATCGTTCAAATGAAATAATTAGTCGGCAGTTCCACAAAGTACTTCAAGCAGTTATGAAGATAGGAAGCCTCTACATTAGACAAGAATATACAAATCCTAATGAGAGAGACATGGAGAAGTGGAAATGGTTTGAGGTAACTATGACTTTTTTTTAAAGGTTTCCATGTTTAATACTTTGGTTTTATAGAACTAATTGTAAGGTTGTGCGATTTTAGGATGCTATCGGGGCACTTGATGGGACTCATATCCAATTAACTGTTCCTTTGGAAGATCAAAGTAGATATCAAAATAGAAAAAGAGAGACCAGTATAAATGTACTTGTTGTTTATGATGCCAATTTGAGATTTTCATATGTGCTACCTAGTTGGGAGGGGTCAGCATCAGATTCTTGTGTTTTGCGTGACGCATTGCGTCAGCCCAATGGCTTGAAACTTCCCTCAAGTAGGAATACAATCTTTTTAATTATTATATGTATTACTTCTTAGCTTTTAAATTGTTGTGACTGAAGATTTTAATTATGTAGATAAATACTTTCTCGTGGATGCTGGGTGTACAAATGGGCCGGGGGTTTTGGCACCTTATAGAGGGACTCGCTACCATATAAAGTCTTGGAGAGAAAATGGTCCAAGAAACTACAAAGAGTTATTTAACCAACATCATTCCTCTGCTAGAAACACAATTGAGAGAGCATTTGGATTGCTAAAAAAGCGATGGGCTATATTACGGACAGCTAGCTTTTATAGTGTTAAGGCTCAAATTAGGATCATTAATGCATGTTGTATTCTTCATAACTTTTTACGTGAAGAGATGAATGAAGATAACTTGTTGAATGATGTGGATCGAGAATTAGAAGATGCTCCTGTTTAGAGATTGTGCAATGAGGAGCGTATCACCACTGTGAGAGTTACAGATGAATGGAGCAACTTTAGAGATGATTTATCTATGCAAATGTGGGATGAATACCGACTTTGAGATACTATAGTACAAGATGGAAATGAGGGTGATGAGTATGAAGATCCTGATGTCTGGTTGTATTCCATTTGTCTTGTCTATTTCTATGTTATCTTCTTGTTGCTTAGGTGGTCTCATGTGGTTACTTTCGTTCAGTTTGTTGTTAGTTTGCTGAAGTTCTCAAGCTTGATAATATGTTAAACATTGTTATATTTGTGACAATATGTTAAACATTGTTATTTCAGTATGTAACCAGAGCATATTGATAATGTCTAATATTTTGCAAACTTTAAACATGACCCCACAAAACAACATGTTTAACAATGTCTAATATATTAAACATTGTTACTTTCATTCAGTTTGTTGTTTGTTTGCTGAAGTTCTCAAGCTTGATAGTATGTTCAACGTTGTTATATTTGTGACAATATGTTGGATAATATGGAAATATTGCCAACATAATCTTTCGATGAGCTCAGAATGAGTTGCTAGCTTTTGCATGGAATTTTCTTCACTTTAATTAAACCACTGAAAACCATGATTACCTTTGTTTTAGCTTTTGCTAATTTTTTTTCCACGGGATTAGGAAACCATAGTTTTTAGGAATATTAATCGAAGAGTTAAAAGCCCATGTTTTGTTTTTACAAGTTTGGCCCTGTGATGATCTGGAATCTTCAAATGGCCCAATAGCTGGCCCATTTGTTGGCTTCTCACTACATGTGGAAATTGTGTTCTTTCTCTAGGGCTAGTGAAGTGCTTTGGTTCCTAAAAAATTACAAGTTTCATTATAGCTGTTGTTCGCGAGGAAAAATGGAGAAAATGTAAAATTAATGTTATTCCTTCATATTTACTTTAAAGAAAGAATGAGTACAATCTCTCAAATGCAATCTCTCTCACTAACTGACTTAGATAAAAAAAATTACAAATTCCTCGATCGGTTGTCCGATTTACAAAAGAAGGAAGGATCAACGGAGATCTTTCCTTTTGTTTAAAACTGGGTTCTTCACGGTGGCGATAGGAGCTTGAATCTTGTATCCCGTTGACGATCCGACCATCTTGACTCGTGGGATGAGGTTGAAAAATAACTCGCAGGAGCAAGTTTAGAACTCTGGCCGAGTTAAGAACTCTTTGATAGAGTTAATTTTAGAAAAGGATTAGTAATCCTTTTAGCCAAGAATGGCGGAGAAGAACTTGCCGTGCAAGTTTGAAAACTGTAATCGAGTTGAACTCTCTAGGAGAGTTGATGTCAGCAAAGAAGGTTTGATCCTTTCTTTAAAAAAAGACGTAGATCTTCGGTAAAACCTTAATATCTCCAAATCTAACCAGTAAAAATCAATCTTTACCGTTCAGAATTAGGAACGACGAGTGTTGAGGCTGGCCTCCAAGTTTCACTCCGATCAGACCACGGATGAAGGTTCGATCGTCACGCCGATCACAGTTGTGCAGAAGAAACCGTTCTCTGCACAATTGGCTTCGGTAAAATCTCGATATCTCCAAATCTAACCGGTAGAAATCAATCTCCACTTAGGAACGATGAGTGTTGAGGCTGTCCTCCAAGTTTCACTCCGATCAGACTACGGATGAAGGTCCGATCGTCACGCCGATCACAGCTGCGCAGAAGAAACTGTTCTCTGCACAATTGGCTTCGGTAAAATCTCGATATCTCCAAATCCAACCGGTAGAAATCAATCTCCACCATTCAGAATTAGGAACGACGAGTGTGAGGCTTCCCTCCAAGTTTCACGTCGATCGGACTACGGATGAAGGTCCGATCGTCACGCTGATCACAGCTGCGCAGAAGTGGTTTTTCTTTTCTCCTTTTTTTTAGTTCTCCGGCCAAACCCTTTCAACCAGCCCCTTTCTTCACCTGAGCTTTTAGCTATTTATAGGGGTTTTAGGGGTGTAACTGACCCCTATAATCACTCCTAAATGAGGGTTAATGGCCCTCAGATCGTGCAAAACAGTTTTAGAACTGTTAAGATCGTGTTTGAACGAGTCAAACGCGAGGTCCGCGTTCTGAAAATAGCCTCGCGTTTTGCTACAGTGAAAACGCGGAGGTGAACCTCACGTTGCTACAATAAAAACGCGGAGGTGAGCCTCGCGTTGCTACAGTAAAAACGAGGAGGTGAGCATCGCTGTTACAAGAAAACGCTACCGCTACGCCAAGAACGCGAGTCGCTACGATGAACGAGCTGCTACGGTGAACGCTGGTTGCTACCCAACCGCTATAAAGAAACACAGAGCGCTACAAGAATCGCGGAGTCGCTACGCGAACGCCAAGCATGCTGCTACAAGAACGCTGAGCCGCATAAGAACGCGGAGGTGAACCTCACGTTGCTACAGTAAAACGCGGAGGTGAACCTCGCGTTGCTACAGTAAAACGCGGAGGTGAACCTCACGTTGCTACAATAAAACGCGGAGGTGAGCCTCGCTGCTACGATATTTTTGCGACCTCTGAACCCTCCAGTTTTCGAAAGTTCGAGGTTGACTAGGACGAACTTTCGGAATACTTTGGATATCTTCTTTTGTTTGATCCTGAGAAGGTATTGCTCCTCATTTTGTCTTCAAAGAAGTTGTGTTCTGCTTTTATCCACGCTAGTCATTCGTCTTGCATGGGTGAACTCCAGCGTTTTTGCTTTTTTGAAATGCAGGAGTGACCGTAGCGTCTTGAACTTTGCTACGCGGGACTAATCCTCGCATTTTGAGGTTGAAACACGGAGCTGGCCATCGTGTTCTGTGTTTAAAACGCGGGCGCGACCCTCGCGTTTTGTGTTGAAATGCGGGGGTGGTCCTTCGCGTTTTATGAGTAAAACGCGGGGATGAACTCCACATTTCCAACTAAGTCTTTTAGACTTTTCTTTAAGGTGCTAAAAGTATAGTGTTAACTTGGCATGTTTTTCATACTTGTTTGAACAAGCTTTTGGGGACTTATCACTCTATTGCAAAGAGTTGATAAATTGATTTTATCATCAGAGGTGGAATTTTTAACTTGATGATGATTTTTGAGGACTTATCGCTCTATTGAAGAGAGTCGATAAGTTAATTTTATCAGAGGTGTGGAGTTAACTTGATAAAGTTGGGTATTTGTGGTTTGAACAAGATTTTGAGGACCTATCGCTCTATTGAAGAGAGTTAATAAGTTGATTTTATTAGAGGTGTGGACTTAACTTGATAAAATTAGGTACTTGTGGTTTGAACAAGATTTTGAGGACCTATCGCTCTATTGATGAGAGTCAATAAGTTTAGGTTTTGTCGGGGGACAAAATATGAAACCTGTGATTTGAACAAGGTTTAAGGCCCGTGATGTGAACAAGGCTTTGGACATGTGGTTTGAACAAGGCTTCGGACTTGTGGTGTGAACAAGGCTTTGGGCTTGTGGTTTGAACAAGGCTTTGGGCTTGTGGTTTGAACAAGGCTTCGGGCTTGTGGTGTTAACAAGGCTTCGGGCTTGTGATGTGAACAAGGCTTTGGACATGTGGTTTGAACAAGGCTTCGGACTTGTGGTTTGAACAAGGCTTCGGGCTTGTGGTGTTAACAAGGCTTTGGGCTTGTGGTTTGAATAAGGCTTTGGGGTTTATCATCCTATTGAGGAGGATTGATAAGTTGACTGTCAGAGGTGTGAGGTTAACATGACAAAGATACATTGCGATCGAGCAACTTTGAGGACTTATCGCCTATTGAAGAGAGTTAATAAGTTGATTGCGATTTAAGTAAATTTGAAGACTTATCATCCTATTGGAGAGGATTGATAAGTTGGTTGTCGAGGTGCATTGTTAACCCGACAGATTGTGTTACGATTTGAGCAACTTTGTGGACTTATCATCCTATTGGAAAGGATTGATAAGTTGGTTGTCGAGGTGCATTGTTAACCCGACAGATTGTGTTACGATTTGAGCAACTTTGTGGACTTATCATCCTATTGAGGAGGATTGATAAGTTGATTATATCATCAGAGGTATAGTGTTGACTTGATGAAGATACATTGCGATCGGAGCAACTTTGAGGACCTATCATCCTGTTGAGGAGGATTAATAAGTTGATTGCGATTTAAGTAAATTTGAAGACTTATCATCCCATTGATGAGGATTGATAAGTTGTTTGTCGCGATTTAGTTGTGATTTGAACAACTTTGAGGACTTATCGCTCTTATTGAAGAGTGTCGATAAGTTGATGTTAGAGGAGTTCGCCTCGCACGTGATGTTGTGCTACGATGTTGAATACGTAGACTTTGTCGTCTTTTACGGGCAAGAGACTAACCGGCAACGCGTGTTAGGTGTTGACTTTAGGGTTATTGGCCAACCCCCAGCCATCAACGGACTTGATGAGCCTTTACCGATTACCGTTTGAATCGGGCTAGCATGCAGATTATCTAAATCCATTCTACATGTGACGTTGTGCTAAAAGAATAAAACTCTTTTAGGCTTAATGCTACGATGTTGAATACGTAGGCTTCGTTTTTCTCACGGGAATAGACTACCCGGCTGTATGTATTAGATGCAGGCTTATCTCTGCTTAGGTTTCAGGATAAAATTCTCCAGATTTGAATTCTGGTGTCTTCTTCGATCGGTAAAAGACTAAACCGGCAACGTGTGTTAGGCGTTGACTTACCCCTACTTAGGATTCGGGATAAAATTCCCCACACGTGTGAGGCGTGGATTGTGGTGTTATTAATAACAACCTTGAGGACTTATCGCTCTATTGAAGAGAGTCGATAAGTTGATTGTCAGAGGCGTTAGGTTAACATGACAAAGATACATTGCGATCGGAGCAACTTCGAGGACTTATCGCTCTATTGAAGAGAGTCGATAAGTTGATTGTCAGAAGAGGTCGCCTTGCTAATAACGAGACGAGCTAATCTTAACTTTGTGGGGATTGCGTTGCGATGTGAGCAACTTTGTGGGCTTATCATCCTATTGGAGAGGATTGATAAGTTGATTGTCAGAGGTGTGAGGTTAACATGACAAGGATACGTTGCGATTGGAGCAACTTTGTGGACTTATCATCCTATTGGAGAGGATTGATAAGTTGGTTGTCAGAGGTGCATTGTTAACCTGACAGGATTGTGTTACGATTTGAGCAACTTTGTAGACTTATCATCCTATTGGAAAGGATTGATAAGTTGATTTTGATGGTGCTGCTGCACGTTAAAGTGCTTACATTGTCAAAAGTATTTTGTTAACTTGACAATATTTAGAATTTATCATTCTACTCAGAAAATAACAAATAATCAACCCCCAGTCTTCGACGACGTCTGTAATTATCCTAGGTTGATACTAACTGAGCCTTCGGCCTCGCGATTTAGAGCCGGGTCATCAATAGCCAGGTCTTCGGAGTCAGTCTCCTCTTCTTCAGCTTCAATCCTAGCAATAATTGCTTCAGCCTGTTCGCCCTGGGAGACTAGTTGTTTCCAGGAATGATATTTTGCAACCCCCATTCGAGCTAGGAGATTGGTTTGTAAATTGTGCCGACAGGTGTCAATCAGAGCAGACTGTGTAATACCCGTCGAGCATCGAAGAGCCATGCTTCGGAACCGTTTGACGAAGACTTTGATAGGCTCTCCCTCCTTTTGCTTAATGGCAAGGAGAGAAGTGACAGTGATTTCCGTGTCATCTTCAAAGAATCGTGACAGGAAGAGTCTCTCTAAATCTGCCCATTTCTGGATACATCCTGCAGACAGTTTCATGAACCATTCAAAGGCAACCCCCTTGAGGGTGCCAATGAACAAACGAGCTGCTATGGCATCGTTTGCCATCACATTCTCAGTCTGTGACCTAAAATGGTAGATGTGTTGGTTCGGTGATCCCGTGCCGTCGAAAGCTTGTAGCGTCGGGACTTTGAATTTTGGAGGATAAGGAACCGTATCCCATTCTGCAGGATACGGTCTGACAACCCCCTGATCTTGGAGCTCGCACCTATTAGCCATGGCATTGAGGCGGGCTTCCAGTTCTCGCATTTTTGCCGATTGAGGACTTTGCTCTTTTTCGGCCCCTCTCCCTTCTTCAAATAAAGATTCTATGTGATGAGCTTCTTGATCAGAAGCTTCATTCACTTTTTCTTTTCATTTTGAGGATCGACCCCTCCTTCGTGATGATTCCGGCTGAGGTGTTGAGCCGAACATGTGAACTTGAGCCCTATCTGCAACAAGTTGGTTTATCATATCTCGAAGTTGATCGATGGACTCTTGTTGTGATCGCATGGCTTCTTGCATCATAGCCTGATGCTCTTCGAGCCTCTTCTTGAAATCTTCAGCATTCTCCGTCGTGTAGACAGCGCTCATATGCTCCACGAAAGAACTAGAGGATTGAGATTCTGCGATGGCTGAATGCTCATCATCAGACTCAATTCCTTTAGCCAACTTTTGATAGTTGACGGGGGATATGACCCATGTTCGAGTCCGAGTATGTCGGTAAACTCCGTCGGAGTCATTCAAAGCCTTTTTCAAGCTGGGGGACCGATTTGTCTCTGGCTCATTGGAGCTAGAGATTGACGGTCTGCCTACTCCGATCATGTTAGAAGTGACTCCAAGGTATTCGACCTATGAAGTCTCCTTCCTGTGAGAATACCGTCATTCGGTGGACCAAATAACATTTATCAATCGGTCAAACACCGACGGCTTGGTCGCATGTGAGCAGCGTCGATATGCCGATGATTTGGCACTTGGAACGCGAAGACCGCGTTTAAGCACTTGAACGCGAGGTTCAGACCCGCATTTTAGATTGGGAACGCTAGGTTCGCGTTTGAATGCTTGGACGCGGGGTTGAGACCCGCGTTTCAGGATAGGAGCGTGAGGGTCGCTTGCAACCCCCTGCCGAACGCGAGGTTCGCGTTTGAGCAATTGAACGCGGGGTTGAGATCCGCATTTTATAGTGGGGACGCGAGGATCGCGTGCAACCCTGCTGAATGCGAGGTTCGCATTTGAGCAATTGAACGCGGGGTTGAGATCCGCATTTTATAGTGGGGACGCGAGGATCGCGTGCAACCCCCTGCTGAATGCGAGGTTCGCGTTTGAGCAATTGAAAGCGGGGTTGGGACCCGTGTTTCGACTGTGAAACGCGCCATTGAGGGTTGCGTTCAGCCTGGCTTTTGCGAGGCTCGTGTTCGGGCACATAAACGCGAGGCTTGCGTTCTGTAAAAGGAAAGCGAATCTCAGGATCACGTTTTGGCTCACAAACGCGAGGTTCGTGTTG
The DNA here is from genome assembly GCA_012295165.1 of Asparagus setaceus. Classification (NCBI taxonomy): domain Eukaryota; kingdom Viridiplantae; phylum Streptophyta; class Magnoliopsida; order Asparagales; family Asparagaceae; genus Asparagus; species Asparagus setaceus. The sequence goes on from CM022702.1 coordinate 67,552,629, forward strand.
GTTGGTCGATTGGCCATCTCGGGGCTGTAATTTTGCAACGATGTTACCGTATGTATTGATCTGGTTGATCGCAGCAACGGGAGGGACTTTGGTCTCCTTAAAGACTTTGTGGATCTTGCGCATAGCCTTGGGGCTAAGGGATCCGGAGGAGAGTGCCTCCTCGAACTTGGCTTGATCGAACTCTACGGTCAGAGTTTCAACAGTCATCCCAATGAGCTTGACGTCGGACTGCACCACCACCTCTTCATCGGTGAAAGAGATTGTCCCCAGCGGAGTCGCCATCTTTTGTTCGCGAGGAAAAATGGAGAAAATATAAAATTGATGCTATTCCTTCTTATTTACTTTAAAGAAAGAATGAGTACAATCTCTCAAATGCAATCTCTCTCTCTAACTGACTTAGATAAAAAAAAATTATAAATTCCTCGATCGGTTGCCCGATTTACAAAAGAAGGAAGGATCAACGGAGTTCTTTCCTTTTGTTTAAAACTGGGTTCTTCACGGTGGCGATAGGAGCTTGAATCTTGTATCCCGTTGACGATCCGACCGTCTTGACTCGTGGGATGAGGTTGAAAAATAACTCGCAGGAGTAAGTTTAGAACTCTGGCCGAGTTAAGAACTCTTTGATAGAGTTAATTTTAGAAAAGGATTAGTAATCCTTTTAGCCAAGAATGGCGGAGAAGAACTTGCCGTGCAAGTTTGAAAACTGTAATCGAGTTGAACTCTCTAGGAGAGTTGATGCCAGCAAAGAAGGTTTGATCCTTTCTTTAAAAAAAGACGTAGATCTTCGGTAAAACCTTAATATCTCCAAATCTAACCAGTAAAAATCAATCTTTACCGTTCAGAATTAGGAACGATGAGTGTTGAGGCTGGCCTCCAAGTTTCACTCCGATCAGACTACGGATGAAGGTCTGATCGTCATGCTGATCACAGCTGTGCAGAAGAAACCATTCTCTGCACAATTGACTTCGGTAAAACCTTGATATCTCCAAATCTAACCGGTAGAAATCAATCTCCACCGTTCAGAATTAGGAACGATGAGTGTTGAGGTTGCCCTCCAAGTTTCACTCCGATCAGACCACGGATGAAGGTCCGATCGTCACGCCGATCACAGCTGCACAGAAGAAACCGTTCTCTGCACAATTGGCTTCGGTAAAATCTCGATATCTCCAAATCCAACCGGTAGAAATCAATCTCCACGGTTCAAAATTAGGAACGACGAGTGTGAGGCTTCCCTCTAAGTTTCACGTCGATCAGACTACGGATGAAGGTCCGATCGTCACGCTGATCACAGCTGCGCAGAAGTGGTTTTTCTTTTCTCCTTTTTTTTAGTTCTCCGGCCAAACCCTTTCAACCAGCCCCCTTCTTCAGCTGAGCTTTCAGCTATTTATAGGAGTTTTAGGGGTGTAACTGACCCCTATAATCACTCCTAAATGAGGGTTAATGGCCCTCAGATCGTGCAAAACAGTTTTGGAACTGTTAAGATCGTGTTTGAACGAGTCAAACGCGAGGTCCGCGTTCTGAAAATAGCCTCGCATTTTGCTACAGTGAAAACGTGGAGGTGAGCCTCGCGTTGCTACATGAGCGAAGTTGCTACATGAACGCGAAGTTGCTACATGAACGCGAAGTTGCTACATGAACGCGAAGTTGCTACATGAACGCGAAGTTGCTACATGAACGCGAAGTTGCTACATGAACGCGAAGTTGCTACATGAACGCGAAGTTGCTACATGAACGCGAAGTTGCTACATGAACGCGAAGTTGCTACATGAACGCGAAGTTGCTACATGAACGCGAAGTTGCTACATGAACGCGAAGTTGCTACATGAACGCGAAGTTGCTACATGAACGCGAAGTTGCTACATGAACGCGAAGTTGCTACATGAACGCGAAGTTGCTACATGAACGCGAAGTTGCTACATGAACGCGAAGTTGCTACATGAACGCGAAGTTGCTACATGAACGCGAAGTTGCTACATGAACGCGAAGTTGCTACATGAACGCGAAGTTGCTACATGAACGCGAAGTTGCTACATGAACGCGAAGTTGCTACATGAACGCGAAGTTGCTACATGAACGCGAAGTTGCTACATGAACGCGAAGTTGCTACATGAACGCGAAGTTGCTACATGAACGCGAAGTTGCTACATGAACGCGAAGTTGCTACATGAACGCGAAGTTGCTACATGAACGCGAAGTTGCTACATGAACGCGAAGTTGCTACATGAGCGAAGTTGCTACATGAGCGAAGTTGCTACATGAGCGAAGTTGCTACATGAGCGAAGTTGCTACATGAGCGAAGTTGCTACATGAGCGAAGTTGCTACATGAGCGAAGTTGCTACATGAGCGAAGTTGCTACATGAGCGAAGTTGCTACATGAGCGAAGTTGCTACATGAGCGAAGTTGCTACATGAGCGAAGTTGCTACATGAGCGAAGTTGCTACATGAGCGAAGTTGCTACATGAGCGAAGTTGCTACATGAGCGAAGTTGCTACATGAGCGAAGTTGCTACATGAGCGAAGTTGCTACATGAGCGAAGTTGCTACATGAGCGAAGTTGCTACATGAGCGAAGTTGCTACATGAGCGAAGTTGCTACATGAGCGAAGTTGCTACATGAGCGAAGTTGCTACATGAGCGAAGTTGCTACATGAGCGAAGTTGCTACATGAGCGAAGTTGCTACATGAGCGAAGTTGCTACATGAGCGAAGTTGCTACATGAGCGAAGTTGCTACATGAGCGAAGTTGCTACATGAGCGAAGTTGCTACATGAGCGAAGTTGCTACATGAGCGAAGTTGCTACATGAGCGAAGTTGCTACATGAGCGAAGTTGCTACATGAGCGAAGTTGCTACATGAGCGAAGTTGCTACATGAGCGAAGTTGCTACATGAGCGAAGTTGCTACATGAGCGAAGTTGCTACATGAGCGAAGTTGCTACATGAGCGAAGTTGCTACATGAGCGAAGTTGCTACATGAGCGAAGTTGCTACATGAGCGAAGTTGCTACATGAGCGAAGTTGCTACATGAGCGAAGTTGCTACATGAGCGAAGTTGCTACATGAGCGAAGTTGCTACATGAGCGAAGTTGCTACATGAGCGAAGTTGCTACATGAGCGAAGTTGCTACATGAGCGAAGTTGCTACATGAGCGAAGTTGCTACATGAGCGAAGTTGCTACATGAGCGAAGTTGCTACATGAGCGAAGTTGCTACATGAGCGAAGTTGCTACATGAGCGAAGTTGCTACATGAGCGAAGTTGCTACATGAGCGAAGTTGCTACATGAGCGAAGTTGCTACATGAGCGAAGTTGCTACATGAGCGAAGTTGCTACATGAGCGAAGTTGCTACATGAGCGAAGTTGCTACATGAGCGAAGTTGCTACATGAGCGAAGTTGCTACATGAGCGAAGTTGCTACATGAGCGAAGTTGCTACATGAGCGAAGTTGCTACATGAGCGAAGTTGCTACATGAGCGAAGTTGCTACATGAGCGAAGTTGCTACATGAGCGAAGTTGCTACATGAGCGAAGTTGCTACATGAGCGAAGTTGCTACATGAGCGAAGTTGCTACATGAGCGAAGTTGCTACATGAGCGAAGTTGCTACATGAGCGAAGTTGCTACATGAGCGAAGTTGCTACCCAAGCTGCTACGATGGCGGGTGCTATAGTAAGCGCCAGTACTCTGATCCTCAAGCTGCTTCTGATGAAAGCGAAATTTCTGCGATGATGAAGCGGAGGTGAACCTCGGCGTTCTTTGCGGCAAAAGCGAGTTTGAGCCTTGTGTTGCTCTGATATTTTTTGTGTGCGACCTACGGTGTAATTTGGAAAATTGTATTTATAGTTGCATTGTAGCTATTTGCTTCGTTGCAATAGCAATTGAAATTGTAGAAATAATAGTCACTATAAAACAAACATCTAATTACATATATGTAAATATCTTTTTACCAAATACAATTGAAATTGCACTTACACTTTTCTTTTACCAAACAGCCTAAGGTTCCAATGGAATGGATACGCATTGGATATAACACTTATCATTTTGTATCTTTCGCTTTGGTATGTATTAGGATGACAAAAAAAGGGAAACAAATTGCATCTCAATCGAGATCATATGTTGTTTGGAATTGTGATATGGACTCGCTTTAGCTAATGTGTTTATGCGACCAAATGAACCAAGGATTAAAAGTCGATGTTACTTGGAGGCCTCAAGTGTATCAAGCTGCAGTTGATGCAATAAAATCATTTAATAGCAACTTGAACAAAGATAACATGAAGAATCGACTCAAAATTTGGAAAACGCATTATAGTGTTATCTTTGATATTAAAAATAAAAGTGGTATGATGTGGTGGGGTGATGAGAAGAAAATGGTGGTTGTTCCCGCTAGTGAGCAAAAAGTATGGGGCGACTATGTTACGATAATATTCCACTTTATACTTATTAATTTGAATTATTATTTGTTGCATATATCTAAAAAATTTGTGAATATTCTTATATTGCGGGCTAATCGGATGCAAAAGGGTACGAGAATCGTTTGATTGAAAATTGGGACGACATTATGGTGTTATGTGCAAAAGACGAGCCAATGGTGAAGGTACGAGAAACCTTTGAAGAGGCGCTAACAAAATGCAACATGAGAAATCGAGGCACAATCACGAAACAAGCGAAAGGTAGAAGCTCTTCAAGGAAACATTTTCCTGGAACATCAATTAGTTGTGAGACAAGTTTAAAGAAACAAAAGAAGGGAGATAAAATGATTGATTCAATTGCAGTGATGGCAGCTTCTGTGAGTGGGTATTTTGATGAGGGAAAGAAGGAAGTAGTAAGAAAATCACCAACCGGAGAGGAGATTCATCAAGCGGTCTAAAAAATACCCAACTTAAGTTGCATTTAAGTGTTCAATGCATTTGAGAAGATAATGGATAGCAATCCGAAAAAGTTTTATTTGTTGAAGTCACTTCCTGATGATGAAAAAAGAGATTTTATTCTCTTTATTCTTAAGCAATAGTTTCTAGTCGGATGACAAGACCCCAAATCTTGGAACCCATTCGGGTAAGTTCACTCCTAAATGAGGGTTAATGGCCCTCGATCGCGCAAAACAGCTTTGAACTGTTAAGATCGTGTTTGAACGAGTCAAACGCGAGGTCCGCGTTCTGAAAATAGCCTCGCATTTTGCTACAGTGAAAACGTGGAGGTGAGCCTCGCGTTGCTACAGTAAAAACGCGGAGGTGAGCCTCGCGTTTGCTACAGTAAAAATGCCCAACTGCTACAAGAACGCGAGTCGCTACGCTGAACGAGAAGTTGCTACATGAACGCCGGTTGCTACCCAACCGCTACAAGAACGCGAGTCGCTACGCTGAACGAGAAGTTGCTACATGAACGCGAAGTTGCTACCCAAGCGCTTTCTGATGGCGATCGCTATAGTAAGCGCCAGTACTTCTGGTCCTCGGCTGCTTCGATGGCGAAAGTAGCTGCGATGTAGCGGGTGAACCTGGCGTTCTTGCCGACAGGCCTTGTGTTGCTACAAGATTTTTGTGTGCACCTACCGTAATTTGGAAAATTGTATTTATAGTTGCATTGTAGCTATTTGCTTCGTTGCAATAGCAATTGAAATTGTAGAAATAATAGTCACTATAAAACAAACATCTAATTACATATATGTAAATATCTTTTTACCAAATACAATTGAAATTGCACTTACACTTTTCTTTTACCAAACAGCCTAAGGTTCCAATGGAATGGATACGCATTGGATATAACACTTATCATTTTGTATCTTTCGCTTTGGTATGTATTAGGATGACAAAAAAAGGGAAACAAATTGCATCTCAATCGAGATCATATGTTGTTTGGAATTGTGATATGGACTCCGCTTTAGCTAATGTGTTGTACGACCAAATGAACCAAGGATTAAAAGTCGATGTTACTTGGAGGCCTCAAGTGTATCAAGCTGCAGTTGATGCACTAAAATCATTTAATAGCAACTTGAACAAAGATAACATGAAGAATCGACTCAAAATTTGGAAAACGCATTATAGTGTTATCTTTGATATTAAAAATAAAAGTGGTATGATGTGGTGGGGTGATGAGAAGAAAATGGTGGTTGTTCCTGCTAGTGAGCAAAAAGTATGGGGCGACTATGTTACGATAATATTCCACTTTATACTTATTAATTTGAATTATTATTTGTTGCATATATCTAAAAAAATTTGTGAATATTCTTATATTGCGGGCTAATCCAGATGCAAAAGGGTACCAGAATCGTTTGATTGAAAATTGGGACGACATTATGGTGTTATGTGCAAAAGACAGAGCCAATGGTGAAGGTACAGAAACCTTTGAAGAGGCTGCTAACAAAATGCAACATGAGAAATCTGAGGCACAATCTGAAACAAACGAAAGGTAGAAGCTCTTCAAGGAAACATTTTCCTGGAACATCAATTAGTTGTGAGACAAGTTTAAAGAAACAAAAGAAGGGAGATAAAATGATTGATTCAATTGCAGTGATGGCAGCTTCTGTGAGTGGGTATTTTGATGAGGGAAAGAAGGAAGTAGTAAGAAAATCACCAACCGGAGAGGAGATTCATCAAGCGGTCTAAAAAATACCCAACTTAAGTTGCATTTAAGTGTTCAATGCATTTGAGAAGATAATGGATAGCAATCCGAAAAAGTTTTATTTGTTGAAGTCACTTCCTGATGATGAAAAAAGAGATTTTATTCTCTTTATTCTTAAGCAATAGTTTCTAGTCGGATGACAAGACCCCCCAAATCTTGGAACCCATTCGGGTAAGTTCTCTCTTGGATTTCTTGTTCTTTTATATATTCTTAAGCAATAGTTTCTCCAAATTTATATTTTTATATTTGTACTTTAACCGCTGCTTTGTTTACTGTTCAATTTCAGTTTAAATTCTGGTGAAAATGAAAAGGTAAATGTGAAGGTCAATGAAAACGTAAATGTATTTTTATATTTGTACTTTAACTCCGCTTTGTTTACTATTCTATCGTTCGATTGAGGATAGATACAACTGCTTACTATTCAATTTCAGTTTAAATTGCTAAATTTATCAAGTTCTAAGTTTAGTTTTCAATTTAATGTTAGAAGCATAACATATAGTTTATTGTTGATTTGTTTCATAATAGAAGTATCCATTTTATTTCAGTTTTAAAGAGTATTTTGTTTCATGAACTAATTCATGCTAAATTTTGTAATGTATGACCCAATAAGTTCTCCGAGATATGAGTTGGGAGCATAGGAGAGAAAGGAGGAGAAGACTTTGAAGGATAAATAGAGGATTCTTGATATAGTTTCTTACAGTGATGTATTTTCTGTTTGGTTAGATGAGTGGTTCTTTCAGATATATGTCCAAAAGAGTAATTTGTTTACTTTCCTTTCTTGTTCGGTTGTGCGTACATATTACATTTCTTGTGTGTACATCTTTGTCTTATTTAGTTTTGTGTGTGTATGCATGTTTTAATATCTGATGATATACTTCAGTTTGATGTGAATATGATTGTGATTGTGGTAACTTGTGTTATTTGATATAGGCAGATGCTATGGCTGGTGTTGGTGATTAAATGTTAGGTGTTTATCTTTCTAACAAAACCGGATTGTCTTCATGTATTGTATATAATGTGTTGTCTAGATCACAAAGTATTAATTGTTTTGTGTCGTCAAGTCTTCTATCATGGCTAGTTACAGGAGTAGTACTCTTGTTATTTTGGAGATTGAAGGTCAATGTGGTAGTGGATGAAACCATGAAAAATATGCTATAATAATGAATATTTTGGACATCATTATTATTATTTGTATTCTCTCATATCGGTTCATGAAGGATGAGATGTTTGCATGAGTATTTATAATTGCTATCAAAGTGATCAATTTTGGTTTTGAATCACTTCTCAAAGTTTTTTTTGTGCATAACAGGTTTTTCTTCCTTTTGAAAAGGCTTGGGTTAAATAGCACGGTACTCAGATATGTTATCTATGTGTATATATCATAAATTATTTTGAGAACCATTTAGAGATTTGTTTCATAGTCTTGTTTCTCTATTTTTATAGACTTTTAGAAAAAAAAACCCCAAGAAATTTGGTCTATAGCGAGAAAATCCCAAAAAGTTTGAAAATGTCACTTAACCTTCAAAATTTTTCAAGTAACCCCGCAAATGTTGGTGCTTATCGGAAAATAGATTTTAAAATATGCAATAATTTCAAGGGTTAAGTGACATTTCCAAACTTTTCAAGGTTTATCTCAAATGGGCCAAACTTCTTGGGGGGTTTTGTGAAATTTATCCTAACTTTTACCTCAACATAAACCTTAATATCTGCATAAAGATTGAGGAGTTAATAGAAAGCATAAATTTTCTTAAAACACCAATTCAATCCAAATTCATGTATAATAAAGTGTATCCAAACACTATATTCCAAATCTTTGATTTCAAATCCTTGCATTTAGTAAAAACATCCAAACAAAAGATTCTATCAAATTATGGATTTCAAATCCTAGATTTAAAATCCTTTGATTTTAAATTAACATTCTAAATCCAAATCTTAGTTCCCAAGCTGACTTTATGATATTTTATTAATTATGGTCACTAATTTTATTAATTCATAGCATCATTTGATTTAAAATTATATTTTTATTAAATTAATTTGTGGATATTTTATGAGGATGTCGGGACAAAATAATAAAATTACAAAGATACACGCCATTAAATGAGCTTCGGGATAGAGGAAAATGATATCATCTTAAAAGGAAGAATCACTCGAATATGGGAAGGGCAAAACGTAAACACATGAATCTCGTCTGGAATTAACTTTATTCTTTGATAACAAGGTAAATTCAAAATTTTATATATATTGATAATTGCAAGTTTAAATAATGCAAATTTACTTTAATTATGATGTGTTTTATTTAATTTTTAACGAACACTCATGTACATGGTTTTGCCATAAAAATAATGCATTACGACCGAGAAAATTAATACAGAAGGAAAAATTTATATTATTTCAAATATAAAGATTATTAATGCAAATAAGATATACAAATCAAGAAGCACTCCAAGATCTATTCAAATTTACAGGAAAAAGTTACTTATAAGTAGGAATAAGTAAGTTGCCAAGTATGATAGCTAAGCTGAAGGTTTTTGTTTTTGTTTTTACTTTTATTTTTGCGTTTCACAAATAAAAAGGATTAAAGAGATTACTCACTATAAATATCCTATATAAGTTATTATAAATATATTATCTAAGAAATTCTCTCCCTACATCTGAGGAATAAATTTTAATCTTTCTGTTCATGTGTACAAATTCTTTCACAGCTCCGCAGAAAATAGAGGGCTATGTGACATTCAAACTCCTATGGTGATGATTTTAATCGGATTCTACCCTCCTTATCATGGACTAGTTAACCCCTCAAAATAAGCTGCTAACTAATTTTAATTGTTAACAACGATTTATTGACTAATTGGCCAAATTAAACCGGCTGGAAAATTAAGAAAGGATTAAAATCTTAAACCCTCTTGCCGCGTCAGGGGATTATGTGCGGAACCCCCAAAGTCCAGGGGTTTTTGCCGAATTAACTATTGAGTTGCATTTGATTCCAGTATATACAGTGAGATATAGTTGTAAGTGTGATATAATAGTTTATGATATTCCAGCGGCACAACAGAACGACAGTCAAAATTTCATTACTCTTTTTGGCTCCTTTTCGAGAGGGAAAATGAAAAAAAAGAAACCCTAAATTCTCCATCTTCGATCTCCAAACTCCCCTCAATCCCCCAACCCCTAACCCTAACTTCACTCCAATTCACCACACCACAAACCCTATCCCTAACCCTAATCTCTGAAAACCTCGATGGAGCTCGTCGGAACAGAGATCAAGAAGAACTTTAAGGGCTTTGGCATCTTCACTGGCACCGTTCAGGCCTACGACGCGGCCGCCGGATTCTTCAAGATCCAATACGAGGACGGCGACTCTGAGGAGGTCGATTTCGAAGAAATGAGTTCAATTCTCAAGGAAATGGGCGGATCTTCTCCCAAATTGGATCACACCGTTCGAAAGAGCAATAGGGGCCGTCCGCCTAAGAAACGGCAACGATTCGACGAGAGTTCGACTGTGAACCTTGAAAAGAGTGAGCTTGATGAAACCCCAGGGAGTAGGGCTGTTCGAAGGAGTGCTCGGAGAGCTTCGAAGCGTGAGAATGCATTGGTTTCTGAGGATGATGATTTGGGTGGTGTTGGTAAAGAGCTTGTTTCGATGAAGCCCGAATTGCCGCCATCTTCTATGGATTTAGATATAGATGGGCTCAATGTGTTTGATCTGTTCTCGGTTTATACGTGTTTGAGATCGTTTAGTAGACTGTTATTCTTGAGCCCTTTTAAATTGGAGACCTTTATAGCTGGATTAAGGTGTAATTATGCTAACTTTTTGATCGATTCTATACATTTTTCGATATTGCAAGTGCTGAAGCCACATTTGGAGTCGCTTGCGGAGGAGGGGTCTCAGTCAGCTTCAGATTGCCTTAGGTATTTACTTGTGCACTCATGTAGTTGTTGCTTTTGATTGCATTATTGGTGAATTTGTTGAATGGTCTTGTAGGTACCTTAATTGGGGGTATCTAGACTTGGTTACATGGCCTGTGTTTCTTATCTACTATTTGGTAATTAATCGACCACAGATGAAGCCGGGTTTTAGGCTTAGTCAAATGAAACTCTTGGATTCAGAGTACTATGAACAGCCGGCTGCGGTCAAGCTTGAAATACTTCGATGTATTTGTGATGATGTTATTGAGGTGAATGTTATTAGATCAGATATCAATAGACGAATGAGCTCTGAAATTAATGTAGATGCACCACCTTTTAATGTAAATGTTGGGAAGAAAAGAAAGTCTTCTGCTAGTATTGATCCTGCATATGAAGAAGGGTCGGAGGAAGTAGATGATGGGAATTTTGACGAGTGTTGTCTTTGTGGAATGGATGGTAGTTTGATATGCTGTGATGGGTGTCCTGCTGCTTTTCATTCTAAATGTGTGGGGGTGGCCAAAGATCTTTTACCTGAAGGAGAGTGGTATTGCCCTGAGTGCATGGTGGAGAGAAGCAATGGTGCAATAAAGTCATCAAAGCCCTCCAGCAGTGCAGAGCTTTTGGGTATCGATCCTCATGGGCGACTGTACTTCGGCATCTGTGATCGTCTTTTGGTGTGCGTCTAATCTACCTTATCCTTATCATCTCTGTAGAGTTTTTTCACTAGTATATGTTAATATTTTGATTATCAAATTCCTTTATATGAAATACAGGTTTGAAGCATAAATATTGTTGATTCAAGCATTTGATCCTTATCTATACACTTTGAAACCCTTATATGTTACATTTTTACATTGCAAACTTTCTAGGCCTTGAAACAAGAAAACTTCTTAGTTTCCGCTGTTTATTTCCTGCCTACTTGATAATAGACAGGGGAAATGTAAAATTGTTTGATATTCGGAATTCAGCCACTCTATATTTTGTCGATCAAATTGAATGTGGTGGATCTTCAAATTTTCTTTTTCCTATTGTTGAATTTTAAGGTTTTGGTTTCCATATTCTTCCAGACTTAGCTGAGTCCATCTCTTCACAGTTCACAATTTTTATAGGTGGTCACAGTACTTCCTTTTTTTTTATTTAAAAATCAACCTTCCTATACATTGCAACTTGCAATTGCTACTTTATATCTAGTCAAGCTTTCCAAAAATGTAATCATCTATTTAATTTATTTGTCTCTTGTTTTCATTTCCTGGTAGTTTTCTCTTGCAGTTAGCTATTTCCTGGATAGGGAAAAAGTATGCGCATTCACTGTTATCTGTTTTTGACTCTTGACATTCATTTGAACAATGGGCAAACTATAAGCAGTTCAATTATGTACATCGAGATCTCTCAATAATTCTACTGTTATCTGTTTTTGACTCTTGACATTCATTTGAACAATGGGCAAACTATAAGCTGTTCAATTATGTACATCGAGATCTCTCAATAATTCTATGTGTTTATGATGTAATACCTTAGTTCGTGTGGAATGCTGAAGCTTTGGTCTTTGATCACATGCACATAATAGTACACTTGTTTTTTTGCCTTAATATTTATTGGTCATTTAGTGATACTTGTAGATCGTATTATTTATAACATATAAGAGTTTTGCTGTGTCGTGTGATGTATTTATAATCTTTTGACAACATACACCGTGCTTAGCAAGTAATATACTGGTGGATGGTTTTCTATGTGATATCCATTTTTTTTTCTTTCTTTCTTTCCTCTTTTTTTTTTGTATATCACATCAACCACCCGCTTGATGACTTTATGACCTTTCATTCTTATTTGCTGTTTTTATTAATAGTGTGAGACAGAGATACTATATTCTCACTATAATGAATAAACTTTTTTTGTTTGATTTAGATCTTATGATTTAAATTGTTGGTTTGCAGGTCTGATTCATGTGAACCAGATGCTTCATTTCATTATTACAATAAGGACGATTTGGATGCTGTTACCACTGTGTTAAAGTCATGCTATTCCTACAATGCTATTATAAACTCAATATCCATGTACTTTGGGTTTCCTATTGGTGCTTCTGCTGTCAATAATCAAGCGGGGTATGATATTCTTTATGATGTGAAAGAAAATCCGGAGGCTCAAGTGCACCGCGAACTTCCGTTATCTTCAGGACATAGTGTTTTAAATGATGTTGATGCTGAAAAGTTACCATTGGAGAACTCTTTTTCTTCTGAAAATTGTGCACCTAAAAGTTCTCAACTTTCAGATTTAGGCCACTTGAATCCAGTGGTTTCTTCATGTTTTGAACCATTTGATGAGAAGGTTGATGCTGCTACCTGTATTGAAATGCCTCAGCAAACTGCTATTGATTTCCCCACTGATTTGGTTGCTCCTTCTTTGCAAGTTGTTTCTTTAAACAACACTGATTTACCTGCAGCTTCAGATAAGTGCAATGTTGTCCCAGGTTGGGGCAGTATAACTGACAGAAAGAAAGGTGCACACTCAGAGCTGCAATCTGATCCTGATAATTACAGTAATTATTATAGTTTTGGTCGCATAGCTTCATTAGTATTTGCAGAGTTTGTGCGTAAGTCATCAGAAGAAAAAGGTAATGACCCCAAGAAGCCTATTGAAGATATAAAATCAACACAGCTCAAAGCAATATCTAACCAGTCCAAAGAATGCTTCTTTGCTTATCAAAAACTATCTATGGATGTGCAAAAAGAGAACTGTGGTTGGTGTTTTTCTTGCAGAGCATCCGATATTTTTGATTGCTTGTTTAAAGCTGCGATTGACAAGAACTTAGAAGGTCCTAAAGACAAAGAACTTAAAAGATCTAAGAACAGAGATCATAAAGATTCTAAGATTAGAACAGTTGGACCCAGTTCTCAGAAGAACGAGAAAAACCACATTGTCTTTGCTGTGCATCATATTTTATCAATTGAACATCGCGCTCGCAGTCTTTTGTCTGGTCCATGGCAGAAGGCACACTATAGTGAACATTGGCGGAAGACTGTCATGAAGGCATCTGATGTTGCATCATTAAAGCCCCTTCTTCTTGCTGTAAGTGCTTTCTGAAACTAGTGTTGAACCCGATTAAACCCACCATGCACTTTGATAAACCTTCAATCCTGTGCCATTATTCTATTTGTACTGATTTTGGAAAATATTCTGCAGTTGGAATCAAATTTGCGGCGTGTTGCATTTTTGGGAGAATGGTCAAGATCAATGGATGATGCTCGTTCTATAGCTTCAGCTTCTATTGTTACAAGTCCAGTCCATGTATCTTCTAACTATGTTGGCAGTAGAAAACGGGGGAGAAAAAGTATTTCTACTAATGAACTAAGTAGTATGTCTCGTCATGCTACAATATCAGATATTTGTTGGTGGAGAGGTGGAAGACTATCACGGCAACTGTTCCAATGCAAGGTGTTGCCACGAGGATTGGCTTCCAAAGGTGGCCGCCAAGGTATGAGATTTCCATGTCAACTGTCCCGAGTGTCCTTTAGATTCTTTACAATTGTAAGATTCTTTTACCTGAATATGATTTTAGTTTAAATTCTTACAGCTGGATTTAGAAAGATTCCACATATGTTATATCCTGACAATTCAGACTTCGCCAAGAGAAGCAAATATGTTGCCTGGCGGGGTGCTGTTGAGATGTCGCAAACTGTGGCACAGCTCATATACCAGGTAACAGCAACTTGTTTAGACTTTAGATTAGCGATATAGAACCTTTATAAGTGCTATTCTACGTGCGAAATTTATCTGAAGATTGCAAAAATATCTCATTTCTATTTACTTGATTTAGGTTAAAGATTTTGATTCAAGCATCAAGTGGTCAGAACTTTCTAGTACTCGTCTTCTTCCTAAGTTGGCAAAGGAATCAAAGAAGATTGCTAGGCAAATGAGGAATGTTACTATCTGTGGAAAGTCCAAAGAGGGGAAACAAATGAAATATTTGCTTGACTTTGGTAAGAGAGAGACTGTTCCGCCCATTGTTATGAAACATGGAGTTTTGCTTGAAGAATCCTCTATTGGAAGAAAAAGATATTGGTTAAGTGAAGCTCATGTTCCTCTGCATCTTTTGAAATCTTACGAAGAGAAAAAGATGAAGAAAAGGACAGCCCGTTTATTGAAAAAGATTGATTCTGGAACGCACCATGTGAAGGATTCTGGAGAACAGAATATGAAGGAAACCAAATGCAAAATGAAGAAAAGAAAAAAGTCAGAATGGCATTCTTACCTTATATCGAAGGAACAAAAAACTGAGAAACAACTTTGTGGGCATTGTAACAAAGATGTACTCGTCAGGTATGTGCTAGTACTTTTCCTTTTTTCCTTTTTGCTATGAGGATTCTTTTCTCACTGAACCCTTAGTGATTTACTACTATACTGACCATTTCTCTTGAAATCTTGGTAAATTTCATCTCCATCATGAAGAACTAAAACTTTTTATCTCCAGCAAAAAGTGGTCCTCTAACCACTGAGTTGCTGGTGCACATAGTGTTGTGTAGTGAAAAGGAAATAATTTCTGATATATGATCTCGGTGCTGTTGGAAGGTTTCACCTAGCAATTTTTTTATGATAGCTTGTGGGAAACATTGAACTTAGCTGATAAATTTCGTTAAGGCAGTCGCTCAATACTTATAGACAATTATTACTGTAGTGAGGCATTACTTACAGCGTGCTATGACAAGGGTTGAGATTTTGCTTTTGCTTTTTAGGAATAAGCCACCATGGCTTAGTTATTTCCATTTGAAATAGGATGAGCTAAGGCCTTAATTTACTTAGGTTCATGAAGGCTTTCTACTTGAAGGAATTGTTGATCTTTAAGACATAATGTAAGCCAAAAGGTCAACATGTGCATGCTTCAAACATATAGGGTTGGACTCATTTTTTTTTAATCCAAAGCAGAGTTGCTAATTTTTTTCATAGTGAATATAAAACATTTATTCTCTTAAGGGATATTGGAAATTCACATTTTTTCTTGAAGTTTTACAATAACTAAAACATTTATTGCTCTAAAATAAAATAAATGATTCTTGACAGTTATTATGGAGGAAATATGAAATAGTATATATTGAATCACTATACCAATTTGTTGGACAAAGTGTGGCGTGATATGCGTGCGCGCATATGCGAACACTAGACATTAATACCCCTAGGGAATACAAATCTAGTTTTGCTCGTTTGCTTACCAATGTTCTTCAATAAAAGTGGACGATCTGCTCTGTTCAAGCTAATCTTATATTAATGAAAAATCATGTGTATTAAGCATATTTAATTCATGCATCATGTGGTTGTGCAAAATGTGTTATGCAGTCAAGTTGAATGATACACTCTGTTAATCTTCTATGAATGAAAAATCATTTATATAAACATGTATTATTCATTCACAAAATGGTTGTAAAAATTAATGGTTTTCTGATGATACAACTAAAGGACCTCTTGTTGCATGAGTTCGGTTATTCTAATGGATGATCCATGTTTAACACAATCTCTTTAGTTGTCTTGTTGTCAATCATTATTTTTACAACTAGTTTAAGCATGAGTTATTAGAACATAATATGTCCAATTATTTGTTTGTAAACCATTTAAGACATGCAGGTCAAAATGAATGAAGTGCATTGTACAAATTGGTGCTATATCATACAGTTTTATAAGCAGGCATAACCGAGCTTGTTGTGCCGTAGGAATATTAGAGTCTTATGTGTATAAATACTATATATCTACACAGCCATTTTATAAGTGGGCATAACCAAGCTTGTTTTGTCCTAGGAGTACTAGAGTCCAGTGTGTATACATATCTTATATATACACATATACACATATACATATAGGCTTGATGGTTGTGAGGTGGCAGCTTATTTTGCTAGGCGAGCTACCATGAGATTAAAAGTGATGAGGCCTCGCTACTTTTATCTCTTGGTAGCTCATTTAGCAAAATGAGCCGCCACCTCGTACTTGATCGTTTCTTTCACACATACATTTATATATTTGTGTTATGTGTGTTTGTCTAGGTTCCACGGGTGCGGGTGCGGACACGGGACACGGCGATTTTGTAAAATGTAGGATACGGTGTGTGTGTGTATATATATATATATATATATATATATATATATATATATATATATATATATATATATATATATATATATATATATATATATATATGATCAGAAAATCCAACTTAATAAAGAAGAAAGAGAAGCTTAAATTGATTTCTCAATTAGATTTCAAATTAAAAACCCTAAGAACCTTTACAGTTAAAAATACTAAGTTGCTTACTATTTTGAGCATATGAAATATTCTAGAATCAGAAATAGGAACGAGAGGAGGTCCTGTAGTGTCGAACAGAGAAGATCCAATCTCTAGTTGAGCTCTGGCTGGCGTCTTCTTCGTTCCTGTGTTTGGGTTCAGAGAAGAGAGAAACAAATGGTAACGTGCTTGACTTAACAAACAGGACACCTGTCCATAAAAAAAGGGAAACAAAACACGTGGGTATTTTTAGAAAGCTTTAATTATGGATATTGGGTTATCGGGTTCAAAAACCTTAAACCTTTTGGTTGTGAATCCGATACCGAAAAGAACCCATTATTAGAGCTGATTGGGCTTTTTTTTTTGGTGTGGGATCCACTGGTTTAAAAGAAAAGGTACCCAAAAGAATCCATTATTGCCTGATTGGGTTTCTTTCTTTCTTTTTTTTTTTTTGGGTCCACTTGCTTAAGAGGAAACGCTGTGTCATGTCCGCACCCAACACGTCGTACTAGGGTGCGGCCCTTGATTTGCCTAGTCAGGGTAACCCAGGTGTGTGTGTGTGTGTGTGTATGTCTATATATATGTAAATATCTCTGTATCTATATGTATGTATATATATCTGTAGATATAATGTAATATATATTGACACACACACTCACAAGCTTGTTATGCCCTAGGAGTATTGAAGTTTATATACCTACATACATATATGTGTATGTATTTACATATGCATGCGTGTCTCCATACATGTGCATCTATGTATACCTGTAAAAACATGTATATATGCATCTATGTATATGTATAAATATATCTATATGAGAAAAATGGGTATTCTTGTACCAAGGACAAAGTCGGTCCTTGGTAGTAAGTAAGGTCGCCACATCTCAACTACCTTGACAAACCCCACTTTTCTCTGCCACAGACTTAACTTTACAATCATATTTTATCCTAGTCTGAAGGAGATTAATTGTTGCACGCGCACATTTGGAGCCACTATTTGGAGTGATATTCTTCCTTATTAACATTCAGTGATGGAAAATATAATGGCATAGTTAGTGATTTGTGGCCATAGTATAACTATAATCTATGGAGTTTAGGGAGGTTAATTGTTGCACGTGCACATTTGGAGACACTATTTGGAGTGATATTCTTACTTATTAATGTTCACTAATGGAAAATATAATGGCATGGTTAGTGATTTGTGGCCATGGTGTAACTATAATATATGGAGTTTAGGGAGGCCGCAGGCCTTGACAACCCCCTCCTTGGAGGAAGAAAAACCTCCCCTCTGTCTTCCATTCCTTCACGTCCTCATCAGTCATCCCTCCTCTTCCCCCACCCCTTCTCACCCCCTGTCACCCCCTTCCCCAGGCTCCACCCTTCCTCCCAACCAAAACCCTCTTTTCTCTGCCAGGTTACCCCTATTGATATACAGGACATTCCAACCTCAACTTGCATGACTTGGTTAAAATTTGTAGCAGTATAAGTTGCTAGCTTAATAACTTATATGGAATTCCTTTTGTTTAGAAGTTTACCTATCCTTTTGTTTAGAAGTAGAAAAAACTTCTAGTAGTTGAACTAGGTGATGAACTATGCAGACATACTTTTGTTTGCTATGCCTCAGTGTTATGCAATTTGTAGAAGGTAGATAGTGGCAGCATCATAAAATCTAGGTTTAAATATGAAAATTTGAGAATTCTGAACAATTACGATCTACGATTTATTAGGATAGTGTTTAATAAGAGGTTTTCAAATACTTAGAGCTTTTTCATCAGATATTCCTCATCTTAGAAACTGAATGTTGTTTTGTACAAAATGTTATAAATGGATAGTTGCTTTGGACTGTATTATTGCTTTTCATTGGAGCAGATAGGGGACTGGTATGCAATGTATAATTGAAGAGCCCGGCGGTCTGAGATCCGAGTTTACTATGTATTAGTGAAAGACTTGTGGGGTAGTGAACCTAGAGGATAAAGGTCGTCCAACTACTATGTGTATGACAACTGTGGCGAAATATGCCGTACAGCTCTCATGTACATTTTGCAGATCAAGTTATCGACTTAAGAGAAAATTGCTATTATGAGATCCTATATATAAATCTTCCTGGAATAGTTCATGCTTTGGTTATTCAAGAGTGAACCTTTAGATTGCTACTAAAACAAGTTGTTTTATTTTATAATATTATTATTTTTATTACGACTGCTACAACTGCTACTACTGTTACTACTACTAATATTATGATGGATACTGAACTGTGTTTACCGAATGAAGCATAATATTAGGCTCTTCTTATGGAAACAGGAAGTGCGGCAAGCTGTGCCCTGAAGTCTATTGGTGCAATAATTTAAGGGATATTTCATGTGTTGTCTTCTCTTTTCTGTTTGCCCGTTAACAATGGTTTTCGTAATTTGTAATTCATTCAGTAGTTGATCTTTGTATTGTCTATTGGACCTGACTCTTTCCTCTTTCAGTAGCATAAGCAAGCATAATTGCTCATCAGGTTAGGATGTGCTTTCAAGAAACCTAAGAAGAATGAATACAAACACATGACATGGGTACAACATGGATGCATGCCATGAAACTTAAAGAGAGGGCCATGGGTATATGGCAACATGCCACTAGAATATATATATATATATATATATATATATATATATATATATATATATATATATATATATATATATATATATATATATATATATATATATATATATATATATATATATATATAACACTGAAAGAGAGATACATGTGTCTAGACTGATAGACATGTTTGCACACTCAAAAGTCTAGACAGTTATCTAATAATATAAAATATACAAGGATTACCTATATACTAAGCTGTTGACCTATCATGATTTTTATAATTTTGCAAAAGGAATTAGTCTTGGCTCTTCGAACTTTCGATAGGGTAACTAGACATATCTAAACTTTTAGTTTATACAAGTTAATTCTTTGATGGGCTTTTTCCAATAAAATATAATCTTTTGCGAATAAATGGAAGTGAATAAATAAGTTCAACATTTAGCGATCAACAAATAAGTGGATAAGGCTGTCAGAAGTATAGAACATGTGTTCAAGGCCCATGTTGGGTATGGATCTACATATGGTTTTCATTGATCTAGAAAAAGCTTATGATAGAGTGTCTAAAGAGGTAATGTGGTGGGTTTTAGAAAAAAAATATGTATCTATTTTATATATTGATGTGATTAAAGATATGTGTGATAGAGTAACAACTAGAGTACGAACTAATGAAGGAGAGACTAAATCGTTTTCTATTATATAGGTTTACACTAAGGGTCAGCCTTATGCCCTTATCTTTTTGCATTAGTTATGGACCAACTTACTAGGCACATTCAGGATGAAATCCCATGGTGTATATTATTTATAGATGATATAGTGTTAGTTGACGAAACTAGAAGAGGTATAATTTCTAAAGTAGAAAGATTAAGACAAGCTCTTGAATCTAAAGGTTTTAGAATTAGTAGAATAAAAACAGAACCTATGGAGTGCAGTTTTAGTAAAACTAAGAAGAGAAAAGAGCCTATAGTGCATATTGATGGTCAAAAAATACCTAAAAGTAATCATTTTCGCTATTTAGGATCAATCATTAGGCATGATGGTGACATAGAGGATGATGTTGTACATCGAATTAAATCGGGATGGTTGAAAAGGAGGAGTGCCTCGGGAGTCTTATGTGATCGTAAAATACTAATAAAACTAAAGGGAAAATTCTATAGGACGGTTATAAGACCAACTATGCTTTATGGGTCCGAGTGTTGGGCAATTAAAAAATAACATGTGCAAAAAATGAATGTAACAGAAATGAGAATGTTGCGATGGTCTTGTGGGTATACATTAAAAGATAGGATAAGAAATGAGTGCATCCGTAGTAAATTAGAGGTTGCTCCTATTGAGGACAAAATGAGAAAATAGATTAAGATGGTTTGGTCATGTACAACGGATACCTCTTAGTGCACCGGTTTGAAAAATTGATAATATTATAGTTAATAGGGCTGGGAGATCTAGAGGTAGACCCAAAAGGACTTGGTTGGAAGTAGTTAGGAAGGATATGATTATGTTTAACTTAACGGAGGAGATGTTCCATAATAGAATGGAATGGAAGAATATGATTCATGTAACCGACCCCAAACATTTGGGATAAAGACTTTGATGTTGTTGTTGTTGTTGTTGTGGTACTTAATTGGTATTAAAATTGAAGAGTTCACACCTTCCAACTTTTGATGTTTCACTAAAGCACATATATAGTAAATAGTTAATGGTTTTTTTATAGTTTCCAAACTATTTTGTGCTTTGTTATGTGTGTTAAATGCTTGCCAATATGCTCTAGCAACGACCAGTAACAAATTAATATTAGTAGTTTTTGGGAAACGAACGGAAAATATGTTATGTTATTAACAAGTTTCTCAGCTTTTCTTCTGCTGCATATATATGCATGTGCACTTAGCCATATACCAAGCATTTGCATATAACCAGCTCCTTAATAAAGAAGGTTTCATCTTGTTTTGTGATTTGTTAGTTTTTATTACTGTTATGGAAGATGTTTATGCTTGAAAATTGTAGCTTATGCTTCTCTTTCTCTTTCACAGGGAGGCTGTCAACTGCCAGCTCTGCAGTGGTATGTATTTTGATGAAATTTCCATTTGTGATTTTTGTTTATACCGATATCAAAAAGCTGTTCAAACTGGAATTTTATCGTACTTGTCTAGTATTCTTGCTTTTTTATTAAGTGCTGTTGTTTATCACATGTGTGTTATTTGTGACTACCTGCAAGGACATGCCGATATACATGTGTGTATGTTTCAAATAAAATTGGATAGTTATATGCATGTGAATGTCTCAGGAATCCAAGTATATGAAAGACTCGATGATCCATTATACTTGGGTTTGAATCCTTCCGCGTCCAAATCATGCTGATTAATCAAAATCATTGGAGTAGGTCTCTCCATGCTATTATTGTCTCATTGAGGAGCATAATAAACAGTAGGTAGTGACTTTTTAGAAATATGAATTCGTAAAACATGTGCTTTTTTCTTTTTTTTTTGGGGGGGGGGTTCAAAAGAAAAAACCAGTACTTTCGGTCTTAGTTTGTGCTTTTCTTACTTAGACCTAAAGTGCTCTTCTAAGTACATAACATGCTTCTGCTTTGGGCCACCATCTGGATCTGGAGAATTATGAGGTAGTCATATCCGATTTTGTTGGGTGTTTCAAGTTTATCGATAATGCCATATTTGTTCTCAAGTTTAAATAAAAATACAAACATATCCCCGTTTTTATCAAAATGTCAAATTGATACCATGCTCTATATGGCGAAAAAGTTCTTGACATTCCCATAAGCCAAGTATAATGTTGAAACTTGAAAACTGACTTCTAAATACTATTTTACTACTTCCTATCTAATTCAGAGCGCCGGAGTTCCTTTTCTTCCAAAATTTATAAGAAAGAAAAATCCTTTTGTCGAATCATCTCCCTATAATTCTTCCCTGATGCATACTTTTCCCTTTATTAAAAGACAGGTGAGAGATCTCTTCACATTTCATTCTCTTATAATGTAAACCTGGGAGTAGCTTGCTTCAAGATGTATCTTTTTATTTTAATATATGTCTTGTCAATATTGATCTCCTCTTCTGAAATAATATGTCTGATACATTTAAGTTTGTGGTATGATCTGAGGCCAAGAAACATTATTAGCTTAAAATTTTTGGTTCATGTAATCACTAGTGTTTAGTACATTTCTCATGATATTTATTTTTCTAAAGGTATAATGGTTTTATTATAATTTCATTTCAGATTGTAATTTGGTCACTTCATGAAAGATCTTTTATCTAAAAAGATAAAGGTGCTATTCTGGTTCTATCCGTTATCAGTTAAGTTTAAAAAGAAAAAATATTTTTGGTTGAAAGATGGAAACTTTAGAGATTTTAATGAAATTAAAGATTATCTTTATTTGGACTAAAAGTTTAGATTGTTTTATCATTGTCCCTCGAGTTTATGAATGATGTTGATCTTTTCACGGTTCTTATATGCTTAAGTTCCCTTTGCAAGGCAGTAAGATCTTATTAAGAGCGAGACTTATTATCTTAGACTAAAAATTTATCACCTAATGTTGTTGAGTTTTTGTTGGGGGGGTACTGAACTGACATTTTATATCTTCGAATTTATTTTGGTTTTTATCTTGGTGCTGCCTCTTGCGTATACAATGAGCATAAATCTTTAGCAGGAAACCTAGGAACAACTGAGCTGATTTTATATTGGCCCCTTGTATCCCAAGGTTCGGTATATTTCCACTTTTCTTTCCAAGTATTTTGCTAAGTATGCTTTCAACCCTATTATTGTAAGAAACCACCAGGCACCACTGACATACCTACCAGCTGCAAAATGAGAGGCTTCAAGCTGATGTCGTAGTAGAAACATAATTATTGGAGGTATGAAACATAGACCGATTCACATATTTTTAGTGTTCTCAATGATTTCGGGAACATGTTGGGCGGAAAAAATCCATATCAGATGGTGGAAATCAAGGATATATCTGAGATATTTAATAAATATTGAGTAGTCATATCAGATAATGTGTATACATGTCATAGATGTGGAGAAAGATGGCATCTTTTGCAAAACTTCTTGCAAAGAATGTTGTCTAAATTGAGCCTAATTCTTTTTTCCGGTTATTTACATAAGCAGATTTTTTTGTTTTGGTTTATACCTCAATTGAACTATAAATCTAAACCAATTTTTTACCTCAATTGAACTATAAATCTAAACCAATTTTTTAAAACAAATAAAAGTTCAAATCAATATTGCAACATTTCAACTGATTTTTTGAAGCTGAAATGTCACCAGATATATCTGGAAAATCATAATATACCAAAAGCCGTAAAAGATACTGAGACCGGTATCATTTTGCGGCAAGTCTAATGAAAGGACATATCGGTCGATACGGCCATGTGGGGAATATTTAAAACAATGCATATCTTTTAGGAAACCTGGGAAAAGCCAACGCTATCTGTGGACTCCTTTCCCCTTGCTCTTGCATTATTAAAGTCCTGTATCCGGACTTTTTCTTCTTCAAAGTATTTTAAAAAATTATGTTGTCGTCATATTGTACCAAAAACCATTTCTACCTTGTCTGATGAACACTTAAATCCAGATATAGATATCCTTAGTTTTGATAAAGAACTAGCCTATTGTTTTCCATCTTTTGACATCTTTTATCATCTAAACATTCTCCCAGGAAACAGAAATTGGCTATTATGAAGCTCCATAGCAGAATTTGACTTAGTTTTTATGATTGAATCCCATCCACATGTTAATGCACTTAGTCATGTCCTACTAACTCAACTATGAACAAGAGTGAAGCTTTGCATAAACACTTGAGGGCTAGCTGGTGGTAGGTAGACTTGCCGTTTTTAGATATTCAAGTTACGGTATGCAACACGACAACAGCCTTCTAGATTTCCGTACTGAATAAGGCGAAGAGCCAAATGTAGTCATATTCCCATGATAAGTTGTGACCGACCATTTTGGACTCTCCTTGTTAAAGAATGGTTTGAGAATATGCTTTCTTGTTATTGTCATGCTACAATAAAATTCACATGCATAGACATAGGCACTTGTTAAGTTCGCATATTCCTTTTTTGTGGTTTTTGCTTTACACCATTCATTTTGGCTACTTGGTCAATGGGCAAGAAGATGAAGTTATTTGAACTTTTGGCTCTTAGGAACTCAAAGTAATACAGATAAACTTGAAATAGCCAACTCTATCTCATATGTATGTATGCATGTATGTATTATCTCTCTCTATCACATATTTGTAGGCTTGTTGGTTGATTTTTTTTGGGGGGGGAGGTTTGGGTGGGTGGTGGGGTTGTTGTGCTGTACTTACATCTGTCCTTTACCAATTTACATGCTTTCACTTCCAAGCCGGTTGTTTGCATTTTAATTTTGATCTCATCACCTCCTAGGAGTCGTGTTTCGCACGCAGTCTTCCCCACCCATCTTTGCTATGTACACTACTCTATTATCCACTCAAATATTTTGATTCTCCCTGCTAATTTTGCTGCCTCCACAATTCTTGCCACTATGGTGCAGAATTATTTTGTAGTTAACTTATAGGGTTTAGTGATTAATGATATGAAATAATTAAAAGATATTTACATTTTATTACTTGGACTACATCCCTTAGTTTAAGCTATTGAAGATGCTTCTTATAATTCAATATAAATCTTCATTATGCTATTTGTACATGCACATGAGTCCATCAAATTAATTTACAAAATCCTTTGTGCTAGATCCATCAATTTTTATTTGGTGTTTCTGCATATATACCCCTCAAATCTTCCATATTTGCATATTTACCTTCCAAAGCTTGGTATTTGCAAAATTACCCCTCAATTCTCTCACATTGAGCTTTTTTACTCTTGTTTAAGAATTTTAGTTTTTAAAGAAGAAAATGTTGCAACTTTGCACTGTACCATTTGAAAACAAATATTGCTACATGGGAGGGTAGAAAAACCTAATGTGACCGAATTGGAGGGTAATTTTGCAAACACCAAGATTTGAGGGGTACATTTGCAAATATGTAAGGTTTGAGGGGTATATATATGCAAAACCCCCTTTTTATTTTCCATAAACACCCTGCCATTTTATTAAAAATAGCTAAATCATATTTTTCTCTTCATGATTTTTTAAATATAATATTGTGAAGGGTTAAACTTACCTCGATAACCATTTACCACTTTCTATAATTGTTTTCTATATGCCGAATAGAACGCGTTTAAAAAATCTACTTCTACCATCCATTGTCCGAAGAAACCAAACATACATATAAAGAAAGTGGATGCCACATCAGCTGCCACCTCAACTTTCACATTTGTCCTTTCCATTTGCCATACAAGATTTGCAAAATGGAAAGTGGAGGAAGAGTGCTTTCTCTTCACTTTCTATTTTCCATCTACTTTCCAGTTGCCAAACAGCCCCTATGTGCTAAAAATTGTGTGGAAATATATATTTTCTGTTTCGTGATGTGTATGTGAAACCATCATAAAGCTTCACAGTAAAACTTGTAGATGGTTTCATTGAAGTAATTTTATGCCCTTTCATGATTAATTGATGTCTATTCTGGCATATTTATCATTATGAAATCCCAGCAGTACTCGGCCTTTTCATTACACTAGTAACACCTGTTCTTTTTCTTCTTCATTGTTCTATTCATGTTGAATCTTTGAAGATGCTAATCCTATGGGTTTGGTGAGTCCGAGATTATTATTGCTAACCTGGTGATATTTCTTTTACAGGCTTTTTCCATAGGAAGCATTTCAGAGTGCCTAAAGGTGTGGTAACTACTTCTTACACATGCAACAGATGCAGGGATGCAAAGACCATGAGTGGGAAAGATAAACAGAGAAAAAGTGAGAAATCAAAAGAGGACACGCCAAACGTGAAAACAAAAGAAGAGAACATAAATAGTATGAATTTGATGGACAGGGAAATAAGCACTGTTAATGTTACAGCCAAGGGCAAAAGAAGTGTGATGTTAAAAAAGGAGATAAAAAGCAAGATTGTAGGAGATAAGGACAAAAAAAGCATGAAAGTTGAAGAAAGCTGCAGAAGAAGTGAGAGAGTAAGACAAAAGAGCATAGGAAATGGGAAACTAAAATCTCGAGGACGTAAAAAAGTTTCAAAAAAGAGAAAAGTATCTCAAGGTAAAATGGTAGACGCGAAAGAGGATAAAAGGAAACATGTTACAAAGATTAAAATTAAATTTAATGGCCCTAAGAGAAGTGAGGAAGGTATATCTGAAAGAACAAGGGCTAAAATTAAATTTAATGGCCCTAAGAGAAGCGAGGAAGATAAACCTGAAAGTGCGAAGTCTGAAAAATATGAGAATGGAATCAGTTGGCGTAAGAGGAAGAGATCAGTTGTTCGTTTTTCTTACTGGCTGAACGGGCTCCTATGGACACATAAGGCAGTTACTGAACAGCAAAGTGATTTTAAAGAAAGAAATGTAATTCTACCTTTTCAACAGGACCTGATTACAACACCGTGTTGCTGTCTTTGCCGTCGAGAATACAATTCTGGAGTTATCTATATTAGTTGTGAGCGCTGCCAAGGTCAGTGATTTTTCTGTATTTCCAAGATTCTGGTTTTTCATATGCTCCATGAGATGGGCAGCTAAGACAGGATTAGTTGTTAATTATTGCCTTAAACTAATATAATTAATGAAAATTTGCCTGTCGCTGAAAGAACTTATTATTATCTTGGATATAGTTATCTTTGGATCAAGTATTGTAACTTTTATCGAAAAAGCTATAAGCTTTTTTCAGCACTATAAAGCTTATCTTATTTATTACTTTTATTTCTGTCAAATGCAGGTTGGTTCCATGGAGATATATTTGGCCTGACAGTTGAGAACATCAATCACTTGATCGGGTTTCTATGTCACAAATGCCGCATGAGAGATGAACCTGTATGTCCCTTCTCTGATGACACGATTGGTGGTGCTGAGTTAGATAGAAAATATGAAATTGGGATGAATGTCATGGGTAATGAGGGCCAAAATGATGTAGACCAGCAATATGGTGATCCTATACTTTGCAACGAGGGCTATTTGGATGAAGATTGTTTGGCTAGAGTTCAGAGTAAGGACCATTTGGATAAGTTGCAAAGAGAGAATGTTCCTGAAGAGGAACTTGGCTTGTCCTCTAATGCTAAATTAACAAATGGACACCTTGCGGATCTCCAACAGAAGAATAATTTTGGAGAGTTTCGTAATTGTGTATGTGAAGATTGTCCTGCTATAGTTCAAAGTCAAGACCATATGGATGAGAAGCAAAGGGAGGATGTTACACTACATGAAGAGGAACCTTCTTCGTGCCCTAAAAGTGTATCAGAAAATCTAGACAATGTCCAGTTACCTCAGGTAGAAGAAGCAAATATTTCATCTACCAAAAACGAGAGTGTAGTTGAAGTAGGAGTTGCTTTGCCTGAAGCAGGGGAGGAGTTATATGGAATGATTGAGATCCCTGATCCTAGTATAGAAGTTGGTATTCACCGTGACTCTATTAAGTTTGACCCACAGATAACTCTAGCAGCACTAAATTTGGATGATGCTGATAGGGTTAAGGGTTAAGCGTGTTTTTTTCTTTTTTTTTTGTTGGGTGGGTGGGGGTGGGGGGGCTGTTTATAAAGGTCTTCATATTCATTCTTGTGAAAGCATGCAATCTCATATTGGTGGGATATTTATTCAAGTCAGAAAACCTGTGCATGGCTATGATTTTCCTTTTTGATTACTTGTAACCTGGTCCTGTGCATTGTTTTAATGTACTGTTGGAACAAAGAAGCATTAGAAAATGCTCTCTTTATATAGTTGTGCAAGAAGTTTCCACCCAGGTGAGCATTCATTTTTACATTGTGCCTTTCTTAGGTTGAAATATGGCAATTGCATGTTGTTTCTCATCCATTTTTTTTCTTGCACTAGCTAGTTGCAGTGTATACATCCTACTTTGATGGTATAATCACTTTTTTTTGCGGTTTGTTTTCATAAGTAGTTCCACGTGAACTTGCTTCTGCAAGCTGTCAAGCTGGTTAATATTGGTGTCGATCCTGATTATGGAGAGCAAGGTTCCCTGTAATATCGAAGTGAGTATTGTTTCTACCTCGTTTTTTTTATTATTATCTTTATGATAATTGAATTTATCTCATGAGGGCATGGTTGTGGTAGAGGTTTCCAGGTTCACATTATTCATCAACTATTCATAACATGTTAATGCTGTTCTGTTTATCAAAGGATTCTGATCTGCTTGATTTAGTCCATCAATGTATATTGTTCAACCTGGGCCTACAACTAATGTTTCTTAGTTCTCCTTAGTAAATAGTTTAATGTGCAAAACTATATGGCAGCTTGATGATCTTCTAAGAATAAGACTGTAAGGAATAAATTTCAGATAAGAAGAATCACTCATTATGGCTGCTTCAAATTGAGAGGATATTTAATTTTTTATAAGTTTTTTAGTAAATTTAAATGTCTTCTAAACTTTGATGATCGGCTATTTTATTTTTCCTTATAAACAATAGAGCTTACTTCTCTGTGTTTGCATTTCGTTTGATAGACTGCTGTTTTAGACTATAATGCTGATGAATGCAATTCAATAGCCTCTTGTACAATTGTGTGAACCATCAGCTAGCTAAGAACACAATTCCAATACTTGTCAAACTTTGTTGTAGGCAGCTTAAGGTAGAGATTAAGAACTCTGATTTATGAATTATGGGGAGTTCAAGTGATGATAGTATCCTTATGGTATATGCATTGACAATTTTGTCTACATAGATTACGTCTTTCTCCTTCTGACATATCCTTTAAAAAAAAAGAAAGAAAAGAATTGACTATTCAGCAAATGTTGCTTGTATGCTCAAGCTGTATCCACCAGATACTCCATTCTTGGATAGTGAGATTTATTATTCAGTTGATTTTTTTTCATTCGACTTTGTAATTTGTTTTCTTCGGCATTAACAAATGGATAATATGGAATTATATGAGTACTTTTATCGATGCTTTCTAATTATTATATCACTTCAGAAACCTGTATTACAATTGCATTTGTTTTTTATGTTTTCTAATGTAGCATGGGTACTTTTCATTATGGAACAGTACCCACATCCGATATATTGACTCCAGTATCGGACACTAACACTTGCTTGGACGCTTATGGAATGTGTCATCACGCTTATGGAATGTGTCATCAATTCTCAAATTGTCCTCAATTATAAAATACATGTTTTAACTTAGATGATTTGTAGAAACTTCTAGGACACATGCCCTACACTTTCATACACATATTTGTTGATGTTCATTGTTCCACATATTTGAGATATTTAGATACTTCTATTTATGCATTGAAGACTATACTCTTGTGGGGAAAAAAAAATCAAATCTTGAATAAAGTTCGGGTTTGGAATACTATTTTATTAAAATTTGAAGACATAAGACCTGTTGCTTTTGCAGAAATATATGATAGATCAACATTTAAGTGCATATGTGATCATTGTATCGTTTATATTATTAGAGGTATGCACTTGGATTCTTGGACATCTGTATGTATGCATGTGCATTTGAAATCTCTTTATTGTTATATCTTCTGTTCTATTGTCATGTTGTTGTGTCCCCATGTCCTGCTCACTTACGAAACTTTCGTGTTAGTGAACATGGCTGCACCCGTGCTTCTTTCTCTATATAGAGACCTTTAGATATCTGCTATGCATCTTTAGATGAAGAAGGAACATAACTTGTGGAGTAGTTCTGTTCATGTGTGGGAAAACCGACACAAACACATGTTCATGTACTCTACTGTTATCAATTATCTTGGTTATCCAATGTTTCTTGTATCAGTATCTCCACATTGCATCATGCCATATATATTGTTTATCCCATGCAACACGGTCAACCTTCATGAAGGGAACTAGTGGACCCCCAATATCTTTATTTCATAATATCATTTTTTGTCAAGCAACAAAAGTGGAAAAATTCAAGCAACAAGAGGGAAAAGGAAAGTAAAATATTACAGCAGCCACCATCATGTACTATTTTTTAGGGTTAGTTGCACATAGACCCTTGTATCACTGTCTTGAAATTACTAGCACTGTAGTTTCATTGTTGCAGATAGATCCCCATGGTTAAATATTTTTTTTGGCTATTTTACCCACATATAGACTACTAATTTCACCCATGGGCAATATCTGCAAAAATTTCACAAGTGTAAATGGGGCAAAAATTTAACCCAGGGGGTCTATCTGCAACAATGAAATTACATGGATAGTTAGTTCAAGACAATGACACCAACAGGGGCATATCTGCAATTACCGTTATCCTGTATGAACAGTATTACTGCTCTGCTACCAGAACTCTAGAGCTACAAATGTGATCAAAAGGAAATTTGTTATTTATTTTATTTTATTTTGTCCCTCACAGCCAAGTTCTTCGCTGGATAGACATCCATTTATTAGGTTCTCCTGTCACCGTTTTGGAGTTAATGGCTTGAGGTTCAGTTTCAACTATAACACTTATCTTGCAGTAATTATCTTGCTTGTTTGAAGCATCATCAAAATATTATTGCAACTTAAATTGAAATGCTTTTCAAATGATACTACTATAAACATGGCACATTCTCTGCATTAGCTAAGGTCTGGCGTACTTATTGTTGTGTTGGCTGCACCTTATCTGAGAATTGTATGATTTCACTAGAAAGCCTGATTGTAAGTTTGGCTGTACTCTGCTGCAGTAGCTAATGAGGGAGTTTGTTTAATTTCTAGGTGGGTTAAAGGTGGAAGCAATAGAAGATGCATATAACTTCACATGACTTCAGGTTAGTTTTTTTTTGCATTCAGTCATCCTACAGATATTTCGAGCTTTATTAAATTGTTGCACCAAAATGTCATTTTTCATTCCTCACAATGATTTGACATGCATTTGAGGGCTTCCTTAATGCTCGCCGGGACTGAATTTTGACTGATGATTTGAAAGGAGCATGCTAAAATATAGAATTTCTGTGAAGAATGCGCTAATGTTGTATTATATTGTGAATGGGGTTGGATGTGATTGCACATTGGTGAACTGTAAGTTCCTTGATTTTTCTGAAAATTAAAAAAATATAAATTTTCAGACAGAAGATCCTCATTTTGGAGTCCCATTTTTGGTAGTTCAGGTGGTTTTGTTCTGGATTTTTCATATTTTTATCTTCATATGATGAAAACATCAAAGACATAAATATGAAGAGGGGCAGCTTGTTTCTTCAATTTGATGTTATAAGGTGGTGTGTGTATTGAATGTGGATGGTCCTGCAGTACAGCAGATTGCAAACAGCACAAAGTTAAGCTTTAATAACGTCATGTGCAATTTGTTTCTTTTGCTTTATTTTCTGCTTGAGAATGCAAATTTCTTAGCAAAATTATATCTTATTTCACCTGACCCTTTGGGATTTAGGAGCTTGAATTTACAACATGGTTTGGGTTACAGATTGGATGATACGCGAAAAATGCAGCCAGATATTTATGTGCTTCCCCTTATTTTTGGGGAAGAGGAGCTTTGGGGAAAATTTTGAGATCTTAGATGAAGTCACTCAACTCCTTTTTTCGCCCATTTCAAATGCATGTAGTTTTTGTATTTTCATCTGTTTTTGTAACAGTCAGCATGTGCAGCTGGTCCTTGGTGGTTTTAATTATGTGCATTTTGTTTTGTAAAAGCGAGTTTTGGATGCAATAGTTAAATTTTATCTGCAGACTGCAGCTTTTGCCCAAGGAAATTGGTGCCATGGTAGTGATTTCAAATGCTTCGATATGCTTCAAACAGAGTTTTTTGTATTTGGTGATGAGAATAGGTTGTGGGTCACTCCTCATGTTGGTCACTTTGTTTAGCAGTAGTAGTCAAATATTATTCAATGTTCTAGCGAAAAGAAAAGAGACAGCAGCTTCTCTGCCCACGAGATTTTTCCGAATCATAGCATGGAGGATAAATTTGAGTGTAAATAGAAGAGACTGCAGTTTCTCTTATCATAAGTTTTTTTTGGGAAACTTAGCATAACAATATTGCCGAGCAAATAGTTTGTAGACCAAATCTGCGACCCTTTATGAATGAAATGGTGAAATAGGTTCATTAAGAAAATACTGAAACTTTGCTGCTAAAATTGGGCATCTTCCATGTGGTTTCATGCGCCACAGTCTGATTATTACTAGATGTTGCAAAGAGGTAATTCATAAAAAAACTTAGATTGCCAAGCAACAAAACAGTCATGGGACTTTGTTTTTGTTAAGTAAAGTAAATTGCAGATAACCCTCTCAACTATATATCCACTTGCACTTATCACCCCTCAACTATTTTAGCAGCACTTCACACACATGGATTCATGAGCAAGAGGGGGTTATCTGAAAGTTATCCTTCTCAAATGTGAATATAGGGGTGTTAAATGACAGAATAGTTGATGGCTGATAAATACAAGTGAAGATATAGTTTATGGGGTTATCTACAATTTACCCTATTTTCTTTGGTACTTCAGTATATGATGCTTGCTTGGTTTGGTAGGGAGTTTGAGGAGGGAAGGTGAGGTGAAGGGAGGTGCAATGAGGCGGGGGATGGACAACCCTTTAAGCCTTCATGTTTGGTTGGAGGGGAGGGGAGAAGAGATGCATGCTTATAATTTATTTTTTTATCTATTCTTGAATCCTCCCAATTTGGAGGGATTCTTCTCTTTCTACTTTTTAGTTTATTTTGTGGTGTCCCCTTCCATCCCCTCACTCTATCTCCCCCTCTAAAAACCCCCCTACTAAAGGCAAATCTAATTTTTCTCCCTCCCCTCCCGTCACCTTCCTTCCTATCAAACCAAGCCTGAGAAAATAAGACATGTATAATATTCCTATGGCAAGTATATATACCATATTTCCTTACTCCAGGATAATTTTCCTCAAACCGCAAGACTAATAAAGCTTCACTACGCGCCAATTCCCCTACTAATTGAATAAATTGAGAATCCATTAACAAGAAGTTCAATGCATTGGTTGCTAGCAAATACTAAAATCTCATGAAATCTTTTCATGAACCCTTCTTAGCTCACGGGGGTGTACCACAGCCTACTATGTTATAAAAGGTTTAGATGATGTAATGGTATCTATTGTTAAGAACTCAAAATTGGAGTCATGAGAATAACGAAATTTGTTCAGAGTGTGATAGAAGCAGCAGCAAAGTTCAAACGCAGGACCAAGATACGTTACTTTTTTACCAATGGGGTATATAGTAAAATAATCATTATCTTAAGTTTCAGTGTACCCCATATTATACTTTCTTATCAGAGAGAATCATCGGTATAATAAAATAATCATTATCAACCTAAAATTTTATTTTAAAAAATTCAGTTTTGGTGTAAAAATCCAATTTTGGCATAAGGGATGTCAGATCTCTAAAACTATGATCTATGAAACTAGTGGGCTAATTTAATAAATTAGGAATTTGTTAAATTTTCTTTTATAAATTATATATTTATCTAGTTTGTAATTAGTTTAATTTCTTGCTTTTATTAATTTGCTTATAGTTTAGGAATTTATATGTGTGGGTAGAGTTTTTAGGCTAATTAGGATTAGATGAAGATAGTATAATTTATTTATTAGATTTAGAATTGCTCTTTTATACTTTATTTGTTCATGGTAGAATAATCAATTAATTAGTAATTGGTATAATAATATAAATTGATAAGTTATACCTTTTTAAATAGATTGATACCTTATGCTTTTAATTGTTGTAGAAATAATTTACTTTTAGAATTTAATTTGATAAACTACACTTTCTTTAAATAGATTAATAGTTTATGCTTGTTAATTCTAGAAGTCATAAATGTAAAAAGAGTAATTTCTAAATCTAATAATAAATTGTTTAGTGGAATCTATCCTAATTAGCTAGTTTAATTCTCTTATTTTTTTCTCTTTAATTTTCTTGTTCTTAGTTTCATTATTAGTTTGTTCTCTTGCATTCATTTTTATTTTTTCAATTTATGCATTTCATTCTAGTTCTTTCTAGTTCTCTATTTCCCTTTCCCACTTTCTCTTATTTTAGTTTCTTTACTCTTGCATTTATTTTTCCTTTTTTTTGCCTCCTTCTTGATTTGTTTTATTTGCATTTAATTTCTCTCCTCTCTCCCTCTTTCTTATTTCTTTTTCTTTTAAAAGAACAAAATTTTGAAACTCATTTTCAACCCATTTTCCAAAATCTCTTTTCAATTATCCTTTTGCAAAGGAAAAAATTCAATTTAAAGAGGGAAAACTCCTTTCTTGTGGTTTGACATTTAATATACTATAACTTTATTGTGTTCTTGCAACACACATATTTTCACACAACACGAGGTAAAGTACATACCTGATAAACCAAGTCAACTCGTTATTGTCATGTGATTTAGTTAACCCAAACGCCAAATCTAGGTTGTATGCATAACACTACCTTTCTTGCAATTAAATCCATTATAACCCCCATAACCACCACTCAATGATAATACCTATCAATTCATTTGAATTACTATCATAACCCCCAACCCACAATTAAATCAATTAATTAAGTTTCTCATTAACAATAATAATACATATTAAAGCAAACAAATTCCACCAACAAACCCATCATCCAAACCAAAAAGAAAACCTACTCCTCTCCCTTCCTAGACCACCTCTCTACTAACCGTAGTTGCTGTCATTTGTCATTATGCTTTTCATATTATAAATTTAGTATTTACAGTTATATAGTTAGAGTATGTATGTGTCACCATTTTTAAAACACTGTGAAATCAACCTTAACCTTTGAATCAATTGAAACTTAAGAGAGATCCACCATATTTAACTTTCACATAGAGAACCACTTCCTCTTTCTTCTTTGTCACCGTTGATTCATTAAATACGGCCTAAATTAGACAGATCGAAGGTAAGACATTTTGAGATTACTTGAACTGTGAAAGACAAAGACAAAATCAAGAGCAAGACACCACCACTGTAATTTTAAGAGGTTGACCATTTTTCAGGCTCGACTTCGGCACCTGAAATTAGAAAAATATACAGAACCGATAAATACCCTAAGCACAAGCGCAAAAAGACAAAAAAAAAGGGAGTTTTGTGGGACCCAAAAAAATTTAGAATTATAAAGATTTTGTGGGGCAAATTTGAAAGTACCTATAATTTGGAGGGTATATATCTAAACGCCCCCAAAAAAAGAAGTGTTCACTTAGGCGCCGTTTGTCCCCGCATTTTGTGGGACCCACAAATTAAAAATTATGGAATTTTAGGGTTGTCACGATAAATGCAAATATAATTCTCTAAAATTATGCTGATTTTAATCAGATTTGTGAATTTAATCACATATCCTCAACAAAATTCGTGTACAATCAAATAAAATTTAATTAGATTTAACCCTCTTACAAATCCTCTTTAATATCCATCACAAATAAACACAATTTTAACTATGAGTTTTTCAAAATCCGTTACATTACATGCAACAATATTAATTCACAAACCAAACATGCCCTCAGTGAAAAATCACAAAACTAGAGAGAGAATTACTCCAATAGCGAAGATACGTATAGAACCCCATCGCTGGATCCGATAGAGACGACAGTTATGGTGTGAAAAAGCGAGAACGGGGCTAGGGCAAATCTTAATAGCTGGAAAGGCAATTGGTTTGGGCCGGTTAGTTTTTGACCCGGCCTATTCGAATCTCACCCACATTCTTTATCGAATTTGACTTCCAATCCGGTATTCCACCCGAATTCAAATTCCAGTATTTCCAAGTGTACCAAATTCGAATTCGAATAGCTAGGTATT
The DNA here is from genome assembly GCA_012295165.1 of Asparagus setaceus. Taxonomy (NCBI): domain Eukaryota; kingdom Viridiplantae; phylum Streptophyta; class Magnoliopsida; order Asparagales; family Asparagaceae; genus Asparagus; species Asparagus setaceus. The sequence goes on from CM022702.1 coordinate 67,588,764, forward strand.
CGCTCAAATTCGAGTGGTTTACAGCCCCAAGTTTAGTCCTCGTGGTATTGACGTGATAGCACACTTTACATTCAAGTACACTAGAATCCTAGATTTGCACACTACTTACAAAAAAACACCTTTAAATTTCAAGTCATGTCTTTAGCATTAGTAGAGTTGTATCACCTCTCTAGATTAGGTCATTGAGGTTTAATTTCAAAAATAGAATTGCTTGATTGCTCCAAACAAAGAATTTTTTTAAAAATGCTAAAATAGATTAGAAAGCTAATATTGAGCTGAAAATTAGGGAGGCTTTAAATTGGCTGAAAATTATTAAAATAGATAGAAACTTAAAATTGGGCTGAAAATTTGGGAGGCCGTATTTGTCCCTTCCTATTTAACTTAAATTCTCTTTCTCTACCCTAATATTTCTCCCGTTTCCCTCTTTTTTGTTGGCTAACTAGAAATTCCGCAGCAGCCTACTGCATTGTAGGAGCTTTTATAGCAAAAATATTTAAATTTAAATGATCTTAACAAGAAAATAAAGCCTGATGTCACAACTATTATCTTGAAAAATCCAATTACACTATTTTCTCTCTTCATTCTATGCTAGTGGTAAGTTTTGTAGGATAGCGATGGCACCACAAGATTTTTTTTGTTGATGGGGCCGACGAAGCTTATAATTCTCCACCCATTTTTGTGCTCCTACATGATTCCTTTTCGGGCTAAATATAGAAGGGAAAAAAAAAAACCCTTAGCTTTGGATGATAATTGGATAACCCATCATAACTATAAAAAATATCATAAATCCCCCTTTAAGTTTAGAGGTTGTCAGAAAATCTTTTTTAACTTTGAGATTTTATCAGAAAACCCCATACATTTAGGAGAATTATGAGATTTTCTAATAAAATCTCAAAGTCGGAGGGGCTCGCTGATAAAGCCTGAAAGTTAGGTTTTTTATATCCCTATACTTAAAGGTGGTTTTGTGTGTGTGTGTGTATTGGGGGCTGGGTTATAGGGGGTTATCCGATACTCATCCTTAGTTAAGGGGAGGTTTCTTATTTTTAGCCTTCCTTTTCTCTGACACTTGAATAAGTTTTATTCTACAAATTAAATTGGTAGATGAATATATCTGACATATTAGTACCATTAACAATAATTATCTTTCATAACTAAAAATTTATTATAAATTGTCCGGCTGAATATTGTTTATACCTCAACCTTTTGATTGTGTATATCCTAACCTATTGATAGTAATTTTTTTATATAAACTGGAATAAAATTGATTGCTGTTAAATTATTCAACAAAAATTAGTTATTTAAAAATTATTTTAATTAGTAACCTAACCTTACTTTGGTCCATTTGTGTTGGAACTGTTGAAGTGTAAAATTATAATTCCCGATCCTCACCATAGTTTTCAACTTTTATATAGTGGTAGAATCATTTAACATAATATAACAACTCAAATATATCGCTCATTGGCAACGAATTTAAGCCGGATTTTTAAAACAATTAACACTAATGTTGTATGAGTCTAGATTTCAACCCATTAAAAGAGCTCTTGAGTTTTGGACGTAGTGACAGTGTCCTTTGGCAAAAACATCACAAACTTCACTTTGCATACTCCCTTGAAACAAGGATACCTTTCAATAATTTATCATGAATTTATGAATTTTTAGAGAGTAAATATTAATGTTGTATATACCTAGGGGTGACAAATGGGTCGGTTCAGATCAATTCAGGGCGGGTCAATTTTGACCCAGCCCATATAAGCTCGACCAGGACCCAACCCATTTAATAAGCAGATCAGTCGACCCAACCCATTTATTAAACAGGTCAACCCCTGACCCACGTAACACTTATAAAACATGTTCTGCTTTTGATTTCATCTTGTACTGCAAGCGTTTATGGTGAGACTTACATTTCAACGATGTAAATCTTAAAGTGATAAAGAGAAAAAAACTGCTATACAAAGTATATCTAAAATAAGGCTAGTGAGCCAATAATTTCCATTGATTTATATTTTCATATAGAGATTGACGTCAATTTTTATTGATGTTTTCTAACATATAACGATACAATCTAGCAAGTCAAAACTTTCCATTTGATCATTAATTAATTCAGTGTACAATGATTCTTAAATGTTTTTTATACATATCATGTTTTTGAAAAGATTAAATGATATATTCTGCAAATTTGCAGACGAACCAGAATTTCCAAATAAAACTGAAGAGGAATTAACTAGGAAAATTTTTAATTTCCAGTACATATGATTTAAAGATCAAAAATAACTTTCAAATTTAACAAATATTTTGTCCCCATCATCAACAAGTCACATGCATTTCGAAATTAAAATAAGCTTTAAAAATCTTGCTTGACCAATATTCTCTAAACCATGTGATTTAATGATCAAAATACACCTTCCAAAATTAACAAAACATTTCCGCATACATCTTTCTCTCAATAACGAATCATTATGATTTTGAAGTTGAAATGATGAAAAAGATCATATCTTTAATGAAAATAAAGATAATAAAAGGAAAATAAAGATCCTATCTTTATATTATCTATCTATATTAAAAAGGAAAATAATCCTTTTAACTGATATTTTCGTTAGCAATTGATGATCGTTTTAGAGGGAGGGAGGCGATAGGACCTTCTTTGTTAACGTGAACAGGTTCTCGTGTACATGAATCAACTGCATTTTTTTTCTTGAATTAGGGGTAGTTTTGTCCTTCTAATTTTCATTTAACAGAATTTTTAATGGAGAGTTTAAAAAAGACCAAATTTACATCTAACAACGGGTTTAATGACTAAATTGGCCTTTTAGCCAATTGAGAAAAAATAAAGTAGCGGACCAATTTAAGTATGAAGATTTATTTTAAGGAAAGTACATGGATCATTTTAGTATGAAGCCACAGTACAGGGACCAAATTGGCATTTAGCTAGAAAAGTGATTATAAACTTGGAAAGCATATTAAAAACAAAAAAAAAAAAATGGGGATTAAACTAAAACTACATACACCATCCTAACTCAGACCGACTGTGATAAACAAATCAAGCAGCGTAGCTTACGTGCTTTATATGTTGCAAGCACAAAGTGCATCTTAAATTCATCCAAGTTTATAGAAAGCGCTAGGCGGCTTAGGCGTTAAACCTGACGCTGCGCCTAGACGGAAGCCTAGACGGGACCTAGCGTTTTTTTATTTTTTTATTTTTTAATTATAATTACTAATAGTAAATATCAATGTTATAAAAAACTTACATGCTGGACTAACACCTAGACAGATTTCTTAAGTGGTTGTCGAGGATATTTTGCTGAAGCTCAGGAGAGGTAGAGGTGTTCATAGTTGGAGTCAGAGGAGGTTGGAGGACGTGAACACTGTAATAGAGAAAATCATAATCAATGCCTAAAGGGTACAAACCATGCTCCCTTAAGCACTCCCAAAATCTAAACGGACAGCCTAGGTACCACCTAGGTGCTAGGCGTTAGCTAGACGGTCAAGATACCGTCTAGGTCTAGGCGTGAGCCTAGACGGACTAGGCGGATGCTTTTTAAAACATTGAATTCATCTCTTTAAAAGTTGATTTCTTTTTATTTAAAGTAGAAGCTCAAAAAGAAGTCACAACAAGTCACAAAGTGCTCTTCAACTGTTCCATAAAAGGCCCATATGAGAACTCTCAAAAGTTGGTTTAAGATATTTACACTTGCAAGAGCTATGGTTAATTGTTACCCCTTCTAAATTTTGATATGAAATTACGAATAATGAAATTACCAACAAACATGCAGTTGAATATCAGTACAAATGAAACCTTGTCATCAGTTTGGAAAATTCTTAAGCTAAGGGGGTGTTTGGTTCATTTTCTTGAAATTTCAAGAAATGTTTTCCACCCAAAAAATCATTTCCTTGTATTTCTTGAAAAAAATTTTAGAAAAGTTTTGAGAAGTCAAAAAGTACAAGTTTTCTTATTTTTGACATTTTGTTTGTTTGGTTCAAAACAAGAAAATGGGCCTCTTACTTTATAGAAATGTCAAGTTTTCTATAAAGGTTTGTTTGTTTGGTTCAAAACAAGAAAATTTAGGGTGAGAAATAGGGTATGAGTGAAGTTTTATTATTTTAATATTTGTATTGTCAGATTTCTTGGTGATTTCCTTCCATTTTGAGTGAAAGTTGATTTCTATAAATTTAGGTACTTTTCAGTACTTTATAGAAAACTTTTCTATAAATTTTTTTGGAACCAAACAAGTTTTATAGAAATGTACAGAAAACATTTATTTACCAGACTACCATTGTCAGATTTTTATAGAAAACATTTCTATAAAATAGCCCAACCAAACACCCCCTAAAGGACTCCAAACAAAGATAATTATTGATTAACAAGTCTTAATGCACCAACAAACCATTTGTTTTCTTATTCACATTGCTATTTCTGTATGTACTTGACACCATCGCCCTTTCACCATGGAATAGAGGATACATATAAATCACTATTTCTTGATTAATGAAAGAGAATTAGGGAGTTCTCCACAGCTATCTACAATCAAACTTACCGAATTTACATCTACTACTAGCAAGCATGCTCGATATTGATATCAATATAGTGGTGGTCAGAATGACCAAAATTATTGAGAAGGTGGTGGGAATTGTGTTAAACTATTTAGCAAATAAGTATTTTGATCGGGATAGTCATATCAAAGCGGTTGTGGAGATGGCAGAGTGGGCAACAAGAGATCAATGGAGGACTTAATGAATGGATGTGATAACTCAAAAATGGTTTGTATGATGCTGACGACGTGCTCGATTAGCTTGATTATCTTCCACTAAAAAAATAAGTTGATGAGAAAATTGCAGGCAACAAAAGACAGAGAATTAGAGTGTACATGTAAATCCTCATTTCTTGATTAATGAAAGAATTTGGGAGTTCTCTGTAGCTATTTGCAATCAAACTTACGAATTTACATCTACGCAAGCAAGATACTGTGCTCGATATTGATATCAATATGGTGATGGTCAGAGTGACCAAAATTATCGAGGACTATTTAGAAAATAAGGATTTTGCTCGGGATCGTCGAATGAAAGATGAGCTTGAGAGGCACAAAAAATCTCTTCCACATATCAAAGCTGTTGTGGAGATGGCGGAGAGTGGGTGGCAGAGATCAATGGAGGAATGAATGAATGGCTGTGGCAACTCAAAGATGCTTTGTATGGTGCTGACGACATGCTCGATCAGCTTCCACCAAAGAAACAAGTTGAGGAGAAACCTGCAAGCAACAAAAGACAGAGTTCATGTATGAATGCAAGTACAAAGGAAAGCTATATAACTTAAGAGATGAGCCTTATGTTGTAAGTTTACAGCTATTGGTTGGGAGAAAAGAGTTGATTATGAAAGAATGAAAGAGAAAGTATACTGCTCAAGCACTCATCCAGGTGACTTCCTCTTTGCATGACATTTGACTAATATACATATATATATATACTAGTATGGTGCACGTGCGATGCACGTGTAACCACTTTCATGTTTATATGTAGTCCCAAAGTTTATATTACATTGATAATTTTTTTGTATGTGCTGTATATTTGAAAGATGTTATAGATAATATATATTAGGTTTTAATTGAATGACTTTTAATCGGCAATTTATGCTTGTCCTCATAAAAGATATGTGACTTTTATTAATTGATGATATAAATAGAGGTTATAGGGTTACAAAAAGGGTCATAAAGAACACTCATTTGGCATATGAAAAACCCGGATATTATAGAAATATCATATAGCAGAATCATAAACATACCAAAGAAGACTCCGCATAAAAGAAAGTTAAAATTAAAATGAAATCCAATAGAAAAAGTCTTTAAAGATGGAAAAAGACCACAAAATAATCAAGGTAACCCAAATTATTTAATAATATGTCCACTTCCACTGATAAGGAAAGAGAATTTTGTTGTTGAAATTTGAGAGCTGCGCAAGATCATAAGGGCAATGTGGTAGCCTATTAAAAAATTTAAAGAAAGGTGATAATGAGTATAAAAGAATTGAGTACCAAAGTATTTTTATAAAAGGAATAAAATATAAATGTTACATAAGGAGTCAAAGTACCTTTGAGGTCAAAGATAGTATGTTGCATTGTAAATAGTTAATGGCTTTAATACACATCTTCGCTGCATATTAGAATGTTGTGTTAGATAATAAATGTTTGAAAGATAAGTTATACAAAATGTGCATTATAGAATGAAAAAATAATGAATCATGATTTTGATTAGGTAGTTTACCTTTGAGGCAATAATACTTCTGCGTACACAATATTTTTCGCGTATGTTTTTGTTGTTCTTTTTGCTTGGTCAACTTTCACTAATACCTTAGTTGTTCTCATCGATATCCCCCTTGATAATGCAACATATAATTGACCATGTGAGAATACATGGTGTGACAAATATACTCCAACATAAGGTATTGTTTGTCCCTGTGCTTTGTTGATTGTCATTGCAAAACATAGACGGATTGGAAATTGTTTTCTACGAAATTGGAATGGATAACCCTCATTTTCAGCTGGAGATAATGGTATTCTCGAATCATGACATTTTGACCAAAGATGTTGACCAATTGTGATTTCAAAGATGGATGACATTACCTTCATACCCTCTACAAATCATTCGTGTGCCATTGCACATTCCATTAGATGGATCAAGATTACGCAACAACATGATCGGACAATTTCTTTTAAGAACCAATTTGTGAGGCGGGAGTCCATTCGGCATTAAGGTGTTCAAGAACTCTTCTTGGTAATAATTGTTTGTGTCATCTACTGCTTCATCAAAACTATAGAATATTTTAGCTTCACCAGGAAACAATGCAATTAATTTTTCATTCAGTCCATCAACATACTCATTCCGTGTTGAAAGAATAGCACGTTGTGTCATGTATTCAGCAGATGATGAATTTGCTTGTAATGATGGAAAGATAGCATCAATCAATTTTCTTTCAGAGTTTTCATCATCGTCATATTCTATTACCATTTCATGTGGAAGAAGTATCAAATTCTCATCTATTGTCGGTTCCTCTCCATTCCCCACATGCAATAAGAACTCTCCAAATGCTTGATCAGTTCTTGCCCTCATATTAATAGTGAGAGATAATTTCTCCATTTTTTCCCAGAGATATGATTTCACAAGACTTGCATTGACTGTTTCTGCTCTAGTGCCGCGTGGAACAACTGGTAGTACTTGACGAAAATCACCTCCAAACACGACTACTTTTCCACCAAAAAGTCTTTTGTCACCCATTACATCCCTCAATGTTCTGTCAACTGTCTCAATCGCAAATCTTTTTGCCATAGGTGCTTCATCCCATATTATAAGTGATGCTAATCGTATCAACTTTGATATTCCATCCTGCTTTGATATATTGCACATTGTAGTTTCATTAGCAGTAATTGGAATTTTAAATCGCGAATGTGCAGTTCGTCCTCCTGGCATTATTGCGGCAGCCACTCCTGATGTTGCTGTTGCTAATGCTATCATCTTTCTTGACCTTAGATTTGCAAGCAGTGCACGATAAAGAAAAGTTTTACCCGTTCCTCCTGGACCGTCCACAAAAAATATTCCAGATTTTTTTTTGTTGACTCTATCTAATATGACATCGAAGGCTTGTTTTTGCCTCGGGTTTAACTTTGACTGAGCATGAAAATCTTCTGATGGAATGTCTATCTCCCTTTCATCAAGAATTTCTCTTGGTAAAGTCTGACATTGGTCAATATCATCATGTATTAGTAATGGTAGATCATAATCTGTAATACGTTTACCCATACTCTCAAGGAAAAGACTAATGCTCTTTAATGTCCATGCAACACGAGCTGGTAGCATGTATTCATCTACTCCTCCTTTGAAATCTTCTGCCATCGCTTCAAAATGATCGTTCCATAGTTTTCTTACATTTGATGGTTGACAATAAACCAAAATAATGGAAAATAATCTTCGTAGTGCATAAGGCATTTGAAAAGCCGTGGCCTCAACTAAACAATCAGAAATACTATCATCAGATTCCAGTAATCCTCTTTTTTGTGCAGCTTCCTTGAAGGACTTATATGCAACACCATCAACTGTTAAAAGATATTCCCAAGAAGTAGGACCCCTCACATGATTTAACAATAGACGCAGATAATATCTCTCTCCTTCTTTTGGGTTTGCAGCATTTATACGACCAATGACAAGTTTGTGCTTCCGATCAGACCAAATCTTTGCTTGGTTATTCCACACGTAGTGTTCAGGAAATTCGACGTATAGAAATTGCCTTGCATTTTCAGTTGTTGTGCATTTTGTAAAGAATTCAGTGAGCATAGTTTTTGATGATCTTTCTGAATCTATTACATCACGAAGATCTCGACGTTGCCAATAACAAATTGATTGCTTATCTGGAAGATGTAACTGAAGACTAATGACTGGAGGAGTAGTTTCATTCATCTTGAATTCATAAATTCTCCAAAATGCTTCTTATTCTGAAACCCACCGTCCATCTTGAAAATGTTTTATTTCATCAAACTTATTTTGCTCTTCACTGTGCCGTAGATTGAGATCTTGTCATGCCCTTTGTATATATATTTATATAGATATTTGATCGCTTTTACCTGGAGCAAACCTCAACATTAATGTGGCAATTGTACCGGTAAGAAGATATGACAATATCATATTTAAAGTTTTTCACATAGTATATTTTTTGTATGAAATATTCTCATAGAATAAACTTTAAAGATATTGTGAAAATTGTACCTGGTAAGGACATATGGATTATAAGGAACAACCCATTGGTTGTTCAACTCTGCTCGACGCACACATACTTTTCTACCATTATTCCTCCTCATGTATATTGGATATGAATCTTTGCCAACTATTGTCTTAGAGGAAAAAGGTCGTGGATAATGATGTCTACATTCTTGATTAACCATGCAAGGGCTGTCCATGCGGTGTTTCCCACAGGGACCATGCATCATATGTTTTACAACCATTTCGTGAAGTCTTGGATGAGTAGATACATCTGGAATTTCTGCTGAAATATATTCATCGAACTGGTCAGGAGTTAAGATTTTGTAATCTTCTTTCAAGATAACTAAGATATGAGCATGTGGGAGCCCTCTTTTTTGAAATTCAATCACGTATACGCGCGCTCCGACTCTTCCAAAGACTTCTTTTTTGAAGAGTTGATCTTTTAGGTCTTCAAGTTTTGAACGAAATACACGCGATGTCAAATCTGGCCTGTCTTGAGCAACTTGTCCCGTTAGAAGTTCATCTTTTATTTCTTTCCAATCTGGATTGCAAGTCATCGTAATAAAAATATCTGGCTTACCAAACCTCTGAACCAAAGCCATTGCATCCATATACCGACACCGCATGTCTCTTGGTCCTCCAATGAAAGATGCAGGTAAGATAACCCTCTGCCCAACTTGATCCCCTCGAGTTTCGCCAGCAGTAACACTATCCACTATTTCTTGATACACTTCAGCTCTTATTTCAGATTGTTTGTTTCGAAAGTAATCAAGTCTAGTTGTTTCAAGTTTGATATACATGTCTACCACAAATTGTTGCAATAATCTTCCCGCAAGCAACAACACAGATGGTTCTGATTCTCTTATTTGTAACTTGTAGCAATAATACTCTCTGCATGAAACATGAGATTGTTTTGGCATAGTGACACCTATACCGGAAAAAAAGTATTAATATTGAATATATGAAGAAACATTGTTGACCATGAATGTTATAATAAATATATTTATGAGTATTTTACCTATTTGCTCTTGTTGTAATAGTTCTTGTGCTGATGAGAATTCCAATTGACTTGAAGTGTTGTTCTGTTTGGAGATGGAGCCATCAATTTTCTTGATATTTTGGTGCCATCCGGATTCACCTTTAGGAAACAGAAGCGGGTATTGCAATGGATCATAGCAACCATAATAGTGTTTCACATAATGTCTTTGACCAGAGTGTTCATGAATCACAATCTCCCTTTCAAATGGAACATTCGAATTATTCCCTTCAATCCATATGGCAGCAACTTCATTGGATGTTGGTGTATTATAGACCCGTTGATCGAGGTTGGTATTTGTAGCAATACAAACACGGATATCTTTGAATGATTCAAGATCTCTCAATGAACGAAGGAATGTGGCATATGGATTATCTTCCAAAATTTCCATCACCATTTTCATAACATTCTCATTCATTGTGTTATTTTGCAATATTCCCATCCTATTGTGAAGCTCGTTATTGGAGTCATAAAAGTACAATTGGAAAAAGGCGGGTTTATCTGTACTTGGTATCAAACCCGGTAAATGGTGGTAAATTTGCCCCTGTGCTCGAAATGTATAAACACCGTTCGTCGATGATGCCAAACTTTTATCAATAGTAGCTCCAAATGAGGTGAATGAGAATAGACTATTGTATTTTCGAATATTAATACGAAATTCTTTTGCTTCTGGAGTGGTGGATGTGAACAATGAGTAAAGAGCTGGATGGACATGTGTTGAAGCCAACTTGATTCGGCCATTATCGCAACAAAATGTCGGCACCTCATGTTCAAATTTCTTTGCTCCACAATGAATACAGTGCGGGACTACTTTCACCTGATGTAACTCTGAGCATGAAGGTTCATGGAATGTGTTTCCTATAAAATAAATAAAGTGATAAGTATCTAATTCTGTAGACCATGGGTTTTTATATAATTTTAGTGTGTTGAATATACCCTGAAATTGGTATTCTGATTGCGCGGCACGAAGTAACCACTTGACTCGTCGTTTAGTGGGACTTTGATGGTTATTCGAGGCACTGGCACTTGATTCACGCCTTTTCTCAATGGATCTATTTATATAAGAAGTTCGCTCTTCTTGAGTGAGATTGGTATAATAACCTTTGAAGTAATTGTTTCGTTTACGCTTTCTTGAAGTCTCTGCATCTGCTATTTTGTATTAAAAAATTATTCATAATTACATTTTAAAATTGAACAAAACATTTTAGATATTAAGAACATAGTTCAAACCTCCATTAGAATTCATCTCGGTTTATAGTCCGTTGAACTGAAACACGCAAAATCAATGGAATATAAGTAATTGTATGGAGTAATATATTCATATATAACCCAAAACTTAAGTGTGAGTCAAATTATATGCAATCAAAGCACGCCAAGAATTTTAAAATGCTTGTTTAAGATAAAATAATTTACATAGATTATTTTCCAGATTATGTAGTTTTAGTATGGATTGTTGACAGTGCTTGGTGCTCTTCAATGCCATTTTTAGAGTAAAAATTCTCTAACTGGGTTAAGTTCTTAAGATTATTAAACTGAGCACATTAGATTATTAAACTGAGTTCTAAATTGTTCTTTTTGATTAGATAAGAAATAATGGGCTCAAACAGACCTAAGTTAATGGAGTAAAGAAAACCCATTCCATAACTAAACTTGTGTAGTGCGAAGAACATGGACAATGAATCAAACAATTAACTAAACTCATTTAGTGTAAAGAGCTAGAAGTACTTCATCTTGCATTGTGTTGTCTAATATATGTTAACTTCAATACGGGTCCAGATGAAACTGTTAAAATTTCAATAATAGCTTGGTTGGAGATATCACAAATTTAAAATTTTAATTAGAGACAATTGACAATTTAGAGAGCAAATTTAAAATTATTATGATTTCAGGGCAAATTAGAAATATGTATAATTTGAGAGGTATGTATTGAAAAAACCCTTACATTTAGAATTTAATTCCTTTTATTTTTGATTAGTTTGCAAAAGGAATAATTTACCTCAAATAATATAAAAATTCACCAAAAACTCAATTTAACGATCACAAATGTAAGAAATATGAAAGATATCACAACTTTTTCATTAAAAAACTACTTTTGGGTAAAATTAAATTAAGAATTTAAGATCATTGTTCTTTTCATCTATGAAGTTATCGATGATCTAAGAAAAGATTTGTAAACCACGTAATGCAAGTTGTTAACTAAATTAAGAACTCAATTTTTTCTTTTCTCACATAATTGATCGGATTAATAAAACTAATTTCAGTTATTAACTTGTTCTTTACCGTGGGTAAATTCTTAGCAAGATGCTCTATCAAGGCATCTAATCTTGGGTCTTGATTATAACTAATTTATATTATTTGGGGGTGGTTTTATTTTGTTAGTTCTATTTAATTAGTTGATTGGAAAGATAAAAATTGTGAAATCTTTCTACTACAAAAGATCATACAATACAAACCAAAGAAAAAAGAGAATGGAAGAAAGAGGGTGTTCAGTTATTTTGGGGACAACTATTAGGATATTAAATTTAAGTTTAATATTTAATGACAAATGTATCCTTCATAGTATTCAGCCGATTTTAAATTTCTTTCAAATTAGAAACAAATCTTATTTTAGGAGCACGAAGGAATTCTAAAATAGTGGCGAATGATTTATCTTGCTGAACATATGAATGAGTTTTGTCATTTATACCCTAAATTATTTAATAATTATATTAAGCTCTCAATTTTTCATATTTCTAGATAGCATACTCAAGTTCTTCTTCCTCTAATTGCAATATCACCTAACACTGTACGTGCATTGAATTCTTTGTACACAATGCAGTAAAAAAATAAAAATCGAAACTCTTATAAGATACTGAAATGTTCTTTATAAAACCAAAATCAGTTTAATGCATGTATAAATCAGTATAGTGGCCATATCAAGTAATATATATAGTATTTGATCAGTTCAATGCACGACACTATACAAAGAGTTGATCATACTATAGCAACACTTATAGTTGGAAACAAAACCTGGTGTATTATTTAAAATGAATTAATAAAATGTTCATCGACATTGAATCAAAGGAAAAATTAGATAAAGATGACAAAGAAATAGATACCTCTAAGTCTCTTCACAAAGTGGAATGTCCGCTCCTATGCCTCTACCGGTGCTCTTCAACTGAAAATAAAATTTCTTAGCTTCTCAGATTTAGCATTTGACTTCTTGATAAATATATATACTTCTCAAAATAACATAACTAACCTTGGAGAAGATATATTAATAAAAAAATTCTAACGAAGAGAAGAGATATTAAGCTTAAGGGAGGTATTAGAGTTTGAATGAGTGGTTGAACAATTTAGAGAAAGAAGGTGAGCGGGATTTATATAGATCTAAAAGCAATTCAAAAATTTTGGGGATATTTACTAAAAGATTTGGAATTAATAAGAATTTAAGATGTTTATTCCGTTAGTTAAGAAATTTTGGTAATTGACCTACGCAGGATCAAATTGCTAGAGAAGGATATTGTTAGTAAGATGCTCTATCAAGGCATCTAACCGTGGGCTATAACTAATTTACATTATTAGTAAGATGCTCCATCAAGGTTAATTATTCGTAAGATGCTCTATCACCACTGCCACGACGCCATCACTGATCATGGATCACGCTTGTACAATGATACGTGGCTATAGTGCACGTGCGTATAGTGCCAATATAAATTTTGCACTTATAATTCTTTATCTGACCGTGATCCATGCTCTATCTAAAATTATTAACCTTGATAGTGCACTATAGCCACGTATAAAGCATGGATCATGCTATAGTATAAGTGATCCACGATTTTGTCAAAAATATATGTATATAAAGCAAACTACACTTATAATTTGCACTTATGGCCAATATATATAATCTTGCCAAATCAGAGGAAAAATTAGACAATGAAATACAAATTTTAATATTAGTTATTTAATAATAATGTTAGACAAATAGACCTTTTATATATTTTGAAAAGTATAAATTTATAGTCACATAATACTAATAAATTTGTCATCTTCACCAAACTATAAGTTCAAGGTATAAATATTTTATTGTTAAAGAACTGAAAATTAGACTATATATAATTTACTATCAAATTTATAAGTATAAAAATATATCCAGTAATGTTAGTGCCTACAATTGCTGCCATATATAGTAATAATGACAATACTTTATGCTCTAAAAGTAATAATATTTTTCCTCTGATTTGGCAATATTATTTGATATCAAATAATTTTATGATAAACTTTTATGCTTATGAACAGGATATATAAGCAATTAGAGGAAGAAGAAAATATAATCATTTCCCATAAAGTAGCATTGCGAAAGTTCTACAATTGCAAAATAAAATAATATTAGAAGAAAAGAAATACAAAATTGAAATGTAGTTGTGAGATATTTTTTTTGCTGTGAGATTTTTTTATATATTTTGAAAAGTGTAAATTTATATTCACATGATACTAATAAATTTGTCATCTTCACCAAACTATAAGTTCAAGGTATAAATGTTTTATTGTTAAAGAATTGAAAATTAGACTATATATCATTTACTATCAAATTTATAAGTATGAAAATATATCCAATAAAGATAGTGCCTACTTTTATAATAGTATTTGTATGGTATCACTTGAACAGGAGATATGAGCAATTAGAGGAAGAAGAAAATATAATCATATACCATAAAGTAATATTGTGAAAGTTCTACAGCTGCAAAATAAAACAAAATTATAATAAAAGAAATACAAATTTTAGCCACTTGAAGTACTTGGTTCCATTTTCTTTTTCTTTTTCAGTATTTCACTCTTGAGCCCGAATAGTCGTTTTCTTGCGTCAACGGTTTTGCTACTACCAGTTTCTTCAGTTTCCACAGTAGGAGGGTGGACTTCTTCTACTTTTCGAACCTCCTGTGCAATTATACATCTTGCTTTTCTACTGGATTCTTCTTTTTCATTTATCTTCACAAGGAAAACATATTCCTTTTCTAAGCATGATTTCATTTTCTTGTAACATTCAGAAGATTCATCCTCAAACTTCTCTACATATGTAACAGCTGTGCAACCAATCAAAATTTCTGCTTCGTCAAATAAAGTTACATACGCTGTATCCGTTCCATCATTTACCTCTAGGTGTAGGTTATACCTGAAATGAATTTTTGCATGAGAAAGTGTAAATATATATTAACAATAATATAATAATTAATGTATATTATCCAACCTGATTGTCCAATCTGAATGTCCATTTTTACAGTTTGTGCAATTTGCCTTGCTGCCATTAATCTCATGCACTGCCTTATTGCATTTTACACAAGCACTAAAAAATGGTTCTTCCGCATTGATTATTGTTATAATTTTTGCCACAAATGAGCAAAACATACTCTGTAGAGAAGAAAAATAAAATAAAAACTTAGATGATTAATTAAAAATAATTTTTATGTAATATATTTAAGGTACCTTAGACAATTGAGGCGAAGTATTGATAACATCAGTCAGCTTGACTCGATTTGCATGAGTGATCCTTTTTGTTGGTGTCAACAATACGTTTTTACTACACTCACTGTTTGAATTACCAATCCTAAATTTTTGAGAAAAAATAGTCAAAAATAAAGAACAATTTAAATATATAAAATGGCGTTTTATATATGCCCCTTCAATTATAGATATTTTGAAATTTACACCACAAATAATTATAATTTCTAATTTGAAACATTTTATGACAAAACTACCATTATATTCCTATTTATATATTAAGAAAGAAATGACCCAAATAAATCTTGATCCTTTTTAACCATGTTTTCTTCTTCAAGTATTATTTAATAAAGTGTATATTACTTTTTAATAATTTATAATTAATTCAAGAAATATTCCAGTAAGATTCTTTGATAGCTAAGGAAAGGTGTAAAAGTAGATAATATAATAAAAATAATTTTGAGGTAGATTTGGAAGTACAATAATTTAGGATGTAATTTTAAAGTTACCTATAATTTGAGGGGTATATACTGAAAACCCATTATAAAACTTAGAAAGAAAAGAGATAAAAATTGCATACCATTCTATCATTTCTCTACATTGTGGAATTTCAGGATTCACAAGCAAAAGAGTTGATGGCTTTGTAGATAATTGAAACTCACCTAATAATAAACCAAATGTAAAATTAAAAGATATTCAAATCATTTTAAAACCACACTTGTTGTTTTTTCTTTTTACCTAAATAACGACTCCCAATTACACTTAGCAATGCAACAACGGGTTTCGCATCTTTCAATTCCTCCAAAGATGATCCTTCAATTTCCGCTAAATCGCCCCATAGTGTCACTGATAGTTGGTCAAACCTAAATTTTTTAAAAGATATTAGTTTTTTTTACCAATAATCCGTACTTAATAATAAACAATATACTATTAAATTCTTACTCTTTATTCATAATTATGATTTCCCTTCTTCTGGAGTCGGAATTGCTAAATATTGGCTTCACAGTTATTACGAATCCAACAACATCTGCAATAAAAAATATATAGTAATTATTAATATGTAGAAATCTTTGCATCATAATTTTTTTTAATCTTACCAAAAGACATTTTTCCATCATCAAAACCAGAAGCATCTTTAAATGAAAGGAATGTTGGTTTCAACTTCTCCAATGTTACAAAGGTTTTTGTTTCTCGGACGATTGTCTTTGTTGTTAGAGCCAACTCCTTATCTGGATTAATTGTTGGATATTTCAAATTTGGAGGCTTTACTTCCCCATTTGTTATAGTATATGTTTCTCCCTTTATCAATAAGTCATTGAACTTTTCTATCAATTTATTAAATAAAATTGCTTGGATAAGTGTGCCCCAAAAGGTACAATGGACAATAAATCAAGCCATCACGATAATATCAAAATTACATGGAATAATAACAATGTAAAATTCAGATCACCTCTTCATCAATTAGAATCAACTTCGCTTCTTCCCATCTCCATTCTTAAAGGAGTCTATAGTATTACGTGAAGACACGAACATTAATACTCCATTGTTTCGATAAATTTTAACTCTGATTAGAATGTGGGCTTGATCCTTAATTCCATCTTGATCGGATGACATCCTTCATGTCAAAAAATAAATGATAATATTAAGAATAAGAAATAAACAAATAAATAAAAATAAGTGGTAACACTATAGAATTAACTTCATCCTGTTTATATATCATTTGCACTCAAATAATTGAAATATAACAACATCAACGTAAATTAAACTAAAAAATAAGAATCTATAATTATTTTTATAATATCTTCTCATTTATCCAAGCCTTTTGATATTTGAATTTCTTTAGTTTCTATCCAAATAATATTTGAAATTTTTATGAAAAATTATCCTATTATCTTAATCTTAAAACAAAAATGCTTTTACTAACCTCTTTGAGTCACAAATTGTTGCTTCCGTGTTCTCCCATTCTCTATTCTTTTTTTGGTAAGATTTGGTGAGATTTTGTATGATTGATGCTGTGTATGGAATAGATTTATATGAGATTTGACTTATAACCGTTTTTTAGTAATAATGACTGGCCAAATAATTATTGTCATTATTGAAACGTTTTCCTCTCCTATTTATTCTTATTTGGTAAGATTATTTGATATCAATAAATAATAATGTGAGGTAATTCGAAATACAAATCATTTGTAACAGTAGGGATAAAGGAGGAGCTGAATACAACGTTCGGACAACAATATTTATGAACGTAACGGCTTTCTATGTCAACTAATAAATTTGAGGAGATGGAGACATAATTGACAAAGTCCAATAATGTGTAAAGCATTTTACCACTAATTAATACAAAACAGTAGCCTAATATATTCCATTGGGACTTGTAATTATTAGACCTAAAGTATAATCAAAGGGCTAAAGTAATCCTATTATTTTACCTGGTCTAAGATTTAGGTTTGCTAATGTGGCCCCATTGGAACCTCACACGTATAAACTACTAAATCATAATTATTTGAAGAAGTTAGTCACATTTTGCATTTCTAGTTACTTTTAATATAAGCTATTGGAGCTCTAATAAAATAAACCATCTCTTAGTGCAATAATTTACTACACCTTAATTATATTAACCTGTAAATGGTTTCTAATAGATTCGATGTTCATATTAATTAGAAAATTTTCTCACTCACAATATAGATTAAAATTTTCAGAATAAAATTATGATAGTATCTTAATTAAGATCATTAATGCTACATAATTAGTTGGTAGGCTGTCTCTATTATTCATGTAGACATGACTGCATGAGGTCCTTTTTCCCCACTTGGGTGTGGCCTCCATTTTGGTTTCATGGACTTTATTATGGATAACGTATTGCAACATGAAATACAAATCATTTGTAACAGTAGCGATAAAGGAGGAGCTGAATGTATTAACTTTATGATTTATGATGTATGTATGTGTTATGTATATGCATGCATGTGTTTTATATATGTATGTATGCATTTTAGAGGGTATTTTCGGAAGAAATGTTTTAACATACCAACACACTTTTATAATAGTATTAGATATATATATATATATATATATATATATGAAAATTTACTACAAACATTCATATAACCACAACAGATATAACCATATCTAGCAGAAACTTAGGACATCTCTAAGTACAAACCAGTTAACGAATACCTTGTGGATTGCAAATTCCCTAAATTGGCCATCTAGTAGAAACCAACTCGACCTCAAAGAAAAGAGGTGAGTCAGGAACTATAGATCCATATTTTTCCCGCTCGAACCTAACATATTGAAAAAGGAGGAACAAAATAAAACATTTCTATCTTACGAAAATGTGACAATTCTTTACTAACCCATAACACATAGAAACACTTATTATCCTCTTTTTCCCAGCTCTCATACCGGTCACACCGATATGAAACTCGAATGAAACTCAAATGTCCTCGAATGTTCTCGACTTTCTTGCGTTTGAGGACGTCTTCCTTCCAATATGCTATATGAAATAGTGACAAACAATTTCATTTATGTAGATGTAGATGCCCCCAATGAACTTGGTAAAATTAAGTTAAATGAAGAATCTAACAAAACGAAGACGATAAGGTTTTTCCCCAAAGTGGTATTAGATACTGTACCGTCCTTTACCGAACCAACATAATTAATCAGAACATGTATATTAAAATGAAACAGTGCGGTTTGGTTTGGTCTAATTAACAACTGGTTTGATAGCAACGGAGTACAAACATAAAGAGTTAGTTTTACAAAACTATAAAAATCAATTACCGATACTACACTTGAGCCTTAAAGGTTATCTATTTTAAGCCATTTAAGCTTCTTATATTTTCCCAATGTGCATTAGTTGGGGCGGTATAAGCCGTAGGACCCACTGAGTGTAGTGCGTTATTTGACTCAAACCACTATAAAAATCAATTAGCTGATACTACACTTGAGCCTTAAAGGTTATCTATTTTTAAGCCATTTAAGCTTCTTATATTTTCCCAATGTGCATTAGTTGGCACGGTATAAACCGTCGGGATATGACAATTAGTCCGTCCCAATATCACCACTAGGCGTCGTAACTCTAAAGGCTCCTTGATTTATTTATTTATTTTTTAATCTTTACAAAATGTGAAAGGTCAGCCAAGAGGCTCCTTCATTTTTTTTAAGAACTATGTAAAAAAAAATCCTCTATTTTCTGAAGAGAATTGCATTCTAATAGCTTCCTTTTACCTTTTCTAGTTGAACCAATCCATGAGTACCAATGGCAGTAGCATCTAAAACAGGGAGCTCAACCCTGAATTCAAACGCACCCCTTTTCATCCCAGCAGCATACCAACAGGTAGAGGACTTTTTCACTTGAATGGTGGGAGCTTGTGAAGACAACTTCATGGTTCCGTGATCACTGGTTCCGTCAACATCAGGAGCAAGAAACCTTTGACGGAGAAGATGACGTTGATGTCACAAACCTGTTGACCGGTTCTTTCGATCTTGGAATCACGGACGAGTTCTCCAATCTCTATGAAGCTACTCTCCATGAAGCCTTTCATGTTGTGGAACAATAACCGTTTTCTGCTGGATCCAAGAAAGACAGTGCGAAAGCTAGTGGGTGTTGAAGTCTTCTATTTACATATGATTGTGTAAAATAGATTTCGTCATTTGATGTTAGTGATCTCTTATAATGTTATTGGTCTGCGGGGGAGAGTGATGCCGAGGCATTGGTCAGGAGTCTAAGCTTGAAATTGCCAAAGAACGAACTGTGAAGCGGGTGGTGGAGCCTTTGAAGCACCATAAGAAGCCAATGCAGTATGTGAGCCCAAAGTTCAGCCCTCGTCGCATTAACCAGCTGCCTCGTTAGATTTCAATGTAAACCAGCAGGATCTGGTTCTTGAGAGCAGCAAGTGTTGATTCCTGCGTACTGTTTTTTTTCTGTACAGGACCTTAGGTGCAGTTCTAATGTAGTTCTTACTTGCTCAGTAGACTCTGTTCAGCAAACCTCTGAGAAAAGGAGAAAATAGAAAAAGTGTATTAAAAAAAAAAGTTGTAGCTTCTGTAAAGAAAAATGTATGCTTTTCGCATCCAGTATATGATCATCCATCTTGTTTCACAAGTTTGAGTTCCCTCTTTTTGGTGTCATCATCAACAATCAATGTTTTTTTGGAACTCTGACCCAGCATTGGCTGGAAATTAATTTGAGGTGCCAATGTAGATAAATGAAGGCATACATTTGGATTGAGTTATAGTGATTGGAAATGGCATCTCACGTTATAATATATCTTATCGTCGCCAGAGTAAATTATTCCAAGTTAATGCTTAGGGTAAATTACACAACCTTTCTCCTCATATCAGTACATAAGCAATAATACAGGACCCTTATCTCTCCCTTACATTTGAACAGTATGACAAACACAAACTGCAAAAAATATGCTCTTGACGCTAGGCTGCCTTGTAAAGCTTCTCCACCATTTTCCTGAACTCTGCAAACACAAAAATAAAAATAAAACATTATTCCTTTAAATTCAAATATCACAAACATTGCAATAAAGAACAATAGATTCCTATAACTACAAACCTTCTTGATTGATCCAAAGCGCCGCAGCTTGAGTATTCAGTGGAGATTCATTGTTCGGCTCTGCATTAACAAGCATAAAATCAATACTCAAATTTCTCAAACTACCTAAACCATATGTTTTATGTTTCTTTTACCTCCCAAGAGACTCTGAATCGAGAGCAAAATAGTTCGGACATCATAAGCCGACGACCATTTATCCTGAAGGATATCCAAGCAAATGTTTCCCAAAACATCGACATTGGGATGAAAACAGGCAGTCTCAAACTTCACTTTTGGGGGTTTGAATGGATAATCCGTTGGGAAAGAAAGACACAGTTTGTATATCATTCCCTCATATACTGTGTCTTTGCTGCCTGTGATTGTTCCTTTCCAGTTGAAGATGTTGTCTCCTTCAGGGAAAGCCGAGATGCCCGGATCTCCACACATCTGAACAGATTGAGATATTGAGAAAAATTCAAGTTAGAAGGCGATTGGTATGATTGTTAATTGATATAGGAAGTGAGTTTTGGTTGGTCTTGTTGTTCTTACCATTAAGGACATTAGCTCAGATTGTAGCCTGTTTTTGTCAGGGAAAAAAAATTAAGGAAATTGATCAGAAATAGGCAGATACAATGATGCTAGGATTCGCAAAACTACCATTTGAATAATATTTATAATCAATAAAATAATTTACTAACTGAACCATCAATGATCTTTATAATAATATCTTTTTCTGTGAACTGAGGCTGAGAAGGACAACAAGGATTAATTTCAAAGAACCCACTTAGAAACCATCAAACTTCGAAAACCCTCCATTATAAAATGGATCTAGACAAAACCCATTTATAAAATGTTTAAATCCCGAAACCCCCATTTTGAAAAACAATTTCTCGAAAACTAAAACCAAAATACAAAATGTGAAAGTTAAGAGACTGAAAGTACCTCTTCAAGACTGACTGGCCATCGCAGCCCTTAGCAACCGGCGGAGATTGCTTCCCAGCTGATGGCGGTGGAGCGACAACAGAAATGTTGTTGGTGATGTTGTCATCTTGAGCATTCTCCCTATAAGACATCTTTGCTTTTGATTTGATTTCTCTCTTCTTGATTTTCTTTATCAAGACTTGTCTTTTTCCCCTTTGAAGAGAAAGAAAGAAGAAGAGATGGATTTTGAATCCCTTCTTCTTTCTAGAGAGAATCGAGAATGGGATCTTGGGAGAGTGAGGGTTTGTCTTAAAGAGGAGATTGTCTATTGGAGGAATGATGCAATGAACCCCACCACGGGTTTTTTTGGGAAAGGGTTCAAAATTTTGGACCGTTGGAGACCATGGAAATATTTGGCTTTGGTTTAGTTCCAACGGCTAGTTTCTTAAATAAATTAAATGGGTTAATTTCCAAAACCCCTGAACTTTGGGGGATTTGCACATTACCCCTCTAATTTTTTTTATCTCACAAAGCCCCATCGACCTTGGGGTGTTTCACAAACCCCCTAAATTTTATATTTTTCTTAACACACCCTTTGCATATAATTGAAAAATAAGATTAAAAAACTAACAATTCAGTTATTTGTCAGTTACAAATAATGTAATGATTACCGCCTCAGAATTGATGCTTTTTTCTCAAGGAAGTTTGAGTAATTTGTCAATTACATGTACTAGTGTCCAATGAGAAAAGTTTATACTTAAGGGGGTTTTATGACACCCCAAAGTTTAGAGGATGGGATGGTGAGATAAAAAAGTTTAGGAAGCTTTATGTGCATAACAAACCACCCCACCCCAAAAAAAAGAAAAAAGAAAGGGTAAAAAAAAAAGAACCACCAATAATATGGGAGGGTATTGTGCAATTAACCTTTAGTCATGTATGTATGTTCTTTCTTGCTCTTTTTTACCTATATACCACCCAAATCTATTCTATTTATAAATTTCTCCTATAATCTAGATAATTACTAATTCACCTCTACCTTCTCCCTCATTTTTTATGTCCCTTACCATCCTTACACTAGTTAATTACTCTTAACTACACTTAATTACGCACAAGCCAACGTTCTTCACTTCCCCTTTACTAAAAACCACCCCTTTCTCTTCTCCTCATCCCCCTCTTCCTTCTTTTTTTTTTTCCTTCTTCTTCTTCTTCTTCTTTTCCTCCTTTCAACAATTTATACTCATTTCGTCCACTTCCTCTTATAAAGTTGGCCATGGAATTGTCTTCCTCGTCTTCTAGTGAACCAAGTGGGTGTATTTGTCATGGTGACTTCCTGAAGGACTTACCAATTGATCATGATGAGATCGTAGTTAGAGAGCTTGAGGAAATTGAGGAACCAGTGGTAGTTTTAATGGAAAATTTGTGTGAACTTGAAAGATCAACTGATGAGCTTAAAAGGGTAAGTAAGGTTCTTGGATGTGTTTGTGTGTTTTCCTTGTGTGTGCGCGCGCGACACATGTGTTTTGCAAGATTTTTGTGTTACTTTTGGAGGGAATGATTTTTGTTTTAAGAGCAGGCTGAAAGACAACCTGAAACTGTTCCATCCATGATACAACACGAAACCAATTCATACAATCAACAATTCATGCAACCTAAAACTAAGTCCAAAATATGTGTCAATTGCCAATTGATGCAGACAATTTTCATACAACCTGAAACAATTCCTATAGAACATATTTGCTATATACGAACTCTCGACAAAATATTCACAAAACACTTGATTGCTATATACAAGGAGTAATCAATGATGCAAAGCACAATAACAAAACTTAGTACATAATCAAGTTTTAATGTTTTAGTTTGCAAATACTGATAACAAGCTTCCCCATTATATCCCTCCTCCACGTATTTGCAGTACAAAACTTTGTTCTCATCAAGTTTGACATATGCGATATTATTATAGAGTGAAAGATGAAAACTTAAAATTTCAGCTTTATATAGAACAGGAAAGAGATGCTTAGGGTGTATATAAGAATTCCTAAGAACCAAAAACTATTACATGCCAATTTCATGGAATGATATACACTGAGATTTTAAAGAGCATTTATCTTGCGTTTAAGCATCACAGTGGATTTAAGTTGGAACCAAAAGAAAATTTAAAAAATTTCACAGCACGTATATATATTAAACACAAATTTTTTCCCCATATTTCTCTCTCAATCAAAATAGAATCATAGATGTTAATTGTTGTCCAAAAAGACATCACCACATATTCGCAGCGTGGAAAACGTGTAGGCTTTGCTCAATCAATTGATAAACATCGATCACATTTCTCAAACTTGAAAGAATACAATATTTCTAACAGTTCAAACTGCTAAGTAACATCACAGCAGCAGACGAGAGCTTAACATACACTAGTCAAATTAATTCCTTGACAGCATTTTAGTAGCCAAAATATTAAACATTGCCCAATATACAATGATCTTCAGTAGTACATGGAGTCTCTTTCTGGCAAAATGATCAGCAGTTGTATATCTCAAAGTCGAAGCTTTCTGCAGCTTAAGATGAAGAGAGATGCCATGGATTCAATCAAGAGTGTCCAAGAACTCTCTTTATTCTTTCTAAGAAAACAGAGAACATGGTCACGCTGAAAACCATGTCCTCCTTCATCCAATCAAGAGCAATCCTCTCTAGTGTCCCCAGTGTAGATACCCGGTAAAACATCTCTCCATCTCTTCCATCCGCATGCCTTACCCATGTCAGAGTAAAAGTATATCCTGCAAAGCTGATATTAGTCAATAATTAATGAGATATGAGATGAACTTCAGAGAGGATTTGAGATTAGGGCTATGTGAGGGAGAGGATGAGTGAAGAGAGATGAGGAATTTCTCTTGTAATCTAGTTTTTCCTAAGGGTAATATAATCAATCTTTCTATTTTTGCCCAGTGGATGTAGGTCGAATTTGATCTGACCAAGAAGGTGTTTGGAGAGGCTTATTTTTAGAAGCTCTTAAGCTAGGATGGCTTTTGGCTTTTATGAAAGAACTCTTATAAAAATTGTACGGGTAGAAAAGTCATTTACTTGGTCAAACCTAACTTATTTAGGTGAGCTTATAAGCTAGTTTTTCATAAGTTGTGGAATCCAACTTTTTCAAGTGGGACGTAAAAGCTAGCTTATTTGTGATGTACCAAACAGTTATATATGAATAAGCTGGCTTAGAAGCTACTTTGACCAAAAATAAGCCCTCTCGAACACCCTCTAACCACTTTAATATTGTATTATTCTTCAATTCTTGGGATTCTATTGTCTTATTGTGTGCTTATGTGATTGAAGTAGGATCTGCATCCTCAATATGACCAAGGTTCTATATCAAGTCGAAAGTCATGAAGAAACCTTGATCAGTTATATTGAATCTTTCTCAACACAATTTATTCTCAAAGATGAAACAATTCCCAGCTAAAATTTTACGAGATGACAATGATATAATCATCTGAATACGAGTTTAGATGTGGTTTAGAAATTCACAATGATTCAACAAGATAATAAATTGGACGCCACACAACACTTGGGTACCTCCATGAGCTTTAAGAACAATAGAAGAAGAAGAAAGGACTACAAGAGACAAATGTCTCCTTCGCATGAAATCACCATCTATACGCAGTTGTTCCTCTAAATGGGTTTGCTGAGGTCTTAGTATCAGTATACTTTGAGGGACATTCTTGTGAGAAAATAAGCATTGACCATTCTCCCTTGAAGAAGCTAAGAAAGCAATCAAGCATATTTACATATGAAATCCATATTCTACGCCAGCAATGTTTCATAAGGTGAGGGAAAGCTTTAGCTTTCAGCAGAGGAGCGTAGAAAACACATGTCGTTCGACATCTTTTAACAAACAGTATATGATCCCATAAGCAATTAAATGGATTGAAATTTTAAAGGAAGTATATTTACATATGAAATTCATGTTACAGCAGCAATGTTTCATAAGGTGAGAGCTTTAGCTTTCAGCACGGGAGAATAGAAAACACATGTTGTTCAACATCTTATAACAAACAGTATATGATCCCATATCCATATGTTGGGTTTGGTCTTGGAATTGAGGGGATCATCAACATGCCCATTGGAAACTTCTGTGAAAAATATTGTGGGACATAATGGCTAAATAAACAAAAAAAAAAAGATGTCTCAGTTTACAAGCGTTTACATGTGGCAATATTGAAAAGAACCAGTTGCTTGCAATCTATAGATTCTAGCACACTAATGAAAATAATAGAAATAGGAGGTAGACATACACATAAAAGGAAAGGTATTAATAAGAAAATATTAGTCAGTTCAATAGAAGTAGCTAAAAGAAATTTTGCTTTTGGAAAGCGATGCGAAGGATTTTGTATGTATAACTTCTAAAAAAATAAGAGTTGATTATTGGAAGTTAGTATATTACCACTCCTTTGATGGATGGCTAAAATACATAGCCCATCAGCTTGCATTTTCAATGAAAATTTCATGCTGACAAAGTACTCCAAGAGAGTCTGAAAGATGCATGTTAGTTGATCTTCACTCATTGCATCTCCTATCAAAATTTCCAAACCTAATATAAGAAAGGCTTGGAATGATTGGTTGATTAAGACTACAAATAAGCATTTTCAAATAGAAGATGTACCTGAACTAGTTATGTTATTCCGGCAGCATTCTGGCTGTAAATTTCCATGTCAGGTACATGTATCATAATTTCAGAGAATAATATTAATCGATCAGTCAGGCACTGAAAACGAAGATTCAACAAGTTGCAATATTTTTCAACAACTTGAAGACAACAATATGTAGTTATAATCTCCATACCACATGTTTCTCCTGTCGACAGCTTTCATAAGGATTGTCGGTGGATTCTTTATACTGGACCTTACTTTGTGTGACCGATAGATTTGGAGTCTTCTTCTTTGATGAACCTTTGTGTGTATTCCTTGATGAGCGTCTAGGACTAGTATAAGAAGATTTTGGTGATACACCACTGGCATGGTCATCCTTCTCTGATAATAGATTCTGAAGTCTTCCTACTTCATCAGAGAGCTGTTTTTCTGTTACACAATTTGATCAGTTTATGACTATATGCTGGCATGTCTACAGATATTACTTCATCTTCAACTAAAGGAAATGTTCTACAATAGCAATAGACATCATCTAGAACATAAATGGCAATCAACATTGCTTCTTAAATTATTGCCAAATAACATAGTATAAATATAACTTCAGTGGTAAATGATGCGATCTTTAGCAATTAATGACTAAATGCTTGCATGTCTACAGACATTACTTCATCTACAAATAAAGGAAATGTTCTATAATAGCGATAGACATCAAATATCAAATATATAAAGTAATCTAAATGGTAATCAGCATTGCTTCTTAAATTAGTGTCAAATAACATAGGATAAATATAACTTCGGTGGTAATGCAATCTTTGAACTTGATTCTGTCTGGGGTGCACCACATATGGCATTTTTAAATAAATTTGGAAACCAGTATTAAAGCTGACACTTGAACTGGAATTTAGCGAGGTTTGAAAACTTTGCTTGAGAACCCCATCAACAGTTTCAAATTTGAATTTCCAGGCTGTTATCTTTCAATATTGCCATTTAAAGGTAAAATTACAAGAAGTACTCGAAAACTATTTTGTAATTTTAGTAAAGCATATGTATCTGATGCAGTATGGTTTTCTAAATTTTATAGTGGAACGGTTGGGGATAAAGTGTTTTCATGAATCATCTTATTGAAGAAAATCTTAGTTTAAGTAGGAGCTAGTTTGTTTTATTTTTGCGTCAATTAGGCCTATAATGGATATCATCATAGTATTTTTCATTAATTAGTTGATAAGCTGGATTTGAGGATTCCATGAAGATATGCAAAGTGCTTGATCCAACATAAGACCCTAATCTTCTTTTTCTTCTTTCTTATTGTTTCCAATTCTTTATTAATATGTGAACATAATTTCTTCCCATCTTTCTAATTCTCTCATAATTTGCTCAAGCATGATGAGTTACATACATTTGTTCATGTTGTTTCTTTCTGTAAGATAAACATGCGGTGAAGTTCAATAGCTCAAGCGAACTACATTAGTCAATTGCAGGTTCATGCCGATCATGTTGAGTTGTCTACCCACAACCTGCTTAGCTCCTCAAGCTGAAATGTCTTCCTAGTTATTCAAATCAAGGATGATGTTCTCTAGAAATTTGATGACTTTTTGTCAACTACTAGCTGATATATTGGCCTAGTTTCAGATTGATCCCCTACGAGAAGATTACTAATGGCCCATGGATGATGGTTTTGGCCAAAGCTTAAGACTAGAAGAGCAGGTCTTGCTTTTGTAACACTTCAAAAACAATGGGATGTGTCCACTACAAGCTTACACTTGCATCCTTCTCTATGTCCGAGTATATAACAAAATTTTCAATTTAAATACTTCATGAATCAAGCTTGATTTACTCTGAAAGTTCAAATATGCAGAACAGATAAAACATGTGAAATCTGCTCACTTGAACCGCAGCAAGACAAAGCAGAAAAGAATAGGAGCGCCTTGAACCCATATTAAAAGATAAATCCAAGGAAAGATGGAGATCATCTATATTGATGACTGATCCTGCAAGTTATTCTTAAACATGCCTAGACCATTGCAGCCTAAAGGTAGCACAAGTGTAAAACAAGTAATCAATTATCTTAGGGAAAGTTCGTATGCTCCTGACACCCTTACTTGTTCGAATTTAGAATACCGCCATTAAGAAAATCAGGCATTGGTCTGAGGTATTTCCAGTCTATATAACATTGGCATGAGAAATACTGTGTTATCTACAGTAAGCTAATAGTATTAGTTACCACAGTAAGAGCATGAGTTAAATATATAAATGACACCAACATGTATTATGTTTCATAACATAAGTCTCTTAATATGATTGCCAGAACTAGTGGACTGACTGGAAAAGAACATAGTAAAGTGATGTAAAACATTGACGGAAAAAATGGACATCACAATAGTTCAGTTGAGGCGAAATAGAGTTGGGCTCAACAGCACTTGTTGGACTCTGCACACAAGAGATATTGTAGGGACTAAAATGTAATGGTACTATTCATCTTAGCTTTTTGAAGCTACTCATGTTTTCTTATGCATGTGCCAATTTGTTATCCCACCCTTTAATATATTGCCACATCCATCTCAACATTCTCATTTGAGCAATGCACGTTTCATGAATACATTGTTTCGTAACTTCTAACAAGTGTTGTGTCCGTGCTCACACGGATGAGTTTGATTTATTTGGTTTGCATATCTCGGTTTTATCTCATTTTGATAATTCCCTTGACATCTGATAAGTAGATAGTAGGGTTTTCTTCCATTAGCTAATTTAGAAAGTATTTGGTATACAATTACACTATAATTAAAATGAATTATGAGAGCACATGTCCTATAATTGAATAAGAAAGGAATTTAGATAGCAAATACACATGTTGTACTGGACGGAATCCTATCCTACCCATCAAATCAGTATATTTGATGACCTCAAACTTGTCAAATGCTATTTTTGAGTACATTGTTTTATAACTTCTAATATACTACTATTACAGTAAGAACATGCTAATTCTTCAACAAACTTAACCTGAACAGAAATAAAATGAAATACTTCACCTAAATATGTTCTACTGTATAAAACATTGTAAATTCAAAACACACATATAAGCATAAAATTAAAACATAAAGGTGTTTGCTTTCTCACTGTTTTTGCTCTCTTCAACCACTAGCTTCCGGCTCTCATCGTAATTTTTTTGCAACTCAATTCTACAACACCATAACACAAAACCCACGGTTAAACATTTCAATAAATACATTTAAAGAACAACCCATGAAACAACACTTACATCTCAGATCGCAACCGCTCGTTCTCATTCTTCAACTCTTCAATCAGCTCCTCAACCTCTGCAAAAAGAATCCAGATCTCAAGCCCTAGACCCCCAAAAACAAACAGAGTTTGGGAAATTATCAACAAATACCGAGCTGGTAGCTTCTAAGAGCAGCGTCTCTTTTATGGCTCAACTCCTCCTCGTCGATTAACTTCCTCTTCTGAAGAAATTGAGCCCCAAATTAGAAAAAGAAAAGATCTTTTGATTTTCTTGGTAATGATTTGAGACAAAGGAGTTACCTTGAGGTTCTGGTACTTATCGTAAAGCTTAGAGTTGAATTGCTCCATCCGATGCCGTAGAAAGAGGAAATAATTCTAGGGTTTGGTTACAAAAGAATTGTAGAAGGGGGTAGACGCAAAAAGTGAAGAAGAGGAGAGTAGAAAGTAGCGGGAATGCAAATTTTGAAAATTTTAGAGATTAAATTGCTGATAAAGAGAGGGCTATTTTTCGATTTCGCAGCATATGAAACCTTTTTTTTTTCCCTTAATTTTATTTTTGGGTTTTGCAGATGGAAGAGGTGAGACTTTGGGCTTGGGCCTTACTGGTGGATGCACTAATGGGCCTTGTCAAATAGCCCATTTAATACTTTGATCTCCAAAACACTTCCCGCTCTCCATAAAATGGCATCGATAATTTCCCCCCAAACTTTTCTCACATCGAAATTCGAAATCGCATTACGAAGAAATCCGATGGCGCGAAAAAAAAAACGATCGTCTCCTTCTCCAATTTTTATAGGTACTACTCAAAACCCTAAATTTTCTATTCAAAAATCCCCTTAAAATCTGTTATTTTTGTATTCGATCTCGACATAGCGAACTGCAAGGTTGAGATCGATGGGGATAGTTATGCCTGTGAATCTATTGATAAAGATCTTCTCATTTCGGTGCCTAATGCAGCAAAGATGAAAATATCTAGTAAGATTTCAGATCTCCACTTTTTTTTTTTAAAGTTAAAGTTTTCTAAATAGGGAAATATAAAATGGTAAATATTTGAAATTACTGCAGTGGACCATTCGAGAAATTACAGCCCCAGCCTGCAGAATAATAGTACTGGTGATTTCTGTTCGTGGTTATTAGTTAATTTTATTGTCAATTGGTTGGATTCATGAAGTGTAAAATAGGGTTTTTTTACTCAAAACTAAAAATTAAAGGAAAGTGGGGTGTGGTCACCATGGTATGCTTACCACTCAAATAGGACAAAATATTTGTGAATCTTGAGTGGGGTGAGAATACCCACCATTTGAGGGTTTAAAAATTTCAAATAATACCACTTGAGGTAGGAACTTAAAATTTTTATCAAATTGAGGTACTAATTTTAAATATAAGGTAGTAATTTGTAAAATTCACAAAGATTTGAGGGAGTAAATATGAACATTTAATCGAAAGTAACTCTAAAGAATAATTTAAGTTTTTATAAAACCATATGAGAGACTAATAAATTAACCTTAAATGAACATTTGAGGGAGGAAATTGTAATTGTTAAAAGATTTGGGGCCTAATAAGTTAAAAAGTTCATTGTTCATAATCTAATAAGTTATACAAATGTGTTTAAGGTTGAACTCACACCACAAGGCACAATTAACATTAGAGAAACGTTTAGGAAGTTTCATTAGCAAATATGTGATCTAAGATCCCAAAAGTCGGCTTTAGATATAAGCCCTCAAGTCCATTATAAGAAATTAACAAAAGGATTAAACAAGAGGACAACAAAGAGCCATAGCCTTCGGTCAAAAACACCGAGGTGTCGCCCGGCGAGACACTAAAAGCGTCTCGCCCGCGAGACACCAATGTCTGCTTCGGCCGAGACACCCGAGGTGTCTCGCCGGCGAGACACCAAAGGTGTTGCGGCGGCGAGACACCATAGGTGTCGCTTGGCAGACTGCAAGTGTCTCGCTGGCCGAGACACCGAGAATGTCTCGGCACAGGCGAGACACCAAGGCGAATGGGCTTTGCCCGATTCGCCCGCATCATTCGCGCACCTATAAATGTGACGGCTAGGGTTTCATTTTGAAGGTGGCGAGAGAAAAAAAGAGATAGCCGCCGAACTCTTGTGTGTGCCTAGGGTTAGAGAATTTCCAAGGGAGAGGAGATCAAGATCTAGACTTGCACGGGGGGAGATTTGCGATTCGAGATCCAAAGTTTTCAGATCCAGATCTACAACAACAAACCATCCTTTGGATCAAGCTTGGCCTTGATCGAAGAAGAAACGAGTTAAGCTTGGCGATCTCGTTCACTACGTTGATTAGTTCCTTGGCGAATTAATCTCCGTATTCGTTTAGATCTCAGATCTGATCGATCTAAGAATTCCCACGTAAAAAAGGAGGGATTTTTAGATCTAGATCCAGATCCAGATCTCGTTCGATCAACACTTGGGAAAGGAATCGCGCGGTGGTCCACGGAATACATCCCCGGCACAGGCAAAGAATCCCACGCAAGCGAGGATCCGATAAACGGATCCCGCGTTTGTTCACAAGGAGGAAAGTTGTAATTTTTATCAATTTTTCATTGTAAAAAGCCTTATAAAAAGGTGATTTTTATTCGAAACTCATTTGTAATCCCATCAAGGTAGAATGATTTCACCAATGAAAAAGATAGTGACTTTTCAGAGAACAAGTTTGGCGACCAGTGGGAGCCACCGGTCTTACATCCGAGATCGTTGTGCGCTGACCACGGTTCGATCCGGTGTCGAGAAGAAAGTCAATGACCAGGAGTAATTTGAGGCCTATCTCTGCGCCTCATCAACTCCTTTTCCCGTAAAGCGAAGAAGCCCTCCACGCAAGGAGGACTCACAGGCGTCACCGTGAAGGCGGCGCTCTCCTGCGCCGCCAACAACAATGGGCAATAACTCCCCAGCGTCCAGGCGCCCGGATCGATCTCCCTCCTCCGGCCAATGAGGAGAAGTCCGCCCGGCGTGTGACTCTCTCAAGAGAGCGCCGCCAGCGTCGACAACGCCTTGCGTTGCAATGCACGCAAAGCGTTAGAATCCATGGGCGGTGTCCGATACAAGCCGGATCCGATGTCGGCGGGCACGAGCCCTAGAAGACGAAGATAA
Source organism: Asparagus setaceus (assembly GCA_012295165.1). Lineage (NCBI taxonomy): Eukaryota > Viridiplantae > Streptophyta > Magnoliopsida > Asparagales > Asparagaceae > Asparagus > Asparagus setaceus. The sequence continues at coordinate 67,621,480 of CM022702.1, forward strand.
GTAGTAACTCCTCTAAACCGCCGACAGAAGAATGGATCCGTCAGCGAGATCGCCCACCCTCGGCGGATCCAAAACACCGCGTGCCCTACGTGCGCGTCGCGTCGCGTTGGTTCAGCTACTCAACGACCTAAAGGAGCAGAGGTGACCAAGAAGTCACCGAAGCAAGTCGAACTCGGCCTCCCGGCAGGCTTTTCCTCGATGCCGTAGCGCGCGCCTTCCACAAACTTCGGCCAACACCACACCCCTCCGATAAGGGTTGGTGTTTCAACGCCTAGGTCGGTTGGTTGGATCAAGGTGAAAGGTCAACTCCTGCAGGCTTGTTGAAGAGATCGGACAACTTCGCAATCTTGGGATAGCTCTCGCCCGCCGACGGAAGCCGCGGAGAATCCACCAACCGGTTTACGGATCGAGGTCAAAAGCTCTGAGGCGTCCACGCACAAAAGCGTCGCGTTAAGGCGCGTAACTTTCAAAGACCGTGGCGCCAACCCAACCTCGAGATGGAGCGTCGTCATCGATGATGGCGTTATACGAAGATTGTGTCGCCGCCGCGTAGGTTGCTCCGACACTCATGCCGATGAGTTGTACTATCGTCTTGGGGTAGAAGAAGTCTCGTGAGACGAGTTCTCCGAAACCGCATCCTCTTGCATTTGTACTAAACGATCGGCGGTGCTTTCGAGTGTAAATGCTTCCATAAAACTCCGGAAAGGGTGTCGGTCTTCCAAAGATCGAACACCAACGAACCGCCAAGACCTCGGTCAAGGCGTTTCGAAGAAGATATGCACTCTGTCAAGGCAAGGATGAGCCGCGAGGTCACCATCAATATGACCAACAAGGCAACGCCACGCGGCATTCGAGCCCTCCCAGCGTGTGACTTCGGTTGCGGGCGGTACTATCGAGGCGGCCTAACTATCACGACACCGCGAGGATCCCTTCAAGGCACTGATCCGCGCGAAGAGTACCTTCCGAAGATGAAGTATCGGATGACGGCTCGGCAATGGCATCCGATGACACCGTCTCTAGTGAAGGTCATACTCGTGAAGCACTCATGATTAGTGCGGTGAGGTGGCCGCTACTTGAAGAAGCCTTGCAAAACGAAGACAACTTCAAACTTCGAGATGGACATGGCCATGCGGCAGATGAGAAATGCATGACCGGCCTGGCGATGATTAATCGCCGTGGTGAGGCGATCATCGCAACAACGTCAATTTGAGGATAGCGACACGGATGAAGAGCAAGACCTTAACAGGTGAGCGACGCCAATGATGACACCATGGTCCCACCCCAAAATCACCGGACGAAATGCAAGTGAAAATGACAAGATCAAGGATCTGGAGAGCAAGGTCAACTCGCTCATCTCGGCTCAAGAAGTGAAGAAGACGGGGATTCCGTGCCCTTACCCGAGAGAGTGGGAGTCAATCCCCTATCCGGCGAAGTTTAATTTAATAAACTTCCGCCGCTCGATGGGAGAGGGTCCCCACTCAACATCTTATCTACTTCAAGAGCCATTTGGGAGTCATCTCCTGCGATCCCACGATGGTTCGGTATTAAAGCACCTGGGGCGGCGCCTTCGAGTACCGCCGTCTCAAAGCGGGCAGCATCAACATTTGGGAAGACATGGAATCTATGTTCTGGCGAATTTCTTCGATGACGACGAGGTTTCACTCGGTGCGTTATGGGGCGAAGCGAAAGAATGGAGAGCCGTGGATAATTTTGTCGCGGTTCCATAACAAGGTGATGGCTGTCGTGACCCAATCACGGAGAAATTCATCCTCAAGACACACCGGCATAACCTCTCGGGCGGCGTGTCGAGGCGATGGGACGCGCCGTCTAAAACGGAAAGACTTGAAAGTCAGGGAAAGAGGTTGGCGTTTCCTCAAAAGGGAGAAGGGCGAGGTCGGTGAGCGCCAAATCCACGGAACAAAATTTTGTCCCGGAACAAGGGAAAGCAATGAAGAATGTTGATGGCATCAAATTTTCGGGCAAACCCAGGCAAAGAGCAGCGTGGACCCCTCAGCGGCAACAACAGTCCGAAACCGAGGCGTCCGCCCAGTTTCCCAACGTATTCTTCGAGGGGCGAAGAGGTGCACAGGATCTTCAAGTACTTGCTAGACAACAACAAGATCCGCGCCATCGATCGTCAACCGGGAGGAAGCTCAGGACGGCGGACCCCGCTGCGCCTATCATAGAGGCGATACACACCACGACCAAGTCATGCTACGGTGAAAGACAAGATCCAAGCTTTGATTGAAGTGGTGATCACTCCAAAACCAAATAAGGGAAAGCAAGTGGCAGCGGCGTCCATAAGCTTTGGGGCCAGTGCTACAACACGGTTCGGCCGAAAACGTGGTCAAAGTGGGAATGAAGACGGTGAATTACGATCCCCACAAGCGGCGAGAGAAGGGTTAGTGCGCTGCTGACCCAGCGGTGAACTCCTATGGGTCCACCGGACTTACTTAAAGGCGATCGATGGCGGCGTCTTCGTCTAAAAGTCCAAGGGAAAGGGCAAATCTTGCAATGCTACCTCGGTTCTACTCCCGCGACGGCGAGCAAATTCGTGTTCTTTGTCGGAGGAGGAGCAGAAGCCTTTGTCACCGAGGTGGCGTGATGCGGCTTACAAATACCCGATGACTCCAACCTTAATGCTAAAAGCGTTAGCGGAGCTTGGGGTAGTAACAATTCCCGGTTCCGCCACTCCTAAGGAGGGCGCCACCGGAACGAAGGGAAACAAGCGTGGCGTTAAAATTGCTTATCGGTGCCCGAGCGGCTGTGGTGGGTTAACAACCAACAACCCATTCGACAAACCAGCGCATAAAATTGGCGAACACATGAAGTGGTGACAAAGTATGAATCACGAGCTACGTGTTATGGAATGAAACCAACAAGCGAAGCTTAATGAATCAATCGGATTCGAGCGTCAGCGAAGATCGGTTGAACATCGACCGTCGTCGCTTAAACCGTGGCGGGGATTAAACCGATCAAGTGAACCAAACGCGGACTTAGAGCGGCGGCGACAAGATCCGGAGCGAGCGTCCGCGGAAAAATCGAAAAGTCAGAAAACCAACAGAAGCCAAAGCGGCGTTGGCGAAACCGGACACCGTTTGGTGTCGGGCACCGGACACCATTGGTGTCGCTAGGACACAAATGGTGTCCGCCGGACACCAAATGGTGTCCGCCGGACACCAAATGGTGTCAGCGGACACGTTGGTGTCACTGGAAACCGAACACCATTGGTGTCCGTCGGACACCAAATGGTGTCCGAGGCCTCATCCCCTTATCTCCTATAAATAGAGGGGTGTGCTCGATTTAAAAGGTTGGATTAGAAACGGATTTTTGGAGATTGGATTTTCGATATTCTTGAGAAGCCCTCGCGAGATCCACGAGCCGTCGGCCTTGTCGAGACGCGGCTGACACGACGGATCTACAAATGAAGTAGCGAACTTCGGGTCGACTCTGGTCATTTGTGATTTCTCCTAGTAGATCTCACCGCTCCGTGATCCTCTCCTTCGTGAGTCACGATCCCGAAGCGATCCTCTCCTTCGTGAGTGTGATCCCCTCAGTGCGTCGTTTCCTTCGTGAAGCGAGCCCCTTCCGTCTGTAGTTCGAGACCGGGTTTCCACGGATTGGAATTAGCGGTGGTCCGCAGACGAATAAAAGTCCCGACACGGGCAAAGAACCCGCGGCGAGGATCAGTAAAATAGAGATCCTCGTGTTTGTTCTAAAAGGAAGAAGTTGTAATTTTTGTTTTCATTTATGCGCCTAAAATAAAAGGCATTTCTTTTGTTTTGAATTTTGTTGTAGGCCAGCGAGGTAAACAAGTTCAAGCGAGCAATGAATAACAAGTCTACTTTTACCGAACAAGGCTGGCGACCAGAATAGGCGGCTTCAACAAAGCGTCGTCGTAATAGCATAACAGCGGATCGAGATCCGGTGATAGAAGAGGTCGAGTTGAGTTCGACCAAAAATGCGAGTACCTCTCTTCCTCGTCGAGATCCGGCTCCCCATAAGTCCAAGATGGTCTCGGCGCAAGGAAGACCCAATGTCGGCCTCGAGGCGGGGAGAGGCAAGAAAAATCACCACCGCGTCGAGGCTGCGAACAGCGGTGGTTCCTCGGCGACAAAGCGGCCAAATTTCGAACCTCTATCTCCTCGGGGAGGTGGTTCCGCCAATGGCGTCGTGACTCTCTCTAAGAGAGCGTCGGCGGCGTCAATGCACTGCAAAACAAAGCTGCCGGGCAAAGAATCAATGGATGGGGTTAGCTATGGCGGATCTAAGATCGGAGTTAACTTCGAGATTGAAGTGCGAGATTGTAGCCCGACTCCTCGGGCGGCGACAAGCGAATGAGTCGAGTCAAAGCGGAACCGTTCTACGCCGAGGCGTATCCAAAGCGTCGTGGCGCTCGCACAAGCAAGGGCTTTGGTACAACAAGCCCGAGTTGAAAGGCGACGAAGTCGTCAACGGCGGCTGGTTTGGAAGCCCGAGTCGGTCGGCGCTTCAACTCCGGCGAAGGCGGCATCAAGCCCGGCCGGCAATTCTGCTCCGTGCTCAAATCGAGAAATTGTGAGCACTTCAACAAAGTGGCCAGTTACCTCCGTCGCACTAACTTCCGTGAAGCCAACTCGCCACGACCAGCGGGCTTCTTGTCAAGGATCGCTGGGTCGCTAAAGGAATCGCGGGTCACTCGATCTGGTCGCACCCACAAAGACAAGAAGATTCCTGGCGGCTTTGCATCTGGGATTGAGTCGAAGTCAGAAGTCCCACGAAACTTCAGCTCACATAAGCGGAAGTCAAGGAAGTTACTTCGGTAGTTTTGGTCATTCTCGGAAGGAGGCGGCTCTCGTCGGCGGCGGCGGCGTTATAAATCGCACTAGCACCGCAGATTGCTCCGGTTCACCCACCGAAGCTGTACTACCGTGTGCAAAGAGTGCGAGAAAATCTCGAAAGGATTCCCCTAAATCGTCCGGTCATGTTTGTGCTCTAAGCTCATCAAGGCGGTGCTCAGATGTAATTGTTGTCGAGGAACTCAGAAAGAGTCTGGTCTTTGAGACTTAGCACCAACGCCGAGACCTAGGTCAAGGCGATTCCACGAAGGATGGCATCGAGAGATGAGTTGGAGGTCACTAATAATATGGCGGCAAAGAACCATCGTCAAGAACTATTCCTAGCGCGCCATAGCGATTAACTTCGTTTGCGGTCGGGACTATTCGGCGGTCCAATTACGACAAGCTCTTGAGAGGGCTACCTTGAGAGGATGAAGTATCGGTATTTGGATCGGCAATGGCATCCGACAATACGACTTCTAGTGATGGGCGGCCCAGCGCTCATGATCGGTCTGAATCAGGTGGCCAAGATCTTTGGATGAAGCGTTGAATAAGCAGCGGGAAAACTTCAAACTAGAGATGGAGTTGGCCATGCGGGCGATGAGAAAATGCATGACCAGCAGATCAAGCTCTAACAAAGCATCGAGGGAATCAAGTCAACACATCGATGTTGATCAAGATAATGGCGACTTCGGTCGGGAGGAAGCACCGAAGATGACAACCCTCACGAACCGCGTGGCTGGCATTGCTCATGAGCGAGAGAAGATTAAAGACCCGAGAGCAAAATCAACTTCGTTGATTTCCGCCCAGAGGTGAAGAAAGCGGGTATCCCTTGCCCATACCGAGGGGTGGAATCAATCCCATATCCTTCAAAGTTTAACTTAATAAACTTTACACCGTTTGGCGGTAAGGCTCCCTGACACAACACTTGATTTACTTCAAATTAGCACCTCGAGGTTATTTACGGCAATGAGCCCACGATGGTTCGGTCATTCGTTGGCACCGCCGGTCGCCTTGATTGGTACCGCCGTCTTAAGCAGGGGAGCATCAGGTGGGGCGATATGGAGTCCTTGTTCCTCTCCAACTTCTTTGATGGCGATACCGAGGTATCCATTGGAACATTACTCGGCGAAGCGAAAGAATGGAGAAGCGGTGGATACCTTTGTCAAGCGATTCGTAACAAGGCAATGGTGCGGGATCAATAACGAAGGAGTTCATCCTCGGACATGCCATAGTAATTTGTCGATAGATGTGCTTGAAGCAATGGGGGCGGCACCATCTGTAACATGGAAGGACTTGAAAGTTCGTGGAAGCGGTGAAAGGTTCCTTAAAAGAAAAGAAAAGAGGTCGTACGGCGACAAACCACGAACAATTTTTGTGCCGCGGCAAAGGTAAAGCGCCGGCAAAGTACGTAGGCGCTAATCAAACCTTGAGCTGCAACCACAGCGGCGATGCGGCCTTGCGCCCGCGGCAATCCGACCTCGATGAAGCCGGCAAACTCGAGAATCAAAACCAAGGTTGAGATTTCCCAAAACTTACTCATTCAAAGATGAGGAAGTTAGGGCATCTTCAAGTACCACGGAGAACAATAAAATCCGGTTGCCTCAATTGTAAACCAAGAGGAGGCAAACAAAACCGAGATCTAAATGCTGCGCTTATCGAGGCGGTACATCATCCTCAAAGTTACGCTACCATCTCGGGGACAAGATTCAAGCCTTGATGCGATGTTGGAGTCATCACTCCAAAACCTTCTAAAGAGAAGAAGGTGGGGAGCGAATCGATCTCTATAAATTTGGATCAGTTCCTTTGGATTGGTTTCAGCAAGCGCCCGGTCGTAAAAGTAGGAATGAAAATGGTGAATGAGGATCCTCGAGGCGGCGTGAGAAGGGACTCATTACCACACACCGACAAGCGGAGAAATCCTTTGGGTCCACGACTTATTGGAAGGCGATCGATGGGCTGCGTCTTGACCAAAAAGTCAAGGGAAAAGGCAAATTATGCCAAGCAGCGGCAATTCGAGAAAGGATGATGAAGAAGTAGCGACCTTCAATTTTGGAGGGCGAGCATGAAGTCTTTGCCACAAGAGTGGGCGAATACAACTACAAGTATCAGGAGATTCCAAACCGAATCTGAAGACATTATCTGGCTGGGGTGGCCAGAATCCTCTCACTCGTGCAGAGAAAAGGCAATGAGGCGGCGAGGAGCGGCCGAAACAAAGGAGAAACAACCTCGAGGTCAGGCTCAATTCCGGCGGTCCGATTCAATCGCCGGTGTGAGGATAGGCAGGAACATCAAATCTCCGTACGCCCGATGTTATGGCTCGGTTGGCAAACATCGGCGGGATAACTCTCTGAGTTGCTCCGTTGTCAAAGGAGGAAGCTCTACAAGAAGCTCAGGCTGCGAAGTCTTTCTCACCAGTTGAGGCAAGTCCGGGAAGAATACGCACGACAATGCAACTGCGGCTAAAGACTTGCCACATCACCTTTACACAAGGGATATGCGGACCAAAAGAATTCCAAGCACGATGAGGCGCTATACTTCACAGGGTATATTGGTTCTAGCGAAGTCAAGGATCAAGTCGATCCGGGTTCATTATGAGCATCATGCCCTTAGCCTCATGTATCACCTTGGAATCCACGCGATGGTAGCGTCAGCGGCACAATGATTCACTGTTTAACACCGGTGGGTCCGCTACTTGGTAAAATCAGATTAAGTGTCAAATGGGGGACTTAAAGTCGAAGTCACTTGCTTTCGTGATTGGCGAGACTTCCTATAATTTGTTGGAGTGGACCACGGATCCACAATAGCGTTATAGTCCCATCCACCCTTCATCGGTGTCTCAAGTATGTAGACACAAATAATGAGTCAAGGCGGTGGTGTGGACAAACAACGTTTAAGGGGATGGAGAATTATTTCGCGATTCTCTCCTCACATTAATGAGTCAGCTGAATCATCGGCCAGCCGCGGACGGCGGTGAAAACGTCTGCGAAGGCGGGCTTGGTTATAGTGGTGGTTTTGTTTTAAGCGACATTGTACCTTGTAATCAATCTTGGCGATGAAGAATCGTCGGATGAACATATGGTGGCAAATTGCGGATGAATCAATAAATGGCGATTTAGAGTATCCTTTGTCTTTAAATGATGTAATAGCGGGTTTATCACGAAGATCAGTACGCACACCTTTCGGTCATCTTGCTTTACACAAAAGCGATTCGAGACTCCTTTGGGGCGGCACTCGTCATCCCGAAGATCGAATAGTGAAAAAGACTTGGTTTACGGTAAAATGCGGTTCGGCACCAAATCATTTCTTAAGCGATGAAGATGGCAATGAGCCTATCCTCCGCATTCGGATATAGTCGAAACAGGGTATCATGAAGAAGTGGGGGTACAACGACACAAGGAAGGCCTATGTTTGGTGAGGTCCTCGAGTCCCTCCTAAAGCGGCATGTCCCAAGGGAAAGGGATAACTACTATGCATTTAGAGGGGATTGGGTGCAATCCTCCTCGAGAAGATGAATGCTCATGGATGATTGATAATAATCCACCCGATGAGAGGGCCGGACATTAGATCGATTCTTGGCTTAGGATTAGACACGGCCGGAGAAGCTTTCAAGGCTTTGATGTCGAATATGGCTACGATCGATCCTGCTACTATTGAGGATGATGAAGATATGCCAACATGGGAAGACCCATGGATCCATCAACTCAAAGAAGCGGTTTGGGGATAGATTGAGCAAAGAACCCCTAAGGGCGAGGTAGTCGAGGTTAATATGGGTGATGAAGAGCATCCTAAGCTCATAAACATCAGCAATACTCTTCCCTCGAGAAGAGAAGGAAGAGTTAATTGCCTTGATCGGGGAGTATATCGATGTATTAGCTTGGAGCTACGAGGATATGCGGGGACGACCCTAATGTGGCGACACATCGCCTCAACATCAACGTGGATGTCAAACTGTCAAGCAATCGCAAAAGCGGTTTCGACCACAAATCTTCTGACGACGTCGTTGATGAAGTAAAGAAACTCATAGAATGGAGTTCATCGAAATTCAACATCGGGATTGGGTGGCGAATATAGTCGGTCATGAAGAAGAATGGTTCGATTAGGATGCAGTATGCGACTCTGAGAGACCTAAGCGGCTGCTTGCTGAGGATGATTTCCTCTGCCAATCAGCGCGTCATAGTTGACAATACATGTGGATTGAGAGGATGTCCTTTATGGATGGTTTTGGTATAACCAAATCAAGATGCACCGATGGCGCCAAACACCTGGCGTTGAGCGCCCATCGGTATATATTGCTACGGTCATGCCGTTCGGCTAAAAGCGCCGTATAACATACCGGCGAGCAATGACTAAAATTTTCCAAGATCATCTCAGGAAAAGCGGTCGAATGCTCGTCGATGACTTGGTGGTGAAAAGTAACAAGAGATCACATCAAAGATCTTAGAGCGGTATTGAGCTCATGCGGACTCATCGACTAAAGATGAACCACCAAATCCTTCCTTGGGATGTCCGGTGGCAAGTTCACCGGCGTCGTCACCGACAAAGGAATCCACGTCGATCGACAAAGTGAAGGCCATTCAAGAGTTGCAACCTCAGAAATCACGAGAGAACTTCGAGGGGTTACAAAGGCGATTGGTACATCCGCGGTTCATATCGAACCTATCAGGGGAAGTGCCAACCGTTCTCTAAATTGAACAAGAAGGCGTGTCGTTTATTTGGGGCGGCCTTTGTCGCGTTTGAAGAGATCAAATCGTATCTCGCTAAACCTCTGTTCGTCGCGCATGATGCGGAAAACCGTTCACGATCTCACGTCAAGGCGGATCACTCGTTAAGCGCCTTACTTCGCGGGGCGGCGGACGGTGATCCGCGAAGCGGCTGATGTATTACTGGCGAACATTGGTGGTCTTTGAGTCTCGATACCCAATGGTGAAGCGATGCCTTGCATTAGTGTTAGCGATTCAAAAAATCGACACTATTTAGTAGGAGCGGGCGATTTATGTTATCTCTAGCGTAAATCCGGTCGAATATTTATGACCCGGTAGGCCTCGATGAGTTGGCGTTTAGCGAAATGGGCCTTGCTCTTGTCCCAATCGACTTGTATTTCAAACAACGAGTCGAGTCAAAGGACAAGCGATTTGTGATCTCTTGGCGCCCGACCCGACAGCGGATGCGGTTGAGCTATATGATGATCTTCGGGATGAAGTTCGGAAGTCAACACTCGTCGCACCAACAAATATGGCGATTGTATTTTGATGGAGCTTCTCGGGCCACCAATGTGGTACCCCGGATGTTCTAAAATCTCATTGGAGTGGAGTTGTCTTGATTTCAGGAAATCATGTCATGCCCGATGCTTATTCACTCACGAACCTGTTCCAATAGCGTGGCCGAATACAGCAGCTACTTATCGGACTTAGCGAAAGTGGGGGTCGAATATCTGGCGTATGGATTCTGGCGATAGTTAAGCGGGTTAAGTGGTGACTCACAGTCGAGGAATCGGATCTAATTCCCTATCATCGGATAGGCTGTTGAAATGGCGGACTCATTGAAGAATTCTTCATCGAATATATCCGCCTCCAAAGCGCTCATGCGATGCACTAGCGGCGTTAGGCTTGTCGTTAGCACAACCTTAGAGACCGAGCAACTAGTTGTCGGGGACTCACCAACTCTTCGTACCGTTATACGATGAGGCACAAGAAGGTAAGAGGTAGTTACCAAAGAAGTACATGCAACCCAAACCAAGTTGGAGCCGAGATTGGCTTTCTATCATCGATTCGTCTTACATGGTATTCTACGGAAGGCGTGAAGGAGAAGAGTCAATCGGCGAAAACTCAAGATTCTTTACGACACGAGACCCGGATGTTATATCGCCGAGTGCGATGGTCTTTACTCCGATGCCTTTCAAACAAGGCTGAAGAGGTCCCATGAAACACGAGTGTGAATGTGGTGCTCGGCTGGTCCCAAGCTCTGGCGAATCGGAGAATGGGCTACTTTGGCCCGCGATGATTAATAGCCTGCGATCGATGCGCCGAAAATGCCCGCGTGTCAAATTCCGCAAATTATATGCATCGGCCTCTGGCGGTTGCATCCCGGCACATCACGGCCATTGAGACATGGGGAATGGGCGTCGTAGGTCCCATTTTTCCTCGTCGGTCAAAGCGTCGGTTTATTCTAGCGATCACCGATTACTTCTCCAAGTGGTGAAGCAATCCCTAAAAGAAGTCAAAGCGTACGTCATCAAGTTTATCAAACACCATGTCATCTATCGACATGGTGTTAAGCGGTCGTGCATGACAGCGGTCCCCAATTCATCGGCAATTCCTTCATCGGGTTTTGCGAAAAGTTCAAGATACAAGATGTCGTCGGCGGCTTATAATCCGGCGACAAATGGATTGGCAGGCGTTCAACAAGGCGATTATCAAGATTTTGTGAAGCTTGTGAAGAATAACAAGAGGCTGGGGCGATAAACTTCGGGCTTACTCGGGCATATCGCTTGATGCGTGCGCCCAGCGAGGAGGCGACCCGTACTCCACGGTTTCGGATGTGAAGCAATTCTCCGTTAAAATCGATTCCGTCACTGGCGTCGCCCTTACATGAGAGATGGCGGCAGAAGAACAACATCAAAAGCGTCTCGAAGAGCTTGAGATGTTAGATGAGAAAGCAGGCTCAACAATGCATTGAGTTCTATCAAGCTAGGATGTCGAGGGCTTTCAACAAGAAAGTTCGATGAGAGAACCTTTAAGGAGGAGATCTGCGTCCCATTTGCTGAACCGATAATCCTCACCTCCAAAGAAAGGTAAATTCGAACCCAAATGGGAAGGACCGTTCATAATAGACCACAGTCTATTCAAGCGGTGCATATATGTATATCACCTGAGAATGGCGGCAATTAATCTTAGATAAATGGGAAGTTTAGAAAAGTATTATCCTTAATACATTGGGATAACCCATTTTGATGGGAAGTTCCTCGGAGAATATCTCACTCATTTTCATGAGGATAAATGAGGATAACCCTAAATTATTGTGTTTTCCCCAAAACTTTCTCACCGATCAAACTCATTGTGGGACCCTAAAATCTCCTGGTCAACCACGACAAAGTCCCCTCTCGATTCCTTCCATGAGCGAGAGGTCCACTCAAATTTTGGTTAGCAATCCTATAAAGCGGGAGCTATCCGTACCCTTCCAAAGATTCTCAGAATGGAGACCCCACTCTTAGTTTCTCATCGGGAAATAGAATACATTCTTCCTTTCCCACATTCACCTGGAGATAGGACACATCCTTCCTCTTCAGAAGCAAGAGATAGAATACATTCTTCCTCTCTTGTCTTAGATTCTCGGTGGAGATCACTCTTAGTTTCATCCTTCAAGATTCTCAAAATGGAAATCCCATTTTAGTCTTTTTCCTTTGGAAGCGGGACAAAATCCTTCCTTTCCAGCATCCGGAGATAGGAGACAAGATCCTCCTTCCTCTCCATCAGTAAGAGATAGGATACAAAACCTTCCTCTCTTATTCGTGAGCACCTGGAGATAGGACACAAAACCTTCCTCTCCACTTTCGGGAAATAGAATACATTCTTCCTTTCCCACATTTCACTCGGAGATAGAATACATTCTTCCTCTCCAGAATCAAGAGATAGGATACAAAACCTTCCTCTCTTGTTCATCCCTCACCCGGAGATAGGAGACAAGATCCTCCTTCCTCTCCATCGGCAGGAGACAAGATCCTCCTTCCTCTCCACATACGGGAAATAGAATACATTCTTCCTTTCCCACCTCAATCAATCTTAAACCGGTTCATTCGTTCTCGGGTCAAAGACACCAAGTTCATCTTGGGGCATTTTATCGAAGCCTAAGAAGGGATAAAGCCAGCGCCTCACCGTTGCGGTTTAGTCTTTAGATTGAAGAAGACACGAGTTGATTAAGGGGTATTTTATCCGAAGCCTAGAAGGGATAAAGCCAGCGCCTCTACCGTTCGGGTTTAGTCTTTCAGATTGAAGAAGACACGAGTTGATTGGGGTATTTTATCGAGAAGCCTAAGAAGGGATGAGTCGCGTGTAATGGCGTTGCGGGTTAGTCTTCAGTGAAAAGTCGATGTTCAACATCGTAGCATTAAGTCTAGAAGAGTTTCATTCTTTTAGCACAACGTTGTGTGTAGAGCGGTTTAGATAATCTACATGCTAGCCCAACTCAAGCGGTAGTTGGTAAAGGCTCATCAAACCCGTTGAAGGTGGGGTTGGCCAATAACCCTAAAGTCAGCGCCTCACCGCAGCGTTGCGGTTTAGTCTTTCTCCGTGAAGACACGAGTTGATCGGGTATTTAGATCGAAAGCCTAAGAAGGGATGAGTCACGTGTAATCTCGTTGCGGTGGTCTCTTGCGTAAAGAGTACCAAGCCTATGTATTCATATCATAGCAACAAGTCTAGAAGAGTTTCATTCTTCGGCACAATCCGCGTCGCGGGCGGAGTCGATAATCCCGCGCTAGCCAATTCAAGCGGTAGTTGGTAAAGGCTAATCAAATCCGTTGGTGAGGGTTTGCCAAAAATCCTATAAGTATTATGGTTAATTATTTACGGCGAAATAAAAGAATCATAATAAAGCATAAAGAGGATAGAAACGTTTTATTGATAAAAGGCTGAAGTTACAAAGTTCTCTAAACATCAAACTTGTGATAGCAAATTTCTTTGTTTCAAATCGATACTTTATTGAGGAAAGCTTTGAAGTTCCTCTGGCTTCGACCGAAAGTCTCCTCATTTGCCATTAAGGGTCTTTGCGGTTTCCTCCTCGACTTGACCGGCTTCGGCTTTGAAAACTCAAGCTTTTAGGACATGGCGCAAGAGTCTCCTCCTTGTTGGCCTTTGTCGACTTCAAGATGATCGGACTCTCCTCGCCGCTGAAGTTCTGTTCGAGCTCTACTATCTCGCTTCTCCGCAACAACACAAGATTGAAAATGTTCCACGGGCGAAGCCGGTGTGGTAGTCTCAAAGCGCGCGGTCTTCTTGCATCGAACCGAGTCGATATAGCGAGAGCATCACGCCAAGCTTTCGGTCGAGCCTCGGTCTCTGTCTACATATAGAGGAGAAGTACCTCAAAGTCTTGCGGACTTTTGAGCTTAACCTCGGATGTCGAGATCATCGGCAATGGCCTTAGCCAACTCAAATAACCGCCTCGTATCGTAGTTACCCTAGGATCGAGGAATGGTCGAGGCGAAGAAAGCACAGTGCAGAAGTGTGTCTACCACTATGGCCAAATAGGAAAAGAGCGAGCAATTTCCACGGGATAATAAGCGAGATGGATCGTCGTCGGACATCAAAGCTCTCACTAAGTCATGAAGAGTGGCAGTGCGAAAAGGAAGAAAAGGGTTAAAACCCCAAAACAAAATCAACATGAGTATTGGCGGAGGGTTCATACGTAGAACCGGCTCCTTGCCCTAATGAAAGCGAAAGCAGCGGCGGTGGTGGCGCCGGCCGATCTCAATCGGTATCTCAGCGGCGTCCGACATATCAGCGATTCTGAGCGGGCTCACGGAGGAATAGCACCTCAATGTCACACGGACGAGTCTCGTTGTCAAGCGGAGACATTTTCAATCATAGGCGTACTATTTAAAATTGAATAGTCCTATGATTATCATGGAGGAGTTTACCTTCAAAGGAATCGCTCGATATCCCTAGGGATTCCTAACTCAAGCTTCGTATCGCCGGGAGGAGGGCGTCTCGAGAATGCATCGGCATCAAATCCTCGAACTCCTCCATCGAAAAAGGCTGGCATAAGAGTGTGAAGTATAGATGAAGCTGCGGGGAAACAAATTTCATGTCTTTGCAAATGTAACGGGTAGAAAAATACCAATATTAGGCGAACCGGATTCTCAATCTGGTCCTATGTTGGCACTCTGGGCCTTCCGTCCATAGCTCAGTACTTGCTCCACAAAGGCTGGGCGACAAAGTCGAGGGGAAAATCGAATTGACATCCCCACCAAATTCTCACCGCGAGGGAGAATGCGTGAGATTCATAAAAGAGCCGGATAATCATAAGGTTATGGGTTAGCCAAACATTACCCCCATCACGGCGAGTCTTAAGCTTGTTGAATCAAGTTAATGAAGAGGCGAAGATCTATGGACAAGCCTCTTTAAACTTAAGAGGAACTCCATTCGCGGTTTGTCCCCTTGCAAGGGCGGACCGCCTCTTTCCACGGTATGCACGAAAGATAGACTAGAGTCGACTAGGATATCATAAGAGGAATAATGAGAGTAAAGGAGAAGTACGAGTTCTCTTCATGAGTTGCAATCTCTTCTGGTCATCTCTGGTATCGGTAGCGGAACTATGAACCTCCCATCGGACACAATGCGATTAGTCTGTGGCAGCTGCCGGGCTCGGCGGCCTCTGGGCGGCGAGTGTCGGCTCGAAAGCCTCCTCAACCTTGATTCGTCAAGGGACTTCCGCGAGAGCGAGTTCCTGGCGGCCAAAAGCCAAGCTGCGGTGTAGATATGTCGACTCAACTGCGTCGGTGCACGGAAGGCTAAATTGCATCGGTACAACCCGCTATACTCCATATGCCCGGACACCATCGATCAAACGTACTTGGTCGGTTTCGGTTCGGGTTCCCAACGTAAAGGCTGGTGCGTAACGGTAGCGAAGCCAGCGAACGAGAAGAGTAAGGCTCAATGTAGCACTTCGTTTCTTACTCGAGAGATAAGATAGCGAGTCGGATGTTGGTCGACCAATTAAAACAACCAACGTCAAGTAAAGTCCGGTTCATTTTATGCCTCTCCTCATCGATCAAGGACTCCCGTCTTGACCGAGAGAACGAGAAAACACACGGAAAAGATCCAACCCTTGTGGATTTTAGGTGCTTATGCGCTAAAATCGGCGCCCTTGCCATTTACATTTCTCCAAAGATTGATAAAAGGGACAGACGGATCTGCAAGCGGTATTTGTCATCATATCCAGTCGATGAAGGACAAACCGAGGCCATCAAATAGGTGTCTGGCGGTTCCACCTTGACATGAGGAATCTCATCGGCGGTTTGTTTTCCTCACGAGTAAAGCGGTGGCTATTTGTGAGAAGTCCCCGATGAATGTTAGCCACCATCAACGGAAGAACAACTCCTTCTTATGAGCTAGCTGAGCTGCGGGATAGAGCACCTCTAATGGCAAAGCGTCGCTAAGTGACCACGGCATCACACATTTCTTCAACCGGATAAGCGAAGCGGCTAAGAGAGTCATCGGCGGATCGTTTTCTTGCATGCCATAAGAAGGTCGAGAACTTCCCTGCTGGAAAACCATACTCCATACCACTTTCGGGGTATAAGACTTAGCGCCCGGTTTTTCAATCAGTTCATTAATCTCAGGGGTAGAAGGAGCCAATTCACAAATTTGCTCATCGAGAATCATCCTCCGGATGCTTGAACAAATAATTGGCAAATTGTTTGGACTTATAATTGACTTCCTTTTGCCAGCGGCTCTATCTGCGCTAGAGCAATGTGATAATGCGTGAGATCCCGAGTGTCATAGATCGAGCGAGTAGCCTTCGATCGATCAATTCTCGGCGAAGGAAATATTCGATAGAGCATTCTTCCCATAGGCAAAGCGAGACCCGATGCATCTCGTGCAAAGCCAATCAAGTTCGCCATGCACGGTTGAGAATGTATTAATCGAGGATCATAGAGCTCAGATAAAGCGAAGAAGTGGTTGAGTGCTGTCGGGAGCCCATACATGGTGGTACGAGCGGCGGCATATAAACCCACGAGCACGAAGGTCCTCACCCCATCGGCCAAGAGTAACTAGTCGGGCGAGTCCACCAAAGCTTATCTGCGGAATGAACCCGACCAAAGAATCTATGACCCGGATGCGGCATCTCCCGTCCCAATAGGGCAAGGCGATTCTTCAAAGTCGACCAATGACGAAAGCTTCGTCCGGTGAATCGATCCCAATATACCGAGTGCGTCGATGCTTCGACCTCGAGTGAACCGAGGCAGGCGATGGGTGATAAACCCACAATGAATCTTTGTCAGCTCCTCTGTGGGTGCCCGCGACATTTTCCGTGCGGCATACGATGGCGTAGCTCGGTCAAACAACGATGTAGGAATCCAAGGGAGATATAAGAATCCACCATCATCCTTTGCGCCCATTGCTCACTCTCAATGAAAGTCGTATCGGGTCCTCGGCGAGTCACCAAATAAATAGTCCGTCTTGCCCAAAGGTTGAGAAGAACCGGTAATCTTCGAGAGTGCGTCGATCATCGACCAACACCACGAGGACTTCCACCAAGTACCGGTGGGTCACCTCTGTAGGCGTATCCGGTCTAAAGTGAAATAAGAATAGTGGGGTCATCGAGAGGAGGAGAATTGGTCACCACGGCGTCCGTCAACCTGCATCAGGAAGGCGCACGAGGGATACTCAAGCTGAAAAGATGAAATCGAATGAGTCGAACCAGGCGGATATATATATAAGGCGTTGAATTCATCTCACGAAATTAGGTGAGATAGAGTCTGACGACATATAGGACCGATCCCGAACACACTACGGATGGATTGATAATGCACCCGTCACATAAAAATGGCGGCGTATTCTATCCATCGGCGTAGATGCTTGAAATCGCTCCCCATCGTCGAAATTAATATAAGCGTCGATCCTCACGAAGGAGGAATCAAAATTTTGTCGCGTCGATTCTGAAGGAGGAATCAAAGTGTCGCGGCGTCGATTCTCCGCGAAGGAGAAATCGAGGCTATCTGATCGTTCCCCGAAGGAGGAATCAAAGGCGTACAATTTACAAATACAAGTTGTGAATGAGCAATTTGACATGAAAACCTCACCCAGGCAAATGATGGTGCGCGTCGTCGCTGAGATGGATTAGGCGGTCGGCTCCTCGGGCAGCGTGATCTTCGGCGACATCGAAAGCTGCAAAACGGCCGAAAAGTCAAATACATGGCTAAAAGATCGGCGAATATAGCAAAGAGGTCCGTTTGGTGGTCGCGGCTCATTGGCCACCCGGGGCACCAGCCAGACGACATAGTCCGACGGCACAAGCCAAACAACCAACCGGCCAGCGCCAGGCGCTCGGCCTTGACCGGCGCCAATGACGGTGCTTCGGTCGCGACCGAGAGCACCAGCATGGCTCGATCCGCGACCAGCGCCAGCGCTCAGCCTTCAGTCCTGACCAGCGCCGCAATAAGCCTTCGGCAGCGACCCAAGCGCCAGTGACCGAGCTTCGGTCGCCAAAGCCGATAACTGGCGGTAGCCACCGCCAGCGTCGCTCGATCCCGTCGGCGACCGGGCGAATCCTTAGCCTCCCATGCATCTTTGCGACAACAAAAGAGGGGAAAAGAAAAGAAGAAAAAGAATTTACAAAATACTCGTGCATGTACCTCGTTGTTTGAGAGATATGAGGCGAGAAGCAAGATGAAAACAAGGGAGAGAAAGCACAGGGGGCCTAGGTCATCGAGGAGGAGTATGGGTATTTATAACAACTCTAATGGGCCCAAACCAATTCTAATTAGGACTCTAATCAGCCCCTAATTAGGAGTCCTAATTGGAATCTTATTTGGATGTCAAATTAGTGCCAAATCAATCCGTTGATTGGCTCCTAACCCTCCGTTATGTTTGGAAAGATTACGAAGATTTATTCGTAGGATGACACCGGATAGCGTCGGCCAAATCAGCGTCGCCCAATCCTACTCCAACTAGGATTACGGTATAAACTGTTCCCTAAATTGTGAGAAGTTCGGGAAGAATATTCTCACAATAAATATTCTTAGGGATAACTTCGATGCGATGCAATGCACCGATCAGATCAGCGCGTGATCCTACTCAACTAGGATTACGGTATAAAGCTGTTCCTAATTTGTCAGAAGTTCGGGAAGAATATTCTCACAATAAATATTCTTAAGGATAACTTCGATCATTGAATTAAGCCAATCAGCGTCGCCCAATCCTACTCCAACTAGGATTATGAGTATAAACTGTTTCCCAATTTACGAGAAGTTCTGGAGAATATTACCCGTTCTTAAGGATAACTTCGATAATCTTTAATTTCCTCGGCTGTGGAAAAAGTGGATGAATCGACAGGAGGCTTATATGGAACAGCGATCTACCTTGAAAGAATCCCCCTTTGTAGTAGTCTTGGATTCATGTCGAGGGGCTTACCAATCAACAATTGGGAAGAATACCTCCCACCGTGGATGAATGCACTTTAGCGTAGCGGCAGTAATAGCGATCGATCAAGAATTCACCGATCAGCGGTTGGATCAATGAAAAATTCCCGATCAGCGAAGGAATCTCGATGGTCAATTGGGCGACAATCCGCAGGCGAGTCAACAACAAATGAACTCAATTAGGCTGGGTTGAAATTCCA
This sequence comes from Asparagus setaceus, assembly GCA_012295165.1. Taxonomy (NCBI): domain Eukaryota; kingdom Viridiplantae; phylum Streptophyta; class Magnoliopsida; order Asparagales; family Asparagaceae; genus Asparagus; species Asparagus setaceus. The sequence goes on from CM022702.1 coordinate 67,640,640, forward strand.
ACAACGGTCAAGCAATAAATGCGACGCAGTAACACCGGTATCCTACAAAGCGGAGAACGAGAGGATTGGAGGAATCAAATCTGGAGCTAATCTCGAAGAAATTCATCTATCGACTTACGGTCAATATCGACAACGGTCGGACAAAAATGCGATGCAAATGTGCAGCAACAATCCTACAAAGCAGCGGAAAGGCTGAAAGAGTGGAGATCAAGCGACAAGGTCATTCACAAGTCCCATCACGCCCGTCGAAGGGTGAAGGGCTCATCATGTCAAAGCATCCCGGACTTCGCCAAAAGCGAGGCTGAGGCGGCTTTGGAGAATATCTGTAAGCGTTAAAATTGCTTATCGGTGCGAGCGAAACTTCGTGGCGGTGGGTTAACAACCAACAACCCATTCGACAAACCAGCCGCATAAAAATAAATTGCGAACATGAAGTGGGTCGACAAAAGTATGAATCACGAGCTCGTGTTATGGAATGAAACCAACAAGCTTCGGCGAGATCAATGGATTGAGCGTCAGCGAAGATCGGTTGAACATCGACCGATCGTCGCTTAAGCCGTTGGCGGATTAAACCAATCAAGTGAACCAAGCACGGACTTAGAGCGGCGGCGACAAGATCGGAGCGAGCGTCGCGGAAAAATCCGAAAAGTCAGAAAACCAAGCCAGAAGCCAAAGCGGCGTTCGGTAGAAACGGACAAGGTTTGGTGTCCGCCAATGGCCGACACCAAATGGTGTCGGCCAGCCGGACACCATTGTGTCGCGGACACCATTGGTGTCCGCCGGACACCATTAGTCGCCGGACACCATTGGTGTCGCCGGACACAAATGGTGTCGCGACCTCAAATCCCCTATCTCCTATAAATAGGGGGTGTGCTCGATTTAAAAGGTTGGATTAAACGGATTTTTGGAGATTGGATTTTCGATATTCTTGAGAAAGCCCTCGCGAGATCCACGAGCCGTCGGCCTATACCGATCGAGCACGGCGACAGCAGATCTACAAACGAGTAGTAGCGAACTTCGGTTGACTCTGGTCGGATGTGATTTCTCCTAGTAGATCTCACCGCTCGGCGATCCTCTCGCCGTGAGTCACGATCCTGAAGGCGATCCTCTCGCCGTGAGTGTGATCCCCTCGGGTCGTCGTTTCCTTATTGAAGCGAGCCTTCCGTCTGTAGTTCGAACGGGTTTCCACGGATCCGAATGCGCGGTGGTCCGAGGACGAATAAAAGTCCCCGCGGGCAAAGAACCGCATGGCGAGGATCCGTAAAATAGAGATCCTCGTGTTTGTTCTAAAAGGAAGAAGTTGTAATTTTGTTTTCATTTATGCGCCTAAAATAAAAGGCATTTCTTTTGTTTTGAATTTTGTTGTAGGCCAGCGAAGTACGTAAACAAGTTCAAGCGAGCAATGAATAACAAGTCTACTTTTACGTGAACAACAACACGCAAATCTGAGGTGCAACCGGCGGTCGATTTAATCGCCCGATTAGAAGGGATGAGCCGAGAACCAAGCCTCCCTAAGCGATGTGATGGCACAATTGGCCAACATCAGGCAAGAATAACTTTATAGAGCTATTGAGGTTGTCCAAGGAAACCCTGGCGGCGTTCTGGCGTTGGCGATTTCAGGTCTTCTAACCCACATTAAATCAAGTCGAGGAAGGAGCGGAATCATCAGCGAGAATGCAATGTGGCCTCAGCATATTCCACGCATCCGCGTTCTCTAAGGAGGATATCGCGAGCGAAGGCGTCGAAGCATGACGAGCGCTCTACTTCACGGGGTACATTGGTTCCGGCCGAAGTCAACAGGATCAAGTTGATCGAGGGTTCGGCTATTGAGCATCATGCCTTCGCGATGTATAGCACGGGATTCTGTCGGCGGGCACCGCTTCGGCCCCGGCACCGTGATATCTGATTTAACACCGGTGGGTCACCGGCCGCGGTAAAATCCGCGTTAAGTGTCGGATGGGGACTTAAAGTCGAAGTCACCTTCGTCATTGGCCTTGAGACTTCCTATAACTTGTTGTTGGGTGGCCCTTGGATCCATAACCATGTTATAGTCCCTCTACCCTCCATCGATTAATGCGAAATATGTCGACACTAATACGAGGTTAAGGCGGTGGTCGCGGACAAACAACCGTTTAAAGGGTGGAGAATTATTTCGGCTCCCTCCTACGGTAATGAGTCCGATCTTGAATCATCGGCCCATAGCGCGGACGGCGGTGAGGGCGGCGATCGAAGCCGGCTTGACTATAAAGGTGGTTTTGTTTTGAATGACATTGTACCCTTAGTAGTCAATCTTGGCGAAGAGGATCTTCCGATGAAAGTTGTAATTGGCGACTTGAAGAAGAAATAAAAGATGATTTAGAGTACTCGTTGTGTTTGAATGATGTAATGAAAAAGTTGTATAATGACCACGAATTGCATATGCCAATTCGGTCATCTGTGTATCTGAAAGCACCTTGAGACTCATCCAAGGCGACTTCGTCGTCCAAGGGAAGGGAGGCATAAGGGACTTAGTCTATGGCGGAGGAGTTGACTCCCGCCTTCACTTCTGAGGCGGGTTCCGATGAAGATAAACCGAAACTTCATCTTTCGGATATAGCGGCACCTCATGAAAAAGTGGGGCGACTTTGCGTTGGGAGAAGGACTTTATTTTGGGCGGGATCTCCCGTTCCACCCAAGGTGCATATGTACCAGAAGGAAAACCGATAATTATTAGGATTCAAAGGGGATTGGGATCGCATCTCTTGAAGATGAGTGTTGTTGGTGATCAATAACCAACCACCCAACCTAGATGATGAGTACTCATCCGGTCTAGCGCACAGGACTCGGCGTCGGCATCGGCAAGATGTTGAGGGGTTGATGTCCAACATGGCTCTGATGGACCCCACTACTGCTGGAAGAAGATGAAGAATTGCCAACATGGGAAGACCCATGGGTCCATCACCTCAACATGCGGTATGGGGACGGTTTGGCGGAGGAGCCTCAGAGCGAGGTAGTCGAGATCAACATGGGTAATGAAGCACACCTAAACTTATAAATATTAGCAGTCTTCCCCGAGGAAAAGAAAAGGTTGATCACTCTTGTCGGAGAGTATATCGATGTTTTCGCACGGAGCCTACGAGGACATGCGGGGGCTCGACTGATGTGGCAATGCGCCTCGACATTAAAGTGGATGCCAAACTGTCAAGCGAACAGCGAGCGGTTTAGTCCACAGATTATGGAGGCAATTGTTAAAGAAGCTCATAGCCTCGGGTTTCATCAGGGAGGTTCAACATCCGGTTGGGTGAATATCGTTCGGTGCTAAAAAGAAGCGGAGACGATCAGAATCATTATTGACTACAAAGATCCAATGCCGCATGTCCAAGCGACTTCCCACTTCCAATCACCGATGTGATCGCCGATAATACATGTGATTTGGCGAATGTCCTTCATGGATGGGTTCTCGTTACAACCAAATCAAGATGCATCGGATGCGCCAAAAGCACTTCGGCGTTGAGAACTCCTCTAGGCATCTTCGTTACAGTCATGCCATTGGTTGAAGAATCTGGCGCCACTTACCCGGTAGCGCAATGACAAAGATCTTTCAGGATCATCTTGGGAAGACGGTCGAATGTTACGTCGATGACTTGGTTGTGAAAAGTCGTGACAAAGATGACCATATCCTGGACTTGAGGATGGTATTCGACCTCATGCGGACTCATCAATTAAAGATGAACCCCACCAAGTCTTTCCTCGGAATGTCCAGCGGCAAATTCCTCGGGTTTGTTGTTACCAACAAAGGTATCCACATTGACCCGACAAAATAAAGGCAACCAATGAATTGCAACCCCAAAGAATCTAAGGGAACTTCGAGGAGGATTGAGGGGCGATTAAGCGTACATCCGGCTTCATTTCCAACCTTCAGGAAAATGTCGGCCATTCTCTAAAATTTGAATAAAAAGGGTGTCCTTTACGGGATGGCGCTGTCGAAGGCATTGAAGATATCAAAGCGTATCGGCGAATCCTCCGTACTCGTTGCGAAGTCGGGTAAACCGTTCTTGATTTATATCAAAGCGATGAACCATTAGTTGAGTGCTTTACTTGCACAAGGCGGCGACCGATCCTGCGGCGGTTTATTATCTAAGCCGAACCTTGGTAGGTCGCGGAATCTCGCTACCCAATGGTTGAAAAGAGTGTCTGGCGGTCTTTCGATTGAGAAAATCGACACTACTTAGTTGGGCAAGCGATCTCGTCATTTCTAATGTAAATCCCGTTCGGTGTTCATGCGCAACCGCCTCTATGAATTGGCGCTGGCGAAATGGGCTTTACTTTTGTCCCGTATGATGACGCACTTCAAGCGGCGAAGTCAATTAAGGGACAAGCCATCTGCGATCTTTTGGCGACCAACCCAACAAAGGATCGGTGAAATATTTGATGATCTACGGATGAGACCCACGAGGTTAACACAACTCTGCACCAACGGGTGTGGCATTTATATTTTGATGGGCGTCGAGCTACCGCGTGGCGGCGCCGGATGTTCTAAGATCTCCGTAGGAGTCGAGAGTAGTCTTAGTTTCCAGGAAGCATGTCATGCCTCGGGCTTATTCAGCGGCCGAGCCTGCTCTAACAATGTCGCGAGTACAGCGCTCCTCATTGGACTTAGCAGCTAAAAGAGGCTGGGTAGAGTATCTCGAAGCTTTGGGGATTCCCAACTCATTGTCAAACGGACTTCGCGGGGACTATGAGGTCGGGAACCCGATTTAGTCCCATACCATCGTCGCTATCGAAGTTAGCGGACTCGTTTGAAGGATTCTTCATCAGTACATTCAGCCTCCAGAATGCATATCTTGAATGCAGCGGGGCATTAGCGTGTCTTTGCGCAACCGAGTGAGCAAATGGTCACGGTGAGGACCGATTATTCATTCCTATTTATGATAGAGGCGAGAAAATGCGAAAGGGTAGTCACTAAGGAAGTGTATGCAACCCAAGTCGGACTTGAGCCCCGAGATTGGCGCTTCCCTATTATTGACTTCGTCTTGCGGCATCTGCCGGAAGATATGAAGGCGTGAATCAGTCGTAGAAAAGCGCCAAGGTTCTTCTATCACAGGAAACGAGGCGCTCTATCGTGGGTATAGCGGTTTGCTACTCCGCGCCTTTCAAACAAAGAGGCGAGGAAGTTCTCCAAGAAGCACGGAGGAGAATGCGGTGCGCTGGCCGAGTCCTAAACTCTATGATCGGATCGGAAGGATGGGGTACTCTTGGCCTACTATGGTCAATGCGGTCGCATATGCCGGAAGTGTCCGCGTGCCAAATACCGCCGAACTACGCATCAACCTCGAGCAACTTCACGTCGGCCACATCTTGGCCATTCGAGACATGGGGCATGGATGTGGTAGGCCCAATCTTTCCTCGTAAAGGTGATCGGTTTATCTGGCGATCACCGATTACTTCTCCAAGTGGGCGATTCCCCTCAGGAGGTAAAAGCCGACAATGTAATTCGGTTCATCAAGCACCACGTCATCTATCGACCACGGTGTACCAAAGCGGATCGTACATGATAGCGGTCCCAGTTCATTAGCAATGCCTTCATTCGGTTTTGCGAGAAATTTAAGATCGGGGCGTCTCCTCAATGCGTACAATCCACGCGCAAGCGGTTGGCGGAGGCTTTCAACAAAGCGATCATTAAAATTCTCAAGAAGGTGAAAAATAACAAGCGGCGGGATGATAAACTCGAGAAGCACTGGGCGTTATCGCCTGACGGTCGCACACCGTAGGGCTACCGTACTCTGGTATATGGGTGTGGCAGTCCGCCCTTGAAGTTCGTTCCATCCCTCCGCATTGCTCGCAGCGAGAGATGACAACGGAGGAGCTACATCAAAGCGCCTCGAAGAACTTCGAGATGCTAGATGAAAAGCTTAGAAGCTCAACAGACACATTGAGTTTTACCAAGCAAGAATGTCGGGGCCTTTAACAAGAAAGTCCGGCAAAGGAGCTTCAAGGAGGGAGACTTGGTCCTTTGCTTTCGACGACCGATAATTCTCGATTCCAAGAGGAAGGGTAAGTTTGAACCAAGTGGGAAGGGCGTTTGTGATTGAAGCGGTCTATTCCAATGGCATATCGCCTTATCACCCGAAGGCGATAGGCAATTAATGCCGATCAATGGGAAGTTCTGAAGAAGTACTATCCTTAGTACCTTCGGGATAACCGTTTGGAGGAAGTTTTAGGAAATACTTTCCTCGAGATAACCTAATCCTTTCCTCGAGAATTCCCCACCGATCAAACTCATTGTGGGTCCTAAAATTTTCTCGGTCCCTCCACGGCCAAATTTCCCCTTGACTTCTTTCAATAAGCAAGGGGTCCACAAAATTTTTGATCCTCTATCAAAATCCCTCTTGATTCCTTTCAATGAACAAGAGGTCCACTAAATCGGAGATCACTTTCGATGAGCGAGAAAGCCTCCATCGTTCCATTTCGATCCGCCCTCCATGGCGGTAGTACTAAAATTGGAGCAGTCTCGATAATGAGACCGGATCAGTGGTGAATCCTATAAAAGTGAAAATTACTGTATCTCTTGATTCTCGGTGGAGATCCCACTCTTAGTTTCACCTTAAGAGATTCTCGAAGTGGAGATCCACTTTTAGTTTCCCTTTCTTGGAGGTAGGATATAAAATCCTTCCTCTCCATCTTCAGGAGATAGAATATAAAATTCTTCCTCTCCAAGACTAAGAAACAGATATAAAATCTTTCTTTTCTTATGTGCACTTGGGGTTCGTCTCTACCCGGACAAAGGAGACACGGAAATAGAATATAAAATTCTTTCTTTCCGGCACTTGGAGACGAGGATATAAAATCCTTCCTCTCCAGACATCGGAAGCGAGAATATAAAATTCTTTCTTTCCCACAATCAATTCCATTCACCGATTCGATCCGTTCGGTCATTCTCGGACAAAAGACACCAAGATTCATCTTGGGGCATTTTATCGAAACCTAGAAGGGATAAAGCCAGCGCCTCCTGCAGCGTTGCGGTTTAGTCTTTTAGATTGAAAGACACCGAGTTTGATTAAGGGTATTTTATCGAAGCCTAAGAAGGGATGAAGCCGCGCCTACCACGCGTTCGGGTGGTCTCTTGCGGTAAAAGTCACGAAGCCACATATTCAACATCGTAGCATTAAGTCTAAGAGAGTCTCATTCTTTTAGCACAACGTCATGTGCGGAGCGGATCGGATAATCCATGCTAGCGGTTCAAGCGGTGATGGTGGTAAGGCCAATCAAATCCGTTGAGGGTTGGGGGTTGTAACTAAAGTCACCGCCCTTAGCGCAGCGGTTAGTCTTTTACCCGTGAAAAGTGACAAAGTCTATGTATTCAAAATCATAGCACCAAGTCTAAAAGAGTTTCATTCTTTTAGCACAACGTCACATGCGGAGCGGGATTCGATAATCCGCATGCTAGCGGTTTAAGCGGTAATCGGTAAAGGCAAATCAAATCCGTTGAAGGTGAGGGTTTGCCAAGAATTCTATGAATGTTGTGGCAGTGAAAATGACAAATGCAAAGTCACAACAACAATGGAACTACCGTCGGCCTTGACTTCATGAGTTGGTCCCTGGCGAGCCCTTTGGCGTAGTAACCACCGCTATACCTAGCTTTGGAGGAACATCTTACCAATAGAAAAGAATTCATCAAGATCGCCAAATTGAGGATGAACTAGATAACAAGACTAGTCCCCAATTAAACGGGATGGAGACTCAAGTGTTTCGGGTGGGCTATCATAGAGAGCCGACCTCATTGCACCAAGAAATGGGATATGTCAACCTAGATGCATGGAGTCAATCGGGGATGTACACAAGGGTCAATCATTACTCCTATGTGGTCGGATTCATCAGATCTCCCAGGAGAGGATAGGGTCCTGGCACCATGCAGAGCTTCTTTCATTTCGTGGCCAGGAGCCCTATCATGAGAGCACCTCCTCAAGGAGACCTTAAATCACGGTCCCATAAGAAAAACTCACGAGGCACTAATAGTATACAAGTGAGCATTGATCTCCTCAAGCAGCATATTGATCTCCAAAGGGGAAAGAGGCGTCAATTTGCAGTCTCGCCCTCTCCAAGTTGTCCCCTAGAAGTTTGAACAAGGAACTGACAAGTTACTTCATGGTCACCATGATTCCAACCACGACCAACGGATCAACTTCGTCGGGACAATGAATGCAACTCATGAAGGGTTCCTTCTCCGGTAGGATCGTAAATCTCCATGATGGTGAACCCACGAATACTCCAATAAGGAATATGAGTATAAAGCTGTCCCTAATTTATTGGAAAGTTCACGGAGGATAACCTAATTCTATTCCAACAAGGGTAGGATTCTCAGCGATACTCCACTAGGTATCACGAGTCTAAACTATTTCCTATTTTGTCGAAGTTCACGGAGAATAGTTTTATATTCTTAAGGATAACTTCGACAATCCCCAATTGCTTCCAGGGTTCGACCTTACGGCCATTTGGACAATTAGTTGTGATGAAAAATTGATTGGAGGTTGAATTAGAGAAAATTTTGATGCGGACAACGTCACATCTCGAGAAAATCCCTCCAGTGTGGTCAGTCACATGCGAGCATCGCTGATAGAGTTCACTAATCAAAGGATGAATCCTCAATATCCTCCCAGGGGTTAGTCTTATGCCAAGCCATGCGGTGGAGATTTCAGCGATTCAAAGCTAAGTCTCACGGTGGATGAACGGTTCGGCGACAACTCACGATCCACGAGCTAAAATAAGAAAATTCATCGGCCATCAGTCAAGATTTAGACGGCTGTCGGACAATAAATGCACGACCGCGACACTTTTAGTTATTCTACAAAGCGGATAGTGAAAGAATCGGAGAGATCAAGATTTGAAGCCGTTTGAGTCCTATTACACCGTGAAGGTGCGGGCCTATCACATCAAAGTATTTGGCTTCTTCTATGAAAGAAGCGGGCCAGAAACACTGGAGGGTATCTGTAAGTTGAAAATTGCCTATAAGTCCCGAGCGTAGCTCGTGATGACGAGAATAATCGACAAATCATCCGATGAAGTAATGGCAAACCGTTGGCGACACAACAAGTGAGCATAGCATAAGCGTTCTCCTCAAGGCCTGCAGCGAGTTTGGCGGTCCCGCTAGCCGGTTAGCTGCGAGGGGTCAAGGGGCGATGGCCCTCTTATGGTCCGGCGGCGCAAATTCCACGAAAAGGCTCTCTCGCTGTCGGTGATTCCGGAACCTTGGTGAACCGATCGCCATGAGTGCGAGTAAAGGATAAACCCAACTTTGAAGCCTCAAATTGCTCGGAAAACCAGCCGAGAGAAGCCAGCGCTTCGGTCAAAACCGACACCGAGGTGTCTCGCCGAAGCGAGACACCCAAAGCGTCTCGCTGGCGAACACCAGTGTCTCTCAGTAGAACCGGAGAGTCGCCGAAGCGAACACCAGTGTGTGCGGCGGCGAGACACATAGGTGTCTCGCTCGGTAAAGACCTGAGTGTCTCGCCCGGCGAACCTGAAGGTGTCCGCTTGAACGAGAGAATAATCTCGGCACAGGCGAAACACGGAAATGGGCTTTTGCCCGGTTCGCCCGCATCATTGCTGCACCTATAAATGTGACTTAGGGTTTCATTTTCAGTCGGCGAGATAAAAAAGGAGATAGCCGAACTCTTGTGTGTGCCTAGGGTTAGAGAATTTCCAAGGGAGAGGAGATCAAGATCTAGACTTGCGCGGGAGATTTGCGATTCGAGATCCAAAGTTTTCGGATCCGGATCTACAACAACAAACCATCCTTTGGATCAAGCTTGGCCTTGATCCGAAGAAGAGTAACGAAGTTCGCCGTGATCTCGCTCACTACGCTGATTAGTTCCTTGGCGAATTAATCTCCAGATTCGCTTAGATCTCGACCGATCGATCTAAGAATTCCCACGTAAAAGGAGGGATTTTTAGATCTAGATCCGCATCCGCATCTCGCTCGATCAACACTTGGGAAAGGAATGGCGGTGGTCCACGGAATACATCCCCACAGCAAAGAATCCACGCAGTTGGTGATCCGATAAACGGATCCCGCTTGTTCACAAGGAGGAAAGTTGTAATTTTTATCAATTTTTCATTGTAAAAGCCTTATAAAAGGTGATTTTATTCAAACTCATTTGTAATCCCATCAAGGTAGAATGATTTCACCAATGAAAAGATAGTGACTTTTCCCGAGAACAATGAAGTTTTCCCCAAGGACTAGTAGTTCCGCATCGTGCGCGGCACGCTTTTTGTGCACGCCAGACAGGATCTGCTAGTCCCGTGGAATGGAGTTCTACCGGACTAGCACCCTACATCATCCATTAGGTTGCATAAAAGCTCCTCAACTAATGAATAGGTTGCATATTCATGTATACATTCTGATTTGGTTCTCTTTTCTCTTTGTTGTCCTCTTGTTTAATCCTTTTGTTAATTTCTTATAATGGACTTGAGGGCTTATATCTAAAATCGACTTTTGGGATCTTAGATCACATATTTGCTAATGAAACTTCCTAAATGTTTCTCTAATGTTAATTGTGCACTGTGGTGTGAGTTCAACCTTAAACACATTTGTCTAACTTATTAGATTATGAACAATGAACTTTTAACTTATTAGGCCCCAAATCTTTTAACAATTACAATTTCCTCCCTCAAATGTTCATTTAAGGTTAATTTATTAGTCTCTCATATGGTTTTATAAAAACTTAAATTATTCTTTAGAGCTACTCGATTAAATGTTCATATTTACTCCCTCAAATCTTTGTGAATTTTACAAATTACTACCTTATATTTAAAATTAGTACCTCAATTTGATAAAAAAATTTAAGTTCCTACCTCAAGTGGTATTATTTCGGAATTTTTTAAACCCTCAAATGGTGGGTATTCTCACCCACTCAAGATTGACAAATATTTTGTCCTATTTGAGTGGTAAGCATACCATGGTGACCACACCCCACTTTCCTTTAATTTTTAGTTTGTACCAAACACAAGAAAATGAGGGAATCAAGTCACACATCAACTATTTTCTTGTTTTTTCAATTTGAACCAAACTAAAGAAAGTGATGGAAAACCCACTTTTTCCCATTTTCTTTACGAAACAAACACAAAAAACACTCTCCCAAAAAAGTGACGGAAAGACCAAAAAGTGAAGGAAAATGGGGTTTGGAAAGTGGAGGAAAGTAACCAAACAGCCCCTTGAGGACTATTCTTTTGTATTCGCGGATCCTAAAGATGGAGACAGCTGTACTAAATCTCTCCTTGCGGTAATTTCTTGTTTCTCTCCCCTGTGTAGATTGCTGATATAAATGTTTATAGTGTACGAATGCAATTTTACATTTCATTGCCTGCTAGTTGAGAAGTTTAGCTTAGTTGAGGAAATTTAATAGTACAGTTCGATACATCACTAATTCTACACCTCTTGCAGAGTCATTGCTCTTCTGTGCGTATGTTTTTAGTTGTGTTGTATTGTCTCTATTACCCATGTTGGTGTTGGCATGTTCTTGATTCTTAGTTGAGCTGTTTTGCATAAGGGTGAAAATAAGTGCTATGTTGCTGATTGAACTCGATGTAGTTAAAAGAACTTTCAATAACCTGCCTAGATGCCGTTATATGTGTTCTAGGAAATAATGTGACAAACAACAGTGAGTATGGAGGCTTCTCCAAAATATTTTAAAAGAAAATATTTTTTTTTAAATTTGAATCCAGAGTCTTTTTTTTCTTTTCCTTTCCCTTCTTCTTTTGAGTTATCTTGGGGGTACTTGTATTTTTCTGAGATTATGTTGCATATAAATGGTCCATTGAACCTTAGCTAAAAACTCATAAACTTCTCAGTCTATCAAAATGAAAAGGCTATGAAGACATTAAAGCAACATTTCTCATGACGTCAGTTCAACTTTATCCAGAAAATAGTTGCAGTTGTGAAGTCCATCCTTATCTGCACATGGATTTTCATCCTCAACTGCATATAATTAATAGAAAGGTTCTTTTGGAATGCTTTCTGTATATCTTTCGGATATGTTAATGTTACTCTGTTTTACATGCCTGTATTTGAATTTGAGGAAAAGCTGGTTGACATCACCTGGTTGTTTTGTTCCAGGAAGTACTGAAGCTTTATACGGAACAACTTCCTGGCATGAACTATGCTGCAAATACAGGAAAGGAATCTCAATTTCTTGAAAAATGCATCTCAAATGGGTAAGGTTTTCTTTGGCAAGTAGTGTTTGTTCAAAAGAATAACATATATGCCGTATCAATGAAGCAGGCTGTCACATTATGATTATACTTTGAGCCGGCCCTAGGATTCCCGACTAATTGCTCACACCTATGTTTTAATCATTTTTACAGGAAGTATTGGACTTTGATCATGAAATCAAATTGCACTGAAGGAATGGGCAGTGTAAGCTTTATCCATGTTTGATAATTTCGGCCTTGTGCTTTCTTCATTCTCTTGGGGGTTTGGTTTAGGTGCTTTTTTCTGTTGTCTTTTCTTGATTTTGTTGAAGCCCCGGAACTGTTATCTTACTATTATAAAACTGATTGGCATCCTGTCTGTTGGGTGAAAGTAGTGTTATTCGCCTTCATAGGAAGGAAGGCAAGAGTAATAGAAAATATCTAGAAAATAAGAACTTAAGAAATGAAATAATTTTGGCACTCTGACCTTTGTTCTCTGTCTTTAGTAGGGCTTAAAGCGACAGGTTGTCCCTCATAACGTCATCAGTAATAACCTTCACGTATGTAGCCATAATTACTAAAAAGCTAAAATTCATAAAGATTTTGAAGACAATTAATTGCCTTCTGAAAGCATGCTCTGTCACGGACTTCCAGTGGATTTCTTGACAGGGAGATGTCAACACAAAGTAGAGTAGTTAGGCAACAAAATATACTTAATAGAAATAGGAGAAAGAACAAAATTTACACGGTTCATTTAGCTTTGATCTACATCCATGGGTAAAGTCAACAAATAATCCCCTAGTCAAATAGGAAGATTACAAGAAAGAGAAATCTCCAATCTCACACCCATGCGGCAGGGGAGGAGTGACTGCAGCGGGAGGGGCGGCGGCGGCGGGAGGGCCGGAGGGGAAGAGGAGGAGGGAGAAGAAGAAGAGGGCATTTTAACGGAGGAGAAAATAGTATTTTTGAGTGGGTGGAGAGGGGTAAAATGGGGTTTTCAGGTCAAATATAGGTCATTCATGAGCTGGAGGGGCTGCAGCACAATTTTTTCAAAAAGTGGGGGCTGCAGCACATGGGGGAAAGTAGCAGGGGCTGCAGCACATCAAAAGTTCAAATTTGGGGCCTTGACACAATTTTTCCTTAAAGTTTTGGATTTTCCTCCATCATTTGTGCAATGTTATTTTAATTCTTTATCCAATACATTTATTCTTGAAAACCAGTGATGCACCCAGTTTAGAAGCTGTTGTAGTAACCCAGGCATACTGGACACTGACACTATTCCCAATCACTAATGTGTAAGATTATATTTTTATAAATTTTTGTAAGCTATAGCATCATTTTATTATGGTTTCAGACTAAAACTATTTGCAATGTTCATATTGGTATGCAAATTTGCTATTTATGCACTGCATGGACTATGAAAGATGGAATTATGCTAGTATGTCACCTAACTTAACACTGAACGTGCATTTGAATATCTCTATTGCTGATGCTATTTCTTACATATGTTTAGACTTTGGATATATATTCATGTCATCAAGGTGTAGAATTTTCAATCTTTAGAGTTCTCTGTGCTGGGTGTCCTTGTCTATTTGCAGCCATGTCTGTGTTATTGTAATTCCTTCTTGTTCTTTTGCATGCTATAAGCTTCAGAAAATTGAGTGCTTCATTATCATGTAATGTTTATTAACTATGGACATTGAATTTCATGCAGGGTTTCAGTTCAGTTGGAGAGATTAACAGAAAGGGTAAACCTTGCAGACTACCTGTAAAAGCTAAAATTAGAAGAGCACTTTGCTTTCCTGGTGGTTCCACTCTTATGGTTGCTTATCTTAATAGGAATAATATGGATTCAGCTAATTCTTCAGAATATGCTAAATTCTCCTTCCCTGCCAAATCTCATGCCAAGTCATACAACTGTCTTCCTAGTATAACTCCTAGACAAATGGAAAGTACAGAAAGTGAGTCAGCAGTTTCTTTAAGGAAAGATGGAGCTTATCCCATCTTGCATCAAGCCGAATCAACTAAGTCCAAACATTTGGTAAAGGATGGTTGTTCAACAGATTCCCAAAAAGTCAATGGTAAGTAAATTATTTATTTGTAATGTGCCAACTACCTATTACTTCCTGGTGCTTTCTGTCAGTTAACATGGACATGGAAAAAGAATGCCAAAAGGGGGTTTTGATAATATAACATGTAATAATCTATATCATGCAATTGAGACTAAGTTATATTTTTCACTAGAAAAGGTAATTTATCTTATGAGTAGAATTCATGAACATGGTGTTCGCTGAATTCCAAATACCTGTACTCTTATTTTGGATGCTTGTATAGTTTTTCATACCTAAAATCTGTAAAAGTATAATTCTTGATAGGCTGTGTTAAAGCGTTGATCACCGACACTTATCAATCAAAAGCTTTCTGGCTTTTGCAAATTAGTAAACATTCAGAAGAACCATGTATCATCATTGGGGTAATCAGGATGGTAGTGAGTTAACATGCATATAAGTGTTTGATCTCGAATATGTGTTGTTAATACACGACATTGCTTCAAACTTTCTATGAACAGAATGGAGGAAAGAGAAGAATAATTCAAGAATAGTTCTAGGATTCAAGTATTTTTAAGAAAACATGAATTACTATGTAATAATTTTCCCTTTCTGATTCTGCTTTACCTTTTCTTCCCCTCTTTTATTGTCATTGTGAATCTAGAGAATCTAATACCTTGCCTTTTATTTATCTGGCCTCCTTTCCAGTTTCTCCTTCAAGCAACATCCTCCCATGCCGTGGAAGCTCAGTTCCTTGTACAAATGAAAACCGCAACAGAACTGGAGTCAATCCTGACATGACAGATAGCAGATGCAACACCACTGGAAAGAATAGTTCCTGTAGTCAAAGAAGAGAGGTGCATGTGGGAAGCTTCTCTATCATCATTAAAATCAAAGAGAATCAGAGGTTGTCGTAGTTGATGATTGCCAAGATAATCAGGATTGTGTTTCTGATCGTGTTAGAGAACTGACACACCCTTCAATGGTTGCTCTATGGAAATTTCAGGATGTCAACCACCAGTAGAAATTTTTCCTAGCAACCCTGCTGATATTAATCTCTCAAACGCAGACTTGGTAAATGGAAATTGACCTAGAATCATGTTCATGAATATTGCTGATGATGCTAAGAAAACATGCCTTACAAAGGTAATATACCATGTGTTTCTTTTTGTATACATCTCTATCTATATTCTGTTGTCTTGTTATAAAGTTTCTGTTAATTTGTTAGCTTTGGGACATTTGAATATTAATGATTTTAATTCCTAGAGGATGATATTTAAAATTTTGAAATCATGGAATGATTGTACATATTCATGCATGCATATTCTATAACAAATTCTTCTGTGACTTCTTTGAGTTGTTATTTAATGATTCTACATTTCGGAGTGAAGTTGAACTAAGTAAATGAAACAGAATCAGTCCTCAGCAGGACTTAATAAAATGTTATAGGAAAACATCCTATAGTTCATCTCAGACAATGAATACCAACATACCAACATAATTAACTTCTCTTTATCTAGAGCCTTAGTTTACGATGTAAAGTTGAAATTAAATGGCAGCATTGTTGGCTTTTGGAGAATACAACTCTTTACACAAAGGGAACTTTTATTGATAGAACACTAAAGAGTACAACACTTGCTCTTACAAGAACACCTTACTATCACACAACTCTCTTATTTTGGTGGACACCCACACAAGCCTACACTACACACTCAAGCTCTCAAGCTCACTTCTTGCTTGCTTGATGGCTTAGTACAAATGCACTCTCTCCATCCCTATTTATAGTGGTGGATGGATGGTGGAATTCTCTAGAACCAAATAGTCTAGAACCTAACTAGAACTTATCTAGAATATCCATTAGGATATTTTTTACCATGACAATAATATATTTCTCTAGAAACACTAGAACATATTCTGCCATGAAATTAGTAGAATTCTCTAGAAGTTGTTGATTCAATGATTTTCAACACTCCTCAACAACAACTTTCCCGATCACGTACCGAGTTTGACTTCCACAGCACTTGCATTTGGATATTTCGAATTTGGCTTCCTTGTTCTTGTCGATCTCTGAAGTTGCATAGTCAATTCTTCTCCAGTGTCTTCTATCTGGCTTGGCCACTCCTCTTCAATCATCTCTTGATGAACATCCGTCGTCCACGTCCTTATAGCGGAGCTAGGCTGTGTGAAATCTTTTTGAGAGACTTGTTGCTTCTTGGTTTTTTCATTTGATGATTTGCTATTTTCTTGTCCTTTCTTCTCTAATTTTCCCTGCGACTTGATCTCTAAATTTTTAGAATTTAGTAAAGTCACCTCTTGCGGCCACCATGATGTTGCCTTATCAAAGATATTATGTAATTGTGCTTGATTAGGACTGAAGTGTGACACCATTATTGTGTTATCACTATGAATAATTGGCAATTTAGAGTTTTTAGCAGTCAGAACTGGTTTTTCTTCTTTATACTTGGACGTTGTCTGTAGCTTCTCATTATCACCACATATGTGGTTGGAGAAACCTGAATCAACGATCCAATCATTGTTATGGTAGATGGCTTCTGAGTCTACGATTGCAAGGGCCTTCTCATCTAGCTCGATCATGACGTCTTCCTTGTCAAAATCTTCCTCTTCTTCTATCAAGTCAGCAAGGAAGACTGTAGCTGATGATGCTTGTGCATCCCACTCTTCTTCACTATCAACCACATCTCGGTAGCTTGTTGACGTTACTATGTTTCCTTGTGCTGTATTTTTCTTCGACCAGCAATCTCGAGCGAAGTGACCCTTCTTTCCGCAGTTAAAGCACTCATCACTTCGCCGTGCATGTCGGTCATCTCTTCCATGACCACGTTAAGCTCCCCTTGAGTTAGAGCTCCCTTGCTACCTTCGAGACTTCTTTTCTTCATATTTATTACTACTGCGCCTATTTCATTGGCTCCTTCTTTTACTACTGAAGAGGGCCTCCTCATTGTTATTTTTTAAAGAAACTCCCGTAATTTATTTTAAAAGAGCTTCTTGGTTAGCCAGTATATTCTCTAATTCATTTAGAGAAGGTTGAACTGGCCAACCTTGTATTGCCGTGATAAATCCGGTGTATTTCGGTTTTAAACCATTGCATATAATCCTTCTCATTCTATCTTCACCAATTTTAGCAGTTGTATCTAATTGCTCTATTTCACGGTACAAGCTTCTAACTTTTTGAAAGTAGTCACTAATAGATTGCGTATCTTGTGATGTGTTCATGAGCTCTCTCGAAAGCAACAAGGCGAGCAACATTTTTCTTTGAGAAGAGGGTATGAAATGCCTCATGCTTGTTTTGGTGTCTCAGCGTCTTCAATACGTGAAAGCAGACTCTTGTCTATTGTGGTCTGAATCACGTACAAAACTTTCCTAGCCTTTATATTCCACTTCTTGATTGCATGTGCATTCTTGTAGTGCACACATGCGTGTTTGTGTTGTGCATGTATGTGTGCATGTTCATGTTTATGTTTGTATCCATGTATATATAAGTTAGTGTACTTGTGTATGTGCCTGTGCATCTATGTATGTGGTTGTATGTATGAGTGTGTGCACCTGCATACCCATGTCTTCTTGTATGTGCACGTGTGTGTACACGGGTCCTAGCTTTGTTTGTGCATCGTGCATGGGTGGTTTGATCGGTGTGTTGGTAGGTGGGTACATGTGCATTCATGTGTGCATGTGTAGCTAGCCACTTGATGCATGAGTGGAATACCATGCTCTAATACCATGCTCTAATACCATGCTCTAATACCATGCTCTAATACCATGCTCTAATACCATGCTCTAATACCATGCTCTAATACCATGCTCTAATACCATGCTCTAATACCATGCTCTAATACCATGCTCTAATACCATGCTCTAATACCATGCTCTAATACCATGCTCTAATACCATGCTCTAATACCATGCTCTAATACCATGCTCTAATACCATGCTCTAATACCATGCTCTAATACCATGCTCTAATACCATGCTCTAATACCATGCTCTAATACCATGCTCTAATACCATGCTCTAATACCATGCTCTAATACCATGCTCTAATACCATGCTCTAATACCATGCTCTAATACCATGCTCTAATACCATGCTCTAATACCATGCTCTAATACCATGCTCTAATACCATGCTCTAATACCATGCTCTAATACCATGCTCTAATACCATGCTCTAATACCATGCTCTAATACCATGCTCTAATACCATGCTCTAATACCATGCTCTAATACCATGCTCTAATACCATGCTCTAATACCATGCTCTAATACCATGCTCTAATACCATGCTCTAATACCATGCTCTAATACCATGCTCTAATACCATGCTCTAATACCATGCTCTAATACCATGCTCTAATACCATGCTCTAATACCATGCTCTAATACCATGCTCTAATACCATGCTCTAATACCATGCTCTAATACCATGCTCTAATACCATGCTCTAATACCATGCTCTAATACCATGCTCTAATACCATGCTCTAATACCATGCTCTAATACCATGCTCTAATACCATGCTCTAATACCATGCTCTAATACCATGCTCTAATACCATGCTCTAATACCATGCTCTAATACCATGCTCTAATACCATGCTCTAATACCATGCTCTAATACCAAACTGTTGGCTTTTGGAGAATACAACTTTACACAAATGGAACTTTTATTGATAGAACACTAAAGAGTACAACACCATCTTACAAGAACACCTCACTATCACACAACTCTTATTTTGGATGCTTGTATAGTTTTTCATACCTAAAATCTGTAAAAGTATAATTCTTGATAGGCTGTGTTAAAGCTTTGATCACCGACACTTATCAATCAAAAGGTTTCGGTTTTCTCAAATTAGTAACATTTGGAAGAACCATGTCTCATCATTGGGGTAATCAGGATGGTAGTGAGTTAACATGCATATAAGTGTTTGATCTCTCGAATATGTGTTGTTAATACACGACATTGCTTCAAACTTTCTATGAACAGAATGGAGGAAAGAGAAGAGGAATAATTCAAGAATAGTTCTAGGATTCAAGTATTTTTTAAGAAAACATGAATTACTATGTAGTAATTTTCCCTTTCTGATTCTGCTTTACCTTTTCTCTTCCCCTCTTTTATTGTCATTGTGAATCTAGAGAATCTAATACCTTGCCTTTTATTTATTATCTGGCCTCCTTTCCAGTTTCTCCTTCAAGCAACATCCTCCCATGCCGTGGAAGCTCAGTTCCTTGTACAAATGAAAACCGCAACAGAACTGGAGTCAATCCTGACATGACAGATAACAGATGCAACACCACTGGAAAGAATAGTTCCTGTAGTCAAAGAGGGAAGAGGTGCATGTGGGAAGCTTCTCTATCATCATTAAAATCAAAGAGAATCAGAGGTAGTCGTAGTACTGATGATTGCCAAGATAATCGGGATTGTGTTTCTGATCGTGTTAGAGAAACTGACACAGCCTTCAATGGTTGCTCTATGGAAATTTCAGGATGTCAACCACCAGTAGAAATTTTTCCTAGCAACCCTGCTGATATTAATCTCTCAAACGCAGACTTGGTAAATGGAAATTGCCCTAGAATCATGTTCATGAA
This sequence comes from Asparagus setaceus, assembly GCA_012295165.1. NCBI lineage: Eukaryota > Viridiplantae > Streptophyta > Magnoliopsida > Asparagales > Asparagaceae > Asparagus > Asparagus setaceus. The sequence continues at coordinate 67,660,455 of CM022702.1, forward strand.
TATTGCTGATGATGCTAAGAAAACATGCCTTACAAAGGTAATATACCATGTGTTTCTTTTTGTATCGTCTCTATCTATATTCTGTTGTCTTGTTATAAAATTTCTGTTAATTTGTTAGCTTTGGGACATTTGAATATTAATGATTTTAATTCCTAGAGGATGATATTTAAAATTTTTGAAACCATGGAATGATTATACATATTCATGCATGCATATTCTATAACAAATTCTTCTGTGACTTCTTTGAGTTGTTATTTAATGATTCTACATTTCGGAGTGAAGTTTAACTAAGTAAATGAAACAGAATCAGTCCTCAGCAGGACATAATAAAATGTTATAGGAAAACATCCTATAGTTCATCTCAGACAATGAATACCAACATACCAACAAAATTTAGTTCTCTTTTATCTAGAGCCTTAGTTTACGATGTAAAGTTGGAATTAAATGGCAGCATATCATCTTAATAACAGTGTACAATTCTACTTGCAGCAAGAGCTGGTCAGCCACAATCTAAACATACGTATCGTGACAATCTGAAAATACGTATCGTGACAGCATGTCATAACACTGTGCATAAATGAAAGTTTTACCTTACATGTAATATAACAAGGTTTCTGATGATAGTCAAACTATGAGGTATTTGTACTCAGTCGCTTTTATAAATGAAGAGAAACCAGTTAGGAAACACTAAAAAATTGATTAATCATGATGAAGCGCATGGGAAGCTCTTGCGGGTAGGTACTTTCATTCAAATATGTGCAATAGAAACTTGTCCTGAGTCAAAATGCTAAAACTTAATATTTCCCATGTTTTAGATATGTTTGTGTGCGTGCTCGTGGTGTCATGTGTGTGCTTGCACATGTCTGTGTTCTCATGGTGTATTTTTTGTGTGTACGTATGTTCATTTGAACGTGTGTGCTCATGTTTGTGTATTACGTGTATGTCTGCAGGGTTGTATGTGTGTCTGTGGATGTGTGTGGTGTGTGTGTATGCATGTGCATTCTTGTAGTGCACACATGCGTGTTTGTGTTGTGCATGTATGTGTGCATGTACATGTTTATGTTTGTATCCATGTATATATAAGTTAGTGTACTTGTGTATGTGCCTGTGCATCTACATATGTGGTTGTATGTATGAGTGTGTGCACCTGCATACCCATGTCTTCTTGTATGTGCATGTGTGTGTACACGGTCCTAGATTTGTTTGTGCGCGTGCATGGGTGGTTTGATCGGTGTGTTGGTAGGTGGGTACATGTGCATTCATGTGTGCATGTGTAGCTAGCCACTTGATGCATGAGTAGAAAGACCTAAAAAATTTTGAATCTTGATCTTTAGTCTCTCCAGATTGTGTAGATTAATTTCAGCGGTGAACCTTGAAAATGGATGTCATATGTTGAATCCAACTGGAAGGATTTTGCTCTAAATGCTTCAGAAAGTATACAAGTTTACATACAATACGCACAGACACAAAATCACACACCCATGCAATTGATCAGTAGGCACATACATGTCTCCGTGTGTGCATGATCATAAAGATACCCACCTACAGAAAGTAGCAATTACATTTAAGATTGAAAAAAGTAAAACTGTTAATTTTCTTTGTCGCTGACCTGATTGGTAGTAGAAAACAAAACGAAGAAAGGTAATTGACTGGGAGCTAAAAGTCGGATGTTGAAGGGTCTGCTTGTTGGTCAGAACAATGCAGAGAAGGAGAGAGTATAGAGAAAAGGATGTAGAAACAGGAAGATGAGAACTAACAAATAAATAAACCAGGAACTTTCATACCCCAGACCTCATTATTGGCTTAATTTTACACTAAAATCCCTTGTTGAAAAACTAAATTTTCCGCTACAATCATGAATGTTCAAACCACCATTTTTTGAAAGTCTAACTGTTAGAATATAAAACTATAACCCTCAACCTCACCACAACTTCAGAGTTTCAGTAGCGGTAGGGACTTTAAGATGGTATCTTAGCAACCCATGTTCAAATCCCACTGGTCATGAAATTAAAGTGAAGTTTAAAAAAAATTTGATACCATTGCGTGAGTCCAGGTTTCGACCCATAAAAAAGCGCTCAACCTATGGGGACATGTTAGAATAAAACCATAACCCTCAACGCTCATCACAACTTCGGAGTTTTGATGTAGTGGCAGGGACTTTAAGAGTAACAAGTAGGTTGAGTTCAAGTAACTAACTGAGCAATTTATTTAAGTCCTTTCAAAAGCTTTAAAAAAGTGAGCATGAAGAAACGTATTACCATAGCTCCCGAAGTTTATTCATCTCATTAAGGGAATCAAACTTAAAACCAACCACATGAGAAGCTTTCATCTCATTAAGTAACTTCTATAAGTAATCAAATTAGTGAAGTCATATGAGCATAATTTTCCCATGCTTTCCTAAGTAAACTTTAGGCTTTTTCATTCTTGAAATGCCCAGGTATGTTTTCTAACCCCTTTCTGATTTACTGCGTTATTAACCATGTAGATAGTGGAGGAGCTCAGAGGTTTTGTTACAAGTCATGGAAGTTCTTGTACACATGTGATTACAGGGAAAGCAAGAAAACTTTGAACTTTTGCGTAGCTTTATCCTCTGGGTTAGTATTATTTCCTACTGTTCAAATTATGAAACAAAATTTATGTTACCTATATTCTTTTGTTTCTTGAATCCAAGAGTAGGCTACTGCACCAAATGTAATGAGCACGCAAACACAAGGGAAAAAAAAGAAAGTGGATGATAGTTAGTGCAGATAGCTCTCCTTTTTTACGTTTCTGATCTCTAACTGTCTGACTGACTTTTTATAACTAGAAGTATGTGTTGCTAGTTATATGATCAAATATTGTCGCCAAGTTTGCAAATACTTGTGAAGGTTCCTGTTTTCCTGTTTAGTTGGTAGTTTTGTCCTGTCACACACTTCGCTTATGTCCATTGCTGATTGTATCCTTCACTGTGCTGCTTACATCCATCACTACTTACAACTTTTTCCAATCATGTTTCTCATGTTTAATTTTTTTTCTTGTATGATGATAGGGCTTGGATTGTCTCACCCAATTGGTTGAAAGCAAGTTACAGGGAACGCAAGTTTTTAGGTGAGCGGATAATTTAATATTAGTCACTGGTGATATATAAATATGTTTGGACTTCAGACTAACAAGAAAAAATTTAGTTGTTATTCTTTCTTCTTTTTACTCATATCTTCACTAGCAATTTCTTTATAACCACTGAACATGTGGACCTACTTTTAACAAAAAATCTATCGATTTTCTTTAATTGTTCTTTCCTTTTTTCTGAAGGTGAATCACCATTCATTCTAGAAGATGAAGATTATTTGCTGAAGTATAAGTTTGAACTGAAAGATGCAGTTAAGAGAGCGAAATTGAAACCACACTCGTTGTTCAGAGGATATAATATCTGTCTTGCTAAGCATATCCAGCCATCTGTGGATGTTCTTTCATCCATCATTAAAGCGACTGGTGGCAAGGTAAGCATTATTATCTCTGTAGCATCATCTTGGCTGGTTCCATATATTTATTTTCTACGGTTGTATGTAGACTTTACTGCAGATGATACTTTTAATGCTGCATTTGGGAATCTGTTCATTTGTTTAATTTATAATTAAATACAAGTTAATATTAACAGGAGAAAACATCAAAATTGTCAAAACTTAGATAGTTGATGATGCTTCTATTTTGGCTCTCGCTGTTGTGTAGAATTGCTCACTCTCAGTCTTTATTGGAGCCACAAGGGTAACATTTGTTTCTATGGTCTCTAACTTTCTTTGTAGGCTGAACGTTGGCCTTTATTGCAATGTATGTGTGGAGTCTTCTAGCTAATCACCAATGGAAAATTGTTTACGTGGAACTAAATAAAGATGCTAAGCATTTAAAATCTAGCACAGCAGGGGAAGTCCTTAAGCAGAAAGGAAACATCATATGAAAGGGCTATAATATGTTAGTATGGGCAATTTGATATTTCCACTAATAGAAGCATAATCTCCTTCAGATAAACACTGGAACAACTACTACTGCATTGGCTTCTGCAGTTAATGTTTACAATATGGAGCTCTGCAAAAGTTATCAGGTTATAAGTCCTGCCATTTAGGTATCCTGGTACTTGGCTGAATTTTCAGTGCATCAAGTGACACACATAATCTTCACCATTACCTGGAATCAAAACAAAGGATAAATTACACTAAACCCCCAATAACTTTCAAAATCACACTAAACCCCCACTAATTTTTTGGGAAAATCCCCCAATATCTTTGGAGTAAATTACACTAAACCCACAGTAACTTTCAAAATGTCTTTTATAATTTATGGGGGTTATATGCAAAATGTAGAAACTCATTGGGGCTTTTTTGCAAAACGTAAAAGTTGTTGGTGGTATTTGTTTGACTTTGGAAGTTATTGGGGTTTACTGTAAAACACTGAAAGTTCTCGGGGTTTAGTGTAGTTTATGCCAAAACCAAAGCCACTAACACTTCTAATTAACCAAAGGAAATCTGATCTAAAGTGTGAATTACTTATTTGCAAAGCTTTATGCAATTTGATGAACCATAGCATTTTATAATTGAAGTTGTCTAGGGCTTTCCACTTCAAAGTAGTACTTGGAACTGTCAATAGGAATTTGTTTTCTATGCCAAGTAGATCGATGTATGATATGAGCACATTCAATGTCATATGTGTAACAGAATAATTGCAAAAAATGGGATCGAAGAAACTTTGATATATACATACATGTCCTAAAGAAATTCCAACCCTAATGTGTCTGTGCAGATGCTGTTCCAATTATGCTATGAACAGTGGAACCATTAATCCAGAAATATGGTGATTAATTTGATGCATTGGAAAAACACAGGTTATTCAAAATCTAGAGGGCATAAAGGAGCCGGTAAAAGCGATCTTTTTGGCTTGTGAAGAGGACATGGAAGATGCTATGGTAGCTGCAAAGAAAGGTGTATGGACATTTAGCAGTGACTGGTTTATGAGCTGTGTTATGAAACAAGAGCTTGATATGGAGGCTCCTCAGTTTGCAGAGTCCCTTTAGCTGCAGATTTATGTAGATCATAATGTTTATTGGTGGTTCATGCTCATAATTTTGGATAAATAAGTACAGCTTATCATATTTACTTGTATGTAATAGAACTGAACAATATGCTGCTTTTTAAATAAGATCATTTGATATCCTGAGGTTTTCATGTCTTTGCTTCACTTTTACGCTGTTATTTCGTCAGGGCTTTTACCAACTCCGTGAAAGTAGAGAGCTTATAGATAAATGACTTTCACAAATGAGTTTTATATTCAATTTTAAAAGCTAGCTCATATGGAAATCATAAAGTTAGCTGAGCCATAACCATAGTTTAGCTTTCATTTCGACATTGAAGATGGAAAGGCAACCTTTAAAAAAAAGGGGAGAAATTTACGTTTCATCATAAAGTGAGCCAACCCCTACTGATTCAAGGAAAATTCCAGTGCTTAAATTTTCTTGCATTTAATGTTCAAACATGCTTGCATTTGTTCATCATGATCAACAAATGACTATAACATTGATATTTCTAAATGGTTTTATATGTTTAACTTCTGTACAAGATAATTCTGACATATTTCACTTTTACGTAGCCTTTTTTAAAGTTTGTTCTAATATATTTTTCTTTTATATTGCAGTTTTTTTATGACTCTAATATATTCCTTTACCATAAAACAATTTTGAAACTTGTAGCATATTTCGCTTGTATAATGTTATATTTTACTAGACATAAAATTACTTGATTATAGACATTTCTAGAGAGTATAGCAGCGGTTCCTTGAGCATAGCTATTTTTACTGGACTATAGGGAAACTAGTAACTACTTTAAGGAGAACCTTAGAGATTAGATGTTGAATATCTAGAAATTTTGAAAGTCTAGATACAACCAAATTCTCATACAGTCCCTTTGCCAAACTCTTCAAGCTCCACTTTATTTAAATCTTTTCAAATCGAGGCACATCACATAATTTCTACTGAAAGTAAGCAATGATGCTTATATTAACTATTTGTTAAAGTCAGCAGCTACCTACCTCAATCCCAATTTCAACAGTAACCCAGCTACAGTACTGACCAACCAGGCAACCACAAGACCCACCAAACGTTACTGTAGTGACACTGTAGCAACCTAATTTCTATAGTGTACACATACCACAATATCCCCTATAAATAGACCCCCAAAGCCTTTGGTGGATATCATCCCAGTAGCAAGAGAAAGAAATAAAGAGAGGGAGAGAGAGTAAGAAAATAGAAGTGTGTTGTAAAAGAATGTAGCATTTTGTAGTAGAGAGTGTTTGTATTAAAAAGAGTATTGAGTGTCATACCTCTAAAAAAATAATAACAAAATATTTCTTAGTGTCCACCACCCTTCTCGACTCAACAAGTGGTATCAGAGCCACTCTCACAAATCAACACTATTAAGTATTAATTATATTGTATACTCAAATTCATGTCTCTCTCCTAATCTCAGTTGCGTTCATAATGACATTTTCCTCGAGCTGATCAACTAAGTACTATGAGCCTTACTGTTCCTTGAATTTTGCTCACATGCATGCTTTCGGTTGGTTATGATTATTCTGTAAATAGCTCTCATATGCTCAAGCTATTAGGGGAGTGATTAAAAGGCTATATATCTATACAATTATAGTTCATAATGTAGCATATGATTAGCATGCTAAACAACCGAGAGTTAGCATTATTACTTTTGTGGACTCAAGTTTAAAGGAATTTAGTTTTCATTATCTTTTGATTCCAACATTACATCTCAATGCAATGAAAACATAATGTCATATGAGCTTCAGGGAGAATAAATGCTAATAAAATAGTTCTAAAATACAAAACATCTACACCCTCATGGTAAGAGATGTATCCCTAATTAACTCTTTCTTTTATCCGGAGAAAGAGCTCGTCCCAAGCAGAGAGAAAACATACAAAAAGAAACAATTATTGATTACTTGCAAATTTAATGATTAATATTGAAATCACATGAATAAAATCCTAGAGCCTCATGCTTTCTTCTTAAAGAGGCTGTCACACCAACATAAAATATGCATACAACTTTCGGTTATAATATTCTATGAACAATACATTCCCTCCATTCCAAGGCAAGGCCCTTAAAAGCTGGGTAATTAATTAAGCATATAAAATGCATTGTTAATTTGTTAGCATGCCTAAATTGAGCATTAGGACTTAACTCAAAAGGACTTAACTCAAAAAATTCTATCAAACAAAGAAAAAAAAAGGACTTCACTCAAAAATGATGATTTGCTTTTAAAACACTCTTCAAGTCTTTGGATATTGTTAATAACTAAAACAATTCTTACATAAGAGAAAATCAATAACTGCAACATAAGAAACCTAGTAACTGAAGATGATTGAAATCATTTCATAAATTGGAGAAGTTCAAGAACTGCCCCAGTCAATCATCAACAATCATGATTCATTATATCATATTTTGTTATTATCTTTTGGGTTTTTTACTGGAAACCACCTTTAAAATAGGGTCATTTTATAGAACCCACTTTCATTTTCAATTTATACGTAAACCATCTTTAGAGAGAGTTTTTATACTAGTCAACCACCTCCTAGCCAAATCTTCACTAAAAACCAAAAATAACCTTAAAATGCACGTTTAAGATACACGACTTGTATCCTAACTAGATTTAAACATTAACAAAGTCACTAGTAGAAAATCGGCTTTTGGCGACGGGGCATTGGTGACGAATTCCAAATCCGTCACCATTGTATGCATTGGCGACGGATTACGGTCCGTCACCAATAACCCGTCGCCAATATGCTTTGGCGACGGGCATTGGTGACGAATTCCAAATCCGTCACCATTGTATGCATTGGCGACGGATGGCTACCCGTCACCATTGATGAGGGGTATCGTTACGCCGCCAATGAACATTGGCGACGGGTGTTGCCCGTCGTCAATGTCCATTGACGACGGGTATAGTGCGTCGTCAATGAACATTGGCGACGGATTACGGTCCGTCACCAATAACCCGTCGCCAATGTTTTTTGGCGACGGGTCTGCAGTCGTCGCCAATTCGTATTAGCGACGGGTAACCATTGGCGACGGTTGTTACCCGTTGCCATTGACCATTGATGACGGGTATCGTTTCGTCACCAATGAACATTGGTGACGGATTACGGTCCGTCACCAATAACCCGTCGCCAATGTTTTGTGGCGACGGATCGCTAACCATTGGCAACGGGTGTTACCCGTCACCATTGATGAGGGGTATCGTTACGTCGCCAATGAACATTGGTGAAGAATGGCTACCCGTCGCCAATGTTCTTTGGTGAAGGGTCTACAACCGTCTCCAATTCTTATTAGTGACGGTTACCCGTCGCCAATGAGTGGCCCCCACATAAAAATATGCGTTTTCAATATTAGTCCCTCAAATATTCAATAATTCAAAATTAGTCCCCAAAGCATGGAAATTGCTATCACATCCCTCAAATCACCATATTATTGTTTACAATCGGGTTCCTCTGTATTAGTTAACTCCTATTTAATTGGTGAGAGGCCTAATGTGTTTTAATCTAACAATTTATTATCTAGGTAAAGGATTGCTTGATTTTTAGATATTAGGCTTCATTGAATTTGACATTGGATAGATATGAATAATTTATTATATTTATCCATGATAAAAATATGGACAAATAGTTAAATGGATTCTCTTGGATTTGAATAAATTGTGAACAATATATATTTTTTGATTTAATATTTAAAAAGATCTCAGTTTATCTTCTATTAAAACTTTGAGAGAGATGTTTTAGTTATATGTGTTATTAACATGTGATCATATTGTTCTTACTAATGATATTCCAGAAATTATCATAATCCTTTTCAATTAATTATGAATTTTATATTAATATTAAAATGCAAAAATAGAATATTCGATGACCTCCACTACTCTCGGTTTCAATTCTGAATGAACTTGAGCTTGCAAGCATCATTAATGAACTTGAAATGAGCTAAATGAAATTCAATCACTAATGAAATGGATGAAAATGGTTTGGAAAAAGTTGTCTTGGAGTTTTTATAAGATTGATAGGAGAAAGTGTCGTTGGAGAAAAAGAAGTTTTAATGGATTTGATTTTTCATGGTATAACGGGTCTAAACGGGTTGGATTTTAATATTTAAAAGATATGTCATTTTTAGTTATATGTGTTATTAACATGTAACCATAAATTGTTTTACCAATGATATACCGAACTTATAATAGTCCTTTTCAATTAATTAGGAATTCTATGTTAATTCTTTATGCTAGCAGATTCGATGACCTCCACGCTCTCGGCTTCATTTACGATGAACTTGAGTCTACTATATTCATTAATGAAGTTGAGAGGAGCTAAATGAGATTTAATTACTAAAGAAATGTATGGTAATAGTTTGGATAAAATTCTCTTGGAGTTTATAAGGTTGAGAGGAAAAGAGCTATCGAAATTGAGTTAGAGTGTAGATGAGATCCGTTGGAGAAAAAAAGAGTTTTAATAGATTTGGTTTTCATGTTTTAATAGGGCAACCAGGTCTAAACGGGTTGGATTTTAATATTTAAAAGATATGTCATTTTTAGTTATATGTGTTATTAACATGTAACCATAAATTGTTTTACCAATGATATACCAGAACTTATAATAGTCCTTTTCAATTAATTAGGAATTCTATGTTAATTCTTTATGCTAGCAGATTCGATGACCTCCACTGCTCTCGGCTTCATTTACAGATGAACTTGAGTCTACTATATTCATTAATGAAGTTGAGAGGAGCTAAATGAGATTTAATTACTAAAGAAATGTATGGTAATAGTTTGGATAAAATTCTCTTGGAGTTTATAAGGTTGAGAGGAAAAGAGCTATCGAAATTGAGTTAGAGTGTAGATGAGATCCGTTGGAGAAAAAAAGAGTTTTTAATAGATTTGGTTTTTCATGTTTTAATAGGGCAACCAGGTCTAAACGGGTTGCATTTTTAATGGACCAATTTTAAAAATTGAGATAGATTGAATATTCCTTTAAATCTAACTGCTGTTAATTAGGGGGACCTGATTGTAAACAATGTGATGATTTGAGGGACCAATTTGGAAATATTGAAGATTTGAGAGACTAATATTGAAAAACCCAAAATTAACGCTAAACTCAAGGATATAAAAGGAAAATTGGTAATAATAGTTAGATTTGAAGGAATCTAGTCGGTGTTAATTAGGGGACTGATTTTAATCAATGTGATGATTTGAAGGTCAGAATTACAATTTCCATGATTTAGAGGACTAATTTGCAAATGTAAAAATGTGAGAGACTAAAATGAAAATAACCCAAAATAATTTTGGAAAACCCTAGCCGAGTTTCTCTTTCTCTCTCTCTCTCTCTCTCTCTCTCTCTCTCTCTCTCTCTCATCCGGCCATTTCCATTCCTTCCTGGCCCTTCCCTTCCTTCCTTCCTTCCTTCCTTCCTTCCTTCCTTCCACCCTTCCTTCCATTCCTTCCACTGTCCCTCCACTCCCTCCACTTCACCGCCTCTTCCTCCTTCTCAGTCCTCCATCTCCCTCCTTGGTCCTTAGCCTCGGTCTGGTCATGCGTCCTCCCATTTCCAGGTCACGGTCGTCTTCCTCCAGATCCTCCCGTGGCATCCTTATTTGCATAAGAGCCCAAGCTCCCTCCTTAGAGAGGTATATATTTTCAAATTTTTGAATTTTTATTAATTTCTTCAAATATTTTTCATTTCTTGTTGTTATCTTTTGAATATTGTAGAATGCTTATTACCCTAAACTTGATTTTACCCTTAATTACAACACTTGGTACTAAATCTAACTAATACCTACCTAATAATAGTAATTACCCAAATAATTATTTTTATTAATTTTAGACATAAAACCCTAATACCCTAAAATATGTGAATTAATCAAACATTTATATTTTTAAAAAATTATTAGTGTGATATATAACACAATAATGTGTTATATATTGATTTTAGGTGAATAAAAAAGTTAACGTTAGCCGTAGATTCCCGTCCAATAATTACTACCAATTATTTAGACTTATAATATAAATGGACGATTCCACTTTGGGTATGATATTTATTTTTATACCGAAAAGGATCGCCTAATTTATATTATAAGTAGAAAGAATTGGAATGTAACTATTATAAGGTGCTGCCAAAATTTTCTAGAAATGAAAATACACAAAGTATTCAAAGTTAGATGTAAGCACTACTATATTCTTAATGGGATAGAAGCCTTCCTATGACAGCCGAGAATGTTGGTTCAAATCATGATTACTCATCATAGAGTGTTAGCTTTTATTTCAAACGACAATGAACATTATAGAAGAGTAATTTCATCCGCTTGATTATTTGTTCAAATCAACTAAAATAAAGACTATTAAACTTAAGATGATTTATGAGATATACAATTAATTAATAAGTGTACCTATTATACAGATGAGAGAAGTTCCCGATAAGTCGTGGATTGATATTCCTATATTGAAAAGAAAAGTAAAAGGTGATACTCGATATCGAGGCGGATGGGAAGCGTTCCTTGAGTATCGTATGCTAATCCGAGGAAGATAGAGAACGATTTGTTGTGTTGTCCATGTAGTAAGTGCGTGAATAGGGTCCGTGGATAAAGTTGCTATCACGAAGACACCTAGAAAGATGGGGATTTGATGAAGATTATAAATTTTGGAGTTTTCACGGAGAAGGCGAAGATATTGAACCGGATGATATAAATATAGGCGATAATCAATCAATGTTCAACGATATTACGGCGATTCGCGAAGTTGACAAAGTCCCGTATACCGGAGGTTGTTGAAGTTCCCGGAGATGGAGATAATGTCCAAAATACAGAAGATGTGCGTGATACGGGGCTACAAAAATTTAATGAAGTTATTGGAAGGCGGCGAAGGAGCTATATGATGGTTGCACCGAGTATAGTAAATTGTCATTTATTCTTCAACCGATGCGTATTAAGACCCCGAGCGGAATGGCAGATAAATATTTTCAAATGCTTCTTAATTTACTACGCAAGGTAATTCCAGACGGAGAGAATAGCATACCAGAAAAGTGTTATGATGCAAATAAGATTGTTGGTGCTCTGGGTTTAGATTACAATAAGATCGATGCTTGTCCTAATGATTGTGTCCTTTATTATAAGGATAATGAGAAACTTGAGGAATGTCCAAAGTGTGGAGTGTCTCGATGGAGAAAGAATACACGCACTTCAACCCGGAATGATGAGTCAGTGAAGCAACAGAAGAAAATTCCAGCGAAGGTGCTCCGACATTTTCCCTTAGTGCCTCGGTTACAACGGTTGTATATGACAAAAAACACAGCTAAAGATATGCGGTGGCATAAGGAAGGACGTGTAGATGATGGTAAACTGAGACATCCAGCAGATGCAAAGGCATGGGAGCATGTGGATCAAACTTTTCCCTCATTTGCTACAGAGTGTAGGAATGTCAGACTTGGTCTATCTAGCGACGGATTCAACCCGTTTGGCATTATGAGTTCGGGATGGTCTACTTGGCCAGTGGTGTTAATGCCTTATAATTTACCACCGGGACTTTGTATGAAGCAACCATATATGATTCTTTCATTGTTGATACCAGGTAAGCATTCACCTGGTAATGACATAGATGTGTTCATGGAGCCGTTAATTGATGAGTTAAAATGTCTCTGGGATGAAGGGGTCCCAACATATGATGCACTTTCTTGTGAGTCTTTTAATCTCCGTGCTATACTTATGTGGACAATTAATGATTTTCCAGCTTATGGTAATCTTTCTGGTTGGTCTATGAAAGGGACATTCGCTTGTCCCGTATGTGGTCCGAACTTTGAAGGCTTCTATTTACAGCACAGTTGAAAAATGTGTTATTGGTTCAACAGAAGATGGTTACGAAAAGGTCATAAATACAGGGGCAAAAAATGGGCAAATAAGTTTGATGGCCAAGAAGAGAAAAGAGGGGAGCCGCGTCAAATGACTGGAGATGAGATTGTAAACCTGTTTGAGGGATATCCTAAATTCAAGTTCGGAAAAAACCGATACACAAAAGAAGAAATCCTCGCTCCGAGGCGCACTTCCATCATGAAGAGGGCACCAAACGAAAGAGACAAGTCGCGGAGTTTGGATGTCACACATGCCGAGGATTTGCCGACGGGATGGACAAAATTTAGTATATTCTTTCGGTTGCCTTCCTGGCATAAGCTCAAACTCCGACACAATTTAGATGTAATGCATATTGAAAAGAATATATGTGATAACTTATTATCCACTCTCTTACAGGATGGTAAGAAATCAAAGGACGATTTAAGGGCTCGGCAAGACTTGAATGCGTTGAACATCCGACATGATCTGCAAGCAAAAGAAGTCACCAATGGCAAATTTGAGTTGCCTTCATCTCGCATTACAATGTCAAAAGTTGAGATGCGAGATTCGTGAGGTTCTTAAGTCGGTGAAGTCACCGGATAGTTCTTGCTCTAATATTTCAAATAATATACAGGTAAAAGAGCGAAAACTTTTGGGACTTAAGACTCATGATTATCATATCCTTCTTCACCAATTGCTTCCAGTAGCACTCCGTAACAACATGGCCGATGAAGAAGTAACAAAAGTTATAATTGAATTCTGTGGATTTTTTAAAAAGTTATGCTCCAAAGTTATCAATATTGATGAATTTAAGGCACTAAAAGCAGAAATGAATGAAACCCTCTGCAAAATGGAGATATTCTTCCCTCCATCATTTTTTACGGTCATGGTCCATCTCACACATCATCTTGTAGATGAGGCATTACTCGGAGGACCAGTTAACTATCGTTGGATGTATCCCATGGAGAGGTTAGTTAAAATTCAATTAAGTTTATTTACATAACATGTAATTGCTTTATATTAACAACTCATTTTAATGTTATCTTTAGATATTTGGGTTTCTTGAAACGCATAATGCGAAATCGAGCTCATCCTGAGGGTTCGATTGCAGACCGTTACGTGGCTAATGAATGTATGGCGTTAACCTCTCGGTATATACAAGGTGTACATACAAAAAATAATTCACTAAATAGAGATGGCACCTTTCATGGAAGTACCAAGATGAACAAAGACTATTCCAGAATAGACTTGAATCAGGCTCATGCCTTCTTATTGCAGAACTTGGAAATCTTTGAAGATTACCGCAAGTAAGAAATTAACTTTAACAAATATGAAATTTTGAATTATATCAATAATTAAATGCTAATGCTGTGTCAACAGACGACATTTGGAGGAGTTACAATTAGAAATAATCAAGGCCAAAGACGAAATCAAATTGCAAAAATTCATGAAAAACATTTTGCCGAAAGTGGGTCACAGCTGAAGTAAGTTAAGTGTATTTTATTTTTAATTAATTTTGTGAATAAATAAGGTTAACTATTTAACGCTAGCTTGTGTTTATGTGCAACATTAGGTAGAAAGACAAATATTTGCTGGTTTGCCGGTATCAGAAGAGATAAGTATTCACTCACATGGACCGCACTACGCAGTTAAACAATGCAACGGATACCGTGTAAATGGGTGTTTATTTCAACGGGTAGGGATTGAGGAGGAGAGAGTTACTCAAAATAGTGGGGTCATGGCTGCATTCTCTCAAGAATGTTATTCAAGCTCAACTGATCAAAATCCAGTACTTGGTGATGTAATTTATTACGGACAATTAGAAGATATTGTGGAGATATTCTATGCGTACGGTACAAAAGACGTACGTAGTTATGTGATGTTTAAGGTTCGTTGGTGTCATGCAGACAGAACTAGGGATGCATATGGTTTTAATCTTGTAAATCTAGATAAGGAGATATATCCCGATATGAAGTTTATGTTCGCAAATCAGGCTACTCAGTGCTTTTACATCAAAGATCCTAAGCAGCCGAATGTCTGGGTCGTATTGTATAAGGAGCCGAGGACTCTTGTTCAGCTTGCTCTTGATGAAAACCCGGACGGTTCTGATGACCCAAATGAGATAGAAGGAGAATTTTTTTTTAATTACTCATACCCCCAAAATGTCAATTTTAATATGTATACTTCTCAAATTCGACTTGATATCTGTAATGTAGGAGATTGAATACAAAGATCCTAATGCAAATTCGACATGATATCTTGCATGCATTTGTTAAATATTTCAATTATGTTAGATTAACAATTTAAGTTGCAGATGAGCCGAAGAATTAGGAAGCTATCTTATCCTCGGGATCGAGAAGGTCCACCATCCGGTATAAGTATTCAAATTTTGTTTTAATAAATTGTATTTGTGATACAAATAAGCATTATATTTACTGTTTTGTTTATTTTTCTAGGATCATCCTCGCAACCATCTCGGAGTTCATTATCTCCACATGGATCCTCACCTATTGAAGGTATAAATTTATTTAATTGTATTATGTCAGTTGATAAATTTATATGCTCATATCGTATTTATTATCTAGGATCGTCCTCACTGCCATCTCGGAGTCCATTATCTCCATATGGATCCTCCCCCATTGAAGGTATAAATTTTTTTAATTGTATTATGTCAATTGATAAATTTATATGCTCATATCGTATTTAACACTTTGTTAGATATTGCGGGGACATCTCAAATGGGTCCATCGCGGCATCGAGACGCATCGCCAGATCTAGGTATTATTTTCCAATTTTTTATTTTTATATTATATTCTTAATATACATTTGTAGTGTAATGATATTTTATATTCCTATTATATATTTGCAGATAATGCTTGTGATGGATCTGGTGATGACGAGATCGAGCACGAGATGATGTCTGGATCTTCTCAGTCAGAGATGGCATGTCTCCGCCCATGGACTCCGTCAGTATCTCACATTCCTCTGCCAGAAAAAGCTATTGCATTACAAAAAAAATGCGATAGGAACTACAAAATGAAGAGAGAATATATTAAAAGAAAGGAGCGTGCCATAATGCAGAGACTAGATAAAGCTATAGCAGATATAATGAGGGAAAAGGGTAATAAATCCTTGTAAAGTTTTGAGATTTCATATTTATTTATTTATTTAAGTTTATAAGAAATTTATTTCTCTTTGTCTTCATAGGCAACAAAGATTATGAGAAACCTGGTAGGCATGGGAGTGAGGAAAAGACTAAAGTACCTCCGAAAGGGTACCGGGCCATTTTGGAGTGGAAGGGCAACATTCCTGTTGGGGATTGGGCCGTCAGATTTAATAACTTGATCGACTGCTTAATAAGAGACCCATGCTCCATTAACATTGCTCATAACTTTGACGAGCAAGAATTTAAAGGCATAAAGAAGATTTGGGATAAGCTCATGGTAATTATTTATTATACTACTTATTTTGTTTACAATTCACAATGATTGTTCTTATAGTGTAATTTTTTGGCCATGTAACTTGCAGGATCATTATTGTCTTGAGGACAACCCAGAGTCTTGGGATTATGTTATCCCCAGAATGGCCAAGCTTATTCGGTGTTGGAAAAGTGATCTCAAGAAAAGATATTTTACAATAATATCTGCTGATTGGAAGAGGATCTATGAGCTTGATAAGAGAGTTCCTCCATTTAATTGGATGACTCTCATTATCGAGTGGGAGGGCGAGAAGAAGGTGGATTATTTTTAATTTATAATATTATCTTGGAATCATTTTTCATTTATATACTATCATCGCATACTAATAAAGTACTTTATTTTGTAGAAAATATGTGAGACGGCATCGGCGAATCGCAGATCGAAGCTTTACGATCACTTTTTAGGATCTACTCCTTATGCTCGGATCGAGCATAAGTATTTGAGTGAAAACCCGGTATGATCATATTATTAAAATTGATATCATGTGATTAGTTTCATACCTTTAATTTGGAATTTAATATATCACAGGACGCTTTGACTATGCCCCCGACTCTTCTTGCCAGAAGAGCTTATACACCGCCCCAGGGCTATGAAGATGTAGATGAGAATGCCAAAAAGGTGGAGAAAATTAATGAATTGCACGTAAGTATATTTTGAATTTTAGATTTGTATATACTTAATGATTTCTCATCATAGTTCCTAATTTTTTTGATATGTGATATACAGGCGGCGCTAGAAGCTTCTCAAAATGTTGTCTTGACCCAGGTCATGCAGTCTCAGGGTATAGAGGACACTCCTGTAGAACCTAACCGCATGACGAGAGACGATTGGATGGAAGTCATTGACGGAGTTTACGGTTTAAAACCAAGAAAGAAAGGAAGAGTGCCTTTGTCAAGTGCTAGAGTTAAGACATTCACCACCACCATTAAGCCTAGCAGCCCATCTGTGACCTCGACGCGACCATGTGACACATCATACGTCGTGGGTAAGATTGGAAAATACTTGATGAAGAATGTTGAACTTCCTTTGGCTTTAAGTTTTCTTCCCACTATTAAGCAAGAGTTAGGCGGTACACAAACGACTTGGGATGTCGTTCAGTGACTCATCGATTCTCAACCCTTAAAGGAGTTACTTCCGCAGCCTATATACGGGGATATCATGGAGTTGGCATTTGATGAGCATTCAGCTGCAAGTGGTGGAGAGGTATATATGTCATATTATTTTTGTATTTATTATGAATATTTTGGAATATATTCTCATGTTGATTTACATTTTTTTCAGGCTAGAGGAGGTACTCAGAGTAGGAAGCGTAATGCGATGCGTCATTCTGATGCAACCGCCATCGACGATAGGGATCATGATGATAGGGACCAGCATGAGTGAGTTGTGAGTTAGACTTTTTTGTTACTTTTGTGGACTTCTGGATTGTGTTGAACATATTACGACCTTTGAATTATATATATGTTTTATATTTCTGATTTCTAGTTTTATTGATTTGTGGTTGAATATGTACAAATATTGTTTGAGGATGGACATGTATTGTGTTTGAATTGATTTGGAATACTAGATGAATATGAATCAATGAGTGTGAATATTGTTGAATGTGAATTGATAAATGTGAATATTGGTATTAACAGGTATATATTCCCAATTGGGGGGCTCAAAAAGCAGTGAAATTATTTTTTTTGAATTATAATCATTGGCGACGGATTGCCCCGTCGCTAATTAACATTGGTGACGGGGCCATCCGTCGCCAATGTATATACATTTGCGACGAACGACGCCGTCGCCAATGTGCATTGGTGACGGCTACGTCGCCGTCGCCAATGCTCATTGGCGACGGCGTTATAGGCGTCGCCAATGTGCGTTGGTGACGGCGTCGGGCCCGTCTACAATGATCATTGGCGACGGAGACATAGCGTCGCCAATGATCATTGGTGACGGATTGCCCGTCGCTAATTAACATTGGTGACGGATTGCCCGTCGCTAATTAACATTGGTGACGGGCCATCCGTCGCCAATGCTTGGCGTCGCCGATGACCATTGGTGACGGGCCATCCGTCGCCAATGCTTGGCGTCGCCGATGACCATTGGTGACGGATTGCCCGTCGCTAATTAACATTGGTGACGGATTGCCCGTCGCTAATTAACATTGGTGACGGACGACCCGCCACCAATGTTGTCCGTCGCCAATGCTTGGCGTCGCCGATGACCATTGGTGACGGATTGCCCGTCGCTAATTAACATTGGTGACGGATTGCCCGTCGCTAATGACCATTGGTGACGGGCCATCCGTCGCCAATGCTTGGCGTCGCCGATGACCATTGGTGACGGATTGCCCGTCGCTAATTAACATTGGTGACGGATTGCCCCGTCACTAAAAGTCGATTTTCTACTAGTGAGTGAATCACGTGCCTTGAATGTGAGTTTTTTAAGGATATTTTTGGACTTTCAATGAAAATTTTGATTAGGAGGTGGTTGATTGGAACAAATACCCACTTTAAAGGTGGTTTACGTATAAATTAAAAATGAAATGTGATTTCTGTAAAATGACCTCATTTTTTAGATGGTTTCTAGGAAAAAACCCTTTATTATCTTTTTAATGAAACATGGGCTTAGGTTTCACAGTTCCTCTTCGAAAAAGAAAACATGATTCATCAATTATAAAACTCAGCAATTATACCAAAACTCTAAAGTTTTCATATTCTAGATAATAAGGGTGAAGTCTAATATGTTTTTGTGGTAGGAGTCTAGAACCGGATATGTAACAATGTTCTTTTTAATCGGCTTTTTATAGATTAGTGAGATGTCGAATCTGGACATAATATAATTTTAAAATTTCTACTACTATCTTAAAGTTCCTAAATTTGAAATTTTAATAAAATGAAGAATTATTATATTTTGATATTAAAATGACAGCTGACGAAAAACTCCCAAAGAGCATCCAATTACCTTTTAGTATTCAAATCTACATCTCCTAGTAAATTAATTTACTCATAACTCAAAACGATAATAAATCTTTGTGCCGTCCTATCAAACTTTGTCCCAAACCAACAAACTATTTTAATTTATACTTATGTTTAAACTTTGAAAATGTCACTATCCTTAAACCTTATACCTACATCCTAGGGACCGCATGTTTCCTTTCTAAAGAGGGTGAGGTATCAAAATCAAGACCGACACCATTATAGCTTGGTATATATTAATTAATCTACATTAGCATAGGTATAAAGCTAGGTCTATGATATTAGATGGGCAACAAATGACCTCTAAGGCAAGGCCTCTATAAAGGCTATGCTTGTTACTAAGGAAGAAGGAATGGGTTTAGTTGTTTGAGTCATTCAATCTTAGAAAAGAGAAGTTGGTTTAAAATTTTTATTAATAAACAAATAAGGGCTTGTTTACAATACACATAGAATGTAATTTAACATAGGTACAAGGATTCGGATCCTCGCCAATTAAGTAGTAATCGGAGAGTATCCAATTCTTATCATCACCATTAATCACTATTTCAAAGGTTAAAATATTGTCATGTAGGACTTTCCACAATCAAGATAGTAGTTTTCCAAATACCATGATAGATTTGTGAATATAATTTTATCTATAATAATTATTAAATATTTCTAAAATTAATGTAAATTCCGGAATAACTATATTCTAATCTCTCTAGGATTTGTCTATGCTTGAGCAGAATGATGAATACATATGTTATTTTCATGATCGGCTACAATTTATTGTTCTTATCGATTTTTTCTTAGCGCAAGATTTAATTATACATGGTTAGAAATTATATCTGAAATATTGAAGAGTTTGATCGGAGTTTTTCTATTTTTAATTGGTTTTAGAAATATCTGATTTTATCACAAATAAAATTATTATAGTGATTTTCATAAAATTTATAGTGGTATTTGAAAATGCAATAGCTTGATTATGGTAATCTTACTTAGTAATATTTTAATCTTAAAATTGTGATTGATGGTGAGGATTGGGAGGACTGGATATTCTCTAATTACCATTTAATTGGAGCATATGAATCCTATTTACACACACATGAAAAATTACACATTGACCTATCTATATTGTAAATCTAAACTGTTCATTGTTATATACATGTCATCAAATCTAACTGAACCAAAAATCATGTAGATTAAAATTTTATATCCTATAATTCAAGCAACACAAAATAATTGACCTCTGAGACCGTTGGGACCGTTCATTTCTAGATTATTAGATGTATAAACTGAAAATATTAAATCTATGTGCTTTTTAGTCTTCATGAAGTTTTGAATGCATAGATCACAATGTACAGTGTGGACCACGTATTTTTACATGTATGTGTAGCTAAGTTACACCATGTATGTTTGTAACCGTACCCAATAAATAAAGTGTAAGTAATATGCTTAGCAACTAGGTAAAATGAATATAAACGTATCACATGCTAAGAACGTAATACAAATTTTGCAGAAAATCTAATGGGAACTAGACAGAGGTATTAAAGTAAAATGAGATCCAAAAGTTTAGGATATCTAAGTGTAAGACGATACTTGGGGGTATAGTAAAATGAGATCTAATCTTTGAGAGTATCAAAGTGTTAAAGAAATACTTTGAGGTATCAAAATGAAATGAGATTGAAATTTTGCGATATCAAAGTTTTAAAAGAATACCGTAGGCTATCAAAGTCAAAGTACGGATAAACTTTGGGGTACCGAGGTAACATTATGCCTTATTAGATTTAGCATGTAGGCCAATTGACCAATTTTACAAAACTCGTAGGCCCATGGGCCCTTTTCCTGTCCCTTTATTTGCAGCAAGCATCCCTTGCAAGCTCTCCCACCCAAAAGAGCAGGAGCCTATTATGGGCCCACCAACAATTGCGTTTTGAAAGCAAAAGTGAGGAAAAAAAAACACAAAATCGAAAGCCATACTCCCCTAAAGTAGCCGTTGAACTGCCCTCCAACTATTTTTTAAATAAATAAAACCCCCCACAACCAACCTCCGCTTTTGAGCTCCTCTAAATCCTCTCCTCATTCTCCATCGCTCTCAAAAGAAATTAAGCTCTTCAATTGATGGCTCACCTCCCTCTCCTCTCCAAATCCTCCTCCTCCTCCTCCTCCAGCACCAGCACCGCCGCCGCCGCCGCCCACTCCGACGACCCCGACCCCCCACCGACAACAACCGCCCAGCTCTCCAGTTGCGGGCCCCACAAGCTCCTCTCGGTCCTCTCCGACCACTCCGGCTCCATCTCCTGCCTCGCCCTCTGCGGCGAGTTCCTCCTCTCGGCCTCCCACGGCCACGACATCATCATCCGCCAGCACCCCGACCTCCGCCCCCTCGCCCGCTTCGGCTCCGGCGCCGGCTCCGCCAAGGCCCTCGCCGCCTCCGGCTCCCTCGTCCTCACCGCCCACCAGGACTCCCTCATCCGTGTCTGGCGGCTGTCCCGCGACCCCGAGAACCTCTTCAAGCTCTCCGCCGTCCTCCCCACCAGGAAGGACAGGCTCGTCAATTGCTTGAGCCAAAGCAACTACGTCCAGACGCGGCGTCACCACCGGAAGCTCTGGATAGAGCACGCCGACACCATCTCCTCCCTCGCTGTCGCCAACGGCCTCGTCTACTCTGCCTCCTGGGACAAAACCCTCAAGGTATGGAACCTCTCCACCCTCAAGTGTCTCGAATCCATCCGAGCCCACGACGACGCCATCAACGCCCTCGTGGCGGACAACGGGCTGGTCTACTCCGCGTCGGCCGACGGTAAGATCAAGATTTGGGGGAAGAGCTCAAAGAATTCGCATTGTTTGAGGGCCACATTAGAAGTCGAGGGTAGAGACGTGTGTTGGAATGCGCTGGTGGTGGTGGAGGGGGGGAGAGCGGTGTACGGCGGGGGATCGGACGGACGGATCGTCGGATGGGAGAGGGCGGACAGCGGCTGCGAGGGGGAGGAGGCCCGGTGGAGCGTGGTCTGCGACGTGCGGGCCCACGAGAGGGCGGTGCTTTGCCTTTGCACGGCGGGGGAGGGCGGGGAGGTGATTCTGTGTAGCGGGTCGGCGGATAGGAGCATTAGGGTTTGGAGGAGGGGCGGCGATGACGGTGGTGGGGGGACGTTGAGGAGGATCGGGGTGGTGCGGGGGCACGAGGGGCCGGTGAAGTGTCTTCAGGCGGCGGAGGGCGGCGGAGTCGGAGGAGGGTTTGTGTTGTATAGTGGGGGGTTTGATGGGAGCTTGAGGGTTTGGTGGGTGGCTAAGGAGTGTAGGGAGGAGGAGGAGGGATGAAGAAATGTGTTGTGCTGGTAAGATAGTAAGATTTTGATTGTGAAGTTATAGATACACAACTCATACAAGTGTGATTGATTTTGGGTTTAAACATAGGAATTGATATAAATTGAATTGTTTCTATTATGATGAGGGATTTGTACAATGCTTTGGATGCAGTTTGACAATATATAAATTGAGAGTTGTTCTATTTTGTTTGTCCAAGCTCTATTTTGCACCAGATTGCAAGAGCTATATTTACTCTAAACACTTTTCTAAAGGATATGCAACTTCAACTCTCAAACTAGCCGTCCACATAAAGAGGAATAAAGGAAACAAAAGCGACATTCGTTTCTGAAGTTAAATTCTTTAAGGTGGGGTTAGAAATAAAATAAGCATAAGAAATTAAGAATAATGTAGAGTTAATTCATGTTATTTGTTTAAGACCAAAATGAAACAAAGTGGATAATTTTATTCTTCTTCTTCCATTAAAAAGCCCATAAGCTCTTAAGTGGGAAACAGTAGGGACTGCTTAATCTGGATCCAATCAACCACAGCACTAACATATGTATCCTGTAGATATTTTGAAAAGGTAATCTTGGATCCAACTTTTATATCTTTATATTATTATCAAAGGGAAAATATAGTAATACAACAAACTATCTTTATACACAAGTTGGAGTTATTAAAGTCAATCGTCAAAGCAATTTTCCATAACAAATCAGTATCAGGAACTCAACAATCACCATTTTGTAAGATATCTTTTGCCAGTTAGTGTATTTAAACATCTTCTGTTTGGCTAAATTCAACAATATGCATGGCTGATTCTTATCTGGGTGAAATGAGACACTAACTTAAAATTATATCAAGTTTGGTACATTCAAACATAAGTATTCATTATTTAACACTATCTTACATTTCATAACTTTATTTTCTATACACTTAAAACTGTTTGTTAATTGTTTAGATGCTACTGTTAGCCTTTAACAACTAAGATATGCAAGAATTGTAGATAATTTGAGTAGGTAAAAGCTTGGGATAATTTCAATGGCAAGACAAGCTTGAACTCAATCTCTCAGCTATGTAACATGAGGCTGAAAGCGTTACAATAATCTATTCAGCTATTTGATGTTATTTAAAGATTTTGGTGCATTTGAGCATCAGCTTCACTCCTTGAAGAATCAGATTCTGACAGATATCCTCCCAACTTATGTCTGCATTAACTGCTCTAATTTTTTTATGAGTTGGCGTTGCTCTTTCCACCTAATTACAGGTCAGATGCAATTTAGTTGTGAAGCTTGGGTGTGTTTGGCAACTTCAAAATAGGGCTTAGTCTGGACTGATTTTTTTATTAATGAGGTCAAAGTTAAACCATATAAGAGTTGGTCTACAAAAGAACTAGTCGAGGGGCTAGACTTTGAACTAGAGAACTAGTTCAATTTCAATTCAGATCCAGTTTTTGCCAAACTGAAAACAAGGTTTTGGACCAACATTGTACCACATAAAATAAGTTTTGTGGAGTCACCAAACACAGCCAAATGCTTCAATATTTTGGCCAAATGGTAAAAATGTGGAATTTAGCTATACTGGGTACATATTGCCACATGCAGACAAATGCTCACAAGGATGCATCTGCATGCTTTGGACTCTGGCATGTATTTTGAGAACATCTACGATTAGATTCAATCGCTATAGCTCTTATGCTGATAAATAGGTAGCATATCCTCTTAGAGATCCAACTATTCAGAATGGTTAGCGAATGGAAAGATTTGGGTCATGTTCAAACTTTATATTCGATGTGGGATAAAGACGTTCCAAATTCAAAGACTATATTTTACATTACTACTAAAATTGAGATAATCTCAAACTAATTGGATGGTTTCAAAGGAGAGAAAAAAAAAAAGAGGCAGCAGTTTGATTAACAATCTGACAAGATAACAACATATATCTGTAACCCCGGCACATGTCATGAGACAACAGTATGGACAAAATAGTTTGAGGCATTAGCTGGGATTGAGTGATGAAAACATTAAGAAATGGAAGGTTTTATAAGCAAAGCAAATGTAAGATACATCTGCCCAAAAGAGAAGCACAAATGCTGCTTTATACTAAACTATGATCAGAGATTATTCAAATTGCAATACGAACTTCATACAGGTAAAACTAGAAACAAATTCCAGCGACAAGCATTCTTCCTAAACCCAAATATAAATAGTTGATACTAATTTGAATAAGTTTTCTCTACTAAACATACTTCTTGAGAACACATTACACACAAATACCTGAACTAATTTGTCATAATCGAACCTGAAATGCTTTTACGAGTGGATCTCTGAACAAGAAAACACTTCCATGTATCGGTTCCTCCACATTTTGACGTAGCTATTGTTGTGGCGCTGTCAGCTGCCTCAGATTGTATTTGGAGAGCTCTTTATACCTTTCAGCTACCCCCACCATGCAAATTGTCTATAAAATCACATACATGTCTAATCAGTGTCTTGAACAATAGATAGCAATGATGGAAAAAGGCTATCCAAAACTCAGTTTTGCTTGTTGCTGATAATATGACATAATATATAATAACTTTCTCATGATTCAATAACTACAGAAGTTCTGGTAAATCATACGCACCAAATATGAAGTATATACTATACATAGACATATAACTGCTTCTAAGCAAGTTTCAAGCATGGATCAAGAACCAGAATATGGAGATATGGAGCCAGTCACAAATTTAAAATTTGTGTTTGTTAGAGAAATCTAGCAAAAGCATATACATAGAACTATGTAAAAGGATATTCAGCGGCTAAAGAATAGGCAACAGAGCGCTTTTTTCAAATGGCTTGTCTTATTATTCGTTGAAACCACTGACGTGTTTGAAGGAACGGGAGCAAATTCCATTGTCCATAATTTTTTGACTTCTCTAGTCAGGAAATACCTGATTGTAAGCTCTCAGAGATACTGACTTCAACAAGAAACAAATAGAGCCATCAAAGTTTTACTTTGTTTATATATACCATGGGCATATTTGCATACATGCGTACATTACGTGAAATCAAATTCTCAAAAGTTATGTATGGTCTCCTTCTGGATATATATGCCTAAGCAGACTTTTATTTGACATTTACACTAAATATGCATTATTCTAAACTTCTGAACTTCAGAACTAATCTACCCGTGCACTCTAATTTTCACTGTGCCCTCTACTACTAATTTTATTTTCAAACACATACAAAAAATCCAAAGAACTAAGATAATGTCCGGACATCTGATCTTGTTTTTGCATATGTTATCATTCTCTTCTCTAACAGGAGGTCGAAAAAGATATCTCATTTCTTCTTCTGTCAAATAAATGGTTTTGAGTCCATTGAGCATGCCCACTAATTATATATTTATTAAACTATATTTATTATACTACGTATGCACCTTCATAATACCACTGCAAAAGCATAACCCAAGGGACATATACCCAGCAGAGCTGGTACTCTAACAGAAGTTTGCTGGTAAGAATTGTGTGGGTCCATGTAGGAGATACCAAAAGTTAAAAGAAAGAAAAAAAAACAAGGAGTTTGAAGACCTATTACCAATATATCTATCATCTTCAACACGTCATTATAGTTCAGACACATAAATACTTTGATTCCCATAAAAGAGAGAACAAGTAATCCACATTTCGTGTCCTTATTATGATTTCAACGAAATTATAAGAAAAAAACATCTTTATATTTCAATATTTTACATGGACTTCCACTCAAGCAATTATTTGACAACATAGAATTATATGAAAAAATCATTTTTCTGCATAAGCTTGGCTCAATTCAAAAGGGTTGCAAATAGTCCAACATAAATATGGAGGCAGGGTAAGATTTTAAGGGTTTCCATCCAAATATCAAGCAGTCAAGCACAAAATGGAAAGGAGGTCATCAAATAGATGTATAGCAGGCTTATATGTAGTTGGTTTGGATGTGTCAATGAGGTGATAAGATTACCATCCTTGGAGAACAAATGAGCAATTAAAGTAGTTACGTATGAATTAATTCCCATCCTTGACAGCTGCTCTTAACATGCATGACCCCCATGCCCACATACAGACCTGATAGCATGCAGATACAGAAGATGTAGCTCTCTGAATCAACAACATAATCCACAACCCTATAATATCTACATGTATACGATGGAATTATACAAGTAGAAAATTTTCAGAAAGAAACCTTACTGATAAGTGCTCATGCACCTTATGTTTGTGATAAACTTTCAATTCACAATTTCAAAGTCACAGTTGTTACATAGGACACAAAAGCAGGATACGATATGCAACACAGGTATTCTCCAGAATACCTACACAAAAGATATAAAAGTGTATATACATATGTATACATGTACATGAATCCATGCATAATATCCTTAGTTCATATGCATCAAACTTAAAATAAACCTAAAGCTTCAAGATAAATCTGAAATGTCTATAAAATTGCTGGAAGTAAGTTTTGGAAGGAAAAGAATTATCTTTGAAACTAGAAAAACACAGAAGGTTTTATTGAATATAACATTTATCTATATATTTTCTTAATAAACACACAATGACATAAGTAACAGAGATACACATAGTACAGATATGTATCCTTAATATATTTTTCTCAAAATGTATCCTTAATATATGTTTAATCATTTATGTTGATTTAAGATCAAAATATAATAAAATGTCGGTCATGGTAATGGTAACCAAAATTTCTAAAAGTTGCCATCCAGCAAAACACAAAGTCAAAGTAGTTTTCGATGCGACTAGAGATAGTTCAAGAAAGTGTCAAGAAATGTTTATAGGTCTCACAATGTTTCCTGTTTTTCCAGAACAAGGTAGGTTAATAATCCGGAACTGATTTCCCATACACGAGGGTGCCACCCATACATAGTGTTAATAACTATGTTCACAACCAATACAATATAGAAATCAAAAGACACAAAGTGGGAAGGTGAGATCAAGACATTTGTCTCCAAGTAATTGGTCTTGAATTTTATTCCACCATGCACTATGGTTTGTCTGTAGGAGAATTTTCTTTATGATTGGGTGGTGTGTGTGTCGGGGTGGATGCTGTAATAGGCCCAAATACCCTCGTCAGTAACAAAAATAAAAAGTTGAAAAAGGAAGAAACCCATTTAGGATGCATTTTAAACTTTTACAATTAGAAATATTAAAGCGATGCACACCACTATGACAAGCAATAGTGACCGAAATCTGGCGCATGTGCAGGTTTACAGCTCTGATACTAGCCAAATCCTTGCATCCTCATGGTCCCTATTACCATAAACAACAAGATGACTTCCATTTATAGGTTGTTATACCAGAACTTGGATTGTATAGGCCACACTTAAATTATCCAATAGTGGAGATACAACTCCTAAGAAGAATCACTCTGTTGCTTCTTTTTTCCCCTTTTCTTTCCATTGTTCCGATGAGATCACCCCTAACATGCACAATCACAAAACACGAGAAAGAAAGAAAAAAAAAAAGGAAAAAGAAATAAAGATACACAAGAAAATAAAAGAGAACGAACATCAACAGTCCATATTCACTATTGTCAATATCCTCATCCACCGCCACAGTTTGTTTGGCAGCAAGTTTCGCTAGCTTCTCATCAGGCTAGTCATTGCATACCGGTCATGTCATGCGTAGGACTTTTGAGTTCATATTGGTGTTTGTTGGCTGCAAAATGAAAAACATTATGGGTAATTGCTTCCATTTGAGTTTGATCTTGTTAAGGCCGAGGCCTAGTTATCTCTTTCTCCCCTAATTCTTCTATTTTCTCTCTCCTTGTTTCTTATTTTCTCTCCTTAAGCTGCACTATTATGCATGTACGGAAGAAAAATGTATGCTCAGGTTTAGCTCGTTATATTATAAGCTGTCTAAATCTCATGCAGTTATATTCTGGGAGTTCCAGTTCAATATGCAAGCGCAAGATAGCCAAATTTGTTTGAGCACCCTTCAAGTGTAGTTTTAACTACTGTATGAACCTGTCTCAAACTATAAAAAGTTGACTGAAAATGCCAACTAAACACCAAGCTAAGATTAGATATGTATAATGGTGTGTAACCTGCATTTGGGGATATCACCGTTTTCATCCAAACAGCATCTCCAACTTAGGCAGGATCCATTTACCATATTAGACGTATTGCTCCTTCACAAAGTCTAATTAGGAGGGTATTCGTCTTTACCTGATGTATCCCTATTTGGTATTTTCCTTCACAAACAAATCCTAAAGTGTAGTTACATGCACAATCACAAAACACGAGAAAGAAAGAAAAAAAAAGGAAAAAGAAATAAAGATACACAAGAAAATAAAGAGAACGAACATCAACAGTCCATATTCACTATTGTCAATATCCTCATCCACCGCCACAGTTTGTTTGGCAGCAAGTTTCGCTAGCTTCTCATCAGGCTAGTCATTGCATACCGGTCATGTCATGCGTAGGACTTTTGAGTTCATATTGGTGTTTGTTGGCTGCAAAATGAAAAACATTATGGGTAATTGCTTCCA
Source organism: Asparagus setaceus (assembly GCA_012295165.1). NCBI lineage: Eukaryota > Viridiplantae > Streptophyta > Magnoliopsida > Asparagales > Asparagaceae > Asparagus > Asparagus setaceus. Next base: position 67,689,602 of record CM022702.1, read on the forward strand.
TTTGAGTTTGATCTTGTTAAGGCCGAGGCCTAGTTATCTCTTTCTCCCCTAATTCTTCTATTTTCTCTCCTTGTTTCTTATTTTCTCTCCTTAAGCTGCACTATTATGCATGTACGGAAGAAAAATGTATGCTCAGGTTTAGCTCGTTATATTATAAGCTGTCTAAATCTCATGCAGTTATATTCTGGGAGTTCCAGTTCAATATGCAAGCGCAAGATAGCCAAATTTGTTTGAGCACCCTTCAAGTGTAGTTTTAACTACTGTATGAACCTGTCTCAAACTATAAAAAGTTGACTGAAAATGCCAACTAAACACCAAGCTAAGATTAGATATGTATAATGGTGTGTAACCTGCATTTGGGGATATCACCGTTTTCATCCAAACAGCATCTCCAACTTAGGCAGGATCCATTTACCATATTAGACGTATTGCTCCTTCACAAAGTCTAATTAGGAGGGTATTCGTCTTTACCTGATGTATCCCTATTTGGTATTTTCCTTCACAAACAAATCCTAAAGTGTAGTTACATGAACAGTAACACAATGTCATCTGAGTTTCAATTCCGAAAAAGTAGTCTAGTCAACAAGAAATTCTACCAAATAGTCTAGTCAAACCAACAGAGCATCACAAAATACTAAACACAAAACTAGCTTGTAGTTCTCACAAATGTGCTGTCAGTATAAGCTAGAGCCTGTAATTTCTATAGTCATTCATATATAGCCTAAAGGATAGTAGTAGACAAACTCTAAGATAACGATTCTGCTGATTATTAAAGCCTTGAAGCTCTTTCTCTCATATAACTAGCTTCAAAACCTTGAAGCTCTTTCTCTCATATAACTAGCTTTCTTCCAACATTATCTAGAAGTAGAAACAGTGCAGTATTTAAGAAGAAATGAGATCAATATGACATCTACCTTGGCAATTTGAACTATGATAGTCTTGTCCGGCTTATTAAGATCCACTTTATGGGGCTCAGGAACAGACTTTGCAACTGCATTTATTATTTTCATTCTGTCGACGCCAGTATTAGCACGTGCTTCATAAAGTACTGCAAACTGCATATACAAGGAATCAGAGAATGAAATTTAGATAGAAGTTGTTATGCGTGTCTACTATAAAAATCAAACAGGATCAGAATATCAAAATAAACAAAGGTATCATCAATCTTAAAGTAAGACTAATAATATATAAGTATACGTGTTACCATTAAGAGAATGCTATTTCTCTAACATGTGCTCACTGAAATAATTAACATTTGAAACAACATAAAACTCCGAGTATGCAAAAGTAATCAGGTAGCCATAAGTAACAATTTTGATCAATTTAAACCAATCATTGTATACTATTTAGTGCCTAAATTTTTCTATACAGCATAGCCTGTAACAAACCGATCGAGTAAATTTAAACTCTAATAAGTTATGTGATAGTGATAATTGAATATTGCACTCCAACATTCCAGTGTTACATCACTATCATAGTCTAACATGATCATGAGCTATGTAGAATGAGAACTTTTACCATGAAGTACAGGCTTCAGACCTGATAGGTCTTGAAGACTCATTGGACATGAGTCGGACACTTCTCCAGCCCTCAATTAAATACTGTATTTTTTAATTTAAGACCCTTGCCAGAAAGTTATTGGACATATTTCTATATATCTCATAAACAACTTTCTTTATCTTACATGCTCTAGATATATATTTACCTTCAGTGAAATATCAAAGACTAAGTTTTAGCTGCAAAAGATCATCAAATTATGGACTCGTATGGTAGAAAATATTAAGTCTAGATATATCGATATAAAATGTGACATATATTAAACTACTATCATAAAGTTGAAGAGCGAAGTCCAATTTCTTTTCCAAAGTTAATGAAAAAATATGATACATTAAAGTTTAGCATGTATATAATAGTTATGTCAATTGTATTATTAGAAGAAGGCATCCCAACTTTCGTATGAGGTGACATTTTTCATGTATGTATATATACAATCTCCCTTATATTTATAGATATTTTATTTTCACGCTGAGAGGTGTCTCCGTATTCTACTTTATTATGAGGAATTGCCCTTGTCAGGGTCATGTCCTTTTCTCATATCCATGTCCCTGCTACTTAATTCATGAGCTATTATGTGACTAGTTAACCAATCAAAGTTGTCTATGAATTAAAGGACTCAACTACTTACTACACTTGAGATGTCCACTCCACATCAGCAAAGGCATAGCATGGTCTTGAAGCTGGAACCTCTAATACCCTAGTGTCACCCTTTTTATCATTGAACTGAATCTCAGTTGACAGACAAAGCAATAATTTGCTGAACACCCGTTCTTAATGATGAATATAGTAAACAACCGGTGCATATTGTCAACTGTCAAGCATGCCAAGCATACATTCAGCTACATTATGAATCCAAGCATGCACCCATCTCATTTAGATGATGTCATGATGATATAAAACATATTAAACCTATTTATGGAAATTCACAAGCAAGATGTAGAGAGTCATGCTGTGTCAACTATGTTTATGATGATATAAACAGAATATTGATGTGTTTGAGACCATGTGAATCAAGAAACCTGTTATGCAATCATTAGTCCTTAAATAACCGTTTCCTTTTCTCTTTTCTTTTCTTTTCTTTTCTTTTCTTTTCTTTTCTTTTCTTTTTCTCTTTTTGTTTCTTATTTATATTTTTGTTACTTCTATTATTATTTTAATGTATATTTTAACGTTTAATTTTTTATGTAAGTGTATGGTTTTTATATACTATTTCTCCTTATTTCCCGAAGAGCTTGTATGTAACGATTCAATCTTACTACTTAAAACACACATCCCATCTGGACCTTTTCTTAAACCATTTTGTTGTCAACAACTCACCAACTTTAGCAAGAATTGGTTATTACAAATCAAGTGTAGGGACTCGATCAGCTTTGCTTGTGCCTTAGTTTTTCTTGTGCCTCTAGAGTAGAATTAATTCCCTGTATTATAAACTATCACTTTTTCCTTCTTCTAGACTCTTTTAAACAACTCAAACTACAAGCATAACAAGGCAGATTTCCTCTTCACCAACTGACCTAGGGTTTCAGATATAAACCCCTCTCTTATTGACATTTCCCTTCATAAGCAATTTGAACCAAGTTACACAATTGTGCTTGACAGCTGGCCATAATTTTTGCCAAATTTTTTCAAAGCCCTGTGCTCGATTGCCAACACATTTGGCAAATGAAGATCATAAGGACACTCAAATGATATCAGATATCTTCTTATAAAATAAAGCAGAAACTATTATCTTATGAAGTAAGGAGATAATAAAAGGTTAGAGGAAAAAGGTATACTTTCTGTGGAGTAGGAGCTTCAGTGGGGAAATGCTGTTCAATAAGCGGCTTTATTGCTTTTGAAATTTCCTCTTCTGATGCATAGCATGTAATTTCAGCTGGAAGAACTCTCAATATAAACCTATATAAACATATTGAAAAATCAGATCAAAGGCAATACAGAAGTATAATTAGAGCGCAGAAAGGGACTGAAAGCAAAAGTTCCAAATTAGTTTGAATAAGGACAAGTTTAAACCTTGACATATGTTTCTTTGTCGAAGCAGCAGAACTCATCATGTGTTGGACTATGCTAGCAGGCCCATGTTTCCCATCACTTTTATGCATTTGAATGAAGATACAACCATTACAACCGGAATCGAGACTCAGGAAACGCCTCTTTTACGATATATGAGGAAAGGTTAGCATCATTAAAGATGATATAATTAATTATCAAGAATTAATTTCAAATAATTACAGTTTATAAAATGAGAGCTACCTTGTTCCTGTCTCCCATCTCTTTCAATTCCTCTTCAATTAGGTCATCAATGGATTTATCTTTACCATTGCGAGAATCCGTAGTTTGAGATTTTGCATCTACCTCAACACATTGCTTCTTTGTTGGTTTCTCCTCATTATCTTCTTCTATTTCTCTGTATTGTTTCTTTGCTGGTTTGTTTTCACTTTCTTCTTCTGTTTCTTCATGTTGCTTATTTGCTGTCTTATCCTCATTTTTTTCTTCTATTTCTTCATGTTGCCTATTTGCTGTCTTATCCTCACTTTTATTTTCTGTTTCTTCATGTTTCTTATTTGCTGTCTTATCCTCGCATTCTTCTGCATGTTTATCCGCTTCAATGTCCTCACTTCTACGAGGAGACTCACCTTCTTCACCAGAAGAATCAGAGTCCTCAAATTTAGTTATTTTATTCACAGGTTTAATGGGAATAGCCCTGGATGTTGGACCAGAATCCTTGCCATCAAGAAGTTCCTCATAGAACTGCACATTGTAAAAGGAACAATGAGAAGCAATTGACTTGAGAATAAATATAATGTCTTGAAGCAATGATACGCTTATACCAAAGTTGAAAGCAACATAACATAATAGCAAAACAATGACATTCTCAGATTTCCAAGCAAAGCTATGTGCCAATTCACATATCAGGTTAATGATGCTTAGAAGCAATTGTTTGCTTTTAACTAAAAGCATATGGAAGGCATTATATATTATATGAAATCCCCAAGCTGATTGAGAGGATGGTCAATGGAATCAGATCAGCTTTCCAAACAAAAGCCCAGGTTACAAATACCGTTACAACTTTCTGAAAGGATCTCGTCAGTAACTTGTAATATTACCTAAGATTATACCTAGGTGTGTTTTTTAGTGTAATGAATATTAATAAAGCTACAGTTTATACAACTTGATACGCCGCACATGACTGCACAATTTCATGAAAATCTACATTTTTCATGTCTTCGTTCCATTTTGGCGATGCTCCTTTTAGCTGCCTTCATGCTTAAGAGCACCTTCCTCCGACTCTTTGTCTACTATATGGACCTGATGAGTGGAAATACAGTAGCTAGAACTTCTGCCTAAACACAAAGACTAGTTTCAACTCATTCGTCTTTTCCTGAGTGATAAGCAATCCATATGACAACATACCACATCTGATAACATCTCTCAAATGCTTAAGCAAATCCCAGTTCTGAGCAAAACTGTGCTGTCAACTTTTTTATTTTGAGCACTAGTATGCATATTCGTTAATGAAATACTACATTTAAAGTGTATTATGATTTTTGTGGAAATTTATGAAATACATCCATGCATGTACAGTTGTGTGGGTAAATCTGTGCGGGTTTAAGTTATTCCAAAAGCTTTTATGCCGGCAAAGGCACTCCATCGTATATATGGCGGTGCCAAAACATATGTCAAGGCAAAGGCCGGGGTGCTAGTTGGTTCATGACATATTGAATTTTTAAGTGGATTATGATCTTTTCAACCATACAAAATGTGTATAAGCATGATTGTACTTTAGAAAGATGCATGTTTGTGTATGTTCCAATTTCATCATTTAATTCATATGCTTGTGTACATTTCAATATTTTTATAAGTTTCACCTGCTACAACAGTAAATTAAGGGCACTAGTCTGCTTTACGATCGCTATTTTATTTCCTTCTCTTTCTTTGTGAAAGCTAAATTAAAATTACAAGTAATTAATCAAAAGCAACAGTGAGGATCTTATGGTCATTGGATATGCAAATGAAAATATAATTCTCAACAAGTATCGATAGATTGCACAAGTTACTTATTTGGGTATCAGCATATAATTAGGGCAGAACACAATATTGGTCAATTCAGTGATAAAGTAACAACTAAGAACATGAAGTCAAGTAAAAATCTTATTTTGATCGGTACCCAATACTCAAAACAATATAAAACTGCAAATATAGTCAAACCAGCACACAAATTGTCCAAATTAAAAGAGATTTTGATAAAGTAACAACTAAAATCACGACGTCAAGTAAAAATCTTATTTTGATCAAAAGCCAATAAGCAAACAAAAGCATAATCACTAAAAAAAACCAACCAGCACATAAATCGGACTTCCCGATAAAAAAAATGTATAAGATTACTAAAAAGTACTATTTTGATAAATTAACAACTAAAATCATGAATTCAAGTGAAATTTCTCATTTTAATCAAAACCCAATAATCAAAACAAAAATACAATCACAAATAAAACCAACAACCAATAAATTGGGCATCCCAATAAAAATAAATAAAATTACTGAAAAAATTAATAAAAAAAAAGAACTCACAGAATCAAGTAGATTGAGGGCTTCATTAGTGGCCTGCCTCTCTCTGCCACCATCACATGTGATGAAGAAACCCTGAACCCCAGGCCTCAACGGCCACGACCCTTTCCTCACTGGCTTCTACACAAAAACAATCAAACAAAAAAATCCAAAAAAATTCAAGGAAAAAAAAATATTTTTTGTTGTATGAGATTTGAGGAGGGCATTGAGGTTACGCTATGAGGGAGGTACTTCCTCTTCTTGGGCTTGCCATTGTTGTTGTTTTTGTCCGCCATTGATTTTGCGCTTCAGGGGTTTTGAAGTTTTATTTGCAGTAGAGGAGGAAGATGCTGAGACTTGAGCGCAGTCAGCCCTATAAGTTTGTTGGGTGGGATATATAACTGGGCCGACCCATGTTTGAATTTTAGTACTGGGCCTTATGGTGCAACTGGGGCCCATATGAAGGATGCTCTCAATTGACATTCAGGGCGTGCTTGTTTACAAGAATCTTGAAAAATAAAATCCCTTTGAAAATTTGTCAGGGTGTTCCAAACTTGCAAAGACATGAAATCAAACCAAGTACGTACATATCTTGAATTTAGATATAATTAGAACAATATGCTGCATCAATTACTCCTATCTATAGATCGTTAACATTGCAACAAGGTCCAACTAAACATGCATCTTTAGAATTTAGATGCAGTTGGAAGAACATGAGTCTCCGACTACTGGAAACCAAGCATATAACTAAAATGGATGGTAAGCGTCCTTCAATTTTGGGAGGCGTATGTCAAGTACTTTCTTCGTATTATATGATTTTCTATAAAAAGAACTCTATATAGGATTTTTGGAAGAGAAAATTTCAATAAGGCTATAGAAAATTATAAAGAGTAAGAATATGGAAGCGGTACTCAAAGTATATTTTTAAGTTGGCAAGTTATATTGTAATCTAATTATTATTGATACAGTAATATATGTGAGTGCATCGAATTGTACTAGTAGCGTATATTGATTTCACAAATTTAGAATTGATAATGAGACATATATCAACCTCTCATCTCCTATAAATGCTATATAACTCCTTTCACAGAACTCTCAATTTTCTCCCTTCTCCTTTTTCTCTTGTTTTCTCGTTTCATACTCTTCCTTTGTGAAAAAACCTATTCCTCAGCAACTAAAAACTGGTGAACCAAAGAAACCAAGAAAATGGAAAGTAAAAACTTAAAGTGATTGGCTACTATTAGTTTGTGCAACAGTAATCTTGACAAGGTCACTAGTTGATACAATATTCCAGTGTGAGAATATAAAGCGATAACTCTCCACTCTCATCACAACTTAGAGTTTTGATGTAGCGAAAAGAACCAATATTTCTGCTAAATGTAATCTCATACCACAAGTAATGCATACTGCATTGATAGGCTGACAGGGAGAACATGATTCTAGTAACTTGCAATGTCATGAAAAGAAAAATGTTTACATGTGATATGAGTAATGCCTAACAAATGTCAGAGGGGAATTTCTTTCTTGTACCATTATAAGCTTTGTAAATGTAGCTTGACTATACTACTACTACACATGCTTTGCATCAGAAGTCAATACCTGTAGATAATGATCAGCATCTACCTGTCACTTAATGGGCAATCCTTGTATCGTTTGCTCCCATACAATAAATAGAATTTATGAGCTAATACTTCTTCAGTTATATGTTACATGTTTGAGAATCACCAATTCTCATACTTCACTTATATTTTAAAAAGTTTTGTCTTGAATTGCCAATACTTCTCCAGTGTTGTTTTTAAACTTATCCATTTTGAAATAACGCTTGTCAATATTTATATATATACACTAAAGTTAAAGGGTTTACCGCTGTATAATGTCAATTCATAGCTACAGTGAAACTTATATGTTAGATTTTAAACATGATTAATCCAAAGAAATTTACACAAGAAGAGAGCGGAAGCTATACCTGAATCCATCACTTTGTTTGTATTAGGGTTTGATGATCTTCTAATCTTAGGGTTTCTCCTTCTTTAGGTTTCTCTTTAGATGGGGATAAGAGAGATAAGGGTGTTACCCCTAGATTAGGGACCACAACCTCATATATATAGGTGTTGTACATTTACAATTTGGCCCATCATCAAATTATAATTACAACCTGGTATCTGCACGTTTAGACCATGATTTAATTAAATACCCATTAACCTAACTTGATTGATCACTTTAGTGGGTTAGCCTTAAGTATAGCACTACACATTAATGTAACATATGTGCCCACAAATAGATTTAATTAGATTTAAATCTAACAATCTCCCACTTGGGCACCATATGTTTCCTTAAAATGTGTATAACCTTATGAGCTCAAAAATTGCTATCACTGATAAAGGTATTTCCAAACAATCTCGTCCATCGACTATATCAATATAGGATCAAAGCGGTCTTTGTCACATTTATCGTGACTAAACTCATCAATGATCACATATACCAATACAGTCAAATAACATAGATCAATCATGGATGTGCAGCATGAAAATTACATGCAATGTGATGCGTGCATGTCTATTTTAATTGGTCCTACCTTAAACTTTAGTGAGGTCATCCTCAACCATAATGAAGCAGAGTGCATAATCTGAATACTTTATTCTGATCAGAGAAAATAACTAAACATAACCATGTCCAAAATACACATAAGGCAATAAAATCACAAACTCCCACTAAAACATGATATCCTCAAATATTACAACACCCATATGAGCAGTGTGCTCATGAAAGACCTTGGGTGGCAATCCTCTAGTAAGAGGATCAGCTATCATGGAGTTTGTCCCAATATGCTTTATGGATATCTAACCACTCTGTACCCTTTCTTTCACAACTAGGAACTTAATGTCAATATATTTTGACTTAGTTGATCTCCTGTTATTATTGGAATACATTACTGCTGATTTATTGTCACAAAATAACTTTAGTGGTCTTTCAATATTTTTCAGAATGCGCAGTCCAGTGATAAAATTTCGCAACCATATTCCATGATTGGATACCTTATAGCAAGCTATAAATTCTGCTGCCATAGTGGAAGAAGCTACAAGTGTCTGTTTGACACTTTTCCAGGATATAGCTCCTCCAGCTAACATATAAATGTAGCCTGATGTAGACTTTCTGTTATCTTGGCATCCAGCAAAATCAGAATCAGAGTACCCAATGACCTCCAACTGTTCTGATTTTCTGTATGTGAGCATATAATCTTTTATTTTCTGAAGATACCTCATAACCCTTTTGACTGCTATCCAATGATCCATACCAGGGTTGCTTAAATATCTGCCAAACATACCAACAATGTACGCAATATCCGGACGCGTACACACTGAGCATATATTAGACTCCTACGGTGAAGCATAGGAATCTTACGCATTTCTTGAATTTCAAGGTTACCTTTGGGGCATTGATTGAGTGAACTTATCTCCTTTTGCTCTGGGGGTGTCACAGTGCGTAATTTTGCATGCCAAACCTTTTGAGTACTTTATCAATATAGGATCAAAGCGGTCTTTGTCACATTTATCGTGACTAAACTCATCAATGATCACATATACCAATACAGTCAAATAACATAGATCAATCATGGATGTGCAGCATGAAAATTACATGCAATGTGATCTGTGCATGTCTATTTTTAATTGGTCCTACCTTAAACTTTAGTGAGGTCATCCTCAACCATAATGAAGCAGAGTGCATAATCTGAATACTTTATTCTGATCAGAGAAAATAACTAAACATAACCATGTCCAAAATACACATAAGGCAATAAAATCACAAACTCCCACTAAAACATGATATCCTCAAATATTACAACACCCATATGAGCAGTGTGCTCATGAAAGACCTTGGGTGGCAATCCTCTAGTAAGAGGATCAGCTATCATGGAGTTTGTCCCAATATGCTTTATGGATATCTAACCACTCTGTACCCTTTCTTTCACAACTAGGAACTTAATGTCAATATATTTTGACTTAGTTGATCTCCTGTTATTATTGGAATACATTACTGCTGATTTATTGTCACAAAATAACTTTAGTGGTCTTTCAATATTTTTCGAATCGCGTGATCCGATGATAAAATTTCGCAACCATATTCCATGATTGGATACCTTATAGCAAGCTATAAATTCTGCCATAGTGGAAGAAGCTACAAGTGTCTGTTTGACACTTTTCGGATATAGCTCCTCCAGCTAACATATAAATGTAGCCTGATGTAGACTTTCTGTTATCTTGGCATCCAAAAAATCGAATCGAGTACCCAATGACCTCCAACTGTTCTGATTTTCTGTATGTGAGCATATAATCTTTTATTTTCTGAAGATACCTCATAACCCTTTTGACTGCTATCCAATGATCCATACCAGGGTTGCTTAAATATCTGCCAAACATACCAACAATGTACGCAATATCCGGACGCGTACACACCTGAGCATATATTAGACTCCCTACAGCTGAAGCATAGGGAATCTTCTGCATTTCTTGAATTTCAAGGTTACCTTTGGGGCATTGATTGAGACTGAACTTATCTCCTTTTGCTACAGGGGTGTCACCTGGTCTGTAATTTTGCATGCCAAACCTTTTGAGTACTTTATCGATATAGCACTTTTGTGATAATCCAAATATACCTCGAGAACGATCTCGATGTATCTGGATTCCTAATATAAAAGAGGCGTCCCCGAGATCTTTCATCTCAAAATTTTTTAATAGAAATCTCTTGGTTTCGTGCAGCATGCCTATATCATTAGTGGCAAGCAATATGTCATCGACATACAGAACCAGAAAAATATACTTACTCCCACTAAATTTTTGATATACACAGTCATCAATAATATTCAGCTCAAAGCCAAATGAGATAATTATTTATTAAAACTTGTGATACCATTGACGAGGAGCTTGCTTGAGTCCATAAATAGATTTTCTTAATTTGCAAACCATATTCTTTGGGTCTCCCGACACAAAGTTTTATGGTTGCACCATATAAACCATCTCATCAATGTCCCCATTGAGAAATACAGTCTTAACATCCATTTGATGTAACTCAAGATTAAAATGAGCAACAAGTGCCATGATTGTTCTAAAAGAGTCTTTCGATGAAACTGGAGAGAAAGTCTCTGTGTAATCAATGTCTTCCTTCTGAGTATAGCCTTTAGCTACAAGATGTGCCTTATAACTCTCCACATTACCATTTGCATCGGCCTTGGTTTTAAATATCCATTTACAACCAATTGGTTTTGCCCCTTCTGGCAATGGAACAAGTTTCCAAATCTTATTGTCTTGTATAGACTTGTACTCCTCATTCATGGCATCAATTCACTTTTGAGAGTTAGAACTTTTCATGGCCTAATGAAGGTTGATTGGATCATCTTTCATCATTCCATTATTTTCCTCATGTTCTTGGAGAAATACAATATAATCTGATTATCACATTTTAATTACATTTTATACCCTTATTACCTATGTTATATTAATAACGATATTACTAATAATCATTTTTATCTTATTTTGCAGGCTAATAAAGAAATAATGAATAAAAGCCCAAATGACTCAAATTTTCTGAATTTCTACCAATATTTGAAGCCCAAAACTGAAGACAAACAAAGGCCCAAGATACCAAATTGATCCAAGAGAAATTCGTGAAGAAAAATCAAGAAAAGACAAATTCGGTTGGGAACCAATCGGTTGACCAACCGGTTGGCCAACCGGTTGGCTCATCGGTTATTAACCGACGCCAACCGTCGGTTTGCAATTCGAATTAATGATGGATTTCTCTTCCTTTTGGCTAGGTTTGATCCAATGGTTCACATCAACTTCGTTGGGCTATAAATAGGGGTGAAGGTGAGGGTTTTGAGTGTGAAATATTTTGTAAAACTCCATTTGGAGAGGAGGGTCACTCTTAATTGAGAAGACCTTCCAAAATTGTAACTTTGTTACACAATAAATGAAATGTTTCACCCTTCAATTTCCTTTCTCTTCTTCTAATCCAAGGACCAAAAGGAGGATTAGATTAAGATCAGGAGTTGTTAGTTTCTATTTTATTTCTTTTCATTTTCTTATTTATTTTCTTGTTTATAGAATAGATTTACTTTCATGCAATTTACTTTCTTGCAATTTACTTTCATGCAATTTAATTCCTTGCAATTTGCTTTCATGCAATGTATTTAATTCTTGTATTTACTTTCTAGAATAGATTTTCCTTTTCTTTAATTCACCTTGAGGCTAGAACCCTCTAGGGAATTACCCTTTTCTAAGTGTGGAGCTAATATTTGTGGGATCCCTAGAGATTGTTTAAAACTAGCTAACAAATCCAACTCATTTTCATGAGATTGAGATAAGCTAAGTGGATCTACTCTAGATTCCTCATATCTTTAATTAATCCTCCATACTTTACCTTCTTTATTTTCCTCTTATCCTTGTTTTCCATTTGTTTGTTATTTTCCTTTATTTTTGATTTCATTGATTTTTTACTTCTCTCTCAATCTCATTTTCCCTCCATGTGCATATAATATCAAACCTAGTTTTGTTATTATGTGCATATAACCACAACCACATTTTCAACTTTATTTTCTCCTCCTTTGCACATAATCCACAATCCACTCTCTTTTATCTCTCCACATCCACTTTCACCATTTTCTTACTTTCATTTTATTTTAATAAACTCCTAATTGTCACGCGCATAATTTGAGAACCAAAACTTGAACAAAACTCTTCCTACTTCCCGTTCCTCGTGGGATCGATAATCTTATATACTATAACTTGATAAGGGTTGTATACTTGCAACTTAGGAGGTAATCATTTATTTCCCATCATAATCATCCGGAATAGCATTTCTCTTTTCTCTCATGGATCTCTTTAATGGCACTGGTTCTTGAGGTTGTTGAGTTTATTCTTCTGGAACAGGGAGTTGTTCAATATTGTCTTCTTGAGGTTCCGGATTCATTTCTTGATCAATAACAAGTATAGAAACTTGAATATTGTCAGAAATGACAGTATGGATTGGTTTTGAAGCCAATTCCTCCTCAAAAGTAATGTCTCTAACATTATTTCTCCCTCCAAACTCAACATCCTTAAAGAATGTTGCTGTTCCCATCTCAAAAATAGTCCTGAGTGTGGGATCATAAAATTTATAGCCCCTAGAATGTTCAGAATACCCAATAAAGTAGCTGCTTACTGTTTTGAAGTCCAATTTCTTTTCATTTGGCCTATAAGGCCTTGCCTCAGCTGGACATCCCTAAATGTGTAAGTGCTTTAAACTGGGCTTTCGACCAGTCCAAAGCTCATAAGGTGTTTTAGCAACTGCTTTACTTGGTACTCTGTTTAGAATGTAAGCTGTTGTCTTTAGTGCTTCTCCCCAGAGTGACTCTGGTAAAGAAGAATGAACAATCATACTTCTTACCGTATCCTTAAGAGTCCTGTTTCGTCTTTCAGCTACACCATTCATGCTAGGTGATCCTGGCATGGTGTACTGTGGAACGATACCGCATTCCTCTAGGTATCTAGCAAATAGTCTTGGACGTTGTTCACCTGAACCATCATATCTGTCGTAGTACTCACCACCACGATCAGATCTAACGGTTTTAATCTTTTTATTTAGTTGATTTTCAACTTCAGCTTTAAATATTTTGAACACGTCCAGAGACTCGGATTTCTCATGAATGAGATATAGGTACCCATAACGTGAGTAATCGTCTATGAATGATATAAAATAGTATTGACCATTCCAAGATGCTGTAGGGAATGGCCCATAAATATCTATATGTATCAATTCTAAGACATCTGAAGATCTGTTGGCACCTAATCTCTTAACTTTGATCTGTTTTTCCTTGATACAGTCAATGCATACATCAAAGTCTATAAAATCAAGGGGATCCAAAATGCCATCAGACACAAGACGCTCAACTCTACCTTTAGAGATATGACCCAAGCGCTTATGCCATAATATTGCTGAATTTTCCTTATTTAATTTACGCTTAGTACCACGTTATTCCACATGCAAGGTTTTATTATAGGAAGCAATTGTATCAAACAAATATAGGTTATCATAAGTACTTAAGAAATCAGTTCCCATAATATTTGAATTTAAATATAAACTAGCCTGATTATTTCCAAATGAACAATAATAACCTGGTTTGTCCAATATGAAAATAGAAACTAAATTCCGTCTAAAAGACGGTACTACAAAAGTATCTTTTAAATCCAAATAGGAACCAGTTCCTAATAGTAACCTAAAATGCCCTATTGCTTCCACATCTACCGATTGTCCATCGCCCACAAAGATGTGTCTTTCACTATCACTTGACTTTCGGTAGCTCAGGCAACCCTGCATAGAAACACTTATGTGAGTAGTAGCAGCTGAATCTAACCACCAAGTGTTTCCAGGTACTGAGACTAAATTAACCTCAGAACAGACCAAAGTAAGGAACATACCCTTCTTGACACGCCAGGCGTGATATTTAGTACAATCCTTCTTTACGTGTCCGGATTTGTTATAGAAGAAACAACCATGATCATCCTTATGTTGTTTCTTCTGAACTGGACCCTTAGCAGCTTCATTATTATTCTTTCTTTTCTTGCCCTTATCCTTAGAGGCATAAGCCAAATGAGCACTTTCAGTCTTATCTTGCTTCAATCTGTCTTCTTCTTGCACACAGTATGAGATGAGCTCATTCAGAGTCCATTTCTCCTTTTGGCAGTTATAACTGACCTTAAATTGATTAAATTGTGCAGGAAGAGATAACAGAACCAGATGCACCAGTAACTCATCACATAGATCGAGTTTTAGTGCCTTAAGTTTTGAAGCAATGTGAGATATTTCCATAAAGTACTCTCTGATATTTCCTTTGCCCTTATACTTCATTGAAATCAAGCGAGCTAAAAGCGTGCTTGTTTCTATCTTATCGTTTTTAGCAAAATATTTCTCAATTTCGGCAAGGAAATCTTTGGTTTTAGTAATCCCTTCGGATTCTGTGCCCCTAAAGGCTTCCGGAATACCGCGCTTGATGATCATTAAACTCATGCGATTTAAACGTTCCCACCTCTCATACTCCTTCTTTGCATCAGGAGTGCTTTCCGCAGTGAGAAGTTGAGGTTGTTCAGTTCTTAATGCAATGTCTAGATCTATGCAGCCAAGAACAATTAAAATGTTCTCTTTCCAAACCTTGAAATTAGTCCCATTTAGCATGGGAAATGAGTTGATGTTAGCAGAAATTGATGCAGCAGATGCATTAGCTGAAATAAACAAAAGATTTCACATTAATAACTGTAATTAGTAATCAATAAAATTCTAATAATTACAAAACCTCATCTCAAGATATCTGGCACAACATTAATATCAAGTCTTTGGACAGTAATATTAATTGTAAGAGATACCTTGTTGCAATAATCAAACACTGACAATAACGGATGTCAAATAATGAAACTATCTTTGGATTGATTCATTATTCACATGTAAACCTTATAATTGTCACACATTTATCATCGCAGATGTGTATGCAGTCTACATAAATATTAATCTTCCTTTGGGCCAATTAAATATTTACTCGAAAACATCCACACAAATATCTAATATCCCTCATGAACAATCTACACAAGAGAGGTTACTTTGGCAACATCTTATTTTAATTAATCATTTAGAATGAAAGACAACCTTAATACCTTAGTGTCATGTTATTTGAATTAAATAATTGATTCACTACCAAATTAAACAATTAAAATAGATTTCTCCATTTTAATCAACCATAGATAGACCCATAAGAAATAAAGGCCTAAAAACTTAAGGGATTATTTGAGCAATTCAATTAATCCAAAATCTGAAATTCATCTGAATTGAACACGAGGTTCGTCTGAATTGAACATGAGGTTCGTCTGGATTTGAACATGAGGTTCGTTTGAAGAATGAACGCGAGGTTCTACCTGAGAACGAACGCGAGGTTCGACTTGAGAACGAACGCGGGGTTCGTTTGAAGAACGAACGCGAGGTTCAACTTGAGAACGAACGCGGGGTTCGACTTGAGAACGAACGCGGGGTTCGTTTGAAGAACGAACGCGAGGTTCGACTTGAAGAATGAACGCGAGGTTCGTTTGAAGCTGTATTGAGCACGAGGCTCGTCTGAGAACGAACACGAGGTTCGACCGAAGTTCAAACGCGAGGTTCGATCAAGCCGAAGCTTGCTTGAGTTGAACGCGAGGTTCTACCTGAGAACGAACGCGAGGTTCGTTTGATTCCTTTCACCCCTTAGGGTTTCGAACTGGAGCTGCCGCCGCCAGTGCTCCCGCACCCTAGGGTTGAAACCCTAGGATTTCCTAACGTCGCCCTGTCTCCACTTGACAGCAGGGCCGCCAGCAAGCATCGCCGGCGAGGAGTCAAAGGGAACGACGGAAAACCAAAAGGGCAGATCTAGAATCGAAAGAAAGATGGATTCTTCGATCCAGATCCAAAAAATTGAAAGAAAAAAAAAGAGACCAAAAATTGATCTTTTACTGTTCATCCGTGAACAGATCTCAAAAAAAAACGCAGATAAGATCAAGAAACCCAACTTTAATCTTAAATCCCTAAGAATTAATCACGAATTTAGCTCTGATACCATTTGTTAGATTTTAAACATGATTAATCCAAAGAGATTTACACAAGAAGAGAGCGGAAGCTATACCTGAATCCATCACTTTGTTTATATTAGGGTTTGATGATCTTCTAATCTTAGGGTTTCTCCTTCTTTAGGTTTCTCTTTAGATGGGGATAAGAGAGATAAGAGTGTTAACCCTAGATTAGGGACCATAACCCCATATATATATAGGTATTGTACATTTATAATTTGGCCCCTCATCAAATTGTAATTACAACTTGGTATCTGCACGTTTAGACCATGATTTAATTAAATACCCATTAACCTAACTTGATTGATCACTTTAGTAGGTTAGCCTTAAGTATAGCACTACACATTAATGTAACATATGTGCTCACAAATAGATTTAATTAGATTTAAATCTAACATTATATTATTATTATATTTTGTATTATGAGAGTTCATGAAATTCATTAGCTCAATTGGTCAGATCGCTTGAATCTCGCAGTGGAGGTCCTGGGTTCAAAGCTTGCCTACCACAAAATGTTTTTTACCTAATCAAAAATAGGTAAGTTACAATAGAGCCAAACAATTATGTGTTCTGCATTTTTTACAGAAAACCCCAATAACTTTTGGGTAAATTACATTAAACCCTCAATAACTTTCCAAATGCCTTTAAGGTTCATTTTTTGGCCCCAAATTAAGGAGGTCATTGGTTCTAACTAATGGGTGGGGTTTTCTGCAAAAAATATTACGGGTTTAGTGAGATTTTAAAAATTATTAGGGGTCGATTACAAAATGCTAAAATACATGTATGTGGCCAAGAAATTATTAAATATAAAATATTATTTTTTGAGTTGGGCACACCTCAATAAATAGCATTTTGCATATAAATCAATTATAAAATGACTTGCAATATAATAATAAGATGAACTTAATAGGATAATATAATGAGACAATACTTCTTGGACATTAATAAGATAACATAATAAGAGGATGAGCTATAATATAAATATCTTCGCTTATAAACCCAATATTTAGCCTAATTAGTTTTAAATTCACTTTTCTTCTCTAATAAACTCAAACTCTCAACCCCACCTATTTTAAATTCACAACAGTCTAGAAATGATTTTTGCTTATAAACCCAAAAGTTTAACCTTTATTTATTTTAAAAATTCACCCACTTCTAAAAACACTCTTAGATACATAATACTCTTTTGATTATTTTTAAGCGCTTTTGTATTTCAACACTTTGGTACACGGTGTAATTTGCTATATTATCATGTAGCTTTCTATACTTTTCTACAAGTTGTTATGTATGTGTTCTATATTTTAAACCAAATAGTTAAATTTCTTCGTGTCTTTTCTCACACAAAATTTATGGCATTATAGATGAGTTTTTAACCAATAAACTTAAAGTTTTATCTCTATTTAAAATTATGATCATCTACCTCCAAAATAATTTTTATCTATAAACCCAGATTTATTACACTCATTTACTATTAAATTCCAAAATCACTCCTACACACAAAATACTCAACTGATGTATTTTTAACTCACTTTGTATTGCAACAACTTGATATATGGTGTTAATTGCTATATATTGTTTATTTTTACTATAGTTTTTTCTAAGTAATGCTCAAACAAATTTTTTCATTGCTTTTTCACGCAAATGCCGCGGCAACGCGCGGGTCAATTTTGCTCATTTCTATTGAAAATAAACAGACTCTTGACAATTTATGTGTTCTTTAGTAGAATTATCGTATGCAATACCTAGTAGGATCCACTGCATATGCAGCAGTTCTTCCAAAAATTTTCAAAGGAAACTCATGCAAATGAGGGTTAAAAATTCAGAAAATTATCGTATGCAATTTTGTAGCTGCAATTCCATTCTTTTCCTTTTTTTCCCCCTTTCTTTTTCACTGTCTCCTCTTCGGCGAACTCTTCCTAACACAGCTGCCGATCATTCCCAACACCCCGCCCGGGTTTTTTTCTTTCTTTTTTTTTTTTCTTTTTCTCCCCCTCTCCCCACTTTTCCTCAAATCTCCTTGTTCTCGAATCTCTTTGTGAAAGAACTCCTTCAAGAAAACTGAAGAAACAAAACAAACATAGCAGAGACACAAAACTGAATCCCCAATAAATATACTGCACAACCTCGACCCTATATATATTAATATGAAACAATTCTTTTTATACATTTTCACAGAGAAGAAGAAAAAACAAAGATACATTTCTTTCATATATATTAATATAATCCTTATCTATCTGATGAATGTGAAGCCGCAGCAGCAAGTAGAGCAGCACCAATCCCTGAACCATCCTCGGATACTCTTAAAACTACACTCTCTGCAACTTCATCTCCTAATATCTCCACCACCGCTTCATTCAAGTACTCTCTGAACATGGAATATCCTGAATAAAGACCTCCCTCGATAGCAACCACACTTCTTCGTATTTTTCCTTTAGTCTTTCCACTACCGATACCTCCACTCCCGTCTCTTCCTATTTTCTTTAGTATTCCGACAATGCCCGCTGCGGCCAAGCGAGCAGCCCTTCGGGTGACAATGTCAATGACTCTTACGACGAGTCTTCTTGCTTTTAATGAAATTTCTGGCATCTGAAGTAGTCATGGGTCAGAAAGATGATTGCTTAAAGAAAACAAAATTTATCTATCTTTACTTACTAATTACTATACACTAAAACAAACCCCGTTGGTTGCCACTTGGCACCTTCTTAGAGTTTTGACCTTTCAATTTCTACCTATTTATCTTTCATTTACGAAACATTTACTTCTCTCTCAATTTAACCTTCTAATTTCCAACCTTCCAAACTACCCTCTTGAT
Source organism: Asparagus setaceus (assembly GCA_012295165.1). Taxonomy (NCBI): domain Eukaryota; kingdom Viridiplantae; phylum Streptophyta; class Magnoliopsida; order Asparagales; family Asparagaceae; genus Asparagus; species Asparagus setaceus. The sequence continues at coordinate 67,709,135 of CM022702.1, forward strand.
CACTTTTTTACTATAATACATGTATTACAATTTAAAATTAGCAATGATGAAAACGTACAACTAGTTAGGTACCTGATAGGAAAGTTGGATGGTGGCAAAGTATAGACAAATGAAAACTTGTAGGTACATAACATTTCATATATATGGACATTCATACAATAGTGTTCCATGCATTCACTCTTTATTCTCTTGGAAACAAAACGGAATTTACCTGTAGGTCTTCTTGCAGTATTCTACTGACTTCTCGTAGGTCAGGAGAATCATCCTCATGCATGGCAGCCATCAAAGGCGTCCTGCATATAATTCAAGAGTAAAATATAACACCAAGTTGTTAAT